>CM060932.1:300398554-301751411 GCA_030765085.1 Allium cepa
CCAACGGGTGGAGGGCAGAGAGATGACCTCATTGGCCTGGAATTGCTCCTGTTTTAGCCACCTTATGCCAACTCACGGGAGTCGGGTCCACGTATTTACCTTACAGGAAACGCCACCACCGACCTACTTCATTCTGGAATCTCCACCGCGTACACGGTTGGTCAAAGTGGTTTTCGTATCGACAGAGAGTATGTCCATATCCGATCCCGGTCTCTTTGCCAACCCATCGTTATTATAACCCGTGGTCATTTAAAAACAATTTTATACTTTAAAACCAAAATAAACATTTCCATTTCAAAACTATAAATACGATATCATTTTAAAACCCAAAACAATATGATATCGTTATATTCAAATATAATTCTTTCCAAAAACCATACTGCTTAAAATTTATAATATCTGGAAGCCAAATATTTGAAATATATCTTCAAAACATAATATTTGGAATTTTTACTTTAAACCATAACTCCCAACACACAAATGGTTTGGATATTCAACGGTATATAGAATAAATGGTTTAACTTTATGGTTACTTTGTGAAGAAGATAATTTATATAGTTTTACAAATATATTTCTTTATTTAAAGTTTAAACCATAATTTAAATATCACTTTATGTCCCCAAATCCGTTACAATTCCTATATATATATATATACCCAATTGGAGTATTTCCTATTCAAAACTAAGTTTGGATTTTATTCTTTCAACAAATCAATGTTTTATTATTTAGTCTTGAATATTCCCATAAATTCCATAAATAAACTCCCAATGTTAGTCATTTAATATCTTCAAAATTCACTTAATACTAGAATATTCATCTTAAATTTATTAAGGAAAATCCAGTTATAAATATCATATCTTAAGATTTTCCAAAACTTAACATAAAATAAAATTTCTCAAATTCCATGAGTTTTTAAAACAATCAATTCTAGATTCTGTAGCACTTAGGAAATGCTACCTAAAGTTACGGGTAAAACTAGTCCAATTTCAAAAAGACCGCATTTCTAAAAATGCTGTAGCAGATTGATTAACTAAATAAATATTTCCAAATATAACTTATTTATCTATTTATTTATTAACATTTATAACTCATTCAAAAATTAAAATAAAATCCTTTAAAGATATTAAATCAAATATTTAACTTCCAAAATAATTTTTTTAAATATTTCAGAAAATATTATAAGAACCACGGGCCTGTATATAGTTCTCTAGCCTAGGTCAAGTGATACGGATTTATATCATTTCAACCCGTAATTTACAAAACCCCGGGTTCTATCATTTCAAACCCGCAATCCCAAGTTATCAGTTAAGCAGTTAACAGACTAGTTTAACAATAATCATTATTTCAGCCATAACAATCCAACTTTAACAGGGAACTTGCAGTGGTGATTTAAGCAGTAAATAACAATTAATAATATAACTGCAGAAATAATATAACAGATAAATAACTGATGAGATGTCAATTTAAATGGGTTCATCATTCTACATCATACTACAGACAGATAATATCTAAATAGAATGTTTACACATACACTTGCGATAATTTACACAATATATGTACATATGTCTGGTGAGAAAAACTCACCTGAAAGTTGCAGAAAATTTGAATACAAAACGACGATTCACCGATAAAGCACGACAGAGAATAACGATCAAATTCTTCTGACGTAGATTCAAATCTAGAACAAAATTTCAATTATGGAATACGTGACTTAAAAATTTACGATCAAAGAAAATGAGAATAGAACGGGGTTTGTTTGCTTTGCTCGACCACTCCACCGTGTACCGTGACCAAAACATACCCTAAACGAGAACCGGGTAACACTAAACTACGACAAAATTTCTAAAGGCTGACTGACAGAAGGTGAAGTTTTCCTACTCTATACTTTGTACATGTGCACACTCGTATCCCATGCAAACTCACGCCATGAATAGAACATAACACTTCCCTGTGTCCAAAATTTTTACCCTGAGAAAAACTCAACTGCTTCGGGCCAAGCAAGTCGTTGCTTCGAGTCAGCACCTATATTGCTTCGAGTTAAATATGTCAAATCTACGGGTCATATGCAAAACTGGTGAACACTTATCCCTATTTCTCTGTTATCCGAATACTTACAGATGCCCATGTTTGTGTTGCCCAACTATCTTCTAACTCATATTTACTTCTAGAATTCAGCTTCACCATCAGATTTTTTTTTTTTTTTTTCCTTTTTTTTTTTTTTCTCTTTTTTTTTTTTTTTTTTTTTTCTTTTTTTTTTTAAAACCTAGTTGTTCCCCATTTCTACCCAGGCTGATACTAACTAAATATGCAGGCATGTATTACTAAATATGCAGACATGCACAACAGGGATGAAGTACTAACAGTACATAAAATGGAGATGAAGACTTCAACACCCAGGAAAACAATGACCAGACCAAAGTGCAACATTATGGATGCAATATAGATATGAAACTGAAACATATTAGATAATGTAAACTGGAATGGATATGAAGACTGAACATATCAAAAATTTTGAAAATACAAAGTTTCAAAATGAACCCAATAGGCTACAGTTACAAAACTCAAGTGAAGCAAATAATGCAACAGTAGCAGGTATATATGAATACAACCTCAATGCAGACAAGCAGACACACTATCTACATACATATATAACATCAAGCTATGATTCAAACAACAAGATAACATATGGTTTCAAGGGTCTGTTCATATTGTAAGAGCAGAGATATGGGATGCAGACAACTAAAGCATGGTACGAAGCAACATGTAACATTTCACATTTTATCAAAGTAATATAAGACAGTAGTGTGCAACTTGACATGCAAACTGCCACAAGACCAATTCAAGTGAAAATACCCAACTCAAATAAACCAACTAATGCAGACTGTCAAAAAAAAAAAAAAAATGGATCAATAATGCAACCAGGTTATAAGGGACAAGCTATTAATACCTGTACAAGACTGCAACAATTCGAATGAGGGTGAACTCAAATGCATACAACAATTCAAAGTGCAAAGTGAGGATCATCATGCATGGACAGTGCAATGTGACTGAATACAAGTCAATGCCAAGAAAATGCAATACAAATAGGCAAACAAAATGGAAATGAAGACTGGAGCAACATGAGGCATGCAATACTCAGTACATATCTTTATTACAAGAACAATTATGCACTTCAACTACTTAGTTAAACAAAGTATTTTAGTAGCATCTGCACTTACCAACTTATCAATTTAAAAACAAAAACTTGGTGCAGCTGTTCTTATCAGTTTAAATCAAAAATTGATATCATTTGTTCTTAACAGTTTAAACAAAAAAAAAAAAAATCAAATAGTATCTGTTCTTATTAGAATTAAAACAAAACCAAGTAGTATCTGTTCTTGACAATTTTAAAACAACCCAAATAGTATCTGTTATTATCAATTTAAAAAGAACAAAGTTATGAAAGTATTAGTGGTTATCAATTTAAAACAAATCGCAATTACTGTCTGTTCCTACCAGTTTAAAACTTAAAACTAATAACATCTATATCATAATCATATGCAGACTTGCCAAACTTCCTAGCCTAGACAACAAGTCACAGATCTACACACAATAATTATGGACATAACTCGTACAACATGGGGAGGCCGAGCAAGGTGATGAAGAAAAACAGAAAATGAAGAAGAAGCAAATCTGGACGAAAGGAAAAAATGCTATTACCTGATAGATCTCGGGCTCAAGAAGGAGGCAAGGCAGAGCGAATAGTGGAAGGGAAAAAGAGCTGGTGTAAATATAGATGATGTTTGTGAAGTTCCATGGGGATCATAAGTGTAGATAACGCATCAGTTTTTAAAGAGCTTTTTCATGTGTGATTGTACTTTTGATATGTATGTAGGCTATGAATAGGTGCATAGTTCGAACGTTATATAGTAAAACTTAATTTTTGAGGCATCAGTTTCTTTTACTTACGTGATTTAAGGAATGGGATAGATATATAGTGGTTTGAATGTAACTGATGAGCTACATCAGTGGAGGAGATAAATCAATAGTTATAATTTATGCGAGATGCCAGAATTGCAAGCCTTGATTTGTTGATAAATAGTGGTTTAAATCTTTGTATGAAAATATGTGTGAATGCAAAAGTCAGTGAGTTACATGGCTGAAAGGAAGGAGTGCATCAGTTATTCTTTAAAAATAGGTAAGAGGTTCGAACGTTTCTAGTAGAAAACTTGATTTTTATACTGACAAATATTTGGACCATGCATTTGATTCGTCTCAGTTTTATTTGTTTTCTTAAGTATCAGTTTTATTTTTAACTGTGTAAATATGAATACGTGTGTGATGATTCATTTATTTTTAAATAAATTTTGATTTGTATTAAATATGTTTACAAATGTATTTGGACGTTGCAAAATTGGAAAAATATGATCTGTGGCAAGATCAGAGGAAGAGCAATCAGTGGTTTATGACATCAGTTACAAAAGGAATGAAATAAAGGGAGGGACCGAGAGTTACACCACATATAAAGTTTAAAAATATGTAAATATGAATGCGTGATTTCAGCATGCTTTAAATCCCTTATTTAGTTTGATTAAAATAAATGAAATGGCTAGACTTAAGAATTAATTTATGAAAGAAAACTGACATGCGGAGGCAAGTGTAAATGAGTATATTACGTGATTAAGGAAACCCTTGATTTAGCATGTCACATAAGAATGGTAAATGTTAACCGTTTCAAATAATTAACAATTTCTAACCTTGCACTTGAATGTTTTAAACTGTTGCACGGTCAAAGGGAGAGAGAGCTATTAGTTTATAGGAAGGTAAATGTGTTATATGCGTGATTTAAGGTAGAGCCATTTGCAAGCAGAAAATGGGAAAGGTTGGAATTTGCTTCCAATAATATGTCTTGGCTGTAACGCAAAAGCTTGGTTTAAGGCATACGTTGATTTATCTTTAGACATGCAAACTTTTAATATCCCATTTGTTGCAAACTAAACAGTGTGATATAAGATTTAGGCAGTTACACAACTGGATTTAATGTATGCGTGATTTAAGTTTGATGGCTGATATAAGTGCAAAGGAAAAATATCAGAGAGGGATTTGAACGTTACTTAAAAATCAAAACTGAAACGGAAATTTAAAAGAGGGAGAGTTGATTTTCTTAGATGTGAACGGTAACAAAAAGATTTGTACACAGGGGTTGATTTTGCACTGATGTAGGGATGAACGTATGTAATACAATTTATTTTATCAATCGGTCAGTTAACGAATAATAAAATAATGTTTGGTATAAAATCACTGACTGATGTTTCTCTCCAAAATATTTGGAAACACGATTTTTACACTACGTTAAACAGACGCAGTCAAAATATCAAAAATTTCTGTAAAATAACATTTTAAAAACACACGTTTTATTACGTTGCTTTATACCCTAAAATTTGACGCGTCTTTTAAACGCGAAATTTTACAGTTTAAACATAGCTTAAATTTTTTACAGTTAATATTAAATTATATTGACATATACAATTTTATAAAATATATCTTCAAATTAAATAATTAACTATATTGTTAAACACAATTTATATAAATACATTTTTAAAATTAAATAATTAATAATAAAATAAATATCTAAAAACTAGGGCTGTTACACTCTCCCCCACTTAAGAACTTTTCGTCCTCGAAAAGGAACGAAAGAAGAGAAACAAAGAAGATAAGCTAGATAGACAAGAATCTTAAACGGATAGTTCCGGATTTGAAGCACGAAGAAGGTTCTCTAGAATTGGTTTTACCCCTTCAGTTTGACTGTCAGTCTATGGGTGCTCAGCGGTGCTCAGGTCCCGATGAGTAACAAAGATCTCAAAGATTATAGAAAGATTTCTAAATAGACTGGTATAAGCGATAGCATCCCAATCCGTAGCAGATAAGGAACCAAGGACATTTAAAGATAGTTCAAAACAAAATAAGATAATAAATTTGAGATCATAATATTTTGGAAATCATTACGATTTATAGATATTATCATTTGGAAATCATACTACTAAAATCATAACCCTTTTAAAATAATCTTCATTTATTCAATTATAAATTTTCAAACATTATATTTTTAGAATAGCAGCACTGATAATATGTTATAGTAGATATGATAGTATTCCTAATCAGTTTATTATTTTCTTAACTCTAAATTCTTAACAAATATCCTAACCACTTTATTTGAAATACCTATTTTAAAAAATAAGATATTCCTTCAATAAAATTTTTTTATCCGAAACCCAAAATCTCAATTATCAAATTTAGCAATATTAGAATATGTCCTAACTATTTAAATCATAATTATTCACTTAGGGAATAACTTTAATTAGAATTTCTTAGTTAGATTTAAGGTTCCATGTTAAATCAACTTTGATTATTAGGTTCCTTTGAATAAATTTCTTAAATTCCTTTTTCTATATCTACCTCTATTTATCTTTTACAACTAAAATTTTAGTGTATAACATTTATTATAACCACCTAAATTTTAATTATAAAATCCCCTTTTTATAATGTATATTATCCAATTACATTGTTAACTTTTGAAACTCAAGGTAAGTTATATTGAATGGAATTGAGTATTATACAACTAAACTTTCAAATTCAATTATTTCCTGTTGGAATTTCTTATTCAAATTTATTTTTATTAAATTATTCCTCAAGATAAAACTTAAGAATTAAATTTCTGATTCTTCTTCAAACCATTTAGAGATAAATAAATATATATACATAATATGTCAAATAAAATATAAATTATATATATTAAGTCATACTTTAGAAATTCAAATCAAAAATCTCAAGGTACACTGTAGCCGGACTACAGGGTGGTCCCTTCACTTCGAAACTCGAAAATGAAAGTCGATGATGCTGCAGTCATCACCGAAATTATTTTCCAGCGACAAAGAGAAAAGCACTAGATTTAAAAATTTTCGGAAACAAATTTCTATTCGAAAATACTTATTATATCCTTTTAAACTTTAAATACAAGGTTTGAAATCATCGGAAGTTTAATTCTCAAGTTCTAGTTTTAACTTCATTTCTATTTGTAACCATTGTTTTATAGTTCAATTATTTATATATGACAAAACACATGGCTTACAAACTCATATATAAAATCAAAACTATTATCTCTTGACAACTAGTCAAATTAATTATAGAGTTCTGAAAATTATACTTATATATATATTAGATTTTATTTTCAAATACAGAAATAAAACTTTCAAGTCAAGGATAGTGATTCAAATTTTTGATGAACTCAAATCAAATAGAATTCAAGATGAGTTGAAATCAGAAAATCCGGTGATTAAAAATCAGAATAAGGAAACTGGGTAAGTCTATATAATCGCGGACAACCTTGACCGGGTCAACCGTGACTTAAAGAATCGGATCGATGTGGTTGGGGTAAATCTACATTTGATCCGAAGAGGTAGAGTTCGGAATAACCAAAGATACTAGCATATAAACCAATGATAAATATAAATCTCCGGTGAATAAATGCTAATTGTAAAGGAGTTTCACCCCTTTATTAGAATGATGGCGAGACCGCAAATTTACTATGAAGATCATTCGAAGTGGAGTTATGGAATACTCCAGAATTTAAGGAAGATGAAAAGTGAGGGACACGAATGAACTTTGGAACCGTAGGGGACGTTCCAGAACTCGAAAAGAGAATGGTTCAATCTCTAATGAAGGTGATTCTGTAAATCCAATTTACCATATATTCTAAGTTTTGCCTAGAACCAAAGCTCTGATACCAAATGTAACGACCCAATATTTTCAACCATTCGCATCCGCACATTGTCGGACTTGAATTGTTCAAAATACTGCGTTGTAGAATAAATTTGGCAAAACTCAGAATATACAATAAATAGATCACAGAATCACATACACAGATATCAGAATCTCGCAGCGGAAATTAAAAATTTAGTGGTTCATGAAGCCACTGATATAACTTCAACAAAACAGAACTTACATTGTCTATAATCCTCAATACAAATTTTAAGACATAAATAGAGATAGAGTCTTCAAAGTCTTGAATTCCAGAAAAGATAAAGGCTGAAACAACTTCCAGCAGCGCGAATGATCTACTGGGTGTCCTAGCTACGGAGAAGAAATTGAAGCTGCAACTCAGGCTGACCCGAGCGAAAAATAAAACATAACACTCGAGTCAGGACATACATACTTATATAATGTAAGCTAATTCAAGTGTACTGTAATATAGAGCAAGTAACTTAAAGGATGCTTGGGACCGCCCATCCTCTAAGGATCCGTCAAACTATTTACTATGTAGTATATTGCGCTATTATAATAGTGTCTATTTATAAAATAAACATACTTTTAAATAGCATTAAGGCTTTACATTTTCCACCTTAACACGTAATAGTCCCAGTAGTCCATCCAATATCATAGCTCCTCCTGATCGGGAAGCAACTAGAGGATACCACACGGGCTACGGGAGAAATCTAAACTCGTACAAGGCTCGGTATGGTAGATGACACGGCACAACTAGGCAATGCCAGGGTAGATATACCAATTGCTATCCAGGCTGGTGGAAACGCGTAGCCGCAGTTACCGCCCACCTCGGACTAACTCCCCAAAATCAAAATATAGAGGTGGCCACCGAATCAATCCAAAATCATAGTATAATATCGAAGAGGAGCGTCCGATCAGAGGAATGACCTCATTGGCCTGGAATTGCTCCTGTTTTAGCCACCTTATGCCAACTCACGGGAGTCGGGTCCACGTATTTACCTTACAGGAAACGCCACCACCGACCTACTTCATTCTGGAATCTCCACCGCGTACACGGTTGGTCAAAGTGGTTTTCGGTATCGACAGAGAGTATGTCCATATCCGATCCCGGTCTCTTTGCCAACCCATCGTTATTATAACCCGTGGTCATTTAAAAACAATTTTATACTTTAAAACCAAAATAAACATTTCCATTTCAAAACTATAAATACGATATCATTTTAAAACCCAAAACAATATGATATCGTTATATTCAAATATAATTCTTTCCAAAAACCATACTGCTTAAAATTTATAATATCTGGAAGCCAAATATTTGAAATATATCTTCAAAACATAATATTTGGAATTTTTACTTTAAACCATAACTCCCAACACACAAATGGTTTGGATATTCAACGGTATATAGAATAAATGGTTTAACTTTATGGTTACTTTGTGAAGAAGATAATTTATATAGTTTTACAAATATATTTCTTTATTTAAAGTTTAAACCATAATTTAAATATCACTTTATGTCCCCAAATCCGTTACAATTCCTATATATATATATATATACCCAATTGGAGTATTTCCTATTCAAAACTAAGTTTGGATTTTATTCTTTCAACAAATCAATGTTTTATTATTTAGTCTTGAATATTCCCATAAATTCCATAAATAAACTCCCAATGTTAGTCATTTAATATCTTCAAAATTCACTTAATACTAGAATATTCATCTTAAATTTATTAAGGAAAATCCAGTTATAAATATCATATCTTAAGATTTTCCAAAACTTAACATAAAATAAAATTTCTCAAATTCCATGAGTTTTAAAACAATCAATTCTAGATTCTGTAGCACTTAGGAAATGCTACCTAAAGTTACGGGTAAAACTAGTCCAATTTCAAAAAGACCGCATTTCTAAAAATGCTGTAGCAGATTGATTAACTAAATAAATATTTCCAAATATAACTTATTTATCTATTTATTTATTAACATTTATAACTCATTCAAAAATTAAAATAAAATCCTTTAAAGATATTAAATCAAATATTTAACTTCCAAAATAATTTTTTTAAATATTTCAGAAAATATTATAAGAACCACGGGCCTGTATATAGTTCTCTAGCCTAGGTCAAGTGATACGGATTTATATCATTTCAACCCGTAATTTACAAAACCCCGGGTTCTATCATTTCAAACCCGCAATCCCAAGTTATCAGTTAAGCAGTTAACAGACTAGTTTAACAATAATCATTATTTCAGCCCATAACAATCCAACTTTAACAGGGAACTTGCAGTGGTGATTTAAGCAGTAAATAACAATTAATAATATAACTGCAGAAATAATATAACAGATAAATAACTGATGAGATGTCAATTTAAATGGGTTCATCATTCTACATCATACTACAGACAGATAATATCTAAATAGAATGTTTACACATACACTTGCGATAATTTACACAATATATGTACATATGTCTGGTGAGAAAAACTCACCTGAAAGTTGCAGAAAATTTGAATACAAAACGACGATTCACCGATAAAGCACGACAGAGAATAACGATCAAATTCTTCTGACGTAGATTCAAATCTAGAACAAAATTTCAATTATGGAATACGTGACTTAAAAATTTACGATCAAAGAAAATGAGAATAGAACGGGGTTTGTTTGCTTTGCTCGACCACTCCACCGTGTACCGTGACCAAAACATACCCTAAACGAGAACCGGGTAACACTAAACTACGACAAAATTTCTAAAGGCTGACTGACAGAAGGTGAAGTTTTCCTACTCTATACTTTGTACATGTGCACACTCGTATCCCATGCAAACTCACGCCATGAATAGAACATAACACTTCCCTGTGTCCAAAATTTTTACCCTGAGAAAAACTCAACTGCTTCGGGCCAAGCAAGTCGTTGCTTCGAGTCAGCACCTATATTGCTTCGAGTTAAATATGTCAAATCTACGGGTCATATGCAAAACTGGTGAACACTTATCCCTATTTCTCTGTTATCCGAATACTTACAGATGCCCATGTTTGTGTTGCCCAACTATCTTCTAACTCATATTTACTTCTAGAATTCAGCTTCACCATCAGATTTTTTTTTTTTTTTTTTCCTTTTTTTTTTTTTCTCTCTTCTTTTTTTTTTTTTTTTTTTTTTTCTTTTTTTTTTTAAAACCTAGTTGTTCCCCATTTCTACCCAGGCTGATACTAACTAAATATGCAGGCATGTATTACTAAATATGCAGACATGCACAACAGGGATGAAGTACTAACAGTACATAAAATGGAGATGAAGACTTCAACACCCAGGAAAACAATGACCAGACCAAAGTGCAACATTATGGATGCAATATAGATATGAAACTGAAACATATTAGATAATGTAAACTGGAATGGATATGAAGACTGAACATATCAAAAATTTTGAAAATACAAAGTTTCAAAATGAACCCAATAGGCTACAGTTACAAAACTCAAGTGAAGCAAATAATGCAACAGTAGCAGGTATATATGAATACAACCTCAATGCAGACAAGCAGACACACTATCTACATACATATATAACATCAAGCTATGATTCAAACAACAAGATAACATATGGTTTCAAGGGTCTGTTCATATTGTAAGAGCAGAGATATGGGATGCAGACAACTAAAGCATGGTACGAAGCAACATGTAACATTTCACATTTTATCAAAGTAATATAAGACAGTAGTGTGCAACTTGACATGCAAACTGCCACAAGACCAATTCAAGTGAAAATACCCAACTCAAATAAACCAACTAATGCAGACTGTCAAAAAAAAAAAAAAAATGGATCAATAATGCAACCAGGTTATAAGGGACAAGCTATTAATACCTGTACAAGACTGCAACAATTCGAATGAGGGTGAACTCAAATGCATACAACAATTCAAAGTGCAAAGTGAGGATCATCATGCATGGACAGTGCAATGTGACTGAATACAAGTCAATGCCAAGAAAATGCAATACAAATAGGCAAACAAAATGGAAATGAAGACTGGAGCAACATGAGGCATGCAATACTCAGTACATATCTTTATTACAAGAACAATTATGCACTTCAACTACTTAGTTAAACAAAGTATTTTAGTAGCATCTGCACTTACCAACTTATCAATTTAAAAACAAAAACTTGGTGCAGCTGTTCTTATCAGTTTAAATCAAAAATTGATATCATTTGTTCTTAACAGTTTAAACAAAAAAAAAAAAAATCAAATAGTATCTGTTCTTATTAGAATTAAAACAAAACCAAGTAGTATCTGTTCTTGACAATTTTAAAACAACCCAAATAGTATCTGTTATTATCAATTTAAAAAGAACAAAGTTATGAAAGTATTAGTGGTTATCAATTTAAAACAAATCGCAATTACTGTCTGTTCCTACCAGTTTAAAACTTAAAACTAATAACATCTATATCATAATCATATGCAGACTTGCCAAACTTCCTAGCCTAGACAACAAGTCACAGATCTACACACAATAATTATGGACATAACTCGTACAACATGGGGAGGCCGAGCAAGGTGATGAAGAAAAACAGAAAATGAAGAAGAAGCAAATCTGGACGAAAGGAAAAAATGCTATTACCTGATAGATCTCGGGCTCAAGAAGGAGGCAAGGCAGAGCGAATAGTGGAAGGGAAAAAGAGCTGGTGTAAATATAGATGATGTTTGTGAAGTTCCATGGGGATCATAAGTGTAGATAACGCATCAGTTTTTAAAGAGCTTTTTCATGTGTGATTGTACTTTTGATATGTATGTAGGCTATGAATAGGTGCATAGTTCGAACGTTATATAGTAAAACTTAATTTTTGAGGCATCAGTTTCTTTTACTTACGTGATTTAAGGAATGGGATAGATATATAGTGGTTTGAATGTAACTGATGAGCTACATCAGTGGAGGAGATAAATCAATAGTTATAATTTATGCGAGATGCCAGAATTGCAAGCCTTGATTTGTTGATAAATAGTGGTTTAAATCTTTGTATGAAAATATGTGTGAATGCAAAAGTCAGTGAGTTACATGGCTGAAAGGAAGGAGTGCATCAGTTATTCTTTAAAAATAGGTAAGAGGTTCGAACGTTTCTAGTAGAAAACTTGATTTTTATACTGACAAATATTTGGACCATGCATTTGATTCGTCTCAGTTTTATTTGTTTTCTTAAGTATCAGTTTTATTTTTAACTGTGTAAATATGAATACGTGTGTGATGATTCATTTATTTTTAAATAAATTTTGATTTGTATTAAATATGTTTACAAATGTATTTGGACGTTGCAAAATTGGAAAAATATGATCTGTGGCAAGATCAGAGGAAGAGCAATCAGTGGTTTATGACATCAGTTACAAAAGGAATGAAATAAAGGGAGGGACCGAGAGTTACACCACATATAAAGTTTAAAAATATGTAAATATGAATGCGTGATTTCAGCATGCTTTAAATCCCTTATTTAGTTTGATTAAAATAAATGAAATGGCTAGACTTAAGAATTAATTTATGAAAGAAAACTGACATGCGGAGGCAAGTGTAAATGAGTATATTACGTGATTAAGGAAACCCTTGATTTAGCATGTCACATAAGAATGGTAAATGTTAACCGTTTCAAATAATTAACAATTTCTAACCTTGCACTTGAATGTTTTAAACTGTTGCACGGTCAAAGGGAGAGAGAGCTATTAGTTTATAGGAAGGTAAATGTGTTATATGCGTGATTTAAGGTAGAGCCATTTGCAAGCAGAAAATGGGAAAGGTTGGAATTTGCTTCCAATAATATGTCTTGGCTGTAACGCAAAAGCTTGGTTTAAGGCATACGTTGATTTATCTTTAGACATGCAAACTTTTAATATCCCATTTGTTGCAAACTAAACAGTGTGATATAAGATTTAGGCAGTTACACAACTGGATTTAATGTATGCGTGATTTAAGTTTGATGGCTGATATAAGTGCAAAGGAAAAATATCAGAGAGGGATTTGAACGTTACTTAAAAATCAAAACTGAAACGGAAATTTAAAAGAGGGAGAGTTGATTTTCTTAGATGTGAACGGTAACAAAAAGATTTGTACACAGGGGTTGATTTTGCACTGATGTAGGGATGAACGTATGTAATACAATTTATTTTATCAATCGGTCAGTTAACGAATAATAAAATAATGTTTGGTATAAAATCACTGACTGATGTTTCTCTCCAAAATATTTGGAAACACGATTTTTACACTACGTTAAACAGACGCAGTCAAAATATCAAAAATTTCTGTAAAATAACATTTTAAAAACACACGTTTTATTACGTTGCTTTATACCCTAAAATTTGACGCGTCTTTTAAACGCGAAATTTTACAGTTTAAACATAGCTTAAATTTTTTACAGTTAATATTAAATTATATTGACATATACAATTTTATAAAATATATCTTCAAATTAAATAATTAACTATATTGTTAAACACAATTTATATAAATACATTTTTAAAATTAAATAATTAATAATAAAATAAATATCTAAAAACTAGGGCTGTTACAAATGACAAGTCCGATCGTTACGAAATTTGAGATCCTACAATAATTCATCAATATGGATCCGATGAAACTAGTTTCGTCGAAATCCGAGTCAGTGGCCAAAATTGCTATTTTCCAGTTATTAAATTAAATTAATAATTAATTAATTAAATTACTTTTTCAGTTTAAATTTAATTATTTACAACTTCTATCATTTTTTATTTCTTAATCATTTACAATGATTTAAAAAAATTAGATGTAAATTTAAAGTTGATTAATCCATCAATTTCAATATTTAATTTCAATTTCATTAAATTCAGAAATTTTAAATTAAGATTCCAAAAATCCATTTATTAAATTTTAAACCTTGTTATTCAAGTCTTTCATTACAATAAGGTTATAACTAACATTGGATTACCTCTTAGTACACTAGTGTCTCCCAATTTCATCTAAATTTCCATTCACGTAATATTTAAATATTTAATTTCATTTAATTGCAATTTGATTACAAATTTTGATTTAATGGACTAAATAAATGATTAACTTATAATAATTGTTATCATTAACTCTCAATCACATTTTATAAGTTTATCATTTCCAAACCAATGTTATAATTTCTTACTAAACATTGATTTTATTCAATTACCATTCAATATATATTAATTCATTAATTGATTCAATATTTATGTTTGTTTTCTTATATTCAATTTATAGCCTAGTATAACAGTTACATTAATTCCATTAATTGTAACTTCATTCAAATAGTTAATAATTAACTTAGATTAGCATTATTACATCTCATTTAAGTCATTATTTCATTAATGAATCACAAATTTCTGTTTTTCCAATATTAGATAACAAAATTTAATAAAATTAACAATTAAATTATCGAAAATTTTATAGGTCATTATAGTTCTCCTTGCATAGCCATAACTGTAATAGACAACTTTTGGTTCCACGTAAGAACCCTCAACAAAACACGCCGTAAAAAATCGAATGATAAATCCTTATTCGGAGTGATGTAAAACACCTCCAGTGATATACTCGAATCTAGGATCAAGAACAATATGAAAAGGAGAAATGATCTTCATACGATCTACGTACCGATCTAATGATTCTTACTATCTAACTAATTTCTACCCTCCCACCAAACTTCATAAGAATCAATTTTTAAATTTATTAACTTATATCCTACTCGTCTACCTCCTAAGAGTATATACAAATATTTGATTTTTAATTCTATTTAATTTAACTTTTAAATGCACACCAAAAATAATTTTGGTTTTGAAACTAAGTCGGCCAAATAAACCTCATTACCCTAATTGGTCTGGTAAGTAGCTAAGAAGAGTGGGATGCTGGTATCCAAACTTCATCCTAGATTCTACTTTTTCTTATACACTATTAAGGTAAAAAGGTCTATTAGCCGGCCTAACAACATCAAATAATTCTTCACATCCTAGATGTTAAAACCTGTGACGACCCGGAATTTTGAGCAATATCAATTTAATAATCTTTGATAATAATTAAATTGATTTGATCATTTTACATTATAAATGGACAAGTTAAAATTATTTAAAAAGGCTGATAATAATAATCTGTTAATATCTATCAACAATTTTCTTAACAGTATAATTGGTAAGTCTAATTCTTTTGAAAATTTATAGTATTTTAATTTGGAAATATTTACTTTGACAATTTAAAATTGATAAGATTTATTTTTTTCAAAAGCTAATCAAAAATATTTTCTATTTATAATATATATGTATTGATATATCTTGTAAATACGAAGTTTTTAATGTAATAAAACTTTATATTCAAATTGTAATATATATATATATATGAATGTATATAATGTGATTTGAGTTTTGTTTTAAAATATAATACAGTAATTTTCAAATATAATGTTAAAATGTTTTTATATTTGAAATGTGTATATATATTTGTATATATATATTTGAAATAGGAATTTTATTAATTTGAACTTAATAAGTATTTTCAAACTTTAATAAATATATAGTTTTGTAATTTGAAAGGTTAATTTGATTTAATGCTTTTGAAATGATATTTGAAAATTAAATTTTAATAACAAAGTTAATTTCTTATTTTATAAACATATATTTTAGCTTTTTTGTTAAATAAGAATAAAATTTGAAGTTCATTTTCAATTATTTTTGATATTCCTTCATTTTAATTTTATAATAAGATAAAATTGTTTTAATTTTTTTTATATAAAGAGTTAAACTAAGTTTCTCAATTTATAAACAAATGATAGGATTAAATTGATTAAAATATAAGTTATTTATAGATGCCTATATGAATTTGCTTTTAAGATATTTATGAAAGTCTAAAGTTTATTTTTATATGATAAAAACATTTTATAATATTACATAAATACATTGTATATAGCTTAAATAGATTATTAAAATGAAAATAACATTTAAAACATTTTTAAAACATTAGAAAATAACATTTGTAAATGTTAAATAACACATAATAACACTTGTAAAACATTTAGTACACATGCTAAGACACTTGTAAATCATATGCGTATATGTAAGATCCTTAAAGCATTAAAAGGACAAATATCTTTCTTTTAATAAAATAAAATTTAAAAATTTAATTGTAAAATACAAAATAAGTTTTACTTTCAGCTGAATATTATCTTCATTTCAACAAAATTTCAATACAAAACAAATAATCAAAAGAAGTAAAATCTGAAGAAGAAAAAGAACATGGATTTCAATCTGAAAACATGAAGATGAAAAGCATGTTCAAATCAGAGAATATGCAGGAAAATTTCAATAGCAACAGCAGGATGTAAAAAACAACATCAATACAATCTGAAATCAAACAATTCAGAGATTAAATCAACATGCAACTGAAATTTATCATGCAATTCAGATTCAATGAGCATGTAGAAATTACAACAAGCCTGGAAACATTTCTGTCTTCAACAAATTTTAGGTGAGTGAATGATTTCTTTCAAATACAGTTTTAAATCTGGATTCATCTTGTTATGTGATAATATCATGATGTTATAAGGAATATTGGATTTAGATTTGTGTTTATGAATTGCCTGTACAAAATTAAAAAAAATAAGCCACTAAGTTTTGTAAAAACAGTTTCAATCTCATGGTAAATTCAAAAACTTGATTTTGATTTCGAGTTGGACTTTGATTTGTAAAGAAAATATGATTGTAATCAAATCAGCTAACATCTAAAAATAGTATAGGTTGTTAAAATAAATAATTAGCTCAAATTTTTAAAATTTACAGTAAAATTATAATTTGGGTCAAAAATTTTTGAATTCAAACTTGAGTTTTGATTTTATAATCATATGCAAATAAGAAATCATGATTTGAGAAGTTTGAATTACGAATTTTAGTTGGGTAACTTGTGTGAATTTGGGTTTTGTCTGATTTGGGTATATTGGTCGATTTACGGCAAACGATGGCAATTGTGCTCGAAGGTGGAGGAGACAACAGTGATCATCAGAAAAATCATCTTGGGAATTTTAGATGAAGGGATTTACTGGAATTTGGATAGGTAGGGTTTTGTACCTTGTTTTTATCATCGTGGTTCATCGCGTCTTTGCGGTCATGACGATACCGGAGTGAATAGCGAGCGTCGCCGTGAGTTTAGAGAATCATGACGAAGCTTTGGTGGTACAGGTGGGTCTTCTCGACGTTTGTGCTGCCGTGGATGTTGTTTTTACTGGTGAGGGTGTTTCGAACTATTGGGTTCGAAGGTCAATTTTTGAATTTCGAGTGTAATTGGTTTTCTCGGTTGAGCGTTGAGATGTAGGGAACGATCGCAACTTGGTGGTGGCCAGCGTAGGGTTCGCCGTCGACCGGCGTGATCGTGCACGTGGATGTGCATGGCTGTTGTATCAGGTAATGGGTTGTAGGAAGAAGTTGGTTTCGGCTCGAAGCTTGCATCGTGATTCCTGTTGTTTTTCTCGAAGCAGGGTGGAGGTTAGGGGTGACTCGGGGTAAGCACAGGGAAAGTCAGTGGGGTGACTCGTGGTTTTGTTAGGTTACTCGAGGTTTACTTGGTTTTGTATTTAAGTAACCATATTTTATAAAATCGGTGAAACAATGAATTGATGATATAGAAATTGATTTTGGAATGTGCCGTTTAAAGGTTTTTAAATCTTAACAACAATTGTAATAGAAAGGAAATTGTAACAAATAAATTTGATTTTGGGAATAAAGTTCTAAAACAAAAGTTGAACAAGTTTATATATAAAGCTAAATTTGTTTCAAAGTTATGTTGTAAACAAGTTTTATATATATATAATAAATATGAAAGTTTTTAAAGGAAAATAAGTGATTTTTTGAAATAAAATTTGTATTGAATTTTATTTAATAACTTTAGGAAGTTTTAAAAGATTTAAAAGTTTTAATTTGAATGTTTTAATTATTTTAATTATGATTGATTTCCAATATATTTTATTTTAAATAAGGTTTAATGATTTAGAATTTGGTAATCAATTATAATAAATATTTTCTTAAGTAATTTAGAATTTTCGTTTAATTTAAGATAATTGGTTTTCTAAATTAAAAATCTTTTTAAATATAATAAGTTAAAGGAATCATTTAATTAATTTAAATGATTAAGTTAAATAATTAATTAAGTAATTAATTTGTGATTAATTAAAAGATAATCACTTTAGAGTTAATTAAGTATAATTACTGGGTGAAGTAATTAAATGATTAATTACAGGAAGTAATTAAGTAAGAAATAATTACTTATGAAAGTAATTAAGTGGATGTGATTAAGGATTAATCACTTGAGTTATTAATTAAATATTAATTAATAAAATTAATTAAAGGTTTAAAATTTTAATTAATGGTTAATTAATAAAAGTATTAAGAATAATTAATTAAGTGATTAATTACTTGTTAAAAATAATCAATTAAGTAAGAAGTTTAATTAATGAAAGTAATCATTAATTAATGGAAATAATAATTAATTGTTAATTAATAATTTAAGGATAATCAAGTTTTAATTACTAAATGTAATTAAGAAGTAATTAATCAAATATGATTAATTAAAATTAATTAATTAAATATGATTAATTAAAGGTAATTAATCAAGAGTGTTTCAACTAAAAGTAATTAATTAAGTATAATTAATTAAAAGTAATTAATAAAGTGTGATCAGTTAAAAGTGATTAACTAGGTGTGAATAATTATAAAGGATAATTAAGGAATAATTATCAGAATAATTAAAGAATAATTAATCAAGGTTGATTAATTTAAAACGGTAACGATACATGAAAGTAATATCAATATACAACATATACTTGTTGATAGCGAACCCTTGCATGATAGGGAACCCTTTAATGGCGAACTCCGTTTCGCTCTTTCCTTTCTCGGCCAGATCTCCATAGCCTCCTTCCTTTAGTCCCGTCTTTCCATTCCATCCTCTTTCCCCCATATCGACCATGCCTAGTTCTCCCCATCTTCCGGCCCTCCCCGTTGCTCTTTCCTCTACGCCCTCTTCTACTAGATCTGGTAGGATTTTCAAGAATCCCCTGGCTACGTCCTCGTGTTCTCTGCCCATGCTTTCTGTCACTGAGTTTCCTCCACTTCCTTCTGTCCAAGCTGCTGACGTGAGCTATTGCGCGTGCCCTGAGTTGTTGTCTGCTTCGGTAGGTGATGTTTTATTATCTGATAGTGGTCCTGCTACCTTGCTTGAGAATGCTGTTATTATCCCTGGTGCAATTGGTGTGGATATTGATGTGGCTGGAAGTGAGGTTCGATCTGCTGCTGTTGATTTTTTGAGTTTTGATCGATGTTCATCAGGTGTTTGTCTAAATGCTCGTGAGAATGTAGTTTCCAATGTGTTGGGTTCTGGTGACCTTTTGCTTGCGGCCTCCACTGCTGGTCTAATCCTTTGTGTGCCGCCTCAGTTGGCATTCCCGTTGTTGAGCAGTTTCCTCCTCTTGCTCCTTCCTCGGTTTGTCCCAAAGCTTGGTCTTCGCTTTTTACAACTCTGCCCCGTAATGCGGGTGTCTATGAACCAGTTGAATTTGATATCGTTGAGGTAGATGGAGTGATGATCCCTCCTCCTAATGTTATGCAAGCCGGATTGGACTATTGGTCAGATTATTTGGTTGGTTTCTTTTTGGACCCTTTTCAGCGCATTCATGATGTGGCTTCTGTTTTGCGTCGGGCTTAGCGGCTGCGCGGTGATCTACATGTTAAGCTTGTTGACTCTATGTATTTCCTGTTGTTTTCCTCCTCTGTGGATCGCAGTCGTGTACTTGAGGCCGAGCCTTCTTTTTTTGATGGGAAACCACTTATTATTACTCCTTGGTCTCCAACGGTTGCCAATGCCCGTGAACAAGTCCTTTCCATCCCAATTTGGATTTATTTTTATCATATACCTTCTGCTCTACAGCCGCTGCTTGGTTTGAATTGGCTTGCTTGCAATGTTGGAAAATTGAGATGTTTTGATGCTAACACAGTCGCGCGTGAAAAACTGGTGTACGCTAAAGCTCTGATTGAGATTACCCCTCTAAGCCTCTCCCTTCCTCCATTCCTGTCCTGCTTATTGTTGGCCATGTGGAGGAAGTCTGTGTACGTTATGGGTGGGTCCCGGACATTTGTTACTCTTGTCACTCCTTTGGCCACTTAGTCTTTGCCTGCACGCATTCTGTTGTTTCCGCTGTTGCGCCTAAGATCCCTCTACCATGGCCTCCGCTTAGGAAATGGGTTCCCAGAGTCTCTCAGTTTGCTCCTCCACTTGAAGCTCCTATTTCTTTTCCTGGTCCGCCGTCTGATTTTTCTCTGCTGGCTTCCCCTACTGCATCCATTGTCCCTACTGTTGATTCTGCTGATTCCATTGCTGTTCAGGATCTTGCTTCACCTCAGCTGCCAGTTCTTTAGGTTGAGTCTGAGAGATGTTGGGTTGATCGCCGTTCTGATCTGCGTTTCAACCCTGTGGATGATTCCTATTTTAGATATGTCTCCGTTGATTTTATGGACCAACGATGCCTTTATTATAGACCTTCTGGTGATTCCTTGGTTCTTGACTTGGATGGACCGTATGCCGAATTAAATTCTGTCATGCTTGCTGATACCTCCTGGGATCGATCTTTTATTTACACATCTGATGTTGTGATTTATGATCCTTGTATTGCACTCCTATTTCGCCCCTTTATTGGTCTTCTTGGGCACGGCTCCTTGGTCTCTTCCCTGGTGGAAGATGTTGTTGGTGTTTCTTCCTCTTTGGAGGAGTCCTAGTCTTCGTTAGTTATTTTGTAGCTGTGACATTCTGTCACACTCCTGTGCTGTAATTTTTCTTCTTTCATAGTAGTTAAGGTGTCTCTACCTTACTCTTGTATTTTATGTTTTTATTACGTTCGTAATAAAAAGTGGACGGTCTACTATAAAACCGACTGGCCTTGCCAAAATAATTTAAAAGGGTAATTAAGAAGATAATTACTTGGATAGTTAAGAAGTAATTAATCAAGATGATTAATTAATATTGTAATTAAGAAATAATTACTTAAGGTAATTAAGAGATAATTAATCAAGGGAGATTAATTAAGATAAATAATTAAGTGATGTTTATTAATTAATTTTGAATTAATTAATGGATGGTAAGATGGATTGATGATAATCCAAGTGATTAAATAAGAATTAATTTAATTAAGGATGAACTAAATTAATTAAGTTTGGATTAAACCTGTTATGGATGATGGATGATTCGTTGATAAATATCTTGGGATGAAGTAATGATATTGGATGATATCGTATGTCGTTGGTTGATATGTGATGTTATGAATGTGATATATCTGAGATGTGATATATATGCTGCTTTGTGATATGTATGGATGAATGTGATAATAATGGATTATCTATCTGTGTTATGAATCATCCATTTATGTTAAATAATATTCTGAATATCTACTGTTTAATCCCTTAAGTACAACTTGGACATTAAAATGGCGTTTGGATTCGGTGAGACCGGGATCGGGTATCCATATTTGGATATTCGAAAACCACACCGATCCAAAATAAACGTTAGGTCGTGAATCCAAGTGGAGTGCAAGTGAAGACTCGAGGTGTAAGAACTATATGTTAGTATAACTCTGTGGGTGATTCTGTAATGAGTTTGACGAAATAGTACTTATAGGTTCGAGATGCTGATTCAGAGTGCAAGGGCTATGGTCGTTGACTCTAAGGGTGATTCCAAAATGAGTGCAACGAGATAGTGCCTTCGGTTCCGTTCGAACCCGGAACGGACTTGTATGGATTGAATGCTTTCAGAACATCGTCAGGTGGACGATGAGCATTCAAAGATAAATGTGTTCTATAAAGGTAAGCCTCAAGCCTCATCAACTGGGAATGGCTAAAACATGGGAGGTTCAGCAAGGCTTCGTGGGTAGCTCCCACTGGAGAGCGAGATACATCCCTATCTAGATGTCCCTTTTTATTTCGGCTTTGTGGGCGGTTGGTCTGCAGCCAACCGTGGGGTGGTCTTGTTCGGGACTGTTCAGTAAGGAATGGTCCCGGCCTTGTGTTGCAGGGGAGTGGGCGTACTCCTCGGTACGGTGATCTAGGCCACGTACTGTGACGGGCGGTACCCCAGTTGCCCTGCCATTGTTGGAAACCCATTTTCCCTAAGAGACCCTACGGTTTTGTTTGTATGACCCACTTTTGTGGCTAATAGCTGGAATTTAATCATGTAATAATTTCGGCTATTTCATATTTACTTGAAAACCCTAGACACTATTATAATATCACTGGATTTCCTATCAAATGTTTTGGTTAGCGGAAGGTAAAACCTTTTCCATGTTTATGTGTGGGAAGTCTTACGTGATACCTTTTCTTTTCAAAAGGATTTTCTAAGTTAAGCAATCTTAAACCATTTACTCACACCAGACCCATGTCTGACCCGAGTGTTTATTTTTTGTTTTATTAAACTCTTGGGTACTCATATTCTGTATGAGTAGTCAAGTGATTCAGGCCATCCTTGACTAATTCTGGAGGAGCTTTGGAGCAGGAGGCTTCAGCGTGTTGATAAAGTCAGAGTTTCCGCTGTGTGTTATTCTCTATTGATGTTCTTGTATTGTATATTAGGCAGAAGTGTTATAACTGTCTAAATCCAGATGTATAGTTGTGTACTCTGATGTATATGATACTATGTATATGTTCTATATTATATTTCAATCGTTCCGCTGTGAGATTCTGATGTGTTGTTGTTCTTTCTCCTCTTTCTTTTCTTCTTATATCCCTTTCTTTCTTAATTAGTGATGTGATTTTCTGGTGATAGAAAGTCGGGTCGCTACAGTTGGTATCAGAGCATTAGGTTGAGTGAATACCTAGGCTCTGGAGCAGTGTCTATCTTGAGAGAGCGTACTTGTAATATATATATATATATATATATATATATATATATATATGGGTTATCTGTTCGGATTTTCCAACATAGGTTATAAAGGAACATAACGTAGGAGTGTGTGGAACACGACTACCACTAATGGAAGAGGCTCATATGTTGTGGTTGGAGGTGTCTCTGTCGAGATTGTAGACCTAATACCGTCTTGAATAAGCTTTGAAGATTGGTGAAAGGATTTCATGGATTCCAAAGGAAGTCTTTGCAAGAATTGGAGTATATTCTTGGAGTGTGAGGTTGATTTGCTCTCGAGCGAGCGGGATTTCTAAAGAGTTGAATTTGTCAGCTGAGTAAAAGCAGGTGACGGTATCTTGGCGACTTTAGGAAGGAATAGCTGTATAATGAGATGCAGTATTCATAGATGGTTCTGAAGATGTTCTTCTGGAGTAAGATTTAGATAGTGTTGGAGGAACAGTGATGCCTACTGCAGTGAAGATTCGGATGTTTAGAAATTTTCTGGATCTTAAGTAAGGGCGGGTGTCTTATCTGTATTGAAGTATGAGACTAAGGTCGATGAGTTACCTCATTTCAGACATGGTCTCAATTGTTTTCCTTAAGAAGACAAGTGGTTGGTGTTTGGTTTGGAGCCGAGTTTCTTGAGGAGATGTCTACTCGTTTCAAGGATCCTTTAGTAGAATTAGGTGGTAGTTTTGTGTTTCAGGAAGCTTGTGGTTAAGGATGATCTTTTGGCTTAGCAGTATCATTGAAGTGATGTTTGGAAGCAGCAGCATGGATCCGTTTTTTCGATGATTCAGTAATCTTTGGGATTCTACTATCGGCAGTCCCGACAGTAGAGAAGGTTTACCCATTTCTTTGGGAATCTCAGCAGAGCAGGATATTTGTTGGAAGTGATCTATCAGTTTTTCTGGTAGATAAGCCATTCTGGAAGAATTGATCTTGATTAGGGAAGCTGTTATAGTAAGTGAAGATAGTTCTTTGAATTCTGAACTGAGAGAGTTCGCAAAAGTGACTTGTGATTAGTTTGGGAATCTTTGAGTATTCTTTGGTTTGAGATTGAGGCATCTCATATGGAGGTGAAGCTATGAAAGTAGCCAGAGATTTTTCCAGATGTTTTTCAAGAAATCAGAAGTTTACCCGAATCGGAGATTGAGTTCCTTATCGACTTGGATTCCAGGAGTAATACGGATGGTTCAACCATGTAGTGGGATGACTCTTAGAGCGAGAAGAGTTTGGTGAAGTAACTCAGGACTCTTGAGGAAGGATTGACCATCTAGTTCTAGTTAAGATTCTGCTGAGATGTTTTGACAAGTGGAATGGTCACTAAGATTTTATGAGTCGGATGAACAGTGTATGGGGAAAGTTTGTGCTCGATTTCTTCGATAGCATTCTTATCTATTCCAAATCAGAGTTGTGCAGCGAAAGCGAGATAACGGTTATTCTAGAATGGGAGCAACCGGAAGTTGCAGTTTTCTTGGATTAAAGGATTTCTACAGGAAATTCAAGTATGAAGAAATTTTTTGGATTGAAAGGTAAGGTTGTCAGGTGCAACTGTTTGGCTATTCCAGATAAGAGGTGTAGGTCTGAGGTCCACTGATGTTTGTGGAATAGAGTTGTGTATTGGAATTCAGCAAAATTTTGAGAGAGTCATTTTGTTGAGTAGGACCTGGAGAATTGGTTTGATTTTTGGTCCAAGTTTGTTTCATGAAGCAATCAGCAAGGGTTAAGCTGATCAGGAATATTGGAGGTGACTCAGAGCATCATGAGAAGTTGGAATTTGGATATTACTTTAGTTTTAGCCAATCAAAGGAGATATAAGACCGGGTAAAACTGGAAAGCTAGCTCCGGAAGTGTTTTTAGATTTTCCTGTGTTCTCTGGATATTAGATTTTGATCTACAGAATTGAATTGCCATCTTGAATAACTGGAATTCATTGTATTTCACGTATCTATGAGGAATATGTGTATGATTCTTCGAGTGATAGAATCAGCAGTTAAGAAGGATTTGGCAGTTGAGCTGATTTTGAGTTTAGTCTGATATCTTAATCAGATTTGTAGGGTTAGATGAGGGAGTTCTATGTTATAGTAGTATAGTTACTTAAGATTCTGTAGAGCGAGTATTCCAGTATAGGAACCTGGAAACTTTAGATAATATTAGGAAGTTCTATTCAGAATTTTGTCTAGATAGATAAAATTATTTGTTTGAATTGGTTGGTACGATTGATTGAGTGATAGCTGTTTGAAATTTAAATTCTTTTGCAGGGTTATTAAATTATCTTTGCTTTTAAATTTCGGGGACGAAATTCTTTTAAGGGGGGAGGAATGTGACGACCCGGAATTTTGAGCAATATCAATTTAATAATCTTTGATAATAATTAAATTGATTTGATCATTTTACATTATAAATGGACAAGTTAAAATTATTTTAAAAGGCTGATAATAATAATCTGTTAATATCTATCAACAATTTTCTTAACAGTATAAATTGGTAAGTTTAATTCTTTTGAAAATTTATAGTATTTTAATTTGGAAATATTTACTTTGACATTTTAAAATTGATAAGATTTATTTTTTTCAAAAGCTAATCAAAAATATTTTCTATTTATAATATATATGTATTGATATATCTTGTAAATAGGAAGTTTTTAATGTAATAAAACTTTATATTCAAATTGTAATATATATGAATGTATATATTGTGATTTGAGTTTTGTTTTAAAATATAATACAGTAATTTTCAAATATAATGTTAAAATGTTTTTCTGAAATGTGTATATATATTTGTGTATATATTTGAAATAGGAATTTTATTAATTTGAACTTAATAAGTATTTTCAAAATTCAATAAATATATAGTTTTATAATTTGAAAGGTTAATTTGATTTAATGCTTTTGAAATGATATTTGAAATTTAAATTTTAATAAGAAAGTTAATTTCTTATTTTATAAACATATATTTTAGCTTTTTTTAAATAAGAATAAAATTTGAAGTTCACTTTCAATTATTTTTGATATTCTTTCATTTTAATTTTATCATAAGATAAAATTGTTTTAAATTTTTTTATATAAAGAGTTAAACAAAGTTTCTCAATTTATAAACAAATGATAGGATTAAATTGATTAAAATATAAGTTATTTATAAATGCCAATATGAATTTGCTTTTAAGATATTTATAAAAGTCTAAAGTTTATTTTTATAAGATAAAAACATTTTATAATATTACATAAATACATTGTATATAGCTTAAATATATTATTAAAATGAAAATAACATTTAAAACATTTTTAAAACATTAGAAAATAACAATTGTAAATATTAAATAACACATAATAACACTTGTAAAACATTTAGTATACATGCGAAGACACTTGTAAATCATATGCATATGTGTAAGATCCTTAAAGCATTAAAAGGACAAATGTCTTTCTTTTAATAAAATAAAATTTAAAAATTTAATTGTAAAATACAAAATAAGTTTTACTTTCAGCTGAATATTATCTTCATTTCAACAAAATTTCAATACAAAACAAATAATCAAAAGAAGTAAAATCTGAAGAAAAAAAAGAACCTGGATTTCAATCTGAAAACATGAAGATGAAAAGCATGTTCAAATCAGAGAATATGCAGGAAAATTTCAATAGCAACAGCAGGATGTAAAAAACAACATCAATGCAATCTGAAATCAAACAACTCAGAGATTAAATCAACATGCAATTGAAATTTATCATGCAATTCAGATTCAATGAGCATGCAGAAATTACAATAGGCCTGGAAACATTTCTGTCTTCAGCAAATTTTAGGTGAGTAAATGATTTCTTTTAAAAACAGTTTTAAATCTGGATTCATCTTGATATGTGATAATATCATGATGTTATAAGAAATATTGGATTTAGATTTGATGCATGTTTGGATTGTGTTTATGAATTTCCTGTACAAAATATAAAAAAAATAAGTCACTGTGTTTTATAAAAACAGTTTCAGTCTCATGGTAAATTCAAAAACTTGATTTTGATTTCGAGTTGGACCTTGATTTGTAAAGAAAAGATGATTGTAATCAAATGAGCTAACATCTAAAAATATTATATGTTGTTAAAATAAATAATTAGCTCAAATTTTTAAAATTTATAGTAAAATTATAATTTCGGTCAAAAGTTTTTGAATTCAAACTTGAGTTTTGATTTTATAATCATATTGCAAATAAGAAATCATGATTTTAGAAGTTTGAATTATGAATTTTAGTTGGGTAACTTGTGTGAATTTGTGTTTTGTCTGATTTGGGTATATTGGTCGATTTACGGCAAACGATGGCAAGGTTGTGGATGAGGTTGTGCTCGAAGGTGGAGGAGACAACGGTGATCATCAGAAAAGTCATTTTGGAATTTTTAGATAAAGGGATTTACTGGAATTTGGATAGGTAGGGTTTTGTACCTTGTTTTTATCAACATGGTTCATCGCGTCTTTGTGGCATCGTGAGGATACCAGAGTGAATAGCGAGCATCGCCGTGGGTTTAAAGAATCATGACGAAGCTTTGGTGGTACCGGTGGGTCTTCTCGACGTTTGTGCTGCCGTGGATGTTGGTTTTACTGGTGAGGGTGTTTCTAACTATTGGGTTCGAAAGTCAATTTTCGAATTTCGAGTGTAATTGGTTTTCTCGGTTGAGCGTTGAGATGTAGGGATCGATCGCGACTTGGTGGTGGCCAGCGTAGGGTTCGCCGTCGACCGGTGTGATCGTGCACGTGCATATGCACGGCTGTTGTATCAGGTAATGGGTTTTTGGAAGAAGTTGGTTTCGGATCGAAGCTTGCGTCGTGAGTCCTGTTGTTTTTCTCGAAGCAGGTTGGAGGTTAGGGGTGACTCGGGGTAAGCACAGGGAAAGTCAGTGGGGGGACTCGGGGTTTTGTTAGGTTACTCGAGGTTTTGTATTTAAGTAACCATATTTTATAAAATCGTTGAAACAATGAATTGATGATATAGAAATTGATTTTGGAATGTGCCGTTTAAAGGTTTTTAAATCTTAACAGCAATTGTAATAAAAAGGAAATTGTAACAAATAAATTTGATTTTGGGAATAAAGTTCTAAAACAAAAGTTAAACAAGTTTATATATAAAGCTAAATTTGTTTCAAAGTTATGTTTTAAACAAGTTTTATATATATAATAAATATGAAAGTTTTTAAAGGAAAATCAGTGAATTTTTGAAATAAAATTTGTATTGAATTTTATTTAATAACTTTGGGAAGTTTTAAAAGATTTAAAAGTTTTAATTTGAATGTTTAAATTATTTAATTATAATTGATTTCCAATATATATTATTTTAAATAAGGTTTAATGATTTAGAATTTGGCAATCAATTATAATAAAGATTTTCTAAAGTAATTTAGAATTTTGGTTTAATTTAAGATAATAGGTTTTCTAAATTAATAATCTTTTTAAATATAAGAAGTTAAAGGAATAATTTAATTAATTTAAATGATTAAGTTAAATAATTAATTAAGTAATTAATTTGTGATTAATTAAAAGATAATCACTTTAGAGTTAATTAAGTATAATTACTGGGTGAAGTAATTAAATGATTAATTACAGGAAGTAATTAAGTAAGAAATAATTACTTATGAAAGTAATTAAGTGGATGCGATTAAGGATTAATCACTTGAGTTATTAATTAAAGTATTAATTAATAAAATTAATTAAAGGTTTAAAATTTTAATTAATGGTTAATTAATAAAAGGATTAAGAATAATTAATTACTTGTTAAAAATAATCAATTTAGGAAGAAGTTTAATTAATGAAAGTAATCATTAATTAATGGAAATAATTAATTAATTGTTAATTAATAATTTAAGGATAATCAAGTTTTAATTACTAAATGTAATTAAGAAGTAATTAATCAAATATGATTAATAAAAAGTAATTAATTAAATATGATTAATTAAAGGTAATTAATCAAGAGTGTTTCACTTAAAAGTAATTAATTAAGTATAATTTATTAAAAGTAATTAATAAAGTGTGATCAGTTAAAAGTGATTAATTAGGTGTGAATAATTATAAAAGATAATTAAGGAATAATTATCAGAATAATTAAAGAATAATTAATCAAGGTTGATTAATTTAAAAGGGTAATTAAGAAGATAATTACTTGGATAATTAAGAAGTAATTAATCAAGATGATTAATTAATATTATAATTAAGAAATAATTACTTAAGGTAATTAAGAGATAATTAATCAAGGGAGATTAATTAAGATAAATAATTAAGTGATGTTTATTAATTAATTCGGAATTAATTAATGGATGGTAAGATGGATTCATGATGATCCAAGTGATTAAATAAGAATTAATTTAATTAAGGATGAATTAAATTAATTAAGTTTGGATTAGACCTGTTATGGATGATGGATGATTGGTTGATAAATATCTTGGGATGAAGTAATGATATTGGATGATATCGTATGTCATTGGTTGATATGTGATGATATGAATGTGATATATCTGAGATGTGATATATATGCTGCTTTGTGATATGTATGGATGAATGTGATAATAATGGATTATCTATCTGTGTTATGAATCATCCATTTATGTTAAATGATATTCTGAATATCTACTGTTTAATCCCTTAAGTACAACTTGGACATTAAAATGGCGTTTGGATTCGGTAAGACCGGTATCGGGTTTCCATATTTGGATATCCGAAAACCACACCGATCCAAAATAAACGTTAGGTCGTGAATCCAAGTGGAGTGCCAGTGAAGACTCGAGGTGTAAGAACTATATGTCGGTATAACTCTATGGGTGATTCCGTAATGAGTTTGACGGAATAGTACTTATAGATTCGAGATGGTGATTCAGACTGCAAGGGCTATGGTCGTTGACTCTGAGGCTGATTCCAAAATGAGTGCAACGAGATAGTGCCTTCGGTTCCGTTCGAACCCGGAACAGACTTGTATGGATTGAATGCTTTCAGAACATCGTCTTGTGGACGATGAGCATTCTATGATAAATGTGTTCTATAAAGGTAATCGCAGCCTCAAGCCTCATCAACCGGGAATGGCTAAAACAGGGGAGGTGCAGCAAGCCTTCGTGGGTATCTCCCATTAGAGAGCGAGATACATCCTTGTCTAGATGTCCCTTTTTATTTCGGCTTTGTGGGCGGTTGGTCTGCAGCCAATTGCGGGGTGGTCTTGTTTGGGACTGTTCAGTAAGGAATGGTCCCGGCCTTGTGTTGCAGGGGAGTGGGCGTACTCCTCGGTGCGGTAATCTAGGCCACGTACTATGACGGGCGGTACCCCAGTAGCCCTGCTATTGTTGGAAACTCATTTTCCCTACGAGACCATACAGTTCAGTTTGTATTACCCACTTTTGTGGCTAGTAGCTGGAATTTAATAATGTAACAATTTCGACTATTTCATATTTACTTGAAAACCCTAGACACTATTATAATATCACTTGATTTCCTATCAAATATTTTGGTTAGCGTAAGGTAAAATTTTTTCCATGTTTATGTGTGGGAAGTTTTACGTGATACCTTTTCTTTTCAAAAGGATTTTCTAAGTTAAGCAATCTTAAACCGTTTACTCACACCCAACCCCTGTCTGACCCGAGTGTTTATTTTCTGTTTTATTAAACTCTTGGGTACTCATATTCTGTATGAGTAGTCAAGTGATTCAGGTCATCCTTGACTAATCCTAGAGGAGCTTTGGAGCAAGAGGCTTCAGCGTGTAGATATAGTTAGAGTTTCCGCTCTGTGTTATTCTCTATTGATGTTCTTGTATTGTATATTAGACAGAAGTGTTATAACTGTCTAAATCCAGATGTATAGTTGTGTACTCTGATGTATATGATACTATGTATATGTTCTATATTATATTTCAATCGTTCCGCTGTGAGATTCTGATGTGTTATTGTTCTTTCTCCTCTTTCTTTTCTTCTTCTATCCCTTTCTTTCTAATTAGTGATGCGATTTTCTTGTGATAGAAAGTCGGGTCACTACAAAATCAAAAGACACGGTTTAAATAAAAAAAGTTTATTAAAATCCCTTGTTAAATTTAACCTAATGAAAACTTCATTTATTAATCCATTTTCAAAATATCTTTTTATTTTGAAAACTCTTTCTTTTACGAGATCCAAGAACACATAACCCTGGCTTGTTTCAATAACCTTTTGAAAATATACATATGTCTGAGTAACTCCAAAACAATGTTAAGGGACAAGGTGCTACCAAATAGTACCATAAAACCTTACCAAGAAGGGCAATACTCAAGAGAAGTGTTTGCCATCTAAACACATCTATTACCCATTTTCATTCCTTTTCGAGACACTTGGACTAGTTAATAAAATATTTATTCTTTTTTCAAATTTCACCCATTTGCTTTGGATTCATTGGGATTTGAACTTGGCTAGATAATACGGTGATAAAAAGGATAATTTACTAAGTGCACCATCATACTTGCCTAAGCAAATATTTGATTGTCACTTAGATGATTATTCTGATCAACACAAAATAGATCGAAACTTATTCCCGAACTGTCCATAGAAACCTTACTATCAAATTTATTTTAAAATGTCTATATCTTAAAATATCTTTTAAGAAAGATTGCTACTATTTTCCAAAATCATTTGGAATTTATCAAAGCCATCGGGATTTAACATTCTCAAAACCCTTTTCATTTTAAAACATATTTAATAGTTCTGAGTTGTAAAATCATCTCTCTTAATTCATCTTATAAAACTATCTGAAGATTTTCTTTTAACAAACAACTCTATTAATTTTGACCCTACATATCATCAAACGCCTTATAGTCAAATTTTGAAACTTACTTCATAAGGTGTTCCATTCAATGTTCCTACAAATTCTATCTACCCAACTCATGATGGAAAAAGGAAATATATTACTAAATATAATAATAGTCAGTGCTCAAAACTGGACGAGCATGTCTAATTTAACCATAAATGCTGATCATTTAAATATTATTAACTCCTGAGCCACTCTCCTCGTAGATAACTACATAGATTTTGAAAATTATCCCTTTTGTATAAAGAAAATATATTCCTAGTTAAAATTATTTCATTTATCAAATTTAAAACAATATTATGTCAATTTAACTTGTTCAAGCATTTAGGAAATCCATATCGATAACGTTGATCAGACGCATCGACCAGAATTCTTAAGCTACTCAACAGATCGAACAACACACTATAAAACCTTTTTATTCACTAACAAATACACATTCATATATATATATATATTACTCTCGGACTCATTCTAAAGCACTACTGACCCTAGGAATAACGAGTTTACCCTTCCAAAGCCTAGGTGTTTGCTCAACCTAAGCACTGATATCAAATGTAACGATCCGCCTTTCTTACTCCGAAAGACAAGCCATTTAGGGTAAAAGGAAAAGTAAGAAAAGACAGAAGAGAAGAAACTAAACAACATAGAATCTCACAATGCAACGGAACAATATATATTACCCAACATAATATATTACAAAGTCATTTTAAGAATGTTACATCAGAGTCATTCTAATACAAATTATAGCCTAGGATAGTTATAACAGCCTGTCCCCACCTAACGGATATAATATAAATAAAAACAGTGGAAAACAAGGTAATAACTAGCTATCAATGAAGCCACCAACTCTAGCTCCTCCAAGATGAATCTGTGGAAAAATCTAAACTACCTGGCTACCCATTTAAATTTGAGCTCCCAAGAGTTTAGGAAAGGGAAAATAAACTCCGGTCAGACATGGTTTGGTGTAACTAAAGCGTTAGTCTTTAAATTTATAAAAAGGCATCTCATAAGACTATACTGCATAAACATGGACGGATTTTTAACTTATGTTAACCAAAACAATTTCGGTAGAAAATCCATTGATATTATAATAATGTCTAGAATATAAATAGTTATTTAATCATAGTCGAAATTGTTACATTATTTAAATTTTAGCATACTAGATTCTATAATCAAAACCGTAAAGGCTAGTATTGGAGAATGGATTCCATATACTAACTAGGCTACAGGGGTAGCACCCGTTACGGTGCATCTCTAGATAAAATAACACAGAGGACCTTGTTGGGATCCCCTGCCAACAAAGAACTGACCTACCACTTGACTAGTAGTACCGAATATGATCACCCATTGGTTAATGAGCCCTAAAACATACAAATGAGAGACAATATCGACTCTAGATAGGGATGATCATACCCTAATTTAGAAGCGACCCACTTAGCCCTGCTGCATCTTCCATCTTTTAGTCATTTCGGTTGATGAAGCTTGAGGCTACGTTTTAACTTTTATATAGCACTTCCCACTTGGAGTGCTAACACTGCCCTCCAAGCAACAATGCATACCACCATTCATCTATACAGGTTGTTCAGGACATGAACAAGCTAAAGGCACTACTTCTACCACACTCATTTTAGGATCACCTTCAAGATTAGTAGTAAGCAACCCCTGCACTTCAAAGAGCTTCGTCTTCAATTCCATCATCTTTGGGATGTCCTCATTTCAAAACGCTTGAGTTAGATTGAAGTGGTTTTTGGACAACATATCCAATTCTGGTCTCTTCTAAACAACATTCGATGGTTTCTGGTAAACTCAACCCCGATTCTTTAGGAAATATATAGTCAAAGATAAGAGTGGAGATTTCCTAAACGTTAGTAGACGGATTTCCTTATTATTTTTTCTAGGAGAACAAAACGAGATTTATATACACAGTACATCATCATTGGAGGTGACTGTGTCATATAACTCACGTGTTTCTCCTAAATATTTCCAAAGTTACGTTTTGGGTCCATATTTGATAGTCGGTTATTTAACTATCAAATAAACAAACAACAACCAATTCCATTATAGTATTTACCTATAACAACCGCTAAGCCTCAAAAAATATATTTATTTAATAAATCTCTATTCAAAAAGTTTGTCTAAAACATTCACATACATATCTCTCTAACATAAGTATACCAATAAAACATTTGCGAATAGCTTCTATTCTTCGACCAATTTCCTATCGAAATAGAAAATGGCCAATCGAATTTATATTAAATTAACCGCAAGCGCACGGCGTACAATTCTAGTACATGGCGAGTACGGATCGATCCGCAGGAAATTGTTGAGATTTTAAGATTCTCTGCAATTAAATTAAACCAATATTTAAAAGTGTTGTTAAGCTAAAAATGAAAATAACTAGCAAAAGAAAATTGATAAAAATATGAGAGTTGAAGGCAATTTGGAGATAAATCCACTCTCTAGATAACATAAATCAACACAATATGAAATTATGATATCTTTTTTGGTCAGTAGTGAATTTAATTGATCTGTTTATCATAAGTATGGAATATTTGTGCTATTAATGCCCAATATAACCCATCAAACGATAAGACACCCATTAAACCACTTGCTAATTCTCTTGAAAATGACATTGAAAATAAAATCTATTTTATGCATGGTCTGTTAACTCTTGATTAGAAATATAAACCATCAAATTTTGATTTAAACATCCACTTCATTACCATAATCATATATAGATGAAGAGGTAATTTGTGTTTATGTTTGTTTAAGCAAAGCCTATTTGGTGTCAACAATATAGGCTATCGAATTCAAAGCTAAAATAACAAGTTTAACCACATTTAACATTTCCATTAAGCACAAAAAGAGATCAATAATTATCAAAATGTCGAAGCTACATGATTAAGAGTGCTTCATTAACTCTAAATTGAAGGGATTTAGCCTCTCATATTTGTTATCATATCAATAAATGTAGCTTGCAACATAAGACAAAAACAAGAGAAAAAATGAGAGCTAAATGAAATAAAAGCTAGGCTAATTGCATAAGAAATAAAACTAAGCTACTAGCATAAGAAGGAAGAGAGCATGTAATTAGAAAAGAACATTAACTAACATTGCATAAAAAAAGAAATTACATAAAAAAAATGGCTAAGTAGCCATGAAAAGAGAAAGAGAGATTGTATTTTATATTTGGGCCTAAACTAAACTAAACTAAAGTGGCTAAAAGAAGAGAGGAATTACATGAGACGTAAGGGATATTTATACAAGTTTAAAACCTTAATCCATATTTTTAGCTCCTAATTTGTACATCATGGTAAGTGGGTGGGTGGGGTCCTCCATGATTCATGAAATGAAATATTTCCATCTTCATTTGCTTGCCTTCTCTTGTCATGCATATCCATGAAAACCTCTTCCATTTGAATCCAAGTTCCTAAAAAAAATCATAGAAATGTACAAGTAAAAATTATCAAATTAATATATACACAAAAATGATCATTTTGCCCCTATATGAAGACGAATATATGATGATTTGAATTTTGGTTTAAATTAAAATACCCAATATGATCATTTATTTAATTAAATTCAATTAAATATGGAAGTAAAAATATGCACATTTACGTGCACATCAGATACCCATATACTTATCTTTTTACTCATCCTCGAATAAACTAAAACTAAGATAAATCCATTTTCGTAGGGAGCACGATTGCATTGAGCGTATGCAACAAGCCCTTAAACCTCTATGTGTCACTAATAGGATGAGTGTTGTCTCGTGAGGGTTTCCAGCTGATACTACCCACAAAATCCAAATGCGAAGTGAAAGTATTTACAATATGAAAAATCCTAAATGCAAGATTTATTTACAAAGAGATGAATGCAAGTTTTCGAAAATATTTACAGATGATGGATTTACTTTTAAATTAACACAAATAAGTTAAATATAAAATTTGGTCATCGTCATGAAATTTAGTCATTTTACTTGTCAAAATTTCCAATAAAAACTAAGTTATTATAATAAATAGACTCTAATTTGGCTAGTTGTTTCGGTTGATATCACGGTGCAACATAAAATAGATCCTTAGTTGAATATCACAATTTTTCAAAGTTGTATTTTTATTTCTTTTCAATAACAAGTCAAAATTGTGTTTGGATTTCAATTGATTACTCTCTCTTAATTGAAAATTTTATTGATATTAACAATATTTACATATGCCTAACTCAGATAAACTGAGGCCAAATATAACACCCATGCATTCTCTTATGGGCTTATGTGAAGGGAATACAGAGCGTGGCGAGTGAACACGAGTGTGAAAATCTATCGACTGTAGGCATTATTAATAAAAGAATTTTTATATACATACACCTAACTAGGATAAACTGAAGGCAGATATACCTATCATTCACTGCTTTTCGGGCTTACATAAGAAGGGTATAGAGCTTGGCGAGCGACTGTAGGCGTTAATAAAATATATACATATATACAATTAGATTTTTCTTTTTTTCAATTTTTTTTAAGAGAGAGTTTTACAATATCATCTTAGCATTACTTTACTTAAAAGATTTAAAATGTTACCGCCTTTACTTTAAATCAACCATTTATTAAACAAAGATTTCAATTAGGATATACTTTATAATTATCACCCATGAACCTTCCTATATACTAGTCACACCTTCGTTACTTGTAATCAAACTTTATTTTTATTTTTGTTAAAACAAATAAATTTTCAAAGATTTCAATTTGATAACTAAAACTTGTACCTATCCTATGTAATTTCTTTAAAAATAAATCAAAATGCTTTTATAAATAATTATTTTTGGGATTTTTATTGTTTTTTATATATATTTTTTAAAAAAAATTGTGTTTTGGAAAGCAAATGCAAAAAAATAAACTACAAAAAATAAAAATGAAAATGAGACTTCTTCCACACTTGATTTTGATTATGTCCCCACAGTCAACCCAAGTAAAAGGACAAAAAAGAAAATATGACATATATTTATATGAAAGATTATTATTTACATGACATTAGAAAATATGCTGTTAAAGAATAAATGAAATGGTCTTCCAATGACCAATTCATTTGTCTCGTCAAGTATGAGAGACTCAACTTTAGAACAAAAAACATAACCATAAAAGATTTCGAAGTTGAATGTTGATTTGGAAAAACGAATGTCGTTTTATTAAAAATCGTGTGAGTTGTTTTATTTTCTATGATTTTTGGGGTTGATAAAACAATTTATTGAAGTTTAAGTTTATTTTCACCAAATTGAAATTCAAGCTCATCGCTGACGAATTCTTCAAAATTATTGATTTCAAAATTAATATGGTGATTTAAATTTTCCCCTTCGGAATACAACAACTCATCATCAAAAAGTTCAAAAAATCGCATTCATTAAATTCGTCTTCCTTTGTTGGATTATCAACTTCATTGCGTATATCGTTTTCAAAATCAAAAGTTGTTGTATTCAAATTTTCGAAATTGAAAAAGGAAAGATCGAATTTCAAATCAAGTTTCCCGCCTTCAAAAGAATTGAAGTCCAACTCAATTAACGCATTTTCAACAACTTCATTAAGATTATCATTTTTAATTCCAAAAGTTGTTATTTGAAATTGTCAGTTTGGGTAAAAGGTGGATTATTATTTGACTTGTCAGACGTTTGGATTTGGTTTTGTTGTTCACGTTGTTTTTTGTATGTTTCAATCAACAAATCGGTGTGATTTTTGTGTATTTCTTCCATTTGTTCAACAAAGTCAAATTTATAATTATTAATGTGAAATTTTTTAATTTTAACTTGTTGAAAACAAAAATTGTTAATTTCAATAAACGATGGATTATCATTTGATTTTTCACACGTTGGGATTTTATTTGGTTTCTCATGAAATTTTTTGTAGATTTCATGCAGTAAATCCTCGTAATCTTTTTCCATTTGCTTGGCTAAATCAAATTCATAATTATTAATTTGAGAGTTTTCGATTTGAATTTGTTGAGAACAAAAATTATCAACCATTAATGAAACTATTCCCATTGCCATATTCATTTAAAAAGTGGTTCACATTTCCATTTTGAGTTTGAATTCATTTCGGAGTTCGAAATTGAATTGTTATGTGTTATAATCAAAATCAAATGAGTTTTGAAGTGAATGAAAATTTTGATTACTTTGAACCCTTGACTTGAGTTATTGCACAGATATGAATTACACAAATCATTCATTTGATTTTGTTGTTCAAGTAAAGATTCAATAGTTTCAATACACTTTTCAAGAGTTGAGGGTTGACCATTATTTTGAAAATTTTATGGTTCAAAATTCGAAATATTTATACAATAGTTCTCATTAAAATATCCATAAGAATTTGATGTGAAGTTATATGGATTATATTGATTTTCACAGCTATTGCAAAATTCTTGTGAATATGGGAATTGAGACATTTTTTTGAATTTTTTTTAGCTTATCATTTTTATTTTTTATTTTTTTATGAAGGAAAACTATTTACCAAAAGGAATTTATAATTTTAAAAAAGGAAATTTGAATTTTTTTTTGGATTTTCAAATTTTTTATTTTTGAAAAGGTTTATATATATAATTTTTTTGGAAAAAACTAACTTAAATTTTTTCTTTTGGATTTTAAAATTTTTGAATGAAAAAATTCAAATGAAAAGGATTTAAAAACTAAGTTAAGGATTATTTACAACTTTTTTTGTTTTTGATTTTGAATTTTTTTTAAATATGCATGAATTAATGCAACTAAATGAATACAAGGACTTAATTACAAATTATCTATCCTAAGTAGCTCCTAACCCAAAATTGTATAATCACACTTTGTCTTAAATCAAAAAGATAGTTCTTAGCCAGGTAACGGACAAGATTTATCGGTGCACTAAGAATCACCGTAGCAATGCAGCCGAAGGTTTAAGTACCTTCAGAGAAAAAACCACTATAATATTTACGAATCACTGTAATATTTATAAATCGTTATTTCTCTACCGTAGCCTAGACACCAATAAATTAAATTTCTCAAACAAGACAACTTGTCAATATACAATTAAGCGTTGAAAACTGAAAAACATCCTGCTTCCTGCTCCCCCTATGCCCAACAATGCCTTCTCGTACTGTCCTTCTTCCTGCTCCCCCTATGCCTTCTCCCATCCACTCACCATCATCCCGTCCTTGTCCCCTACCAAACTCCGCTTCAGCCTTTCCTCCACCTGTTCCTCCACCCCTTGCTCCCTCTCAACCGCCTGTTTCTTCTTCCTCTTGGTCATCTCTCTTCAAGTCCAAACCCCGCAACGCAGGTCAGTACTCTCCAATTGATTTTTCCCTTGTTTTTGATGGAAATGCTCTGGTTCCACCGGATGTTGTCATCTAGGCCGGCAGTGATATCTGGGGTGAATGGATTGTTGGGTTCTTTCTTGACAAACCTCTTTCCTACCTCACCGTTATAAGTCATCTCAAGAAATTATGGAAGTTGAAAGGCGAAATTATAGTCAAATCTGATGGAACCTTGTTCCTTTTCAATCTGTCTTGCTCTGAGGACAAAAGGAGAATTTTAGAATCTGATCCCATATTCTTAAGGAACAAAATTTTCATCTTGAAAGCGTGGGATCCTACTATTGGTAACAGTTGCAGTACCGTTAAATTCGTTCCTGTTTGGCTAAAACTCTCCAATATACCAATCTTTGCATGGTCACATTTAGGCATAAATTGGTTAGCTTCCAGAATTGGAAGGCTCATTTGTATGGATTCTTCTATAGAGAAACTTGAGAGGATCAGATTTGCAAAATGCTTGGTTGATGTTTCCTCTGACTGTCAATTATTTGATGAGTTTCCTATCAAATTGCTTGATGGTACTATCCAGTTGGTTCAAGTCAGTTACTTATGGAAGCCTAACATATGTACTGAATGTAAGGTTTTTGGTCATTCAATCAACTCATGTCTGAAAGATAGTGGTGTTAATGTCAATAGCAAAGATGATACTTGCATGAAGCAGTATGACCATGAAGGAACAAAAGCTGATATTGGTGTAAGCAAAGCACAAAGAAAAGGCAAACAAGTCTGGCAAAAAGTTGCTAATAGGAAAACTAATTCCAGAGATGTTCCTACTCAAAAACTGATGGAGTTGAATGGTAGCAAGTTGATTGATACTTATAATGGAAATTCTATTGATAAGCAGTTAAATGAAGAAACAGAAAATGCTGGTGTTGTTATACTAACTGATAGTAATATTCAAAGTTGTATTACTGACAAGGAGCAAAATGCACGTCTGAACCACAATAAATTTGCAGTGTTAAATGAGTTAAATGACGATGTTCTTGAATGCAATCAAGTATTATGTAATGATAATAATGTCGAGGAGGAAATTACTCTTCTTGAGGAATTTAGCACTGAACAGCAGGTAACCATTTCAACTAAAGGTGAGGAAAATGTTGATGCTACATGTGTTTTGCCTTCTGGCACTGTTTTTAGTGATGCACAAACCAAGAGCAATATATCCTTTGTGCATGGTATTCACTCTTTGCCTTCTGGAATAGCATCTCAGTTGGTAGCACAACAATCTGATCAAACCATAAATAATCAAGAAACAGTTGAATCATTGAATAACTTCAATTCCTCATCCAAACACAATTCCCCTACCAACCCTTTTTTTGATCCTGATATTCTTTTTTGTAATATTTTGCAAAGGCAAATAACAAACTTAGTTATATCAATGAATTCTCCCCCTCTTCCTTCTTCCATACCCACCTCATCTGTATTTTCTCCCTCTGATCAAACATCTCCAAGTCAACCATATGTCTTCACTGGCAACATTCCTGGATGGAAATCTCCTCCCTCATCACCAACTGATGATAAACAAAACAACTGTGCCCCTTGCTCAGGAGCCAATTTCAGAAGAAAAAAAGAAATTCTTTGAAACAAATCCACGTTTCATCTAGAACTGAGTCTCATGTTACTAGGAGCATGAAAGATCATTCCCACCAATCATTAGTTTAATTAATGTCGCACAACTTCGGTGCTTGGAACATTAGAGGATCACATAACTTCAACAAACTAGACCATGTTAAGCAATTAATCTCAACTCATCAGCTGTCCATTTTTGCCATCCTTGAAACCAAACTAATCTTCCTCTTACCATCTCTGCTGCCAATTATGTCAACCCTTCCTGGACTCTGTCACATAATCTTAATGAAGCAAGCTATGGTCGCATTATGGTTCTTCACAATCCTTCTGTCCTATCCCTTATTCTTCAACATACTTCTCCCCAGCTTATGCACTTTCACGCCAAGTATTTCTATCCTCCCTCCTCCTTTTACATAACCTTTGTGTATACGTCTAATTCTCAAGCCTCAAGACAATCTCTCTTCAACTTCATTCCTGCCTTACGTCAAGAATCTCATCCATGGATTATAGTTGGTGACTTCAACAGCTGTTTTTCATTGTCTGGCAAGCATAGTGGAAGGTCATTACTGCCTAAGGACATTTTTCCCTTAAGCACTGCCATCTTTGATTCTGCTCTCATTCCAATTCATAGGGAGGGTGCACCCTTTTCTTGGAACAATCGTTCAAGAAGTGGAGTCAGGACCTTCTCTAACATTGACCACTCCTTTTCCAATTTCAAAGCCCTTTCTTCTTGGCCTGAGCTCTCCGCCTTCCTTCCCCCTTCAATTTTGTCTGACCACTCTCCTCTCATCACTACCACTGGGAGGAAGCTCCATGTTGTCAAAAGAGGGTTCAAATTTTATAATTCCTGGATCCTTGATCCTGAATATAATACTATATTACAAACTGCTTGGGCTAATAACTTTTTTGGAAATCCCATGTTTATTTTTTGCAGTAAACTCAAGGAAATTAAAGGTGCCTTAAGGAGCTGGGCTAAAAACAAGTTTGGACGTGGCAATCTCAAATCAACTGTTCTCAAGGAAAATCACAGGGTGGCTCAAGAGTTGATGATGACTCATCCTGATGACGCTGATCAAGCAACCAAGGAAGCAGCTCTTTTCCTCTTGCATTGGATGTTGAAAGTGAAATGAAAAAGCAACAATTGAGAATTAAGTGGGCTTCTGATGGGGACAGGAACACTCAATTTTTCCATGCCTCTCTTAAGGCTAAGCAATCCAATAATAATATTTTTTCTATTCATGATGAAGTAGGGAACTTGCATTCCTCCCCTGAAACTGTTAACATTGCTTTTCAACAACACTTTACTGGTCTTCTTGGCAATGAAAAAAAATTTATTCCCCAGTTGGATGACCTCTCATCTGTTTCTCTGCCAAAAATTAGTGGTGATGAATCTGCTAGGCTTGTTGAAAAAGTTTATGATGCAGAAATAAAGAATACACTCTTCTCGATGAACAAGAACTCGAGTGGTGGTCCTGACGGTTTCAATGTTCAGTTTTTCATTTCTTCTTGGGATACTGTTGGTGTGCTTTCCTGCAGAGCAGTGCATAACTTCTTTGACAAGGTTCTACTTCTTAAATCGGTTAATGCTACTAATTTGATTCTGATTCCCAAATGCTTGCATCCTACATCTGTCACTTCCTATAGACCTATCTCCTGCTGTAACGTTGTCTACAAGTGCATTTCAAAAATCATTGCCACGAGACTTGTTGTTGTGCTTGGGAGAATCATATCCAAGAACCAAGTTGCTTTCCTGCCAAAAAGAAACATCCTAGATAATGTTATGCTAGCTCATGAGCTATTAAAGGGGTACAACACTGCTAATGCCACCCATGGTGCAATGCTAAAACTAGATCTCAAGAAAGCTTTTGATAGCATACAGTGGTCTTCTATTGTCAGAACTATGTCACTTATGGGGTTCCCAAAGGTCTTTGTTGCATGGATATATCAATGCATCTCCACCCCTACATTCTCTCTGATTATTAATGGAGCTAACTCTGGATACTTTCCCTCCAAGCAAGGGATTAGGCAAGGGGACCCGCTATCAGCCTATGTTTTCATTCTTCTGATGGAAGTATTCACTTGTTCCCTAAAGCCTTTATTTCTGTCCAAGCAAATCCACTATCATCCAAAGTGCAAGAACATTCAACTTACTCCTCTGCTTTTTGCTGACGATATCATGCTATTTACCAAGCCCAACCTCCAGTCATTTGAAACCATTAAAAAAGCTCTGCATAGCTTCTACTTGATGACAGGGCTTGAACTTAATCTATAGAAGTCCAGTATCTTGTTTGCTGGTGTTCCATCCATTCAGAGGAAAGTTCTTTCTTCTTCTACAGGGATGCAAATCATGAATCAAGACATGACTTACCTTGGAATGCCACTATGTACTTCTAGAGTGACTCTCACTAGCTGTCTTCCTCTTTATCAAAAAATTATTGCTAGTATGGAAAGGTGGTCTACAAGATTTTTGTCTCAATCTGGCAGACTTGTACTCATCAAATCTGTGTGTTTTTCAATGATGGTCTACTGGGCTAGGGCTTTTATTCTTCCTTCAAAGCTTCTGAAAATGGTCAGATCTGCTTTGATTAGATTTTTCTGGTTTGGCACTGTTCATGCTAAGAAGGTCTTCCCTTGTTCATTCTCTGTCTTTGAAAAACCATTATGCAAGGGTGGATTAGGCTTGATAAACATTTCTTTTTGGAATAGAGCAGCAAACAGTGTTCACTTGAATGCACTATTGCTCAGAAAAGACTCTCTTTGGGTTAATTGGACTCTTCATCACTGTGTTGGTTCCAAGAAACTTTGGAAGATGGATGCTCCCCAAAATTGCAGTTGAATTTGGGGGTGCATTTTGAATTTAAGGACCACCTTTAGGCCATTAATCCAAATTAAACTTGCTGAATCTACTAGCTTCTGGCATGATCCTTGGATAAGCCAGGGCTTGATTCTTAATTAAATCTTCTCTTCTCAGCAGAAATACCAGTCTGGTGTTGGTGCTAATGCCAGGGCTGTTGACTTCATTGTGAATGGAGAACTGTTGCTGCCATATTCCAGCAATCAAACTGTCAGGTCACTCTGGACCCATCTTGCTTCTAAAAAGTTTGTCATACATGATCTACATTCTTTGTCGTGGAATGGTAAACCTCACTCTATATCAGGTGTCTATCATTCTCTCCTTGGTATTGCCACCTTGCTTGGTTGTAAATGGCACAGGGTCTCGAGCAATAATGTTTCACCTAGTTTTGACAATATGATGTTCTGGAAAGTTGTTAACAATGCTTTGCTAACCAGGGACAAATTGCTTACTTATGGGATGGTTGTGCCTGCAACCTGTATTCTTTGCAATAGTAATGATGAAACTCCCCTGCATATTTACTTTTAATGTCCTTTAACTCTAAAACTATGGTCTGAGTTGTTGAGTAACATAGGGATGTCTGATATTCCTCATTCTTCTGCTGCTCCATAGGTTCTGATTGAGGATGCTACTAAGTGGGATGATGATACAAGAATTCCTTTTTTCTTCACTTTAAAGAAGCTCATGAAATTAGTGTGGCGGGAAAGAAATGGTAGGATTTTTGAAGGTCAAAACAGGACTGGATTTACACTCTGGGCAGTTCTAAAGCATGATGTCTTTAGTGGCATGAGAGCTAGCAGGCATGAATTTACTGATCATCAGATTGAGCCACGGATTCCTTAGCTTCTCTTGTTTTCCCTGTTGTTTTCGTGTTTTTTTTCCTTTTTTCTTCGTCTGTACTTTGTTTTTCTTTTTCAATAAACCTGGTAGGGGCCCAGTTTAACTCCGCTTGCTCTGCAAAAAAATAAAAATAAATTCTAGGACGAAATGCAAACAGACTTAAACTTGTATTAACAATGCAATTATGAATGAAATTTGATTTTGTTTTTGTTTTCAAAATTTGTTTTTTTTCTCTATAAAATGTAAGCAATCAACAATGCAAAATAAAAACAAAGGCTAAGGGCACGATACTAGAGCGTGTAGAATTATTAGCAAATTTATTTTAAAGCAGCAATTTTTTTATAAGCAAGTAAGCAGTTTTTTCTGCAAGCACTTTTGCTAATCTGCTTTGGCAATCTGAAAAGAAATTAAACACAAAATATATACAGTTTTGTTTAAGGATGGAACTTAAAACAAATTAAAACAAAACAGACTTCAAACTCGTTTTTTTTCCTTTCTTTTTTTTGTAAAACAACAAAAGGAATGAAAACAAAGATAAACTACTAACTAAATGAATTAAAAGAACATAGACAAAGACAAAGGAAGAAACAAAGAAATTTGTCTCTTTATTTTAAAAAAAAAACTTAAACTAAATAAACCAAAAAGAGAAAATAAAATTAAATTAAATTAAAATGAAGAAAAATATAAACTTTTCAACCCGGCCCAAATATAATCCTCAACCCAAACTTATATACGAACCCCTTATCAAAATTTCCATCAGTTTTCTCTTTCTCTATTGATTCTAACTTCAAAATATAATCCTCAACCCAAACAACGGATCAACGCATGGAATTGAGTGTGAAAGAACCAGTCCTGTTCGTCAAGGTAAATAAAATAGAAACAAGGAATAATAACTTGCAAATAAAGTAAAGAGGTAAGAGATTTTTATTGTGGTTCGACTGTTATTGAAGCCTACGTCCATTTTATTACTTTTGTTATGGACTGACTACAAGTACAAGTTGAATCCGATTACAATTTGATTGGATCTTGTATGTTAGATCAAGTCACCGGTGTTAAAGTTCACTGGAGAATCACAGTGAAACCTTTGGATGACTGTTGTGTGTGAGAAGAAGGGTAAAGAATAGTTCCTGTAGTGTTTCAGTAACAAGTCTAGAAAATCCCTCTTATGTTGCAGTTGGATGAGTATTTATAGGGATTAGAGAGTTACCGGACCAAGCTGCTTTGCTAGAAGCCCACATTTGATGGTGCAAAGACACTCAAGAAATTCCATAGCAAGCAGAGCCAATTTGACGGATTGCTAGCAATCCATGCAGCAAGAATATTTTCCGATCATTTCACATGGATTGTGCTGCTTGCCTTAGGTAAATGCTCTCCATGTAATTTTATGCCTAGATGCCTTGTTTTGATGATGATTTATGTACTAGTTGCATTGAACTATTGCTGGAATGAGATGAATGCCCAATTCTCGATCTAGCTTACTTGGAACATCGTGAAACTTAGTAGGCTTGCTTAGAAAAGATAATTCTTCATGATGCAAGAAGAATGGATGACCCATGAGCAATATTTATGGATCGCTAGCATCCATACCCTTAGGCTATTCTTTGCATTTTTCTGTTGAGTCCCTCTCGGTTCCTTCTTTTGATCCTTCTGGTTGATTCTTGAGTTGTTTTGACTTGATGCAGATGTTATAACTTCCATTAAATTCTATTGGGTTAAAATCCCAGATAACATTTGCCCCAAGAGTATGCCTTCGTTTGAAACAATGCATGCTCTAGAAGTTATTGCTTTTGAGTTTCCATTTAGTGAGGTTCAAATGATCGTGTTAAGGCCATCATCCGAAATTGGCTTAGGTTATTCAGCCGTTTGTTGAGTTTTGATGGGAATCGTCATAGCTCATAATAATAAATCAATTTCAATCCTACAACTTTCACGACGCCTGCAAATAACAAGTGGATCATGCTTGGAAAATTTGTAGGAGATTGGTTGCAATGTCCTAAATCGCTAGCGATACATAGCCCATGCGTCGCCAGCGATCCAAAGACTTGGCAGTTTTTTGTTCAATGTCCTATTTAGCTTCCCATTTGAGCCAATCCTTCCTGCTCAACCTTATTTTCTTTTGCAAACCGAGCTTCCTTCCCTACAACCCGATCTACAGCATTCAAACCCTAAATTCTCTTTTACCATCACCGCCGCTGATCTCCGCCGCAGGAGCTTCCTGACATCGACCATACTGGACTTTGCCATCACCTTGATCTAGCCCCAAGTTCCCGTTGCTTCGTCTTTTTGGATCGCCGTTGACCTTACCAACTTGGATCACCACCGATCTTTCCTGGCTTAGGTCGCCAACAACCTAAGTTCAACCATGTTCACCTTTTGACTTTGACTAGAGGTGGGTAATGCAGATTTTGGCATTTGTTTAGCAATTCGACGATGAGGTTGTATTGCCGGTGAACATTATGAAGAATTCGAGTTGATTGCGATTTTATGGAAGAAGATATTAAATTAGGTACTGAGTTCTTCATAACATGAAATTTGAGGTTTGCCTCGATGCTTGACATGTTTTGCTATCTTCGTCCATAGAATCAGAATTAACTTGCATCGACTTACATTGTTAATCTGATACGACGTCTTGAGGATTGGTTTTGGTTTTTCTAGGAGGTGATAATTGAAAGTCTATAATATGGTGGATCGATTATACAAATGACAACTATATGACTAATTTTAAATTATAGTGTAACAATAGTAAAGTATGTAAATAAGAATAATCACACCAGGGATTTTATACTGGTTCGGACCTCCTGTCCTATGTCCAGTCTCAAAGCTCCTCTTTGGAATTTCCTTTCATCAAATAACCCTCACTTCACCCGGAGGAACAGGTTTACAATAGCAGAGTTTCTTTGTCAAGAATGTGTTCTCTATTACATGGATTTTGACTATATAGTACAATTGAACTTCCTATATCTCTTGAATGATTGGATACAATATTGTTCGAAAGAGTATGGAAGTGTATGATCTCAGATTTGCAGATTTGATAGCAAGTGGATGATTAGAACAAGAGATGATCAAGATAGAAAGTCGAGTGAATTAGAAAAAGTAAAAGTAAGTGCTTTGATCCGTCTTAATTCTCGTTTATATAGTTGTAGAAGGTTGCTTCTAGTAGTTACATCTCTTCCCTTTCAGTCTAGACTCGTCACTGTTCACTGGTGAAGAGTTTGGAGGAGAGATGGAGTTGTGTCTCTTCGGAGATGGCAGTTGTAATTTGAATTATCTGCCCCGTGCCCAGTTTTTGACGTCTGAATGGTTTTTTCAGACATCTGAGAACATGTTATTATTTTTGTTCAACTTCTACGTTCAGACGTCTGAAGTTCTGCATTCAGATGTCTAAACCTGTTAAGTGATGTTCTCTTGGGTTTATTCTTGAGTATATCTCTTTTCAATCTTCGTGCAACTTTGTAGATGAATCTTTTCAGTACTTTAGTCATCATCTTGTCACAGTAATGGTTTTTCTTGCTTTGAATTCGTATCTGTATAGTTATATGATATATATATATATATATATATATATATATATATATATATATATATATATATATAATTTCCATTGTATAGCTGTCATCGCCGAAATCGTAAACTAAGGGTTCTAACATTCTCCCCCTTTTTGATGATGACAACTATATAATGTACTTAGATAACAATTACAGAAAGGTTCTCCCCTTAAATATGATCTACCCCTACAGTTGTGCATATTTATTTTTCTCCCCCTTTGTCATTATCAAAAATAATCGAAGAATTATAAAAATAATGCAGAACAAAGTATGATGTACATACATAATTATATTACTAACAAAAAGATTATGATTACATCATTAAGCACATCAAAAAAGAGGAATATTGATCGTGTCTTACCAGAACTTCAAGTACAACAAAATGTTTACCTGATGAAGTCAAGGTAGTTCATCACGAGGGGAGTCTAATTTTCCTTTCTCCTTATCGTCGGTTTTTGGTGATGTGTGAGGAGATTGAGAAGGTGTAGACCAGTCAGAAGAAGGTTGTCGGATTTACTGAAGTGCATGATAAAGTTTGGAAACCACTGAAACGAGAGAGTCTTCAACTTTGGAAAGCCTTGTGGACAAGTGAGATCAAGCTTCGCTATTTGTTTACAAGGATAATTTGATTTCTTGATAGGAGCACTTGGTTTTGTAAGGTTGAATGAGCAACACTCTTATTAACATGAGGCTAAGTTCGTGCTTCCAATATCTCCATATTGGAGTGATATTCAAACGAGGAAGGAGGAGGTGGAGATGGTTTCCTTGGTAGTTCAACATCTCCTTCTTGTTGTTGTTGTTTTTGTTGAGGAGGAGGAGGTTGATCTTGTGCATTTCTCCATTCTAGAAAAGTTATATAACATGCTGGTTCCTTCGGCAAATGCATGAGATTGAAAAATTTTGTTCCACTATATTTGATAGGTAACTGTTCAAAAGCATAAATGTATGATGGGATGTTTAGTGCTTTGAGAATTCGCATAATATAAGCCGAGTAAATGATTGTATGGTGAGATCTATTCCAAAAACCTTTTAGTTCATCGAAAATGAACTGAGCCCAGTTGATCTTAGTTCGACCAAATAGTGCATATAGTGCTTTGTGTTCAAGATCAGTAATTTGTTCATGGCTACCTAATCGAGGGATAATGGTATTTATAAGCATTCGGGTAAGGAGCCTAGCACGTGGCCTAAGGAATTTGGATAAAAATTGAGGCATTCGATTTTCCCACAATTGATGAGTGATAATATCACGAGGTTTGAATAGCTTGTCCTCCATTTTAGATAAATTTTGACCCGTATAATAGAACTCTAAGAATCGTCCAATTATAGCGGGGGTTAACTTGATTGTTGTCCCATAGACACTCGTCCATAACCAATCTTCATCATTCTCAGCAGTCCATATCGATGGACTATCTAGATTAGCGTAAAAAAGATATATAGCTAGTTGATCGATAGAAACATCGTTGGCATTAAAAGAGATAATGATTTTCAATTCACCTTGCTCACATATTTCGTCCATATCATATGGAGGAAACTTGATTAAGTTATAGAAAGGTCCTAGATGCATCTTCTTAATCTTAAAGTCGTCAAACCATCGTACATTTGTTGGATTCTGAAATAGCCAATTGTTGATTTGAGTATCGGTCACCATCAATGGTTGAGAGGAAGATCCTTCTCCATGCTTTCTTTTCTTAATTCCCATCGTTTTAGTTCATGGTGTCGTTGATTTGAAGAGAAAGTCGATTTTAGAGATTTTGATAGAAGATAATTTTTAATTGGGAAATGAATTGAAGTGGTGAAATAGTGGTTGATCGATCAGGTATAGGGTTTGAAAAAACTGTCATTTCCCATTCCAAACGTCTGAAAATGTAGATCAGATGTTTGGAGAAGTCTAAATTAGAAACAAAAAGTAAAGTCAGACGTCTGGAATCAAAACACAGACGTCTGGAAAGTTTCAGTGTGAGATAGAGAGTAATTTCAGACGTCTAGACTTGAGTTCAGACGTCTGGGAACATATAATTTGTTCCAGATTCTTAGTTCAGACGTCTGGAATATATTTCAGACATATAAAAACTCCAGATGAGGTTTTTCTTGAGAGTTTGTGAAGAAAATTTTTATTTATTGAATAGAATACAATGTAATGCACACTAATATGTATGTATATAATCATCTCCTAACGTCATTGTTTATTTTTCTTGGTTTCAATCCCGACGATCCCATGAATTCGGTTCGTAGGTGGAATCGCCATAGTTGATTAGGGACAAGGAAGGAGGTTTGGGTAACGAAGTTGACGGTTCGTCTTTAGGAGTTTCAACAAAGCGTGGAGATTTTTTATGTAAACACTTCTTTGTTGGAGAATGACCACATATAGCATATAGAGCCTTTTCCAGGAAGTTCAAATGTTTGATTGTTCCTTCATGTCTATAGTATATATCCTTTTGAACATCCATCATTGCGAATTGATAATGTAATATTTCATCAAGTTTTTCATGGATTGTAGGCGGTTTTTTTCATTTGGCTTTCTTCAGTAGAGGTTAAGTGACGACCCGCCTTTCATCCCACAGAAAGATGCATCATCATTAAGAAAGAAAGGGATAGAAAAGAGAAAAGATAGGACTAAACAATATCAGAATCTCACAGTGGAACGAATAAAATATATTAATCACATAGTTGTTACATAATAGTTATATACATGAGAGCTTCACAGCCTTACAACACATATTAGACGGTCTTGAAGACATGTCCATCATACAACTCAGGATCCAATACAATTCATCAACACAGCGGAAACACTATATATCTATATACGCTGAAGCCTCCTGCTCCAAATCTCCTCCAGAATTCGTCAAAGAAAACCCGAATCCCTTGGCTACTCCTAAAAATTTGAGTATCCAAGAGTATAAGAAAACAGAAAATAAACTCTAGGTCAGACATGGGTCTGGTGTGAGTAAACGAGTTAAAGTTTTTTAACTTTGAAAATCATTTGAACACAAAGGTGTCTCATAAGACCACGCCACAAATAAACGTGTCGGGTTTTTACCTTATAATAACCAAAGCATTTGATTGGAAATCCAGTGATATTATAATAGTGTCTAGAGTTTTCAAGTAAAATAAATAATAGCTGGAATGCTTACATCTCACGTTCCAACATAGTTGGGTACAATCAAAACGTACGACACTTAATAGAGATTGGATTCCATACAACGACAAAGCTACTGGGGTACCACCCATCACAGTATCTGGTCTAGATCAAAGTACCGAGGATCCACCTTGATCCCTTGCAACACAAGACCAGAACCATCCCTTATTGGATAATCTAAAATAGGACAACCCCGCAGTTGGCGTGACCAACCGCCCACGCAGACAGGGGTAATCTTATCCTACTTGGGTGCTACCCACTTAGCCTTGCTGCACCTTTCCTGTTTTAGCCATTTTCGGTTGAGGAGGCTTGAGGCTACGATTACCTTTTAAGAACACATATCTTGGAATGCTCATCGTCCCCCAATGACGATGTTCTGAAAGCATTCAATCCATACAAATTCGTTCCAGGTTCAAACGAAACCGAAGGCACTATCTCGTTACACTCATTTTAGAATTACCCTCAGAGTTAACGACAATAGCCCTTGCACTGTGAATCTTCATCTCGAAATTGAAAGCACTATATCTGTTACACTCGTTTTGGAATCACCTTCAGAGTTAACGACAACTAGCCCTTACACTTCGAGTCTTCATCTTGATCTTCACTTGAGATTTCACGACCTATCGTTTAATTTAGATCGATGTGGTTTTCGGATATCCAATTTGGAAATCTGATCCCGGTCTCATCGAAATCCAAAACGCCGTTTTAAAGTCCAAGTTGTTTAAGTTAAAACAATTTAATTTATATTTAGAGTTACATGTGCACATAGATAGAATAATTCACATTATCACAGATAGATAATCCATTTATCTCAATTCAACCAAAGTATCTCATATCATAGAGCAGCACATATCACATATCACGTATCACATATCAGAGATATCAAATAATCCAAGGTATTCAATATCATTCAATCATCCATAAGAAAGATTAATTAGTCACACCATTTCTAATTAATTTAAATTAATTAAATTAATTACTTCAATCACTTTTAAATCCTGCTTACTTAAACTTTAATCAATTACAAACCAATTAATTAATCATCTTTAATTAATTATTCTTTAATTATATTAAATAATTAGCCTTTAATTAATCATAAATTAATTATCCTTTAACCATTCCCATTAATTAACTTTTAATTACTCTCATTAATTAGTTATCTAATTAATTACATTAACAAGTGATCCTTGATTGATTACACTAATTAAATATATTTAATTAATCATATCCATTAATTATCTTTTAATTAATCACATTCATTAATTAACTAACCCTTTAATTAATAACCCTAATTAATTAATTCTTTAATTAATTACACTAAGTAATTAATCCTTAATTACTCTCGTTCAGTAATTTCCCTTTAATTACTTTCATTAAATAATTTCCCTTTTATTAATTACATTCAGTAATTATCCATTAATTACTTACACTAAGTAATTATACTTTATTAATTACATTAAGTAATTACACTTAATCAATTTCGTTAAGTAATTATCATTAATTAATTAAATTAATTAATTATCTTAAACTAATCACATTAATTAATTATCCCTTAATCATTAGTTAATGATCCTTGCATTAATTACATTCATTAACTATCCTTTATTTACCCTCATTAAGTAATTACCCTTTGATTATTAACACTAATTAATTAACCCTTATTAATTACATTAAGTGATTAACCTTTAATTAATTTCATTAATTGATTATCCCTAATTAATCACAACCTTGATTAATTAAAGATAAATTCTTTTTCTTAATTAATTACTATTTAAATCTTATTTAATTTAATGCTTGAAATTAATTTATACAAAAATCATTTGAAACTCTTGATTGATTAAAATTGATACATTTTATCTTAACCAATTCTTTATCTTAATTAAATACTTGATTACATCATTAAACTTCATTAAAAAACAATTAGGAACTTAATTACAAAATTAACCCAATATATAATTACTTAAAAACAAAACAATTTTCAACAATTTAAATCTTTGAAAAACTTGTTTAAAACTTGGTTAAAACATTTTGCTTGGAAAACTTAATAAATACTTTACTTGGAAAACTTGTTGAAACTTCTCTTTGAAACCTTAATTGCTTTAATAACTTTAAAAAAACTCGTTTATATTTTTCTGGTTTGAAAACGTCGGACTTGTACATTTATTTGATTTCAAAACATGTTGACAAAATTTCTTACTCTTAAAACCTGATATGATTTCCTTTAGCTTTTATAAGACTTGTATATTTGTTTATAAAACAAGACAACAATCAAAAGAAATAAAACCCGAGCCATACTCTCAAATACTCGAGCTAACAACCAAAAATTCCAAACTAAAACCCGGGCCATATAAACAAAAACTCGAACATATTCCCAAGCTACTCACGCTCTCTCCTTCCTTCGAGCAAACACGCAAAAGACTTCGAGACAAACTACTATCTACTCCGAGCCTAACCCGAGAATCACTCTTCTTCCCCAAAGTCTTAAACAAACCCAGACACACGAAATAACTTATGCGCGTGCACACGCAACCGTCGGTGCTCCAACCCTTGCCACGACCCTCGACAAGTCGACATCGACCTCACCTACCCACTCGACCATCCAGATCGACGATCTCGCCTGCGAATTAAAATCGAACTAGTCGATCAATACCTGGAACCAACCCAAACGACAAAACTCCAAGCCGACGACGAACCCGACTGCCGGAACTCATGCCGCCACGTCCAGAGTAGCATCACGTCACCACGCTATGGTCCCACCCCTCGCGATTGCCTGCAGCCTTCCCATGGCAACGAAATCGCCTCGAATACATTGACGACAAAAACTGTCGTCAAAACCCTACATCACCGTCCCCTAACCGCTCCGACAATCTAGAAATTCCTTGTCTATTTTTCCCATGATCCTCGACTCTCGAGCCACCTCCAGCTTCAGTCACGCCACACCACTCGACGCCGATTGTCAGAAAACGACGATAAACCCAAACTCGATCAACCTATAATTCCCCAACATATACAAACTTAAAAATCCAGATTTTTATATCAAAATTCATCAATTTACAATATGAATCTGCTTATGAAATCAAATCACAGAATTATAAACATTGATTTTCGACATATATATGTTTATTACTGTAATTTTCTATTCTTGAAATAATTGCTAATTTTAAATACTTGAAACTATTTTTAGAATTGATATTACATTATTATAAACATTTTTCATTCAAAGGTCAAAGTTTAAATTTGATTGTATGAGGAGAAATGAATTATTTTAGTGAAATTGGTGCCTGAAATAAGAACAGAGAAGTGTATATGTACATATTTACAGACATCTCACAGACATACCATTATATATATACATTCACGCCCATACGTTTATGTAAGCATTATACACTATAACATTTAACACATGTATCAAACATAAGAACAGATCTAAAACTGTTTTTAAAAGAAGTTTACTCACAGGAAAATGAAACAGAGAGACAGGCTTTAATTTTAGATCTGGAATCCTGTTTTGAAACTGAAGCTGATCTGAAGTTTGCATTTTTAAGTTGAATTTGACCTTGCTAGCTTGATCTCAGGTTGAAGTTGTTGAAACTGTTATTGTCTGTTTGTTTTTTAGATTTAAATTTAGAAGATAAAAGAAAGAAGAGTTGAGAAGTTTAAAATGGGATAGTGTTGAACTGAAACCGGGTTATCCTCTAACTCTTATTATTTATAATTTAATTTTTTTTGAAAAAAATATGCCACTTTTTTATACATGATATCCAAAGTTACAAATGTCTTAATGTAGGTATTATATGTCTACAAGTGTTTTTTTATCTAACAATTGTCAAAAAAAATTATTTAAATATTTTTCTCTTAATTACTTATGTTTTTATATTAATATGTTTATAGTTTAAATCTTTATATATTTACAAATTATTCTTATTCATGTGTATTTTAAAAGAAAGAGTATTAATCCTTTATATAAATCTTTTCTTATGTTTTATATAAACTTATATATTATGTTTTCAAATGTTTAAACTCTTTTAATTTATTATTAAATGTTTTTCTTATGTTTTTAAACAAATTTATGTAGTATATATTTTCATTAATATATGACCTTTTTTTATGTGTTATGTTTTTAAATTATAAATAAATACAAACTGTGATTTATTTCAAATATAAAAGAAAAGTGTTTTAATCTTTTTACTTAAATCCTATTTTATTAAAGCCATATAGTCCATATTTATTTCATGTATAATTGAAAAGAAAGAAAAATAAACTTTTATATCAAATCTTATTTTAACTTAAGCTACAATACATTTTAAATAAATAAATATATTGATAATATCTTAAGTATTTGAAAATATAGAGTTAACTTTGACTAGCTTTAGAAAATTATTATGTTGGAACTATAGCTTCCAAATCACAATATACATACACACATAAAGATATATATATAAGTATATATTATAGTTTGAAAATATATCTTTTTGTTAAATTCAACCAAAGTTTTCTACCCATAATGTATATACATATATGTACATTATAATTAGAAAACATTTTTATTTTTTTTGAAAAGGATAAAATTTGCCAAAATAATGATTATAAAAGAAGATTATTAAGCCAATATTGCCAATTTAAATAATTATTTTAGGAGATTACCAACTTATTATTGCCTAAAATTCCAGGTCATTACAGGTGATAATCCCCATCTACTTTTTGGTAAGACGGGAGAAGGTAGGAAACGAGGAGGTGAAGGAGTACGAAGAGAAGGAGTGGATACGTTTGAGGATGGCAATCCAGAGCAATGGAAGTTAATTCCTGATATGATATTTTGATTATGATATTTTTTATGTTTTAAAAACTTCAGAAAGTTAGTTTTTATAGCAATCTAAAATATAAAAATAGGTAGTTTGTTCATGGTGCAAAATTCTTGTCTAAATTTTTAAAGGTTTTAAACAAACTAATAAACTTGTGGATATAAGAAATTTTTCTTAGTTTAAAAGTTCATTAAGTGAACAAATTCCTAAGTCTCATTATAGTTTTACAAAAGTTTGTTCGTTTAATCGTTTTGTAAAGATATCGGCTATTTTATAACGACCCTGACTCGACCTTTAAAAATCGGCATCGAATACATCACCCATATTCGAGTGCCGCAGATCCAAACGTCGAATCTGGTTCACCGGAGCTTATAACACATGAAGTACAACAGCACAGCGGAAGAGAAATGAATATCATTGATATACAATATTCGATACAACAATGATACAATGAATACCAATGCATATATCAAAGCTAGAATATAACGGGAAGAATCAATAGCAAAAAAACTCAGCAATGGAAAGACAATGTCATCAATGCCAAATCCCAAAACTCCAATCCAAGAAGCTCGAATCACTATCAATGCTGTACTAAAGCAAAGACGATCCACAAAGTGATTTCCAAATCCAAACGGCTTCAAAGACCAAATGACTTCAATGATTTCCAAAGCTACAGCTATTATCTTGACTACTTGACTCTAGGTTTCCTGGGTGGAAAATTGTAGGCACCCAGAGTTTAGAAAGGGAGCAATAAACTTCAGGTCAGTCATGGGACTGGTGTGAGTAACAAATACAGTTTTGAATAAAACAAACAACAAAAGAATTTAAGATTGAAATCCACAATCGCACACTTGGGGGAGATTTCTCCTTATGATAGTCAAACATGCTTGATACGCGAAAAACCTTTAATATTATCATTAGTGCATAGTAGAAAACATTTGCAAGCATAATATTAATCTTAGCTAGCATACGTACCATTATAATATGTCTACTATAGCTACCATATTAGATGACAGGTTCTACAACTAAAATTGAACAAGGCACGTATTGGTGATTGGATTTCCAACAAATGGTCAGGCTAAGGAACTTCCTATTGCCACATGGGTATGCCTCTGGAGGGACGACCCCGAGAACCTACCCGAATCTCTGCAAACATAAGGCCCGGCTATCCCTGTCCAGAAGTAACACCCATAAGTATGCCATCCCCGGTCGTAACCTACCTTTATCCGGGCGCTCGATACCAACAACCACAAAGCAATGTATTTGCAGTAACCACATAGGTAAATATCTGGGCTACATACCATGATACCACCTCTATCCATAAGAAATGGACATACCCTAGGGGCGCGACCCCTGATAACCTAGCTGCATCTTTCCTGTTTCGACCATTTTCAAGGTGTGAGGTCCTGATGCAGTCTCGTCCACAAATCTACACTTTTTGACAAAGCCTTGCTTTGATCAACAAATGATCAGCAGCACTTCGTATGCCATATTACCAAATTAGGAATGTATCACTAGTAACCATCAACTACATAACCTCTGAGCTCGTACGTCTCAGAGAAGGGTGTTATGCTAAGAGAATAAATCTCTACCACCAAACAGAAATGTATTTGATAGAAACCAGCTTTACATCTCAAAGTGTAATGTCAGACACACATCCATACAAGTCTGTTCTGAGTTCGAACGGAACCGAAGGCACTTCAAATGAAGCCCCTGCAATCCGGGTATTCGGAATCCCGATCGGACTCCCCATCACATATGGAGATCTCTATAGCAGCACGACTCAATGCAAAGACATTCGGCGGGTTATCCTTTCGTTCTCGAAAATGTCCGGTCTTCACCACGGGTCTTCAAATGCAATCTATAATGACGTATCATTATTCGAATAGGTTATATGACACAAGGTCCTCTCCCAACTAAACAGAATAATGAGCGCAATGTTTAAAAACCATATGGATAATGGGATCTCAGTTAAGTCACAACTTATTAGCCAAAAGCTTTCTTTCAAATGGTTTAAACAATTTATCATTTTCAAATCTTTAAACAAAAAGATGCACTTTACAAAGTTCACCCATCTTTCACAAAGATTAATTCATAGCCTTTCTAAACAATTTCCCTTTTAGATTGGGTTAACTCATCCAATATTTAAATCAAAGATTCAGTTTATAGCTTTCAAAACCATTTCCAAAGATTCATAGGTTTCAGAAACAATTTTCATTCCAAATCTTTTATACAAAAGATACACCTTTTAGATCCTCTTCAATTTCAAAACAAGGTTCAACAATCTTTCACAAAGATCCATTTACAGCTTCCAAAATGATTTTATTTCAAAACTTGAAAAAAATTCAATACAAATTGGAAAACCTTCCTTTATATGAAAGCTATTATTATTTAAAAACAAAAAGTTTTCATTTCAGAAAAATCAGGTTACATATGCACAAGTTAAAGCACTTCAAGTATAAAACCTGGGTTAAATTCAGATTTAAAAAATAATATTTTTAAAATGGTTTAAAACCCATATAAACACATTTATAACTTATATATCCTTTTTAAACCATAATTTCCAAACATAGAATTCAATTTCATATTTTGAATTCAAATTTAAGTCAAATTATTTAAATTTCAAAACTTAATCAAGTTATTCAAAATAACTTTTATCTTTAAAACTCCTTTTCAAACGCTTTTCATATTTAACCCAATCCCATTTACAAAATCATTTGGATTCAAAATTCAATCTTTAAAACTATTTCAAAAATCTGTGACTGTAGCGATCCTGACTCGACCTTCGAAAATTGGCACCGAATACGACACTCATATTCAAATGCTGCAGATCCAAACATTGAGTCTGGTGCGCTGGAGCTTATAACACCATTAAGTACAACAGAGCAGAAGAAATAAATATCAATATATAACATTGATACAATAACAGATACAATGTCTGATATAATATGATACGACAGAATGATACAATGAATATCAACACTATCAGAGATACAAGACAGGGTGGAAAGAAATAGACAACACCCCAGCGGAAAAGAATATCTTCAATAGAATGCATCCCCAAATCCAATGCTCCAATCCAAAGCTAGCTCGAATCCACATCACATTTCACAAGATAAGCAAGTCTGTCCTGATCCAAAGACTGGACCAACTCTAGATAATCTACTAAACCTGACTATCTGAAAAACCCAACTCTAGACTGCCCGTGTGGAAAATAGTGGGCATCCAGAGTTAAGGAAAGGAACAATAAACTCCGAGTCAGTTGTGGAACTGGTATGGGTAACAAAAACAGTTGGCCTTTTAAAACAGACAACAAAGAAATTAAATTGAAATCCGCAATGCTTTTTAGGAAATAAATTACCATAAGGCCTCCCGCCGCACACACCATGCAAACGCAGAGTTAGAGGAGATTTCTACTTATGATAGTCAAACATGCTTGATACGAGAAAACTTCTTAATATTATTATTATAAGTGCACAGTGGAAAACATTTCGAAAATATAATATTAATCTTAGCTAACATACAACCAATATCATATGCCTACTATAGCTACCATCTAAACAGTGGGGCGTCACCATAAGTAAATGGTAGGTTCTACAACTAAAACCATACAGGACGCGTATTGTTTTGTTTGGATTTCCAACAAATGGTCGGGCTAAGGAACTTCCCACTGTCCATGGGTACGCCTCCGGCGGGATGTCTCGAGAACCTAACCGGATCTCTGCCAACACAAGGTCGGGTTACCTCTGTAACTAGGTAACTACTTCTCGAGCATGCCACCCCCGGTCCTTTGGGACCTTTATCCAAGGCGCCTCTAAACCACAAAGCAACAACCACACAGAAAATGAGATTGAAGCCCACCACATAGGTAAATATCTGGGCTTCATACCATGTTATCACCCTTTACCAGAAGGGAATGACACAACCTAAAGGGCACGATCCTCATAACATTGCCGCATCTTTCCTGTTTTGACCATTACCGGGTTGTGAGGTCCTGATGCAGTCTCGTCCACAACGTTACACTTCATACAGAAGCCATGCTCTGATCACAAATGATCATCAACACACAGCAGCACTCAGCATGTCACACTACCAAATTGGAAATATATCGCTGATAACCTTCAACTACATAACCTCTGAGCTCGTACGTCTCAGAGAAGGGTGTTAACCTAAGAGAATAAATTCTCCGCCACCAACAGATATGTATTTGAAAGAAATCTGCTTTATATCTCGAAGTGTAGTGTCAGACATGTAACCATACATGTCTGTCCCGGGTTTGAACAGAACCAAAGGCACTTCCGAAGAAGCCCTTGCAAATTCGGGTATTCACAATCCCAATCGGACTTTCCCATCACTTAGGGAGACTCTATACCAGAGCAACTCAGTGCAGAGCCAATCGATAGGTTATCCTACCGTTCTCACAAATACCCGGTCTTCACCACCGGTCTTCAAATGCTATCCGTAACATCATATCACTATTCGGAATGGGTTGTATGACACAAAGTCCTCTCCCGGCTAAACCGAATAATGAGTGCAATATTTAAAAACATATGGATATGAGATTTCAATTAAGTCACAACTTATCACCCTAAACCTTTCTTTCAAATGGTTAAATAGATTACCATTTCAAATCTTTAAACAAAAAGATTTAATTCACAAAGTTCACCCAGTTTCACGAAGGTCCATTCATATATTTTCAAATCAATTTCCATTTTAATTGGATTAACTCATTAAGTCATTAAATCAAAGATTTAACTTATAGCTTTCAAAACCTGTTTCCATAACTTGGAAATCATTTCCTTTTCAAACTAGAAATCCTTTTAACACAAATTGGAAGTTCATTACTTATGTGAAAGCTTTTATTATTTGAAAACAAATAGTTTTCGTTTCAGAAAAATCCAGTTATATTTGCACGAGTTAAAGCCCTTGAATTATATTCAAATTCCCAAATCAAAACCTTTAAAATGGTTTAACCCATATATAACTTAGTATAACATCTTTAATCCCTAGTTTCCAAGCATAGAATTCAATTTCAAACTTGAATTCCAATTTAGATCAAATTATTTAAATTTCAACTTAATCAGGTTATTCGAAAATAAATTTTTATCTTTGAAATTCCATTTCAATAGCTTTTTCACTTTAAACCCAATCCATCTCCAAAACCATTTGGATTTAAATATTCAACTTTTAAAATCATTTCAAAAATCTGTGACTTAATCGATTTCCTCATGAAATCCATATTTGTGTGTGTATAAGTGTGGTCCAGGGGTTTAACACAATAGTGCAACATCATTCAATCATCACAGATTTAAATACAATAATATATTTGATAAGTGGTATAAACTATAACGCTTATCTTTCATATACGGATCACAGATAATAAACAAATATGTCACAAATAAATGAATAAATTACACAGCTCATATCACAGAACAAAATATCACGTATCAGATCGGACAATCAATTCAAGGCATCCCATACAATACAATCATTCATGATTAAGGTTGGGCATTCAATAAACATTTATAAGTAGGATTAATTAATTGTTTAATCCTAATTAATTAAATTTATTTCCAATTAAATTGATTACTTATGAATTAATTATCCAATTCTGATTTGTTAATTACAAATCAATACCTTTAATTAATTGAATCATTCTTAATTAATCATATTAATTAAGTTAACCTTTAAACCAATTACATGATTAATGAACCCCTTAATTAATTATTTTAAGAAATTATACCTTTAATTACTTACCATAAGTAATAATCTTATAACAATTAATCATTAATTACCAATTTACCTAGTGATTTCCTTAAACTAAATTAATTAACTTTAATAAATCAAAATATCCAAAATTAATTACAATAAGTAATTAATCCTCAATTATTTTCATTAAGTAATTACATTTTAAACAATTTAAAATTGATTATCTAAATTAATTAATTTGATTAATTATTATAATTAATCACCTTAAATAATACTTAATAATCCTTAGTAATTATCTTCATTAACTAATAACATTTCTTAATCACTTTTAATTGATCTTTAATTATAAATTAATCTAAATCATTAATTTATAATAATAAAAAATTATTCCTTAATTATCTTATTAATTAAATCACTTAATTACCTTAATCATCTCTAAGGTAATCCATTTCTTTATTAATGACTTCGTTAATATTAAAGTGTATTTAAACATTACACTTCTAAATTTAGATTCACATTTCATTTTGAATTTGAAATTCAAAATGATTATATATTTAAACATTAACCAATTTAAAATATCCATTTATAAACCTTAAAATAAATGTAAAGAACATTTATTATTTATATAAGAAACTTATATAAGGAAAGTTTAAACTAAATTACTTAATTTTATTAAAATAAATCAAGGTTTAAAATAAATTGATTATTTAACTTCCAAATTTAAGTTAAACACTTCATAACTTTCATTCAAATATTAAAGGAAACCTTTTATAATAATTTTATCAAGTTTAAACATTTATTTGAAAACAAATTCACTTTTAAAATCTACCTTTAAACATTTAAACTTGTTCAACATTTAAATTTACAAAACTGATTTAAATTCAAGATTTGGATTCATAGTCAACTTAAATCCATATTTAGACTTGATTTAAAACTTTATTTAAATCTTAATTTAAATTTTAAATTTTCATTTTAAAACTTAGGATTCAAAAGTTCATTTGAATCCAAACTTAAACTTTGAATTTAAAACCCCTGTTTTAAATTCTGCTTTAAATTTAAATTTCATTTAAATTTTAAAAACAGAACTCTGTCACATTAAAAAACCTGAAACAAATCATTGACCCGAGACCACCCTGCTAATGCTTCGTGTCAAAATCTTAAATACTTCGAGTCAAACATGCCAAAACCTCGAGTAATACCCGAGAAAAAACTCGTGTTCGTTCCCTACACACACCCTACTTCACCTGTTCCAGATCAAAGCACCGTGCACGTGCACGGTGACGCGGCGGCTCTCTGGTCGTCGCCACGTCGTCGAGCTAGTCGACAACCCCCACGTACCAACTCCAGATCACCGGAACCCCCATCATCTACTCGAAATAAAATCGAGCTCGAAAACGAAACCTGGAACACGAGACTGCAACCAACCCCACCAAAACCTATCATCGCCTCGTGCTCGCAACACCGACCACCAGAAATCGGGCAACTCCGGCCACGACTCCATCACCCACCTAGCTATCACCTCCCAAGACCACGTGCAACTCGATGTACTGAGGAGATCGCGGCGATCAAAACTTCAACCACCATAAAATTTAGGTTTACCAACTAAAAACGTATGCCGCCGTCGCCACCGTGGCCGTGGCCACCCCGACTTTTTTTCGCCGCCTCGCCGTAAGCTTCTCCATCTCCACGAGCAATCTCGACACCCCCAGTTCATCATATTGCCGGGAATTGGTCGAAGTGCCATTTTCAATTCTCTTTGAACTTCTCTTCAATCATAATACTAAAAATCATCAAACTTGTATTAAAAATCCTATTTTCCCATAAGAATTCAAGATATATATTTAATTTGCAAATCATTAGGTTCGAATTTGTTCAGCTTTGAAGTTTGCTCTGTAAAACATGAGTTTTTTTTATTCTGTATATATATATACTTTAGAAAACTATTTTTTACATTGCAGTTTATACTCAAACACACATTCTTGCCTTTGAAACCAAGGCCTAACCATGATTGGATAATGGGAAATTGAATTTCTTATCATTTCCTATCCTGAAATTCCAAGGAAAACAGAGAAAAAGAAGAGTTCTCAGTACAGGCATCAACAACATGTGTATATATATAGAGCAGAGCTGATACTTAACATAGTTAAACAAAACACCATTTATTTATGCAAAAGAATTGAAGGATACTTGAGTATTATAGGTGGGTTACTCATAGAGGTTTCTAGAGAAAAATGACAGAGCTTCCTTTATGTTGGAACTGATTTGCTTTAAATTTGAAACAGCCTTTTAATTCTTGCTAGAATCTTCTCTGGTTTGATTTGTTTTAGATTGAAGTTTTTGTTTAAGTATGAAACGATATTACTTAATTCAATTTTTCTTTCAGTTTTGATGGATGGAACTGTGATGAGGAAGTTGACATATAAAAGAAGTTTACAGGGATGTATTATTTTGTACAAGTGATAAAATATTGTTTGTACAATATTAGGCAGAGATTTTCTTGCTTATGGAGGCTGATGGGTAATATGTTGTGTACTAGAGATACTTGCATTAATTGCTTTGCATTGTTTGTCTCGGGTGATAATTTTCTTTGCTATGCTAGAGATGCAAACATAAATGCATATGTACCTTATGTCTCCTTTGCAAGCCTAATACATATATATTTTTGTTTTCTTTTACAAGTGTACAACTTATACTTCATTTGTTTCTATGAACATATTTCTTTTCTTTACTTTAGTCATATTGCTTTGCTTTGGCCTTATCACTTTATAAAATAAAATGAACTTCTATTTAACATGTTGTCAGAATTTAGCTATGTGTTACTTTATATTTCATAATTTATCTTATTATATATCTATTTATTCTAATTTAAATTTTTATTTTTAACTTTAATAGTTATTGTTTTAATTTACCTTGTATTTATTTATTTAACTTAATATTTTATCATCTTGTATTCCTTTATACAACTTATTTTCAATCTATTTTGTTTTTACTTCTTATATTGATTCTGTAACAGCCTAACTTAAAATATCGGGTATTTAAAATTTTAGAAGTTTAAAATATACTATCTACACCATCTCTATTTTATTTATATTTATGTATGCTTTTAAATAATACAAAAGGTATAAGTATGTATACATTTATAAGTATAGGATAAGTGGCATGACATGGTGAAGACAAGTGGCATAATATGGACCATACACCTATCTTAAGATGAAATAGAATTATGACATATATATCACTTAGGTGTACACTTCTAGAACACCTTAAATGATTACTAAATAAGGTATGTGTCATGAAATAAAGCTTGCATGAAAAATGAAGGACATGTGTCCATGTGTAGAAACATCTTAAGACACCTAAGTAGACACATAACCCTATTAGGTGTCCATGTGTAGAAACATCTTAAGACACCTAAGTAGACATGTGTCAACATTCTAAAGCTTGTGCAAAGAGAAGTAGACAAGTGTCCAAAACTAAAATTACCAAACTAGCCTTAAAAATTACTATATAAAGAGTGGAAATGTTCGCTTATTTTTCATACTTTCACAAAACAAAAAAAAGTAAGATACGGTGAAAAAGCTTGGAGAAAGCTAAGGAAAAAGATTCAAGTCAAATACACAAGTTTAAGGTGAGAAAAACTATTTAAATTTCTAGTATTCATGTTATTCTTGAAGAGATGATAGTTGTAAGTAAAAGTGGCTCGGTTCTATCTAAAACGCAGCTTAGTAATTTGACCATAACTTTCTCAATTCTTAATGAAATTTCAATTCCTTGGATGTTCTAGAAAGCTTATTTCATGTGCTACAACTTTTATGTTTTGTGTTTTCTGTAATTTAGATGTTAGCTATGTTAAAACTGAATTTTTCTACTGTAATCCCCAGAGCAAAACCAATATTAGCTCTGTGCTTAAGGCTGAAACTAAATTGGTCACAACTTCTTCGTTCCTCAACCGATTTCGATAAATTTAGATGTTCCAGAAATCTTAGACTTTTTTCTAAAACTTTTAAGTTTTGAGTTTTCCAAAATTTCGACGTTATTTCGGCCAAAATTCTAATTGTTTATCGCTGTCCCGAGACAAAATGACAGAAGTTGTGAAATTCAAATCTCAGAATTGTTTTATCCATAACTTTTACAATTCTTATCGGATTTCAGTAATATTTAATGTTCCGGAAAGCTTAGAAACTAAGATACAACTTTTGTTTTATTCATTTTGCTTGATTTCGAAATTTTCTATGCTAAAATTGAAATTCTTGGTCGCTGTCCTGCAAATGCATAAGTTCAGGCTAAGTTTAATGTTTTTAATTAAAATGGTCATAACTTTTGAACCGTTGATCTAAATTCGATGATCTTGGTCATTCTGGAAAGATAACAGAAATGCCAATAAATTTTATTTGTATAATTTTCTGAAATTCTTTGATTTTAATGTTGAATAACCTCTTGCAAACTCGCTGTCCTGTTGTTGTAGAGTACTCAGTGTTCTGTGCAAACCTGAGCTAGTATTTTGTGCATAACTTTTGCGTTTCTTATCCAAAGCCTATAAGTTTTAAAGTTTTGGAAACTGCAGGAAGAATGTGACCACTTTCATTTGTATCACTTTTTAAAATTCAGCAATCTATATATATTAATTTGAGGTGCAAGCTCGGGTTAATTTTCTACCAGAAATGAACATGTTTGTTTCTAAGAAAATGCCTTACTTGCGAGATTTTTATCATCGATTTGATAAATAATTTGATGGGTTTCTTTTCATGGTATTTGAATATACTAAGTAAATTACTTTAAAGAAACACTTTCACACAAAAGATTTCTTCGAGGATGCGGTATAAGACAATAGATCTTGGGTGGTGCACTATTACTCTATGTGGTAACGAGCCAGTAGAGTACATCCCTACTGAGTGAGGGGATGCCGGCCGCAATCGAGGATGCGGTATAAGACAATAGATCTTGGGTAGTGCATTATCACTCTATGTGATATCGAGCCAGTAGAGTACATCCCTACTGAGTGAGGGGATGCCGGCCGCAATAGGATAAAATATCCTAGAATACAAACCAAATTGAGGGAGTGGTTTAAATTTATGAAAAATCTTGACTTTAGTCAGATGAAGTTTATATATTTGAAGTTTACCTCGAATAGTGTTTTTGATCTGGATTATTAAAACTTAAGAAGTAGTGATTTGGAATGAAATGATGATAAAAAAAATTATGTTTTTTTTATAACTATTCATGACATGACTTGAAAACTATAGATTAAATACCTATCTCACTGGGTCAGTGTTGCTCATGATGCTACACATAAACATTTCAGGTTTAGATGGTTAGTTGTTCAACTCAAGATGACTGATGAATACCATGACTATGAAGTGAAGACTTTTATTTAAGTTTATCAACTTTCATATGTATAATTATGTTGAATCTCATGATCCTATGTAACTACGAAATTATGATAATGTGATTGTATAATAACGCTTCCGCTTGAAATCATGTAATCTGAATTATTTTATGTTCCGATATATCTTATTTAAGTTGTGATACTATTCTATCAAGCACCGTAGTTTCTAAGTAACATCTTTGCCTCTGGGCAAGCAACCAAAGTGGGGTGTTACATTTAGTGGTATCAGAGCCTAGGTTTAAGGGGTGCTTTTAGAAATTATATAGTATTACAATTTAATTTATCGGAATAGGAGGTTTATACAATTCACTAACATCTTTATAACTATTTGCAGTCATAAGTTATGACTAGTAAGCAAACCTGGTATACGGGGGACTCATGGGGAGGTGCTAAATGTACCACTGTACCAAATGAATGATTAGTTGACAAGCACCATTGTCCCAGTGGTTAAGTGATTTGGCTTTGGTGCGAGAGGTCACAAGTTTGAAACTTGCCTAGCGTGATTCGAACGTTTATTGACATGTGATATGTTGTCACAATGATTTGTTGTATATAAAGTACCATTTCAAAAAAAAATGAATGATTAGTTGCTACAAGTAGTACTATGGAAAAACATGTACTTAAGAACAAAGCAAAGAAGATTCTCATCGACGAGATGTATGAAGTTTATAATAGAGCTAACGACTATGAAGAAGGGTTAAAGAGAGACCTTATTCTTTACCGTTTACGTCAAAAGAAGAAGGAATTTGAGATTGCAATAAAGATGGCAGAAAGGACAGATTATGGGGAAGCTTTAGAATTTCTAAGGCAAAGAGGGGCACTTCCTCCGCAAGCAGGGAATATAAGACGTAAGAAGTTCCCCACCAAACTAGTGGAACAGTATGATGAAGAAGAGTCTGAGTCTGTTGGCTCTAAGGACTACTCTCAAGAAGTTACTGGACCTAATCGGGCGATGAATGATAAAAATGATCCTTCTCCATCAAAAGAAATTATAATAATAGACTAAGGATGAATTAGGAAGATAAGATAACACAACAAACAGTATATGTTGTGGTGTATGTTAAGGGGTTGTGGGGGAATACCCTAATTTTAGTAGTAAATAAGGGTTAAAAGTAATATAACTTGTTTGTGTATACATGACATGAGTATATCATAAGATATCTTTTATAATTAAAGGTATATTTGATTTTCATTCGTGACCATAACCATATTTTTTTGAGAATTTAAGGTCATGTCGAATCAAAATAACTCGACAACTCAAAGTCAAGAGGCCCAATCCTCTACACCAGCAAATGCTATGGAGTTATTTGCATCTTTTATTAAGCAAATGGAGCATGTTTCTTCAACCTCTACAAACAACAGCCTTTTAAGTCGTTTTAAAAGTTTGAAACCAGAGAAATTTGCTAGAGACACTGACCCAATAAAGGCGGAACATTGGATCCAACATCTCGAAGATATATTTGAAGTTTTAGAATGTAGCGAAATTGACAAGAGGAAATTAGCAGTCTTTCAATTATCAGAAGAAGCTCGAAATTGGTGGGAGCTAGTTCGACAACAACTAGTTCAGAAGAGATAGAACAGATGACATGGAAGGAATTTAAGGAAAAGTTCTTGGATAAGTATTTTCCCGAAAATGAAAGAGAAAAAATGGAAACCAAATTTAAAAATCTTACCCAAGAAGGCATGACGGTAGCTCAATATTAGAACAAGTTTGAAGCACTATCTCGATTTGGAAACCATTTGATTAGTACACCTGAAAAATGAGCAAGAAGATTTGCAAAAGGATTAATTCGCCCAATAAGAAGACATGTTATTGGAGATCGACGTTAATAGCTGAAGCTTTGAATCTAGAGGAAGATTATCTTCAGTTTCAGCAAGAAAGGAAGACTTCAAATAAAAGGAAACCAATTACATTTTCTGGCAATCAAAAGAAAGCAGATGGAAAAAGGAAGAAACAAAATGGAGAAAACAAAGGATCGACAGGTCAAAAAAAGGAGCTTGACAAAGAAAGAAGATGTTATCGGTGCAACGAAACCGGACATATTTCTCCAAATTGTACCAAGCCAATTGTTTGTTACAATTGTAACGAACCCGGGCATATTAGTCGAAACTGTAAGAAGCCGAGGAAGGATAATAAGAAGCAACAAGGGCGAGTAAATGCTGTAGTTTCTGAACGAGCTCAAGTAGAAGGTACCATATTTCTTTTTGACTTTCAAGCTAAAGTTTTTGTAACATCCCGGAATTTTGGACAATATAAATTTAATAATCTGGATTTAAATTTATATTGAAATGATAAATTTTGTTAATAAATCTGTTTTCTATTTAATAATGTATATGTATTTATGTATATATTTTAAATAGACAAGTTGTTTTAGTTAAATTAGTATAGTATAATTTTAATATGTTTTGAATTTAGAAATAGTGATTTATTTTTGATTTGAGCTTTTCAAATTATTTAGTTAAAATACTATATGATTTTAAATAAGAGATAAATGTTTAAACTAGTTTAAATTTCATTTTAATTCAAGTTGTATATTAAAATATGTTATAAATTCTTTTATAAATTTGTTTTAAGAGTTTCTTTTCAAATAAACTACTTGTATATTGTTATAATACTTTGCTTCATTTCTTTAGAGAATTATTTAATTCACCAAAATGTCACGACCCGACTTTCCACTCCCGGAAAATCGCATCATGAATAAAGAAAGAAAGAGATAGAAAAGAGAATAGAAAGAAGAGAAGGAAGAAACAACACAAGAATCTCAACAGCGGAACGAATAAATTATATTTATAACAAAATATTACATAGTATACATCAAATATCAGAGTTACACAGACATATACAACACATACTAGACAGTTATAGACACCTGTCTAGTTATTACAACTCAGTACAAGACAGAACACTCAGAGATACCAACACAGCGGAAATATATAACTATACGCAGAAGCCTCCTGCTCCATATGCTCCTCCACAAATCGTCAAAGCCAATCCTGAATCCTAACCTGAATTCCCTTGGCTACTCGTAAAAATTTGAGTACCCAAGAGTTAAAGAAAAACAGAAATAACTCCGGGTCAGACATGGGTCTGGTGTGAGTAACAGGTTAAAGTTGCTTAACTTTGAAAAACCTTTGAAAGAAAAGGTATCACGTAAGACTTCCCACACATAAACATGGAAAAGTTTTTACCTTACGCTAACCAAAACATTTGATAGGAAATCTGATGATATTATAATAGTGTCTAGGGTTTTCAAGTAAATAAGAAATAGCCGAAATTGTTACATCTATTAAATTCCAGCTACTAGCCACAAAAGTGGGTAATACAATCAAAACCGTTGGCACTTATTGGATTTTGGATTCCATACAATGGCAGGGCTACTGGGGTACCGCCCGTCACAGTACGTGGCCTAGATCACCGTACCGAGGAGCCACCCTAACTCCCCTGCAACACAAAGCCGGACCCGTTCCTTACTGAACAGTTCCAAATAAGACAACCCCGACGGTTGTCATGATCAACCGTCCCACACAGCCGAAATATAAAGGGACCTCTAGACAGGGGTAAATCTTACTCTCAAGTGGGGGCTACCCACGAAGCTTTGCTGCACCTCCCCTGTTTTAGCCATTCCCGGTTGATGAGGCTTGAGGTTACGATTTACCTTTATAGGACATAACACTTAGAATGCTCATCGTCCACCTGACGATGTTCTGAAAGCATTCAATCCATACAAGTTCGTTCCGGGTTCGAACGAAACCGAAGGCATTATCTCGTTACACTCATTTTGGAATCACCCTCAGAGTTAACGACAATAACCCTTGCACTCTGATTCACCATCTCGAATCTATAAGACCTATTCCGTCAAACTCATTACGGAATCACCCACAGAGTTATACTGACGTATAGCCCTTACACCTCGAGTCTTCACTCGCTCCACTTGGATTAACGACCTAACGTTATTTGGAATCGATGTGGTTTTCGGATGTCCAAATATGGAAACCCGATCCCGGTCTCATCAAAAACCAAAGCGTGTCTTTTAAGGCCAAGTTGTTTTAAGTTTAAAACAATTCAATTCATTATCTAAATATACACAGATAGATAATTCACATCACAACAGATAATCAACATTATCATTATCAACAGATAATTCATACCAAATCAGATAATCTAAATTATCATCCAGAAGCAACCAATGCATCCATATCACAATCACTACTCATCTCACAACTGAGATTACAAACCAAACCAATCAACCAATATCATTCATCAAACATAAGCAAATAATCAAATGATCACACCTTCTATAATTAATTTAAAATGAATTAAATTAATTACTCAATCTCTAATTAATTTAAAATGAATTAAATTAATTACTTCAAAATCCTGCTTAACTTAACCATCAATTGATTATAAATAAATTTATAAATCATCATCTAAATATTCTTTCCAATTAATCATTACTGATTAACTATCTCTAATTACAATAAGTAATTAGCATTTAATATTAATCACACAAGTTAATTACTTAGTTAATTACATTAGTAATTAATCTAAAATCAATCCCTACATATATATTAATCATCCTTGATTAATAATCATTCAGCAATTAATTACATTAATTACATTAATTACCCAACCCATAAATTAATTATTCTAAATTAATTATCTAAATTAATCCCCTTGATTAATTTCAAAGTAATTTAAATCCAATTACTTTTATATCAAATATCTTTAATTACATTCAGTAATTATTAAATTAATTACTTCCTTAAGTAATTACAAATTCATTAATTACATAAGTAATTATCAACCAATCCACAAATGTTTAAATCAATTAAACTTAATTATTTAATCTAAACAAATCACATTAACCTTAATTACATTAAGTAATTAATTCACTAATTACTTTCATTAAGTAATTAAAACTTAAACAATTGATTATTAATTAATTAATCTAATCTAATTAATTATCAAAAATTAATCACATTAATTAATTGTTAATATCTTAAGTTAATGACTTCATTAACCTCTCTTAATTACTTAATTAAGAAATTAACTTAAATTAATCATCATTAGTTATTAAGTAATTAATATTTAATTACTATTTAATTGATCTCTAATTATTAATTAACTAAGTGTTAATTAAAATCTAAATTATCATTAATCACTTGATTAAATAAATCTTAATCATAAATTAAAATTTAGTTAACTATCCTTAATTATAGATTAATTAAACTAATTAATTAATCTCAAATTAAATTAAATATCATTAATTATTTAATTAAACTTCCCATTATTTAATTAATTAAATAATTAATATTTATCTTAATTACCTTAATAATTAATGAATCCAATCATTAAACATTTATTTATCTTTTAAATAAATATTTCTTATTTAATCAAGCATTTAAAAAACAAAATGTTTTAAAATTTACATTAATTTCCATTTAACATTTCTTTCAAACTTAAAGATTCAAATTTATTTAAAATAAGATTTTAAACAATACAACTTAATCTTATATGTTTACAAGAAACATATACTTAATTAATAAGTTTAAAAAAGAATTTGAATTCCAATTCAAATCAAATTCAAATCAATTTAAAAAAAATTACTTTAAAATTTCAAAATTGAAATATAACTTCTAAACTCATTTTAGTTTTAAATCTTTAAAACTCTTTCTATATTTTACACTTTCAATTCAATGTAAATCATTTGAAAGAAATTTAAATTTAAATCTTTATTTTAAACTGAAGTTTAAATTTTAAATTCAGATTTAAAAACTTAAATTTGAATTCATTTTGAATTCCTAATTTAAATACTAAGCCTTCAATTCAATATGCAAAACAACAATGCATTTTATACTTGAGAGTTTAAAATTAAATTTAAATTTAAAAACATAAATGTTTTCAAATATCAAACAGTCAAATTTGAATTCATATTCAAATTCCAAACTTAAACCCAGTTTAAATCTTCACTTTCAAATTTAAACTTACCTTTTTATTTTTAAAATAGAAACAGTTTTCTGTTTATTTAAAAAAAACTTAAACTTTGAATTTTTTTGAAATTAAATAATTTCAGAAGAACAAAATTCAAACTTATTTAAATTTATATTCAAATTCAGGTTGTGGAAGCCTGAGTCCAAATTGAGTTTACAATTTAAACTTTCACTCTTAATTTAAAAACTGCAACCTATTTCTGTTCTTTTATATTTTTATATATTTTTAAACCAATTTGAATTTCTGTATTTAAATTTATTACAAAATAATAATTCAAACAATTTGAATTTATTTTCAAACTCAAATTAGATTCTAAGTTCAGGATTTCAGATTAAATTTAAACTTTATTTTTAAAATTTCATAAAACAGAACTGCTCTGTTTGATAAAACTGTAACAATGTAACTCGAGCAACAAAAATTCTGCTTCGAGTCAGTTACCCTTCTCCTTCGAGTTATCTCCCACTTTCCTCGAGACAAACCCGAGGCAAAAACCCTGCAAACCCACAACATCAAAACCTGCACAACAGACCAACCCACCACCATCACAAACCTGTCAACACCATCACTGTGCACCACCTACCCATCTCAGGCCATCTCTGATCATCTTCTCCGGCTATACCCCTACGACACAATCCCCAACAAAACACTCCAACACTCAAGAATCCAGAATTCTACTTGAATTTAAATTCAAGTTTTTAAACCCAAAACCTGAAACATTAACTTCTGCAGTGCCAATCTGACATCACTAAACACTTCCACCTCCAGCCACCATCATCACACACCATACTTCGGCGATGACTCCTTCAACACATCATCAATACACACCCCAAAGATCTTTGAACTCGATCAACTCTTGAGTTCATACTCGAGCAATTACAGCAACTCAGTGGAACAGGGTTCATAACAGAAACCTTCCAAATTTCAACACCAAACCCAACTTCAAGTCAATTTAATAATTTCCCACAATCCTTCATAGACACACTATCTTCAGAAAACAAATTAACTAGCTCACATGCAAAGATCAACTGAACATGATCAAAAATGTAAAATACTGTGCCTTTGAAGACTGCACTATATTTACCACACAAATAATTTGGAATTTTTGTTTTTAAAATTCTTGAATTCATTTATGATTCTATTTACAAACTTGAAACCTTAATTCCTGATACCTATACTTTTTTTCAAGTTACAGAATTTAATTGTGTTTTATATTTCAGACAACACAGAAAACTAAACAACTTATATAATAATTTTTTTTTTATGCTTACTTTATTTTGAAATAAGCAAGTTTCAATCAAGATTGAGACTTAACAGCAAACAAATCAAAAGAAATAGGATTTTCTATTAACTAGAACTTAAACTATAGCCATCAGAACCATGGAATCAAACATGCATTGCATTCATATATGCACAGGCAATAAAAAAGGAAACATGTACAAACATTTAACTTATTAGAAAAACAAGCATGCAAACCTACTTAATTTATTTTAGATTAAGTGTTACTCACCTAATTATGCAGAATGCAGAGCCTATTTCAAATTTGCAGAGCACAAATTCTAGCATGCACAGCACATCCAGATTTGAAATGCAGTCCCTTATATGCTTTGATTGATGCCTTTAAAATCTTGAATGTTGCTTTTTAAAACATGCAGGCTTCTTGATTTGACATGCATGTTCCAGGGTTTGAAGATGAATGCATGCTGGCCTTCTAACTTGATGAAGATTGAAATGCAGGCTTGTTGAATGTTTTAAAGATGATGCTTGCTTTATGATTTCAGATGCAGTATTTCCAGGTTCTACATGCAGGCTCCTTGAATGCTATTAAAAGGCAGAGCTTTTATTTTCATATGCAAGAACATGCAGGTCTTAAATTGTTGCATGCAGGTTGTAATTTTGGAAAAGAGGAATTAAATGCATATGTCATCAGGTTTGAGAAATGCAGTTTTGAAGTATTGCAACATGATTATGGATGTGGAAGAATGAAATTTGGTGTATGCAGATTTGTAAATGGTTGAGAATGGAATTTGGTTTTCTTTTATTAAGGAATGAAACCAAAAATGCAAATGAATAAATAAACAAGCTAATATGAATGAATGTAAATTTTCAGATTTTAAATGAATTAAAAGAAAATGAAAATGAAATATTGACACTTGTCTTATAAAATGAATGATAAGTCTACACATGTTAGCTTTAAGTTTTAATATTTACAAACACTTGTCTTTATGAATTAAATTGATGTTTAATTAAAGTTAAATAAGTATTAAGCTTTGTCAATTAATTCTTATACATAATTATGAATTAAATAATTCTCTAAAGAAATGAAGCAAAGTATTATAACAATATACAAGTAGTTTATTTGAAAAGAAACTCTTAAAACAAATTTATAAAAGAATTTATAACATATTTTAATATACAACTTGAATTAAAATGAAATTTAAACTAGTTTAAACATTTATCTCTTATTTAAAATCATATAGTATTTTAACTAAATAATTTGAAAAGCTCAAATCAAAAATAAATCACTATTTCTAAATTCAAAACATATTAAAATTATACTATACTAATTTAACTAAAACAACTTGTCTATTTAAAATATATACATAAATACATATACATTATTAAATAGAAAACAGATTTATTAACAAAATTTATCATTTCAATATAAATTTAAATCCAGATTATTAAATTTATATTGTCCAAAATTCCGGGATGTTACAATTATTGTAATATCCCGGAATTTTGGACAATATAAATTTAATAATCTGGATTTAAATTTATATTGAATTGATAATTTTGATTAATAAATTTGATATTTATTCAATAATCTTCTTTATTAATTATTTAATTTGTGAAATTATTTTTAATAAGCTAATAAATCTATTTTCTATTTAATAATGTATATGTGTACTATTTGATTTTATATATGAAATAAATGTTTTATTTAGTTTAAAATTCATTTTTAATTCAAGTTGTATATTAAAATTATGTTACAAGCTCTTTTATAATTTGTTTTAAAAGTTTCTTTTCCAAATGAACTACTTGTATAATAAGAATACTTTATTTATTTCTTAAGATTTAATTAACTAAGCTTAATACTTATTTAACCCTAATTAAACATTAACTTAATTCATAAAGACATGTGTTTGTGTATTAAAACTTTAAGCTAACAAGTGTCTCTATGTTTACAAGTGTCAATGATTTATTTTCTTTTTCTTTTATTTCATTTTCTGAAAATACATTCATATCATTCTTGTTCTTCATACTCATTCATTTTCTCATTTCTTAATCAAGAAAACCAAATTACATGCTCACATCCATGTACAATTTGCATCCTCCAAATACAAGTCTGCATATCCCAAACTACCACCTGCATTTACAAACAAATCTGTAACTCCTCAAACCCAAATTACTGCCTGCATCAACATGAATAAGTTCTGCATTCATGGAATCTTCAATTTGGATCTGAAACCAAATACATTCAGACCTGCATGCAATTTCTAGCATCCCTGCATCAAATATGAATCAAAGACCTGCATGCATCCAAATAAAAGCTCTGCCTTTTAATAGCATTCAAGGAGCCTGCATGTAGAACCTGGAAATACTGCATCTGAAATCATAAAGCAAGCATCATCTTTAAACCATTCAACAAGCCTGCATTTTAATCTTCATCAAGATTGAAGGCCTGCATGCATCATTTAAGCAAGAAAAGGGGGTCTGCATTTCTCTGCAAATTGATGTGCTCTGCATGATCAATCTGGACAGTGCATGCTCTGCATTTTGGCAAATAAGGTGAGTAACTCTTTTTATTTTAAAATTAAGTAAGGTTGTGCATGCTTATAGATTAGAAATGAACCTATATGAAATTGCTATGAATAGTTTACCTGTGATTTAAGAACTGTTGAGCATTTATATTTGAATGTGGTGCATGTTTGTTCATCAGGGTATTGACTGTATACCCATTTGATAATTTTCTTCTGATTTGGCTGTGTTATGAATTAACATCTGAATGAAATATGTTTGGTTCTTGATAGAATAAAGTTAAAACACTTTATGTAGGTTAAATAAATTTGAAATAATGAATGAATGCATGAATTTTAAATCAAAAAGATTACTAGTTATAATACTGTAAAACAAAGAAACAACTTTCAATTTACAATATTATACATATTGATAAACACAGAGGATGATTGTATTTGTTTTGATTGTATTTATTTCTGAAGATGGTGTATCTATCTAAGATTGTGGGAAATTATTTAATTGAGTTGAAATTTAGTTTGGGGTTGAAATTTGGAAGGTTCTGTTAGAACACTAGTTTACTGGGATTAGAAAAAGGATTGGGTGCTGTGGCTTCTTGAATGAATCGAGTTCAATGCTATTCTGGGTATTGATGGATTGTGTGTTGAAGGAGTTACTGCCGGAGTATGGTGTGTGATGATGGTCGGAGATGGTTGATAATGGAGTTGACAGGTTTGAAGTGGAGGGGGGTTGGTCTGTTTCCAGGTTTGTGATATGTTGGGTTGTAGGGAATTGTGACTCGGGTTGATCTCGGGATTTTTGGCAAATGACTCGAAGCTAGTAGGGGATTTACTCGAAGCAAAATTTATGGTGACTCGAGTACCTTTTAGTTTCAGGTTTAATAAAACAGAACTGTTCTGTTTTTTTTAGAAAATTTAAAAGTTAAGTTTAAATTTAAATCTGGATTTTAGCTTAGGATTTAAATTTGAACCTAAGGATGAATTCAAACTTGTTTGAATTATTTTTCTGTAATAATTTAAATGCAGAATTTTAATTTGGTTTTAAAGAAAGAAAAAAAAACAGAAACTATTTCCAGTTTATGAAGTTAGAATTAAAGTGTAAACTAAGTTGTGACTTAGAATTTTGAAAACTGAATTTTAGTTGAATTCAAATAGGTTTGAATTATGTTTTTGAAAATAGTTTAAATTCTGGGAAAAATTCAAAGTCTGATCTTTCTTGATAAAACAGAAAACTGTTTCTGTTTTAAATAAAAAAGGTAAGTTTAAATTTTTAAGTGGAGATTTAAAACTGAGATTAAGTTTGAAATTTGAATATGAATTCAAATTTCAATTGTCTGAAATTTGAAACCCTATTGTGATTTAAAATTTAAATTTGATTTGAAAATCTCAAGTATAAATGCAAATGTGATTTGCAATTGAGCTAGAAAGTTAAGTATTTAAATTAGAAATTCAAAATGAATTCAAAACTGAGTTTAAAATCTGGATTTAAATTTTTAAGCTTCAGTTTTAAAATAAGGATTTAAATTTAAATTGCTTTTAAATGATTTGCATTTGAATTGAAGGTGTAAATTGTAGAAAGAGTTTAAAGTGTTAAAACTAAATTGAGTATGGAAGTTATATTTAAATTTTGAAATTTAAAAGTAATTTTTTTTTTAAATTGATTTGAATTTGATTTGAATTGAATTTAATTTTTTTTTTTTTTTTTTTTTAAACTTATTAATTAAGTATATGTTTCTTGTAACATATAAGATTAAGTTGTATTGTTTAAAATCTTATTTTAAACAAATTTGAGACTTAAGTTTAAAGAGAATGTTAAATGGAAATTAATGTAAATTTAAAAACATTTTGTTTTTAAATGCTTAATTTAAATAAGAAATATTTATCTAAAAGATAAATAAATGTTTAATGATTGGATTCATTAATTATGAAGGTAATTAAGATGAATATTAATTTTTAATTAATTAATAATGTGGAAGTTTAATTAAATAATTAATGATTTTTAATTTAATTTGATATTAATTAATTAAGTTTAATTAATCTATAATTAAGGATGATTAATTAAATTTTAATTTATGATTAAGATTTATTTAATCAAGTGATTAATGATAATTAAGATTTTAATTAACACTTAGTTAATTAATAATTAGAGATTAATTAAATAGTAATTAAATATTAATTACTTAATAACTAATGGTGATTAATTTAAGTTAATCTCTTAATTAAATTAATTACTTCATCATTAAAATCCTGCTTATCTTAATCATCAATTGATTTCAAATCAATTTATAAATTACCATCTCAATATTCATTTCAATTATTCATTACTGATTAACCATATCTAATTACAATAAGTAATTAGCATTTAATATTAATTATACCTTAATTAATCAATTCCAAATTACATCATGAATTAATTAATGATTTCTAACTGCATCTAATCAATCACTATATAAATTAATTACATAAGTAATTAATCTTCAATCTGGAAAAGCAAGCAAAAACCTGCATTCATGTTTTCTACAATCTGGAAGCAAGAGCCTGCATGCATTACAAATTTTAAAAATGCATTCATCTGGAAAAAAAAAAGGGCAAGAAGGTCTGCATTCATTTTCAAACCTGTAACTCCTCTTTCCCAAAATTACTACCTGCATCAACATGAAGCAAACATGCATTTCAAACTGGAAACATCATTTCCAAAACAAGCTTGTAGCTTCTCTTTTCAAACAAAAGCTCTGCGTATCATTTTCAAACAAAGAAGACCTGCATGTTCTTGCATATGAAAACAAAAGCTCTGTTCAATCTTCATCAAGTTTGAAGGCCTGCATGCATCATTTATAAATCAAGTTGAAGCTCTACATTTCTAAGCATCTGAAACAAAGGGGTCTGCATACCTTAAGATTCAAACAAAGGGCCTACATGCTAAAATTTGGATTGTGCTCTGCAATTTTCAAAACAGTGAGTAACACTTAACTTAAAATAAATAAGTAGGATTATATGTTTGTTTAAATCTGATGAATTAAATTTGTGCATATGCTTTTTATTCTTCCTGCCTGAGTATATAAGAGATATAATATTATATTACAATTTTAATGATGGAATCATGGTACAGTTTTCATATTGACTGTATTATACATAATTGATAAGCTCTGTTGATTCATGCATTTGTTTTTGGTTGAAATTGCTTCTGAGTATGGTCAAATTATCATAGATTATAGGAAAAATCTTAGATTAAGTTAAATTTAAAAGTTTAAATTGTAATTTGGGATTTTCCAGCTTAAGCCCTAGTTTTCACTGTGTTTGAAAAATTGAGTGATGTGGCTTCCTCTTTGAATCGAGTTCAGAGATACTGTGGGTATTGATAGATAATGGGTTGATGGAGTGGTCACCGGAGTATGGAAGTGGATGGTGGTCGGAGTTGACAGAACACGCCGATGACAGGTTGATGATTTTGGGGTAGGGGCTGTTACAGGTTTCTGTTTTGAAAACTTGGATTTAAATTCCAGTTGGATCATGGAGTTTTGAGGGTTTAATGTTGATGAGGGGTTGGTGGTCGATGGGGGATGGCCAATGAAGTTGGTCAGAGATGGCCGGAGTGGGTGGTTTAGTGCACAGTGCAGAGGTGTGTGCATGTTGATGGTAGTGTGTTTTTGGGTGCAGAGTTGATGTCTCGGGATTATCTCGGGTAAAATGAAGAATGACTCGAAGCAGGGTAGTGATTTACCCGAAGTAAAATTTATGTTGCTCGAGTAATAGATGTTCAGGTTTTGTTTTAACAGAGCCTGTTTCTTTTCAGGTTTTGATATTTTAAAAGTTTTTAAAATGTAGTTTAAAACCTGAAATAAGTATAAGTTTAAGTTGAATTTAACTATAAATTCAATTAGTTTAAATTTTAAGTTTGAAATAATTTAAATTTTGAAAATTTTATTTGTACTGAAGCAAAAATAGAAAGCCTGTTTCCAGGTTTATTGAATTGAAGTAAAAGTCAATTGCAAACTAAAATCTGGATTTAAGATTTAACCTGGAATTTAATTCAAATTCAATGAGTTAAAATTTCAGGTCTTGAATAATTTGAAATGTTTTCAAACTCAAGTTTGGGTTTTAAATCTAAAAACAGAAACTGTTTTTCTGTGTTAAGATTTTAAAGTAAATTTTAAATTGTTAAATGGAGTTCAACTAGAAGTTTTAAAACCTGAAGTTTAAATTTGAAGTCAATAGTTTAATTCTTGAAATTTAAACATTTTTGAATTCTATATGTTTAAAACCAAAACAGTAAACTGTTTCTGTTTTTATGTTTTAAATTATAAAGTAAAATTTCAAAATGCAAATGAATATTTAAACAAGTTAAATCTGGAAGTGGAATGTGAAAATGAATCTGAGTTTGATTTAATTTAAATCTGGAATTTAAATTCAAACTTCAGTTTTTTAAAAAAGAAATATAAAGGTTTAAATTTAAATTTGTTTTTAAATAATGATTTGCATTTGAAATGAAGATGGAATGTAAGTAAAGTTTTGATTTTTAATTTTGAATCTGAAATGAAATTTAAATTATGTTTCAGTTTGAAATTTAAAAAGAAATTTTTAAATTTGAATTTGTATTTGAAAGAAAGTGTTTAAAATACTTTGTATAAAGGAAGAAGGTTTCTAAATTTTGAACTTAAGAAATTGGTTTCATTTAAATTATTTAATTAATTTAAATGTAATATTAATTATTTAATTAATTAATAATGTGGATGATTAACTAAGTAATTAATAATTTTTAAGTTAATTAATTAAGATTTGAGATTAATTAATTAATGTTAATTAATCTATAATTAAGGATGGTTAATTAAGTTTTAATTAATGATTAAGATTTACTTAATCAAGTGATTAATGATAATTAAGATTTTAATTAACACTTAATTAATTAATAATTAGAGATTAATTAAATTATAATTAAATATTAATTAGTTGTTAATTAATAATGATTAATTATAAGTTAATTTCTTAATTAGGTAATTAAGAGGTGTTAATGAAGATAATTAACTTAAGATTATTTAACAATTAATTAATGTGATTAATTTTAATAGTTAATTAGATTAATTAATTAATAATAATCAATTGTTTAATTACTTAATAAAAGTAATTAATGAATTAATTACTTGGTGTAATTAATTTGATTAAGGTGATTAGTTTAGATTAATTAAGTTTAATTAATTTAAACCATTGTTGATTGTTTGATAATTACTTTATGTAATTAATGAATTTATAATTACTTAGAGAAGTAATTAATTAATAATTACATGATGTAATTAAAGATATTAATTATAGAAGTAATTTTGAATTTAAATTACTTTGAACATTAATCAAGTGATTAATTGAGATAATTAATTAAGAGTAATTAATTATGGAAAGAGTAATTAGTGTAATTAATTATTGAATGGTTATTAATCATGGGTGATTAATATATATATGTTGTTTAAATTGAAGATTAATTACTTATGTAATTAATTTATATAGTGATTGATTAGATGCAGTTAGAAATCATTAATTAATTCATGATGTAATTTGGAATTGATTAATTAAGGTATAATTAATATTAAATGCTAATTACTTATTGTAATTAGATATGGTTAATCAGTAATGAATAATTGAAATGAATATTGAGATGGTAATTTATAAATTGATTTGAAATCAATTGATGATTAAGATAAGCAGGATTTTAATGATGAAGTAATTAATTTAATTTATTTTAAATTAATTAGAGGTTAGGTAATTAATTTAATTCATTTTAAATTAATTATAGAATGGAATGATCATTAGATTAATTACTTATGTTTGATGATTGAAATTGGTTGCTTGGTATGGTTTGTAATCTCAGTTATGAGATGAGTAGTGTATGTGATATGGATGCATTGATTGCTTTTGGATGATAATAAGGATTATCTGATTTGGTATGAATTATCTGTTGATAATGATAATGTTGAATTATCTATTGTGTGGTGAATTATCTATCTGTGTATATTTAGATAATGAATTGAAATGTTTTAAACTTAAAACAACTTGGACCTTAAAAGACACGCTTTGGTTTTCGATGAGACCGGGATCGGGTTTCCATATTTGGATATCCGAAAACCACATCGATTCCAAATAACGTTAGGTCGTGAATCCAAATGGTGCGAGTGAAGACTCGAGGTGTAAGGGCTATACGTCAGTATAACTCTGTGGGTGATTCCGTAATGAGTTTGACGGAATAGTGCTTATAGATTCGAGATGGTGATTCAGAGTGCAAGGATTATTGTCATTAACTCTGAGGGTGATTCCAATACGAGTGTAACGAGATAATGCCTTCGGTTTCGTTCGAACCCGGAACGAACTTGTATGGATTGAATGCTTTCAGAACATCGTCAGGTGGACGATGAGCATTCTAAGTGATATGTCCTATAAAGGTAATCGTAGCCTCAAGCCTCATCAACCGGGAATGGCTAAAACAGGGGAGGTGCAGCAAAGCTTCGTGGGTAGCCCCCACTGGAGAGCAAGATTGATCCCTGTCTAGAGGTCCCTTTATATTTTCGGCTTAGTGGTGCGGTTGCTGATCACAACTGCGGGGTTGTCTTGTTTGGAACTGTTCAGTAAGGAACGGGTCCGGCTTTGTGTTGCAGGGGATGAAGGGAGTAATCCTCGGTACGGTGATCTAGGCCACGTACTGTGACGGGCGGTACCCCAGTAGCCCTGCCATTGTATGGAATCCACAATCCAATAAGTGCCAACGATTTTGATTGTATTACCCACTTTTGTGGCTAGTAGCTGGAATTTAATAGATGTAACAATTTCGGCTATTTCTTATTTATTTGAAAACCCTAGACACTATTATAATATCATCGGATTTCCTATCAAATGTTTTGGTTAGCGTAAGGTAAAAACTTTTCCATGTTTATGTGTGGGAAGTCTTACGTGATACCTTTTCTTTTCAAAGGTTTTTCAAAGTTAAGCAACTTTAACCTGTTACTCACACCAGACCCATGTCTGACCCGGAGTTATTTCTGTTTTTCTATAACTCTTGGGTACTCAAATTTTTATGAGTAGCCAAGGGAATTCAGGTTAGGATTCAGGATTAGCTTTGACGAATTGTGGAGGAGCATATGGAGCAGGAGGCTTCTGCGTATAGTTATATTGTTTTCCGCTGTGTTGGTATCTCTGAGTTGTTAAGTATTGTAATTGAGTTGTAATAATTAGATAGGTGTTTATAACTGTCTAGTATGAGTTGTATATGTCTGTGTACTCTGATATTTGATGTATACTATGTAATACTTTGGTTATTAATATAATTTATTCGTTCCGCTGTTGAGATTCTTGTGTTGTTTCTTCTTTCTCTTCTTTCTTTTCTTCTTCTATCCCTTTCTTTCTTAATTCATGACGCGATTTTCTGGGAGTGGAAAGTCGGGTCGTGACAGTTGCTACAAATGTAGCGACCCGACTTTCCACTCCCAGAAAATCGCGTCATGAATGAAGAAAGAAAGGGATAGAAGAAGAAAAGAAAGAAGAGAAGAAGAAACAACATCAGAATCTAACACAGCGGAACGAATAAATTATATTAATAACATAAATATTACATAGTATCATTTACATCAGAGATACACAGCACAATCAACTCATACTAGACAGTTATAGATACCTGTCTAGTTATACAACTCAATACAATCCAGAGACAATACAAAATGCACAGCGGAATTCTCAATAGCTATACGTAGAAGCCTCCTGCTCCATTGCTCCCCACAAATCGTCAAAGCTAATCCAGAATCCTAACCTGAATTCCCTTGACTACTCATAAAAATTTGAGTACCCAAGAGTTTATAAAAAAAACAAAAATAAACTCCGGGTCAGACATGGGTCTGGTGTGAGTAACAGGTTAAAGTTGCTTAACTTTTAAAAACCTTTTGAAAAGAAAGGTATCACGTAAGACTTCCCACACATAAACATGGAAAAGTTTTTACCTTACGCTAACCAAAACATTTGATAGGAAATCCGATGATATTATAATAGTGTCTAGGGTTTTCAAATAAATAAGAAATAGCCGAAATTGTTACATCTATTAAATTCCAGCTACTAGCCACAAAAGTGGGTAATACAATCAAAACCGTTGGCACTTATTGGATTTTGGATTCCATACAATGGCAGGGCTACTGGGGTACCGCCCGTCACAGTACGTGGCCTAGATCACCGTACCGAGGAGCCACCCTAACTCCCCTGCAACACAAAGCCGGACCCGTTCCTTACTGAACAGTTCCAAATAAGACAACCCCGACGGTTGTAGCTACTAAACCGTCCCACACAGCCGAAATAAAAGGGACCTCTAGACAGGGGAAAATCTTACTCTCAAGTGGGGGCTACCCACGAAGCTTTGCTGCACCTCCCCTGTTTTAGCCATTCCCGGTTGATGAGGCTTGAGGCTACGATTACCTTTATAGGACACATCACTTAGAATGCTCATCGTCCACCTGACGATGTGCTGGAAGCATTCAATCCATACAAGTCCGTTCCGGGTTCGAACGAAACCGAAGGCATTATTTCGTTACACTCATTTTGGAATCACCCTCAGAGTTAACGACAATAACCCTTGCACTCTGATTCACCATCTCGAATCTATAAGGACTAATTCCGTCAACTCATTACGGAATCACCCACAGAGTTATAATGACTCATAGTCCTTACACCTCGAGTCTTCACAAAGCTCCACTTTGAATTCACGACCTAACGTTATTTGGAATCGATGTGGTTTTCGGATATCCAAATATGGAAACCCGATCCCGGTCTCATCGAAATCCAAAGCGTGTCTTTTAAGGTCCAAGTTGTTTTAAAGTTTTAAAACTTTTCAATTACAGTATCCATATACACACAGATAGATAACTTAAATCATAACTGATAATCAACATTATCATATAACAGGTAATTCACATCATCAATATCAAATAGATATCTCATATATCATCACAATAGATAACCTATGTTATCATCACAATGCAACCATACATTCCATACCACACAAACATACTTATCTCATTACTGAGATCACTAAGCATCCAAGACAATCATCAACATCCATTCATACGTAAGCAAAGATTTACTCATACCATATAATTAATTTAAAATGAATTAAATTAACTATCTCTAACTCAAATTAATTTAAAATGGATTAAATTAATTCCTTCATCTTTAATTAATTTAAAATAAATTAAATTAATTATTTTACCAAATTTTCTTGCTTACTTAATCATTTAATTGATTAAAATCAATTAATCAATCATAAATTACTTTAATTAATCACTCTTGATTAATTATACTTAATTACATCCATGTAATTATTCTTAGTAAATTTCACAAATTAATTATCCTCACTAAACAGTAATTAACCCTTAATTACTTCAATTAAATTAATTAATCATAATTAATTATCTTAATCCTTAATTAATTACATTTATTAATTACCTATTATTGATTAATTAATCCTAATTAATCATCCTTAATTACATCATTAATTAAATAATTAATGATCCTTAATTATTCCTTAAATTAATTACTCAAAGTAATTAACAACTTAATTACTATATTAAACCAAATTAATTATCCTTAAATTAACTTCTTAGATTAATTACTAAATAATTAATCCAAATTATCTCATACTTAAACATTTCCACTTAATTACAATCATGTAATTATTAATTAATTACTTAACTAAGTAATTACCCAAATCATCAATTACATAAAGTAATTATCCTTAAACCAAGTGTTTAAAACTAATTAAACTTAATTAATTAAATTAAACAATCTCAATCAATAATATCATCGGATTTCCTATCAAATGTTTTGGTTAGCGTAAGGTAAAAACTTTTCCATGTTTATGTGTGGGAAGTCTTACGTGATACCTTTCTTTTCAAGGATTTTTCAAAGTTAAGCAACTTTAACCTGTTACTCACACCAGACCCATGTCTGACCCGGAGTTATTTCTGTTTTTCTTTAACTCTTGGGTACTCAAATTTTTACGAGTAGCCAAGGGAATTCAGGTTAGGATTCTGGATTAGCTTTGACGATTTGTGGAGGAGCAATGGAGCAGGAGGCTTCTGCGAGTAGATATATATATAGTTTCCGCTGTGTGTGTTCTCTGAGTTGTTGTATTGAGTTGTATAACTTGACAGGTGTTTATAACTGTCTAGTATGTGTTATTTAGCTGTGTATCTCTGATATGGTTGTAAACTATGTAATGTATTATGTTATTAATATAATTTATTCGTTCCGCTGTGTTAGATTCTGATGTTGTTTCTTCTTCTCTTCTTTCTTTTCTCTTTTCTATCCCTTTCTTTCTTATTAATGATGCGACTTCCTGGAGCCTGGAAGTTGGGTCGTTACAGTGGTCTATGAGTAGTCAAGTGATTCAGGTTAGCTTGACGAATTCTGGAGGAGTAATGGAGCAGGAGGCTTCGACGTGTAGATATATTGGTTCCGCTGTGTTTTGTATCTGTTTCTTCTGTTGTACTTGAGTTGTATGAATTAGACAGATGTTTATAACTGTCTAATATGTGTTGTATAGTTGTGTAACTCTGATGTAATCTGATACTATGTAATATTTTATTTGATATATTATATTTTATTCGTTCCGCTGTGAGTTCTCTGATGTTGTTGTGTTCTTCTTTCTCTTTCTTTTCTTCTTCTATCCCTTTCTTTCTTCAAAATGATGCGATTTCCTGGAGATAGGAAGTCGGGTCGCTACAGTTGGTATACCACTGTAACGACCCAACTCCCTAACTCCAGGAAGTCGCATCGTTAATAAGAAAGAAAGGGATAGAGAATAGAAAGAAAGAGAAGAAAGAAGAAACAACACGTCAGAATCTAAACAGCGGAACGAATAAATTATATTAATAATCAAAAGTATTTACACAATATACAGTATCTATCAGAGATACACAGCATACACATCACATATACTAGACAGTTATAAACACCTGTCTAGTATTTACAACTCAATACAACATCACAAATAACTCAGAGATACCACAGCGGAACTATATATATCTACAACGCGGAAGCCTCCTGCTCCATTGCTCCTCCATTATTCGTCAAAGCTAATCCTGAATCCTAACCTGAATCCCTTGGCTACTCGTAAAAATTTGAGTACCCAAGAGTTTATGAAAAACAAAAATAAACTCCGGGTCAGACATGGGTCTGGTGTGAGTAACAGGTTAAAGTTGCTTAACTTTGAAAAACCTTTGAAAAGAAAGGTATCACGTAAGACTTCCCACACATAAACATGGAAAAGTTTTTACCTTACGCTAACCAAAACATTTGATAGGAAATTCTGTGATATTATAATAGTGTCTAGGGTTTTCAAGTAAATATGAAATAGCCGAAATTGTTACATCTATTAAATTCCAGCTACTAGCCACAAAAGTGGGTAATACAATCAAAACCGTTGGCACTTATTGGATTTTGGATTCCATACAATGGCAGGGCTACTGGGGTACCGCCCGTCACAGTACGTGGCCTAGATCACCGTACCGAGGAGCCACCCTAACTCCCCTGCAACACAAGGCCGGACCCGTTCCTTACTGAACAGTTCCGAACAAGACAACCCCGGCAGTTGTCGCGATTCAACCGCCCCACACAGCCGAAATAAAAAGGGACCTCTAGACAGGGGTAAATCTTGCTCTCAAGTGGGGGCTACCCACGAAGCCTTGCTGCACCTCCCCTGTTTTAGCCATTCCCGGTTGATGAGGCTTGAGGTTACGATTACCTTTATAGGACATCAAATCTTAGAATGCTCATCGTCCACCTGACGATGTGCTGAAAGCATTCAATCCATACAAGTTCGTTCCGGGTTCGAACGAAACCGAAGGCACTATCTCGTTGCACTCATTATTGGAATCACCCTCAGAGTCAACGACCATAGCCCTTGCACTCTGATTCACCATCTCGAATCTATAAGCACTATTCCGTCAAACTCATTACGGAATCACCCACAGAGTTATACTGACGTATAGCCCTTACACCTCGAGTCTTCACTTGCTCCACTTAGATTCACGACCTAACGTTAATTGGAATCGATGTGGTTTTCGGATATCCAAATATGGAAACCCGATCCCGGTCTCATCGAAATCCAAAGCGTGTCTTTTAGGTCCAAGTTGTTTTAAGTTTAAAACAATTCAATTTAAACTATCTATACACACACAGATAGATACTTCACATCATAACAGATAATCAACAATATTATCATAAGCAGGTAATCTAAATTATCATCATAACTTGATAATCTACATTATCATCATCCATAGATAACTCATATCACCATCACAATGCAACCAATGCATCCATATCACACAAAACTAATCTCATATCTGAGATTCAAACCATTCAAGTCAAACCATAACATCCATTCATAAGCAAAGATCTATAATCACATCAACTAAAATTAATTTAAAATGAATTAAATTAATTACTTCTCTAATTAATTTAAAATGAATTAAATTAATTAGCTATCTTTAATTAATTTAAAATGAATTAAATTAATTACTTCACCATTTAAAACTTGCTTACTTAACCCTTAATTGATTATCAATCAATTAAATAATTATCCTCAAATTAATCACATTAATTAATCACCCTTGATTAATTATTCCTTAATTACATTCAAGTAATTATCTTTAATTAATTGCACTCTGATTGTTGGTATCAGAGCTGTAGGTTGAGTGAATACCTAGGCTCTGAAGTGTGTCTTTCTTTAGGGAGCGTTAGGTTGAGTGAATACCTAGGCTCTGGAATGGTGTCTATCTTGAGAGAGCGTATTTGTAATTTTATATGTATATATATATATATATTTGGTTCTACCTATCTGTTGGATTACCTGTTCGGGTTTATCCGATGTAAGTTATAAAGGTAGATGAGGTAGAAGTGTGTGTAACACGACTACCACTGGTTGGAGTTTGATGGATGATGTTGGAAGTGTATTTATCGAGACTGTAGATCTAATACCGTCTCGAGTAAGTTCTGTTGTGATGAAGGACTTCATCGATCTCTGAAGGAAACCTGTTAAGGTTCAGAGTTCATCTTTGAAATGTTGAGTTGAGTTTTGATCTGTCGGTTGGACAGAAGCAAGCAAGTGATGATATCTTGATATCTTAGGAAAATAGTAGCTGCGTGATGAGATGCAGTGACTATGGATATTTCCGAAGATATTTCTTTGGAACAAGAATAAGAAGTGAGTCAGCACGGTGATGTGGCTGAGTTTAGCTGAGTATTCTGAGTTGGTAAGGAGTCTTCTGGCTGAGTAGTTTCTCTGAAGTGGAGTTCAGAAGCAGCAGAGTGGATCTTTTCTCTGGTAAGTTGGCTAAGTCAGCATAAGCTATTCTGTTTGGTTGAGAGAGAGCAGTTTCTTTGGATTTAGGCTGAGTTGATCGCAAAAGTGACTTGCGATAGTATGTTCTCTTGTGTTTGTTGGAGATTGTCTGGATGTCTCCTGGAAGTTAGAGTTTGTCTACATCTGGAGATCGAGTTTTCTTTCCAGGATTGGAGCTGGTGATTCAGTTAGTAGATGGATGGTTCCTTGAGATATAAGTTGGTGAAGCAACTCAGGTTTGGGAGGAACATCTGAGTTTTTCTTGTGGATATATGGAACCATATTTCTGTGCTAGGTTGTCTGGTCTGTTCTTGTGCTTTTCGTCAGCATTTTCTTCTGTTTCGGATCAGAGTTGTGCAGCGGAAGCAGTTTGGGATGTTTCTTTTTTCTTTTCCGGATAAGGAGAAGTTTGTTCTGTCTTCTGTTGTTGAGTAGCAGAGTTTGTGTTCTTGGTTTTTGGGTGATCTTGAGGAGATCATTGGATGGTTTTTGATTCAGTCTGTTTCTTTCGGAATCAGCAAGAGTTAAGCTGATTAGGATGGATGTTGGTAGCCCAGGATCGTATGAAAAGTTTTTATGGATAAGAGGCAGAGAAATTTGGATTCTGGAATTGGAGATTTGATTTTGGTTAAGTTTTTCTCTGATCCAAGGAGCTATAAGTTTGGGAAGCTAGCTCCGTAGTGTTTTGGTTTCTTCTGTGTTGGGTAAGATCAGTGTTTGGTTTTCTAGAGTTGAATTGCCAGCTTGGATAACTGGGATTCAGGGTGTTTCGCGTATCTCTGAGGGAGTATGTGTTTGATATTTCTGGTTGAGGGACCAACAGTTTAGGATGATTGATTGTTCAGTCAGACTCGTCTGTAGTCTGATACTCTGTTTAGAATTGTTGCTAGGAGCTCTATAGCATAGTAGTATTGATTGATTGTATTCTATAGAACGAGTATCCCGATATATATATATACCGGGGAAACTCGTGAATGTTTTATCCAAAATTCTTTTGGATAATTAGATTTATTCTGATTGTGTGAATTGGTTGCTTTGGTTGTTGGCATATGTTTAACATATGCCGTGTTTTAAAATAAAATCTGTAAATAGATTATTAAATTGCCTTTGTTTTAAATTTCGGGGACGAAATTCTTTTAAGGGGGAAGGATTGTAACATCCCGGAATTTTGGACAATATAAATTTAATAATCTGGATTTAAATTTATATTGAAATGATAAATTTTGTTAATAAATCTGTTTTCTATTTAATAATGTATATGTATTTATGTATATATTTTAAATAGACAAGTTGTTTTAGTTAAATTAGTATAGTATAATTTTAATATGTTTTGAATTTAGAAATAGTGATTTATTTTTGATTTGAGCTTTTCAAATTATTTAGTTAAAATACTATATGATTTTAAATAAGAGATAAATGTTTAAACTAGTTTAAATTTCATTTTAATTCAAGTTGTATATTAAAATATGTTATAAATTCTTTTATAAATTTGTTTTAAGAGTTTCTTTTCAAATAAACTACTTGTATATTGTTATAATACTTTGCTTCATTTCTTTAGAGAATTATTTAATTCATAATTATGTATAAGAATTAATTGACAAAGCTTAATACTTATTTAACTTTAATTAAACATCAATTTAATTCATAAAGACAAGTGTTTGTAAATATTAAAACTTAAAGCTAACATGTGTAGACTTATCATTCATTTTATAAGACAAGTGTCAATATTTCATTTTCATTTTCTTTTAATTCATTTAAAATCTGAAAATTTACATTCATTCATATTAGCTTGTTTATTTATTCATTTGCATTTTTGGTTTCATTCCTTAATAAAAGAAAACCAAATTCCATTCTCAACCATTTACAAATCTGCATACACCAAATTTCATTCTTCCACATCCATAATCATGTTGCAATACTTCAAAACTGCATTTCTCAAACCTGATGACATATGCATTTAATTCCTCTTTTCCAAAATTACAACCTGCATGCAACAATTTAAGACCTGCATGTTCTTGCATATGAAAATAAAAGCTCTGCCTTTTAATAGCATTCAAGGAGCCTGCATGTAGAACCTGGAAATACTGCATCTGAAATCATAAAGCAAGCATCATCTTTAAAACATTCAACAAGCCTGCATTTCAATCTTCATCAAGTTAGAAGGCCAGCATGCATTCATCTTCAAACCCTGGAACATGCATGTCAAATCAAGAAGCCTGCATGTTTTAAAAAGCAACATTCAAGATTTTAAAGGCATCAATCAAAGCATATAAGGGACTGCATTTCAAATCTGGATGTGCTGTGCATGCTAGAATTTGTGCTCTGCAAATTTGAAATAGGCTCTGCATTCTGCATAATTAGGTGAGTAACACTTAATCTAAAATAAATTAAGTAGGTTTGCATGCTTGTTTTTCTAATAAGTTAAATGTTTGTACATGTTTCCTTTTTTATTGCCTGTGCATATATGAATGCAATGCATGTTTGATTCCATGGTTCTGATGGCTATAGTTTAAGTTCTAGTTAATAGAAAATCCTATTTCTTTTGATTTGTTTGCTGTTAAGTCTCAATCTTGATTGAAACTTGCTTATTTCAAAATAAAGTAAGCATAAAAAAAAAATTATTATATAAGTTGTTTAGTTTTCTGTGTTGTCTGAAATATAAAACACAATTAAATTCTGTAACTTGAAAAAAAGTATAGGTATCAGGAATTAAGGTTCAAGTTTGTAAATAGAATCATAAATGAATTCAAGAATTTTAAAAACAAAAATTCCAAATTATTTGTGTGGTAAATATAGTGCAGTCTTCAAAGGCACAGTATTTTACATTTTTGATCATGTTCAGTTGATCTTTGCATGTGAGCTAGTTAATTTGTTTTCTGAAGATAGTGTGTCTATGAAGGATTGTGGGAAATTATTAAATTGACTTGAAGTTGGGTTTGGTGTTGAAATTTGGAAGGTTTCTGTTATGAACCCTGTTCCACTGAGTTGCTGTAATTGCTCGAGTATGAACTCAAGAGTTGATCGAGTTCAAAGATCTTTGGGGTGTGTATTGATGATGTGTTGAAGGAGTCATCGCCGAAGTATGGTGTGTGATGATGGTGGCTGGAGGTGGAAGTGTTTAGTGATGTCAGATTGGCACTGCAGAAGTTAATGTTTCAGGTTTTGGGTTTAAAAACTTGAATTTAAATTCAAGTAGAATTCTGGATTCTTGAGTGTTGGAGTGTTTTGTTGGGGATTGTGTCGTAGGGGTATAGCCGGAGAAGATGATCAGAGATGGCCTGAGATGGGTAGGTGGTGCACAGTGATGGTGTTGACAGGTTTGTGATGGTGGTGGGTTGGTCTGTTGTGCAGGTTTTGATGTTGTGGGTTTGCAGGGTTTTTGCCTCGGGTTTGTCTCGAGGAAAGTGGGAGATAACTCGAAGGAGAAGGGTAACTGACTCGAAGCAGAATTTTTGTTGCTCGAGTTACATTGTTACAGTTTTATCAAACAGAGCAGTTCTGTTTTATGAAATTTTAAAAATAAAGTTTAAATTTAATCTGAAATCCTGAACTTAGAATCTAATTTGAGTTTGAAAATAAATTCAAATTGTTTGAATTATTATTTTGTAATAAATTTAAATACAGAAATTCAAATTGGTTTAAAAATATATAAAAATATAAAAGAACAGAAATAGGTTGCAGTTTTTAAATTAAGAGTGAAAGTTTAAATTGTAAACTCAATTTGGACTCAGGCTTCCACAACCTGAATTTGAATATAAATTTAAATAAGTTTGAATTTTGTTCTTCTGAAATTATTTAATTTCAAAAAAATTCAAAGTTTAAGTTTTTTTTAAATAAACAGAAAACTGTTTCTATTTTAAAAATAAAAAGGTAAGTTTAAATTTGAAAGTGAAGATTTAAACTGGGTTTAAGTTTGGAATTTGAATATGAATTCAAATTTGACTGTTTGATATTTGAAAACATTTATGTTTTTAAATTTAAATTTAATTTTAAACTCTCAAGTATAAAATGCATTGTTGTTTTGCATATTGAATTGAAGGCTTAGTATTTAAATTAGGAATTCAAAATGAATTCAAATTTAAGTTTTTAAATCTGAATTTAAAATTTAAACTTCAGTTTAAAATAAAGATTTAAATTTAAATTTCTTTCAAATGATTTACATTGAATTGAAAGTGTAAAATATAGAAAGAGTTTTAAAGATTTAAAACTAAAATGAGTTTAGAAGTTATATTTCAATTTTGAAATTTTAAAGTAATTTTTTTTAAATTGATTTGAATTTGATTTGAATTGGAATTCAAATTCTTTTTTAAACTTATTAATTAAGTATATGTTTCTTGTAAACATATAAGATTAAGTTGTATTGTTTAAAATCTTATTTTAAATAAATTTGAATCTTTAAGTTTGAAAGAAATGTTAAATGGAAATTAATGTAAATTTTAAAACATTTTGTTTTTTAAATGCTTGATTAAATAAGAAATATTTATTTAAAAGATAAATAAATGTTTAATGATTGGATTCATTAATTATTAAGGTAATTAAGATAAATATTAATTATTTAATTAATTAAATAATGGGAAGTTTAATTAAATAATTAATGATATTTAATTTAATTTGAGATTAATTAATTAGTTTAATTAATCTATAATTAAGGATAGTTAACTAAATTTTAATTTATGATTAAGATTTATTTAATCAAGTGATTAATGATAATTTAGATTTTAATTAACACTTAGTTAATTAATAATTAGAGATCAATTAAATAGTAATTAAATATTAATTACTTAATAACTAATGATGATTAATTTAAGTTAATTTCTTAATTAAGTAATTAAGAGAGGTTAATGAAGTCATTAACTTAAGATATTAACAATTAATTAATGTGATTAATTTTTGATAATTAATTAGATTAGATTAATTAATTAATAATCAATTGTTTAAGTTTTAATTACTTAATGAAAGTAATTAGTGAATTAATTACTTAATGTAATTAAGGTTAATGTGATTTGTTTAGATTAAATAATTAAGTTTAATTGATTTAAACATTTGTGGATTGGTTGATAATTACTTATGTAATTAATGAATTTGTAATTACTTAAGGAAGTAATTAATTTAATAATTACTGAATGTAATTAAAGATATTTGATATAAAAGTAATTGGATTTAAATTACTTTGAAATTAATCAAGGGGATTAATTTAGATAATTAATTTAGAATAATTAATTTATGGGTTGGGTAATTAATGTAATTAATGTAATTAATTGCTGAATGATTATTAATCAAGGATGATTAATATATATGTAGGGATTGATTTTAGATTAATTACTAATGTAATTAACTAAGTAATTAACTTGTGTGATTAATATTAAATGCTAATTACTTATTGTAATTAGAGATAGTTAATCAGTAATGATTAATTGGAAAGAATATTTAGATGATGATTTATAAATTTATTTATAATCAATTGATGGTTAAGTTAAGCAGGATTTTGAAGTAATTAATTTAATTCATTTTAAATTAATTAGAGATTGAGTAATTAATTTAATTCATTTTAAATTAATTATAGAAGGTGTGATCATTTGATTATTTGCTTATGTTTGATGAATGATATTGGTTGATTGGTTTGGTTTGTAATCTCAGTTGTGAGATGAGTAGTGATTGTGATATGGATGCATTGGTTGCTTCTGGATGATAATTTAGATTATCTGATTTGGTATGAATTATCTGTTGATAATGATAATGTTGATTATCTGTTGTGATGTGAATTATCTATCTGTGTATATTTAGATAATGAATTGAATTGTTTTAAACTTAAAACAACTTGGCCTTAAAAGACACGCTTTGGTTTTTGATGAGACCGGGATCGGGTTTCCATATTTGGACATCCGAAAACCACATCGATTCCAAATAACGTTAGGTCGTTAATCCAAGTGGAGCGAGTGAAGACTCGAGGTGTAAGGGCTATACGTCAGTATAACTCTGTGGGTGATTCCGTAATGAGTTTGACGGAATAGGTCTTATAGATTCGAGATGGTGAATCAGAGTGCAAGGGTTATTGTCGTTAACTCTGAGGGTGATTCCAAAATGAGTGTAACGAGATAATGCCTTCGGTTTCGTTCGAACCCGGAACGAACTTGTATGGATTGAATGCTTTCAGAACATCGTCAGGTGGACGATGAGCATTCTAAGTGTTATGTCCTATAAAGGTAAATCGTAACCTCAAGCCTCATCAACCGGGAATGGCTAAAACAGGGGAGGTGCAGCAAAGCTTCGTGGGTAGCCCCCACTTGAGAGTAAGATTTACCCCTGTCTAGAGGTCCCTTTATATTTCGGCTGTGTGGGACGGTTGATCATGACAACCGTCGGGGTTGTCTTATTTGGAACTGTTCAGTAAGGAACGGGTCCGGCTTTGTGTTGCAGGGGAGTTAGGGTGGCTCCTCGGTACGGTGATCTAGGCCACGTACTGTGACGGGCGGTACCCCAGTAGCCCTGCCATTGTATGGAATCCAAAATCCAATAAGTGCCAACGGTTTTGATTGTATTACCCACTTTTGTGGCTAGTAGCTGGAATTTAATAGATGTAACAATTTCGGCTATTTCTTATTTACTTGAAAACCCTAGACACTATTATAATATCATCAGATTTCCTATCAAATGTTTTGGTTAGCGTAAGGTAAAAACTTTTCCATGTTTATGTGTGGGAAGTCTTACGTGATACCTTTTCTTTCAAAGGTTTTTCAAAGTTAAGCAACTTTAACCTGTTACTCACACCAGACCCATGTCTGACCCGGAGTTATTTCTGTTTTTCTTTAACTCTTGGGTACTCAAATTTTTACGAGTAGCCAAGGGAATTCAGGTTAGGATTCAGGATTGGCTTTGACGATTTGTGGAGGAGCATATGGAGCAGGAGGCTTCTGCGTATAGTTATATATTTCCGCTGTGTTGGTATCTCTGAGTGTTCTGTCTTGTACTGAGTTGTAATAACTAGACAGGTGTCTATAACTGTCTAGTATGTGTTGTATATGTCTGTGTAACTCTGATATTTGATGTATACTATGTAATATTTTGTTATAAATATAATTTATTCGTTCCGCTGTTGAGATTCTTGTGTTGTTTCTTCCTTCTCTTCTTTCTATTCTCTTTTCTATCTCTTTCTTTCTTTATTCATGATGCGATTTTCCGGGAGTGGAAAGTCGGGTCGTGACAGTTTTATTTGATACGGGTGCCACTCATTCTCTCATATCAGAAATATTTGTCACTAAGATAGGATTACCCACTGAAAAACTAAGTAACCCCTTGGTAATAGAAAATTTAGTAGAAGGACAGATTAAACTTACTTTTGTGTGTAGAAATTGTATCCTTAATGTTGGAGGTAAGGATATGGTGGCTAACTTGATTATCTTTCCAATGAAACATTTTGATATCATCCTTGGGATTGATTGGCTTTCTCAACATATAGCCATCATGGATTGTCATAATAGGACTATATGTTTCACGATTCGAGAACATGAAACCTTTGTGTATTCATGTGATAAATCTGAAGATGCTTTTATATCTGGATATGTGGCACATATCAATATTGGGGATAAGGGTCAATCGGTAGACCAAATCCCAATCGTAAGAGAATTTAAAGAAGTCTTTCAAGAAGTGCCAGGATTACCACCAAAAAGAGAAATTGATTTTAGTATCGATTTAATCCCTGGTACCACCCCTATTGCCAAAGCAGCTTATCGTATGTCTCCTACGGAGAATCAAGAGCTGAAGAGACAAATTAAGGAGATGGAGGATCAAGGATTTATTAGACCTAGTAAATCTCCTTGGGGAGCACCTGTGTTGTTTGTAAAGAAACATGACGTAACGTTACGCTTATGCGTAGATTACCGAGAACTTAATAAAGTAACAATTAAGAACAAATACCCATTACCTCGAATTGATGATCTATTTGATCAGCTCCAAGGAGCTGCAGTATTTTCAAAAATTGACTTGAGATCTGGGTATCATCAATTAAGAATAAAAGAAGAAGACATTCCAAAGACAGCTTTGCAAACACGGTATGGACACTACGAATTTTTGGTGATGCCTTTTGGCCTTACCAATGCCCTAGCAGCATTCATGGATTTAATGAATCATGTGTTCCGTCCATATCTTGATCAATTCATAATTGTATTTATTGATGATATCCTAATTTATTCTAAGACAAAGGAAGAACACGAACGTCATTTGTGTTTGTGTCTCCAAACATTAAGAGATCATCAACTTTATGCAAAATTAAGTAAATGTGAATTTTGGTTGGAAGAAGTAAAATTTCTTGGGCACGTTGTTTCGAAGAATGGAATAGGAGTAGACCCATCAAAGGTTGAGGCGGTGTTGAAATGGAATCCTCCGACAACACCAACAGAAGTTCGAAGTTTTCTTGGATTAGCTGGCTACTACCGAAGATTTATTCAAGATTTTTCAAAGATAGCATCTCCATTAACAAAACTAACTCGTAAGGAAACTAAGTTTATTTGGGATGAAAAATGTAAGATAGCATTTGAAACCTTAAAGAAAAGATTGACAGAGGCACCAATTCTGTCTTTGCCAAGAAGTGGAGTCCCATATAAAGTATATTCCGATGCATGTGGACAAGGATTAGGATGCGTATTAATGCAGGAGGACAAAGTTATTACTTATAGCTCTCGTCAACTAAAGCCACATGAAGTCAATTATCCAAGCCATGACTTAGAATTAGCTGCAATTGTATTTGCTTTAAAAATTTGGAGGCATTATCTTTTTGGGGAACAATTTCATGTTTACTCAGACCACAAGAGTTTAAAATATTTGTTTTCCCAAAAAGAACTAAATATGCGACAAAGGAGATGGATGGAATTTCTAAAAGATTATGATTTTACATTGCATTATCATCCAGGAAAAGCAAATGTAGTTGCAGATGCTTTAAGCCGAAAACCCTATGGCATAGTAGCCAATCTGATGATAAGAGAATGGAATGCTCTAAAGACCCTAGTAGAAATGAACATCTGCACAAGGAGGATTAGTGGAGAAATGAATGATAAGGTAGCACTTTCATGTAGTGTTATTATTCAGCCAACTCTACAAAGTAAAATATTGCAAGCTCAAGGAAAAGACGAGGAGTTGAAAGAATTATTCATAAAAATGAAGGACAAGGAACCTACATATTGGAACATTGGAAAAGATGGAGGTTACAGATTCAGAAAACGACTTTGTGTTCCAAGTCAACCTCAATTGAAAAATGAAATTCTAAGTGAAGCACATTGCTCAAGGTTTACCGTGCATCCAGGAAGAACAAAAATGTATAAGGATCTTAAGCGTCAGTTTTGGTGGCATGGAATGAAGAAAGATGTCGCTGAATTTGTGGCAAAATGTTTTACATGCCAACAAATTAAAGCCGAGCAGCAACGACCGGCAGGAATCCTACAACCGCTTCCTATTACTGAATGAAAATGGGAGCATATAACTATGGATTTTGTTATGAGATTACCAATGACAAGACAAGGTCGTGACGCCATATGGGTAGTAGTGGATCACCTAACAAAATTAGCCCATTTTATACCTTACAATATGACCTACTCAATGGAGAAATTGAGTAGACTTTGTTTGAAAGAAATTATTCGACTACATGGCATACCAGTTACCATTGTTTCAGATAGAGACTCTCGATTCACTTCAAAATTTTGGAGAAGTCTTCAAAATGCATTAGGAACATCATTAAACCTAAGTACGGCCTTTCATCCACAAACAGATGGACAAACTGAAAGAGTAAACCGAATAATAGAAGATATGCTAAGATCTTGTATAATGGAATTTGAAATAACATGGGAGACTCATATACCATTAATAGAATTTGCATATAACAATTGTTATCATGCAAGTATTGGTATGTCCCCATATGAAACTTTGTACGGAAGACCTTGTCGTTCTCCAGTATGTTGGGCGGAAGTTGGAGATCGTGAGCTTCTTGGTCCAGATCTAGTAAAAGAAATGACAGAGAAAATTTCTATCATAAAGAAAGATTGCAAGCAGCACAATGTAGGCAAAAGAGTTATGCAGATCACAGAAGAAAAGATTTGGAATTCGAAGTAGGGGATCAAGTTCTCCTTAAGGTTTCTCCAATACGAGGGGTAATGCGATTTGGGAAGAAGAGGGCAAAGTTATCACCAAGATTTATTGGACCATTTCGTATTTCCAAAAGAATTGGCAAAGTTACATATCAACTTGATTTACCTGAGAAATTATCAGATATTCATAATGTATTTCATGTATCAATGCTACGAAAGTATATTTCTGATCCATCTCATGCGATAGATTTAAGTGGCATTGAAGTTAAAAAGGGGACTAAGTACATTGAAAGACCTGTTCGACTTCTTGACAGAAAAGTTAAGAAATTAAGAACAAAAGAAATTTCCTTGGTGAAATTTCAATGGAACCATCATAACGAAGACGAAGCATCATGGGAGGTGGAGTCAGAAATTCAAAGATTATCCAGAATTGTTTGAAGCCTAGATTTCGAGGACGAAATCTTTTTCTAAGGGTGGTAGAATGTAACAGCCTAACTTAAAATATCGGGTATGTAAAATTTTAGAAGTTTAAAATATACTATCTACACCATCTCTATTTTATTTATATTTATGTATGCTTTTAAATAATACAAAAGGTATAAGTATGTATACATTTATAAGTATAGGATAAGTGGCATGACATGGTGAAAACAAGTGGCATAATATGGACCATACACCTATCTTAAGATGAAATTGAATTATGACACATATATCACTTAGGTGTACACTTCTAGAACACCTTAAATGATTACTAAATAAGGTATGTGTCATGAAATAAAGCTTGCATGAAAAATGAAGGACATGTGTCCATGTGTAGAAACATGTTAAGACACCTAAGTAGACACATAACCCCATTAGGTGTCCATGTGTAGAAACATCTTAAGACACCTAAGTAGACATGTTTCAACATTCTAAAGCTTGTGCAAAGAGAAGTAGACAAGTGTCCAAAACTAAAATTACCAAACTAGCCTTAAAAATTACTATATAAAGAGTGGAAATGTTCACTTATTTTTCATACTTTCACAAAACAAAAAAAAAGTAAGATACGGTGAAAAAGCTTGGAGAAAGCTAAGGAAAAAGATTCAAGTCAAATACACAAGTTTGAGGTGAGAAAAACTATTTAAATTTCTAGTATTCATGTTATTCTTGGAGAGATGATAGTTGTAAGTAAAAGTGGCTCGGTTCTATCTAAAACGCAGCTTAGTAATTTGACCATAATTTTCTCAATTCTTAATAAAATTTCAATTTCTTGGATGTTCTGGAAAGCTTATTTCATGTGCTACAACTTTTACATTTTGTGTTTTCTGTAATTTGGAAGTTAGCTATGTTAAAATTGAATTTTTCAACTGTAATCCCGAGAGCAAAACCAATATTAGCTCTGTGCTTAAGGCTGAAACTAAATTGGCCATAACTTCTTCGTTCCTCAACCAATTTCGATAAATTTAAATGTTCCAGGAAGCTTAGACTTTGTTCTAAAACTTTTAAATTTTGAGTTTTCCAAAATTTCGACGTTATCTCGGCCAAAATTGTAATTGTTTATCGCTGTCCCGAGACAAAATGACAGAAGTTGTGAAATTCAAATCTCAGAATTGTTTTATCCATAACTTTTACAATTCTTATCGGAATTTGGTAATTTTTAATGTTCCGAAAAGCTTAGAGACTAAGCTACAACTTTTTTTTATTCATTTTGTCTGATTTTGAAGTTTTCTATGCTAAAATTGAAATTGTTGGTCGCTGTCCTGCAAATGCATAAGTTCAGGCTAAGTTTAATGTTTTTAATTAAAATGGTCATACCTTTTGAACCGTTGATCCAAATTCGATGATCTTGGTCAATCTAGAAAGCTAACAGAAAGGCCAATAACTTTTATTTGTATCATTTTTAGAAATTCGTTGATTAAAATGTTGAATAACCTCTTGCAAACTCGCTGTCCTGTTGTTGTAGAGTACTCAGTGTTCTGTGCAAACCTGAGCTAGTATTTTGTGCATAACTTTTGCGTTTCTTATCCAAATCCTATAATTTATAAAGTTTTGAAAACTGCAGGAAGAATGTGACCACTTTCATTTGTATCACTTTTTAAAATTCAGCAATCTATATATATTAATTTGAGGTGCAAGCTCGGGTTAAATTTCTACCAGAAATGAACATGTTTGTTTCTAAGAAAATGCCTTACTTGCGAGATTTTTATCATCGATTTGATAAATAATTTGATGGGTTCTTTTCATGGTATTTGAATATACTGAGTAAATTACTTTAAAGAAACACTTTCACACAAAACATTTCTTCGAGGATGCGGTATAAGACAATAGATCTTGGGTGGTGCACTATTACTCTATGTGGTAACGAGCCAGTAGAGTACATCCCTACTGAGTGAGGGGATGCCGGTCGCAATCGAGGATGCGGTATAAGACAATAGATCTTGGGTAGTGCACTATTACTCTATGCGGTATCGAGCCGGTAGAGTACATCCCTACCGAGTGAGGGGATGCCGGCCGCAATAGGATAAAATATCCTAGAATACAAACCAAATTGAGGGAGTGGTTTAAATTTATGAAAAATCTTGACTTTAGTCAGATGAAGTTTATATATTTGAAGTTTACCTCGAATAGTGTTTTTGATCTGGATTATTAAAACTTAAGAAGTAGTGATTCTGAATGAAATGATGATAAAAAAATTATGTTTTTTTTTATAACTCTTTATGACATGACTTGAAAACTATAGATTAAATAGCTATCTCACTGGGTCAGTGTTGCTCATGATGCTACACATAAACATTTCAGGTTTAGATGGTTAGTTGTTCAACTCAAGATGACAGATGAATACCATGACTATGAAGTGAAGACTTTTATTTAAGTTTATCAACTTTCATATGTATAGTTATGTTGAATCTCATGATCCTATGTAACTATGAAATTATGATGATGTGATTGTATAATAATGCTTCCGCTTGAAATCATGTAATCTGAATGATTTTATGTTCCGATATATCTTATTTAAGTTGTGATACTATTCTATCAAGCACTGTAGTTTCTAGGTAACATCTTTGCCTCTGGGTAAGCTACCAGTGTGGGGTGTTATAGATTCCTACTTAAATCATTCAATTTAAACCATTTACTTAAACTTTAAATCCAAAAATTAAATTAATTATCAATTTAAACTTAGTTAAAATCTGAGATCGTTACAGATTCCCCCTTAAAGAAATTTCGTCCCCGAAATTTGCAGGCACGGAAACAACGAAGATAGATACACAGAGACAGAGACACATTTTTCCAGGTCAAACTGGTTATCTATTCTGTATTTGGCTTACCAAATCAGAATATCAATAATATGAGAACAAACTCATTCAATTATTACACAAGATACTCGGGTCATTAAATCTACGAATATGCAGGGGATTGGTTAGTTCGAAGGGATAACTAACCATTCGTAGAACATATCCGGACCTAATAGACAGATATATGGATACAATTTCAAAACTTTTAGTTTAGAAACTAAAGTATACCTATCAACCATAACAACCAAAGCAACCAATTCATATAAACAAACAATTCTGACCTATTTGGAGTTTATGTTCCATGCAAATATATCAAATCCTCTTCCTGGATCTACCAGGAACCATCGAAGAATTGAAAAGAGATGATGAACAAAAGAAATTGATAGAGAAATTGTTTCACTGTTGCAGGGTATTGACCATTTGTACTGGTACTCCCCTGTCCCGTACCTCGTCCTCTCCTTGCCCTCATACTCACTATCAGTGGATAGTAAGAGAATTTACAGAGGCACACGAATAGATATCTTAGGGATATACTCATTCTTGGGTATACTTCACCCTATCTCTAACGAGTTACTTAATGTGTTATACTCCTGAGCTAAAGTTTTAACCCTCGGCTCTAATACCAATGTCGCGATCCTGACTTGACCTTCGAAAATCTGCACCGAATACGACACTCATATTCAAATGCCGTAGATCCAAACATTGAGTCTGGTGCGCCGGAGCTTATAACACCATTAAGCACAACACAGCGAAAGAAATAAATATCAATATATAACATTGATACAATAACAGATACAATGTCTGATATAATACGATACGACAGAATGATACAATGAATATCAACACTATCAGAGATACAAGACACAGCGGAAAGAAATATATAACACCAGCAGCGGAAAAGAATATCTTCAATAGAATGCATCCCCAAATCCAATGCTCCAATCCAAAGCTAGCTCGAATCAACATCACGTTTCACAAGATAAGCAAGTCCGTCCTGATCCAAAGACTGGACCAACTCTAGATAATCTACTAAACCTGACTATTTGAAAAACCCAACTCTAGACTGCCCGTATGGAAAATAATGGGCACCCAGAGTTTAGGAAAGGAACAATAAACTCTGAGTCAGTCGTGGGACTGGTATGGGTAATAAAACAGTTGGTCTTTTAAAACAGACAACAAAGAAATTAAATTGAAATCCACAATGCTTTTTAGGAAATGAAACTACCATAAGGCCTCCCGCTGCACACACCATGCAAACGCAGAATTGGAGGAGATTTCTCCTTATGATAGTCAAACATGCTTGATACGAGAAAATTTGTTGATATTATTATTATAAGTGCACAGTGGAAAACATTTCAAAAATATAATATTAACCTTAGCCAACATATGACCATTATCATATGCCTACTATAGCTACCATCTAAACAGTGGGGCGCCACCATAAGTAAATGGTAGGTTGTACAACTAAAACCGTACAGGATGCGTATTGTTTTGTTTGGATTTCCAACAAATGGTCGGGCTAAGTAACTTCCCACTGCCCATGGGTACGCCTCTGGCGGAACGTCCCGAGAACCTAACCGGATCTCTGCCAACACAAGGCCGGGTTACCTCTGTAACTAGGTAACTACTTCTCGAGCATGCCACCCCCCGGTCCTTTGGGACCTTTATCCTAGGCACCTCTAAACCACAAAGCAGCAACTACACAGAAAATGAGATTGAAGCCCACCACATAGGTAAATATTTGGGCTCCATACCATGATATCACCCTTTAGCAGAAGGGAATGACACACCCTAAAGGGCGCGACCCTCATAACCTTGCCGCATCTTTCCTGTTTTGACCATTCCGGGTTGTGAGGTCCTGATGCAGTCTCGTCCACAAAGCTACACTTCATACACAAGCCATGCTCCGATCACAAATGATCATCAACACACAGCAGCACTCAGCATGTCACACTACCAAATTGGGAATATATTGCCGATAACCTTCAACTACATAACCTCTAAGCTCGTACGTCTCAGAGAAGGGTGTTAAGCTAAGAGAATAAATTCTCCGCCACCACTGATGTGTATTTGAAAGAAATCTGCTTTATATCTCAAAGTGTAGTGTCAGAATGTAACCATACAAGTTTGTCCCGGGTTCGAACAGAACCGAAGGCACTTTTGAAGAAGCCCTTGCATATCCGGGTATTCACAATCCCGATCGGACTTCCCATCACTTAGGGAAACTCTATACCGAAGCAACTTAATGTAGAGTCAATCGATAGGTTATCCTACCGTTCTCACAAATACCCGGTCTTCACCATCGGTCTTCAAATGTTATCCATAACGTCGTATCACTATTCGGAATGGGTTGTATGACACAAAGTCCTCTCCCGGCTAAACCGAATAATGAGCGCAATATTTAAAAACATATGGATATGAGATTTCAATTAAGTCACAACTTATCACCTAAAAACTTTCTTTCAAATGGTTAAACAGATTACCATTCAAATCTATAACAAAAAGATTTAATTCACAAAGTTCAACCAGTTTCACGATGGTCCAATCATAGATTTTCAAATCAATTTCCATTTTAATTGGATTAACTCAGTCGTTAAATCAAAGATTTAACTTATAGCTTTCAAAACCCATTTCCATAACTTGAAAATCATTTCCTTTTAAAACTAGAAATCCTTTTAACACAAATTGGAAGTTCATTACTTGTGTGAAAGATTTTATTATTTGAAAACAAATAGTTTTCGTTTCAGAAAAATCCAGTTATTTTTGCACGAGTTAAAGCCCTTGAATTATATTCAAATTCCCAAATCAATACCTTTAAAATGGTTTAACCCATATATAACTTAGTATAACATCTTTAATCCCTAGTTTCCAAACATAGAATTTAATTTCAAACTTGAATTCCAATTTAAATCAAATTATTTAAATTTCAACTTAATCATGTTATTCAAAAATTAATTTTTATCTTTGAAATTCCATTTCAAAAGCTTTTTCACTTTAAACCCAATCCATTTCCAAAACCATTTGGATTTAAATATTCAACTTTTAAAATCATTTCAAAAATCTGTGACTTAATCGATTTCCTCGTGAAATCCATATTTGTGTGTGTATAAGTGTGGTCCAGGGGTTTAACACAATAGTGCAACATCATTCAATCATCACAGATTTAAATACAACAATATATTTGATACACGGTATAAACTATAACGCTTATCTTTCATATACAGATCACAGATAATAAACAAATATGTCACAAATAAATGAATAAATTACACACAGCTCATATCACAGAACAAAATATCACATATCAAATAGGACAATCAATTCAAGGCATCCCATACAATACAATCATTCATGAGTAAGGTCAAGCATTCAATAAACATTTATAAGCATGATTAATTAACTGTTTAATCCTAATTAATTCAATTTATTTCCAATTAAATTGATTACTTATGAATTAATTATCCAATTCTGATTTGTTAATTACAAATCAATACCTTTAATTAATTGAATTATTCTTAATTAATCATATTAATTAAGTTAACCTTCAAACCAATTACATAATTAATGAACCCCTTAATTAATTATTTTAAGAAATTAAACCTTTAATTACTTACCATAAGTAATAATCCTATAAGAATTAATCATTAATTACCAATTTACCTAGTGATTTCCTTAAACTAAATTAATTAACTTTAATAAATCAAAATATCCAAAATTAATTAGAATAAGTAATTAATCCTTAATATTTTCATTGAGTAATTACATTTTAAACAATTTAAAATTGATTATCTAAATTAATTAATCTGATTAATTATTACAATTAATCACCTTAATTAATACTTAATAATCCTTAGTTAATTATCTTCATTAATTAATTATATTTCTTAATCACTTTTAATTAATCTCTAATTATAAATTAATCCAAATCATTAATTTATAATAAAAAATTATTCCTCAATTATCTTATTAATTAAATCACTTAATTACCTTAATCATCTCTAAGGTAATCCATTTCTTTATTAATGACTTTATTAATATTAAAGTGTATTTAAACATTACACTTCTAAATTTAGATCCACATTTCATTTTGAATTTAAGATTCAAAATGATTATATATTTAAACATTAACCAATTTAAAATAACCATTTATAAACCTTAAAATAAATGTAAAGAACATTTATTATTTACATAGGAAACTTATACAAGGAAAGTTTAAACTAAATTACTTAATTTTATTAAAAGAAATCAAGCTTTAAAATAAATTGATTATTAAACTTCCAAATTTAAGTTAAACACTTCATAACTTTTCATTCAAATATTAAAGGAAACCTTTTATAATAATTTTATCAAGTTTAAACATTTATTTGAAAACAAATTCACTTTTTAAATCTACCTTCAAATATTTAAACTTGTTCAACATTTAAATTTACAAAACTGATTTAAATTCAAGATTTGGATTCATAGTAAACTTAAATCCATATTTAGACTTGATTTAAATATTGCTTTAAATTTTAAATTTTAAATTTAAAACTTAGGATTCAAAAGTTTATTTGAATCCAAACTTAAACTTTGAATTTAAAACCCCTGTTTTAAATTCTGCTTTAAATTTAAATTTCATTTAAATTTTAAAAACAGAACTCTGTCAGGTTATAAAACCTGAAACAAATCATTGACCCGAGACCACCCTACTAATGCTTCGAGTCAAAATCCTAAATGCTCCGAGTCAAACATGCCAAAACCTCGAGTAATACCCGAGAAAAAACTCGCCTTCGATCCCTGCACACACCCTACTTCACTTGTTCCAGATCAAAGCACTGCGCACATGCACGGTGACGCGACAGTGCTCCGGTCGTCGCCACGTCGTCGATCAAGTCGACAACCCCCCACGTACTAACTCCAGATCGCTAGAACCCCCATTATCTACTCAAAACAAAGTCAAGCTCAAAAACGAAACCTGGAACATGAGAATAAGCCAACCCCACCAAAACCTGTCATCGCCTCGTGCTCGCAACACCGACCACCAGAAAGCGTGCAACTCCGGCCACGACTCCATCACCCAACCAGCTATCACCTCCCAAGACCATGTGCAACTCGATGCACTGAGGAGGTCGCGGCGATCAAAACTTCAACCACCATAAAATTTAGGTTTACCAATTAAAAACGTATGCCGTCGTCGCCACTGTGGTTGTGGCCACCTCCGACTATTTTTCGCGGCCTCGCCGTAAGCTTCTCCATCTCCACGAGCAATCTCGACACCCCCAGTTCATCATATTGCCGGGAATTGGTCGAAGTGCCATTTTCAATTCTCTTTGAACTGCTCTTTAATCATAACACTAAAAATCATTAAACTTGTATTAAAAATCCTATTTTCCCATAAGAATTCAAGATATATCTGAATTTGCAAATCATTAGGTTTGAATTTGTTCAGCTTTGAAGTTTGCTCTGTAAAACATGAGTTTTTTTTTCATTCTGTATATATATATATATACACTTCAGGAAACTATTTTTTGCATTACAGTTTATACTCAAACACACATTCTTGCCTTTGAAACCAAGGCCTAACTATGATTGGATAATGGGAAATTAAATTTCTTACCATTTCCTATCCTGAAATTCTAGGGAAAACAGAGATAAAAAGAGTTCTCAGTACAGGCATCAACAGCATGTGTATATATATATAGCAGAGCTGATACTTAACATAGTTACACAAAACACCATTTATTTATGCAAAAGAATTGAAGGATACTTGAGTATTATAGATGGGTTACTCACAGAGGTTTCCAGAGAAAAATGACAGAACTTCTTTTATGTTGGAACTGATTTGCTTTCAATTTGAAACCGCCTTTGAATTCTTGCTAGAATCTTCTCTGGTTTGATTTGTTTTAGATTGAAGTTTTTGTTTAAGTATGAAATGATATTACTTCATTCATTTTTTCTTTCAGTTTTGATGGACAAAACTGTGATGAGGAATTTGACATATGAAAGAAGTTTACAGGGATGTATTATTTTGTACAAGTGATAAAATATTGTTTGTACAATACTAGGCAGAGATTTTCTTGCTTATGGAGGCTGATGGGTAATGTGTTGTGTACTAGAGATACTTGCATTGTTTGTCTCGGCTGGTAATTTTCTTTGTGATGCTAAAGATGCAAACATTAAATGCATATGCACCTTATGTCTTCTTTGCAAGCCTAATACATATATATTTTTGTTTTCTTTTACAAGTGTACATACTTATACTTCATTTGTTTCTATGAACATATTTCCTTTCTTTTCTTTAGTCATATTGCTTTGCTTTGGCCTTATCACTTTATAAAATAAAATGAACTTCTATTTAACATGTTGTTAGAATTTAGCTATGTGTTACTTTATATTTTATAATTTATCTTATTATATATCAATTTCTAATTCTAATTTAAATTTTTATTTTTAACTTTTATACTTATTGTTTTAATTTACCTTGTATTTATTTATTTAACTTAATATTTTATCGTCTTGTATTCCTTTATACAACTTATTTTCAATCTATTTTGTTTTTACTTCTTATATTGATTCCTACTTAAATCATTCAATTTAAATCATTTACTTAAACTTTAAATCCAAAAATTAAATTAATTATCTATTTAAACTTAGTAAAAATGTGAGATCGTTACAGTGACTTAACCAATTTCCTCGTGCAATCCATATTTGTGTGTGTATAGTGTAGTCCAGGGGTTTCACACAATAGTGCAACATCATCAATCATCACAGATTCAGGCACATCAATATCGATAAGCGGTATATTCCTATAATGCTTATCTTCAATTCCTAGATTCACAGATAAATAATATACATTCATCACAGATAAAATAAATTACATTCATCACAGCTCCGAAATAATTCATAACACAAAACATTACACATAGAGATATCAAACAATTCAAAGCGTTTCATAAAATTCAAACATCCATAAGTAAGATCCGATTAATTTAAATCAGATTAATCACTTATAAATAAATTTTTAATCCTGGTTAATAATATTAATTAATTACAAACCATCTTAAATAATTAACCATAAATTATCCATCTTCATTAATCTTCCTTGATAAATTATTCTACAATTACATTAAGTAATTAGCTTCAATTAATTACACAAATTAATTATCCTAAACCATTTACTGTAATTAACCTTTAATTACTTCCATTAATTAATTAACTAAAATTAATTGCATTAATCCTTTTAATTACATTACTTAATTAACTTTTAATTAAATTTTATCAATTAATTCTTAAATTAATTACACTAAGTAATTAATTCTTAATTACTTCCACTAGGTAATTATCTTTTTTTATATTACATGAAGTAATTAAACCCAAAACTACTTCCATTCTTCAATTAATTACACTCAATAATTACTTCACTAAGTAATTACACTTTATTAATTACATTAAGTAATTATACTTAACCAATTCCACAAATGATTATCCTTAATTAATTAATCTAATTAATTATCTTAAATTAATCACATTAATTAATTATTCATATTCCCTAGTTAATGATCTCTCATCAACTATTAACAATTCTTTAATTACTTTCCTTAGGTAACTATGTTTTAATTAATCATTATTAATTACAAATTAATTAATTCCTGATTACCAATTAATTAATCCCTAATTATAAATTAATCTAAATTATTAATTAATTAATTAAGTCAATCAGTTACTCCTTAATTACCTTATTAACTTAATTAATCATTAAAACCTTAATTATCTTTAAGATAAATCATTTTCTTTGTTAATGACTTTATTATTAACATGTGTATTTAAAACGATTTACACCCTTAATCTACTTTTAAACTCCATTTTTAATTAAGATATAAAAAATGATTTAACTTATCAAGATTTAAAACAATTTTCAAACTTCTTAAACAAATGTAAAGAAACACTTAACACTTATAAAAGAAACTTATATAAGGAAAGGTTTAAACAAAATTACTTAATTATATTTTAAAATCAAGCTTTAAAATAAGTTAATCATTTAACTTGCAAATTTAAGTTAAACAAATTTATATAACTTCCCATTCAAATATTAAAGAAAACTTTTATAAAAGAATTTTATATAAATGAAGTTTTAAACATTTTATTGGAAAACTAACTCATTTACAAATATACTTTAAACCTTTAAACTTGTTTAAACATTTTGATTTTATAAAACTTTATTTATTTCAAAAACTAGAACACAAAATTTAATTTGAACCCATCCATAAAACTCGATTTAAAACTCTGTTAAAAATCTTGCTTTCAAATTTTAAATTTATTTTAAAATTTGAAAACCTGACAGGTTTAAAACCTGTAACAAAACAAATGACCCGAGCCCACACACTCAAATCCCCGAGCCAAATCTCTCAAAACTTCGAGAAACACACGCAAGTGACTCGAGAAAACTCGAGAACCCTTCTCTTCAGTTCCAAACTTCACCAAGAACAAAAGAAATGCACCGTGCACATGCACGGTGGCTCCGACCACTTCAGGTCATCGTCGCGACCTTCCTAAAATCGACGACCACAACCTCAGATGAACCAAACCCTAAACCCTTCGATTCTCACTCGAAATCGAAATCGAGTAGCTCTGCACCATACCTGGAACAACAAACCAACCTGGAACACCCTCGAATTCCCAGCGCCGATCACCAGAGCTCCGGAGCTTCCAGCCACAACTTTACCATCCTCCAAGCTTCCAATTCCCAGCGTTTGGTAGAACTCGATCCACCCTAGATGCCGTGGTGGATACTTTTCCGACCAATACCCAAAACTAGGGTTGCAAACTTAAAACAATCACCGCCGCCAAAATAGTGCTTAGATCACCTTCTTGACATTTTTCCCAAACTCTTCGTTCATCCTTCCACCACCAAAGAAGAACCCGACCTTCAGACCACCTAGATTGCCAGAAACCACCCAAAACTGAAAATCTAAACAAATTCGAACTGCGCGTTTGACCCATTACTAAAAATTGTGATTCCATTTTTAAAAATTATGATTTTGGATAAGTATTTAGTTTATATACCTGAATTGATAAACTAAGGTATTTGAATTTTCACTTATCCAAAGTTTTCTCTATTCTATTTGATTTCTAGAGACATTCAAGTTTTAATTTTAACTTAATTATAATTTTAAACATTAATCTATGATGAAACAAACAATTTTTTTTATAACTTAAATCCTAACAGTGACTATGTGACGCCCTACTCCGAGAGCCTCGTTAACAAAGAGTATTACATAGATAATACTGTCGGCTAACGCGGACAATAGAGTATAATGGAAGCGACCATGTGCAATCTTACCTTAACTATTCACTAAATATGTCGAAAAGTAGAACATATTAAAATTCGACCTATTCAATAAATATTTAAAGCAAAACTACAATGGCTATAGGATCTATCAGAAGAAAATATAACAACTCAAATGTAATATACATCACAGAACAGTCGATCATAATATACACATACACAGATACACCACAGAGTATACAAAATAATACATGTCAAGTGGTACTGGAGACCACAAAATACAGACGAGACGAAAGAGTATAAATCAGAGTTACAACAGATAAGGACTACAAAAGACGCTATAACAAAATGAAGCTAGCGAATAGTCCATGCGGAAGCAAAATAGGCTAAGTCCTCAAAAGCACCTAACCTGAAACATCTCGGTCTGACCCGAGTATAAATACACGGGTCAGTCTAGATAACAAATCAGTTAGATAAACTGAACACTAATAAACCTGCAAGGTCATACAGTATAATAAATATCTCTAGGAGAGATAACACAATCATCAACAAGAGATGAATCACATAGAACAAGCCTCATATCATCGGCAACATATAGAAACAAAGGATACAACTATCCTAAAACAAGCCAATAGGCAAACAACAAATACCAATAAGGTATACAAGTTCCACAAGGTAAACGCTATACTCCATGCGGCTCAAAAAGACCAATACCGAAGGGCGATACCAAGGGAATATACATATCAATGAAACATCATAAAATTTGCTCGAGCTCAGTACTGTACAAACAAGGATCCATGAGCCCGAAGACTCCAAACCCAAGTATCACCCATGCGGCACATAAGGCCAACATCAGAGCGAAACTATATAGGGCAACAAACCCGAAGGCACACACCCGAAGGCAACATACCCGAAGGCAACAAACCTAGGGAGACAGTCCGAAGACACTATCCCAGAGGCAACAAACCGTAGTGGTGAAGGTCGAAGACCCAGTACTGGACACCACTAACTGGCGGAATGTGTCACAACTCTCGAAAAGGAATCCAAAAAGTGGTAACGTATGTCCCATAACCACTCGTTCGCACTAAACTGTTTACTATCCGTCAGTTCCTTTCACACTCAAAGCAGTACAAAGTTTACCTCATATCATCGATAAACCAAACCCGAAGGTCAAAACAATCAATCGAATAGGTCAAGGATTAATCGGAAGGATAAACGCACAGATTCATGGTCCTTGTTTTGCCCAACCATTTAATCACCCTTCCACTTCGTTCGAAGTGCGAAAGTGTGTGTGTTTTAATTAGAATTTATAAATTAGAGAAACGAACTTTTAAATGCGATTCGAGAGATTATTTTATAAAAACCCGTGGATTAAAATTAAAAGGAATCATCAAAGTCAAAACAATTGATAATCATACATAGGATCATCATGAATCGATTTAAGTTGAAAATTCAATCCAAAAAGGCAAAGTGGGCAGAAACAGCTGGTTCAGTCGACTGAACAGGGTTTTCAGTCGACTGACCCTATACCTGGAAAATTTCCAGGTTCAGGAAACTTTCTGTTTCCAGGTTCAGTCGACTGTGCAGAGTTTTTCAGTCGACTGAATCATGCCTGGAAACTCTCGGGTTTCAGGTTCAGTCGACTGAACAGAGTTTTTCAGTCGACTGAATCATGCCTGGGCTGTTTTCCAGCCTTATTCAAATGAAGAGCAAACTCTCCCAAATTGCAATCGGACGAACATTGGCTCTAAGGGCTTATGCCAATCGACAACCCGGCCCTATATGTTCCTCGATGCATCACCAAAACATGATTAAAACATCAAAGTTAGGATTTCAAAGATTTGAACCCAAAACACTAAAAATTGGTATACTCTCCAATTCAACCCAAACCAATTACAAGTGCATATGAACAAGGTGTTAGGAATTCATACCTAACATCAATGAAATCAAGAGAAGTAGATGTGAGTTCAAAACTCACCTTTTTACGCAAAACAAAGAAGATGAAGAAGCACAAATGCAAGGAATCGACCAACTACACTTCACTTCAACACTACAAGCTTCAATCTAGAATCAAAGCAAGTATTTCCTAAGTTAGGGTTAGGAAATTACTGAAATTGAAGAGGAGTAAAGATGGAGAAGATGGAGATGAACTTACCAATGGATTCTCTTTGATTTTGGAGCAAGAATCAAGATACAAAGGAGAACTAGGGCTTGCTAATTTTCTATTTCTCTTTCCTTTCCCCCATTTCAGTTTTTAGCTTAAGAAATAAAATGAAATGAAGATGAAATGAAGAGAAGGGTTGAGCTAGGGGGTTAAGTGGGCTAGTGGGCTGAACCCATCTCCAAACCCAATAGAAAAAGTAGACAAAATTTCACAAACTCCAAACATATCAAAGATTATACTCAAAAAGATCGCAAACGCCATTTTGGACTCAATGGAAATGGTTTCGAGCTCCAATTCGGCCATTTGCAGAAAGTAACATTTCGGACCCCAAAATCCGAATAACGACGCTATATTTAAATCAAACATTTAAATATAAAATCGTTAAATATGCGGGTTGTTACAGACTAGATCAAGAGATAAAGAATTTTAAATCAAAACTTGAGCTTGAAACTGGGAACTGAGATGTTTAAAGGTATTAACAGGCATGCATACATCATACATCTAAAAATGCACAGAAATTCACCAATATACATACACACAAACATACTTATTTCAGATATTAATCATGCAACTAGATTTATATACTTTAGCATTTATAAAAATAGGTGTTACTCACATGGAAGTATGAAGCAGAGCCTGGAATGTTGAAAGCTAGAGTATGAATTTGTTTGAGTTGTTGATTTTTCAGGTTTTGAAAATCTTTAAGTTAGCTTCAGATTGAAACTGCATGAAGTTGTTTGATTGTTATTTGTTCTGCTTTGATACTGATCTTTGAATTGCTTGAATTTCCTGAGTTGATCATCACAGGCTTTGATTTTGTTGAAGTTGTTTGCTTTGTTTGATTTTTCTCTGATCTGTTTTTTTATTTTGTTTGAGAAATTTTTGATCTGAAATTTGCTTTACAGGTTTATGTTTTCATTTGCTTGAAAATGGTTACAGGTTTTGATTTCTTGCTTTGAAAATGTGAAAAGATAAGAAAAGAAATAAAGAGAGAAGTTAGGAATTTATATAGTATAAACTAGAATTATTAAATTAAAGAAAAATAAAAAATAATGGAATGGCACTTGTTAAATTCAACCAACATTTGTCAATTTAAATGCTAATATCTTACACATATATTTAACATGGTTTTAAAGGCTACACTTGTAATTATTCCATTTTTATTTATTTTTAAAAGATTTTAAAAGCTTTTATATTAATTTTCCTAATAAATATATTTCTAAATTAATAAATGCTTTTCTAAATATAAATAAAAATCTTTAAAAGAAAAATAAAATAAAAAACCAATTATATTCTAAATAAAATCATATATAATATATTAAATTCATTTTTAAATGTTAATATAAAACTTTTGTATTTATTTTACAATTTAATAAACACTATCTTAATTTATATAAATAAATTCTTTTAAGGAAAACAAATCTTATTTTAAATAAAACTTTATTCATATATTTTTATACCCAAAATATTTTCAAGACATAAACCCTTTTAAATTTCAAATTTAAATCCCAATTTTAAATTCAAATTTTAAAATCCAATTTATTTTCAAATATATTTATTTGAATTTCAAATCAAAATTCTATTTAAAACCAATTTATGTACATATATTTAAATGACAAAAATTATCTTATTTTATTTGGAAATTTTAAATAAATTCACTAATTAAATCCAAAAATTTATATAAATTATCAATTTAAGTTTTACTCAAAAGTCAGGATCGATACAGATTCCCCCCTCATGAAAATTTCGTCCGCGAAATTTGCTAAACAGGGAGACAACAAAGAACAGATGAATACACAGAGGAATGGTTCACCAGATCAGACTAAATATTTATTCTGCATTTGGCTTACCAAATCAGAACATCAATAATGGATATGAGAACAAACTCATTCCATATTTCACAAGATAGTCGGGTCGCCAGATCTACGAAGATATACAGAGCATTAGTTAGTTCGAAGGGATAACTAATCGCTCGTAGAATGTATCGGAACCATATAAAAGAGACAAATGGATACTTAACTTAGGTCGGAATTTCCTAAAGCATACACTCGTTTGTCCCTCTTCGGACTTTGATTCTCTCAAAGAAATCTCAACAAAATTTTCCAAAACTGGGTTTTAACCGAAATCGTTTTATCGATACAATCAAATTTAGTTCCATATTTTATTAACTAATTTATTTCAATTTCAAATTTCAAATTCATTAAAGTTAAAAATGAAAAACTAATAGAAATTTGACGAAGAGAATACGAAATAGAAACTTTCTACAAGGATTCACAGAGCCACCACACCAAACCTTCTCCTTCGAGCTGCCACGAAGCAATCAAAGAATTTGAAATCGGATCTAAAGAGATTGATGAGAAAAGTTGTTTCCATTGTTATTACAGGATATCGACCATTTGTAGTCATATTTCCCTATCCCCTACCTCGTCCACTTCTTGCACCCATACTCACTATCAGCGGATAGTAAGAGACTTTACTGAGGCATTCGGACGGATATCTTAGGGATATACTCATTCTAGAATATACTTCACCCTATCTTTAATGGGTTGCCTAATGTGTTATACTCCTGAGCTAAAGTCTCAACCATAAGCTCTGATACCACTGTAACGACCCTGACTCGACCTTTAAAAATCGACACCGAATACATCACCCGTATTCGAATGCCACAGATCAAAACATCGAATCTGGTTCGTCGGAGCTTATAACACATGAAGTACAACAACACAGCGGAAGAGAAATGAATATCATTGATATACAGTATTCAATACATCAATGATACAATGAACATCAATGCATATATCAGAGATAGAATACAACAACTGAAAGAATCAATAGCAAAAAAACTCAGCAATGGAAAGACAACGTCTTCAATGCCAAATCCCAAAACTCCAATCCAATAAGCTCGAATCACCATCAATGTTGTACTGAAGCAAAGTCGATCCACAAAGAGATTTCCAAAATCCAAACGGCTTTAAAGACCAAAAGACTTAAAAGATTTCCAAAGCTATAGCTATTATCTTAACTACCTTACTCTAGGCTACCCGTGTGGAAAATTATGGGCATCTAATGTTTAGAAAGGGAACAATAAATTCCAGGTCAATCATGGGACTGGTGCGAGCAACGAAAACAGTTTTGGATAAAACAAACAACAAAAGAATTTAAGATTGAAATCCGCAATGCTTTTTGGGAAATGAAACTACCATAAGGCCTCCCAGCACACACACCATGCAATCGCACACTTGGGGGAGATTTCTCCTTATGATAGTCAAACATGCTTGATACGCTAAAAACCTTTAATATTATTATTAGTGCATAATGGAAACATCTGCAAGTATAATATAAATCATAGCCAGCATATGTACCATTATAGTATGCCTACTATAGCTACCATATTAGATGGCAGGTTCTACGACTAAAATCGTACAAGGCGCGTATTGGTGATTGGATTTCTAACAAATGGTCAGGCTAAGGAACTTCCTAATGCCACATGGGTATGCCTCTGGAGGGACGACCCCGAGAACCTACCCGGATCTCTGCAAACACAAGGCCGGGTTATCCCTACCCGGAAGTAACACCTACAAGTATGTCATCCCCGGTCGTACCAACCTTTATCCGAGCGCTGGACACCAACAACCACAAAGTAATGTATTTGCAGTAACCACATAGGTTAAATATATGGGCTCCATACCATGATACCACCTCTATCCAGAAGAAATGGATATACCCTAGTGGCGTGACCCCTGATAACCTTGCTGCATCTTTCCTGTTTCGACCATTTCCAGGGTGTGAGGTCCTGATGCAGTCTCGTCCACAAAGCTACACTTTTTCACAATGCCTTGATTTTATCAACAAATGATCAGCATCACTTCATATGCCACATTACCAAATTAGGAATGTATCACTAGTAACCATCAATTATATAATATCTGAGCTCGTACGTCTCAGAGAAGGGTGTTAAGCTAAGAGAATAAATCTCCGCCACTAAACAAAAATGTATTTGATATAAACCAGCTTTACATCTCAAAGTGTAATGTCAGAAACACATCCATACAAGTCTGTTCCAGGTTCGAACAGAACCGAAGGCACTTCAAAAGAAGCCCTTGCAATTCGGGTATTCACAATCCCGATCGGACTCCCCATCACATATGGAGATCTCTATACCGGCGCAACTCAAGGCAGAGACATTCGATGGGTTATCCTTTCATTCTCAAAAATACCCGGTCTTTACCACCGGTCTTCAAATGCAATCGGTAATGTCGAATCATTATTCAGAATGGGTAATATGACACAAGGTCCTCTCCCAGCTAAACCGAATAATGAGCGCAATATTTAAAATCCATATGGATAATGGGATCTCAGTTAAGTCACAACTTATTACCCAAAACCTTTCTTTCAAATGGTTTAAACAATTTATCATTTTCAAATCTTTAAACGAAAAGATTCACTTTACAAAGTTCACCCATCTTTCACAAAGATTAATTCATAGCCTTTTTAAACAATTTCCCTTTCAGATTGGATTAACTCATCCAATCTTTAAATCAAAGATTCAATTTATAGCTTTCAAAACCATTTCCAAAGATTCATAGGTTCCAGAAACAATTTTCATTTCAAATCTTTTATACAAAAGATACACCTTTTAGATCCTTTTCAATTTCAAAACAAGGTTCAACAATCTTTCACGAAGATCCATTTATAGCTTCCAAAATGATTTTATTGCAAAACTTGAAATCTTTTCAATACAAATTGGAAAACCTTCCTTTATATGAAAGTTGTTATTATTTGAAAACAAATTGTTTTCGTTTCGGAAAAATCCGGTCACATTTCCACAAGTTAAAGCCCTTCAAGTATAAAACCTGAGTTGAATTCAAATTTCCAAAATAATATTTTAAAATGGTTTAAAACCCATATAAACACATTTATAACTTATATATCCTTTTTAAACCATAATTTCCAAACATAGAATTCAATTTCAAATTTTGAATTCAAATTTAAATCAAATTATTTAAATTTCAGAACTTAATCAAGTTATTCAAAATAACTTTTACCTTTAAAACTCCTTTTCAAACACTTTTCATATTTAACCCAATTCCATTTCCAAAATTATTAGTATTCAAAATTCAATCTTTAAAAACATTTCAAAAATCTATGACTTAACCAATTTCCTCGTGCAATCCATATTGTGTAGTCCAGGGGTTTCACACAATAATGCAACATCATCAATCATCACAGAATCAGGCACATCAATATTGATAAGCGGTATATTCCTATAATTCTTATCTTCCATTCATAGATAAATAATATACATTCATCACAGATAAAATAAATTACATTCATCACAGCTCGAATCAAAATAATTCATAACACAAAACATTACACACAGAGATATCAAACAATTCAAAGCGTTTCATACAAATCAAACATCCATAAGTAAGATCTGATTAATTCAAATCAGATTAATCACTTGTAGATAAATTATTAATTCTGGTTAATTAATATTAATTAATTACAAACCATCTTAATTAATTCACCTTTAATTATCTATCTTAATTAATCTTCCATGATAAATTATTACTCAATTACATTAAGTAATTAGCTTTAATTTATTACAAGAATTAATTATCCTTACCGTTTATAGTAATTTACCTTTAGTTGCTTCCATTAATTAATTAACTAAAATTAATTACATTAATCCTTAATTAATTACATTACTTAATTAACTTTTATATAAATTTTATCATTTAATTCTTAAAGTAATTACATTAAGTAACTAATTCTTAATTACTTCCACTAGGTAATTATCTTTTTTTTATATTACATGAAGTAATTAAACCCAAAACTACTTCCATTCTTCAATTAATTACACTCAATAATTACTTCACTAAGTAATTACACTTTATTAATTACATTAAGTAATTATAGTTAACCAATTACACAAATGATTATCCTTAACTAATTAATCTAATTAATTATCTTAAATTAATCACATTAATTAATTATTCATAATCCCTAGTTAATGATCTCTCAAATTAACTATTAACAATTCTTTAATTACTTTCCTTAAGAAATATGCTTTAATTAATCATTATTAATTACAAATTAATTAATTCCTAATTACCAATTAATTAATCTCTAATTATAAATTAATCTAAATAATTAATTAATTAAATCAATCAGTTACTCCTTACTTACCTTATTAACTTAATTAATCATTAAAACCTTAATTATCTTTAAGATAAATCACTTTCTTTATCAATGACTTTAATATTAACATGTATATTTAAAATGATTTACACCTTTAAATCTACTTTTAAATTCCATTTTTAATTAAGATTTAAAACATGATTTAACTTATCAAAATTTAAAACAATTTTCAAACTTCTTAAACAAATTTAAAGAAACATTTATCACTTATAAAAGAAACTTATATAAGGAAAGGTTTAAACTAATTTACTTAATTATATTTTAAAATCAAGCTTTAAAAATAAGTTAATCATTTAACTTGCAAATTTAAGTTAAACAAATTTATATAACTTCCCATTCAAATATTAAAGAAAACTTTTATAAAATAATTTTATATAAATAAAGTTTTAAACATTTTATTGGAAAACTAACTAATTTACAAATATACTTTAAACCTTTAAACTTGTTTAAAAATTTTGACTTTATAAACTTTATTTATTTCAAAAACTAGAATACAAAATTTAAATTGAACCATCCTTAAAACTTGATTTAAAAATCTGTTAAAAATCTAGCTTTCAAATTTTAAATTTATTATAAAAATTGAAAATCTGACAGGTTTAAAACCTATAACAAAACAAATGACCCGAGCCCACACACTCAAATCCCCAAGCCAAATCTCTCAAAACTTCGAGCAACACGCGCAAGTGACTCGAGAAAACTCGAGTACCCTTCTCTCCAGTCCCAAACTTCACCAGGAATAAAAGAAATGCACCGCGTACATGCACGGTGGCTCCGACCACTTCTGGTCATCGTCGCAACCTTCCCAAAGTCGACGGCCACGACCTTAGACGAACTAAACCCCAAACCCTTCGATTCTCACTCGAAATCGAAATCGAGTAGCTCTGCACCATACCTGGAACAACAGACCAACCTGGAACACCCTCGAATTCCCCATGCCGATCACCAGAGCGCCGGAGCTTCCAGCCACAACTTCGCCAACCTCCAAGCTTCCATTTCCCAACGTTTGGTGGAACTCGATCCATTTAGATGCCATAGTGGATACTTTTTTGAACAATACCCAAAACTAGTGTTACAAACTTAAAACGATCACCACCGCCATCATAGTGCTTAGATCACCTTCCTGACATTTTCCCAAACTCTCCGTTCATCCTTCAACCACCAGAGAAAACCTCGACCTCTCAGACCACCTAGATCGTCAGAAACCACCCAAAACTCAAAATCTAAACAAATTCGAACTGCGCGTTTGACCCATTACTAAAAATTGTGATTCCATTTTTAAAAATCATGATTTTCGATAAGTATTCAGTTTATATACCTGAATTGATAAACTAAGATGTTTGAATTTTCACTTATCCAAAGTTTGCTCTGTTCTATTTGATTTCCAGAGACATTCAAGTTTTATTTTAACTTAATTATAATTTAAAACATTAATCTATGATGAAACAAACAAATTTTGTTTATAACTTAAATCCTAACAGTGACTAGATCAAGAGATAAAGAATTTTAAATCAAAACTTGAGCTTGAAACTGGGAACAGAGATGTTTACAGGTATTAACAGGCATGCATACATCATGCATCCAAAAATGCACAGAAATTCACCAATATACATACACACAAACATACTTATTTTAGATATTAATCATGCAACCAGATTTATATATTTAAGCTTTTGTAAAAAGAGGTGTACTCACATGGAAATATGAAGCAGAGCCTGGAATGTTGAAAACTGGAGTATGAATTTGTTTAAGTTATTGATTTTCCAGGTTTTGAAAATCTTTGAGTTAGCTTCAGATTGAAACTACATGAAGTTGTTTGATTGTTATTTGTTCTGCTTTGATACTGATCTTTGAATTTCTTGAATTTCCTGAGTTGATCATCAGAGGCTTTGATTTTGTTGAAGTTATTTGGTTTGTTTGATTTTTCTCTAATCTGTTTTTTTTATTTTGTTTGAGAAATTTTTGATTTGAAATTTTCTTTACAGGTTTATGTTTTAATCTTCTTAAAAATGGTTACAGGTTTTGATTTCTTGCTTTGAAAATGTGAAAATATAAGAAAAGAAATAAAGAGAGAAGGTAGTAATTTATATTGTGTAAACTAGAATTATTAAAATTATAGTAAAATTAAAAATAAAGGAATGACACTTGTTAAATTCAACCAACATTTTTCAATTTAAATGCTAATTATCTTATGTTATCCCGCTTTTTGGCAAAGCCGTGATACCAAAAGATCAATCGAAAACAAAGGACAGTTCGTCTCAGAGATTGGTCGTGCTTCGTTTCGCTATGGATATCGCTGAATTTTGTCCGAGCCCAGATTGAGATACAATTGATAGGACATGACAAGAAAGATCATAGAAGTCCGCATCTCAAATTTCAAGTCAATCCGAGTTCATACGCTCAAGTTATGATCGATTCTATTGCAGGGAAAAGCACTGGTTTCGAATACATTGTTGTAGGTGTCTTCGAATCCATCATCGAACACTGATTCGAACCGATCACCTTCGTATCGATCAACTTCGAATCCATCGAAGTGCCTCGGATTCGACTCCATCAACTTCGAATCCATCGAGCTCGTATCGATGGACCTCGTGTCCACGTAGAAGTTGCAAAGCACGTATCCATCAGAGAAACGCAAATTTGTACCCATCAAGCATCGATCGTTCGAACCCATCAATGAAGCCTTGTTCAAACCCATCATTGAAGCCTTGTTCGAATCCATAAGTGAAGCCTAGTTCGAACCCATCAGTGAGGCTTCGTTCGAATCCACCAAGTCAACTATCCATGATGACGTCTTACCCATCGGTTCGAATGCGCCGAGTTATATGGAGTCGACGCGGTCAACTCGGAGTGAAGACCGGATCGATTCGAGGTTTGCGCTCCACGTCATCACAGAGGCGCGTGCCACCATCGATTTGAAACCATCGATTCGAAAGGATGGTTTCGAACTAAATAGCTGCACAAGGAACGTCATTTCGTATCCATCATATCTCTCAATCTACTAACCCAAATGCCATGAAATTTTCACAGAAGCTAGCATACATGTTGAAGAATGTTCATGCCAAATTTCACCCTGATTGGATGAATTTCTGATCGATTCGAATGGAGTTCGAATCGATGCCAAAGTGGGCCCAAATTTTCTGAGACCGGGCGCGTGGCCTCGCGTGCCAGAAGTGGTCTCCCAAATTTTCAGCGAAGTATCAGCATCCTACGCCTATAAATAGAGCCCCAGAGCCAACAGACAAGGGAGCTTCTTCGATCTTTCGACTCTCAAGCACCCAGACTCTGCCGGATCGAGATTTCCATCATCTTACATCATAAGTTTGCTGCTGATTTCGAATTTCCAGTTGTAACTTGCTGTTGGTTGTTGTAACAACTTGTAATCATCGAAAGAGAATCAATAAGACTGCAAAAAACTTCACAGTGGACGTAGGAAACACGCCGAACCACTATAAATCACTTGTCTACGCATTTACTTTACTATTGATTGGAGTTTTTTTTAGATAATACTCTATTTGAATTTACATTCTTCATTATTATATCTTCAAAAACTCCCGAAGAGAGTTGTGACCAATTTTGGTGCAAACACTTTGGTGCCTTCACTGAGAAAACCCAGATTTTCTCCTGCTATTTGGATCTGTCATCGATATCGGATTGAACAAATCTAAGAGAGAGATCCAGATCATCAAATCCAAGTTCCTTCCCTTCTATTTAGATTTTCATAAAGTCTAGGAAAGGAATCTAACTTTCAAAATGGTTAGTACAAGAACCACCTCAAACGCTGTCAATCAAGAAGAACAGGATAGACAGAATCCTGCTCCACTACCTCCATCTAATCAAGATGCCACTGGACACTCGGAGCCGTCGGGTCCGGTTACCCGACAAGAGTTACAGTTGCTATTCCAAGAGCTAACCTATAGTCGGCAACAACTAACAGAACAGTTACGTGCTAATGTCGAGCTGATCAACAAGCTGGATCGTCAGAAGCGAAAGAGGTCCACGAGAGACCATGCTTCTCGCTCCTCTAGCGAAAGCTCTTCCTCTTCTTATTATCATGATCGATCTCCACGACCCCGGCTAGATGGAAGCCGCATGCCAGCCGCTGGAGATCAATCAACGCTGACCGTTGGACAACTGAGAGTTGGTCCATCGGCCAGTTTCCAAACCAAACCCTTCTCCCGAGGAGGTGTCGTCCCTCACCACACCACAGAATACCGCACTACTAACGTTGCGGCTGAACCAGGTGTCGACGTCCAAGATCAGTCGAACCTGGACCGTCGTCATAGCGGACGTACTCCTGAACCGTACGTCCCAGAGGACTATGAGCCAAGGAGGCAAGACTTGGACTGTCGACAACATCCGGTCTGACCCCAAAGTGTGGAACGTACTCATACTCCGGTGCAAGCCGCACAAAACGCGCAAATACCGGATCTTTCAACTATGATACGTCAGATGATCCGTGAGGGCCAGGGATTCACAAATGATGATTGGGGAGTTTCCTGAAGTCACGCTCCTTTTACGGACGATATCCTTACTGCTGAACCCCCGCGGTGATTCATGATGCCAACTCTACCCATGTATGAAGGAAACTCCGACCCCAACCAACATATTCTAAAATATAAATGGTCGATGACAGCTGCCAAAGCTGACGATGCAGTGAAGTGTCATAGTTTCCCCATATCCTTGGGGGCATCGCTACCATGTGGTTCACTCGATTGCCACCTCGATCCATCTCATCATTCGACCAGTTGGCCACAAAATTCGTTGAACAATTCCGCATGCACATCGCAAGGCCCAAAGATGTCAACACTCTGTCTAGCGTCACTCAAGCTCCTGGAGAGACGCTCAGACATTATTTAGAGAGATTCCATACTGCATGTGCGGAGATCAGCAATCCAAACGATAACTCCATCCTTATGGCGTTGACTAAGGGGATCGACCCCGATTCTGAGTTTGGCAACTGGTTAGCTGGAAAACCACCTGCATCATTGGACCGTTTCCACGCCAAGGCGGCTCAATTCTTGAGATGGGAAGACGCGAAACAGTCTAGGAAGTAAACCGATGCGGTGCCAAGTACGGAAGGGATCCAAAGCAATGTTGCAGTCAAACAATCCGGTGAGAGCTCCGGAAAAATTCAGTTGAACGTTAAAAACAAACAAGCTCGGCAAAGAGAGAGCGTGAATCAGACTAGAAAACGAGATCAAAATCGTGGCCCGCAGCGCAAGACTCCAATGTTTGGCAGTTACACTCCTCTGAATACATCACTAGAGGACTTGTTCTTACGAACCTATGATACGATTCAGTATCAAAAACCCGCATCAAAACCGTCGTCCGAGAGGCAAATCCAGACGGGAAAATTTTGCAGTTTCCATGAAAGCTATGGGCACAATACGAACGAGTGTCGTCACTTACAAGATCTCGTTAAAAAACTGATCGGAGAAAGAAAGCTGGAACAGCTTGTGCGGACATCATAGCCTAGAGAAGCGGGCCCATCAAATCAAAACAATGAACCAAATCGGCCGACAAATGAGGACTCAACTTGTCCCCGCGGAAGATTGGTAATAAACGCCATCACTGGCGGACCAACTTTCTCAGGAGCCTGGAACAACGAAGATCCTTGTCACTGTCACACATGACAGGCTTACTCAATCTATGAATACTTTGCAGTTCCTTTTACATTCTGAAATTTGAATTTGTAATAAGGCACTGACTTTTCCATATTTTCTTATTTCAGCAATAAAGTACTATCTCTTCAAGCTAAAGCTGTGATTCACCGAATGCAACGTTCAATAATCACGACACACGAAGAGCTAAATTCCATCAAACAATGGAATTTATTCAAATAGCGAGTGACTGTGATACGACCGCCACTCACTAAGTGAAACCCCAGCTCGGGGGCAAGCCATCACATCAAAGGCTGAACTGGACCAACACACGACAGTCCTACAACTAACTCCAACTTCCCAGAGCGTGAATTGGAGTATAAACATTCAATAACTCGTTCCCGGAGCACGAATGGACTCCAACTTCCTAGAGCGTGAATTGGAGTATAAACGTTCCATAACTCGTTCCCAGAGCGTGAACGGACTCCAACTTCCCAGAGCGTGAATTGGAGTACAAACATTCAACAACTCGTTCCCGGAGTGCGAACGGACTCCAAATTCCCAGAGTGTGAATTGGAGTATAAACATTCAATAACTCGTTCCAAGAGCGTGAACGGACTCCAACTTCCCAGAGCGTGAATTGGAGTATAAACATTCAATAACTCGTTCCCAGAGCGCGAACGGACTCCAACTTCCCAGAGCGTGAATTGGAGTATAAACATTCAATAACTCGTTCCCAGAGTGTGAACGGACTCCAACTTCCCAGAGCGTGAATTGGAGTACAAACATTCAACAACTCGTTCCTGAAGTGCGAACGGATTCCAACTTCCTAGAGTGTAAATTGGAGTATAAACATTCAACAACTTGTTTCCGTAGTGCGAACGGACTCCAACTTCCCAGAGTGTGAATTGGAGTATAAACATTCAGTAAATCGTTCCCAGAGTGTGAACAGAGTCCAGATTCCCAGAGTGCGAACTGGAGTATAAACATTGAAATAACTCTAAGTCCCCGGAGCGCGGACTGGAGTATAAACACTAACTCCAGATTCCCAGAGTGCGAACTGGAGTATAAACATTGAAATAACTCTAAGTCCTCGGAGCGTGGACTGGAGTATAAACACTGACTCCAGATTCCCAGAGTGCGAACTGGAGTATAAACATTGAAATAACTCTAAGTCCCCGGAGCGCGGACTGGAGTATAAGCGCTAACTCCAGATTCCCAGAGTGCGAACTGAAGTATAAACATTGAAATAACTCTAAGTCCCCGGAGCGGACTGGAGTATAAACACTAACTTCAGATCCCCATAGTGCGAACCGGAGTATAAACTTTAAAATTATTCTAAGTCCTCGGAGTGCGGACCGAAGCACAAAAAATCATTAACTCCAGATTCCCAGAGTGCGAACTGGAGTATAAACGTTGAAATAATTCTAAGTCCCCGGAGCATGGACCGGAGTCCAAGCCTTAACTCCAAGTTCCCAAAGGGTGAACCATATCATAGGCATCGATAATCATCGGGCTCTCAGAGCATGAACCGAATTATTGCTCGCAAATTATTCTAAGTCCCCGGAGTGTGGACATGCGCTCAAAATTCGCAAAAAAAAGCACGGTCGTAGACCAATCATTACAACACTTAAGAAAAAAACAGCTGGGATGAGAAAAGCAATATTTTATTTCAACTGGCTAGAAACAAGGACTTACATGCAAATAAGTTCTTCCAAAAAAGAATTCCTACTAGCAGGGGCCGAACCTGCATCTATACACGGCCTACTAGCAAAAAAGAAACACAAGTTCCTATCTACCAAAAAATCCGCTTAAACGGTCCATCTACTTCTTCTTTTTGAATCTCCTTATCAGCGGTTCATCTTCGGACTCGCTAGAAACAGAGATCCTTCGCTTGGAGTGCTTCCTCTCTGGTGGCTGCTCTTCGGCGGGGGGCATGATGTCAAAGTCCTCCTCAGAGCTTGAATCCACATGAAGGCTTCCCACTGGAGGAGTAGAAGGAACTGGATCCGCAACGGAAGATGGGATAGCGCCACCCGATGATATAACCCTCAAAGGTGCTGGGCTATGCGCCGCCGTACTTCCACCAATACTACCACTTTTCCCCGCGGCCTCTAGTTCTGCATTAATCTCGCCAAAATCTATTCATCACGAATCGCTTGGGCCTGGCTGGGGGCATCTACAGGCTGCATTGAAGAGCTAGAGGTTGGCGGGAGGTCACTAACGATGAACGGCAAGTCTGTGGAGAAGCCACCCTGCTCGCCGAGCAGCTCGCTCACCATTTGTTCATCAAGAGATAGTGTGCTCCTCTGCGCCGCCTCAGTAGACACTGCTGTTACGACGGTAGTCTCGGCGGTGATGGCCTTCTCCCCTTTACTTAATTCTCGAGTCACGGCAGTCGGCGCAACTTCAGTCACTAAGCAAAGATAAGAAGAAGTTATTAGTAACTGCTTCAAAACAAACTCCCTATTTGAAATACACTTGAGATAAATTCGGAGTACCTTCCTCAATTGGGCTTGCGGACGGCTGAGCGGCCTCAGAAGTATGCTCCTGAATAGGAGATAGCCACGGCTGTTTTGGGTCGTAAGCTGGAACGGATTGTGAATCAACCACAGATACAGGCTCTAACGAAGGTGGAGCGGTAAATTCAAGAATAGTAGTGTGATGCTCGACACCCGATCCTTCCCAAATCTCCCGGTGCTGGCCACAAATCATCTCCTTCTCATGAGAAATTAAGGCATCATGAAGGATCTTCTTTTCGTCTTCGGTCAGCAACTGGTTCTCAAGCTCAAAATAGTCGACTGATACATCCGGATGCGCTTCTCCTTCCTCCTCAACCAATCGTACCCAAGCATTACGGAGATGTACCGGATAATCCTGAAGCCAGGCCAAATTTCTGTGCCTCGGCACATTGGCATTGTAAGTAACGAGGAGGTCTTCGATGTCGGTCTCCAGCCTGGCCTCTGCCCTTTGAACTTTCTCCTCGACCTCAGCCTCAACTGCCTGAACTTTAGCAACCGTCGCATCTCTCTCAGTCCGAAGCACTACGGCTTGTTCACATGCTTCTTGGGCCGCGTTGTGCGCGTCATCTCTATCTTTAGTGATCTCGGCAAATTTGGATTTGAGTGCATTAAGTTCCTTCAGGGCCGTGTCCCGCTCGGCAGTCACGATGGTGTTTCGGTGGCCCATGTCCTCCACCGTAGCGTAATGCTCATGCTTCATCCTGTCCATCGCTGCCTGGGCCTCATCCGCTTTCTTTGTAGCATCCATTTCTGACTTCCGAGATGACTCAGCTTCATCGGTTAACACTTGTACGATGTGATCCCGATGAGCTAGATCAGTTTGGAGTTTCTCAATGACAGCCGCTCGCTCAAAGGCCAACGCTGATGCTTTTTCAGCCGCTTTCGCCCACGCCTTGTACTGGGCATAAAAATCATGCACGTAGTCATGCACTAACTGCGCGGCTTCCTCCGGGATCCTTTTTAAGTGTAGAGGAAAGATATAGTTATCAAAGAAGATATTTGGAAAGTCTTTCTTTAGCTGAGCAAGATTGATTGCTCCTTCCCCTGAGATTTCCACGGGGGGTTGTTCTGTAACAACAGCAGTTACTGTCTTGCTTCTAGAATGGCGGGATTCATGCCTAGAAGATTGAGAAGCCGACTTATAGTGAGAAGATTCAGAGGGACGAGAGACATAAGCAGGAGGCTGTATGGGATCTCTGGGAGGAGGAGGAGTACGCGACCGAGATCGACGCTTATAGCCTTTATCTTTATCATATCTTTCTTGACCAGAATACCCAGAGCGTCCCTGGTCGTAATCTCTGTCCCCCTCTCGTCTGCGTGACTCATGATATGAAGACTTGCGGGCATGTCGGAGACTCCCTAACATTGAACCTCGCCCGGACATAGTATCTGCAGAGCAAAATAAAGTAGGATTAATCACCTTTCAACACAGGTAGTCTACAATCAAAGGTTATGCAGTGTTGTGAAATATGTATGAATGTGCAGCCCCCCGACCAACCGGATGTGTCTGCCGCACCAGTGGGAAAAGACTCGCTCAAAACTAAAGTTTATGAAAGTTCTTCCAATCTGGCATCATGCTGCAGGGATACATCGTCCGGAATTGGAATATCGACGAGCCCTTCATAAAGATTTTCAGTTCTCGGAGGAGACATCTCCGAAATTCTAACTCCGGGAGCGGATCGGACCGTGACAACCGATTTCCATCTCCCCTTCTTAGTTGGCTTAACAACAGCTGCCTTGCCTTTTCTCTGCTCCGTGACATCCTGAACTACATCTGTAGGCTCGGTCAACGGCTCATCATCAGTATGGGTTCTTTCATAGTCAGCTTCTTCGGCTATAATAATTTTGGGCTCCTTGTGCTTGACTCGTTTTTTCAAGACGGTCCTTAGTGCCCCGTCAAACTTTATACTCTGGCCCCGTTCGATCAACCCATAAGTCTGGAGATTCCTATCCGTCAAAAGCAACTCGATATCCCTATCTTCGCTCGGGACTTCTCGAAGTACTCGCACCATCTCCTTAAAGTGTTCACCTTCAGGTCGCTGAATCGTTGCTGTAAAACGGAAAAAAGATATGGGTTTCATTTCGACTGCAATTGCCTTAGTAATTATTTGAGAACTCGGCGATACTCACGTCTGAATAACCATCGCTGGGCAAACCCCGGAGGACATATGACATAGAACCATTCCGTCCTGTAATAACTCAACCTGGTCCAGGACCCAGTGACCACTTGGCAATTCCTCACTGCTTCCAGAAATGTGAAGGAGGGGTAATCACCTCGGGTTTTGAAATTGAATAGATATCTGATCTCGGTCGGGATCGGTGGTCTGTGAAGGTACTCCATGAAGACGATGAATAAACTGTTCACGGAAGAATATCCGTTCGGGTGTAGTTGAGATGGAGCGATCCTCAAAAAAGACAACACTTCCCTTATGTACTCGTTGAACGGAGGAAGCATCCCGGCCGCGCACGCGTGGCGATTAAATGCTGTATATCCCTCCGGTGGGTTGTGTGTTCTATCATTCAGCCCCGGCAATAACACGTCATCTAGTGACAGGCCATGCCTCAAGCATATTCTCCCTAACATGTCTTCAGAAATATTGGATTGTACGGAATCCGATGGATTGGCAATGAAAGTCGTGTTGGGAAGTTCGTCCGGGGCTGGACCGATGATCTCAGGTTCAATATCCGGAACCTCTAGTCTCGAAGTAACCGTACTTTGAATCTCCTGCTGCTGCAAACTTGAAGGTTCCATGACTAGCTAACTCATGAGAAACCATCGTTAGACGACAAAGGACCCATGCATTCCCCAGTGTAAAGTGTATGCATGTATGTTGTACAGTGCCATGCATTACTTGAATAAATGTCGCAGAGTTAAAGGAAATATGCAAACGACAAAGCTACGAAGTCCAGTTATAATGACCGTCATCGCTGACCGTCATCACTAAACCGTTTATATGATGGAAGTTGATTCGGATAGAAGTTGTTATGGTTCCATCGACGAGCTTCAAAAGGTGGTCAAGTATGCAGTTTATTTATCAAGTCCAAATATGCAAGAATGAAGCTCGTCGGAATTATGCTAAGAAAATGTCAAACTTTGGTATCCATCACAGAGGGTTTCGAACCGATCACAGGAAGCTCATTCGGACCCATCCTAATACCACTTCGAATCGATGCAGAAAGGCAAGCTTCGAATTGATGATCAAGCGTCGAGTTCGAATCGATCAATAAAGGATGACTTCGAACCGATCCTTGGTTAGCTAGTTCGTACCGATCAGGAAAACCTCAACTTAACATCGATCACGTTCGAATCGATACCCTTCGTATTGATATAAAGTTGAGAACTTCGAATCGATAGCTGCTGGATTCGAGGTCCATCGATTCGAATGGACCCATAAAGATAGTCAATCGGTGCGAACTGCGTCACCCCCATGAGGGCATTCCAGGGATGGATGCGAAATCCAAGGAAAAATGATGCCGCCATCATCGATTCGAACACGAGTCCCCAGATGGTTTCGAATCTCCTCCAAACCAGATCTGGTTTTACCAATCGCCAAAGTGGCCAATCGATGAAGAAAAAATAGGTCTGAAATAGCTTTGCCGCTTGGATTCGAGGCTAATTACCTAATTTGAGTGAAGGATTCGAGGAATTAAAGACTTGGATCTTGATTGATTCGGGAACGTGACACAGTGTTTTCTCTCTGAAGCTTCGAAACGATGCAAAACACAGTAAACACAAGGCAACAGTGAAAAGTAAAAAGTGAAAAATGGCAAGGTCTCTCCTATTTATATGAAGCCCAGAAGGTGACCGAGCCGTTTCGCATCCTAGTCAACTTGACCGGTCACAACCGGTCAATTCCCAGATCGGTTCGAAATCTACCTTCGAGCCCATGCGCTGAAGCTTCATCGATACGAAACACACAGCAGAGCATCGAATCGCATCGATGCGAAACAAACAGTGGGCACGTCAATTCGAAGCCCCTATTCACAACACCATCCACAACCTACCGATACGAACAACGATTTCGTATCCATCATTTCCGATCGATGCGAACTACTATTTCGTATCCATCTTTTCTCATCGGTACGAATGAACATTTCGTACTCGTCCAAGCCATCGGTTCGAATGTCGGTTTCGTACCCATCATAGCATAAGCATACTTTGTTAATACGAATGTTGATCTCGAATCCATCGATGCTCAAACCCATCGGTTCAAAATATTACATCCGCGCAACACAAATTCGATTCCTTCAACCTTCTGTATAGGTTCAGGAGAGAATCGATATGAAGGGACTTTTCAAAACAACCATCAAGCGTTGTCTCAACTCAAAGTTCGAAATCGGTTCAGGAGAGAATCGATACGAAATTCAATAGCAAACGATACTGACGACGACTCGTGGACGCACGACGTTAACAAGGGTCAAACTAACATATGTGCATATATGTCGGACTAACATTCAATTTTAAACATTTACAGGGATCGAATACTCATCTTGTTATGAATGCAATAGCCAACGGCTAAGCACTATTATACAGCAATCAATCATATTAACGCAAGGTTACAGCATTACGGAGTATGAATCCCAACAAAAGAGAACAAAGATTGTTCAGAAAGAAATTGCAGCTATTCAAAGCACGTCGTGTTTCCACAAGACGTACTTTGGGGGGCAAATGTTATCCCGCTTTTTGGCAAAGCCGTGATACAAAAAGATCGATCGAAAACAAAGGACAGTTCATCTCAGAGATTGGTCGTGCTTCATTTCGCTATGGGTATCGTTGAATTCTGTCCGAGCCCAGATTAAGCTACAAATGATAGGACACGACAAGAAAGATCATAGAAGTCCGTATCTCAAATTTCAAGTCAGTCCGAGTTCATACGCTCAAGTTATGATCGATTCAATTGCAGGGAAAAGCACTGGTTTCGAATCCATTGTTGTAGGTGTCTTCGAATCCATCACCGAACACTGATTCGAACCGATCACCTTCGTATCGATCAACTTCGAATCCATCGAAGTGCCTCGGATTCGACTCCATCAACTTCGAATCCATCGAGTTCATATCGATGGACCTCGTGTCCATGGAGAAGTTGCAAAGCTCGTATCCATCAAAGAAACGCAAGTTTGTACCCATCAAGCATCGGTTGTTCAAACCCATCAATGAAGCCTTGTTCGAACCCATCAATGAAGCCTTGTTCGAACCCATCAGTGAAGCCTAGTTTGAACCCATCAGTGAGGCTTCATTCGAATCCACCAAGTCAACTATCCATGATGACGTGTTACCCATCGGTTCGAATGCGCCGAGATATATGGAGTCGACGCGGTCAACTCGGAGTGAAGACCGGATCGATTCGAGGTTTGCGCTCCACGTCATCGTAGAGGCGCGTGCCACCATCGATTCAAAACCATCGATTCGAAAGGATGGTTTCGAACTAAACAGCTGCATAAGGAACGTCATTTCGTATCCATCATATCTCTCAATCTACTGACCCATATGCCACGAAATTTTCACAGAAGCTTGCATACATGTTGAAGAATGTTCATGCCAAATTTCACCCTGATTGGAAGAATTTCTGATCGATTCGAATGGAGTTCGAATCGATGCCAAAGTGGGCCCAAATTTACTGAGACCGAGCGCGTGGGCCTCCTCACGTGCCAGAAGTGGTCTCCCAAATTTTCAGCGAATTATCAGCATCCGATGCTTATAAATAGAGCCCCAGAGCCAATAGAAAAGGGAGCTTCTTCGATCTTTCGACTCTCAAGCGCCCAGACTCTACCGGATCGAGATTTCCATCAACTTACATTATAACTTTGCTGTTGATTTCGAATTTTCAGTTGTAATTTGCTGTTGGTTGCTGTAACAACTTGTGTCGAAAGAGAATCAATAAAACTGCAAAAAACTTCACAGTGGACGTAGGCAACACGCCGAACCACTATAAATCGCGTGTCAACGCATTTACTTTACTTTTGATTGGAGTTTTTGTTAGATAATACTCGATTTGAATTTACATTCTTCATTATTATCTCTTCAACGACTCCCGAAGAGTGTTGTGACCAATTTTGGTGCAAACATCTTACACATGTATTTAACATGGTTTTAAAGGCTACACTTGTAATTATTTCACTTTTATTTATTTTAAAAGATTTTAAAAGCTTTTATATTAATTTTCCTAATAAATAAATTTCTAAATTAATAAATGCTTTCTAAATTTAAATAAAAATCTTTAAAAGAAAATAAAATAAAAAACCCATTATATTCTAAATAAAATCATATATAATATATTAAATTCATTTTTAAATGTTAATATAAAACTTTTGTATTTATTTTACAATTTAATAAACACTATCTTAATTTATATAAATAAATTCTTCTAAGGAAAACAAATCTTATTTTAAATAAAACTTTATTCATATATTTTTATATCCAAAATATTTTCAAGATATAAACCCTTTTAAATTCCAAATTTAAATCAAAATTTTAAATTCAAATTTTAAAATCCAATTTATTTTTCAAATATATTTATTTTGAATTTCAAATCAAAATTCTATTTAAAATCAATTTATATACATATATTTAAATAACAAACAAATACCTTATTTTATTTGGAAATTTTAAATAAATTCACCAATTAAATCCAAAAATTTATATAAATTATAAATTTAAATTTTACTCAAAAATCGGATCGTTGCATATTTGATTTTTAGTGTTAACATGTTCTAGAGTTATAGTTCCTTTTTCAACATTATCTCTTAAGAAGTGATGTCTTATATCTATATGTTTAGTTCTAGAGTGATTTGCGGATTTTTAGATAGATTGATTGTGCTAGTGTTATCAAAATAAATCGAGGATTTTTCAATTATTTTTCCAAAATCTTTTAAGGTTTGTTGCATGTAAATTACTTGTGCACATGCTAATGCCGCTGAAATATATTCGGCTTCATAAGTGGATAGGGAAAGACAATTTTGTTTTTACTAAACCATGAGACGAGAGATTGTCCGATGAAATGACATGTTCCATTAGTACTTTTTCTATCCATTTTGCATCCTCCAAAATCCGCATCGATATATGATACAAGTTCGAAGGAAGATCCTTTTGGATAGAATAGTCCATAGTTTTTCGTGTTAGATAAATATCTCAAAATATGTTTAACGGCTCTTTGATGAGATTCTTTTAGTTTTTATTGAAAACGTGCGCAAAGATGAACACTCATCATCGTATCAGGTCGACTTGCGGTTAAATATAATAACGAACCAATCATACTCCTATATAAATTTTCTTCGGAATCTTTTCCGTTTTCATCTTTATCAAGATGAAATGTAGTACTCATGGGAGTAGGTTTACTAGATGTTTTATCCATACCGAAACGTTTTAATAGTTCATTGCAATATTTTTCTTGATGTATAAAGATACCATTTTCTAGTTGCTTTCTTTGTAATCCTAAAAATAAATTTAATTCTCCCATGTGTGACATTTCAAATTCATTTTTCATTATATTAGAAAATTTTACACATAAATTTCCATCAGTTGATCCAAATATGATATCATCAACATAAATTTGAATAACTAAAATATCATTATTTTCTTTTTAAATAAATAAAGTCGTGTCAATTTTAATAATTTAAAATCCTAATGAGATTAAATGATTTTTAAGCCTATCGTACCATGCTCTAGGCGCTTGTTTTATGCTTTAATTAATTTTAAAACGTGATTTGGAAATTTTTCATGTTAAAATAATGATGGTTGTTCAACATAAACATTTTCTTTGATAAAACCATTCAAAAATGCACTTTTGACATCCATTTGATATAATTTGAAATTGTTATGACAAGCAAAAGCGAGTAGAGTTCATATAGCTTTTAGTCTAGCTACAGGTGCCGAAATTTCATCGTAATCGATTCATTCTTCTTGATTATACCCCTGTGCTACTAAACATGCTTTATTTCGAACTATATTTTTGGTTTCATCAGCTTTATTTTTAAATACCCATTTAGTTCCAATGACGGATTGATCTTCTGGTCTTAGAACGAGTTCCCAAACATTATTTTGTTCGAACTGATTTAATTCTTCTTGCATAGCTAAAATCCAAAAATCATCTTTAGAAGCTTCTTTGTAGTTCCTTGATTCAAAATTTGAAACGAATGCAACATGACTTATTTGATTAAGTTGATTTCGTGTTACTCTATAATTTAAATCTCCAATAATATTATCTATATATAGGATGATTCTTTAAAATCTTGGGAGATGAAACTAGAATATTGTTTTGATCAATAGCTTCATTATTATTGTGAGATGGGTTAGAAGAATCATTTGGATGTATTTCTTCTTTGTCATAAATTTGTGTAGTTACAAAATTTTCATCAAAATAAACATGTAAACTTTCTTCTATAATATTTGTCCTTTTGTTACAAATTCTATAAGCTTTGCTACGATCTGAATAGCCAACAAATATTCCTTTATCGGCCTTACGATCAAACTTTCCTAGATTTTCTTCAGTATTTAAAATGAAACATTTTGATCCAAATGTTTTAAAATATGATACTTTAGGTTTCTTACCAAAGAAATTCATAATAAGTGTTTTTTGTCATAAATGTTTTGGTAGATTACCACTGTTTAATATTGTTCTTGCACATTCTTGCAATGTTCAATTTTTCCGTTCAACTACACCGTTTTGTTGTGGTGTACATGGAATTGAAAAATTATGATTAATTCCCTTTTTATTGCAAAAATTTGTTAAAAATTCATTTTCAAATTCTCCTCCGTGATCATTGCGAATATTTTTAATTTTCAAATTCATTTGATTTTTAATTCTTTTTGCAAAAAATTTAAACACACCAAAAGTGTCGTTTTTATGTTTTAAAAACAAAGTCCATGTATATCTTGAAAAATCATCAAAAATTACAAAAACATACTTGTTATGATTTATTGATCTTACTTGAGTAGGACCAAATAAATCTATATGCAACAATTCTATTGGTTGTTTTGTTGAATATTATTTTTGGATTTAAAAGAACTCCTTTTTAATTTTCCAATTTGACATGCATCACACAAATTGTCTATTTTATAATTTACTTTTGGCAAACCTCTAACTAGTTCATGTTTTGATAATTTATTTATACATTTGAAATTCATGTGACAAAATCGTTTATGCCATAGCCATGGATCATCAAGTTTAGCAGTCAAGCATAAATCCGAATTTTTTCTTATATTCATATTCAAAATATAAATATTTTTATTTCAAAATCCTTCAAATAATAAATTTTTATTATTATCAAATATATTGCATCGATTTTTCTCGAAATTTATTTGAAAACCTTTATCACATAATTGACTAATGCTAAGTAAACTATGTTTTAAATTTTCTACTGATAAGACATTCGAAATAATAGGAGAGTTAGAAATACCGATGTTTTTGACTTCTCTAATTCCGATGACATATCCTTTTGAGTTGTCTCCAAAGGTTACAGTGCCTTCATCGAAATATTTTATATTTGAGAGTATCTTGGCATTCCCGGTCATGTGTTTTGAGCAGCAACTATCGAGTATCCATTTCTCCATACTTATATTTTTGGGTACCTACAAAATAAAAATTATTCAATTGGTACCCACTTCTTTTATTAGGGTCCTAAATGTTAGGAGGGGAGGGGAGGGTAGCCATACCCAAGTGGGTTTGGGTCCTTTAAAAACATAATTATTATTAAATACTACACTTGATAGAAAACTATCAATATGTTTTTGTCTAATTAACTAATTATTAGACTTTGATATCCAAATTTTTATATTTTTAGATTTTACATCTTTACTTAACTTTGGTGTTTTTTTGAAACTTTGATACAAGATACTTTGCTTTATAGCATTACCTTTTTTATTTTGTGAATTCTTTTCAAATCCTAATCTATTTCGATTACCAGAAGGTTTTGAAATTTTAATTAAATTATCAAGATCTTGTTTTCCTTTGTTAAACTTTGAAACATTGTTAGTAAGTTTTTGTTTATCCTTTAATTTACAAATTTTAGTTTTCGAAATTTCTATACTACTTTTTAGCTCAATATTTTCCTTAACCATATTATTCTCAAGTTTTAACTTATCTATTACACTAAGTTGTGTATCATATTTGATAGACTTTTTACACTTTTCTTATGAAATCTCCAATTCTTCTTCTAAAGTAACTTTTTCATCCTTTAATAATTCAATTTCGAGTTCTAATCGATTTATTTTGGCAAGGTGTTCTTTATTCAATTTTTTGATTTGTCTAAACTTATCATCAAGTTCCATACTTAATTCTAATAGTTCATTATAGCTAAGTTCAGGACATACCTCATCAGTGTTAGCCATAAAACATACATTAGCTTGTTCTCCATCGCTATACTATCACTATCAGAAGATGATGATGAATCGGAATCGTCCCAAGTGACTTTAAAATCTCTTTTCTACTTAAATTTCTCAAATTTGTTCTTTTTCTCATTGTTGCGTTTAGGACAATCCTTCTTCATGTGTCCGTATTGGTCACATTCATAGCACTTGATTTGAGATAGATCTGTTGTATTGGACTTCCCTTCTTTTTGGAATTTGGTCATCTTTCTAAATTTCTTGAATTTGTTGTAATTCTTGGCAACGAAAAGTATATCTTCTTCATCCAAATCTAAGTCATCATTCTTTGCTTGAAATCCTATGTTCTTCTTTTCAACATTTTGTTCTTTTCTTGCCTGTAAGTTAGCTTCATAGGACATTAAATTTCATATCAATTCTTTAACCTTGAGAGTAGAAAGATCATTAGCTTCTTCAATAGCTAATACCTTCCTTTCCCAATCCGATGTTAAAGAGTTGAGTATTTAAGAAACTAAATCAAAATCAGTAAACTTAACTCCTAATGTCATAAGATCATATTGAATAGTTTGAAATCTAGAATATATGTCAACAATATTTTCATTTTGCTTCATTTTGAATGAGGAGAATTGGTTATGCAAAATTGAAATCTTAGTTTGTTTGACCTTTGTTGTACCTTCATGTGTAATTTGTAAGGTACGCCAAATGTCAAACGCAGTGGTACATAACATGACACGTGAAAATTCATTTTTATCTAGAGAGCAAAATAAAACATTCATGGCTTTAGCATTGTTTGAGGCTAAGGCCTTTTTGTGCATCTATCCATGTGCTTATAGTTGTGTCAGGTGATTCATATTTATTTTGTGTAGCAGACCATATTTCTAGACCATTGGCTTCCATAAAAATACACATACGGGTTGACCAATATGCATAGTTGGAGCCATTGGATGTGCGGTAGATTATCCTTCTTGAAAGATACTTGTCATATTAGCGATTCAAAAACTTGTTACAATACTCAAACCAAGCTTTGATACTATTGAAAGTCTATAGTATGGTGGATCGATTATACAAATGACAAGTGTATGACTAATTTTAAACTATAGTGTAACAATAGTAAAGTATGTAAATAAGAATAATCACACCAGGGATTTTATACTGGTTTGGACCTCCCGTCCTACGTCCAGTCTCGAAGCTCCTCTTTGAAATTTCTTTTCACCAAATAACCCTCACTTCACCTGGAGGAACAGGTTTACAATAGTAGAGTTTCTTTATCAAGAATGTGTTCTCTATTACACGGATTTTGACTATAGAGTACAATTGAACATTCTATATCTCTTGAATGATTGAATACAATATTGTTCGAGAGAGTATGGAAGTGTATGATCTCATATTTGTAGATTTGATAGCAAGTGGATGATTAGAACAAGAGATGATCAAGATAGAGAGTCAAGCGAATTAGAAAACGTAAAAGTAAGTGCTTTGATCCTTCTTGATTCTTGTTTATATAGTTGTAGAAGGTTGCTTCTAGTAGTTAAATCTCTTCCTTCTCAGTTTAGAGTCATCACTGTTCACTGGTGAAGAGTTAGGGAGGAGATATGGAGTTGTGTCTCTTCGGAGATGGCAGTTGTAATTTGAATTATCTGCCCCGAGCCCAGTTTCAGATGTCTGAATAATGTTTTCGGACATCTGAGAACCTATTATTATTATTTTTCATCTTCTACGTTTAGACGTTTGAAGCTCTGCATTCAGACGTCTGAACCTGTTAAGTGATGTTCTCCTAGATTTATTCTTGAGTGTACCTCTCTTCGATTTTCATGCAACTTTGTACATGAATCATTTCAGTGCTTTAGTCATCATCTTGTCACAGTAGTGGTTTGTCTTGCTTTGAATTTGTATCTGTGTAGTTGTATGATACATATATAATTTCCATTGTATAGTTGTCATCGTCGAAATTGTAAACTAAGGGTTCTAACAATAATAGCTTAAGGTAGCGTCTTGTGTGCAGCTTATGTTGTTATCACCTTTCGGGAAGCTGAGATCGGCTTATGCTGGGATTTCTCTACTTGATTCGAACCCATCTATCTATAGTTGATCACTTCGAATTGGTCCTGTTATTACATGATTGATGTACCTGGAATGGTTTAAGCTTCGCATGTTGCTTCAGACAGCGAATCCAATATCAATCGTTGGTCGATAATGGGTAAGTGTAGGAGAACTAACTTTAGCGAGTGATATGAGAAGCTCTTTTCTTTCTTCAGTGCGAGTGAATCTATGTAGGATAAAGCGTTTGTAGTGTTCAGGACATCCAGCTCATCCCACATTGATAACATAATACACTTTCCCTAGTCAACGGTTGGAACCTGATGTGTCGGCATAAATTGATTTTTTTCTAAGTTCAAGTGTAGGGGAGCTTCTAGTTAAAAATAGAATTACCAGACCGCATTAGGTACAAGTTCAATTGTATAAAACGAAGCACCCGTCATCTCGTCATAAGTCCAGTAGAGAAAGCCTGACACTTCAAAAGCTGAATCGTCATTAGTTGCACCTTTACAAATAGTTTTAGTAGCACCTACTTCTTCAATACTGCAAGCTGAATATGGTCAATTGGTTTCATTTTGTCCAGTTGTAGACCGAACTCCTCCAAATTTTAGAGTTCTATTAAATCCTCCAAAGAGAGCTTCCTCCGTAATCTCTACTAAATTTTTGCATAATATTTGTTTACAACATGGCATTCCAGACGATGATATACGCCTTCCATCGAAGAATGAGTGCATATATACTATCTTCGAGGTATACAATTTTCACCGGTATATGCACTTAAATGGAGCAGTGCCCCCATTCAATCACTTCTTGAGAGAAACTCTTCTGAACTTGGGAACTGCCCCATTTCAGATTCATCCTAATGGGTATGCGATCTTGACTTGCCTTTGCGTCTTATTTATGTGGACATTTGATCATGCCTCGGGTTTCGATGAGTTGGATATTTTCTCACATTCAAGAAGAGAGACGAATGTTCGTCCCTCTTGGTTATCGAGGCCCAAAGAAACTGGAAGATCGTGCTATAGCTTCAAAGCAACCTGTCCCAATGCAAGACCCAGTGTTCCTTTGTTAGGTGTCCTAAGGGACTTAATCGTCTTTGGAAGATAAGGGTAAGTCCTCTCCTTTACTTATTGAGATTTAATATGTTGCTATGGGATTTTTAATAGATTGAATACTTGTTTTAGTTATTTTGAAGCCAAATAAAGATCCATCATTTGATCCAATTTTCCACACTCTGAAGGCAGTAGATGCCAAAGAGAGATCGGTCAAATTTTTGCTAACGGAATGAGAATTTGCTTGGGTAAGGGCTGCTGCATCTTGGAAGATCCGTCGTGGCCATTGAAGTTCTGTCTCCTTTCCATTCCAAAATTCGAACATGTTCCACTTCTTCATCACAAGGCTCGAAAGGGGGAGATGTCTCAGAAGGACAATGTGAGGACCCGGAATTTTTGGGCATTTGAAATTGGAATATTTAAATGATTTTAAATATTTAAATGATTTTAGATATTTAGAATTTAGTTTCTAACTTGAATTACAAATATCGCTATTTATTAGATAATTTAAATATTGAATTTAATAATTGGAAATTAGGAACATTTTTGAATTTGGAGTTTTAAGCTTGTTAAAAATAGTTTAAGGCTTATAAAATTTGTATTAATAATACTGAAGGTAATAGAACTTTTGAAATCGAATTTAAAAGCAGTTTGCTCAGTTTTAAAAATATATCGTTTAAATTGATATTTAAAAATAGTCTTCCAAGGCACGGTCTTGGAATTCGACGAAACCAGTCACATTGGATCCGTAATAGTGCATTATTTTCGATTTTCGAATTTTGTAGTATTTGGAGTTGACGTGTGACCGTATGGTTTGTAAACGCATTGAAATCTATATCGAAAATTTCATTATAATAATTGGGTCCAAAAAGCTATCTTCACATACCGATTGAATTAGGCCTCGAAACCTTTTCCATCGTGTTCGAAATAGGGGTATAACATTATAAACGCCTAGCAGCATGCCTCCATAGGGGTTCGTGATTTTAAGCTACGTTAATCGAAACAATTTGAATTTGAATTAAATATGTTATATTATATATCAACATCAGACTTTTTTGCCTTCATCTCAAAGGAACATGTGTCCTGCCCTTCCAAACACATGTTCGTTTGGTATAACACATGTCATTTTAAAAAAAATATAGGAGCAGTCGAGTTTTTAAAAAAATGGAAATCGAATTCGTTCCTTTCATAAAAGAATGGTCACGCCCTCATTCTCTTGCTTCTGAATCGAATCCACCTCAAAGGAATAATGGCCGACCCATTTCAATTTAAACTCATGAATTCCTCTTCTTCAAATTATTTGAATCAAATCGCGAGTTTTCCCTTGGCTTCATTCAATCTAATCGAATCGTGCTCCAATGTCCATTTTATTCTTTCGTTCGATTTAAAACAAAATCAAACAAGAGCTCATTCGAAAATCATGGGAGGATTTCCGAGGTCTAGGCATAGTTTTTGGTATGTCAATTAGGAGATATAAAGGGAAGCATCGCACGCAAGAGTGTCACAACAATTGAGGAGGGGGTTTCATGACCGAGGCAAGGGGTAAGCGAAGTGGAGGAGCTCGTGTGCAACTGGGGGATGCAGCAGAAGGGTGGCGACGTTCAAGGAGGGGTTGAGGCAGTCGCATGAGGCTGGATTTTGTCTCTGAGGTATTCGTTTTTGTTAATTAACTTGATTTAGTAAAAGCATACTTAAAGAAGAGAAATTTTTATTACAGTAAGGTATTTAATTTTGTTGATACGCGAAGATTTTGATCAATGGCAATGTGCTTTAAAGAAATATATGCAAATGCTAAAGGAAGATAGATGAAGACCAAACAAACTTAAAGTATGTTTTTACATGTGTCTTAGTCTAGATATATTGTTAAAATCTATCCTCAAGAAGCTTGCACGAACAGTAGAAATTTTTTATAAACTTCATGTTTCCATTAAGTTTTAACTATGAAGGTTTTATGAGTTCAGTCGACTGAACAGGAACAGTCAGTCGACTGAAACTGGAACAAAATTATACACATGCACAGTTTCAGTCGACTGAATTTCCTGCACGGTCGACTGAATTTGGTCCCGAAAATTTTACTTCATATTTTCAGTTGACTGAATTCCCTGCTCAGTCGACTGAATTTGAACCTGCGAATTTTCTCTGAAAAGACGCCTTCTTCCTCCCAAGAGTTGCAACCTTTCATCAATGGAAATGGAAGCATCTCTTATTTGCAACCTTTGACAACATATTCATCTCTTCTACAAGTATATATACATGATTCTAACATCATTTAATTCACCGAATTCTCTTGCTTTAATCTAACTATTCTCTTGTTCATATTCTCTAGATACTCTCAAAGCATTCATTAATCTATTGCTTGAATCACTGTTTTTGTTTATACCATTCTTTTTGATTCATAGCAATTCACATTTCCTAAAATCTTCACAAACACATTGCATACTCTCGAGGATAAGATTATAAGAATATTGTACTACAATAGACTCATTAGTGTTGACAAAAACACAAGAAGTCGAATATTGTATTTTAGTAATTGAGTTGAAGTCCTCTTCGGTAGTTGAGGCAAGAAATCCCGTTCGGTAGTTCGGGTAAGTTGTAAAACTATTCCTTCGGGCGAAATGAGGGTGTTAGTTAGTGAAATACCTAAGTGAAGCTTAGGGACTGGACGTAGGACGAGAGGTCCGAACCAGTATAAAATCCTGGTTTCTCCTTGCTTTTACCTACTTTATCTACCTAGACTATTTCAATATTCCATATTACACGATCCTATCGCATAACCCTCTCTTTCAATTGGTATTAGAGCAAGGACGTCCAATAACCATAACACCGTTATTAGACATATTGATAATATGGAAAATAACGCAAGTACAAGCACAACATCTGCCTATAGTTCTACATTTGCGGAAGGACAATCTACCCAAAGACCTCCTCTATTCAATGGACTAAACTATAACTATTGGGCTACAAGGATGAGGATTTATATGCAAGCAACAAGTTTCGAAGCTTGGAATGCTACTCAAGCAGAGTTCGTTGTACCCACAACCGATTATCCTACATGGACACAAACTCAAAAGAATGAAGCTAGTGCAAATGCCAAAGCTATGAATATGCTATTTTGTGCCCTGGATAGAAATGAATTCAACCGTGTTAGCATATGTACTACTGCATATCAGATATGGGAAACACTAAAAGTCATACATGAAGGCACAAACAAGGTTAAAAAAACAAAGATATCCATGCTGAAGAATCAATTCCAAAACTTTAGAATGCGACGAAATGAATCCATCAATGACATGTACTCAAGATTTTAAGACATTCATCATGCTCTATCGGACTAGGAGAAAGATACACGAATTTTGACATTGTGTCTAAAGTTCTAAATTCACTCACTGATGAATGGGAAAGAAAAGTACTAGCAATCGAGGAAGCAAATGATCTATCTACAATGAAACCAGAAGAATTGATTGGAAATCTTATGTCGTATGAAGTAAATATGCAAGCTAAAAAGGATCAAGCTCAAGAAAGAAAGAATGTTGCTTTTCATGCGGAAAAGGAAGAATCAGAGTCTGAAGATGTGGATCTAGCATTTATAGCCAAAAATTTCAAGAAATTCTTAAAGTATAGAAAAGGAAATAAAAACGGATTCAAAAAGAATTTCTTGAACAAACCTTCATCCTCAAATATAGAATGCTTCAATTGTCACAAGAAAGGACACATGCAAAAATATTGTCAAGAACAAATGAAGGAAAATCAGAAAAACTTCAACAACAAAAACAAGAAGGATAAATTCAAAAAGAAGGCATTTTCTGTAACATGGGACGATTCAGATTCATCTTCGTCCGAAAATGATAGTAATAGCGACAATGAACAGGCAAATGTATGCTTCATGGCTCAAGAATCTGAGGTAAATAATTTAACTTTCGACGATTTAATTGAAGTAAACACTGAACTTTTAAGCACAATAAAAACTCTTAAAAAGAAACTCAAAGAAACTCGTGAAAATCAAAACAAAACTGAATTTGAAAGGGATGTGTTAAAAGGTGAAAAGAAAATCTTAGAAGAAGAACTTGAAAAAGTTCAAGAATCTCATTCAAATTCGGAAACTCAATTATCACTCTTAAGTCAAGAAATTGAAACTCAAAAAACAAAGAATGATATAATTGTTTCTGAAAATCATGAGTTAAAAACTAAGATTAGACAAGTTGAGTTAGAAAATAAAAGTCTTCAAGCTAGATTAGATAACATCACTAAAAATGTTTCTAACTTTAAATAAGGAAGAGAAAATTTATCTAAGATTTTAGAAAATTCTCAATCCTCTTCAAGTAAACATGGATTAGGATATAAAAAGGAGTCAAAAATTCCTAAAAATAAAAATACAAATTTTAAGAGGAATATGGATTCAAAACAACAAATATTGCTAAAGAAACCTATTAAAACAAAAGTAGAAAACAAGGTAGTTAAAATTTGGATACCAAAGACTAACAATGTATTAATAAGAAATAAATACATTAAAACATTTATGGATAATGTTCATCATAATGAAAACTATATTTATAAAAAGGATACTAAACCAAATTGGGTTTGGTTTCCTAAACTCTAACTTTTTAGGACCCTATTAAACGGTAGGTACCAATAATTTCATATTTATTTTCAGGTCCCACTCAAAAGGAAGAAATGGATATTAGATAGTGGTTGTTCAAAACACATGACCAGAGACAAGGATATGCTTACAAACATCACTTACTTTGATGGTGGCTCGGTTACCTTCGGAGACAATTCAAAAGGGTATATCGTTGGCAAAGGAGATGTGAACAATTACGGTACATCAAATTTACCTTTATAAAAAATGTTTCATTAGTTGAAAATTTAAAACATAATCTACTTAGAATAAGTCAACTGTGTGACAAAGGTTTTAAAATAACTTTCTCGAATAATAAATGTAGTATTTTTGATCAAAACCAAAATCTTATTTTTGAAGGAAATAGAGATAGAAATATTTATGTTTTAAATATGAATATTAATCATAATTCAAGTATGTGTTTACTTGCTAAAGATAATGATCCTTGGTGATGGCACAAAAGATTTTGTTATATAAATTTTAAAACTATTAGAAAACTTTCTAAAAATGAATTAGTAAGAGGATTACCTAAAATAAATTTTAAAATAAGTAATTTTTGTGATGATTGTCAAAAAGGAAAATTAACGAAATCATCTTTCAAATCTAAGAAAAATATTTCAACTTTACAACCATTAGAATTAATACATATGGATTTATTCGGACCAACACAAGTTCAATCCATTAATCATAATCGATACGTAATTGTAATAGTTGATGATTTTTCAAGATATACATGGACTATTTTTATGAAAAATAAAAGTGACACTTTTGAGCATTTTAAAACATTTGTCAAAAGAATTCAAAACGCTAAAGATTTGAAAATTAAAAATATTCGAAGCGATCATGGAGGCGAATTCGAAAATGAAGTTTTTGAAACTTTTTGTAAAAAGAAAGGAATAAATCATAATTTTTCTTTTCCTAGAACTTCTCAACAAAATGGAGTTGTAGAAAGAAAGAATAGAACATTACAATAATGCGCAAGAACATTATTAAATGGATGTTCTCTACCAAAACATTTTTGGGCAGAAGCCGTTGCTACTGCATGTTATGTATTAAATAGAATATCAATTAGACCATTAACTAAAAATACTTATTATGAACTATTTAATAATAAAAAGCCAAATATATCTTATTTTAAAATATTTGAATCAAAATGTTTCATTTTAAATACAAAAGATCAATTAGGAACATTCGATTCAAAAGCTGATGAATGAATTTTCGTAGGATACTCAGAACGTAGTAAAGCATATCGAGTTTTTAATAAACGAACAAACTTAATTGAAGAAACTTTGCATATATCTTTTGATGAAAATTTTAATAAAAAATTAAATATAAAAGATGATGAAGAATTAATAAATATAGAAGAAATAAACTTTGAAAATAATAATAATGAACTAAGATCTCCTCCTAGAATATTACGAGATCATCCAACTCAAAATATAATAGGAGAAATAAATTCTCAAGTTAGAACAAGAAATCAACTAAATCAAATGGGTCATGTAGCTTTCATTTCATCAATTGAACCAAAAAATCCAAAAGAAGCATCAACAGATGATTATTGGATTATCGCAATGCAAGAAGAATTAAATCAATTTGAACGTAACGATGTTTGGGAATTAGTTCCCCATCCTAATAATCAATCAGTAATTGGAACAAAATGGATTTACAAAAATAAAGTAGACGAACAAGGTAATATAACAAGGAATAAAGCAAGACTAGTAGCACAAAGGTATAATCAAGAAGAAGGTATTGATTTTGAAGAAACATTTGCTCCCGTTGCAAGACTGGAAGCAATACGTATACTATTAGCCTTTGCTTGTTTTCACAATTTTAAACTTTATCAAATGGATGTTAAAAGTGCATTTTTAAATGGTTTTATTAAAGAAAATGTATATGTAGAACAACCTCTTTTATTTATACATGAAAAATATCCGGATCATGTATTTAAATTAAAGAAAGCACTATATGGTTTTAAACAAGCACCTCGTGCTTGGTATGAAAGACTTAAAAGTTATTTATTAAACTCGGGATATAAATTGGAAAAGTAGATCAAACACTTTTTATTAAAAATACTGCCAAAGATATTTTAATAATTCAAATATATGTAGACGATATTATTTTTGGTTCAACAAATGAAAATTTATGTAAAGAATTTTCAAACATAATGACTAATGAGTTCGAAATGTCTCATATGGGAGAACTATCATATTTTCTCGGACTTCAAATCAAACAATTAACAAATGGAATTTTTATAAACCAAGAAAAATATTGTGCTAATTTAATTAAACGATTCGGCATGGAAAACACTTCTGTTAAAGCTACTCCTATGAGTACCACTACACATCTCGATCAAGATGAAAATGGCAAAAGTGTAGATCAAAAATTGTTTAGAAGTATGCTAGGTTCCTTACTTTACTTAACCGCTAGTAGACCTGACATAGTGATGAGTGTTTGTTTATGTGCAAGTTTTCAATCTAATCCTAAAGAATCACATTTAAGAGCGGTAAAACGAATTATGCGATATCTTAGCAACACTAAAGATTTCGGTCTTTTCTATCCAAAGGAATGTTCATTTGAGTTAGTATCATTCAGTGATGCTGATTTTGGTGGATCTCGAACGGATAGAAAAAGTACAAGTGGTACTTACCATTTCGTTGGAAAATCACTTGTATCTTGGTTTAGTAAGAAACAAAATTGTGTCTCGCTTTCCACATGCGAAGCAGAGTATATATCAGCTGCTTTAGCTTGCACTCAAGTTATATACATGCAACAAACACTTAAAGATTTTAATATAAATTTAACAAATTCTACAATATACTGTGATAATACAAGTACAATAAACTTATCTAAAAATTAATCACTCTCGTACAAAACATATAGATATTCGTCACCATTTTTTACGTGACAATATCGAAAAAGGAATAATTAATTTAGAACATATTTCTACCGAAAATCAAATTGCCGATATATTTACTAAACCTCTATTAGAAAACTCCTTTATAAAACTACGACGATAATTAGGTATAATATCCTTTAAAAATATTAATTAGATATACATTAGAAACATTTCCATATTTCAGTCGACTAAAACAAATTGTTCAGTCGACTGAATAATAATTTTAAATATTTTCAGTTTTGTTATATGTTACATTATATAATTTATAGACCACACATTTGTAAAACTGAGTTATTAAATAAGAAACATACATTTTAACAAAATCCTCTTTACCACTAAATCTCTATGCGGTTAAAAATTCTTATTAAATTATAACCGTTATTTGTTTAGTAAAATTCTATTATAAATAAACTCTTAAAAATATTTTTATTTTCATCTTGATTTTACGAATAAAATCTTAATTCAATATAAAATGTCATCCAACAACTCCTCTCCAATCAATATCACCTCTTCAGTTGATAACACTCCAACGTCGCCAAAACTTCCCACACCAACACCAGCACATGAGCCGGTTTACAAATGGGAAAATTATCGTACTGGTTTCACACCAGAATCCAAAAAGGCGAAACGCGGACTCTTTATTTCATCTGACACAAAAAGAAATATTGATGAAATTCATCACTTCCAACAACAACAGATAGATCTTCAAAGAGAACTATACTTCGAACAAAAAGTTACAGCAAGACGTTTAAGCTTCATAGAGCAAATTGGTTTACGCTTCTGTGGATCAAAGAAGAACGAAGTGGCTGAACCCCTACCTCGCCCCGTTAGCTCTCTTGATCCTTCTTCATTTTATCGTACACCAGTCGATCCTTTGAATCCTTGGATGTCTCCTAAGACTCCTCAATATAGTCCGAATTCATGGGATATAAATTACATAAAGAATGAAGGAAAGAAGACTCCAAGTCCATCCCCAAAGAAATAGTTAAATTTTGAAAAAAAATTACGTTGTTACATCAATATTTTTGTAACAATATCTTTAAATAAATTGTTTAATTTCAAAAATTAACTGAAACAAAAAAAAATGCATGTTTCAGTCGACTGAATGCCCTGCTTAGTCGACTAAAAATATGACAGAAAACAATATATACAAAGTTCAGTCGACTGGAACCATCTGCACGGTCGACTAAAAATTCAATAGAAAATTTCAGCAACAAAATTCAGTCGACTAAATGTACTGCTCAGTCGACTGAATCTATCACAGAACACTTCGGCCTTTGATTCAGTCGACTGAACAGTATATTCATTCGACTGAACGCTACTTCCCAGGCAAAATTTCCCCTTTTAACCACTAGATTTTACCCTACCAATTCACTTTTACCTCCTACAAATCTTCTTCCCCAAATTAATTTCGAAACCCTAGCTCCCAAATTCCTCAAAATCAAATCAATTCTCACCCAAATGGCACCAAAAAGAGCAAGAGCTTCATCTTCTTCATCCTCCGAGCCAATTGATGCTCAAATAGCACAATGGCTTTACGATGGAACCGCTGTCACTCGATGGAACAAGATGAAGAATTCTCGAATTTTCGAGCATTCTTTCGTTGATTTTCCAAGCTTTCAAACCAACAACATTCAAGCGTTAACAGATCCGGCAGGTTTAACTTCACTTTTAGATTTGAAAAGAAATGACCATGCCATTAATCATGTAATGGTAAAATTATTTTATGCTAATCTTAATCTTGGACACCAAACTCCAAGAAATCCAAACAATAGTGTTTGGAGTATGGTGTGTGGAAAGAAAGTTTGGTTTTCATTGGATAGAATAGCACACATTTTAGAGTCTCGAAATGTCGGGAGAAAGCTAGAGGAGATATAATTCAATCCACACATTCGCGACAACATAAACCATCGATTTATGGATGATAATATCAACTTTAGGGATTTTAAGTCCACCTCTCTTCGACCCATGGCGAGAATCCTCCATAAAGCCCTAATGAGAACGATTACTCCTCGTACGGGCTCGTACGAAATTGTCTACCCAAATAACTATCGAGCTCTATATGCTATTTTTGGCAATATACAAGTTAATTGGGTACAGCTTATTCTTGATGAGTTTCTCACTTTCAACAATGGCAAAATGCGCACTATTTACTTTGGAGAGTACATCATGCGACTTCTCCTAAATGTCGATAAGCCATTACCTGAATCAGAGAATACAATGGTCCATCAAATTAACCATCGGACCATAAGCCTAATGCAACTCCCCTCTCGACCTCCTCGCATAATATCACTTGCCGAATGGGAAGCAAGGAATCAAGAACAACACCAACAACAACAACAACAACCTTCTCAACCTCGCCACGAAGAACATCTCGAGCAAGATGATGAAATTCGTCTTGTTGACCCAAGCTTCACTACCAACCAATCCTTGGGGATATTGTCAAGAAATCAACAAATTCTTGATACTCGTCTTAAAAAGGTAGATCATAAGCTTGACAAAATCAAAGGATTCTTCAACGAGCTTTGGGATGCAATCTCGTGCTCAAGCACCACTACTGCTTCAACATCTCGCGGCAAACGTCCGGCACCTACATTTACATGGACGACATCCGAAAAGCATACAAGTAGCAGCGCAAGTGGAGCTAGTTGTGGCCAAGGAGGAAGAGCACATAGACCACCAATAGGAGGACCTGTCATACGTGAACCAACAGGAAGAGAAGGTTCATATGACTGGGATAAGGATGAGTAGTTTTGTTGTTTTGATGTGTATTTTTAACTTTCTAATTTTGTCTGTCACAACATTTTTATTTCTCTTAATTCATGCTTATGCAAATATTCTCTATGCTTCAGTGATTGTTTTGATAAATTATTACTGCTGGTAGTTCTTCCTTTTTGTCGATGACAAAGGGGGAGAAAATCTATGGTACTAACTTTGTTTTGTAGGAAAGATAGTGCATACATTCAGGGGGAGAAAATAAGTAAAACGTCTAGAATAAATCAGTATTGTCATCAATCAAAAAGGGGGAGAATGTTGATACGTGAAGATTTTGATCAATGACAATGTACTTTAAAGAAATATATGCAAATGCTAAAGGAAGATAGATGAAGACCAAACAAACTTAAAGTATGTTTTTACATGTGTCTTAGTCTAGATATATTGTTAAAATCTATCCTCAAGAAGCTTGCACGAACAGTAGAAATTTTTTATAAACTTCATGTTTCCATTAAGTTTTAACTATGAAGGTTTTATGAGTTCAGTCGACTGAACAGGAACAGTCAGTCGACTGAAACTGGAACAAAATTATACACATGCACAGTTTCAGTCGACTGAATTTCCTGCACAGTCGACTGAATTTGGTCCCGAAAATTTTACTTCATATTTTCAGTTGACTGAATTCCCTGCTTAGTCGACTGAATTTGAACCTGCGAATTTTCTCTGAAAAGACACCTTCTTCCTCCCAAGAGTTGCAATCTTTCATCAATGGAAATGGAAGCATCTCTTGTTTGCAACCTTTGACAACATATGCATCTCTTCTACAAGTATATATACATGATTCTAACATCATTTAATTCACCGAATTCTCTTGCTTTAATCTAACTATTCTCTTGTTCATATTCTCTAGATACTCTCAAAGCATTCATTAATCTATTGCTTGAATCACTATTTTTGTTTATAACATTCATTTTGATTCATAGCAATTCACATTTCCTAAAATCTTCACAAACACATTGCATACTCTCGAGGATAAGATTATAGGAATATTGTACTACATTAGACTCATTAGTGTTGACAAGAACACAACAAGTCGAATATTGTATTTTAGTAATTGAGTTGAAGTCCTCTTCGGTAGTTGAGGCAAGAAATCCCGTTCGGTAGTTCGGGTAAGTTGTAAACCTATTCCTCCTGGTGAAGTGAGGGTGTTAGTTAGTGAAATTCCTAAGTGAAGCTTAGGGACTGGACGTAGGACGAGAGGTCCGAACCAGAATAAAATCCTGGTGTCTCCTTGCATTTACCTACTTTATCTACCTAGACTATTTCAGTATTCCATATTGCACGATCCTACCGCATAACCCCCTCTTTCAAATTTTATATTATTTTATCTTATTAAATCACACACACACACACACATATATATATAGGAAACAGGAAACATATATAGTTAGATAAGGTTTTAATCTACAGAGAAAGAAAATTTCTGTTTTTACAAATATACATATTTTAAGATAAGTATTAAGGTGATTTACTCGTTTTATTAACTTATTAAATTATTTTAGTTGCTAAGGATTATTTATAAAAGAATTTTTTTTATAGAGAAAAGATTTTGGAGAAAATTATAAAGAAATTTTAAGTGTTGAAGAGTTTTATAAAAACTAGATTTTTGAACTATATAAATTAGTTTTGTAAGTATATGGGTTTCAAAGGAAAGAAAAGAAAATGTAGGTATATATATGTCTATATAAGAATATATATATATATATATATATATATATATATATTTGAACTTACTAGATTGTTTTAAAATAAAGGATTCAAGGAGATTAACTTGTTAAATTAGCTTATTTAATTATTTTATTTACTAAAAATTTCAAAGGGAAATTACTTTAAAATAAATTATTAGTTTAAATTAAATGATTAAATATGGATAGATTGTTCGATTAGTTCAAGTGTTAATAAAACATATAACGTTTTACAAGGTCTGAAACCGTGAAGAAATGGTCAAGATGGAAATGGATTGCAAAACAAAAATCAAAGGTGAGTTAATCTCACTCGTTTGGATTTCCATTAACTTTAAATAGTTAAATTTAAATTATGGGTTGAATGATTGAATTGACTGGATGTGATATTATATATAGTAGTGTATGTGTGTGTGTGTGTGTGTATTGGAGCGATTGATTTCCCATATTATATAGCGGATGAGAATCTATGCGCCCCGCATAATAGCGGATGACCCCATATACCGCGATATTCCACCTCGAACTGGAATTGGTATTTTATACCGTGCTAACATCTGTGGATGCTGGGTATTAATTAAAAAAGTCGGTTTTTTTAATGGCGTCTGATCAGCCTCCAATTCCTGTTCTCCCTATTCACCATCTTCCACGTCCTCCTGATGGAACTTCTTTTTCCTCCAGTGACACCCAAGCTTCTTCATCTATGCATAATAGAGATAAAGATTTTCAGCAACACAACTTTTCCAGAATGGAGCGTAATCCATACACAAGGCTTCTGGCAGAATTTCCACCCCTAAGCTCATATATGAAGGTCACTGATAATTTAACTCGAAATTCATACTCACAATCTTGGATAGAGATCATTAGAGCTAGTAAATATCACAACTCTGCCCAGTTGAAATATTATGAACCATCCATTAAAGATAATATCAGATATGCTACTATTGATGAACAAATGATTTTAGAAGCTAGAAAAGCATGGAAAAATTCAATAGTCTTTTATGTATATGCAACAAGCCTTATTACAAATTCCTAAAGGACTATATTGACCGTACTTGGCATATACAAGGTGGATATCAATTATTCACAAGGGATAATGGTTTTTACATCATCAAATAAGAATCAAAAAAGGATTGTGATACTATTCTAGCTGGAGGTCCTTATTTCTACAATAAAAGACTGATATTCATGAAGAAATGGCAGCCAGGTATAAAATTAATGCGAGAATTTCTTCATTCCATACCGATTTGGGTGCAATTTCCTAGTTTGGATCTGGACTTGTGGATTGTTGAAGCAGTTAGAAGGATTGCATCTATTATAGGACACCCAATTAAACTAGATCAAATAACTTCGGAAATGATCAGAATATCTTATGCTAGGGTTTTAGTTGAGATTGATAATAATTGCACTTTCCCTGCAGAAATCCCAATTCAATGTTTGATGGTTCGATTATATGGCAAAAAGTAACTTGTGAATGGAAACCAAATACATGTACAAATTGCAAAATCTTTGGACACTCGGCTAATTCATGTTTAACCAAAAAAGTCTGGATGCAGAAAGAAAATATACATAGGAATGATGATATGGAAGAAGATAATATAGACCAGCTTAGCATCAATGAAGGCTAAAGCTAGATATAATATGGAATTGGATAAATCACTTGTAGCAAAGGACAATCTCAATAGTGCTCCTCAGACCTCAGTACATGATCAAGAGCATTCCTACATTCATATGGAAAAAGGTAAGGAACCAGTTACTGTTAATCATAAAGAAAGCTTTCCAATAGAGACTCTGTCGTGAATAATATATCTCTTAACCACAAGTTTGAAGTATTACAGTCAAACATCTTTGATATCATTGATAACTCTAAGGTCCTAGAGGAACCTCAACAAATGGTTAAGGGTGAAACTAATCATAAAGAAGGAGCATTCTCGCAGGTGAATACTATCATAGATTGTCCTTCTGAGGAATTCCATAATTCAGATGCTGATGAAGCTGACCCTCAAGACACTAACATGCAAGAATTAGATTTTTCTTCAGGTAGTCCTACAAAAAGAACGGGAAAAATTAATCTAAATAACAATAGTGGAGATGAGGTATTTATTGAAGGAGAACCATTTGTTGAACAAACCCCAAGTGGAATAATTTGTTATCGCAGACATAAAGAGGAATACAACCTTCCTGGTGGTGTGAAATCCAGGAATATCTCCAAAAAAATGATTAGATTTGAAATGTCGATGCTCTTCTGGAATATCAGAGGTTTAAATTCTCTCACAAGACAAAGAGACTTAATGGACTTGCTCAGTAAGAAACAAATTAACTTGATGACTATTGTGGAGCACAAAATGTCCAGTATGTCTATAGCTAATTATACATTGAAATTTAAGGATTGGTTCTTTATCAATAATAATTCTGATGGTGCAAAAGGAAGAATTTTGGTTGGTTATAACTCAAAATATTGGAAACATCAACTTCTTCTTATGGATCATCAATGTATTACCTGTCAATTTATTAACACTGGCGGTCTTCATATTTTTATATCATCTGTATATGGGGCTAATCAATCTCATCAAAGACAGGCTCTCTGGAATCATCTTCTGCAAGTTAAAAATAAAATTAATGGTGCTTAGATAATTAGAGTTGATTTTAATGACATGCTTTTTTCTGCTGACAGATTGAATTTCAGCCTCCCTAATCTATCTTTTGGCAATGATTTTCTTCACTGCATTTCTTCTTTAAATGTTATGGAGCCCCATTCTAAAGGTAATTTTTCTCTTGGAGGGGTGGTTTGAATTTTTCTTCACATTCTCGTATTGACAGAATTTTTATTAATCAAAAATGTGCTTCTTTGTTCCCTAAGATGACAGTTTCTTATCGTGAATATTCAACTAGTGATCACACTCCCATTTTGCTCTATTTATATGGTAAATAAAATGAGTTACCTTTTGCCAAGAAACCCACTTTCAGGTATAAAAACTTCTGGTGTTATCGACCTGGTTATCATAATCTGGTCTCTCCGATTCTGAAAACGAAACTGGCGGGAAATCAACTGTATCAATCTATTTATAAATTAAAGTTGATAAAGGATTACCTCAAGAGATGGAATGGCAGCAACATCAGTATTAAAAAGCAAATTGATCCGATCACGGTAACCAACAATGACATATACAATTGTATCCTTCAGCACCCTGATGATCTGAATTTATTACAACAATATCAGGACAATATAAGAGTGCTTGAACTATTGCTATATAAACAAGGTATGGATATTAAGCAAAAGGCAAAAAATCAAAGGTCTTCTTGAAGGTGATCTCCCTACTAAATATTTATATTCCAAACTATCAGCAAATCGAGAAAGACTTCAAATTAAATATATGATTGATTCTAACGGTCAACCGTTGATAGATAATACTGTATTCGCAGATAAAACTATCAGATATTTCCAGCAGATATTTAATTCTAATCATCTTCATACTAACTTTTCTGCTATTATTCCCAAGAAAATAATTTCTGCGGCTGGAAAGGAAATGTTAGATAGTCCAATCAAAATGGAGGAAATAAAAGCAGAGATTTTTAATGTGAAGGATGATAGCAGTCCAGGTCCAGATGGATATGGTGCAAAATTATGCAAGGTACACCAGAATGAAATTAAAGACGATCTGTATCTTGCCCATAATGATGCTTTTTATAATGGCAAAATTGTCAAAGAAATTAATCATACCTTTCTGGTTCTAATTCCGAAGACCCAAATGCTTCTGAACCCAATGATTTCAAGCCTATTTCCTGCTGCAATATTTTATATAAAATTATAAGTACGGTTTGCAGCAATAGATTGAAGACTATCATGCCTTATATTATTTCAGAGTGTCAAACTGCATTCATTAAAGGCGGATATATGTTTGAGAATAATTTATTAGCATTTGAAATGGTGAGGAATTTCAGTAAACCTAGATTAGATAGAATGTGCATTAAAGTCGACTTACGAAAAGCTTATGGCATAATAAACAGGGAGTTTATTATTCATATAATGAAACAGATGGGATTTCCTTTCTATTTTTGCAGATTTGTATATACATGTATTTCATCTCCTATTTTTTCTATTCTAATTAATGGAATTCCAGTGGGATTTATCAATAGCAACAGAGATCTACGCCAAGGTGATCCTATTTCCCCTATTTATTTGCTATTTCTATGGAATATATTTCTTTACAACTAGACTTGGCATTATTCAGTGGTAATTTATCCCCAATCATCAACAATGATCCTATTATCTCTCATTTATTTTATCCTGATGACTTGCTATTATTTTCTAAATGTGACAAATAAAGTGTTGACACTATTAAGTCGTTCCTTAACTCCTTATCTATCATGGGACTATCTGTCAATGAAGATAAATCAAAAATATTCTTCAATAAAGGCAACAAGGTAAAAGACTATGTTACTACAACTCTAGGTCTTCAAGCAGCTGATCTTCCAATCAAATATCTTGGCATTCCCTTATCTAACAAAAAACTTACTATTGTGGATGCACATCAATTAATAGATTCTATAAAGACAAAAGTTACGGGATGGAGTAACAGGTTTCTTACGACAACTGGACGAATCGAACTGATAAAGACCTCTATATATCCAATTATTCTCTTTTGGATCCAAATCAGCCAACTTCCTAGTCAAGTTATAAGTAAAAGTGAGTCATTATATGCAAATTTTATTTGGAATAATAAGCAGCATAAGATATCCTGGAACCAGCTATGTTTGCCAAAGGAAAATGTTGGTAGGTCTAAGAGATATAAGATATCTTCAACAAGCAACTATACTTAAACTCATTTGGGTGTTTCTCAAAGCTGAATCACTATGGGCAAAATGGATGTTTAACAGGTATGTGAAAGATAACAATTTCTGGACTATGCAAATTAAAAGTAATGATTCATACATGTGGAAAATGATGCAGAAAAATAGATAACATTGCAAAAATCTCTTCAATAGATTAATTGTCAATGGCAAAGCAATAAATTTAGTCTCTGATCCATGGATTCACGGTAAAAATCTTGTTTCATTTACTGGATGGCATAATCTCCATATGAATTCAATGCAGCATTATACGGTTGACAAAATTATATCCAATGGAGACTGGAATTTAACCAATTTAAGGATTCCTACTTATCTTAAATCAATAATACAAAAGATAAAAATCCACCAAGACCATCAAAAAGATTTCTGGAGTTGGATTCCTAATCAAAAAGGAGAATTTGCATTCAAATTCGCTTATCAAGTATTACATCCTTCTTCTTCGCAGTTTGAATGGGCAGCATTTATCTGGAAAAAGCCTTCTGTTCAAAAGTTTGCCTTTTTAACTTATTTAGCTTGTTTAAACAAGCTCCCAACCTTCGACAGGGTTCAAAAATGAAATACTGCAATTACAAATTCGTGTAAGTTCTGCAACTGCCATGAGGAAAGTAAAGATCATCTTTTTTTCCGGCGTTCATACTCAAAATACATTGGGACTTTCATCAAAAACCAGCTTCATATTAATACGAAAGGCTCGAATTCTCTTATGGATGAAATTTTGGAACTCAAGCAGAAAACTAAATCTAACAACTGATCTGCTACGATTGCTCGCCTAGCTCTCACTTCTACAATTTATTCACTATGGAAAGAATGAAACAATAGATTATTTCGAAACTTATCTGTTCCACATGAGATAACCGCAAAACTTATCTTAACTCAAATTCATGCGACAATTCAAAGCTTCGATACCAAGAAGCGATTGGATCTAGTGGCTTGGAGAATTACTGCACCTCGATGTTGAAGCTTGTCTCGAAATTTAATTGCCATTTTTCGATCTGATATATAAGTAGATAAATGAGGAAAGTTGAAAGAGTAACACGTGGGCTGCAATGTTTTTAATCGTTTAATATTTGTGTTGTATTAAATTATGGACTAGAATTCAAAGAGGGCCTTTTCATTTTGTATAGTGTTTGTTTGTTTCCTCCTACTTCATATTTTGTATCCCTCTTTGAATAACTTTGTATCTTTCTTTTATATAATAGAGTACCCTTCCCCTTTCAAAAAAAATATCTGTGGATGCAGGGAAACAGGTTGGAGAGATCCAACTGGATTCCTCAAATGTTTGAATTTATTTCATATTCTGTGATATGATTTATTGATAATATGCGATACATTATATTGGTAATTGAAATTATTGAATGTTATGGTTTGGTCTAATATATTTTGGTATTTTAAGATGTTAGAAATATAAAAATTGGATTTTTTGAAAGGAAATAAAAGTAGAGAATTTTAAGTGGAATAATTTTATAGAATTGGATGAATTAAAAAAAGGAATTTAGAAAAGGATAAAAGTTGATTTTTGAAATCCTATCGAATAAACTCCAAGTATGGCGAAAAGATTTTTAATAAATGGAAATAAATGAATTTTGAGAACTTAAGTATTATTGTTTAAAAATTGAAGAATTTATTTTAAATTCATGATTTAAAATGGTTTGGGAGGATTTTAAAATTAAGTATGAAAATAATATTTCAGATTTTATATAAGATTTTAAATCTAAATAAAGGAGTGAATATGGAATTAATTGGTTTTATAATAAATTTGGGTAAGTAAATGAATTTATTTTAAAATGGAGTTGGTTTTGAAATCAACTTGAAAACCGATTAAGTGTTTAAAACTGGGATTAAAGAAGAACGAAATTATGGAATTTATAAACGGTGTTTATAAATAAAGTGAAATATTTATCAGAGGATAATTTGGAAGTATAATTTCAGGATGGGGATTTATAAGGAAATGGTGATTTTTAAAAAATAAATAGTAGTTTATTTTTAAAGGGTGTGGGAAGGAAAGTATTTCCTTGGAAAGCTGAGTATGTTTTCAAAGAAAGATTTTCAAACATAAGATAGAGTTTTAAAGTGGTTTTAAAACGTAGAGAAATTTTATTATTTTAAATTCTTTTAGAATTTTAAAGTAAATATTTATTTAAATTAATTATAATAGTAATTATTTAGAAGGTTTAACTAGTATTATGATTTAAAAATAATTATTTAATATTTGTACCTTATAGAATAACTTTTATTTTAAATTAGTTTTGGCTTAAGTTTTTACGTGAGAAGTTATTATAAATTTCATAACTAGTATTTTAAATAAATTATTTAAGTAGTTTTATTTTAAGTTTTTTAAATTATATATTTTTGGATAAAGTGATTTAAATTATTTTAAAATCTAAAGTGTTAAGACTTGGTGGTTTTCAGTGGAAATAAAACAATTGGGTGGAAATTTATTTCCACAAGAGAAAAAGCGATTTGAAAAATATTTTCAAAGGAATTAATGTATAGAAATATCTTGTGAAGATATTTTGAACTAAATAATTTGGGAAATTATTAATGCATGATGTGTGAATGTTATTCGATTGTCCGACTATCACTATTGGCCAATGCGCTGATTATTTCGAAGAGACGGGGATCGGGATTTATTTCCCGAAAACCACTTCGATCCGGTTTGAACGTTTTCGTGAGGAAGAAAAGAGATTAGAGTCGAAGTTGGAGCAGTGAAGTGCAAGGCTAATCGCTACTAATCCTAAGGGTGATTCCAAATGGATGTAGTAGGAATAATGCCTTCGGTTCCGTTCGGACCCGGAACGGACCTGTATGGATGAATGCTTTCAGAACATCGTCAGGGGGACGATGAGCATTCTAAGTGAATGTGTGCTAAAAAGGTAACGCATAGCCTCGAGCCTCATCAACCGAGAATGGCTAAAACAGGGAAGGTGCACACAAGGCTAACTGGCTAGCAACCAATTAGGGTAAGGTAACCTCTATCTAGATGTCCCTTTATTTCGGCTATGTGGGCGGTTGCTGATCCCAACCATGGGGTGATCTTATTCGGACTATCTAGTAAGGGGTAGCTCCGGCCTAGTGTTGCAGAGGATCAGGGTGGATCCATGGTACGGTGATCTAGACCACGTACTGTGGCGGGCGGTACCCCAGTAGCCCTGCCATTGATGGAAATCCACTCTCCCAACATGCCTTTTACGGTTTTGATTGTAGAGCCTAGTATTGCTGGAATTTAATGAATGTAACAATTTTGGCTATTCCAATAAGTATTTGTATATAGACACTACTATAATTTCAGAGGATTTGATAAGAAACGTTTTGGTTCTCATAAGGTAAAAACCCGGCATGTTTATTTGTGGCGTGGTTTTACGAGATACCTTTGATTTCAAAAGGATTTTGGAAACTTTGATAATTCAATTGAGTGTGTTTTCTCACTCTGGTTTTCTAGACTGACTAGGGTTTTACTTAACTATAATTCTTGGGTCGACCGAGTAATATAGAGTATAGATTCTGCATGGACTGCTGTGGAGCTCAGGAGACGAGCTGGATGGCGAGACGTATCACACGTATTTGATGTATTATGGTTTAATGCATAATCAGTTTCTGTGGGACAAGTTAATATAACTGTCCAATGTTGTATTTTGTTTGATTTTGTACTCTGATGATGTAATATATAGTACAGTTACAGTTTCTTTGTATAAAAGTCTGTTGCTATCTATTATATATTGTTCCGCTACATTTGTGAGATTCTGATATTGTTTTCTATTCCTTCTTCTACCTCCATCTTTAACCCTAATGGTTCGGTTTTCCGACTTTTGATTATTCGGCATTTGATACAATGGACGTATTGATGTCGATATTCGACCGTCAAAAAATCAAGTCGTTACATTCTGGTATCAGAGCTGAAGGTTAAGTGAGAACCTTGGCTCTGGTCGGTGTTACTCATTAAAATAGAGTCCGTAGTACTCTAGAATGAGTTTGAGTGTATTAATAGATATGAGCGCGTATTTGTCAGTGAATATAAAAATTATTTTTATATTGTGTTGACTTATCGATTGAGTGTTTATTGATTCTGGTCGATATTTGGGACGCCACGTCATCGATAGGGGTTTCTAAACTCTTAAACAACATAAACCGACACAATATTGTTCTAAAATAGGGAAAATGAAATAATTTTACCCAAATTATTTTTGTATATAAAATAAATAATTTTCCATGAATTACTATAGTTATATATGGTTGCTTGGTTGTTAGAAAGTGATGATATTAAATTATTATCATTGATGTGTAGAAATTGAAGTAGGAATTGAAAGTTATAACCAAAGGTTAAGGAATAAATTTATATAAAAAATAGGATTCGTAAATGTGATTTATAATTGAAAATGAAATAAAAATTCCAGAGTAATATCTATATATGAATTGAAAGGATTTGGAATTTGAAATTTTGGAAATTAAATTCCTTTGAGCTTGAAAATGATTTTCAAAGGTTTTGGGGGAATAATGGTGATATTATTTGAGAAATATTTTTGAATTGGAAATGAAATCTGGTGGGACTTGGAATTAAAAATATTTGAAATTGTTATTAAACAAGGTGAAAGCATTGAATACTTTTCATACGCTGGGAAATAACTTCGGTGATGACTACAGAATCGTCGATGTTCATTTTCGAGTTTCCAAGAGAGGGATTGCTACCTAGATGTTTTGGATTGGTGTTTGTTTGCAAAGATTGGGTTTGATTTTGAAAATGAAAAGAATAGTTTGATTTTGATATATATGTTTTCAAAATTTATTTTGAAACGTTGAGGAATTTCTTAAACTCTGGAGTTAATTTAAAATATTTTGGAATATTTAAGGAATTGTTTAAACTCTGGAAGTAAATTGGAAATGTTTATGGAAACATAATTGAGTTTACAACTAGTAAAATTTGAAATTTTCTACAATAGAAAATTTTAACTTGAACAAGAATTAAAATTTGTAGTAAGTGAGAAAACGAAATAAGTTAGAATGTAACCAATTAAAAGGAATTAGTAAATGGAATGTAACTGAATTAGCTTAAAGGGAACAAATCCAAGTAAGCTAAATGGAATAGTTTTTGAAATAAAATTTATTAAATTAGAGATAAATTTGTGAATAAAAAAATATTTGGTTATTACTAAATGGAATTGGGACTAAAATATTTGGATTATGTCAAAAATAAATGAGTAAAATAAAATTAGTAAGTAAATTAATTTATTTAAGTGGGTAAGAAAATGGAATTGAGGTTGAATATTGGAATATACTTAATTTAAATTATGCAAAGTAAAGTGAAGTTGGAAAAATTAAGTCAAAGTAGACTAAAAACAATTAAAGTTTGGAGATAAAGTCCATTAAGATTTAAAATAAATTAGTAAGTTGAACTAATTAAAGAAATGACTAATAAAATATGGTTTGAGATGAGATGAATTGAATTCAATATTTAAAAATTGGAAGGTAAATTGAATTCAAATGGAAATGTAAAGGCAAAGTGAACAAATGAATATAAACTTCATTAGTGAAGTAAAAATAAATATAAGAAGTGTATAAAATATTTATATTAAACTTATGAAGAAATGGTGAAATTATTAAGTAAAATTTGGGTAGTGGGAAAATATCCTAAGTTAATACTGAATAAAGGTTAAGTAAAGTTATGGAATGGGATAATTGTGAATAAGTAAATAAAAATCAAAATAAATATGAATAAAAAGAAAATTGTTATAGCTAATAATCAATTGAAGAAAATACGTAGGATGTACATATATTATTTTATTCGCATAATGATTTGATCCAGATTCGAGCATGGAATTTCGAGGTAGTTATACCGATCCGATTTGGGATTTTTCACTCGATTTTCGACGGCGAACTCTGATATGGATTTTTGATTGGTTCTGAAATTCTCTATCATGGTTTAGGATTATGCAAGAAGAATGACGGTTTCTGATCAAGAAACCAGATCTAAGTCCACATTAGGAAGTCGGGTGAACAATACTAGTTCGGAAGTGAAATTGTGTGATCGAGTGAGCGATCAGAGTTGGTATTGCATACGGATGATATATGTGCATCGTATGACTTAAGTAAAACAAATATTGAAACTTTTGTAAAGAAATGTGTAAAATGATTTTGAATGTTGTAAGTGGACAATATTGCTAGATAGGATATACAGGTGTTTTAAAAGCAAAAAAGAAATTGGGATTTTTGATTTCAGAAGATAAATTGAATTGCTCAACAAAAGGTATGTATTTAAATTCCTGTATGAACATTGATGGTTTTCTGATTTATCCACTTGGCAGTTCGTTTTCTTTTGAAATCTGGGGGACCGTAGAGGCATTTTGTAGTTGTAACGAGCTAGCCGCGCAAAGGAGACGCTGACGAAATTTTTTGAAAATTTAAGGAGTTAGAAAAATTTAAGAAAATTTTGATAATTTAAATTTGAAATGGTTGAATAAGTGATATTGTTTGGAACTGAAGGAAGTGTTGGGAAGTTAGTAAGAGAGATTTGAGTCTTTAATGAAAGAATTGTTTTGAGAAGTTGTTTGAAACTGTTTGGTTTTGGGAAAGTGAACGGGTGACAGACCATTCTTCTTAACTAGCAATTTCGGGGACGAAATTCTTTTAAGGGGGGAGGAATGTAACGACTCAGAATTTTTAGGCATTTGAAATTGGAATATTTAATTGATTTTAAATATTTAAAAGTTAGTTTCTAACTGGAATTTCAAATGTCGCTATTTACTGGATAATTTAAATATTGAATTTTACAATTGGAAATTCGGAACATTGTTGAATCTGGAGTTTTAAGCTTGTTAAAAATAGTTTAAAGGCTTATAAATTTTTTATTAATAATACTGAAGGTAATGGAACTTTTGAAATTGAATTTAAAAGCAGTTTGTTCAGTTTTAAAAATATATCGTTTAAATTGATATTTAAAAATAGTCTTCCGATTAACAGTCTCGGAATTCGACGAAACAAGTCCCATTGGATCCATAATAGTGCATTATTATAGGATTTAAAATTTCATAGTGTTTGGAGTTGACATGTGACCGTACGGTTTGTAAAGGCGTTGAAATTTATATCGAAAATTTCAATATAATAACTGGGTCCAAAAATCTATCTTCTCCATACGATCGAATTAGGCCTCGAAACCTTTTCCATCGTATTCGAAATAGGGGTATAACAGTGTAACTGCCTGGCAGCACACCTCGATAACGGTTCGCGATTTTAAGCTACGTTAATCGAAACAATTTGAATTTGAATTTGAATTAAATATATTATATTATATATCAACATCAGACTTTTTGGCCTTCATCTCAAAGGAATACGTGTCCCGCCCTTCCAAACACATGTTCGTTTGGTATTACAAGCGTCATTTTTTTAAATATAGGAGCAGATGAGTTTTAAAAAAAATAGAAATCGAATTCGTTCCTTTCATAAAAGAATGCTCACGCCCTCATTCCCTTGCTTCTGAATCGAATCCACCTCAAAGGAATAATGGCCGGCCCTTTTCAATTTAAACTCATGAATTCCTCTTCTTCAAATTATTTGAATCGAATCGTGAGTTTTCCCTCGGCTTCATTAAATCTGATCGAATCACGCTCCCACGTCCATTTTATTCTTGCGTTCGATTTAAAACAAAATCGAACCAAGAGCTCGTTCGAAAATCATGGGAGGATTTTCGAGGTCTAGGCATAGTTTTTGGTATGTTAATTGGAAAATACGAAGGGAAGCATCACGCAGAGGAGTGTCGCGACAATTGAGGAGGGGGGTTTCACGACCAAGGCAAGTGGTAAGCGAAGTGGAGGAGCTCACGTGTGACTGGGGGATGCAACAGAAGGGTGGCGACGTTCAAGGAGGGGTTGAGGCGGTCGCGTGAGGCTGGATTATGTCTCTGAGGTATTCGTTTTTGTTAATTAACTTGATTTAGTAAAAGCATACTTACAAAAGAGAAATTTTTATTACAGTAAGGTATTTTATTTTATATTATGTTATGTTATTAAATCACACACATATATATAGAAATAGAAAATATATATAGTTAGATAAGGTTTTAATCTACAGAGAAAGAAAATTTCTATTTTTACAAATATACATATTTTAAGAAAAGTATTAAGGTGATTTCCTCGTTTTATTAACTTATTAAATTATTTTAGTTGCAAAGGATAATTTATGAAAGAAATTTTTTTATATAGAAAAGATTTCTGAAAAAAATTATATAGAAATTTAACGTGTTGAAGAGTTTTATAAAAACTAGATTTTTGTATCTATATAAATTAATTTTTTAAGTATATGGGTTTCAAAGGAAAGAAAAGAAAATGTTGGTATATATGTCTATATAAGAATATATATATATATATATATATATATATATATATATATATATATATATATATAATATCGGAACTTACTGGATTATTTTAAAATAATGGATTCAAGGAGATTAACTTGTTAAATTAGCTTATTTAATTATTTTAGTTACTAAAAATTTCAATAGGAAATTACTTTAAAATAAATTATTAGTTTAAATTAAATGATTAAATAGGGATAGATTGTTCGATTAGTTCAAGTGTTAATAAAACGTATAATGTTTTACAAGGTCTGAAACCGTGAAGAAATAGTCAAGATGGAAATGGATTGCAAAACAAAAATCAAAGGTGAGTTAATCTCGCTCATTTGGATTTCCATTAAATTTAAATAGTTAAATCTAAATTATGGGTTGAATGATTGAATTGATTGGATGTGATATTATATATAATAGTATATATATATTGGAGTGATTGATTTCCCGCATTATATAGTGGATGAGACCCTATGCGCCTCGCATAATAGCAGATGACCCCATATACCGCGATATTCCACCTCGAAATGGAATGGTATTTTATATTGTGCTAACATCTATGGATGCAGGTAAACAGGTTGGAGGGATCCAACTGGATTCCTCAAATGTTTGAATTTATTTCATATTTTATGATATGATTTATTGATAATCTATGATAGATTATATTGGTAATTGAAATTATTGAATGCTATGATTTAGTCTAATATATTTTGGTCTTTTAAGATATTAGAAATATAAAAATTGGATTTTTTGAAAGGAAATCGAAGTAGAGAATTTTAAGTGAAATAATTTTAGAGAATTGGATAAATTAAAAAAAGGAATTTGGAAAAGGACAAAAGTTGATTTTTGAAATCCTATCGAATAAATTCCAAGTATGGGAAAAAAATAAATGGAAATAAATGAATTTTGAGAACTTAAGTAGTATTGTTTAAAAATTGAAGAATTTATTTTAAATTCAGGATTTAAAATGGTTTGGGAGGATTTTGAAATTAAGTATGAAATTAATATTACAGATTTTAAACAAGATTTTAAATCTAAATAAAGGAGTGAATATGGAATTAATGGGTTTTAAAATAAATTTGGGTAAGTAAATGAATTTATTTTAAATTGGAGTTGGTTTTGAAATCAATTTGAAAACCGATTAAGTGTTTGAAACTGGGATTAAAGAAGAATGAGATTATGGAATTAATAAACGGGGTTTATAGATAAAGTGAAATATTTATCAGAGGATAATTTGGAAGTATAAATTCAGGATGGGACTTTATAAGGAAAGGGTGATTTGTTTAAAATAAATAGTAGTTTATTTTTAAAGGGTGTGGGAAGGAAAGTATTTCCCTGGAAAGCCGAGTATGTTTTCAAAGAAAGATCTCCAAATATAAGACAGAGTTTTAAAGTGGTTTTAAAAGGATGTTTTAGAGAAATTTTATTATTTTAAATTGTTTTAGAATTTTAAAGTAAATATTTATTTAAATTTATTATAGTAGTAATTATTTTAAAGGTTTAACTAGTATTATGATTTGAAAGATAATTATTTAATATTTATACCTTATAGAATAACTTTTATTTTAAATTAGTTTTGGCTTAAGTTTTTACATGAGAAATTATTATAAATTTCATAACTAGTATTTTAAATAATGTATTTAAGTAGTTTTATTTAAGTATTTTAAATTATATATTTTTGGATAAAGTGACTTAAATTATTTTAAAATCTAAAGTATTAAGACTTGGTGGTATTCAGTGGAAATAAAACAATTGGTGGTAATTTATTTCCACAAGAGAAAACGAGATTTGAAAAATATTTTCAAAGGAATTAAAGTATAGAAAATATCTTGTGAAGATATTTTGAAATAAATAATTTGGGAAATTATTAATGCCCGATGGTTGTTTGTGAATGTTATTCCATAGTTAAATAACCGACTATCAATATTGGCCAACGCGCTAATTGTTTCGAAGAGATCGGGATTTCCAAAAATCGCTTTGATCGAGTTTGAACGTTTTCGTGAGGAAGACAAGAGCTTGGAGTCGAAGATGGAGCAGTGAAGTACAAGGGCTAATTGCTACTAATCCTGACAGTGATTCCAAATGGATGTAGTAGGAATAGTGCCTTCGGTTCCGTTCGGACCCGGAATGGACTTATATGGATGAATGCTTTCAGAACATCGTCAGGGGGATGATGAGCATTCTAAGTGAATGTGTGCTAAAAAGGTAATGCATAGCCTCTAGCCTCATCAACAGGGATAAAACAAGGAAGGTGCACTGTAACGACCCGTATTTTACGTGTCGATAGATCGTAGAATTTACAGGTCGTTAGTGTTGTTATGTTGTCTCTAGCATGAGTCGTATAAGGAGTTAACTCGTGCAAGTGTTGAGTCGTGACCGACTCATAGGGCTTGGCCGAGTTAAGGATGTTAACGACTTAAAGCTTAAGTCGTATGGTAGTTAGCTCGAGTGGTAGTTAGCTTAGGTCGTGAACGAGTTACGACTTAAGAACTGGGACGAGCTAGCAAGTTGGTAGAGTTAGCGGGTTAGTGCTAGGGCTTGAGTCGTAAGCGACATAAGGATGTTACGACCTAAGAGTTGCCGAGTTATAGCTTAAATCGTAGGAGAGTTAACGGTTTAAGGGGTGGTGACCGACTTAAGAGAAGACCGACTCAAGAGGGGAACAGCAACCCATAGAAGGACCGACTTAGGAGATAGAGGGTTACTAGATGGGTCGTATGCAGTTGAGTCGGTAGAGGCTTAGGTCGGCAGGGTGTGTTATGTCGTAAGTCGTTTCCCAGTTAAGTCGTTGGATTCGATGAGTCGCGCCTTAGTTGAGTCGGTAGAGGCTTAGGTCGGCAGGGTGTGTTGAGTCGTTGGTCAGTTAGGTCGTAGCGTCTGTTGAGTCGTGGACGACTCATGATAGGTCGTGACCGACCTAAGGGCGACGACTCATGGAGTTTTCAGCCTATAAATAGAGGGGTTTGGCTCACTTTTTGGCACCGGATTTTGAAGCGACGAAGTGCTTCCATTTTGAGAACTTGACTACAACATTTCTTCATCTTCTTTTCTCCATTCCAATCTAGTTCTAACATCCATCCAAGATCGAAGATCCAAGAGCCAAAGTTGAAGATCTTCATCCGTTCGAGCTAGATTTCATCGATTGAAGCGAGACTTTGCCGGATCAAGCCTTGTCCTTCGCTGTCCAAATCTGAAGCGTTTAGTTTTTGAGGTGTTTGAGTGATTTGGTGAGTGGTGGTTATCTCTCACGCGGACCCAAAGGAGTATATTGGTTTGGTGGTTTGTTGGAGTGTTGTAGATAGTGATTTTTATGCATTTTTCCTTAGATCCAAGTGTAGATCCATTACTTATGAAGATGTTTATTTATGCAAGTTCATTTAACAAGTATTAGAGACAAAACCCATGTTTTATATTTGATAGATCTATGCTAAAAATCTATGATTCATGCATGTTAGACTTATGCTCATTTATTTACGAAATTGCCATTATAGTTGATTTTGCTCATTAGATCTTGTTTGAATGATTGATTGTTTGAATGTATGATTGATTTGATTGTTTCCAAGTTAGCTAGAAGTTGATTTGGAACAAGATGATTGAAGATGATTCAAAAGCTAAGTGGAAAGGCTCTTGAATGGTGAAAGCTACTTATGGCATATGAAGCGGATGTTGAAGCTCATATGTATGGATTAGATGATGTTGAGATGGAACTTTGCCATGATGCGATGAGGCAAACCATGTTGTTGAGTTAAGACTTCGCTATGGTGCGATAAAGCGAAGTATGATGTGATGAAGACTTGGCGTAATCCAGGCAGGGGTCATTCCAAGCATGTTGATAACTCGAGGGATGGTTCGAGTTAGTTGGTAATGGATTGCTCGAGAGGTAGCTTGAGCTAGTATGAGAATAGTCGTCGAGGAGGATGACTAGGAGGCTTGGATCTCATCGTTGTTGAAGGTTCTAGCATGCTCAAAAGCAAGAGTACATGGGGCGCCCATAACGACTACAGGTAGGTAGTCGGGACACCCAAAAGACTACAGGTAGGTAGTCGAGTACTCTGGGCAAAGTAGATAAGTCCTAGGCACAAGGCAGTGTGCGGAGTTATGTCTGGAACCGGGGTTACCATTAGCCCTTGACGGATGGTCATTCAATTAACGGTAAAATCGAAGCAAGGGATAACAGTGATAGCCAGAGTCATGGATGTTTGGACGTTTGGTTGTATCATCATTCGGTCTCAAGAGCGGTATTTTCTAGGTGCTTATCTGATCTTGGTTTAGGCCTTGGGGGTTTGTATTTGGAAAACATCGCCCTTGACCCGAGTGATTATTGCTTTACCTTAATTGTCTGCTATGTTATGCTTACTTCTCCTTGGTGTGTGTCTGGGGGCTATCACTGTAGAAAGAGGTGGAGTGGGATGGTTTGGTTCCTATTTCTTTTATCCTTTATGCTCTTTTGGTATGTTTGATAGTTGATTTACTGCTTACTAAGACTTTGTCTGACTCAAGGTTTTATGTCTCCTCTTATTACCTTGGGCTGTTCATCCATGTTGGGATGGGCAGACTAGGTAGCAGGTGACAGGTGTTGTTCTTAAAGATCTACGCTGATGATGACGAAGACGAGCAGGAGGCTTTGCATACTAGTTTTCTTACTATATGTACTGGGTGTTCCGCTGTTATATCTGATTGAGTGTTTGTAGTGAGGCTTTGATGTATGGATGATTCATGTTTGTATACAACTACTACGATGCTTATATGATGATTTTCTGTTATGGAGCTTCACTATATATTTCTCTATTGTATTTTATCCATGCGCTGTGAGTTGTACGATAGAGTTTGCTGTTTTATTTTACCCTGACTATCGTCCATGGCTACTTGGCACGCCTTTCAGCGCACTATTCCATTGTTGGTGCGGGAGTCATGGGCGGTCGTCACATGCACACAAGGCTAAGTGGCTTGCAACCAATTAGGGTAAGGTCACCCATGTCTAGATGTCCATTTATTTCAGCTATGTGGGCGATTGCTGATCCCAACCGTAGGGTGATCCTATTCGGACTATCCAGTAAGGGGTATTTTCGGTCTTGAGTTGCAGGAGATCAGGGTGGATCCTCGGTACGGTGATCTAGACCACGTACTGTGATGGGCGGTACCTAGTAGCCCTGCCATTGATGGAAATCCATTCTTCATATGTGCCCTTTACAGTTTAGATTGTAGAGCCTAGTATTGCTGGAACTTAATGAATGTAACAATTTCGGCTATTTGAATAAGTATTTGTATATAGACACTACTATAATATCAGAGGATTTGATAAGAAATGTTTTGGTTGTCGTATGGTAAAAACCCAGCATGTTTATTTGTGGCGTGGTCTTACGAGATAACCTTGATTTCAAAAGGATTTTGGAAACTTTAATAATTCAATTGAGTGTTTTTTCTCACTCTTGTTTTCCAGACTGACTCGAGTGTTACTTAACTATAATGCTCGGGTCAGACCGAGCATTATAGGATACAGATTCTGGATGGACTGCTATGGAGCTCAGAAGACGAGCTGGATGGCGACACGTATCACACGTATTTGATGTATTATCCGCTGCATATGGTTTGATGCATAATCAGTTTCTATGGGACAAGTTAATATAACTGTCCAGTGTTGTGTTTTGTTTGATGTTGTACTTTGGTGATGTAATATATAGTACAGTTACAGTTTCTTTGTATAAAAGTCTGTTGTTATCTATTATATATTGTTCCACTACATTTGTGAGATTCTAATGTTGTTTTCTATTCCTTCTTCTACTTCCTTCTTCTTTAACCTTAATGGTTTGGTTTTTTAGCATTCGATTGTTTGTCATTTGATATAGGGATGTATTGATGTCGATTTTCGACCGTCGAAAAATCGGTTCGTTACAGACAAGGTCCGTCTGGTCGATCGACCGAAGAAATTCATAAATAAAAATGTGTTAAGACTGAAGCCAGTTGCCTACCCAGGATGCCCCCGATTTCGAAGGAGGAGAAAGAAGAATTCAAGCAGTGTGAGGGCAAGGCTGCGGTGACAATGGAAAAGGAGGAGGGTGAAATTGAGAGCGGCATCAGTTATGATTCCTCCTTTAGTGATGATGAATTCGATGCAAGTTCTGGTGATGGAAACTTCGAATCATGTGATGAAACTCTGGGAATGAGTCCCCTTCTCTCGGATTTGCCTCCCCAAGAGATTTGTGTTAATATGCCCCCTAATAGCCAAGCGACTTCATGATTCCCCGCTTATGCAAACCCGTATTGATTTTGGGGATTTGAGCAACGTTTATATAAATATCGATGAGCTCATGGGAGAAGATTTGGACTTCGAAGGATCGTCCCGTTGTCTCGGACATATTGTGGCTAGAGTCAGCCTGATTTCTACCATGGTGACTTCCCGATCCTGTTTGTGACATCCTTTTAAGCCGCCTATTACAAGTTACACATTTCACTAGGGTCGCATTCACTTACACATGCATTATTTAGGTTCATTTCTTGTTGCTAAAGCTCTTTATTTTTTACATTTGGTACTATGAGAGGCCGTGGACTTTACGAGGACCTTGAAAATTTCACTATTTCGCAACGCTGCTCAAAATGGTCTTCAAGCCGCCATTAGCCCCATAAGACCAAGAAAGAGTGGAGAAAGAGGAACGACTAGGAGGTCGAAGTATGTTGCCGGGATAACGGAGAACGAGGTTGGGTTCACAAGAGTGGTTATGAGAAGAGAAAAACTCCCGACAACCGAGAAGAGCCACCCAAGAAGCCAAAGGTAGATCGTGGTTCTCATCCCTCCAAGCACCAAGCATTTGCCCCGGCTCCAATCTCTATCAGAATTGAAGTTCCAATTTCCACTATTCAAGTTTCACCTTCATCCCAAGCTCTGCCAACTCATGTAGTGCCTGCTTCTAGTTCTTCACATCCTCGTAGGAGGCTAGCTTATATTCTCTCATTCGATCCCCCAAGACTTGAAGTTGTTCTCCCCGGATGGTTTTTGAAGGGAGTTAAACTTGATTACGACCCACTCCCAATCCGTAAAGATTCCTACATGCCCCGTCTCCAGGCGATTCAAAGCGATTTGGATTAAGCTGAAGGATGGGAAAAGTTATGCAAGCAATTGGTAAACACAAACTGAAATAATTACAAGAGATCATTTCATTTGAATCATAAAAGGACGATTATGAGAGGGCGTTAGCAGAACGTGACGCCATAATCGAGCAATTAACAAAGGAGAGGGATGCTGTACTTCGAGAGAGTAAGAGCAATGCCAGCTTGTTGAAGGAATTGAAAGAGGCCCACACAAAAATAGAAATCATGTTCAGAGATGAAATTAAGAAGGCACATGCTGATGAGGTTAAGCTAAAAGAGGAGCTTGAAGCCATGGCGTGATCATCGAAGCTTAGAAGCAAACTATCGATGATTATCGTTGAAGCCTATAAAAGGACAATTGCTAATTATGCGAGGATGGTAGATCCCATGACAAGACCGTTTCTGATCAGTCTCAAATGATTGCTTCGCTCTAGGAAAGAGTCACGCAGCTTAATGCTGAGAAGACCTGAGTTGAAGTTGAGAAGGATGCTGCGATAGAGGACTACTTTGAGTTGTAGGATATTTTTGAAAGGAATATGGAGAAGATGGATGATACCATCTTGAACTTCTATGTTAACTCCTTGTTGGATCAGGGGAGCCTCGGATATCTAGGCCCCAAACTTCCACGTACTCTTGTTGTGGTATGGGAAGAAGTTCTGGCCTATTTCTTAGAGAACGGGGATGTATACACCTAGCAAGAGTTGGAAGATGCCTATCTCAATGAAGATTCGAAGAAAGCTTTGTTAGAAGGTTGAGAGATCATTCAAATTGAGAGGGAACATGAGGTCGCCAATGCAGCTGTGACCACAACTGCCAAAGCACCGCTAGAGCCTTTCGTTTTCGGGCTTGGCGAATCATCAAAACAGCCTCGCGATAAGTTAGCGAGCGTAGCTGGTACTGCCTTGTTGTCTGCCCTTTCAGTAGATGTCTCGGAGGCCTCGGATGGTTCTGGAACTTCTCCACAAACTGTACATCCATCCAAAGAAGGAGAAGGTGGGAAGTATGAGGTTGAATTCTTGGATATTCTTCTAATGCTAGTAACCTTCTTGTTTCCCCTGAGCATGAGAACTTTAGTTCACGCCGCAAGAACAAGACGAACTGAATGCTTTCATTTTTGATCTTATAGATCTGTCTTCTTCACCTACCGACCATCTGATCTCTTTGGTCCCTAGCCTTGCTGCTATTTCAATTGCCTCGAAGCTTGTTTCCATAGTTGCTTCGATTGCTGCACCTACGTCTAGCTCACAACCAGGGCCGGGATCTGAGAAGATTGCTGCATTGCGTGGTCTGGACGACCCTTCCATATCTTTGGAGGGAGATTTCACAGCACATAAAGCTCGAGAGCAGGAAGATCAAACTGGCCAGCTAAATTAAACTAAACAGTAGATGGTGGCTATTAAGAAGAAAAAGATCAAGGAGAGAAAATCTTCAAGGAGGTCAAGCAAGTCCTGGAAGCGCAGGACCAAAGAGGTGTCTACCAAGAAGGTTGAAGAATAGGGAGGAGATTCTAGCACAGAGGAGGTAGTTGATATTTCTGGCAACGACACAACTCCTGGCAGGAATTCTGAGAGTGTAATGGTCCAATTTTTCCAATTCTAAAAGTCGACATCAATACGTCCACTGTATTAACTGCCGAATAATCGAACGTCGAAAAACCGAAACCATTTGGGTTAAAGAAGAAGAAGATAGAAGAAGAAACAGAAACAATAACAGAATCTCACATTTCGCAGCGGAACAACATATAATAGATAAATGAATAATCTTTTAAACAAAAGAACGGTATATGTTATTACAATACAACATCGGGGTACAACAACAACACTTAACACTGGTAGTTATAATGACTTGACTACATAAAAATTTGTCTCACACAAACAACCGTACAGGGTGCGTATTGTTTTTTTGGATTTCCAACAATGGTGAGGCTAAGGAACTTCCTTACCGAAATGGGTACGCCTCTAGAAGGACGCCCCCGAGAACCTAACCGGATCTCTGCTAACACAAGGCCGACGCTACCTCACGCTTTAACCAAGCTTTAACTAGGTAACTACCATACAAGTATGCCATCCCCGGTCGTAACCAAACTTTATCCCGGTATTCACCAATAAATAGCAACAAAGCAATAAATTTGGAACAACCACATAGGTTAAATATCTGGGCTCCATACCGTGATACCACCTTTTATCCAGAAGAAAAAATGAACATACCCTAGGGGCGCGACCCCTAAAAACATTGCCGCAACATTCTTGTTTCGACCATTTTCGGGTTGTGAGGCTCGACGAAGTCTCGTCCACAAAGCTACGCTTTTCACAAAAGCCATGCTTCGATCAACAAATAATCATCAGCACTTTGTATGCCACATTAGCAAATTGGGAATGTATCACTGGTAACCATCAACTACATAACCTCTGAGCTCGTACATCTCAGAGAAGGGTGTTAAGCTAAGAGAATAAATTCTCCGCCACCAATAGAAATGTATTTGATAGAAACCAGCTTTACATCTCAATTTGTAACGTCAGACACACATCTATACAAGTTCATTCCAGGATCGAACGGAACCGAAGGCACTTCCAAAGATGCCCTTGCACATCTGGATATTCACTAATCACGTCCGGACTCCCCATTACAAAGGGTGATCAAAATCTCTATACTGGAGCAACCCGGTAAAGAGACATTCGACAGGTAATCCTTTCGCTTATGAAAAATACACAGTCTTAAACACCATCTTCAGATGCAATCCCATTTCGTCGTATCATTATTCAGAATGGGTTTTATGACAAAAAGTCCTCCCCCGGCTTAACCGAATAACGAGCGCTTGTTTTGAAAACAAATTCAAGTGTCATTTCAAAGGCCAATATTGATAGTCGGTTATTTAACTATCAACAACATTCACAACAATCATCATATTTAAATAATTTTCCCAAATTATTTATTTTCTAAATATCTTCACAAGATATATTTTCACACTTCAATCCTTTTGAAAACGAATTCAAAACATTTTTCACTCGCGGAATAAAATTCCCGAAATCATTTATTTCCACTGAAAATCTGCCAAGTCCGAATACTTTAAAAAAATTAAATCACTTATCTAAATATATATTTGGAAATATTTAAAATAAAAACTATTTTAAAAACTTTACCTAAAATATTAGTTATGAAAACATTATACTAATATTACATATAAACTTTAATTCCAAACTAATTTTTAAAATAAAATTAGTAGATAGAGTATAAATATTTAAATTACCAGTTTCTAACACAATTATCAATTAAATCTTTAAATAATCACTTCCATAATTTACTAAATAAATCTTTAATCTAAAGATTTTCAAAATAACTTAAGAAAATAATTTCTCCAAAATATTCTTTTAAAACCAACTTTAGAACTTTTAATTTATACTTTAAAAGCTACTTGGAAAATATACTCGGCTTTTCAGAGAAAATACACTTTCATTTCAAAATGGTCCATTCAAACCAATTAATAAAACCTTCTCGATTAATTTCAATTTACATTTCAAATCTGTAAATTCCTTCCACAGTTTAAAAATAAACCAATATTTATTTTTAAAACAAATTTCCCTTTCCTTTAGAAATTCCCATTGTGAATTTACATTTCAAAATATTCACTTTCCACACCAAATCAAATTTCAATTGATTTCCAAATTTATTTTCAAACAACAAATCAATTTCAAATCGATCTCCCAAATTCATTTTCAAGACACCAAATCAATTTCAAATTGATTTCTAAATTTTGTTTCAAACATTGAATCAAATTTCAATTTGATTCCAAAAGATTTATTTTCAAATGCCAAATCAATTTTCAAATGGATTTCCAAATTTATTATATTTTAAAATAAATCCCTTTATTTTTTCCAAACTGTTTAAAATCTGAATTTTAAAATAATCCTTCAACTTTTAAACAACATTTCTCAAAATCCAATTATTAAAAAAAATTCCCATATTTTGGAATTAATTCGATCGGATTATAAAAATCAACTTTAACACTTTAATTGTAACGATCTAGGCTTTTCTACTTTAATTTCCAAAAATCCAATTTCATATTTCTGATATCCTACGATACCAAAAATATATTCGGCTAAATCATAGCCTTCCACAATTCCAATCACAATTATAATCACACACAGATTATAAATAAATCAACACACAACATATGAAACGAATTCAAATGTTTGAGGAATCCAGTTGGATCCCTCCAACCTGTTTCCCTGCATCCATAGACGTTAGCACAACAATTAAATACCAATTCCACTTCGAGGTGGAATATCGTGGTATATGGGATTTATAAAATATCATCCGCTATTATGCGGTGCATAGGGTCTCATCCGCTATATAATGCGGGAAATCAACAACTCCAAATACATATATAATACCAATTCCACTTCGAGGTGGAATATCGCGGTATATGGGTTCATATATAATATCATCTGCTATTATGCGGCGCATAGGGTCTACTTCAATTCAATCGATAACAATCATCAATCCAAGCACACAATCAACCAATTTAAATGTATTCATTTAAAATTAACCAAGAAATAAATTTTGAGTGAGAAGTTCTCACCTTTGCCTATGCATGCAATTCATTTCCACTCCAGATTGTTTTCTTCACGGTTCTAGACCATGTAAACAATTATATGATTTTTATTAATATTTGGATAAATCGAACAATTCAATTGCCATTTTAGAATTTTAATTCAGCTAATAAATTTAATTTTTAACTAATGATTTAATTTTTAACCAATTTCCTTTTTAAAAAAACACATTTTTTTAGCAACTAGAGTAACTAAATAAATTAAATTCCAAAAATCTAATTTTTATAAATTCTTTAAACGTTTCTTTTTCTTTTTCTTTGAAATCCTTACTTATAAAAAATTAATTTATATAGATTCAAAAATCAATTTATCTACGTATATAAAATCTTCTGTTTTATCTATGTATATATATTCTTTTATTTTACCTACAGCATGCATACATTTATATCAACATTTATATATTTATAAATTAAGTTTTAATTTAAAAGAGAAAGGAAAAAAATCGAGAATACCTCTCGCTATTGCCAGGCTCAAGACAACACTGTTGTCCACGACCTTGAACTTGACTTGATTTTGATCGGCCTTGCTCGCAATTGCCACCTCTGACGTCGAGCCCTAATCGACCTTTAGCCCAATCCTCCAGAACGATCGACATCAGCCTCGTCGACCCCTCTACTTGCTCGACGCCTTACATTGGATCGATTCGATCGCTGAACGAACGAGTTCGGTCGTCACCACCTAGTCGTGACGAGTTGCGATGACAATATCTTCCCCTTTCTATATTTTTTTCGAGCTAAATGAATTGTTTCATTCATTATTATTTCTTCATGACTTGAATAATGAACTATCGAAGAGGAATAAAAGGATTTCGCCGGCCATGATTTCTTTGTGACTTTGAATTCGAACCGGAAAGATAGGTTGTTTTTTTTTCGTTCGAACAGATGAAAATGAAGAAAAAGGGGGGATTGCGATTTGGAATTGAAATCGCAGCCATTTCAATTCGTTCGAGTGGCCATTTTATTTATCTGGTTTTCGATTCTGAGGAGTGGCATTAGTTTTTTTTGAACGAAAGAGAAATATCCGTTCCTTTGTTTGTTTTCTTTCTTTTATTCAACGAAAGAGTTAAATTTTTCTTTCTTCTACGCGTGTCCAAAAACATTGACAAGTGTTTTAACTAGGGGAGCACGTGTTAATCTGCCTATTAAATGTGAATATATCTTTTCAATTTAAATTCAAATTTTAAATTCACATTGTTTTTGAATTCATAGCCCAAATTTTCAAATTCCTATCGGGGCATGCCGCCAGGCGTTTATAATGTTAAACCCCTATTCCGGACACAATGGAAAAGGTTCTAAGTCCAAATTCGTTCGTATGGAGAAGATAGCTTTTCGGACCGGCTATAATAATTAAATTTTCGATATAAATTCAACGCGTTTATCAACCGTATGGTCACATGACAACTCTGAATGCTACGGAAATTGAAATTCGATAATAAAACACGATTATGGATCCAATGGAACTAGTTTCGTCGAATTCCGAAACTGTGCCTCGGAAGGCTATTTTTAAATATAGATTTAAACAATAAAATTTCAAAACTGAACAAGTCATTTTCGAATTCAATTTTGAAGCTTCCATTATCTTCAGTATTATCAATATAAATTTTCTAAGCCTTTGGAATATTTTTAAATCAGCTTAAAACTGAAGATTCAAATTTACCCAGTTTCAATAATTAAATTTAATAATTTAATTGCCAAATCCATAGTTATATTTGAAATTCATGCTAAACCATCATTCAAATATTTAAAATCAATTAAATATTTCAATTTCAATTGTCCAAAATTCAGGGTCGTCACAGACTTTCCCCTTAAAAGAATTTCGTCCCGAAATTACCAGTTAAGAAGAATGATCTTCGATCCGTTTTTAATTTTTCCCAAAACCAAATGGTTTCAACTTTCCAAAACAAATCTTTTTATTAAAGATCCTTTATTACTTCGACTAACTTTCCAAAATCTTTCACAGTTTTCAAACAACTTTATTTTCTTAACAATTCAAATTTCGATTTCAATTTCAATTTTAAATTTCAAAATTTTCTCAAATTTTTTCTAACTCCCTAAATTTTCGAAAAATTTCGCCAGCGTCTCCTTTGCGCGGCTAGCTCGGTACGACTACAAAACGCACCACGGGCCCCCAGATTCAAAAAGAAAACGAAAAGCCAAGCGGCTGGACAAGAAAATCATCAAATTTCATACTGAAATTCAAATACATACCTTTTTATCGAGCAATTCAATTTTATCTTTGAAATCAAAATCCCAATTCCATTTCCTTTAGCACACCTGTATATCCTGCCAATCATTTTTGCACATTCCTTTACAAAATTTTCAATATATACTTCTTATATCATTTTTACTTTACTATTGAAGTTATATATCCATTTTCATTCTATCTTGCATTTTCACTTTCATTTGAATTCAATTTACAATTTCAATTTATTTGGATTCAGTTTAACTTCTGAATATTGAATTTTATCAATCATCTTTTATTCCCAACTGATTCATATCACTATTTTAAATCAGTTTCATTTACTATTACAAATCCCAATTTGTTTTATTTCACATAATTCAAATTGGTTTTCAATATTCACTTTCAATTCCATTTTTATGCATTTGTTCATTCCCAAATACAATTCAATTCCAATTCACCATTATGGTTTACAACCTCTTATATTTAAACTGTATTTCAAATTCTATATACTTCTTATATTTATTTTCAAATCATCACTTTGGTTTATAACCATTTATTTTTAAACTAGATTTTTGATTCCATATGAATTCACTTTACCTTTCATTTATAATTTTGAATTCTATTTACTTCAAACCATATTTAACTTGTCATTCCTTCAATTAGTTTCACTTACTAATTTTTATTTCAGTATTTTGCTTCATTTGATCCAATTTGACAAATTTTCCATTTCACTTTGTTTATCACATGTCAAATTCAATTTCCAATATTCAGCTTCAGTTTATTTATAAATTCGAAATGGATTTCAACATTCAGTTTTCAATTTCATGTACTTGCAATTGTAAATTCATTCATTCATTTGGAAATTTATTTCCATAACTCAAATTCAATTCCCATAAATATTTTAAATAGGATTCAGAGTCTTTCCGACATTTCAAAACCATTTTTCTGAAATCAATTCAAATAATCTTTGAATTTTAAAACCCAAACCCAGTTGGCAAACAACTTCCATTTAAAATAATTCGGCAGCAATTCCTCTCCTGGAACCCGAAAATGAACATCGATGATGCTGCAGTCATCATCGAAGTTATTTTCCAACGACCGAAAAGAGTTTAGAGCTTTTACACTTCCAAAACATTTTTCCAAAACTTTTGAAAATCATTTTCAAATTAAAAAGGATTTAAACTTTTCCAAATCTCCAAAACTTCAAATCCTTTCAAATTCCTTCAAATATTTCTATGGAATTCTATTTCAATTATAAATCACATTTACAATTTATATTTACAAATCCCAATTGTATATGGATTTTATTTCTTAACCTTTAGTTATAATTACAATTCCTTATTAAGTTATCAATGATAATAATTTAATATTATCATTTTCTAACAATCAAGCAACCATATACTATAATAATTTACAAAGATTATTTTCTTTGATATACGGAAATTATTTCATTTACCCTAATTTTAAAACCATATCGTGGCGAATTATTTTGTACAAGTGTTTAGAGATCCTTATCAATAAAGTTAATTACTCGTATTGACCAGAATCCATATACCACTCAACAAACCAATCAACACAATATAAAACAATGTTATATTCACTAACAAATACGCGCTCATATCTATTATTACACTCACACTCATTCTAGAGTACTAGTGACTCTATCTCTAATGAGTAACACCCACCAGAGCCTAGGCTGTCGCTTAACCAAATGCTCTGATACCACAATGTAACGGTCCGATTTTTCAACTTTCGAAAGCCGACATCAATACGTCCATTGTATTAACTGCCGAACAATCGAACGCCGGAAAACCGAACCATTAGGGTTAAAGAAGAAGAAGATAGAAGAAGAAACAAAAACAATAACAGAATCCCATATTTCGCAGCGGAACAACATATAATAGATCAATGAATAATCTTTAAAACAAAAGAACTGTATATGTTATTACAATACAACATCGGAGTACAACAACAACACATAACACTGGCAGTTATAATGACTTGCCTACATAGAAATTTGTCTCACACAAACCCGAACGCAGCAGATACTACATAGTATAGATGATACGTCTTGCCATCCAGCTTGCCTCCAGATCTTCACAGCAATCCATCCATATCCAATTGATAACCGGACTCTAGGCTGCCCGTGTGGAAAATTATGGGCACCCAGAGTTTAGGAAGGGAACAATAAACTCTAGGTCAGTCATGGGACTGGTGTGAGAACTTAAAAACAGTTATTTTCACAAAGAAAATAGAACGAAACCCGCTATGCTTTTGGAAAATGAAACTACCATAAGGCCTCCCGCCACACACACAATGCAAACGCACACTTGAAGGAGATTTCTCCTCATGATAGTCAAAAAAAATGCTTGATAAGCAAATATCTTTTTATATATTATCGTTAGTGCATAGTGTGGAAAACATTTCAAAGGTGTAATATTAATCTTAGCCAGCATACCACATTTCGTCGTATGCCTACTATAGCTACCATGTTCAATAGCAGGTTACCGCCACATTCCATGGCAGGTTATACAACTAAAACCGTACCAGGCGCGTATTTTTTTTTTTGGATTTCCAACAATGGTCAGGCTAAGGAACTTCCTTACCGAAATGGGTACGCCCCCAAAAGGACGCCCCCGAGAACCTAACCGGATCTCTAGTAACACAAGGCCGACGCTACCTCACGCTTTAACTAAGCTGTAGCTGGGTAACTACCACACAAGTATGCCATCCCCGGTCGTAGCCGACCTTTATCCCAGGATTCACCAACAAATAGCAACAAAGAAATAAATTTACAACAACCACATAGGTTAAATATATGGGCCCCATACCATGATACCACCTCTTATCCCGAAGAAAATGCATATACCTTAGGGGTGCGACCCTTAAAAATCTTACCGCAACATTCTTGTTTCGACCATTTCCGGGTTGTGAGGCTCGACGAAGTCTCGTCCACAAAGCTACGCTTTTCAAAAAAGTCATGCTTCCATCAACAAATGATCATCAGTACTTAGTATGCCACATTACCAAATTGGGAATATATCACTGGTAACTATCAACTACATAACCTCTGAGCTCGTACGTCTCAGAGAAGGGTGTTAAGCTAAGAGAATAAATTCTCCGCCACCAACAGAAATGTATTTGATAGAAACCAGCTTTACATCTCAATTTGTAACGTCAGAAACACATCCATACAAGTCCGTTCCCGGATCGAACGGAACCGAAGGCACTTCCAAAGAAGCTCTTGCATATCTGGATATTCACTAATCACGTCCGGACTCCCCATCACAAAGTGTGATCAAAATCTCTATACCGGAACAACTCGATGCAGAGACATTCGACAGGTAATCCTTTCGCTTATGAAAAATACCCGGTCTTCAACACCCATCTTCAAATCCAATCCTATTTCGTCGTATCATTATTCGGAATGAGTTTTATGACACAAAGTCTTCTCCCGGCTTAACTGAATAACGAGCGATTGTTTTGAAAACAAATTCAAGTGTCATTTCAAAGGCCAACATTGATAGTCGGTTATTTAGCTATCAACAACATTTACAACAATCATCATATTTAAATAATTTCCCCAAATTATTTCTTTTCTAAATATCTTCACAAGATATATTTTCATACTTCAATCCTTTTGAAAACGAATTTCAAAACATTTTTCACTCGTGGAATAAAATTTCTGAAATCAATTATTTCCACTGAAAATCTGCCAAGTCCGAATACTTTTAAAAAAAAATAGAATCACTTATCTAAATATATATTTTGAAATACTTAAAATATAAACTATTTTAAACACTTTACTTAAAATATTAGTTATAAAAACATTATACTAATATTACATATAAACTTTAATTCCAAACTAATTTTTAAAATAAAATTATTAGATAGAGTATAAATATTTAAATAACCATTTTCTAAAACAATTATCAATTAAATATTTAAATAATCACTTCCATAATTTACTAAATAAATCTTTACTCTAAATATTTTCAAAATAACTTAAGAAAATAATTTCTCTAAAATATTCTTTTAAAACCAACTTTAGAACTTTTAATTTGTACTTTAAAAGCTATTTTGAAAATATACTCGGCTTTCCAGGGAAAATACACTTTCATTTCAAATGGTCCATTCAAACCAATTAATAAACCCTTCTCGATTTATTTCAATTTACATTTCAAATCTGTAAATTCCTTTCCACACTTTAAAAATAAACCAATATTTATTTTTAAAACAAATTTCCCTTTCCTTTATAAATTACCATTGTGAATTTACATTTCAAAATACAATTTCAAATCGATCTTCCAAATTCATTTTCAAAACATCAAATCAATTTCAAATTGATTTCCCAAAGATTTATTTTCAAATACAGATCAATTTCCAAATTGATTTCTAAATTTTGTTTCGAACATTGAATCAAATTTCAATTTGATTCCCAAAGATTTATTTTCAAATACCAAATCAATTTTCAAATGAATTTTCATATTTATTATCTTTTAAAATAAATCCCTTTATTATTTTTTTAAACTATTTAAAATCCGAATTTTTAAATAAATCCTTCAACTTTTAAACAACATTTCTCAAAATCCATTTATTAAATTTTTTTCCCATATTTTGGAATTAATTCGATCGGATTATAAAAATCAACTTTAACACTTTAATTGTAACGGTCTAGGCTTTTTTACTTTAATTTCCAAAAATCCAATTCATATTTCCGGTATCCTACGATACCAAAAATATATTCGGCTAAATCATAGCCTTCCACAATTCCAATCACAAGTATAATCACACACAGATTATAAATAAATCAACACCCAACATATGAAACGAATTCAAATGTTTGAGGAATCCAGTTGGATCCCTCCAACCTGTTTCCCTACATCCACAGACGTTAGCACAACAATTAAATACCAATTCCACTTCGAGGTGGAATATCGCGGTATATGGGATTCATAAAATATCATCCGCTATTATGCGGCGCATAGGGTCTCATCCACTATATAATGCGGGAAATCAACAACTCCAAATACATATACAATACCAATTCCACTTCGTGGTGGAATATCGCGGTATATGGGTTTATATATAATATCATCCGCTATTATATGGCACATAGGGTCTATTTCAATTCAATTGATAACAATCATCAATCCAAGCACACAATCAACCAATTTAAATCTATTCATTTAAAATTAACCAAGAAATAAATTTTGAGTGAGGATTTCTCACCTTTGCCTATGCATGCAATACATTTCCACTCCAGATTGTTTTCTTCACAGTTCTAGACCTTGTAAACAATTATATGATTTTTATTAATATTTGGATAAATCGAACAATTCAATTGCCATTTTAAAATTTTAATTCAACTAATAAATTTAATTTTTAACTAATGATTTAATTTTTAACCATTTCCCTTTTAAAAAAACACATTTTTTTAGCAACTAGAGTAACTAAATAAATTAAATTCCAAAAATCTAATTTTTATAAATTCTTTAAACATTTCCTTTTCTTTTTCTTTGAAATCCGTGCTTATAAAAAATTAATTTATATAGATTCAAAAATCAATTTATCTATGTATATAAAATCTTCTATTTTATCTATGTATATATATTCTTTTATTTTACCTATAGCATGTATACATTTATATCAACATTTATATATTTATAAATTAAGTTTTAATTTAAAAGAGAAAGTAAAAAAAATCGAGAATACCTCTCGCCATTGCCAGGCTTAAGACAACACTGTTGTCCACGACCTTGAACTTGACTTGATTTCGATCGGCCTCGCTCACGGTTGCCACCTCTGACGTCGAGCCCTAATCGGCCTTTGCCCCAATCCTCCAGAACGATCGACATCGGCCTCGTCCACCCCTCTACTTTCTCGACGCCGTGCATTGGATCGATTCGATCGATGAACGAACGAGCTCGGTCGCTACCACCCAGTCGTGACGAGTTGCGATGACAATATCTTCCCCTTTTTATATATTTTTTCGGGCTAAACGAATTGTTTCATTCATTTTTTTTTCTTCATGACTTTGAATGATGAGCTATCGAAGAGGAATAAAAGGATTTCGTCGGCCATGATTTCTTCGTGACTTTGAATTCGAACTGGAAAGAGAGATTGTTTTTTTTCGTTCGAACAGATGAAAGTGAAGAAAAAGGGGGGTTGCGATTTGGAATTGAAATCGCATCCATTTCAATTCGTTCGAGTGGCCATTTTATTTATCTGGTTTTCGATTCTGAGGAGTGGCATTATTATTTTTGAACGAAAGAGAAAATATCTGTTCCTTTGTTTGTTTTCTTTCTTTTATTCAACGAAAGAGTTAAATTTTTCTTTCTTCTACACGTGTCTAAAAACATTGACAAGTGTTTTAACTAGGGGAGCACGTGTTAATCAGCCTATGAAATGTTAATATATTTATTCAATTTAAATTCAAATTTTAAATTCACATTGTTTTTGAATTCATAGCTCAAAATTTCGAATTCCTATCGGGGCATGCCGCTAGGTGTTTATAATGTTAAACCCCTATTCCTGACACAATGGAAAAGGTTCCGAGTCCAAATTCGATCGTATGGTGAAGATAGATTTTCGGACCGGCTATAATAATTAAATTTTCGATATAAATTCAACGCGTTTATCAACCGTATGGTCACATGACAACTCCGAATGCTACGGAAAATGAAATCCGGTAATAAAACACTATTATGGATCTAATGGAACTGGTTTCGTCGAATTCCGAGACTGTGCCTCGGAAGGCTATTTTTAAATATCGATTTAAACAATAAAATTTCAAAACTGAACAAGTCATTTTCGAATTCAATTTTGAAGCTTCCATTATCTTCAGTATTATCAATATAAATTTTCTAAGCCTTTGGAATATTTTTAAATCAGCTTAAAACTGAAGATTCAAATTTACCCAGTTTTAATAGTTAAATTTAACAATTTAATTGCCAAATCCATAGTTATATTGGAAATTCAAGCTAAACCATCATTCAAATATTTAAAATCAATTAAATATTTCAATTTCAATTGTCCAAAATTCAGGGTCGCCACAGAGAGGAAGAAGAAACTTCCGGCCAAAGGTAGGAAAGGAAGCGGTGAAAAGAAAACTGACAAGCTCGAGTAATAATGGAGCCAAAGTTTGGGACATTTCGATTTGTTTTATACATGTTTTGTACAAGTGCAGAGTCTGCACTTATTTCTTTTGTTGTTCTAGCATATGTACTTTCCTTTTACGTTGGCCAATATTGTATGGGTACAGCGTCCACATTTTGACATTGTATAGAAAATGCTATAAGTAATACAATGTTGACATTTTGATTGTAACTTTATTTGTCTACTTATTTACGTTTCATGCACTTATGCCAATTTTAATTACTGCTATTTTATCCAGTCCCACAATTACCGCCAAAATTCTTTGTTCCGAGTAACAGAACTGTGAAGTACTTGGTTTTTGTTTTGGAGTATTGATGTGTGTTCCCCCCAGTTCGTGAGGCTGTTTACTTTAAACACTTGACAAATGACTAGTTAATTCGTGTGACTCTTTAAATGTCTGCAACCGAGTCTATTTTGTGATTTCTATCTTCGGGAACTTATGATTTGAGCATCTTGATTCCAGAGATTTTATCGGTCAACAATTGGAATTCATTGTCGTTTCGTAGTTGCTTTTCATTGCTGGATTCATACCCATTAGTCTTGATAGTGATAGTGGACTAATTCTTGTTAGTCCTGCAATAAACGAATTTTTCGACACTGCTAGGACAATGCCGGTAGTTAATGGCTTATGAAATGCATGGCTTTAAGAGTATGCGTGGTTTTTAGGAGTGTGCGCAGCTTATGGGATGTGTGGCTTTTGGGATCGATATGACCCATTGATCCGGAACGGTTTGGAATCGCCCAACGTTACCAATTTTTAGGCAACGTGAGGAGTTCATGTTTAGAGAGCATTGTTCCATGACTCAGGAAGCAACGCGTGGCTTATGGAGGCGCATGGCTTTGATTAGGGCCTTTCCGGTGTTGCCGGAGCAACACCGGTTCTTAAAACGCAGGGATTGAGTTCCATCGATCCAACAGTTTGAGTCGATTTGCTTCCGTCGACATGGGAGGTGAATGGGGCATACTTTAGCGTGGTTCCACTATCTCAAGTAGCGAACGGATGGTTTTGGTTTGATTTGACCCATTGACTCGGCAGGTTACTTTTGTGAACACGGTTTTATTGGTTCGAAAAGCAAAGTAATTTTATTAATGAAAGTTGGGCAAGTTTTACCTATTTACTGTGCCTTTAGTATTCTGCGGTGGCTTATTTGCTGGAAATAGGAAATACATAAGATAGTCTTAAATAAAGTAAGGATGCAACGATTCACTATACCATGCTCGGGGAATTTGGGCTCCATCAACAATTGTTAGCTTGAATGTGCCATCCCCTAGCTTCTGACCGATCACATAGGGTCCTACATAGTTTGGTCCAAATGCTCCCGGTATAGGGTAGAGGACAAGGGATCCCACCTTAAAGGTGTGGTTATGAACGTTGGAGTTGAAGTACCGTGCGACCCTTTTTTGGTAAGCAGCGGTCCTTAATTAGGCTTCTTCCCTCTTCTCATCGACCATACCGAGCGACTCGAGCAGGAGTTGTTCATTCTTCCTTTGATTGAAGTTTCACATCCGATAAGAAGGGACTTCTAACTCAACCTGGATCATTGCTTTTGAACCATATGCTAGGGCAGATGGAGAGTGCCCAGTTGTAGATTTGTGCGTTGTCCTGTAGGCCCATATTACGAGTGAAAGTTCATCGACCAAATTTCCTTTTGGTTTAGTTAGCCTCTTTTTTATGGTTTACTTGATGATCATATTTACTACTTTCACTTGCCTGTTTTCTTGCGAATGTGCGACAATGGAAAAGATTTTCTCGATTCGGAAGTGTTTGCAACAGTCTTTGAACTCAACGCTTTCAAGTTGAGTCCCGTTATCCGTGATGATTTTCTATGGCACCCCAAACCTGCAAATAATATTTTAGTAATGAAGCTAATGACCTTATTTGGGGTAATAGTGGCCAACGGTTCTTCTTTGGTCCATTTAATGAAATAGTCAATAGCAACGATATCATATTTGGCTCCTCCTTTAGCCATTGGTAATACGTCAATCAAATCAATTCCCTAGATTGTGAATAGTCATAGGCTGACCATCTGCATAAGCTCCATCGAGGGGGTTCTTTTGATCTTGTTGAATCTTTGGCATTAATCGCACCATCTGGTGTAATTTTCTGCATCGTGGTTTACTGTTGGCCAAAAGTACCCATGCAGGAGAACTTTCTTTGCAAGGATTTACCCTCCGGTATGATCCCCTTAGTCGCCTTCATGAACTTCTTATAGGATCCTTCGAGCCTCGTCATTGGTCACACATCTGCGTAAGGGTTAGAGAATCCTCTTTGGTAGATATCCCATCCTATATTGCGAATCGCGATGCCTTTCGGAGGAGATCTATTTTTGCTGATTCCTGTTTGTGGGGAGAGTTCTTGTGAGCAGATAATCCTTGATCAACGTCATCCATGTCTCTGGTTCTTTGGTTGTCTCAAAAATCCAGTCGATATCCATTTCGCTTATGCATGGAGTGGTCAGGGTTTCAACTGGGACAAGCCTAATGATTGAGCTTCTCTGAAACATGCCAGTTTGGTCAGGTAATCTTCCTTCATGTTCTGTTCCCCCGGGATACGAGTTAAGGTATAATGCTCGATGTCGCCCAGCAGTTCCTGCACCTTAGATAGATACGGGGAAAGATTCTCCCCCCGAGCCTGGTATTCTCCTTTCACATGACAAACGACTAGTTGAGATTCGTTATAGATGTGTATGGATTTTATCTTGAGTTCCTTCACAATCTTTAGCGCGGCTATCAATGCTTTAAATTCTGCCTCGTTATTTGTTGCAAGGAATTCCAAGCGCAAGCATAGCAAACAAATCGCCCTTCGAGAGTCTCGAGCGCGACCCCTTACTCCCGAGCAGAAGTTGTTAGATACACCATCGAAAAACAACTTCCAACGTATCTCTACATTTGGATCCATTTCTTCCTGTTTATCTCATATTGTAAATTCGACAATGAAATCTACTAGCGCCTGCCCGTTGATCGCCTTTCGAGGGTGCTTAGTGATTTTGTACTGACATAATTCGATGTTCCATTTGATAAGCCGTCTAGAATTCTCGATATGGTATAACACTTACTTCAAGGGTTGATCTGTCAGCACTCTGATCGGATGTGCATGGAAGTACGATCGTAGGTTTCTATATGTGATCAAGAGGCAATATGCCAGGTTTTCCAATTTCAGATAGTTCTTTTCTGCTTCAGTGATCCGTTTACTGATGTAACATACGTGTCGTTGGATCTTAGCTTCTACTCGCACGAGTGCAACACTTAATGCATGTGGCAAGACTGCTAAGTAGATGTACAAATCTTCTCTATCTACCGGCTTGGACAGGATTGGTGGGGTTTCCATATGTCATAGTAGCTCTTCGAACGCAGTTTGATAATCTTAATTCCATTTGAAGTTCTTTTTTTCCTTCTTCAGCACGTCAAAAAATGATATACATTCATCGGTTTCTTTTGAGATGAATAGGCTCGGTGCTGCAAACTTTTTATTCAAGCTTTGTAACTCCCTCCTTTCCCGCAAAGCGGTTTGTTTGAGATTTACTTTGATGCCTCTAACACTTACGATGAATCCAAAGAACTTTTGAGATGCTACCCCGAAATGACACTTAAGGGAATTGAGCTTCATTCCATGTTTGTGGAGTATTTCAAAGATTTCGGCGAGGTTATCCAAGTGATTTGCAACTATGCATAATTTAACCAACATATCGTCTATATAAATTTCCATAGTCTTCCCAATCTGATACTTAAACATGGAGTTCACCAGTCGTTGGTAGGCTGCCCTAGCATTCTTTAAGCCAAATGGCACCACCTTTTAGCAGTATAGTCCCGGATCAGTAATGAAGGTGGTATTTTCTTGATCGAGTTCGTGCATCGTGATCAGGTTGTATCTCGAATATGCATCCATAAATGATAATAATTCATGTACAACCATAACGTCCACAAGCTGTTCGATTCTGGAAAGAGGAAAGCTGTTTTTCGGGCAAGCTTTGTTTAGATCTGAGTAGTCGATACAGGTTCGCCATTTCCCATTAGACTTCTTGACCAAGACCGGGTTAGATACCCATTCAAGGTAGGTTGAATCACGGATAAAATCATTCGCCATCGGCTTGTCCAATTTTTCTCTTAGCGATTTGGATTGCTCGGGCCCTAGGCTGCTCCTTTTCCGCTTCATTGGTGTATACTTAGGATCAATGTTAACGTTAAGTGTGTGGCATGCTATCTCCGGCGACACCCCGCATATATCGGAATGCATCCAAGTGAATGCATCCAGATTGGTGCGAAGAAATTTGATGAGTTCCAGTTGCATACTATTTCCATGATGCGATCCAATTTTAAGGACCCGTGTTGGGTCATCCATATCAACTGGGACAGACATCGTCAATTCTACTGGTGCTACTCGTTCCTCCTCTGAACTCTTCTTTTAAGGTCCAAAGCCTTATCGAATCGGCTATGGTCTCCAAGCAAGGGGCAACTCTATATTTGATATTCGGTAGGTTCACAAATGTGGAGAGTTCTCACCACATTCTTCCCCTTTTCCCTTCTTTTAGAATCGCATAGTTTCATGACATAGCATTCTCTAACAGCACTTTGGTCTCCTTTGATCACCCCGACTACGTTCTCTGTCAAAAATTTCATAGCTAGACACCATTAAGTTGGAGAAATTTTGAAATCTACTAAGGCGGCCTACCCTAGGAAGTCATTGTAGGCAGAAACTTCATCTACGGTCATAAAAGTTTGGTTGAGGGTGACTCTTTGGTCGCCTTCTCTGAGTTCTATGGGCAAGTCCATCATTTCAATAGGTTGTTTGGATTTGCTGGTAAACCATTGAATCTTTGTTCCGTAGGCGGATTTATCTTTCATGTTTATCTTTATCTGATCAAAGGTGCGTTTGAAAAGGATATTCATATAACTGCCACTATCTACCAATACTCGTCGGACCATGGTGGGTCTGATTCCTATTGTCACAACATAGGGTCGAGAGTTGGAATTTCTATCCCTTCATTGTCTCGATACTGGAATACTATGTCATCGCTCAGTTTTCTTTGCTTCTTAGCAGAGCTTCCATCTTCGATCACAAAGCACGCATCTTTCGAAGTGTGCTTTAATGAGCTATATTACCACTCCATTTCTCCCCAACTCTTCTGTGCAGGAAAGAGCCCTCCAGATATCGTTCCAATGATAAGTCTCTGGTCAATCCGTCTGGGTTCTTCTTTGCTGGTTCCAGCTTGATTCCCTTGATCACTAAGAGCTTCAGGCACTACGGGTTTCTCAAGATTCGATGGTTTCCTCACATAATGTTGAAGCTTTTTTTTTTCTGAATCAACTCCTCAATCATGTTCTTCAGGTGACGACACTCATTTATGTTGTGGCCATGTGTCTCATAGAAGCGGTAGTAATTTCCGAAATGCTTTTGCTATTCGGTTGCTTCCTTTTTAGGCGGATTCTTGTACTCTTATGTCTCCTGTGTCGTAAGATAGATGTTTTCTAAAGTATCATTGAGTGGGGTGTATTCTTCAGGCCTCAAACCTTTGAGTCACTTGCTACTTCAATTTCGCTTGTTGTAATTTTGGTTCTACCTTTTCTGATTCCCATTTTTTTGCATTCCCTTCAGCGTCCTGGAGGTATTTATGTCTTGACTTATCGCCATACCATTCTTCCCAATGTTAGTTGGTTGTAAGTCGGCAGATTTCCTTTGTAATTCCTATGCCTCTTCCAATCTCAAGTGCTGACTCGCCTTTTGGTTGAAGTCCTTCCTAGCGGTAGGTTGTTTCATTTTGATCCAGTTCTCGAATTCAGTATTGAGGTGAATTGCACAGACTAAGACCATGAAAACTCTATCCTTATTCGCATTACTTACTTTATTTATTGTAGTGTTGAACTGGTTCATGAAAGACTTCAGAGATTCATTCCATCCTTGGATAGGCCGGATAAGGACATGGCATCTTCTGGTTGTGCCATGTGAAGTCTAAATTAGTCAAGGAATCTTATTACTAGTTGATTGAAGGTGGAGATGGATCTTAGCGGAAAACCGGTGAACCATGTAGAAGCAATTACCATTAGAAAAATCGGGAAACATCCACATCGAATGGCATCCGAATCATTCGCTCCATCCATGTACCAATTGTATTTATACAAGTGGGGTTTCGGGTATCTCATTCCATAGTAAGACGGAATGGTTGGCATAGCGAACTTTTCAAGGTACCGTTCATTTAGAATGCCATCAGTGAAAGGAGTATGACTTGGAGCAGATCCTCATTCATCATCCCTTCTATCCTTAATTTCATCCATTACTTTCTTGACTATGTCCGCGATATATGCCTCATATGTCCGATAATCTAGGGGTCGGCTGTTAGTGACTACACCAAGTGTTTGATTTTGCAAACGATCTTAGTGAGTGGGATGATGCCTAGGCTCTCCTGTCTTCGGGAGAGCCACTCCCTCAAGGTTCCGTTGGTTTGCGATTGGTCAGATGGGGACAGTTTGGATTTCTTGGCGTAATTGAATGTATTGGTATTACCTTTCAACTTTTCATCGTCAAGTCGCTCACTATCTTCTGAGTCAGAGATATCCATGGTTATATCTTCCCATGCGGTTTTCGCTCCAAGATTCAAGTTTGTAGCTGGTTGCCTCGTAGTTGTGGAATGTTCGCATTTCCATCCATATTGATTCCTACGGTTCCACCTATCACTCCTTTCTACGACTGCTTCCAATTTCTCCTGTTTAGGCCAAAGATGGAAGAATTTTCTTGTTCCATGGCAGCCGCGGGCTCCGTCATGGTTCTTGGAGCAGCATGTGACTGTAAAGTCAATAGGCATTCAATTTGTCCATGAGAGCCCTTTGGCGGTTTTCCATCTTCTAATTAATTTCATCAACCATTTTATTTAATTCATCTCCAGTGACAAATTTACGCTAAATAGAGGATCCTGAAACCTAATCTCCAGAGTTAGCTCCTAACTGTAGATTGTTGGGGTTGTTGACTTCAATTTGCTAAGTGTTTGTTTCTTCTCCAATAATGGTAGCTCCTATGGATCTTCCGGAAGTAGTTCTCTTTCTTCCAGGTGCCATTGATTCTTACTAGCAGATTTTCTGAGTAGATATTGAGGATCTACCTTTTGAACCTATCTGATCCATAGTAGATAGCTAGATCTAAGCTACGTTCAAGTCTCAGTAGAAGAACCAAAATGTTAACCCAAAAAATGGATCAACGCCCTGAATTGAGTGTGAAAGCACCATCCCTGTTTATCAAGGCAAATAAAATAGAAACGATTAATAATAACTTACAGATAAAGTAAAGAGATAAAAAATTTTATAGCGGTTCGGCTGTTAATGAAGCCTATGTCCACTTTATAACTTTTGTTATGGATTGACTACAATTACAAGTTAAATCCGATTGCAATTTGATTGGATCTTGTGAGTTAGATCAAGTCACTAGTGTTAGAGTTCAGTGGAGAATCATAGTGAATTTTTTAGATGACTGTTTTGTGGGAGAAGAAGAGTGAAGAATAGTTTCAGCAGAGTTTTAGCAACCAGTCCAGAATATCCCTCTTATGTTGTAGATGGGTAAGTATTTATAGGTATTGGAGAGCTATCAGACCAAGCTGCTTTGCCAAAAGCCCACATTTGATGGTATAAAGACGCTCAAGAAATTCCATAGCGAGCCGAGCCAATTTGATGGATTGCTAGCGATCCATAGAGCATGGCTCGCTAGCGATCCATATAGCTAGAATATTTTTTTGGTTATGTCACATGGATCATTCTTGTTGCCTTATGTAGATGCTTTCATGTAATTTTATGACTAGATGCCTTGTCTTGATGATGATTCATGTATTGGTTGCATTGAACTATTGCTGAATTCGGATGAATGCCTACTTCTCGATCTAGCTTGCTTAGAACATCGTGAAACTTAGCAAGCTTGCCTAGAAAAGATAATGTTTCATGATGCAAGAAGAATGGACGACCTATGAGCAATATTTATGGATCGCTAGTGATCCATACCCTTAGGCTATTCGTTGCTTTTTTTACTCTTAAGTCCCTCTTGGTGCCTTCTTTTGATCCTCTTGATTGATTCTTGAGTTGTTTTCACTTGATGTAGATATCCTAACTTCATTGAATTCTATTGGGTTAAAATCCGGGATAACACTTAATTAACTAATTAATTAATTAATCATTAAATAATTAATTAATTAATCATTAAATAATTAATTAATTAAATAACTAAATAATTATTCTCTAATTACTTAATAAAAGTTAGAAAATGTTTCCAGAAAGATCTCTAAGTTAAAACAAGTTTAGATTAGAAAAATAGTTAGATTTTTCGAACTGCGCGCATAGCGACTATCGCTATACGGACCTGTAATTTCACTTTTTAGAATTTGGATTTTAAGCTTTAGAAACTTCAATTTCGAACTCTTGTCTTCTTTAAGACATGAAATAAACTTTTGAAAACCAAAACAAAGTTTTTAAACTAAAAAACTTTTCACTTTGAAAAAAAAATCAAATTTTTGACAAAAAGCGGATTTCTATGTCGCTTTTGGTTAGCAAATCGCTACATTTGTATCATGAACCCACATAAGAAAAATACAAAATTCCAATATAATATCACATCATAATTTTGTAGCACTATCATAAATAAAGTATTACTTCACAATAATAACATTTCCAAGATTCAAGTAATAATCTTTAGCACCTGCTCAAATTTCGGCATAAGCAATCAACACCAAATCAACGCATATACATGCATATACAACATATAACATTACCATGTACATAAGCAACATTTTGACTCATAAATTTTACAACTTCAAAAAGTTAGTAACATGGGTTTTAAAAACATGGACTTTGCTCATCAAACTTTCACTAAATCAAGGAAAACTCATTCGAACTTGAATACAAGATAGTACATTGAAAAATTGAAGTTGTTGGATACCTACACACCCAACATTGGCTTGGCCTTAGACAATTTGGGCTTGGCCATGGATATTTTAGGCTGGATGGGATTACAATTTGGAAGAGAAAGGGAAAAGTGGTTTAGTGGATTGTAGAGGAGATTTTGAGTAAAAAGAAGTGATTTTTATTACTTTAAAATTTATGAAAAGAACCATGGATATATATTTTCAAGATTTTAGGAATTTGAAAGTGGAGAAGAGGACTGTAAAATGAAAATTATGAAATGAAAAGAGTATTTATAGGCTTAGGAATATAATTTTGAAATATAAAGTGCTTATAATTAAATATATACACATGCATGCACTCCATACCTCCCTCCCATTAGTTATACTCGTTCTCTACTTCATTTTCATGCCTTGGATCTTGCTAGAGCTTCCATGTGTGCACTAAGGATACAGAGGCGATTGTATACATATAGGCGTGTTTATATTTATATATATGCCTTTTATAACATAATTTGTCACATCCATGCTTATGTATAAATACATATATATAAGTTAATGTACATAAGTATGCTTAATTAATACTAATCCTAACATTATAAATGTGTGTGTGTTGCACCAAGTGTGCACAACATTCCCGACGACTTTCGATGTCGAAAAGTCAAAATTTCGGAAAAAGTTCTTCCGTCACATTTTCTATTTTTATTTGAACTATCTATATTAGTAAAAAAAATTGAAAACTATTTTATCATCATTACTAAATAATTAAAATAGGTTTATTTGTTAATAAAAATCCATTTATTGATTATATAAAATATTTATATAGCCTATTTCAAAGTGGCAAAATCGAGGGTCATTATAAATCTCAATTTTATCATCATTTGTTATTATTTAAAATGAGTTATATTTTAATTATAAAACTTATTATTTGAATATTTAAAATTTATTGAATATTCACAAATCAAGATGTTAAAATTCCAGGTCGTTACAGGTGGCGACGTGGGCTTGCAATAACGAGGTAGCGCTAGGGTTGGGAGGTGGCGGCTTGGGCTTGCAACAATGAGGTACCAGCTAGGCTTAAGAGGTAGCCGCATGGATTTGCGGCGACGAGGTGGCAGTTGGGCTTGGGAGGTGGCCGTTTGGACTTGCGGTGATGAGGTGGTATTTGGGCTTGGGAGGTGGCGGCTTGGGGAAGGAATGGCTTGCGGCAGGTTAGGAAAGGACGTGGCGATAGGCTTGTGGAGGAATTTCGACTTGCGGTGGCATGGAAGGAGGAGGAGGCGACAGGATGAGAGCCGGCATGGAGTCATTTTTTTTGCAATTCGAAATATGATGGAGAAGTGGATGTCGACTGGGCCAAGTATGGATAGGGGCGACGCCATGTTGATGCCCTGCGGATGCCATAACATTGCCATCGACATGACATTGGTACTTGTAGAGATAATGTGTTATCTATGACAAACTGATGCCACACCGATGGCATAAACAGAGGCAACAATGGGGCATTGGTATTGTCAATTGGGTAAATAACAAGTTTTCTTTTAGTGTACCCCAATACACACTTTGATTTAAACTGGAATGTGTTATATTTTCAATATTTTGTCCAAGCACCAAGAACATGGTAGACGGACTTTCATATGAAAAGACTTTGTTTCATTGCGTTGTTTGACCGCTTGGAATATTTTTATGGTTTAACGGCTACAAAATAATTTTGCATCAAAGAAATGATAGTGATATTTTTGTACATTGTAGTTCTGTCTATTTCCAAATGTTAGGTTGTAAAAAGGTTATAAAGAACAGGTAACACCCTTTGTGTATTTTCATGTTGTTCTAAAAGTTATGTTGTTAATGTCTAAAGATATAATTAAACCAGATTGCCCACATATCAATGATGTCCTAGAACAATTTAGAAAATCAGACCGACACTATCCCTTTTTAAAAAAAATTGTATCGGAGCAATAGATTAAACACACATAAGTGCACACTTGCCTACTTCTAGTGCTCAACCTTCTATTGATCGAAAAAGATATCTGACATCAAATGTTATGGTTGTCTACTCGTTTGATATGATATTTACATATGTAATAGCCGGTTGATAAGGAACTACATATGACATTAGAATTTTTAATGTGCTAAATAAACCAAAATTTATACATTCTCCATAAAAGTTATATCACAACGTTGAATAAAAAATGAATCAGAGCAATAAACCATACAGATGGAGGGCTGTGCTTGTGATGGCTTAAAGGCTTGGGCTTATGATGGTGGCTTGCTGGCAATGGCTTGGAACCTTATGTGGCAACTTAGAGGAGGCGTTGGGCTTGGGAGGTGGCGACTTGGACTTGCAACGATGAGGTAGCGGCTGGGTTTGGGAGGTGCGGCTTGGGCTTACGGCGATGAGGTGTCGGTTGGGCTTAGGAGGTGGCCGCTTGGGCTTGCGATGATGAGGTGCTGGCTGGGCTTGGAAGATAGCTGTTTGGGCTTAGGAGGTGGCCGCTTGGGCTTGCGACGATGAGGTGTTGGCTGGGCTTGGAAGGTAGCCGTTTGGTCTTGCAGTGATGAGGTGGCGACTGGTCTTGGGTGCGTACGCTTGGGCTTGCGGCGATGAGGTGGCAGCTTGGCTTGGGAGGTGGCAGCTTGATGAAGGAATGGCTTGCTGCATGTTAGGAAAGGAGGCGGCGATAGGCTTATGGAGGGTTTTTGGCTTGCGACAACGTGGAGGGAGGAGGAGACGGCAGGAGAAGAGGCAGCATGGAGTCATGTATTTTTTTTGTAATTTGAAAATTGATGAAGAAAGGGACGTTGACGGGGGTAAGTATGGATGGGAGTGATGCCATGTTGATTCCCCACCGATGCTATAACATTGGCGTCTGCATGAACTTGGCAATTTTTAGAGGTAATGTGTTATCTATGACTTACTTACGCCACATCGGCAGCATAAATAGAGACAATGGTGGGGCATCAATAATGTCAATTAGGTAAATAACGAATTTTCTAATATTTTACCCCAATGCACACTTCAACTTATACTGGAATGCATTTTGTTTTTGATATTTTGTCCGTGCACCAAGAATGCGGTCAATGGAACTTTCATATGAAAAGACTTTGCTTCATTGCATTGTATAACCGCTTGGAATATTCTTATGGTCTAACGGCTACAAAATAATTTTTCATCAAAGAAATGGTAACCATGTTTTTGTACATAGTAGTTTCATCCCTTTTGTTCTAAAAGTTGCGTTGTTAATGTATAAAGATATAATTAAAATGGATGACCCACATATCAACGTTGTCCTAGAACAATTTATAAAACCAAACCGACATTATCCCATTGTTTAAAAATTGTATTGGAGCGATAAATGGAACACTCATGTAACATCCCTATCTTGGGGCCCGAAACTAAGCGCTACAGATGCTACAGTCATCTATAGTATTAACTTTCGGTGACACAATACGGTAATGTTAATAATATCCATATTATCAGAAGCATATGAATAGGAAATAAAATCACAGATTCAAAAAAAAAACAATTTTACTGATTACATTTAAATCCATGTTTCATATTCCATTACATAATCCCAAATGATTCCCAGATTTCGATCAAATATAATTATTACAATTTTATGCCAAGTGCGACATATGAAGATGCCCCCTTGGATGATCAGAGTAACGAATATACACATCGGTCTTAAATACATCACAGCGGAAATAAAACTAATTGCTTCTATATAGCTAGCATTGCCTTTGGAAGCTTATTCGTCCACCTAATAAGCCTATAAAAACTTAACTCTCAATATACTCAAATTAACTTTAAGAAGCCAAGAATTTAAGGGGAAAACGTAAACTTCGAGTCACACATAAAGCCTGGTGTGAATAATGCTATTACCTCTCCATTTTTCGATATTAAGTGGGACCATGCCGCTTAGCGGAATGAGTTTCCCCTCGCTAACATCTATTTTTAAAACATATCTTTTGCAAATCAGAATCCTGCAATCAAATTGATTAAAGCAATAGTAGCAATATCATATATGCATATAAATCAGGTAATCAATGAACTATCTGTCCGAACAATATAGTTTTTTTGGCTAACTACTAACCATTGGCTGACTCGGACCTACCGGACATAATAAATAATCTAGCTTCTGTTAGACACACTCCTGGATGGTTTGTCTTTAACTTACTTCTTTCAGGGTCAACCAATCCTAATGGTTTTGCGGGCTCATCAATAACCTATCTTTCTCTGTATATTCTATTCTGCGTGTAACTTCATTTTAGTCTTACCTGTGACAAAGCCCTACACATTGAAATCTTGGACTAACATTAGCTAGAGGCTACTAGCTAAAGTATAGGGCGTGACCCTATACCAGTCTCATCTGGTATTCTATCCAAGTCATTTACTTAGGGTTAACTACCCCATCAATTTTCCTTAAAAAGATTTCTTTCAAATTGATTTAACCCTTTTTAAATCATACTTAAACAGGGAAAATATACTCTTTGCTCTACTTAAATACCTTTGCCATGTTATATGCTTTACACAAAACAATGTTGATGAAAACCTGAATCAATAGGGTTACCTATCCCTTTAAAACAAGTTAAATTCCTTCTTTAACTTAGAAAATATTAGGTTTTAAATCTAAGATACCACCTTCGAAAACTTTGTTTAAAGCCTTAAACAATACCTTTCGAAATCAATGAAATCAACTCTTGCGAAAGCTTTATTAAAACCTTAGACATCCCATTTCAAAACCCTTTAAAACATGCCTTTTGAAAGCACTGGAACCTTCTACTCAAATACTCAAAGTAAATCTTTTGAAAACATTGGAAAATCTCTCCTTCGAAGCCTATATTATATACTTTTCAAAAGTATTGGGTTTAGGTAAAAGTTTGTGGAACATAGCTTCGACACCATATAAAACTATTCCTTTGGTAAGCGTTGGGTTTAACTTTTAATCTAACAAAGGGTCTTAAAAGAACTGGGGCAAAAACATTTCTTTCAAAAGCATTATTCCAAGTAAAAGAAAGTGGATGGTTTCAAAACCAACCCTTTCGAAAGCATGGAGAAGCGAGTTCGAAGTTTAAAGACAAAAGCACCCTTTCGAAAGCATTGATTCGAAGGGTTGAATGCAGAAGCATGGGTTTCGAACCCTTTTGAAAGCCTTATTTTAAAACAAAAAGGTGGCAACTCATTCGAAAGTCTTTTTTATGTAAACACGGGTATGTTGACTAAGTCGAAAGCTAATATAACACCCTCGACAACATCCGTTATAAACATGACTAATTCAAAGTCAATAGGAGTAGCATCTATCCCCTTTGAAAGCATGGTTTCGACACTATATCTTCCACCTTTCACCAATCCACTACATACCAAAGAGTTGATACCATGTTTATTGGTTTCAACTTGGTCAGGGGCGGAAGTACGAGGTTGAAAGGTAGCTACTAGAAGTGGCGAAGCCGTAATTTCTTGCAAAACTGATTACCTTATTTGTCAACGCATAATTGGTTGCCAATTCTTTTTCAAAAATCTTTTTCTAAGTGTTGCTGAATTCAGTAATTAAAAGTTTAAAACATTTAACAAATTAGCCCTTCTCCTTTTCGAAACATATAAAACATTTAAGTCTCCTACCTAAAATAATATTATATCCATAGTAAAATACTTAGGAAAATTCTCCAAAAATTCCCAAAAATCACTTTTAGTATGTTTTCTAACATATTTAAATTTCAAACCCAAGGCTAACATATAATTGCCGAAAATAATTTAAACCCAATTTTAACCATTTTCTTTCCTTGAAAATTCATAATAAATCCACAAGAATTTAAAAAATTGTAAAACTTGAAACTCATCTCTAAAATAACGTTTTTGACCATATATAAAAAACGCAAGCCATTTGGATGTCATTTAATGGGTTTTTCAAATAAAAACTTATTATAAAATCTATATGAAGCAACATAATTAATGAAAAAACATATACATCCATTTAAACAATCAAAACTTGACATTTTACTTGCAAAATAAATTCGGATCTCAACTAGAACCCGAAATCATTAAGAATGAGACGTAAACCTATTATTCGCCTTTATTTGCTTTTAAGGAGGTTGAGATTTGTTCTTGGATTGATTTCCTTAAGCTTCCTACTTGAATCCTTACTTATCTTCCTTTTGTTTTCCCTTAATGGTGGTCGGTCAAGCTTTTGAACGTTTTTAGTTTTGTTTGCAAATGTTTGAAATAGATAAGGGATGAAACTAAGAAGAGTTTAGGGTATAAGAACTTGGTTTATTCCTATTTTGCCCTCATCTTATTCCTCTTACTTGATTCTAATTCTCTTTGGTTTATAGATTAATTAGGCACGGCTACCTTATGATCATGCAAATCTCAACCCCTTAACCATTTACATTATTTTATTTTATTTATCTAATTAAATGTCCTAAATAATGTTAGTCAAAATTATGGTCATTACAACTCATACGTGCACACTTGCCTAGTGCTACCGCTCAACCTTTTATTGATCGAAAAAGATATCCGACATAAAACGGTATGGTTGTCTGCTCGTTTGATACGATAGTTATATATGTAATAGATGGTTGGTAAGGAACTGTATATGACAGTATAATTTTTAATGCGGTAACTAAACCAAACTTTATATATTCTCCATAAGAGCAATACTATCTAGCTGACTCGGTATATCCGTTGATAGAAGGTTATTTACCCCTTTATCAAATGTAAGATATCGTATTCCTGATTTACGTGAAACTCAAAATCAACTAAAATATAAAAAAAAAACATGAGGTTTTCAATTTCTTTCATTCACAATTATGTACGGCAATTGAAAGAACGTTTGAAATATTAAAGAGAAAATCTACGATCTCAAATAACGTCTGCTTTTCAATCTCCAATTCAAGTAAAAATAGTAGTTTTTACAATAACTATTCACAATTTCATACAAAAGCACAACGGTGGAGACTCCAACCGATGACATTTGACGATGATCCTGATCTTATTACGAATGAATACCTTGAAAAATACTACAAACTTCAAGTTACAAGTGGAAGAGAGAATGAACCACTTTAAAGGATTATTCGAGATAATACAAAGGATGAACTGACTACAGTATGACTTCGCTGAGTTACCATCTGATTATCATGCATTGTGTCAACTAAAAATGTATATCAATTCTACATTATTGTATGCGCTTTAATACGTCTGTTTATAAACTGTAATATCTTTATTATTGTTTTATTTAGTTTATGTTAATACAGAGTAATTAAAAGGTGATCAAATTTAACAACAAATAATGTAATAAAACATTTATAAAAATATCCTTTTCAAATGTATTTTTTATAACTAAAAATCCATTATCTTTTCGTTAACTTACACTTTTACCTTTGGAGCGCACCTTCGCTTAACAAAAAACTGGTCAAACTTTCATATTTTAAGAAGAAGAAAAAAAACAGTTACTGAATCACATAACAAAATTCAAGGCATTGGAAACATAAACTAAGTAAAATTGGGTACGCATTTAATAACCATTTAATTCACACGATATCAGAGCATTAATCTTATTATCGTTTCTCCTGCCAAATTTTCTTAAATAATGTAAACTCAAACATCATATTAATTTCAACACTAAAAGAAATTTGACTTCACATTTTACTAGAAACAAGTATATAATTATGATCCGTAACTAAATCAGCTAACACTCCCATAATAAACCTTCAAAACTGTCGGGCCCGCCCCAAAACTGATCCGACCCGAACCCGCATTCAACCGGGCAAGCCCATGGATCGTAAACGAATTCGCAACCCGAACTCACGCCATCAAACAAACTCCCATTCAATCTAGGCAACTCCACAATTTCTCCTAGCTCATCCGACGGCCCACATTCCTCCACGGCATCTCCGACTTCCATTGCAGCAGCCTTTGCCGCGGCCGCTTGCACATCCCGCGGCGAGAGGCTAACGGGCCGGGGCAGGGACCCTACGAGGCCCGGAAAGTTCAGAATGGCCGAGCTGCCCTTAATGCTCAATGCAGCCACGTCATGAGCCCTAGCCGCCATTTCCGGGTTTGGAAATGTGCCTAGCCAAATGCGGGACTTCTTTTTGGGTTCGCGGATTTCGGATACCCATTTGCCCCATGCCCGCATCCGAACTCCTCTGTAAATCGGATGCTTGCTGGTGTCGCGCGCCCGTTTGTTGGAACCTGGTTTCTTGGGGTCGTTAGTCGGTTTGGATGTCGCGGTTATCGGGTTGGGGGAGGATGGTGTTGAGATTGTTGAGTTGTTGCTTGCTTCGGATTCGGGTAAGCTTTTGGAATTGCTTGTTATAGTATTCATTTGATTTGGCTGAGATGGTGATGAGAATGCAAACTATAATGCACTTCGAAATTGTTAAAACAAGTAGTGTTGGATTTGATGATTTGGTGCTGCAACGTTGGAAGAACAGAGAAAGAATAAGAAGACAAAGGCTGTAATGATTGAAATGTAGGATGAGAGGAAAAAAAAGATGAAGTGAAATGTACTGAGAAATGTGTGTAAGAGGAAAGGGGGGCTTAAGTAGGAAGAAGATTGAAGGGTAGAACAATTAAAGCGACACTTAACCAACCTAGCTACACATCGCTGCATCATTTCTAAAAGACTTTAGCAGAGTAAGTGCCCGGTAAGAAACAACATAATTTGAAATTAATTAATAATATTTTTGAACAGTACTAAGTGAGCAATAAAATGTAAATGTGTTAAACTGTAATTACGTTTGTTTGTAAATTTTTTTTAAAATAAACCATAAATAAGTAATAATTGTTTAGGACCTATCAATTCATAATTTTACATGCAAGTAAGTAAGTATTGAAAGGGGGGGTGTTAAGTAGGAAGAAGAAATGTTTATATGCTATTTTAACTACTTACAGGTAGTTTTCAAACATACTATAAATTACTTTTTACAATGACATCTACTTGTATTTATTAGAAATATCTTATGCTTAGTAGAAATGTGTAAGAAGAATGGGGCTATCCTTTTACGTATATCTCATGAAACACATCTCCTTCATTAATTTCTTCTCTCTCTTTAATGCCTTTTAATTAAACCTATGTTTCATCTACTCTATAGCTAGCGTACCATGTTCTATTTTTCTTATCTTGTAGGAAGGTCCCCCACATTTCTTTTTCTCATTTACCCAACCAAGACAAGCTTTACATTAATTATCTGTTGACAAAGCTTCCTATATTCCTTAGGTTAAACATTACTTGGTTTAACGAACAGTTTGTGAAATTTAGGACTATAGAGTAGGGTTTTCTTGAAGTCATGATATCATTATCTCTAAAAATTTCAATAAATATAAATTATGTGTACCATAATATATTATTACTTGGCCTCTACAATCTTTTATGGTAGTTAATAACCTTAGAGTTGAAGAAAGTTGTTTTTTTGTTATATATGAACATGTACACGTCGAATTTCAATGTTGACAATAAATTCATAAAATAGTTATTTGGTATGTATAATTTACAAATAACATTTAGTTTGCTATATTAAAAAATATATTATATATATTTATTTCCTAATCTATTATCGATTAGCCATAATACTAAAGTTGGTCTGGATACCCAAAAATCCAAAATCCATATGCATCTGAATCCGAAAAATGAAAAATATCCAAAATTTGAAACGTTCGTAAGTTGTTCATTCATTTTTTTTATCAAGATAGTAGTTTATATGGTGTATTCTAATATATAGATAATGACATATGTACTTTTTACAGTGGTAATAGTGTGTGTGTGTGTGTGTTGTATGTATGTATATGTATGTATGTGTGTGTGTGTGTATATGTGTGTGTATACATATTCTTTGCTCAAAACTATTTTTATATATTGTTTATTTTTTTATACTTTATACGTATTTAGTAACGAAATTGTTTTATGTTTAATCAAAATTTTCTATTTATGGTTTTAAATTTATTAATTGATAGCGGATAGGAGTATATCGGTCATCCACAGATGCAATTATCTGACCTGCAAAATGGTTTGAGATACAGATGCACATATAATAATAGGATGTGTATTAATTGGATCGTTGATTGGCATAACCTGAAATAAGTTTTATTAGCAGTGCTAAACCAAACAAGTTTTTTCTAAAAGTGGATTTCAGTTTTGGAGTAAAAGGACAGATGGATTTGATTACCATTCAACAAATTGTCATTTATCATGCGCTAATCATGTTTGGTTAGGTGTCGTTTTACAAATAGAAAGTTGTTAAAAGCTACAAGTTCAACCAAATTAAATTTGGTTTTCTTGCAATAGAATGGTACTATTCTAAGAGTTAAGACAATGGAAAACATTAGAATTTTGATTTTCTAATGTAAGGATGTTGAACAAGTTAATGAATCATGTGTTAAGAGTTGAATTCCTCAAATCATTAGAGAAGGTAAGGCATATACAAATATAATTAGTTAGTCTCACCAATTTCAGGAAAAAGAAAGAAAACTTTTATTGGTTACATAGCACATACTCAACAATATTAATAAATAAATCCAGAACAAACTAGTCAGCATATCTAGAGTAATCGGTAGGCTGATTTGTGCAGATTGTATTTCACATGTATTTGAAATGCCAGATTTAATTAGGCAATCAAATTTGCTGCAAGTCAATACCAAGTGGTAAAACAATCAATTAAGCCTTATCTAAGGGGGAAAAAATAAAGAATGTTAATAATGAAAAAATATATTATCTGTTGCATTCTTTTGAAAACTACGGCTATTGATGGTCTATGATTCAATTAGTTGCCTAATGTCTTTCAAAACTTTTCAAGCTATGAAGGAAAACTACTTAACATATAAAGGTAAACCTCATTTCAGTTTTGTGGTTTTGTGCCTAAAATTGTGTATAACAAGGATTAATCCACACATATAGTCCATGCATGCATCTCACTTGGAAAATGAGTTGTACATACATATATCATAAAATAACTAGTAAAATGTCTTGCTCATCTTACATATTATGGTAGGTAAGAATACTTGACAAGTTGAGTAAATTGGTAGGCAACACCCATGATGAGAAAGCAGATAATGTGTACAAATTCAAGCAATAAAAGAGTAGCTAGAGTGAACCTTAACCTAAATACTGTCAAGTGTATTTACTTAATCAATGTCCCTTAATGGTGCCAAAATAACAATATGTAATAACAATAATTAATTAACGACACAATTGATGTTTTAGACTTTTACATTGCATATGTATGTTTGTGCATTTATAAATGTGCAATTGTACAAACATAGAACTTAACGCAAAAATGAACACACGGAAATGGGATGCACCTGATTCTTTATGATGTAGCCTTGTTTTTGTGAGCTGTGAGGACCTCCTCTTGCTGACAGGATACAGAGTACTGGAGCATGGGACTCTTATCTTCACATTAACTCTTAACCATATGCTTTCTTCATTCATTTTTCTGACTCTTTTATGTTATGTACAGGGCCATCTACACACGTAGCCAGATTATTAAATGAAAGTGTCACTTAACTCAAAATTCTCTTATTATACGCTGCATACATGGACTGCACTCATGCTTGAAGATAATAAGTTATCGAAATATATTAAGTCTTGGTGATTCAGGGACTATTAAGGGATAAACATCTACCTTAGCATCAATTAAAATTTGCAATGAAAAACATTTGTTGTTCATTACTTGTAGCTGATAATTTTATGTCTTGTATCTTTGCACAACATATCTTTACATAAGCACATCTTAATTGATAAGCTAGTGAATTAATATGTAAATCTGAGACAGAAAGAAAAGCCGTTTAGTAAATAATAAATCTGTTTGTTGGGAGTTATCTTGGACACTCAATGAATAGAGTGAGTCATACAAGATAAATAAAAATGAAACCTGGTTGTATCCCACAAATTTCTAGATCAATCCACACACCATATTAATTAATTATAATGTACTTGTGTTCTGAATATCAGATCAGTTAGGATTAGTGTGTTTCCACCTATTTGTTAATTACTGCGGTACCAAAAGAATAATGCTAGGATAACCTGGTTCTCAAAGTATGAAATATAAGCATGTTCTAGGAGGTAGGCGGAAGTTGAAAAGGCTTCAGGTTATAAAAATTAAGAAAATCTACAAAGGAGAGATATTCCATTAGTTAAATAATCCACTATCCAAGGGAAGCATCCAGACCCAATTCTCGGTAAATTTGGACCCTTAGTAATTGAACAAAATTTAGAGTTATAATTATGGACTTGGGCTTGGGTTTTGTGAAAAACTTGACTACAACTTTGCTACAACATATATAATTCCATTTTCTAATTGAACAACATTATAGAATGTGCTAACTTGTTGGGTGCAGGAGTTTAGTTATCATGCAGCTTGGTTCCTCTCTCAATTGACTTGTGTCTAGCCCTATTTGTATTTCAGTTTTGTTATATGTTCTTTGAGTTGGTCAACTTGGGATATTAGAGGGAACTTTGCTAGCTGGAGATGAGACTAGTTAAAAGGAGACCACTAGTGTTGACATCATCACTATGTTATTTTATGTACAATGTTTTGTCCTTTGTTACACGTCCGACTATTGTATATGTATGAGACCCTTATATTATTCAAGATATGATATACTACGACTTTAAATGTATTTACAGTTATTTGCTGGTGTTGTTTAATTTATATATGATATTTGTTATGTCTTGAGCATTTATAAGTTGTTACTGCCGTAGGGGGTAATGTAGTTAACCTGTAACAGATTTCTCTTTATATCATATTATACCTTTAATACATTTTATTCATGGAATTCGCGGACCGGATACTTATTTTTGTTATGATTCCATGTTATGAATAGTGAGTCTTTACAATATGTATCAAAGGTTAGGCTTAGCAAACATCTAAGCCTTGGAAAGTTTGACCCTTCAGAGATAAGGTAAGTTGTAACCTAGGGAGGGCTAAGAGTAGAAATATAAATTGGGCATTGAGAGAGCATACTTATATTTTGTTTAAGTAGTATTAAGATCTAAGCACATGATAGCTTTTAGTATTTTGACTGTTTATTGGAAGTCACAAATGTATTCTTTTCACAGATAGCCACCATGAGTTGAAACACCAGAGGAGAAACACTAGGGATGCCCTCATCGATCTATAGATGCCTGCATGGTTCAATTGATATTTGCATGCTATGGCATCGACTACTCGATCAGTAGGAGCAACCACTCCACCTCCACAGCGGCGGATGAAGTGAGACTGATGCATCCACCTCCACCATCGGTTTTGTTGAAACGTAGGAGTGGCTTCACATTTGCAAGCGTGTACTTGGAGGGACGGAGTTGGACAGTTTAATTAGGAGGCAACTTGCTTCTTGAAATTAATCTCCAAGAGGAGGCTTACAGTTGGTTGGATATTGGAACCGAGGAGGTCGATGAGCATGCAATGACTTGGGACTTGGGAGGATTTTATGTGGTGGTTTGAGACAATGTTTATTTTGAGGTCTAAAAGGGGTAAAAATTTGAGAAGTTCATCCTTCTCTAACCAGGAAACTTGAATGTGAAAGAGTATGTGTATCACTGTAATCTCTTAAGCCAAATCGGGAAAGGATATGATGAACGCTCCCACGAATAAAGCCAATTTATTATCCATGTTATTACCTGAGAACCAAATTATTAAACTCTTGGAAGTCTAAAATGAACTGAAAATTTGATTTACAGCAAGTGAAAAAGTGTTAATGCATGTATGCCATCGAAACTACCTCATGTGACTCATTTTAATCTATAAAATACTTGGTCATCCTTCAAGACTTGATTTACCAATTACAGTATTAGGGGCGATTTTAACAATACCTTCAGTTTATATCGACAATTATTAAGGTTTTTGTACAAATGCTTTCAAGTTCTTTATTTTTTGGCCATGACCATATACAGCAGCTTTGTATTCATTTGTGAACACTTTATGTTTATGAATAATTTGTTAGATTTTGATGGTACAATATTTCATATATAAGTTGATCAATTATGACTTAAATTCATTACATATTTTATAAATTTGGTAGATTTTAGAATGTGATTGTAGGATTGATTTCACCCTAGAGGGGAGGGGGGGGGGGGGGTGAATAGGGTGATGGTATAAATTATAAAATTTAATTGCGGAAACTTATAAAATTATTTCAACACAGATCACAGATTAATAGCAGCACAGAAAAATAGCAGAATAATAAAATGCAGAAATAGAACGACACAGAATTTACCCAGCTTCGGCAAAACCCTGCCTACGTGCTGCCTCTAAGGTTTCTACTAAAAATTAGATAGTCAGACGCTTACATACGTAAACTCGCGACACCCGCTATCGACTAAACCTAACTCTACGCTCAAAACCCTGCCACAACTCAGCCACTGAGTTGCGAATTCTCAAACTACGCCACGTAGTTTGTCCCCTAATCACACGACTAGAAAATTAAACGGTTTAAAAAAGAAAATATAAATTAAAAACAATTTAAACTCAAAACCCTAATTAATAAAATACACAAGCCCAAAGTAAATAGCCGGCCCAAAATTAAATCCTCTTTCACTTTATAATATGTCGGCCTGGTTTCCTCAAAAAGAATGGCGGCCTCGTGTTTATTCTTCTTCGTTCCAAATTCAATAATTAGGGCTTTGGAAATTTTGAAGATGCCGACTTTTGTTCGATCGAATATATGTTCCTTGTTGCTTGCTTTCGTTGATCGTTTGCCTCTTGATATTCTTTCGGCTTCTTCAAAATTGTCGAGCTTGATTGTTTAAAAATGGTATGTGATTTTTGCTTTTCCGATATGCTTATGCTCGATTTTGATTCGAGTTGAATGATTATTGTTCTCTGTTGCTTGAACTCGAATGGTTTTGAAATTTCCGATGATGATTGTTTATATAGGGTTTGTAACCCTAGATTTTCGTTCGCACAAAATATATTTGATTTTGTCAATTTCTTTTCTCTGCCGCTTGATGATGCTTGAACGTTTGATGATTTATCTGACTTTGTCAAATTCGTATATTTCTTGGCTTCCACGGTATTTTGAATTTGACTTGTTCATACTTTGACTTCGGCTTGATCTTTTGATTTCCGTATGGATGTTGATGATGATTTACGACTTGTTCATATGCGTATATATTTCATTGCTTGTAAATCACGGTGTTGATTCATTTCGTGATGACTACAGCTTGACTATATTTGATTCTTCACTTTCCTGATACTGCTGACTTTGGGTTGCACTGATTTGTCTTGATTCCACTTGAACCTTAGTGTAGTTGTTGTTGCTTCTGTACATTTGCCCGAGTCACTTGTAACTTGATGGCATTTGGTCTGGTTATGTGTTCTTTGATTTGTAGTACTTGAGTATAGTTCATTGTAGTTTGAATTGAATCTGGTATCATTTGTTTCAGTCCGGATTCATGTGCTTCATGTTGTGTATCCACTTTGTCTCTTATCTGTTCATGTCTTATTGTTTATTGTGAAGCCAGATCATTTGAACTTCATGTGCATTGATATTGGCTGTGACGAACTTGTACATCTCCAGTCATAATGAGTGAATTGTGCACTTGATTTGAGTTCATTTCTTGTTCATGTGTACATTTGTGTGTCTTTTGCTCTGTTCTCACTAACCATGTGGTCTTGGTCGAGTTCATTGCCGTATTGTTTCACTTGATTATTTGAGCTTATTTGTCCATTGACATGTGCACACTTTGTTGTTCAATCTGGATATGTGTTCTGATTCTTTGGTGTTAGCTTTGAGCATGTTGTAACTGGGCCTGTTGCATATCACTGCATTTTTATTACTGATCTGTTTATTTGCATATAAACTTGGATTTGCTTCATTTAAAATTCTGGCGTTTGTTTGGTTCTTGATCATTTCATGTTGAGTTTTGAAATTTCACTTGAGTTGAATCCAGTTTTAAAACTCGGGTTTGACCTTGTGCTGATGTCGAGACTTTATTTATATTGACCTGAGTTAAACCTGTCTTTTTATTTTGGGTTTGACCTTGTGCTCACTTGTCCCTGTAACATTATCTAGTGTATATCGGTGTGCACGGCCTTGTGGCATGTACAGTGATACACTGTGCATGTCACATTGTTCGTGTGTGATGAATTCAAATATAAATCATGACGAACAACCCAAATAACTGAGGCAAATATTATTTTCAAAAATTCATATTTTATTTTATATTGCAAAAACTTTTCTTTTTCAATTTTACTGCGTTAGTGAATATTTTTGCAGATTGCTCAGATGCTGGATTCTAACTGGAATGAAGTTGAAAATAAAATACAAATTGAGTGAAAGAGTGTTGTGTAGTAAGGTTAAATGTAAATATGAAATTGTGATGTATTGTAATTAAAATTGTATATGTATAGTGAGAGTTTAAATTTGTACTATTCAAAATTGTAATAAATATTTGTTTGAATAAAATTTCTGTTTGAATTCAAATTCCGTGTTATTTAATTTTATTCAGCAAATACTTATTTATCATGTGAAAATAAATAGTATGTTAACAAATACATTTAAACGAATGTATATATGTTTATTATCATCAAACAAAAATCATATAAGCGCATATTCAACAGTGATTAATTGCATCTTTTGCAGATTTTGCGTATTTGGTAGATGATTAGATGCCTCTTTTATTGCATTAAAGAAGGCAAAAATAATTATCTAACCGAGAAAGATTCATGAAGTTATTCAATAGCTTCTTAAATAAGATACTTTATAAGTCTTTTTGAAATAGACATGTTTAGGATTCACAAGATGGGTGTAAAAAGTTTATTTGACAGAGTGTTTGAGATTGAGATTTCTTCTTAGTTTTAGGTCTTTTTTGTATTTTCTTAGGTAAATCAATAAAAGTTTTGTTTTTTGGGGATTTTTTTTTTTTTGCTTTTTTCACTATTTTTTCTTCTAAATCTAATTGTGTAGTGATCCTGAAAAATTCTTAACATTTGGTAGACTGTTAAGGTTGTCTCGCATGTTCAATGAAGGAACGACGGTTCGGATTGGAAAAAAAAAGTTTCACACCACTAAATAACATGAAGAAGTGATGTATAAATATGGACCGGTAGGCACGTAACATTGGGGATTTCTTTTGTTACAATAAAATATGTGTCAACTCATATGCGTACAGCACGTGCTGGAGATGGTGAGTTTGGTCCGACCTTCGTTACACAACACTTCTTTCCTTCAGTTTAGCTCTTCTTACTTTCATCCTTCATCTTTAGTACTGTTTATAACCACATATTGACATGTCATAGTATTTGAAGTAATTTAATAACAATTAGTATCCATTACATATGAGATATGTTGCTTGTTTCCCCAAGTAGGTCGTTGTAATATTAGAAAAAAGTGCATATGCGTGTAAGGTAACAATTTTTGTTTATTAGCTACAAATACATGTGCATTTGCTCAGATGTTTCCCTTGTGAATACATACCACAACATACACATTTTGTACAAGTACCAAGTCTTATTCAATACGGATGAATAGCACACGTGATAGAATTTAATCAGAAAATCTATGAAATGAACTCGAGCTCCACAAAATACATTAGAGAATTACGTATCAGTTGGGCTAGTAGTTGGGTTGTCGATTTAGTACAGTTGAACACAAGCTTTTATTGATATATATATTATTATTATCGATTTGTGGTAGCTCAGTCACGTACATGTATTTATATATATATGTAACTTTCTCGTGTCTTGGCCATTTATCATTTGAGGTATTCATGAACCCATATATTATAATGTTGCTTTCCAAAACTTTATTAGATTTGACTCCCAAGGTTTTTTTCAACTTGGCAGAGAATGATTCTTCATCAACCAGCAACGAGATTCAACATAAATGATATGTATATTTCTATTACAAATCATGATTTATGAATGTATCTGACTCGTCAAGTGGCCTTTTCATCAAATTCGTGTAAGCTTTTAGATTGCTTGTCTAGCTTATTGTGTGAAGAAAGGTGAGTACATACATGTCATGGGAGATATATGTACAGTCAATGTTCAGATTTTTATTTTAAGTAGTTGTTAGCTTGGACGTTTTATGTTTTTTGTATGTCTAGAGTTTCACAAGTACTTCAATACTTAACTATACAAATTTATCGATTTTCCAAGCGCTTGCTTTTTGGTTGGCTTTCAATTGATTTTCAAGCACCAATTTCAAGTGGTTCAGATCAAATGAAGAAATGAGATCGTCTTTCAATGGATGAAGCATAAGTTTGTGAGATTTAACTTAGTTTTCTTGTATTTCATATTTCATATAATTTTAGAAATAACCGTGGTAGATATTGTGGATATGTATGTATTTGCGCGCATGCGCTATGTTTGCAAAGGAAAACTGTTTCATACACGGTTTATGCGTTGTTGTCCATTTTCTTAAAATCATTGACAGTTTGTTGACAGCTGAACTTTTTGTGCTTTATGGTCAGTGCAATTGCCTGTTGAAAATGCAAATGATTCGCGCGAATAATCCAAAAAATGATTGTAAGCATAAAATATGGATGTGTGGAAGCAACCAAAAATGATGCATGTAAAATACTATTCCAAAAGTCAACATGTGTGTTAGCATCTTTGTTGTAAGTTATAACACTTCCTGTTGAATTACGCAAGTTTTAAGATAAACATGGCACGGAACTAAATGACAAAGATTTGTATACTTTTTAAAAGGACAAAGATTTGTGTATTTTTTGCCTCAAGAACACAACTTCAATATTTTTAACACAAGAACAAACATTCTTTTAAAAATTATTCATAAGGACAAACATTTTTCAAAATTATTCATGAGGACAACAAAACTGTTACCGAGATAAAAACTGATACTTAAAAACTGCTACCGATAACTACAAACTGATGCCTAAAACTGCTATCAATAACTAAAACTGATACCTACAGAAAGTTGTCCTTCAAGATAAAATATTGAAGGTCGTCATTGAGGCTAAAAAGCTGTGAAATTTTGTCCTTGACAATAATTTCCTCATCAAGAAATAGATGCATGTGCAAGTTTTAGATGATTGGCTTTATTGGATCCTTTTTTTTTGCAACGTTAGATGCATATTTTTACTTGGTCTAACCGATCCAAATATTTAAAAGGCCCAAAACCGTATTTTAAATAGAGAGATCTTTAAACATTAACAATGTGAAAGATGTAGCATTTTAAGAAGGAGAATATCAATAAACAAGAAAACGAAAATTGTCGAGCGAAAATTTACTAAACATGACTTCCGAATCCATGGCATTATCGATTATTTTGAATGTTTTACCTAAGGCGGTTACTTACCATTACCATTTTGTAAATATCGTTACCATACCGTTTTTACAGGTGAACTAAAATTGTTTAACGTAACCGATTGATTGATATGCCGATGACTGGTATACCGATAAACCGGTAACTGTTACACTAGTAATGATATATTACCGTTTGCCTAGAAAAATAATAAGTTGATATATTTTTACACTGAATGACGATTCATTATATATCTCATTGGGTCGCTTAATAAAAGACATCGAAAAGAAGTGTATTTATCATCAATTGAGTTGAATTACTGAAATAAACTGAGCTGTTTTTTTGCTTCTAAATGCCCATAATACAACATCTTACATGAATATCAATGTATTGTGAATGAACTGGTAAATTACCAGCTTCGGTTTTGAAAAATATTACCAATGTTTTACCCTAAAAAATGTTAAATTTACCGTTACCGTACCGATTATGTTGGTATACCGACTTTACTTTAAAATGGAAGTCGACTGGTAATGGTATGGTAAATCTACCGTTACCATAACATCTTTAGTTTTACCAACTACAAATACAAAAACTTGTTTCATTTTATAATTTTCACTAACGTTAAATGAATAGCTTTTAAATTTTTGAAACCCTTTGTAAACCTAAAAAAATACCATGAACTTAAAATGATTACCTACGTTTCCTTAGGCCCAAGTTTATCCATTGTTGGGCCATTCCGAATCATATATGACAACTTCTAGTTACATAGTCAAAATTCAAATCCACTGTTTTCTGTAGACAATAAATAGTCTTTTTTTTTCAATTATTTTTATTCTCCTATTTTTGTTATTTTTAATTTTTATGCAACTGCTATGGTATATTTGTAGTACTAATATTAATATTGTGTAGCCAATCCTTAAATGGCAACTTGAGTCCAATTAAGTTGTTAACTACTAAAAATAAAACAATATAAAGAACCATAAGAGAGAGCGAAAAGATATTTCATACAATAAATGTAAATCTACAACACTACTAAGCTTTATTTATATGCATAGGATGAGAGCAGTTTTACAACATAGTTGTCACAAATATGATTACACATTTTCACCATTTACATTTACATTATATATTTTGTAACACTCCTTGAATACGCATCAAAAACCTTAGATGCTTCTATGGTATCTTATAGTTGTCCATTTTGATACATATATGACGATTGCTTCTCATATCTTTCTTACATTTGTCCTTTTTTTTTCCTTTGAAATTGGGTACTTAGACTGTAATATATATTAATACCACAAGTCATACTATATGTCAATATATATGGTTCAAATTATACTACGCAAGTTTCGAACTTGTGACTCATCACACCAGAGTCGGAGTGCCTAACCACTGATACATTGGTGCTAGTCCTGTCCATTTTGTTAATATAGATAGCAACCGTCAAATCACTTTGTCCATGTCAAGAAACCCAATGAAAAAAACAAGAGCAGGTAAAAAAGTTACAACTTGCATGGCCATATAAAACATATTTTAAGAAGTTAATTTCCATGGTCTTAAACATCATATTTTAAGATTTATTTCTTGACAAGCGCATTTCATACTTCAGATCAAGGTAATGCCTCGTTAAAACTTTGCTAAGAAAAATCAAATAAAAAAATCTTAGTTATATAAAATGAGTGGATTATGACATATTTATTATGTTATTTCTCACGAAATTTTTTATGTTTCTGGACCAAAATAATATCTCGTTTAAAACCATGCTATGAAAAGACCAATGGGAAAATCTTGACTAAGGAAAAAGAGTAGAGTATGACATATTTTCGGTTGCTCCTCCTAATTTAAAGTTCTTTCTTTGAATTGGAATATATCTCTAGATAATTTAAATAAGATACATATACTTTCAGATCCGTAAATATGCATCTCATTAATAACTTAGAAGTAATATTTGACATAAATCAAAATGCAAAGCGCCGTAATTTTATTTCTTTTCCTTTAAATATTCATCATTTATAAATAGTTGACCCAATAAAACTTTACTTTATTATAAACATATTGGAAATAAAAACCAAAGTGAAGGAAAATGTATACAACATCATAAGATACTAAACCTGATAGAGTTAGAGGTATGACATAGGCCAGTTATATAATTTGTTACATATGTCTAACTACGTAACCAGTCTTGTTCACAATAAAAACGTTTGATTTCCATTATATACTTTGTTATATAGTAATATAATAAATTAAGTAATTGATTTAAAGTGTGTAAATAAGTAAATCCTTAAATGAAATATTATGTGACTGTAGTTGCAAATAGTTGCAATCATGGGTAATTAATCACAATATAAAATAACATTTCATTTTAAATAATTTTGGTCAAGATGTTTCAAAATAGGATATCGATACATCCATTGGGCCCAAAGTACGTAACGCCCTCCAAATGTTGGATAGTCTATTATTCATGGCTGTTGGGGCACCAAGGGGTTACGTTCTGATAGATATTGCATAACTATGGAATGACTGACTCAAGAGTTTCTAATTGGTTAATAATAACTAAGGTCAAATAAGAAATATTGAAATAATAATATTACACAATTCTCTTGACTTGAGAATATTATTGAATGTGGATACTCCACTTTGATTATAGTTAAATCATGGCATGATGTCCATCAAACGACTGTACTTGGATCTAAGTTAAAGCATTAGAAGTGAAGCAATTTTCAACAGGGAATTTGTCTCCTCGGCTATAAGGGGTTAGTACCACGGTTAACTGTAGTCAACTCAAAGTCAGAGTCTCTGGCAGAGTATTATGACTAATAGTTGTAGGATCGATTTCACCCTAGAGGGGGGGGGGGTGAATAGGGTGATAGTGAAAATTATAAAAATTAATTGCAGAAGCTAATTAATATTTAACACGGATCACAGAATAGCAGCACAGATATCGCAGAATATAAATAACAGAATAAAACAGAACAATACAGAATTTACCCAGCTTCGGCAAAACCTTGCCTACGTGCTGCCCCCAAGGTTTCTACTAGAAATTAGATAGTCCCTCGCTTACACACGTAAACTTGCTATACCCGCTATTGACTAATCTAACTCTACGCTCAAAACCCTGACCACAACTCAACCACCAAGTTGCGAATTCCCAAACTACACACCGTAGTTTGTACCCTAGTCACACGACTAGAAAATTAAAACGGTTTAAAAGAAAAATACGAAGTTAAAAAACAAATTAAAATAAATAACCCTAATATAATTAAAAGCCCTTAAAATATATAGGCCGGCCCCTTTTATTATTTTGACCCGTCTCCTTTTGCTTTACTCCGTTCGTTTGCGTGTATAATGGTGGCCGTTCCTCTTGCAAATTTAGGGCTTCATTCCTTTTCCAGATTTAGGGCTTTTGAAGTGCCGATAGTATGTAGATTGATTCTATGATCTCTTGCGTGTATCCTTGATTGATTGATGCTCACTTCGGCTACTTCTTTGATCGAATTCCTTCTTCGATTCGGTATGTAATTATTTGCTTGTGCTTTTCTGATTTTATGCTTTCTGGAATTCGATGCTAAAATTTGCCGATGATGAATTGTTTAAATAGGAATCGAATTCCTATATTCTCGTTCGTATAAAATATGTTTGAATTTGTCAAAAATTCTTCTCGGCCACTTGATTTAAATTGAACGTTTGATGATTGATTCTGACTAGTTCATAATCGTATATTTCATTGCTTGATGGTTACGATTTTGATTTATTTCGTGATCATCACGTTGTTGACTACGGCTTCTTGATTGCTACAGCTTCGGCCTTGACTTGTTCATAATTGAATATATTTGTTGCTTGGTTGAGGTCTCTGACTTTGACTTCGACAACCACGGCTTTGACTTGTTGACACCCTGACCATTTCATACCTGTACATGGTCATTGCATTTGCTGTTGCACTTTTGTGCTTTGCCCCATTCACTGTTGCTGTTTGGTCATTTTGTACTTCTCTTATGTACACTTGCACCTGTACTTTGACACTTGCATGTTTCTGGTGCATTGTATATTTTCACTGATTTGCACATTTTAGTTTGTAACTTGGAGTCTGCAACTTGATGTTGTATTCACTGGTCAGTGGTGTTCATTGTGATGTTTCACTATGGTTTCATGCCTTGTAGTTGTATTTGAGTCAGTGCTTCACCATATCACTTTTTGATTGATGCTGCATCACTTGTAGCTTTATGTATTCATGTGCTTGTCTGCATTCACTCTGGCTTGTGTTATGATTGCTGTGAAGTTGCATTGATCTCTGTAGTACTTTATGTTCTTCACTATTTACATCATTGGACTTGTCTGGTCTGGTCTTGAGTGTGCTATTGACCTGGTTCGGTCTGATCTGCACTTGATCATCTTGGTTTGGTGCATCCTGTTGTTGTTGAGTTGATATAGTCTGACCTGTGTTCCCTGTTGCACACTGTTGTTGGTCTGATCATTCCTGTAGCTTGCCACTGACTTTGGTTCTTCGAATCTGTTGCACTTGGTCTGTCCACTGTCTAGTTCCTGTGATACTCATATTGATTACATTGCTTGTTGACATGCCTTGTACTGTTTCTGGGCCTTGAGTGTGCTTCATATATGCACAGTTGGTTCATGTTGTTGCTTATGTTGGTGTTGTACACTGTCATGTTGAATTCACTGATGTATCACTGGTATACTTCACTGTGTTGATTGTTGTGCACTTGCTTGACTGAACTACTCTGGTCTTTCATGATGTATTTGCTGTGGCATTCTGTGGTCTGCACTGAGCACTTGAACTTGTATCTGTGCACATTGTTCTATGCACTGTTCTTGTATTACTTGGGTTACTTGTATGCACTGCATATTTGCATTGCACCTTTTCTGGTTGGTCTGGCCATTGTAGCTGTATTTATGTACTCTACTGCCTTATTACAGTGGTCTGACTTGAACTTGATGACTTGAGCTGCTTTCTTGACTGTACTTGTACAACTTCATTTTGGCTTGTTCATACTGTATTGTCTGGACTTGACGTTGCCTTGTGTTGAACCCAGTTTCAAAACTTGGGTTTGACCTTGTGCTCGTGTCGTGATTTTGAATATATTGCACGTGAGTTGAACTCGGTTTTTCATTTGGGTTTGACCTGTGCTTGCCTGTCCCTGTAAATCAATCAAGTGTATATATCGGCGTGCACGGCCTTGTGGCATATACAGTAATATACTGTGTATGTCACAAGTTGTTCGTGTATGATGAATTCAAATTTAAATGATGACGAACAACCCAAATAACTGAGGCAAACATCATTTTCAAAATTCACGTTTTATTTTATATCGCAAAAATATTTTATTTTCAATTTTACTGCGTTAGTTTATATTTTTGCAGATTGCTCAGATGCTGGATTCAAACTTGAATGCAGTTGAAGATAAATACGAGTGTGAGTGATATATAGTGAGGTGCTGATGTAAAATAGTGATGTAATTGAAATTGTATCAAAGTTGTATAGTGAATAGTGAGAGCTTGAATTTGTATACTATTCAAAATTGTAATAAATATTTATTTGAATAAAATATTCGTTTGAATTCAAATTCTGTGTTATTTATTTTATTCAGCAAATATTTATTTAATCTGTGAAAATAAATAGTATATTATCAAATACATTTAAACGAATGTATATATGTTTATTATCATCAAACAAAAATCATATAAGCGCATATTCAACAATCTCCCCCTTTTGATGATAACAAACATATATTTAAGATTTTGAATATGTTAAATGTATTTGATCATTGATATATTCTAATTGCTCCCCCTATTTAATTGCTTCTTCTCTACACAAAACTCCCCCTACATATATGCATACAAATAAAATATGCAAATGAGTCTAGATGCAAAATAGAAAATTATTTGACCTTTGCTAGATTTTATTTGACAAAATCTTAACTTTTCTCTCCCCCTTTTGTTATCAGCAAAAGAATAATAGTGTTAGAGAAAATAGAGATAAAGTGATCGACATGAATCAAACATTTAACTCAATTGAATATAAATATTAAATTTCAATAAAAAATCAAACAAAAATCATAAATACCCATGTCAGACGCATATTCCACTTTCAGAAATGATGGGGATAAATTCATAAAAATCATACAGTTCTGTCTATTTGTGGTATATTTATTTCGGGAAATTTGAATATCTACTAACCATGCATAACCGTTAGGACTTTTAAATGAGATTAGTAGTATTCCAATTTAATTTTAAAAATGAAATCAAGTATCTTCTAACCACGCATGACCGTGAGGACTTTTAAATGGGATTAGAATCAACTTGTCTATTTAACCAATTAATTTTGATATGCGTTCCATACATGCATAACCGTGAGGACTTTTAAATGAGCATGGAAGCACATAATCAAAAATCCAAGTAATTCACCCATGCATAACCGTGAGGACTTTTAAATGAGAGTGAATACTTTGGATATTTATTTTTATTGAAGAATATAATAAATTGAAGCACAGATAATTTCCTTTATGAATCTGAAGATAGAACAAATTGAAGAACGAATAATTTCCTTTGTAAACTACCACAAATTTACATACTATATATGATTTTGATGAGTGATGGTCGATAGAAAGATGATAGAAATAGAAATGATCATGGAATTTTTGCCCAACAAAAAGTTTTTATAACTTTTGTTATGAAATTCTAAAGAAATTTTTCTAAATATATTGTCTTGAGTAATGTATGACAAATATCGACACTCATCACTTTTTCAATCACTATTGATCTTTTCGATAATCATTAGGGAGTTAGATTAGTCAAAATAGTCATTTAAAATCAAATCCAAAAATTATAAAATTAATTTTTCAAAAAATGACTAATCTGTAAATATGGTCAAACATGATTTTCTCGAGGGGGTTTTATAAGAAAATTTTCTGCTATTTGAAAATTATTTCAAGTGAAAAATATGCAGATATTTTCTTTGAAAAACGATGCAGCAAATGAATGTTTCAAAAATTAATCACGTTACACTAATAATTTTTCTATCAACTATATTATCAGTGTAATCTGCATCTGAATTTAAATTTCACTCAATATTCACTCGTTGAATGTCAAAGACCAGATTGTGAAATTTCAACAAATTATCTCATAATTGTTTTCAACAATTTTTAAATGAAATTTGAAATGAAGCCATGTTATCACTCAAACAAATATCATAGTGTTAATTTCAGAAACCTTAGGATAAACAGTTATATTCATGAGTAATCAACAGTCAATCAACATCATTATTCTTTAAACAAATTCTTGAAGTTTCAACAATTTCTCAAAAAAAACTTTTTAACATCTTTCACATGAAATTTGAAATCGTGCAAATTTATAAGCAGTGACAAAAATGTCAAAACCAATATATCTACGTGTAGCATGAGTAATCAAATACCATCATTTGACCGAACAAATTTATATGGATTAGTTCAATGTTGAAAATCTGATTGGTCATCATTTAAGCACAAATCAATGTCATAAATAAAAACAAGTCAAAAATTTCTTAAAATCCTTTTTACAATTTTTTAAATAGAATTCATTAGGATTTTAAGTTGAAGCCATGTAAATAGAAGAAACCGTGAATATAGATTTAGCCAAAAATATTATCGTCAATCAATAAAAGCACCATCAGCAATCCAAATTAATCGATATAAAGTATTTCAAGGATTGTAGTGTTTTTGGCATAAAAGCATAATTGGCCAACAATTTTGAAAAAATCAGAATCAAAATCATCATCTTTTATTCATCTCAATATTGGCTGAATTAATTCAAAATACGGTGCAGATTATCACAATTAATATATCGTTTAAAACATACCATACCTGTTTTACCTTTACGATATTTTTCGTTGTTGTCCGTTGTGATTCTGTCACCTTTATACAAGGCTAAGGAACTTAGCTTTGTCGCCCGTTGTGTTTCTGGAACAGCCAAAATCCAGAGAACACTATTGTTGTTCCTTAGCCTGCCACCACACCTACACGGAAAAGGATTTATGTGACCTATTTGTTTTTATAGGTCCATGGTTGTTAGTGGCAGAAAATTTTGAAAAATAATTTTGTGTAGACCCAAAACTATTTATAATTGTTCCCTTTGGCACCCAAATTTGTTTAACTTTGAGAGATTTTATATTTGTGCCTTTTGGAACCCAAATCGGTATAGTTTTCACATGTTTGGATCTATACCAACAATTATTGTGACTGTGTCCAAATTTTCTACAAATTGTGCACATAGAATTAACTTGATTAATCTTGTTTTCAACAATTTTCGAATTATTATATCCAAGTCCTTGTCTAACCGTATTAACAGTTTGCTTTCCTAATAGCATATTCAACGATTTTTCACTTTTTGAAAATTTATCTAAAGTCGTATACAATTGTTGGACTTGTGATTTGAGAGATTCATTTTCGTTTAACAACTGTGTGCACTTTTTAGTAGAATTCTCTCTCCTAGTATTTTCATTCTCCTTTAAAATCAGAATTTCATTTTCAAGCGATTTTATTTTAATTTCTGATTTTTTAATTTCCTCATCAAATGTTGGACACTTATCACACTTAGGGATCCTACTTTGATAGGTTTTAACTAATTGATCAAGTTGTTTATTACATTCTATCAAAGTATCTTTTTGAGATTCAAGTTTGGCGTATTTTTCCCTAAGTCGTTCAAAACAACCATTTACTTCATGAAAATATATAAGCAACTCAGAATGGGTAAGTTTTGATACCTCACTTGGCTCGTCATCGTCACTGTCAGTTGTATCACCTCGAAGACACAATTCTGCCTTTTCGCTTTCACTGCCAGTGCTTTGATCATTCTCGTCTATTTCATCCCAAGTGGCTGCAAAACTTTTCTTTTTCTGTTTCTTTCCGTGGCTGGATTTAATTTGTGGACAATCGGGCTTGATATGGCCGGGTTTGTTGCAATTATAACAAATAAACTTTTGTTCTTCCGAGTAGTCTAGTGCTTTGGCTATTCTGCTTTTTGCTTTTTGAATTCGAGCTGAATTTCCATGTTTTTGATTCCATTTTTTGAATTTCCTTATTAACAGCTCCAATTCTGCTGCTCCATCATCTTCATCGTTATCATAATCACTTTCGGTTGTTCCTTTGAGAGCTATTGATTTCTTTTGAATGTCACCTCCTTCACGCTCTTCTTTGAATTTCATTTCTAGCTCATAAGTGGTGAGATTTCCGATGAGTTCTTCAACTTTAAGTTGTTTTAAATCTTTCGATTCTTGTATGGCAGTAACTTTTGCTTCAAAGCTTCGTGGAAGGACTCTGAGGATTTTCCGGACTATTTCTAATTCGGTGTATGTTTTTCCGAGAGCTTTTGATTTGTATACGATATTGGAGAGTCGTCCGTACATCTCTTTGACATTTTCTTCCTTCGCCATTTTGAAGTTCTCGTATTCGCTGCTTAGCATTGCAAGGCGAGATTCTTTGACTTGAGATGTTCCTTCGTGAATCACTTCTAGTATGTTCCATATTTCCTGCGCAGTTAGACAATGTGAGACACGATTAAATTCAAATTGATCCAATGAACAAATAATAGAATTCATAGCTTTGGCATTAATATTCTGTAATTTATTTTCTAGTTCTGTCCATTGTTCCTTTGGTTTCTCTATTTCCTGATTATCTACAGTTATAGTTGGTATACTATAACCTGTCTCAACAATGTTCCAAGCGTCAATGGTTTTCAGAAAAATTTGCATTCTATTTTTCCAGTAAGCATATTCACCATTGAACATTGGTGGTCTAACTATGGATTGTCCTTCTGCAAAAGCATTATTAAAAGAAGCCATTTTAAAAAATTCAAATTTTTAAAACAAAAACCGATTTTTGAAACACGAATTTTTAAAACAAAAATTGATTTTTGAAACACGAATTTTTAAAACAAAAATTGATTTTTGAAACACGAATTTTTAAATTAAAAATTGGTTTTTGTAAAATCAAAATTTTAAAACAAAAATGGCTTTTGTTCCTAGCTCTGATACCACTTGTAGGATCGATTTCACCCTAGAGGGGGTGGGGGGTGAATAGGGTGATAGTGAAAATTATAAAAATTAATTGCAGAAGCTAATTAATATTTAACACGGATCACAGAATAGCAGCACAGATATCGCAGAATATAAATAACAGAATAAAACAGAACAACACAGAATTTACCCAGCTTCGGCAAAACCCTGCCTACGTGCTGCCCCCAAGGTTTCTACTAGAAATTAGATAGTCCCTCGCTTACACACGTAAACTCGCTATACCCGCTATTGACTAATCTAACTCTACGCTCAAAACCCTGACCACAACTCAACCACCGAGTTGCGAATTCCCAAACTACACACCGTAGTTTGTACCCTAGTCACACGACTAGAAAATTAAAACGGTTTAAAAGAAAAATACGAAGTTAAAAAACAAATTAAAATAAATAACCCTAATATAATTAAAAGCCCTTAAAATATATAGGCCGACCCCTTTTATTATTTTGACCCGTCTCCTTTTGCTTTACTCCGTTTGTTTGCGTGTATAATGGTGGCCGTTCCTCTTGCAAATTTAGGGCTTCATTCCTTTTCCAGATTTAGGGCTTTTGAAGTGCCGATAGTATGTAGATTGATTCTATGATCTCTTGCGTGTATCCTTGATTGATTGATGCTCACTTCGGCTACTTCTTTGATCGAATTCCTTCTTCGATTCGGTATGTAATTATTTGCTTGTGCTTTTCTGATTTTATGCTTTCTGGAATTCGATGCTCTTGTTTAAATAGGAATCGAATTCCTATATTCTCGTTCGTATAAAATATGTTTGAATTTGTCAAAAATTCTTCTCGGCCACTTGATTTAAATTGAACGTTTGATGATTGATTCTGACTAGTTCATAATCGTATATTTCATTGCTTGATGGTTACGATTTTGATTTATTTCGTGATCATCACATTGTTGACTACGGCTTCTTGATTGCTACAGCTTCGGCCTTGACTTGTTCATAATTGAATATATTTGTTGCTTGGTTGAGGTCTCTGACTTTGACTTCGACAACCACGGCTTTGACTTGTTGACACCCTGACCATTTCATACCTGTACATGGTCATTGCATTTGCTGTTGCACTTTTGTGCTTTGCCCCATTCACTGTTGCTGTTTGGTCATTTTGTACTTCTCTTATGTACACTTGCACCTGTACTTTGACACTTGCATGTTTCTGGTGCATTGTATATTTTCACTGATTTGCACATTTTAGTTTGTAACTTGGAGTCTGCAACTTGATGTTGTATTCACTGGTCAGTGGTGTTCATTGTGATGTTTCACTATGGTTTCATGCCTTGTAGTTGTATTTGAGTCAGTGCTTCACCATATCACTTTTTGATTGATGCTGCATCACTTGTAGCTTTATGTATTCATGTGCTTGTCTGCATTCACTCTGGCTTGTGTTATGATTGCTGTGAAGTTTCATTGATCTCTGTAGTACTTTATGTTCTTCACTATTTACATCATTGGACTTGTCTGGTCTGGTCTTGAGTGTGCTATTGACCTGGTTCGGTCTGATCTGCACTTGATCATCTTGGTCTGGTGCATCCTGTTGTTGTTGAGTTGATATAGTCTGACCTGTGTTCCCTGTTGCACACTGTTGTTGGTCTGATCATTCCTGTAGCTTGCCACTGACTTTGGTTCTTCTAATCTGTTGCACTTGGTCTGTCCACTGTCGAGTTCCTGTGATACTCATATTGATTACATTGCTTGTTGACATGCCTTGTACTGTTTCTGGGCCTTGAGTGTGCTTCATATATGCACAGTTGGTTCATGTTGTTGCTTATGTTGGTGTTGTACACTGTCATGTTGAATTCACTGATGTATCACTGGTATACTTCACTGTGTTGACTGTTGTGCACTTGCTTGACTGAACTACTCTGGTCTTTCATGATGTATTTGCTGTGGCATTCTGTGGTCTGCACTGAGCACTTGAACTTGTATCTGTGCACATTGTTCTATGCACTGTTCTTGTATTACTTGGGTTACTTGTATGCACTGCATATTTGCATTGCACCTTTTCTGGTTGGTCTGGCCATTGTAGCTGTATTTATGTACTCTACTGCCTTATTACAGTGGTCTGACTTGAACTTGATGACTTGAGCTGCTTTCTTGACTGTACTTGTACAACTTCATTTTGGCTTGTTCATACTGTATTGTCTGGACTTGACGTTGCCTTGTGTTGAACCCAGTTTCAAAACTTGGGTTTGACCTTGTGCTCGTGTCGTGATTTTGAATATATTGCACGTGAGTTGAACTCGGTTTTTCATTTGGGTTTGACCTGTGCTTGCCTGTCCCTGTAAATCAATCAAGTGTATATATCGGCGTGCACGGCCTTGTGGCATATACAGTAATATACTGTGTATGTCACAAGTTGTTCGTGTATGATGAATTCAAATTTAAATGATGACGAACAACCCAAATAACTGAGGCAAACATCATTTTCAAAATTCACGTTTTATTTTATATCGCAAAAATATTTTATTTTCAATTTTACTGCGTTAGTTTATATTTTTGCAGATTGCTCAGATGCTGGATTCAAACTTGAATGCAGTTGAAGATAAATACGAGTGTGAGTGATATATAGTGAGGTGCTGATGTAAAATAGTGATGTAATTGAAATTGTATCAAAGTTGTATAGTGAATAGTGAGAGCTTGAATTTGTATACTATTCAAAATTGTAATAAATATTTATTTGAATAAAATATTCGTTTGAATTCAAATTCTGTGTTATTTATTTTATTCAGCAAATATTTATTTAATCTGTGAAAATAAATAGTATATTATCAAATACATTTAAACGAATGTATATATGTTTATTATCATCAAACAAAAATCATATAAGCGCATATTCAACAATAGTAAATATTATTATTGAAGCAAAGACTTTGTTTAAGGACTAACCAAGTTGAATGTGGAAGATATTGGTATTCTGAATAAAACCAAATTTCATAAGTCCTAAAGTGATATAGTGTTTACGAAGAGAATTGGTGTAAAAAGTCGTTACATAAAGGTATCGTTTAAAACTATAAATTAAATTTTAACGGAAGTGATGTAGTAGTGATAAATCTAGCCAAAGTATCACACATGTGGCTAAGGTGAAGTATGAACATTAATATTCGAATTATTCGATGTTAATCACTGACTAAATTAGTACCTACGAATCACACAGCCACATTTGTAGATTCTGTGAAATATTATAGGATTCACTTGATTTATAAATTATTATAAATTAATTAATATTATTGAAATATTAATTACTTATTTATTTGATGCATTGGATGCTATTAGTATTTTCTAAGTGTCATTAGTAATTAATTGGGTACGTGTATAAAAGTTATATGTGTCGATATGCGATATTGATACACATTTAAATTCGATTTAAATGTAGTTGATTATTAATTGGTTTCGTATCATTCATTGGCACACTAATGTCGTGTTATGGCTAGACTAAAAAGAGGGAAAGATAAAGGTTTTCAAATTAAATTGTGAGTCATAGTTAAAGGAAGGGTAAATGTTAGAGATAATGTCTCTTCGCCTTTTCGCTTTTTTTTTCTCAAATGACCCAAACCTCTTCATTTACCCTCTTTTCTAGGCATGAAAACTCCATTGGCATGACTCCATTCCATTTGATCGAAAAATACAAAGAGAAAAAATAATTTATACACCAAATCAAATCAAAAGCTGGTACTTCAAGCTATTTGCAAAATCAAGTAGATTGATTCAAGCTTGGAGCTGGGATAATCTATTATTCAAAGTGTGATAAATGATGACATCTTTAAGATGTATCTCTTGTTTACATTTGACTTCACATATACCATTCGTTGATAATTTGTAGAAAGACTTCATATTCACATATGATGTCTCATCCAATTATCTATAAATATATTGATGTGTTTTATTCATTAAGTAATATTGAATTATACATCTTTGTTATAAAAAAATTGCAATCGCACATCATATATAACATATACATATATGATTTTGTATTTTTTAAGTTATTAAAATATATTTTAATATCTCAAAATCATCGTTTCAATTTGAATTTCAAATCCAAAATTCAATATGTCATTTTACAAAATGTTTTGATTCAATATTCATGGTTGAATTGAAATTTAACATATTAAAATAAAGATTTCAAATGACTTAGCAAATCGTAATGAATGAAGGAGTGAATTAAGGAAAGTTTGTTTTGTAGATTATTTACAAAATCATAGTTAAATTTTTATAAATTTTTACACACACATACACAAAGTCATTGTTATAAATTTGAATTTCAAATCTAAAATTAAATATGTTATTTTATGATTTTTTTTTATTCTATATCCATGCTTGAATTAAAACTTAGCATATACAGTTAAAGATTTCAAGTGGCCTAGCAAATGGTAATGAATGAAGGAGTGAATTAAAGAAAGTTAGTTTTATAAATTATTTACCAAATCAAAGTTAAATTTTTATTAACATTATATTTCAAATCTAAAATATTTGAGTTTGTCAAATAAAAAAAAACTTATAAATGAAAAAAGTAAGGAGTAAATTAAAGACAATTTGTCTCTTGATTTCCTTGCATTTAAAACAACCGATGCTTTCAGTTTTGGATCTTAACACGTATAATTAAACACATACATATTTCAATAATAGTTTGAGATCGCAAATGCGTATATGGATGTAAATCCCAACATCTATACTGTACACATTAATTATGCACACTGTATTATATGTTGCATGTGCATAATATAAACACACGAGTATATGATGATATGCTCATATAATGTACAAAATATTAAACAATTGAATTTATTAATTGATTAATCAAAAATTAAACAAAATTGGATTTTATTTAAAATAAATAGATCAAATCGAATAAACCCATTTAGACTTCATATGCCTAATAAAAATCTGAATAGGAACTTTTTTGAAATGCATCCATTTCACCTTCTGCAGACCGTTTCGGTTCCTTCATGGTATAAGAGTCCAAATGGTCTATGTTGTCTAATTAGTAATTTTAAGGCCAACTAATTAAGTTTACTTATCCTACGAGTGTCTAAAAAAGTATTGCCTGAGTATAGGGTTGAATAATCAACTATTCATCCCTCTCTAGCTACTGGCCTAACCCAATGGGTGGAGTAAGTCCGAAAGGTTGGTCCAATTATAAGGGCCAAAATTGATTGGGCCTTAGGCTAACTTTCATAATTTATGTTGAAAACTTAAGTATATATTAAATTTAAAACTTAAGTTTAGAATATAAAAAAATTATATAAGTTATAAAATATTTTTCAAAATTTTTTAGGAAATAAATTTTATTAATTTCAAAATTTATTTACTTTTAATAAGTTGATTAGTTGAATAATTAATTAAAATAAAACATATACATTGATATATATATATATATGCATATATATATATATATAACTATAAACATTATAGTGTGTGTGTCTGTGTATCTTAAATTGTTTAAGGTGAATTAGAATAATTTTAAAATTTATCAAAATATTTATTTATTTATTTTTAATTAAACAAAATGCTTATTTGATAATTAAATTAGCTAAATGTTAATTAATGAAGATATATATATATATATATATATATATAGCATTATAATGAACATATAACTATAAATGCTATAGTTTATATTCATCTTAAATTGGTTAGGACTAATGAAACGAAATTTTGAATTTCAAAATAATTTAAATAATCTGTTAATGAAATAATAAATTAAGATCAATTAAATATGATTTAACTAATAAGAATTAAAATAAAATAAATATAATTTAATTAAGTAGAACCAAAATTAATTAAATAAAATTTAATTAATAATATACATAAGACTATTATATAAGTAACTAAATTAAATTTGTGATAGATGATTAAACTTATATAATATAAATGTATAATATAAGCGGAATTGTAAGAAACCCAGCTTAAGTTTAAGTAACGAGTACATATATATTGTATGTATGCTATGATTTTAATGTGTTTGACAGTTGAATAATGGGGCATTTCATAAGAAACGCATTATTCCCGAATTGACTCAAAGTGTGTATATGTATGCATGTATTAAAGATCATGAATCATTAATATATAAGTTGTCCTCTTCCATTTAAATATTAGTTGATTACTTACATAGTTTTTAGTTGTTGAGTTTCCTCAAGTGAGAGATGCTATGGGTTGTAAAATTAACATATTGACTAAAGGAGGTAAGATACATGCATATATTTGTTAATTTTCCTCAAGGTATGTAACATCCCGTAAAATCAACCATAAATAAATAGATTGAATAAATTAATTTAAATAAGATAGGGTTAATAATGAATTTTTTTTATAAAATTCAGAATTTGACCATGAAAGTTATGCCATCGCGTTCGTAGCGAAATTCCGATCAGTTTCCATAGGTAATATGCTAAAATAGGAGCTCAAACAAAGAAGCTATGGACGTTTGAAGTTTCAGATTTAAAATAATTTAGATAGAATTCAACTTCAAATTTAAAATAATTCTTAAATTTTAAATTTGAAAGTTAACAGCAATTAGACTTGGAGGTTAAGTAATCGTTAAAACTAATGTTAACATTAATTATCAATTAAGAAATAAGATAAATATACGACAACAACTAATAAACGATCCCAAAATAAGAGAACCGATCGACTATTCCCCTAAGAATGATCGACCGGTAGTATAGCGACGATCGACCGATAAATACATTTTCGGCTAGGGTTTTGATTGTGTGAACATTACGGATTTAATAATTTAAATCTGAAGGTCCTGGTGCTTTCTCACCACTATAAATAAGACACTAGACCCTTCAATTTTACGCACAAATTTTTTGGAAACCTAGCGAAGCTCCAGCTGTTCATCTCTTCTAAAATTCGAAAAAACTCCATTAAGGTTTCAGGTAAGCAATCATATATATATATCTATTTGGTTTTCTGTTTATTTTTCCAACCTATTCTTCTTCAATTTTCTGAATCTAACGTATATATACAATCCCTTTCTGTACACACACACGCACACACACATATATGTATGTATGTATATCCAAAAGAAGAGATCTGATAGAGATTGTAAAAGGCATGTAAAATACAAGAAGGCAAAGCTAAGGAAAAATTATAAGTGGAAATCTTTAGCTTTTCTATTTTAGTAATTGATTGGTGTGATTTGAGCTTGAATATGCCTTGGAAGTTTTGGTTTGCGAAAACAGCATATTATAAACACCCAAAACTATAATGACCTAGAATTTTAGTCATTTGAATTTGGAATATTTAATTGATTTTAAATATTGAAAAGCTAATTTTATATATTAAATAACTTGAATTTCAATTGTAGCGATTTATTTGATAATTAAATTGTTAAATCGAATTATCAAAATTGTTTAAATAATTGAATCTTGGGTTTTAAGTTGGATAAAAATGATTTCAAAGCTTATTTAAATTCTATTTAACAAGAATGGAGATAGTTAAACTTTTAATGTTGATTTAAAAGTGATTAATTTGGTTTTATAATAATTTGTTTTAATTAACGTATAAAAATGGCCTTCTGGGGCACTGTCTTAGATTTCGACGAAACTAGTTTCATTGGATTCGTAATAGCGGGTTATTGTATGCCAATGATTTTCGTGGCAATCAGACGTATTAGTCATGCGAGATCGAAACGCATAGAAATTAATTTCAGAAATTTATATAATATAATTGGGTTTGAAAATGCTATCTTCTACATATGCTCGAATTAGGGGTCGAGACTAGTTCCATTGCGTTCAGAATAAGGGTATAACATATAGCACGCTAGGTGGCACGCCTCATTTGGAGATAGAGATTTTTAGATGTTTAAACTGGAATATTATAATATGAAACATTTATATTTACATATTTTATTAACCATATGTTGTCCATGCCCAGTGCATACCCTAGCCCTTACCACAACTGTACACAGCCATACCCCCCTTCTGCTAAAAGTCGCGTGCATCGGAGAAAGTTCGTTCGTTTTTTTCTTCAAATTCAAATCTTGGCAAATCGTACGGCCCACATCCACGGGGACCACTGGAGGCGAAATCAGGCGAAGGCTCTAATGTTGAAGTTGTGTGTCTCGAGGTGGTGAAGGAGATGAATGGCAGGATCGTAGTGATGTGGCATGGATGGCCATGGATTGGGCCGCGTTCATCGGCAATGTTTTAAGGTTTCTGTAGGATTTTGGGTCGTGCGACCGCGCGTGCGTGGTGGGTGGGGGAGCCGTGGCAAGGAGCGGAAGCTGGAGGCACGGCAGTAGGGTCGGTGGTGGTCGTGGGTTGAACTTCGATCGAACGCAAATAATAAAAAGAAAGAAAAGTTCATGCCTGGGTGATAGCCCGAAAGAGGGGAGAAGGATAAGGTTTAGTTTTTAATCTTATTTTATTTAGTTAATTGTAATTAATTAATTCAAATGTTCATAAATCCGTATAAAAATCGTGCAAGATCCAAATTGAATGCGACAAGTCGCATTGTGATCGCATCGATGAAGGCTACGCTATGGAGTTGATCGGATAGATTCGAAGCTAATTGGAATTTTGGATTAAAATTGGACGTTCATTCAATTTTAATTCAAAACAGAATGTTTTGACGAACAAAAATCAATGTGAGTTAATCTTACCTTTTTGGTCAATCAGAAATTTATATAATCAATAAAAAAATTATTTATTGGATGTGTGGAATTTTATTATTGATTGTTTGGATGGATTACTAGTTTATATTATTGATTTGGATATATTCTTGCCCATTAGAGCGGAGGAAACCCTATTACATTCCTGTTTAAGAGCGGATCACCCTTTGTATACGAATCCCGCCTTAAAGTGTTGATTTATATTTTTATGATTATATGCTGTATGTGATGCAAGGGACAGGTTGGAGGGATCCAACAGGATTCCTCACCCTGTTGATTTATTTTCATATATATGTTGTGATGTATGACTTGTTGAATTCCATATTGATTACGTTGATACGATGTTTGCTTAATTAGTGCTTTAGTAGCACCATGCTTCATTTATGGTATTTTAAAATACTATAAAATAATGATTTGATTTAGAAGGAAAATTTCAGTAACTTTGGCAATTATATGTGTTTGAATAATTTTTCTAAAATAAAAGTATGCTTTTTAGAGATTATAAATTATAGTTTTATAAAATATTTTAAATAGAGATTTTGAACAGTAAATAAAGATTTTTAAAATCTTGGAAAAAAACCGGTCAGTCTTTTATAATTAATGGATAATGTTTTAAAAAGAAAAATGGAAATATTTTGATATGAATATTTATTAACCATCATTAGATACTAATCTTTCTAATTAAATCCAAAAATCACCCAAATCTCTAGAGAACAATCTCAGAAATTCACATAAATTCCAAAATGATAATATCTTTATCATATAAAATTTTCAGCCCGAAAATAATTAATTTATTCCTTCAATTAATTAAAACCAAAAATAGCATTTCTTTACTCAAAAATTCATAATAAATATCCATAGCTTGGAATATTATGAAAATTTAAACACGTCTCCAAAATAATGTTTTACATAACATATTCAAAAATCATAGGATCTAGAAATCATTTTGCACGATTTTATTCTTAAAACTCCACAAAATCCTTGTTTAAATTATGACATGGCATTTAAATCAAAACATATCATCATTCAGCCAATCATACAGTTTTAAACCTCAAACCCAAATTAAAACATTCAAGATGGCTTATATGTGAAGGTTTAGATCATTATTCACTTTGTTTAGATAAGGAACTGGAGATTTGTGCTATACTTTAATCTTCCTAGCTTGAATCTTAGCCTCTTATTGATTTTTGAGCTCCTCTTCTCCTAGGGTTATGGCTGGCCTTGTTTTTCTTTTGTTTATGTTTTTGTTTTGTAAGAATGTAAATGAGAATGAGAATGTGGTAAGGGGTTTAGGGGTTATGGGGGTTCGGCTATTCCCATATTTCCCTTGCCTTATTCTCTTAGGTTTTTCAGTCAGAACTCTTTCTCATTAATTAATTTAGTTAAGGCATGACCTTAATTAGTTTTCAATTCTCAATTCCCTTATCACTCTAGTCTTTACATTATTCTATTTAATTTTATCTAATTAAATCTCCTGAATAATGCTATTTAAAATTAGGGGTGTTACACTCGGCGAGGAAACCTAAAATAAAAGGGAATGTGGAAACTTCTAAGGTGGGTTAGACAAGTGAAGGACAAACTTCTCAACTCTCCATTCCTAGTATTAACTTGGTGTCAGCCTCAGCTTGGTACTAATCTAGTAGTGTACATAGATGTCATAGTTTTAGAGTAAGATTCTTTCCGGATACAGCCTCATGTGTGTGGCAACTAAAATCTCAAAGGCAGTGTGAAGATGACGTATTGATAATAAGACTACCAAGGGAAGAGCCTGCATTCTCATGACAACGACACCACAGATTAGCCTTGATCCCTTGCCTTGCACAAAAATTTTAGGTCAAAGAATTGAGAGGATTTTGTTCCAATAGACATTACTATTTCTGACTATCTACATGACCTTACGCTAGGGATTCCCTATGGTGACTCTGCCTCAATAGTGAAATCCAACGATAACTAAAAATTCATAAGGACCCTAAGGGTTTTCTTAAATGTTATGTACTCTTCACGCACACCCACTTTTCTTATCTTACATTAATGGATTTTCTTAGTTGTGGTATGGTTTTAACTCTTCATCCTTGTATTCTTTGTATGGAGCATTAGCTCGAGGAAAAGCAAGGTTCAATCCAAATACAAGCAGTTGATGCGAGATGTCCTTCTAGTAGATGTTAAAATGGGAGCCTCATCATTCGGCCCAAGCAAAAATGTCGGGCAGTCGGCAATGATAATTAAGTTGTGTGATATAGTATCCCATCACTCGATTGAGGAAATGGACGATCAGGATCAACGTAATGATTCCTAGAAAATGTATCACTCTCTCGGCAAGTCAGGGTCTAGGACACCTTCCCGTCCATCTAAAATCTCCCAAGGCATCACATTTTACCCTTTCGTAGTTTGAGAATCTAAACAACAAGAGAGAATATAAAAATGAGGGGGTTCCCTAACTATCAAACAGACTTCTATTTCAGAAACTACCACTAAAGATAAGGAGAAGAAGAAGGATATGGAAGAGACTGCCTTATCATTGATCCTAGTAATCCCAACTATGACGAATTCCAGTAACTCTATCATCCTAAGGATCCTTTGGCCCAATTGCTTGCCGATGCTCCCCATACCTCCTTCAATAATGTGTTAAGCCTTCTTGGAGATGGCTTAGAGGTGTAAAGGCACTGTTCGATTTTCATGCTAAAATGATAAAGGCTGGAGAGGAGATTGGGCGACAGAATGTTGAGAAGAATGTGAAGATCTTTAATCTTTGAAAAGAATTACATGATAAATAAAAGGACATTGAGAGGTTGTGGATGCATGATAGGTATTATACTTAAGACATTGAAAAAATTAAAGTGATCATCTCACACAAGTGAAGAAGCTGAAGAAGTAGCATTACATTGATGTTAAGGCACTATGTGACAAGTATAATTTAGAAGCCAAGAAGCTATTCAAGGATTACAAGAATGTCAAGGCTAAGTATATGAAAAGGTTAGATGATAAGCTACAGTTGATGGAGCTAAGACCAGGCATTTAGAAATGCAAAAAATGGAAAAGTAATGGAAAAGTAAGGGAGCCTCCCTCAGAGTAAGACTTGAAACCATGACCATTTAAAAGGATGCCAAGATGAGGTTGCTGACAGACTTTGGGTTGAGAACGACGAGATGAACGGCCAGCTAGATCATGTTTAAGATCCCCTGGACAACACCTACTTTAGGATGTATACAGAGGGAAATCTGATATGGATGGAGGATTACCAGGAGGTCATGATTTCTATTCATCGAAGTTGGGTTAAATAAGCTAAGGAAGCCAGTGAGAAAGGAGAGCCACCCTTTAGTTTTGAAGCTGTTGAGGCCCGCTTCTCTATGGAGGAAAAAGAATCCATACACCTAGGCTATATAAAGCTGGCTATCGGTGAGAGAGCTCGATAGGAACAGGAGGATGAGGAGGTAAAGAAGATAGCAACCCCACTTTTGCGGATGTAACTCAAGGATAGACATCAAAACCGGTTGTCATTACCCTCATGCATGACATTCCACTAACGATTTATCATGTCACCATAGATATGACCATCCAAAGCCAACCTTAGGGTGATGCTCCATCTTATCCCAAAGGATATAAGGCTTGTTTATACAGCCCACGGGCCACTATTCAGTACATTCGAATCTACCTGCGTAAGTCCATACTTTATAGTTCCTTATTTTTGTATAGGTGATACGGCCATGACAGAACCTTATGGAGCCATAATGCCTTCTAAAGCTACATTGATAGTGCCATGACCCTAGGTCCATTGGGATTCTGAATAAAAGAAAAGCATACCAAAATGATTGCCATCCTTAAGGATAACAATGATATTGAGATCATAGGCCATGAGGGGAATGATGATTTTGAACAGAGATGAAGCTCTCAAAGCAAGCATGATGGCCTAGTTTCCGATGACCAAGGTCAAGTTGGAGGCAGCCGAGGAGCTCAAGGCAATGAAAAATAAACAGATTAAGGTTGATGCATCAGCTCTATGCAATGCTAAGGAGGACAAGAGTGAAAAGAAGCCTGTAGGACCCAAGAAACCCGAGAAGAGTCGCTCATCCAAGTCCAGGTGATGGTTGCACTTCCTGCGTCAAGAATTATTTGTCTCTTGTTTTTTTTTACTAAACATTTGACTACACACTTCCAATTATGATGACTTTTGTATGGGTGTGTGCATATTGTTTTTGATGGTCATTACTTCATGTTATGGATATTTGGTTGCTTGATGATGTCTGAATGTCATAATCTTTCATAGCATGTTTTCTTGTTGTTTTCAATTATTCCTATTTATTTGTTCATATGTATGTATTCCATGTGTTCTACATAAAATTCTCTTGGCAATGATGAGCCCGTGGTCACTACTTGAGATTTCATGGCCGACTGCCAGGGCTGAACTGAACAACGTAGTAGATGATTATGTCTTGACCATAGGTAAGTTCGGTTCATCAATGCCAGTTAACGTTCTTAGGTCGATCATCAATGGTGAACTACCTAGTCAATGATCATATCTTAACCATGGGTAAATCTGATTCACCGTTACTAGCCAGGGTTTTAGGGTCGGTTGTCAATAGCAAACTACTGAATCGATGGTTAGGTCCTAACCATGAGTCGGTCTAGTTTACCATTTCCAGCTAGGGTTTCAGGATTGATTTTCAATGGAGATCTACCCAGTCGGTAGTCATGTCTTGACCATGGATAAGTCCGCTTCATCATTGCCGACTAAGGTTTTAGGGTAAATCGTCAATGGTGAATTACCCAATTGGTAGTTAGGTCCTGACTATGGGTAAGTCTGATTCATTTCCAGCTAGGATTTTTTCTAAGGGAAAGCTCAATATCATTGCGATGTAGATTGCCCCTGAATAATAGAGAATCTAGCTTGAAAGGATTTTCCAATGCTTCATTGGTTTGAATGCAATCATGGCGAGCTTAGTCCCTTAGCCCCATCCCTGTCATTCATCGACAGGTTTAGGTTAGTTGAAGAAAATGATTACATCCTACTCCTTGTCTTAGGTGTTTACAATAATATGTGTGTAATAAAAGACACCCGACACAATAAGATTTTGAGGATTTCACATTTTATTAATAATCTCTTGATAATTGTCTTAATTAATAAATAGGAGTACTTGAATAAACATCAAGATAAGGATTAAGTAAAATTATAATGAGGGTTTGGTGCATTCTAAGATTTTCTTAATACAGCCCCATCTATTGTCCTGAGGATGTAAATTCCATTGTTAATATTTTTATGAATACTGTACAGTCCTTCCCAAATCAGATCAAGCGCCTTTGGCCTAGAGAACATTTGCTTTAGGATTAATTCTCTTTCCATAAGAGGGCGGTATTTGGCCTTGGAGTTATACCACTTAGCTATTCTTCGGTTGTCTACCACAACCTTTAAGGCAGCTTTGTCACACTTTCCCACTGATGAAATCTAGAGACATATTCAATAACTTTTCATTTTCGTCCGGGTCATAATGAATCCTCTTATGGGATGGTGCTATGGTTTCCATGGGTAGCATAGTCTTTAACCCATAGGCTAAGGAAAATGGAGTATGTCCTGACACCATCTTGAAAGAAGTGTGTTAGACCCATAGTACTAGTGGCAGTTTGTCCACCCATGCTCATTTTGCCTTTTCCCGCCACTTCTTTATGAGAGTCTAAAGAACCTTGTTGACTGATTCCACCGATCCATTAGCCTACGAGAATGCCATTATAGAAAAACTCTTCTTTATCCCATGTTGTTGGCCAAAGTTGGTAAACTCCTCGCTGCCAAACTATAATCCATTTTCCAAGATGATCTAAAGTGAGACTCCAAACACGCATTTTACATTCCTAACCAAAAACTTTGTAACCTTTGTCGAAGACACCTTAGTAAGTGGTTCTTCTTCGACCCACTTAGTAAAGTAATCAATCATAACTATGACATACTTAGCTCCAATCCTTACTATGGGAAGTTTACCGATCAGATCTATCCCCCAAACTGTAGAAGGCCAAGGGCTAACTATGTGTGTTAGCTCAATCAGGGCCAACCATAGGATTTTCATGAACCTCTGGCACTTGTCACACCTCTTTGCATATTCCATCGTGTTATGATTTAATGTCGACCAAAATTGTCCATATTGCAACACCTTCTTCGCTAGAGCTTACCCCCTAGTGTGGACTCCACAACTACCCTGCTGTATATTATCCAACACTTCTTGGGCTTCTTTTCCGGTTATGCACCTTAAAAGAAGATTAGAGAATCCTCTTTGGTAAAATATACCGTCCTGAATAACAAAATGAGGCACTTTTCATAAGATCTTCTTGTTTTCATTCTAGTTGCCCCTCAAGATCCCCTTGCTTAAATACTTTATGATCGAGGTCATCCAAGTTTCCTCCCCATCAATAATCACAATTACATTCACCTCCTCAAAGCTAGGGCTTGGTAGGGTTATCACCGGTATTGAGTCAAGTAGCGGCTTATCTCCTGAACTTTCCATTTTTCCAACTCATCCGCATCTTGATTTTCTTTCCTTAGAATGTGTCTAATTAGATAGTGCTCCACCTCATGAAGCAAGGCTTTTTCCTTCACTAGATAGGACACTAAGGGTTCTCCTTTGGCCTGGAATTCCTCGAGCACCTAGTTTACAATCAGTTAAGAGTTGTTGTGCACATATAGTGACCTATCCCTAATTCTTTAGCTATATCCAATCCTGTTACCAGTGCCCCAGATTTGGGCTTATTGTTTGTTACCTTGAACATGGGCCACATTGTGTAGCTCAGCTTTTACCCTCGGGTGTTATCAACACTACTCCAACATCAGAGTCATGCTTATTTGATGCTCCATCCACGTACATTTTTCATTTTGGAGCATCCTCCTCTTGAGGTTCAACCTCGAAATCCCTAATGGTGAACTCGGTAGTAAAGTTCACCAAGACCTCTCCTTTGATTGATGTCCTGGGATGGTAGGCAATTTGTACTGGCTCATCTTAATACTCCACTTAGTTAACCTTCTTGAGGCATCAGGCCAATGCAGGACCTAACTCGGTGGTTAATCTATCAGCATTCGAATTGGATAAGATTGGAAATAATGCTCAATTTTTGAGATGCGAATAGGAGACGATATCCCAATTTCTTTAGATTATGATGTCTAGATTCCGATCCAGTGAAATGCTTGTTCACATAATACACTGGTCGCTGCACCGATCTTCCATCTGAACGAATGCCGCACGCAGGGCATGGGTTGACAATGCTAAGTATAGGTATAGATTTTCACCCGTAACTTGCATAAAAAGAATTGGCAGCTTCTATAGGTGCTCCTGTAGGGTAACAAATGTGGCAAATCACTCAACTATCCAGGTGAGTTTTACTTTCTCCTTTTTTAATGCTTCAAAGAATAGAACGCAATTATCAGTCACCTAAGAAATAAATCTACTTAATGCCGCACTTTACTCTTTAAACTTTGCGCCTCCTTTCACATTTCAAGGATCTAGATATCCTTTAAAGCTTGGACTTACTCTATGTTAGCTTCAATTCCTTTGACATGCATGGTAAAGCCCAGGAATTTCCCCATGAAAACTCCAAAAGAGCATTTTAGCGCATTTAGTTTCATTCCAAACTCCCACATAACTTGGGACATCTCATCCAAGTGAGTAACATGGTCCTCTTCCTTTTTTGATATTACTAACATGCCACGACATATACTTCTATAGTTCTTCCAATATGACTAAAAAACAACCTATTAACCAAGCGTTGGTACGCTGCTTCCCAATTTTTAAGCTCAAACATCATGACTATACGTTAATAATGTCCTGATATGCATGTAATTGTGCATATATTTACATCCATATTTTATCACTTTTTATTTAAATAATCATCATATTTGGGCATTTTAACATGTTTAAAACCAAAATTCAATTATTTCCAACCATCATATTTTCATCTTCATTCAGGGGCAAAACGATCATTTTGTGCATGTGTCAATATAAGAATTTTTACTTGGACATTTTTTGACAATTTTTATAGGAATTTGGATGCATATGGAAGAGGCTTATATGAAGATATATGCATGCACAAATGAATACAAAGGAAAGAAGAGGAAAATAATTCAAGCCATGAACATGGAGGACCCCACCCACTGACATAAAAGTACAATTTGTAGCTAATGGACAACTAAGTGGAGGTTAAAGCTTCATGCAAAACAAATGATGGATCAATTAGTGGTTAATGGTTACTTGTTGGCCACACTTCCTAAAGGGCATTTTAGGTAGCCCCCTAAAAATAGAATTAGGGTTTTATGCATGTATATATAGCCCTCTTATGTATATGAAACCATCATCTACTCTTTCATTTTACTTAGGAAATTAAGAAATCAAAGTGTAAGCTCAATGTTCTATGAAATAAAAATGGCTTTCAAGCCTCTTTCTTCTCTCTTTTCTACATGCTTTTCTTTGCTTTATTGTTAATGTTTATTTCTATGCTCTCTTTCTCCTTATGTTCATAGCTTAGATTCATATTTATGCAAGTAGTTAGTAGCTAATCTCTTTTGCCTTCTTTACTTATTTTCTAATTTTCTTTTCTTTTTAATGTTGAAACTTACATGTGATGCTTCAATGCCACAAATGAGTAGCTAAACTCCTTCAATTTAGGGGTGATGAAGCTCTCTAACTTTATGTAATTTCAACATTTTTATGATTTATGATCTCTTTGTTTATGCTTTATGAATGTGAATTTTGATGTAAGTTTATACAAGTGGGTTTGATAGCTTATATTGCTTATGCAAATGAGCTATTCTTATTCAACATAAACACAATTTACATCATCATTTGCTAATTAATTTTTGGTTATGAAATGAAGGTAAAAATGAAATTTGATGATCTATATTACTAGTTACAATAGTAAATAGATCATACTTAAAATAGCTTTTGCTTTGGCTTCATTTTCATGAGAATTATAAGTGGTATAATTGTTGTATTATAGTTTGATGGTTTGATTTATGTTAAATAATAACATAAATAAAACATACTTATGATAAATACAATGATTATTCCACTTAATATCAAAGTTAGAGATCATAAATTATGTGTTTGTTGAGTTACAAAAATTTGAGAGTGGATTTTCCTCTAAATTGTTCTTTAGTCTAATAGATTTCGAATTACATTTTCCTAGTGTTAGCCTCATTTTATTTCTAGTTAACAATTTCTCAACTTTGGGTTAATTTGATTGAGTAGGAAATTTAAATAAACAATTCCTTGTGGATCGACCCGTATTCGCCACGTGCTACATTCGTACACCGTGCGCTTGCGGTTATTTTTAAATTTAAATTCGTTCGACGGTTTTCTAAACCGATAGAATTCCGTCGTACGAACAAGTTTTTGGCGCCGTTGCCGGGGATCGAACCCGGGTCACCCGCGTGACAGGCGGGAATACTCACCACTATACTACAACGAAAGTTGTTGGCACCGTTGCCGCGGAATTGTTCTGATTTCAATTTTCTATTCTTCGAATTATTTTTGTTTGATTTTTGTGTGTTTTTGTTTTGTGGGTTAGTTTGCATTAAAAAATATCGTTTGTGTCGTGTGTTTGTTGTTTTCATTTTTTGTTTGTGTGCTTGATTGTTTTCTAGTTGCATTTGCATTTACATTTCTATTTAGAAAAAAAAAACAAAACATTTTATTTCATTTTCGATTTGCATACATTTTTTTTATACAAATTTTTGATACATTGCTGCCATTCTCATTCTCTGTTTTCACTGTTTTCTCTGTGTATCACTCTGCACAGCCCACTCTTTTTCTCTTTTACCGTTCACTGTTGACACCACTCTTCAACACTCCCTCTTGTTCAACTACCATCCTCCTGGCCATCAAATTCGCCTGACCTCTGCACCATCACAACAGTGCTCTGCCATCTCCCCTTCTCTGTCCACTCTCAATACCAGCTTCTACATACAGTCATCATTCATCATTCACTGCTCAATCTACAACCCATTTCATTCATCCACCTGCACAACAGTGTGCACATTGCATTCACTCCCACATTTTCTTCTTCCATCATTCACCCTACTGCAGTGCATAAAACTGACTTACTGCCTAACCAGTCATACAAACATCTGCTAACATCCACCCTACTTCACACTCAACTACCAGCATTCCAACCTTCAACCACTCCTCCATCAGAAACCATTTTACTGACCATAACATCACCACTGACACATCCCCATTTTACACTGAATGACGATTCATTATATATCTCATTGGGTCGCTTAATAAAAGACATCGAAAAGAAGTGTATTTATCATCAATTGAGTTGAATTACTGAAATAAACTGAGCTGTTTTTTTGCTTCTAAATGCCCATAATACAACATCTTACATGAATATCAATGTATTGTGAATGAACTGGTAAATTACCAGCTTCGGTTTTGAAAAATATTACCAATGTTTTACCCTAAAAAATGTTAAATTTACCGTTACCGTACCGATTATGTTGGTATACCGACTTTACTTTAAAATGGAAGTCGACTGGTAATGGTATGGTAAATCTACCGTTACCATAACATCTTTAGTTTTACCAACTACAAATACAAAAACTTGTTTCATTTTATAATTTTCACTAACGTTAAATGAATAGCTTTTAAATTTTTGAAACCCTTTGTAAACCTAAAAAAATACCATGAACTTAAAATGATTACCTACGTTTCCTTAGGCCCAAGTTTATCCATTGTTGGGCCATTCCGAATCATATATGACAACTTCTAGTTACATAGTCAAAATTCAAATCCACTGTTTTCTGTAGACAATAAATAGTCTTTTTTTTTCAATTATTTTTATTCTCCTATTTTTGTTATTTTTAATTTTTATGCAACTGCTATGGTATATTTGTAGTACTAATATTAATATTGTGTAGCCAATCCTTAAATGGCAACTTGAGTCCAATTAAGTTGTTAACTACTAAAAATAAAACAATATAAAGAACCATAAGAGAGAGCGAAAAGATATTTCATACAATAAATGTAAATCTACAACACTACTAAGCTTTATTTATATGCATAGGATGAGAGCAGTTTTACAACATAGTTGTCACAAATATGATTACACATTTTCACCATTTACATTTACATTATATATTTTGTAACACTCCTTGAATACGCATCAAAAACCTTAGATGCTTCTATGGTATCTTATAGTTGTCCATTTTGATACATATATGACGATTGCTTCTCATATCTTTCTTACATTTGTCCTTTTTTTTTCCTTTGAAATTGGGTACTTAGACTGTAATATATATTAATACCACAAGTCATACTATATGTCAATATATATGGTTCAAATTATACTACGCAAGTTTCGAACTTGTGACTCATCACACCAGAGTCGGAGTGCCTAACCACTGATACATTGGTGCTAGTCCTGTCCATTTTGTTAATATAGATAGCAACCGTCAAATCACTTTGTCCATGTCAAGAAACCCAATGAAAAAAACAAGAGCAGGTAAAAAAGTTACAACTTGCATGGCCATATAAAACATATTTTAAGAAGTTAATTTCCATGGTCTTAAACATCATATTTTAAGATTTATTTCTTGACAAGCGCATTTCATACTTCAGATCAAGGTAATGCCTCGTTAAAACTTTGCTAAGAAAAATCAAATAAAAAAATCTTAGTTATATAAAATGAGTGGATTATGACATATTTATTATGTTATTTCTCACGAAATTTTTTATGTTTCTGGACCAAAATAATATCTCGTTTAAAACCATGCTATGAAAAGACCAATGGGAAAATCTTGACTAAGGAAAAAGAGTAGAGTATGACATATTTTCGGTTGCTCCTCCTAATTTAAAGTTCTTTCTTTGAATTGGAATATATCTCTAGATAATTTAAATAAGATACATATACTTTCAGATCCGTAAATATGCATCTCATTAATAACTTAGAAGTAATATTTGACATAAATCAAAATGCAAAGCGCCGTAATTTTATTTCTTTTCCTTTAAATATTCATCATTTATAAATAGTTGACCCAATAAAACTTTACTTTATTATAAACATATTGGAAATAAAAACCAAAGTGAAGGAAAATGTATACAACATCATAAGATACTAAACCTGATAGAGTTAGAGGTATGACATAGGCCAGTTATATAATTTGTTACATATGTCTAACTACGTAACCAGTCTTGTTCACAATAAAAACGTTTGATTTCCATTATATACTTTGTTATATAGTAATATAATAAATTAAGTAATTGATTTAAAGTGTGTAAATAAGTAAATCCTTAAATGAAATATTATGTGACTGTAGTTGCAAATAGTTGCAATCATGGGTAATTAATCACAATATAAAATAACATTTCATTTTAAATAATTTTGGTCAAGATGTTTCAAAATAGGATATCGATACATCCATTGGGCCCAAAGTACGTAACGCCCTCCAAATGTTGGATAGTCTATTATTCATGGCTGTTGGGGCACCAAGGGGTTACGTTCTGATAGATATTGCATAACTATGGAATGACTGACTCAAGAGTTTCTAATTGGTTAATAATAACTAAGGTCAAATAAGAAATATTGAAATAATAATATTACACAATTCTCTTGACTTGAGAATATTATTGAATGTGGATACTCCACTTTGATTATAGTTAAATCATGGCATGATGTCCATCAAACGACTGTACTTGGATCTAAGTTAAAGCATTAGAAGTGAAGCAATTTTCAACAGGGAATTTGTCTCCTCGGCTATAAGGGGTTAGTACCACGGTTAACTGTAGTCAACTCAAAGTCAGAGTCTCTGGCAGAGTATTATGACTAATAGTTGTAGGATCGATTTCACCCTAGAGGGGGGGGGTGAATAGGGTGATAGTGAAAATTATAAAAATTAATTGCAGAAGCTAATTAATATTTAACACGGATCACAGAATAGCAGCACAGATATCGCAGAATATAAATAACAGAATAAAACAGAACAACACAGAATTTACCCAGCTTCGGCAAAACCTTGCCTACGTGCTGCCCCCAAGGTTTCTACTAGAAATTAGATAGTCCCTCGCTTACACACGTAAACTTGCTATACCCGCTATTGACTAATCTAACTCTACGCTCAAAACCCTGACCACAACTCAACCACCAAGTTGCGAATTCCCAAACTACACACCGTAGTTTGTACCCTAGTCACACGACTAGAAAATTAAAACGGTTTAAAAGAAAAATACGAAGTTAAAAAACAAATTAAAATAAATAACCCTAATATAATTAAAAGCCCTTAAAATATATAGGCCGGCCCCTTTTATTATTTTGACCCGTCTCCTTTTGCTTTACTCCGTTCGTTTGCGTGTATAATGGTGGCCGTTCCTCTTGCAAATTTAGGGCTTCATTCCTTTTCCAGATTTAGGGCTTTTGAAGTGCCGATAGTATGTAGATTGATTCTATGATCTCTTGCGTGTATCCTTGATTGATTGATGCTCACTTCGGCTACTTCTTTGATCGAATTCCTTCTTCGATTCGGTATGTAATTATTTGCTTGTGCTTTTCTGATTTTATGCTTTCTGGAATTCGATGCTAAAATTTGCCGATGATGAATTGTTTAAATAGGAATCGAATTCCTATATTCTCGTTCGTATAAAATATGTTTGAATTTGTCAAAAATTCTTCTCGGCCACTTGATTTAAATTGAACGTTTGATGATTGATTCTGACTAGTTCATAATCGTATATTTCATTGCTTGATGGTTACGATTTTGATTTATTTCGTGATCATCACGTTGTTGACTACGGCTTCTTGATTGCTACAGCTTCGGCCTTGACTTGTTCATAATTGAATATATTTGTTGCTTGGTTGAGGTCTCTGACTTTGACTTCGACAACCACGGCTTTGACTTGTTGACACCCTGACCATTTCATACCTGTACATGGTCATTGCATTTGCTGTTGCACTTTTGTGCTTTGCCCCATTCACTGTTGCTGTTTGGTCATTTTGTACTTCTCTTATGTACACTTGCACCTGTACTTTGACACTTGCATGTTTCTGGTGCATTGTATATTTTCACTGATTTGCACATTTTAGTTTGTAACTTGGAGTCTGCAACTTGATGTTGTATTCACTGGTCAGTGGTGTTCATTGTGATGTTTCACTATGGTTTCATGCCTTGTAGTTGTATTTGAGTCAGTGCTTCACCATATCACTTTTTGATTGATGCTGCATCACTTGTAGCTTTATGTATTCATGTGCTTGTCTGCATTCACTCTGGCTTGTGTTATGATTGCTGTGAAGTTGCATTGATCTCTGTAGTACTTTATGTTCTTCACTATTTACATCATTGGACTTGTCTGGTCTGGTCTTGAGTGTGCTATTGACCTGGTTCGGTCTGATCTGCACTTGATCATCTTGGTCTGGTGCATCCTGTTGTTGTTGAGTTGATATAGTCTGACCTGTGTTCCCTGTTGCACACTGTTGTTGGTCTGATCATTCCTGTAGCTTGCCACTGACTTTGGTTCTTCGAATCTGTTGCACTTGGTCTGTCCACTGTCTAGTTCCTGTGATACTCATATTGATTACATTGCTTGTTGACATGCCTTGTACTGTTTCTGGGCCTTGAGTGTGCTTCATATATGCACAGTTGGTTCATGTTGTTGCTTATGTTGGTGTTGTACACTGTCATGTTGAATTCACTGATGTATCACTGGTATACTTCACTGTGTTGATTGTTGTGCACTTGCTTGACTGAACTACTCTGGTCTTTCATGATGTATTTGCTGTGGCATTCTGTGGTCTGCACTGAGCACTTGAACTTGTATCTGTGCACATTGTTCTATGCACTGTTCTTGTATTACTTGGGTTACTTGTATGCACTGCATATTTGCATTGCACCTTTTCTGGTTGGTCTGGCCATTGTAGCTGTATTTATGTACTCTACTGCCTTATTACAGTGGTCTGACTTGAACTTGATGACTTGAGCTGCTTTCTTGACTGTACTTGTACAACTTCATTTTGGCTTGTTCATACTGTATTGTCTGGACTTGACGTTGCCTTGTGTTGAACCCAGTTTCAAAACTTGGGTTTGACCTTGTGCTCGTGTCGTGATTTTGAATATATTGCACGTGAGTTGAACTCGGTTTTTCATTTGGGTTTGACCTGTGCTTGCCTGTCCCTGTAAATCAATCAAGTGTATATATCGGCGTGCACGGCCTTGTGGCATATACAGTAATATACTGTGTATGTCACAAGTTGTTCGTGTATGATGAATTCCAATTTAAATGATGACGAACAACCCAAATAACTGAGGCAAACATCATTTTCAAAATTCACGTTTTATTTTATATCGCAAAAATATTTTATTTTCAATTTTACTGCGTTAGTTTATATTTGTGCAGATTGCTCAGATGCTGGATTCAAACTTGAATGCAGTTGAAGATAAATACGAGTGTGAGTGATATATAGTGAGGTGCTGATGTAAAATAGTGATGTAATTGAAATTGTATCAAAGTTGTATAGTGAATAGTGAGAGCTTGAATTTGTATACTATTCAAAATTGTAATAAATATTTATTTGAATAAAATATTCGTTTGAATTCAAATTCTGTGTTATTTATTTTATTCAGCAAATATTTATTTAATCTGTGAAAATAAATAGTATATTATCAAATACATTTAAACGAATGTATATATGTTTATTATCATCAAACAAAAATCATATAAGCGCATATTCAACAATCTCCCCCTTTTGATGATAACAAACATATATTTAAGATTTTGAATATGTTAAATGTATTTGATCATTGATATATTCTAATTGCTCCCCCTATTTAATTGCTTCTTCTCTACACAAAACTCCCCCTACATATATGCATACAAATAAAATATGCAAATGAGTCTAGATGCAAAATAGAAAATTATTTGACCTTTGCTAGATTTTATTTGACAAAATCTTAACTTTTCTCTCCCCCTTTTGTTATCAGCAAAAGAATAATAGTGTTAGAGAAAATAGAGATAAAGTGATCGACATGAATCAAACATTTAACTCAATTGAATATAAATATTAAATTTCAATAAAAAATCAAACAAAAATCATAAATACCCATGTCAGACGCATATTCCACTTTCAGAAATGATGGGGATAAATTCATAAAAATCATACAGTTCTGTCTATTTGTGGTATATTTATTTCGGGAAATTTGAATATCTACTAACCATGCATAACCGTTAGGACTTTTAAATGAGATTAGTAGTATTCCAATTTAATTTTAAAAATGAAATCAAGTATCTTCTAACCACGCATGACCGTGAGGACTTTTAAATGGGATTAGAATCAACTTGTCTATTTAACCAATTAATTTTGATATGCGTTCCATACATGCATAACCGTGAGGACTTTTAAATGAGCATGGAAGCACATAATCAAAAATCCAAGTAATTCACCCATGCATAACCGTGAGGACTTTTAAATGAGAGTGAATACTTTGGATATTTATTTTTATTGAAGAATATAATAAATTGAAGCACAGATAATTTCCTTTATGAATCTGAAGATAGAACAAATTGAAGAACGAATAATTTCCTTTGTAAACTACCACAAATTTACATACTATATATGATTTTGATGAGTGATGGTCGATAGAAAGATGATAGAAATAGAAATGATCATGGAATTTTTGCCCAACAAAAAGTTTTTATAACTTTTGTTATGAAATTCTAAAGAAATTTTTCTAAATATATTGTCTTGAGTAATGTATGACAAATATCGACACTCATCACTTTTTCAATCACTATTGATCTTTTCGATAATCATTAGGGAGTTAGATTAGTCAAAATAGTCATTTAAAATCAAATCCAAAAATTATAAAATTAATTTTTCAAAAAATGACTAATCTGTAAATATGGTCAAACATGATTTTCTCGAGGGGGTTTTATAAGAAAATTTTCTGCTATTTGAAAATTATTTCAAGTGAAAAATATGCAGATATTTTCTTTGAAAAACGATGCAGCAAATGAATGTTTCAAAAATTAATCACGTTACACTAATAATTTTTCTATCAACTATATTATCAGTGTAATCTGCATCTGAATTTAAATTTCACTCAATATTCACTCGTTGAATGTCAAAGACCAGATTGTGAAATTTCAACAAATTATCTCATAATTGTTTTCAACAATTTTTAAATGAAATTTGAAATGAAGCCATGTTATCACTCAAACAAATATCATAGTGTTAATTTCAGAAACCTTAGGATAAACAGTTATATTCATGAGTAATCAACAGTCAATCAACATCATTATTCTTTAAACAAATTCTTGAAGTTTCAACAATTTCTCAAAAAAAACTTTTTAACATCTTTCACATGAAATTTGAAATCGTGCAAATTTATAAGCAGTGACAAAAATGTCAAAACCAATATATCTACGTGTAGCATGAGTAATCAAATACCATCATTTGACCGAACAAATTTATATGGATTAGTTCAATGTTGAAAATCTGATTGGTCATCATTTAAGCACAAATCAATGTCATAAATAAAAACAAGTCAAAAATTTCTTAAAATCCTTTTTACAATTTTTTAAATAGAATTCATTAGGATTTTAAGTTGAAGCCATGTAAATAGAAGAAACCGTGAATATAGATTTAGCCAAAAATATTATCGTCAATCAATAAAAGCACCATCAGCAATCCAAATTAATCGATATAAAGTATTTCAAGGATTGTAGTGTTTTTGGCATAAAAGCATAATTGGCCAACAATTTTGAAAAAATCAGAATCAAAATCATCATCTTTTATTCATCTCAATATTGGCTGAATTAATTCAAAATACGGTGCAGATTATCACAATTAATATATCGTTTAAAACATACCATACCTGTTTTACCTTTACGATATTTTTCGTTGTTGTCCGTTGTGATTCTGTCACCTTTATACAAGGCTAAGGAACTTAGCTTTGTCGCCCGTTGTGTTTCTGGAACAGCCAAAATCCAGAGAACACTATTGTTGTTCCTTAGCCTGCCACCACACCTACACGGAAAAGGATTTATGTGACCTATTTGTTTTTATAGGTCCATGGTTGTTAGTGGCAGAAAATTTTGAAAAATAATTTTGTGTAGACCCAAAACTATTTATAATTGTTCCCTTTGGCACCCAAATTTGTTTAACTTTGAGAGATTTTATATTTGTGCCTTTTGGAACCCAAATCGGTATAGTTTTCACATGTTTGGATCTATACCAACAATTATTGTGACTGTGTCCAAATTTTCTACAAATTGTGCACATAGAATTAACTTGATTAATCTTGTTTTCAACAATTTTCGAATTATTATATCCAAGTCCTTGTCTAACCGTATTAACAGTTTGCTTTCCTAATAGCATATTCAACGATTTTTCACTTTTTGAAAATTTATCTAAAGTCGTATACAATTGTTGGACTTGTGATTTGAGAGATTCATTTTCGTTTAACAACTGTGTGCACTTTTTAGTAGAATTCTCTCTCCTAGTATTTTCATTCTCCTTTAAAATCAGAATTTCATTTTCAAGCGATTTTATTTTAATTTCTGATTTTTTAATTTCCTCATCAAATGTTGGACACTTATCACACTTAGGGATCCTACTTTGATAGGTTTTAACTAATTGATCAAGTTGTTTATTACATTCTATCAAAGTATCTTTTTGAGATTCAAGTTTGGCGTATTTTTCCCTAAGTCGTTCAAAACAACCATTTACTTCATGAAAATATATAAGCAACTCAGAATGGGTAAGTTTTGATACCTCACTTGGCTCGTCATCGTCACTGTCAGTTGTATCACCTCGAAGACACAATTCTGCCTTTTCGCTTTCACTGCCAGTGCTTTGATCATTCTCGTCTATTTCATCCCAAGTGGCTGCAAAACTTTTCTTTTTCTGTTTCTTTCCGTGGCTGGATTTAATTTGTGGACAATCGGGCTTGATATGGCCGGGTTTGTTGCAATTATAACAAATAAACTTTTGTTCTTCCGAGTAGTCTAGTGCTTTGGCTATTCTGCTTTTTGCTTTTTGAATTCGAGCTGAATTTCCATGTTTTTGATTCCATTTTTTGAATTTCCTTATTAACAGCTCCAATTCTGCTGCTCCATCATCTTCATCGTTATCATAATCACTTTCGGTTGTTCCTTTGAGAGCTATTGATTTCTTTTGAATGTCACCTCCTTCACGCTCTTCTTTGAATTTCATTTCTAGCTCATAAGTGGTGAGATTTCCGATGAGTTCTTCAACTTTAAGTTGTTTTAAATCTTTCGATTCTTGTATGGCAGTAACTTTTGCTTCAAAGCTTCGTGGAAGGACTCTGAGGATTTTCCGGACTATTTCTAATTCGGTGTATGTTTTTCCGAGAGCTTTTGATTTGTATACGATATTGGAGAGTCGTCCGTACATCTCTTTGACATTTTCTTCCTTCGCCATTTTGAAGTTCTCGTATTCGCTGCTTAGCATTGCAAGGCGAGATTCTTTGACTTGAGATGTTCCTTCGTGAATCACTTCTAGTATGTTCCATATTTCCTGCGCAGTTAGACAATGTGAGACACGATTAAATTCAAATTGATCCAATGAACAAATAATAGAATTCATAGCTTTGGCATTAATATTCTGTAATTTATTTTCTAGTTCTGTCCATTGTTCCTTTGGTTTCTCTATTTCCTGATTATCTACAGTTATAGTTGGTATACTATAACCTGTCTCAACAATGTTCCAAGCGTCAATGGTTTTCAGAAAAATTTGCATTCTATTTTTCCAGTAAGCATATTCACCATTGAACATTGGTGGTCTAACTATGGATTGTCCTTCTGCAAAAGCATTATTAAAAGAAGCCATTTTAAAAAATTCAAATTTTTAAAACAAAAACCGATTTTTGAAACACGAATTTTTAAAACAAAAATTGATTTTTGAAACACGAATTTTTAAAACAAAAATTGATTTTTGAAACACGAATTTTTAAATTAAAAATTGGTTTTTGTAAAATCAAAATTTTAAAACAAAAATGGCTTTTGTTCCTAGCTCTGATACCACTTGTAGGATCGATTTCACCCTAGAGGGGGTGGGGGGTGAATAGGGTGATAGTGAAAATTATAAAAATTAATTGCAGAAGCTAATTAATATTTAACACGGATTACAGAATAGCAGCACAGATATCGCAGAATATAAATAACAGAATAAAACAGAACAACACAGAATTTACCCAGCTTCGGCAAAACCCTGCCTACGTGCTGCCCCCAAGGTTTCTACTAGAAATTAGATAGTCCCTCGCTTACACACGTAAACTCGCTATACCCGCTATTGACTAATCTAACTCTACGCTCAAAACCCTGACCACAACTCAACCACCGAGTTGCGAATTCCCAAACTACACACCGTAGTTTGTACCCTAGTCACACGACTAGAAAATTAAAACGGTTTAAAAGAAAAATACGAAGTTAAAAAACAAATTAAAATAAATAACCCTAATATAATTAAAAGCCCTTAAAATATATAGGCCGACCCCTTTTATTATTTTGACCCGTCTCCTTTTGCTTTACTCCGTTTGTTTGCGTGTATAATGGTGGCCGTTCCTCTTGCAAATTTAGGGCTTCATTCCTTTTCCAGATTTAGGGCTTTTGAAGTGCCGATAGTATGTAGATTGATTCTATGATCTCTTGCGTGTATCCTTGATTGATTGATGCTCACTTCGGCTACTTCTTTGATCGAATTCCTTCTTCGATTCGGTATGTAATTATTTGCTTGTGCTTTTCTGATTTTATGCTTTCTGGAATTCGATGCTCTTGTTTAAATAGGAATCGAATTCCTATATTCTCGTTCGTATAAAATATGTTTGAATTTGTCAAAAATTCTTCTCGGCCACTTGATTTAAATTGAACGTTTGATGATTGATTCTGACTAGTTCATAATCGTATATTTCATTGCTTGATGGTTACGATTTTGATTTATTTCGTGATCATCACGTTGTTGACTACGGCTTCTTGATTGCTACAGCTTCGGCCTTGACTTGTTCATAATTGAATATATTTGTTGCTTGGTTGAGGTCTCTGACTTTGACTTCGACAACCACGGCTTTGACTTGTTGACACCCTGACCATTTCATACCTGTACATGGTCATTGCATTTGCTGTTGCACTTTTGTGCTTTGCCCCATTCACTGTTGCTGTTTGGTCATTTTGTACTTCTCTTATGTACACTTGCACCTGTACTTTGACACTTGCATGTTTCTGGTGCATTGTATATTTTCACTGATTTGCACATTTTAGTTTGTAACTTGGAGTCTGCAACTTGATGTTGTATTCACTGGTCAGTGGTGTTCATTGTGATGTTTCACTATGGTTTCATGCCTTGTAGTTGTATTTGAGTCAGTGCTTCACCATATCACTTTTTGATTGATGCTGCATCACTTGTAGCTTTATGTATTCATGTGCTTGTCTGCATTCACTCTGGCTTGTGTTATGATTGCTGTGAAGTTTCATTGATCTCTGTAGTACTTTATGTTCTTCACTATTTACATCATTGGACTTGTCTGGTCTGGTCTTGAGTGTGCTATTGACCTGGTTCGGTCTGATCTGCACTTGATCATCTTGGTCTGGTGCATCCTGTTGTTGTTGAGTTGATATAGTCTGACCTGTGTTCCCTGTTGCACACTGTTGTTGGTCTGATCATTCCTGTAGCTTGCCACTGACTTTGGTTCTTCTAATCTGTTGCACTTGGTCTGTCCACTGTCGAGTTCCTGTGATACTCATATTGATTACATTGCTTGTTGACATGCCTTGTACTGTTTCTGGGCCTTGAGTGTGCTTCATATATGCACAGTTGGTTCATGTTGTTGCTTATGTTGGTGTTGTACACTGTCATGTTGAATTCACTGATGTATCACTGGTATACTTCACTGTGTTGACTGTTGTGCACTTGCTTGACTGAACTACTCTGGTCTTTCATGATGTATTTGCTGTGGCATTCTGTGGTCTGCACTGAGCACTTGAACTTGTATCTGTGCACATTGTTCTATGCACTGTTCTTGTATTACTTGGGTTACTTGTATGCACTGCATATTTGCATTGCACCTTTTCTGGTTGGTCTGGCCATTGTAGCTGTATTTATGTACTCTACTGCCTTATTACAGTGGTCTGACTTGAACTTGATGACTTGAGCTGCTTTCTTGACTGTACTTGTACAACTTCATTTTGGCTTGTTCATACTGTATTGTCTGGACTTGACGTTGCCTTGTGTTGAACCCAGTTTCAAAACTTGGGTTTGACCTTGTGCTCGTGTCGTGATTTTGAATATATTGCACGTGAGTTGAACTCGGTTTTTCATTTGGGTTTGACCTGTGCTTGCCTGTCCCTGTAAATCAATCAAGTGTATATATCGGCGTGCACGGCCTTGTGGCATATACAGTAATATACTGTGTATGTCACAAGTTGTTCGTGTATGATGAATTCAAATTTAAATGATGACGAACAACCCAAATAACTGAGGCAAACATCATTTTCAAAATTCACGTTTTATTTTATATCGCAAAAATATTTTATTTTCAATTTTACTGCGTTAGTTTATATTTTTGCAGATTGCTCAGATGCTGGATTCAAACTTGAATGCAGTTGAAGATAAATACGAGTGTGAGTGATATATAGTGAGGTGCTGATGTAAAATAGTGATGTAATTGAAATTGTATCAAAGTTGTATAGTGAATAGTGAGAGCTTGAATTTGTATACTATTCAAAATTGTAATAAATATTTATTTGAATAAAATATTCGTTTGAATTCAAATTCTGTGTTATTTATTTTATTCAGCAAATATTTATTTAATCTGTGAAAATAAATAGTATATTATCAAATACATTTAAACGAATGTATATATGTTTATTATCATCAAACAAAAATCATATAAGCGCATATTCAACAATAGTAAATATTATTATTGAAGCAAAGACTTTGTTTAAGGACTAACCAAGTTGAATGTGGAAGATATTGGTATTCTGAATAAAACCAAATTTCATAAGTCCTAAAGTGATATAGTGTTTACGAAGAGAATTGGTGTAAAAAGTCGTTACATAAAGGTATCGTTTAAAACTATAAATTAAATTTTAACGGAAGTGATGTAGTAGTGATAAATCTAGCCAAAGTATCACACATGTGGCTAAGGTGAAGTATGAACATTAATATTCGAATTATTCGATGTTAATCACTGACTAAATTAGTACCTACGAATCACACAGCCACATTTGTAGATTCTGTGAAATATTATAGGATTCACTTGATTTATAAATTATTATTAATTAATTAATATTATTGAAATATTAATTACTTATTTATTTGATGCATTGGATGCTATTAGTATTTTCTAAGTGTCATTAGTAATTAATTGGGTACGTGTATAAAAGTTATATGTGTCGATATGCGATATTGATACACATTTAAATTCGATTTAAATGTAGTTGATTATTAATTGGTTTCGTATCATTCATTGGCACACTAATGTCGTGTTATGGCTAGACTAAAAAGAGGGAAAGATAAAGGTTTTCAAATTAAATTGTGAGTCATAGTTAAAGGAAGGGTAAATGTTAGAGATAATGTCTCTTCGCCTTTTCGCTTTTTTTTTCTCAAATGACCCAAACCTCTTCATTTACCCTCTTTTCTAGGCATGAAAACTCCATTGGCATGACTCCATTCCATTTGATCGAAAAATACAAAGAGAAAAAATAATTTATACACCAAATCAAATCAAAAGCTGGTACTTCAAGCTATTTGCAAAATCAAGTAGATTGATTCAAGCTTGGAGCTGGGATAATCTATTATTCAAAGTGTGATAAATGATGACATCTTTAAGATGTATCTCTTGTTTACATTTGACTTCACATATACCATTCGTTGATAATTTGTAGAAAGACTTCATATTCACATATGATGTCTCATCCAATTATCTATAAATATATTGATGTGTTTTATTCATTAAGTAATATTGAATTATACATCTTTGTTATAAAAAAATTGCAATCGCACATCATATATAACATATACATATATGATTTTGTATTTTTTAAGTTATTAAAATATATTTTAATATCTCAAAATCATCGTTTCAATTTGAATTTCAAATCCAAAATTCAATATGTCATTTTACAAAATGTTTTGATTCAATATTCATGGTTGAATTGAAATTTAACATATTAAAATAAAGATTTCAAATGACTTAGCAAATCGTAATGAATGAAGGAGTGAATTAAGGAAAGTTTGTTTTGTAGATTATTTACAAAATCATAGTTAAATTTTTATAAATTTTTACACACACATACACAAAGTCATTGTTATAAATTTGAATTTCAAATCTAAAATTAAATATGTTATTTTATGATTTTTTTTTATTCTATATCCATGCTTGAATTAAAACTTAGCATATACAGTTAAAGATTTCAAGTGGCCTAGCAAATGGTAATGAATGAAGGAGTGAATTAAAGAAAGTTAGTTTTATAAATTATTTACCAAATCAAAGTTAAATTTTTATTAACATTATATTTCAAATCTAAAATATTTGAGTTTGTCAAATAAAAAAAAACTTATAAATGAAAAAAGTAAGGAGTAAATTAAAGACAATTTGTCTCTTGATTTCCTTGCATTTAAAACAACCGATGCTTTCAGTTTTGGATCTTAACACGTATAATTAAACACATACATATTTCAATAATAGTTTGAGATCGCAAATGCGTATATGGATGTAAATCCCAACATCTATACTGTACACATTAATTATGCACACTGTATTATATGTTGCATGTGCATAATATAAACACACGAGTATATGATGATATGCTCATATAATGTACAAAATATTAAACAATTGAATTTATTAATTGATTAATCAAAAATTAAACAAAATTGGATTTTATTTAAAATAAATAGATCAAATCGAATAAACCCATTTAGACTTCATATGCCTAATAAAAATCTGAATAGGAACTTTTTTGAAATGCATCCATTTCACCTTCTGCAGACCGTTTCGGTTCCTTCATGGTATAAGAGTCCAAATGGTCTATGTTGTCTAATTAGTAATTTTAAGGCCAACTAATTAAGTTTACTTATCCTACGAGTGTCTAAAAAAGTATTGCCTGAGTATAGGGTTGAATAATCAACTATTCATCCCTCTCTAGCTACTGGCCTAGCCCAATGGGTGGAGTAAGTCCGAAAGGTTGGTCCAATTATAAGGGCCAAAATTGATTGGGCCTTAGGCTAACTTTCATAATTTATGTTGAAAACTTAAGTATATATTAAATTTAAAACTTAAGTTTAGAATATAAAAAAATTATATAAGTTATAAAATATTTTTCAAAATTTTTTAGGAAATAAATTTTATTAATTTCAAAATTTATTTACTTTTAATAAGTTGATTAGTTGAATAATTAATTAAAATAAAACATATACATTGATATATATATATATGCATATATATATATATATATATATATATATATATAACTATAAACATTATAGTGTGTGTGTCTGTGTATCTTAAATTGTTTAAGGTGAATTAGAATAATTTTAAAATTTATCAAAATATTTATTTATTTATTTTTAATTAAACAAAATGCTTATTTGATAATTAAATTAGCTAAATGTTAATTAATGAAGATATATATATATATATATATATATATATATATATAGCATTATAATGAACATATAACTATAAATGCTATAGTTTATATTCATCTTAAATTGGTTAGGACTAATGAAACGAAATTTTGAATTTCAAAATAATTTAAATAATCTGTTAATGAAATAATAAATTAAGATCAATTAAATATGATTTAACTAATAAGAATTAAAATAAAATAAATATAATTTAATTAAGTAGAACCAAAATTAATTAAATAAAATTTAATTAATAATATACATAAGACTATTATATAAGTAACTAAATTAAATTTGTGATAGATGATTAAACTTATATAATATAAATGTATAATATAAGCGGAATTGTAAGAAACCCAGCTTAAGTTTAAGTAACGAGTACATATATATTGTATGTATGCTATGATTTTAATGTGTTTGACAGTTGAATAATGGGGCATTTCATAAGAAACGCATTATTCCCGAATTGACTCAAAGTGTGTATATGTATGCATGTATTAAAGATCATGAATCATTAATATATAAGTTGTCCTCTTCCATTTAAATATTAGTTGATTACTTACATAGTTTTTAGTTGTTGAGTTTCCTCAAGTGAGAGATGCTATGGGTTGTAAAATTAACATATTGACTAAAGGAGGTAAGATACATGCATATATTTGTTAATTTTCCTCAAGGTATGTAACATCCCGTAAAATCAACCATAAATAAATAGATTGAATAAATTAATTTAAATAAGATAGGGTTAATAATGAATTTTTTTTATAAAATTCAGAATTTGACCATGAAAGTTATGCCATCGCGTTCGTAGCGAAATTCCGATCAGTTTCCATAGGTAATATGCTAAAATAGGAGCTCAAACAAAGAAGCTATGGACGTTTGAAGTTTCAGATTTAAAATAATTTAGATAGAATTCAACTTCAAATTTAAAATAATTCTTAAATTTTAAATTTGAAAGTTAACAGCAATTAGACTTGGAGGTTAAGTAATCGTTAAAACTAATGTTAACATTAATTATCAATTAAGAAATAAGATAAATATACGACAACAACTAATAAACGATCCCAAAATAAGAGAACCGATCGACTATTCCCCTAAGAATGATCGACCGGTAGTATAGCGACGATCGACCGATAAATACATTTTCGGCTAGGGTTTTGATTGTGTGAACATTACGGATTTAATAATTTAAATCTGAAGGTCCTGGTGCTTTCTCACCACTATAAATAAGACACTAGACCCTTCAATTTTACGCACAAATTTTTTGGAAACCTAGCGAAGCTCCAGCTGTTCATCTCTTCTAAAATTCGAAAAAACTCCATTAAGGTTTCAGGTAAGCAATCATATATATATATATCTATTTGGTTTTCTGTTTATTTTTCCAACCTATTCTTCTTCAATTTTCTGAATCTAACGTATATATACAATCCCTTTCTGTACACACACACGCACACACACATATATGTATGTATGTATATCCAAAAGAAGAGATCTGATAGAGATTGTAAAAGGCATGTAAAATACAAGAAGGCAAAGCTAAGGAAAAATTATAAGTGGAAATCTTTAGCTTTTCTATTTTAGTAATTGATTGGTGTGATTTGAGCTTGAATATGCCTTGGAAGTTTTGGTTTGCGAAAACAGCATATTATAAACACCCAAAACTATAATGACCTAGAATTTTAGTCATTTGAATTTGGAATATTTAATTGATTTTAAATATTGAAAAGCTAATTTTATATATTAAATAACTTGAATTTCAATTGTAGCGATTTATTTGATAATTAAATTGTTAAATCGAATTATCAAAATTGTTTAAATAATTGAATCTTGGGTTTTAAGTTGGATAAAAATGATTTCAAAGCTTATTTAAATTCTATTTAACAAGAATGGAGATAGTTAAACTTTTAATGTTGATTTAAAAGTGATTAATTTGGTTTTATAATAATTTGTTTTAATTAACGTATAAAAATGGCCTTCTGGGGCACTGTCTTAGATTTCGACGAAACTAGTTTCATTGGATTCGTAATAGCGGGTTATTGTATGCCAATGATTTTCGTGGCAATCAGACGTATTAGTCATGCGAGATCGAAACGCATAGAAATTAATTTCAGAAATTTATATAATATAATTGGGTTTGAAAATACTATCTTCTACATATGCTCGAATTAGGGGTCGAGACTAGTTCCATTGCGTTCAGAATAAGGGTATAACATATAGCACGCTAGGTGGCACGCCTCATTTGGAGATAGAGATTTTTAGATGTTTAAACTGGAATATTATAATATGAAACATTTATATTTACATATTTTATTAACCATATGTTGTCCATGCCCAGTGCATACCCTAGCCCTTACCACAACTGTACACAGCCATACCCCCCTTCTGCTAAAAGTCGCGTGCATCGGAGAAAGTTCGTTCGTTTTTTTCTTCAAATTCAAATCTTGGCAAATCGTACGGCCCACATCCACGGGGACCACTGGAGGCGAAATCAGGCGAAGGCTCTAATGTTGAAGTTGTGTGTCTCGAGGTGGTGAAGGAGATGAATGGCAGGATCGTAGTGATGTGGCATGGATGGCCATGGATTGGGCCGCGTTCATCGGCAATGTTTTAAGGTTTCTGTAGGATTTTGGGTCGTGCGACCGCGCGTGCGTGGTGGGTGGGGGAGCCGTGGCAAGGAGCGGAAGCTGGAGGCACGGCAGTAGGGTCGGTGGTGGTCGTGGGTTGAACTTCGATCGAACGCAAATAATAAAAAGAAAGAAAAGTTCATGCCTGGGTGATAGCCCGAAAGAGGGGAGAAGGATAAGGTTTAGTTTTTAATCTTATTTTATTTAGTTAATTGTAATTAATTAATTCAAATGTTCATAAATCCGTATAAAAATCGTGCAAGATCCAAATTGAATGCGACAAGTCGCATTGTGATCGCATCGGTGAAGGCTACGCTATGGAGTTGATCGGATAGATTCGAAGCTAATTGGAATTTTGGATTAAAATTGGACGTTCATTCAATTTTAATTCAAAACAGAATGTTTTGACGAACAAAAATCAATGTGAGTTAATCTTACCTTTTTGGTCAATCAGAAATTTATATAATCAATAAAAAAATTATTTATTGGATGTGTGGAATTTTATTATTGATTGTTTGGATGGATTACTAGTTTATATTATTGATTTGGATATATTCTTGCCCATTAGAGCGGAGGAAACCCTATTACATTCCTGTTTAAGAGCGGATCACCCTTTGTATACGAATCCCGCCTTAAAGTGTTGATTTATATTTTTATGATTATATGCTGTATGTGATGCAAGGGACAGGTTGGAGGGATCCAATAGGATTCCTCACCCTGTTGATTTATTTTCATATATATGTTGTGATGTATGACTTGTTGAATTCCATATTGATTACGTTGATACGATGTTTGCTTAATTAGTGCTTTAGTAGCACCATGCTTCATTTATGGTATTTTAAAATACTATAAAATAATGATTTGATTTAGAAGGAAAATTTCAGTAACTTTGGCAATTATATGTGTTTGAATAATTTTTCTAAAATAAAAGTATGCTTTTTAGAGATTATAAATTATAGTTTTATAAAATATTTTAAATAGAGATTTTGAACAGTAAATAAAGATTTTTAAAATCTTGGAAAAAAACCGGTCAGTCTTTTATAATTAATGGATAATGTTTTAAAAAGAAAAATGGAAATATTTTGATATGAATATTTATTAACCATCATTAGATACTAATCTTTCTAATTAAATCCAAAAATCACCCAAATCTCTAGAGAACAATCTCAGAAATTCACATAAATTCCAAAATGATAATATCTTTATCATATAAAATTTTCAGCCCGAAAATAATTAATTTATTCCTTCAATTAATTAAAACCAAAAATAGCATTTCTTTACTCAAAAATTCATAATAAATATCCATAGCTTGGAATATTATGAAAATTTAAACACGTCTCCAAAATAATGTTTTACATAACATATTCAAAAATCATAGGATCTAGAAATCATTTTGCACGATTTTATTCTTAAAACTCCACAAAATCCTTGTTTAAATTATGACATGGCATTTAAATCAAAACATATCATCATTCAGCCAATCATACAGTTTTAAACCTCAAACCCAAATTAAAACATTCAAGATGGCTTATATGTGAAGGTTTAGATCATTATTCACTTTGTTTAGATAAGGAACTGGAGATTTGTGCTATACTTTAATCTTCCTAGCTTGAATCTTAGCCTCTTATTGATTTTTGAGCTCCTCTTCTCCTAGGGTTATGGCTGGCCTTGTTTTTCTTTTGTTTATGTTTTTGTTTTGTAAGAATGTAAATGAGAATGAGAATGTGGTAAGGGGTTTAGGGGTTATGGGGGTTCGGCTATTCCCATATTTCCCTTGCCTTATTCTCTTAGGTTTTTCAGTCAGAACTCTTTCTCATTAATTAATTTAGTTAAGGCATGACCTTAATTAGTTTTCAATTCTCAATTCCCTTATCACTCTAGTCTTTACATTATTCTATTTAATTTTATCTAATTAAATCTCCTGAATAATGCTATTTAAAATTAGGGGTGTTACACTCGGCGAGGAAACCTAAAATAAAAGGGAATGTGGAAACTTCTAAGGTGGGTTAGACAAGTGAAGGACAAACTTCTCAACTCTCCATTCCTAGTATTAACTTGGTGTCAGCCTCAGCTTGGTACTAATCTAGTAGTGTACATAGATGTCATAGTTTTAGAGTAAGATTCTTTCCGGATACAGCCTCATGTGTGTGGCAACTAAAATCTCAAAGGCAGTGTGAAGATGACGTATTGATAATAAGACTACCAAGGGAAGAGCCTGCATTCTCATGACAACGACACCACAGATTAGCCTTGATCCCTTGCCTTGCACAAAAATTTTAGGTCAAAGAATTGAGAGGATTTTGTTCCAATAGACATTACTATTTCTGACTATCTACATGACCTTACGCTAGGGATTCCCTATGGTGACTCTGCCTCAATAGTGAAATCCAACGATAACTAAAAATTCATAAGGACCCTAAGGGTTTTCTTAAATGTTATGTACTCTTCACGCACACCCACTTTTCTTATCTTACATTAATGGATTTTCTTAGTTGTGGTATGGTTTTAACTCTTCATCCTTGTATTCTTTGTATGGAGCATTAGCTCGAGGAAAAGCAAGGTTCAATCCAAATACAAGCAGTTGATGCGAGATGTCCTTCTAGTAGATGTTAAAATGGGAGCCTCATCATTCGGCCCAAGCAAAAATGTCGGGCAGTCGGCAATGATAATTAAGTTGTGTGATATAGTATCCCATCACTCGATTGAGGAAATGGACGATCAGGATCAACGTAATGATTCCTAGAAAATGTATCACTCTCTCGGCAAGTCAGGGTCTAGGACACCTTCCCGTCCATCTAAAATCTCCCAAGGCATCACATTTTACCCTTTCGTAGTTTGAGAATCTAAACAACAAGAGAGAATATAAAAATGAGGGGGTTCCCTAACTATCAAACAGACTTCTATTTCAGAAACTACCACTAAAGATAAGGAGAAGAAGAAGGATATGGAAGAGACTGCCTTATCATTGATCCTAGTAATCCCAACTATGACGAATTCCAGTAACTCTATCATCCTAAGGATCCTTTGGCCCAATTGCTTGCCGATGCTCCCCATACCTCCTTCAATAATGTGTTAAGCCTTCTTGGAGATGGCTTAGAGGTGTAAAGGCACTGTTCGATTTTCATGCTAAAATGATAAAGGCTGGAGAGGAGATTGGGCGACAGAATGTTGAGAAGAATGTGAAGATCTTTAATCTTTGAAAAGAATTACATGATAAATAAAAGGACATTGAGAGGTTGTGGATGCATGATAGGTATTATACTTAAGACATTGAAAAAATTAAAGTGATCATCTCACACAAGTGAAGAAGCTGAAGAAGTAGCATTACATTGATGTTAAGGCACTATGTGACAAGTATAATTTAGAAGCCAAGAAGCTATTCAAGGATTACAAGAATGTCAAGGCTAAGTATATGAAAAGGTTAGATGATAAGCTACAGTTGATGGAGCTAAGACCAGGCATTTAGAAATGCAAAAAATGGCAAAGTAATGGAAAAGTAAGGGAGCCTCCCTCAGAGTAAGACTTGAAACCATGACCATTTAAAAGGATGCCAAGATGAGGTTGCTGACAGACTTTGGGTTGAGAACGACGAGATGAACGGCCAGCTAGATCATGTTTAAGATCCCCTGGACAACACCTACTTTAGGATGTATACAGAGGGAAATCTGATATGGATGGAGGATTACCAGGAGGTCATGATTTCTATTCATCGAAGTTGGGTTAAATAAGCTAAGGAAGCTAGTGAGAAAGGAGAGCCACCCTTTAGTTTTGAAGCTGTTGAGGCCCGCTTCTCTATAGAGGAAAAAGAATCCATACACCTAGGCTATATAAAGCTGGCTATCGGTGAGAGAGCTCGATAGGAACAGGAGGATGAGGAGGTAAAGAAGATAGCAACCCCACTTTTGCGGATGTAACTCAAGGATAGACATCAAAACCGGTTGTCATTACCCTCATGCATGACATTCCACTAACGATTTATCATGTCACCATAGATATGACCATCCAAAGCCAACCTTAGGGTGATGCTCCATCTTATCCCAAAGGATATAAGGCTTGTTTATACAGCCCACGGGCCACTATTCAGTACATTCAAATCTACCTGCGTAAGTCCATACTTTATAGTTCCTTATTTTTGTATAGGTGATACGGCCATGACAGAACCTTCTGGAGCCATAATGCCTTCTAAAGCTACATTGATAGTGCCATGACCCTAGGTCCATTGGGATTCTGAATAAAAGAAAAGCATACCAAAATGATTGCCATCCTTAAGGATAACAATGATATTGAGATCATAGGCCATGAGGGGAATGATGATTTTGAACAGAGATGAAGCTCTCAAAGCAAGCATGATGGCCTAGTTTCCGATGACCAAGGTCAAGTTGGAGGCAGCCGAGGAGCTCAAGGCAATGAAAAATAAACAGATTAAGGTTGATGCATCAGCTCTATGCAATGCTAAGGAGGACAAGAGTGAAAAGAAGCCTGTAGGACCCAAGAAACCCGAGAAGAGTCGCTCATCCAAGTCCAGGTGATGGTTGCACTTCCTGCGTCAAGAATTATTTGTCTCTTGTTTTTTTGTACTAAACATTTGACTACACACTTCCAATTATGATGACTTTTGTATGGGTGTGTGCATATTGTTTTTGATGGTCATTACTTCATGTTATGGATATTTGGTTGCTTGATGATGTCTGAATGTCATAATCTTTCATAGCATGTTTTCTTGTTGTTTTCAATTATTCCTATTTATTTGTTCATATGTATGTATTCCATGTGTTCTACATAAAATTCTCTTGGCAATGATGAGCCCGTGGTCACTACTTGAGATTTCATGGCCGACTGCCAGGGCTGAACTGAACAACATAGTAGATGGTTATGTCTTGACCATAGGTAAGTTCGGTTCATCAATGCCAGTTAACGTTCTTAGGTCGATCATCAATGGTGAACTACCTAGTCAATGATCATATCTTAACCATGGGTAAATCTGATTCACCGTTACTAGCCAGGGTTTTAGGGTCGGTTGTCAATAGCAAACTACTGAATCGATGGTTAGGTCCTAACCATGAGTCGGTCTAGTTTACCATTTCCAGCCAGGGTTTCAGGATTGATTTTCAATGGAGATCTACCCAGTCGGTAGTCATGTCTTGACCATGGATAAGTCCGCTTCATCATTGCCGACTAAGGTTTTAGGGTAAATCGTCAATGGTGAATTACCCAATTGGTAGTTAGGTCCTGACTATGGGTAAGTCTGATTCATTTCCAGCTAGGATTTTTTCTAAGGGAAAGCTCAATATCATTGCGATGTAGATTGCCCCTGAATAATAGAGAATCTAGCTTGAAAGGATTTTCCAATGCTTCATTGGTTTGAATGCAATCATGGCGAGCTTAGTCCCTTAGCCCCATCCCTGTCATTCATCGACAGGTTTAGGTTAGTTGAAGAAAATGATTACATCCTACTCCTTGTCTTAGGTGTTTACAATAATATGTGTGTAATAAAAGACACCCGACACAATAAGATTTTGAGGATTTCACATTTTATTAATAATCTCTTGATAATTGTCTTAATTAATAAATAGGAGTACTTGAATAAACATCAAGATAAGGATTAAGTAAAATTATAATGAGGGTTTGGTGCATTCTAAGATTTTCTTAATACAGCCCCATCTATTGTCCTGAGGATGTAAATTCCATTGTTAATATTTTTATGAATACTGTACAGTCCTTCCCAAATCAGATCAAGCGCCTTTGGCCTAGAGAACATTTGCTTTAGGATTAATTCTCTTTCCATAAGAGGGCGGTATTTGGCCTTGGAGTTATACCACTTAGCTATTCTTCGGTTGTCTACCACAACCTTTAAGGCAGCTTTGTCACACTTTCCCACTGATGAAATCTAGAGACATATTCAATAACTTTTCATTTTCGTCCGGGTCATAATGAATCCTCTTATGGGATGGTGCTATGGTTTCCATGGGTAGCATAGTCTTTAACCCATAGGCTAAGGAAAATGGAGTATGTCCTGACACCATCTTGAAAGAAGTGTGTTAGACCCATAGTACTAGTGGCAGTTTGTCCACCCATGCTCATTTTGCCTTTTCCCGCCACTTCTTTATGAGAGTCTAAAGAACCTTGTTGACTGATTCCACCGATCCATTAGCCTACGAGAATGCCATTATAGAAAAACTCTTCTTTATCCCATGTTGTTGGCCAAAGTTGGTAAACTCCTCGCTGCCAAACTATAATCCATTTTCCAAGATGATCTAAAGTGAGACTCCAAACACGCATTTTACATTCCTAACCAAAAACTTTGTAACCTTTGTCGAAGACACCTTAGTAAGTGGTTCTTCTTCGACCCACTTAGTAAAGTAATCAATCATAACTATGACATACTTAGCTCCAATCCTTACTATGGGAAGTTTACCGATCAGATCTATCCCCCAAACTGTAGAAGGCCAAGGGCTAACTATGTGTGTTAGCTCAATCAGGGCCAACCATAGGATTTTCATGAACCTCTGGCACTTGTCACACCTCTTTGCATATTCCATCGTGTTATGATTTAATGTCGACCAAAATTGTCCATATTGCAACACCTTCTTCGCTAGAGCTTACCCCCTAGTGTGGACTCCACAACTACCCTGCTGTATATTATCCAACACTTCTTGGGCTTCTTTTCCGGTTATGCACCTTAAAAGAAGATTAGAGAATCCTCTTTGGTAAAATATACCGTCCTGAATAACAAAATGAGGCACTTTTCATAAGATCTTCTTGTTTTCATTCTAGTTGCCCCTCAAGATCCCCTTGCTTAAATACTTTATGATCGAGGTCATCCAAGTTTCCTCCCCATCAATAATCACAATTACATTCACCTCCTCAAAGCTAGGGCTTGGTAGGGTTATCACCGGTATTGAGTCAAGTAGCGGCTTATCTCCTGAACTTTCCATTTTTCCAACTCATCCGCATCTTGATTTTCTTTCCTTAGAATGTGTCTAATTAGATAGTGCTCCACCTCATGAAGCAAGGCTTTTTCCTTCACTAGATAGGACACTAAGGGTTCTCCTTTGGCCTGGAATTCCTCGAGCACCTAGTTTACAATCAGTTAAGAGTTGTTGTGCACATATAGTGACCTATCCCTAATTCTTTAGCTATATCCAATCCTGTTACCAGTGCCCCAGATTTGGGCTTATTGTTTGTTACCTTGAACATGGGCCACATTGTGTAGCTCAGCTTTTACCCTCGGGTGTTATCAACACTACTCCAACATCAGAGTCATGCTTATTTGATGCTCCATCCACGTACATTTTTCATTTTGGAGCATCCTCCTCTTGAGGTTCAACCTCGAAATCCCTAATGGTGAACTCGGTAGTAAAGTTCACCAAGACCTCTCCTTTGATTGATGTCCTGGGATGGTAGGCAATTTGTACTGGCTCATCTTAATACTCCACTTAGTTAACCTTCTTGAGGCATCAGGCCAATGCAGGACCTAACTCGGTGGTTAATCTATCAGCATTCGAATTGGATAAGATTGGAAATAATGCTCAATTTTTGAGATGCGAATAGGAGACGATATCCCAATTTCTTTAGATTATGATGTCTAGATTCCGATCCAGTGAAATGCTTGTTCACATAATACACTGGTCGCTGCACCGATCTTCCATCTGAACGAATGCCGCACGCAGGGCATGGGTTGACAATGCTAAGTATAAGTATAGATTTTCACCCGTAACTTGCATAAAAAGAATTGGCAGCTTCTATAGGTGCTCCTGTAGGGTAACAAATGTGGCAAATCACTCAACTATCCAGGTGAGTTTTACTTTCTCCTTTTTTAATGCTTCAAAGAATAGAACGCAATTATCAGTCACCTAAGAAATAAATCTACTTAATGCCGCACTTTACTCTTTAAACTTTGCGCCTCCTTTCACATTTCAAGGATCTAGATATCCTTTAAAGCTTGGACTTACTCTATGTTAGCTTCAATTCCTTTGACATGCATGGTAAAGCCCAGGAATTTCCCCATGAAAACTCCAAAAGAGCATTTTAGCGCATTTAGTTTCATTCCAAACTCCCACATAACTTGGGACATCTCATCCAAGTGAGTAACATGGTCCTCTTCCTTTTTTGATATTACTAACATGCCACGACATATACTTCTATAGTTCTTCCAATATGACTAAAAAACAACCTATTAACCAAGCGTTGGTACGCTGCTTCCCAATTTTTAAGCTCAAACATCATGACTATACGTTAATAATGTCCTGATATGCATGTAATTGTGCATATATTTACATCCATATTTTATCACTTTTTATTTAAATAATCATCATATTTGGGCATTTTAACATGTTTAAAACCAAAATTCAATTATTTCCAACCATCATATTTTCATCTTCATTCAGGGGCAAAACGATCATTTTGTGCATGTGTCAATATAAGAATTTTTACTTGGACATTTTTTGACAATTTTTATAGGAATTTGGATGCATATGGAAGAGGCTTATATGAAGATATATGCATGCACAAATGAATACAAAGGAAAGAAGAGGAAAATAATTCAAGCCATGAACATGGAGGACCCCACCCACTGACATAAAAGTACAATTTGTAGCTAATGGACAACTAAGTGGAGGTTAAAGCTTCATGCAAAACAAATGATGGATCAATTAGTGGTTAATGGTTACTTGTTGGCCACACTTCCTAAAGGGCATTTTAGGTAGCCCCCTAAAAATAGAATTAGGGTTTTATGCATGTATATATAGCCCTCTTATGTATATGAAACCATCATCTACTCTTTCATTTTACTTAGGAAATTAAGAAATCAAAGTGTAAGCTCAATGTTCTATGAAATAAAAATGGCTTTCAAGCCTCTTTCTTCTCTCTTTTCTACATGCTTTTCTTTGCTTTATTGTTAATGTTTATTTCTATGCTCTCTTTCTCCTTATGTTCATAGCTTAGATTCATATTTATGCAAGTAGTTAGTAGCTAATCTCTTTTGCCTTCTTTACTTATTTTCTAATTTTCTTTTCTTTTTAATGTTGAAACTTACATGTGATGCTTCAATGCCACAAATGAGTAGCTAAACTCCTTCAATTTAGGGGTGATGAAGCTCTCTAACTTTATGTAATTTCAACATTTTTATGATTTATGATCTCTTTGTTTATGCTTCATGAATGTGAATTTTGATGTAAGTTTATACAAGTGGGTTTGATAGCTTATATTGCTTATGCAAATGAGCTATTCTTATTCAACATAAACACAATTTACATCATCATTTGCTAATTAATTTTTGGTTATGAAATGAAGGTAAAAATGAAATTTGATGATCTATATTACTAGTTACAATAGTAAATAGATCATACTTAAAATAGCTTTTGCTTTGGCTTCATTTTCATGAGAATTATAAGTGGTATAATTGTTGTATTATAGTTTGATGGTTTGATTTATGTTAAATAATAACATAAATAAAACATACTTATGATAAATACAATGATTATTCCACTTAATATCAAAGTTAGAGATCATAAATTATGTGTTTGTTGAGTTACAAAAATTTGAGAGTGGATTTTCCTCTAAATTGTTCTTTAGTCTAATAGATTTCGAATTACATTTTCCTAGTGTTAGCCTCATTTTATTTCTAGTTAACAATTTCTCAACTTTGGGTTAATTTGATTGAGTAGGAAATTTAAATAAACAATTCCTTGTGGATCGACCCGTATTCGCCACGTGCTACATTCGTACACCGTGCGCTTGCGGTTATTTTTAAATTTAAATTCGTTCGACGGTTTTCTAAACCGATAGAATTCCGTCGTACGAACAAGTTTTTGGCGCCGTTGCCGGGGATCGAACCCGGGTCACCCGCGTGACAGGCGGGAATACTCACCACTATACTACAACGAAAGTTGTTGGCACCGTTGCCGCGGAATTGTTCTGATTTCAATTTTCTATTCTTCGAATTATTTTTGTTTGATTTTTGTGTGTTTTTGTTTTGTGGGTTAGTTTGCATTAAAAAATATCGTTTGTGTCGTGTGTTTGTTGTTTTCATTTTTTGTTTGTGTGCTTGATTGTTTTCTAGTTGCATTTGCATTTACATTTCTATTTAGAAAAAAAAACAAAACATTTTATTTCATTTTCGATTTGCATACATTTTTTTTATACAAATTTTTGATACATTGCTGCCATTCTCATTCTCTGTTTTCACTGTTTTCTCTGTGTATCACTCTGCACAGCCCACTCTTTTTCTCTTTTACCGTTCACTGTTGACACCACTCTTCAACACTCCCTCTTGTTCAACTACCATCCTCCTGGCCATCAAATTCGCCTGACCTCTGCACCATCACAACAGTGCTCTGCCATCTCCCCTTCTCTGTCCACTCTCAATACCAGCTTCTACATACAGTCATCATTCATCATTCACTGCTCAATCTACAACCCATTTCATTCATCCACCTGCACAACAGTGTGCACATTGCATTCACTCCCACATTTTCTTCTTCCATCATTCACCCTACTGCAGTGCATAAAACTGACTTACTGCCTAACCAGTCATACAAACATCTGCTAACATCCACCCTACTTCACACTCAACTACCAGCATTCCAACCTTCAACCACTCCTCCATCAGAAACCATTTTACTGACCATAACATCACCACTGACACATCCCCATTTTACACTGAATGACGATTCATTATATATCTCATTGGGTCGCTTAATAAAAGACATCGAAAAGAAGTGTATTTATCATCAATTGAGTTGAATTACTGAAATAAACTGAGCTGTTTTTTTGCTTCTAAATGCCCATAATACAACATCTTACATGAATATCAATGTATTGTGAATGAACTGGTAAATTACCAGCTTCGGTTTTGAAAAATATTACCAATGTTTTACCCTAAAAAATGTTAAATTTACCGTTACCGTACCGATTATGTTGGTATACCGACTTTACTTTAAAATGGAAGTCGACTGGTAATGGTATGGTAAATCTACCGTTACCATAACATCTTTAGTTTTACCAACTACAAATACAAAAACTTGTTTCATTTTATAATTTTCACTAACGTTAAATGAATAGCTTTTAAATTTTTGAAACCCTTTGTAAACCTAAAAAAATACCATGAACTTAAAATGATTACCTACGTTTCCTTAGGCCCAAGTTTATCCATTGTTGGGCCATTCCGAATCATATATGACAACTTCTAGTTACATAGTCAAAATTCAAATCCACTGTTTTCTGTAGACAATAAATAGTCTTTTTTTTTCAATTATTTTTATTCTCCTATTTTTGTTATTTTTAATTTTTATGCAACTGCTATGGTATATTTGTAGTACTAATATTAATATTGTGTAGCCAATCCTTAAATGGCAACTTGAGTCCAATTAAGTTGTTAACTACTAAAAATAAAACAATATAAAGAACCATAAGAGAGAGCGAAAAGATATTTCATACAATAAATGTAAATCTACAACACTACTAAGCTTTATTTATATGCATAGGATGAGAGCAGTTTTACAACATAGTTGTCACAAATATGATTACACATTTTCACCATTTACATTTACATTATATATTTTGTAACACTCCTTGAATACGCATCAAAAACCTTAGATGCTTCTATGGTATCTTATAGTTGTCCATTTTGATACATATATGACGATTGCTTCTCATATCTTTCTTACATTTGTCCTTTTTTTTTCCTTTGAAATTGGGTACTTAGACTGTAATATATATTAATACCACAAGTCATACTATATGTCAATATATATGGTTCAAATTATACTACGCAAGTTTCGAACTTGTGACTCATCACACCAGAGTCGGAGTGCCTAACTACTGATACATTGGTGCTAGTCCTGTCCATTTTGTTAATATAGATAGCAACCGTCAAATCACTTTGTCCATGTCAAGAAACCCAATGAAAAAAACAAGAGCAGGTAAAAAAGTTACAACTTGCATGGCCATATAAAACATATTTTAAGAAGTTAATTTCCATGGTCTTAAACATCATATTTTAAGATTTATTTCTTGACAAGCGCATTTCATACTTCAGATCAAGGTAATGCCTCGTTAAAACTTTGCTAAGAAAAATCAAATAAAAAAATCTTAGTTATATAAAATGAGTGGATTATGACATATTTATTATGTTATTTCTCACGAAATTTTTTATGTTTCTGGACCAAAATAATATCTCGTTTAAAACCATGCTATGAAAAGACCAATGGGAAAATCTTGACTAAGGAAAAAGAGTAGAGTATGACATATTTTCGGTTGCTCCTCCTAATTTAAAGTTCTTTCTTTGAATTGGAATATATCTCTAGATAATTTAAATAAGATACATATACTTTCAGATCCGTAAATATGCATCTCATTAATAACTTAGAAGTAATATTTGACATAAATCAAAATGCAAAGCGCCGTAATTTTATTTCTTTTCCTTTAAATATTCATCATTTATAAATAGTTGACCCAATAAAACTTTACTTTATTATAAACATATTGGAAATAAAAACCAAAGTGAAGGAAAATGTATACAACATCATAAGATACTAAACCTGATAGAGTTAGAGGTATGACATAGGCCAGTTATATAATTTGTTACATATGTCTAACTACGTAACCAGTCTTGTTCACAATAAAAACGTTTGATTTCCATTATATACTTTGTTATATAGTAATATAATAAATTAAGTAATTGATTTAAAGTGTGTAAATAAGTAAATCCTTAAATGAAATATTATGTGACTGTAGTTGCAAATAGTTGCAATCATGGGTAATTAATCACAATATAAAATAACATTTCATTTTAAATAATTTTGGTCAAGATGTTTCAAAATAGGATATCGATACATCCATTGGGCCCAAAGTACGTAACGCCCTCCAAATGTTGGATAGTCTATTATTCATGGCTGTTGGGGCACCAAGGGGTTACGTTCTGATAGATATTGCATAACTATGGAATGACTGACTCAAGAGTTTCTAATTGGTTAATAATAACTAAGGTCAAATAAGAAATATTGAAATAATAATATTACACAATTCTCTTGACTTGAGAATATTATTGAATGTGGATACTCCACTTTGATTATAGTTAAATCATGGCATGATGTCCATCAAACGACTGTACTTGGATCTAAGTTAAAGCATTAGAAGTGAAGCAATTTTCAACAGGGAATTTGTCTCCTCGGCTATAAGGGGTTAGTACCACGGTTAACTGTAGTCAACTCAAAGTCAGAGTCTCTGGCAGAGTATTATGACTAATAGTTGTAGGATCGATTTCACCCTAGAGGGGGGGGGGGTGAATAGGGTGATAGTGAAAATTATAAAAATTAATTGCAGAAGCTAATTAATATTTAACACGGATCACAGAATAGCAGCACAGATATCGCAGAATATAAATAACAGAATAAAACAGAACAACACAGAATTTACCCAGCTTCGGCAAAACCTTGCCTACGTGCTGCCCCCAAGGTTTCTACTAGAAATTAGATAGTCCCTCGCTTACACACGTAAACTTGCTATACCCGCTATTGACTAATCTAACTCTACGCTCAAAACCCTGACCACAACTCAACCACCAAGTTGCGAATTCCCAAACTACACACCGTAGTTTGTACCCTAGTCACATGACTAGAAAATTAAAACGGTTTAAAAGAAAAATACGAAGTTAAAAAACAAATTAAAATAAATAACCCTAATATAATTAAAAGCCCTTAAAATATATAGGCCGGCCCCTTTTATTATTTTGACCCGTCTCCTTTTGCTTTACTCCGTTCGTTTGCGTGTATAATGGTGGCCGTTCCTCTTGCAAATTTAGGGCTTCATTCCTTTTCCAGATTTAGGGCTTTTGAAGTGCCGATAGTATGTAGATTGATTCTATGATCTCTTGCGTGTATCCTTGATTGATTGATGCTCACTTCGGCTACTTCTTTGATCGAATTCCTTCTTCGATTCGGTATGTAATTATTTGCTTGTGCTTTTCTGATTTTATGCTTTCTGGAATTCGATGCTAAAATTTGCCGATGATGAATTGTTTAAATAGGAATCGAATTCCTATATTCTCGTTCGTATAAAATATGTTTGAATTTGTCAAAAATTCTTCTCGGCCACTTGATTTAAATTGAACGTTTGATGATTGATTCTGACTAGTTCATAATCGTATATTTCATTGCTTGATGGTTACGATTTTGATTTATTTCGTGATCATCACGTTGTTGACTACGGCTTCTTGATTGCTACAGCTTCGGCCTTGACTTGTTCATAATTGAATATATTTGTTGCTTGGTTGAGGTCTCTGACTTTGACTTCGACAACCACGGCTTTGACTTGTTGACACCCTAACCATTTCATACCTGTACATGGTCATTGCATTTGCTGTTGCACTTTTGTGCTTTGCCCCATTCACTGTTGCTGTTTGGTCATTTTGTACTTCTCTTATGTACACTTGCACCTGTACTTTGACACTTGCATGTTTCTGGTGCATTGTATATTTTCACTGATTTGCACATTTTAGTTTGTAACTTGGAGTCTGCAACTTGATGTTGTATTCACTGGTCAGTGGTGTTCATTGTGATGTTTCACTATGGTTTCATGCCTTGTAGTTGTATTTGAGTCAGTGCTTCACCATATCACTTTTTGATTGATGCTGCATCACTTGTAGCTTTATGTATTCATGTGCTTGTCTGCATTCACTCTGGCTTGTGTTATGATTGCTGTGAAGTTGCATTGATCTCTGTAGTACTTTATGTTCTTCACTATTTACATCATTGGACTTGTCTGGTCTGGTCTTGAGTGTGCTATTGACCTGGTTCGGTCTGATCTGCACTTGATCATCTTGGTCTGGTGCATCCTGTTGTTGTTGAGTTGATATAGTCTGACCTGTGTTCCCTGTTGCACACTGTTGTTGGTCTGATCATTCCTGTAGCTTGCCACTGACTTTGGTTCTTCGAATCTGTTGCACTTGGTCTGTCCACTGTCTAGTTCCTGTGATACTCATATTGATTACATTGCTTGTTGACATGCCTTGTACTGTTTCTGGGCCTTGAGTGTGCTTCATATATGCACAGTTGGTTCATGTTGTTGCTTATGTTGGTGTTGTACACTGTCATGTTGAATTCACTGATGTATCACTGGTATACTTCACTGTGTTGATTGTTGTGCACTTGCTTGACTGAACTACTCTGGTCTTTCATGATGTATTTGCTGTGGCATTCTGTGGTCTGCACTGAGCACTTGAACTTGTATCTGTGCACATTGTTCTATGCACTGTTCTTGTATTACTTGGGTTACTTGTATGCACTGCATATTTGCATTGCACCTTTTCTGGTTGGTCTGGCCATTGTAGCTGTATTTATGTACTCTACTGCCTTATTACAGTGGTCTGACTTGAACTTGATGACTTGAGCTGCTTTCTTGACTGTACTTGTACAACTTCATTTTGGCTTGTTCATACTGTATTGTCTGGACTTGACGTTGCCTTGTGTTGAACCCAGTTTCAAAACTTGGGTTTGACCTTGTGCTCGTGTCGTGATTTTGAATATATTGCACGTGAGTTGAACTCGATTTTTCATTTGGGTTTGACCTGTGCTTGCCTGTCCCTGTAAATCAATCAAGTGTATATATCGGCGTGCACGGCCTTGTGGCATATACAGTAATATACTGTGTATGTCACAAGTTGTTCGTGTATGATGAATTCAAATTTAAATGATGACGAACAACCCAAATAACTGAGGCAAACATCATTTTCAAAATTCACGTTTTATTTTATATCGCAAAAATATTTTATTTTCAATTTTACTGCGTTAGTTTATATTTTTGCAGATTGCTCAGATGCTGGATTCAAACTTGAATGCAGTTGAAGATAAATACGAGTGTGAGTGATATATAGTGAGGTGCTGATGTAAAATAGTGATGTAATTGAAATTGTATCAAAGTTGTATAGTGAATAGTGAGAGCTTGAATTTGTATACTATTCAAAATTGTAATAAATATTTATTTGAATAAAATATTCGTTTGAATTCAAATTCTGTGTTATTTATTTTATTCAGCAAATATTTATTTAATCTGTGAAAATAAATAGTATATTATCAAATACATTTAAACGAATGTATATATGTTTATTATCATCAAACAAAAATCATATAAGCGCATATTCAACAATCTCCCCCTTTTGATGATAACAAACATATATTTAAGATTTTGAATATGTTAAATGTATTTGATCATTGATATATTCTAATTGCTCCCCCTATTTAATTGCTTCTTCTCTACACAAAACTCCCCCTACATATATGCATACAAATAAAATATGCAAATGAGTCTAGATGCAAAATAGAAAATTATTTGACCTTTGCTAGATTTTATTTGACAAAATCTTAACTTTTCTCTCCCCCTTTTGTTATCAGCAAAAGAATAATAGTGTTAGAGAAAATAGAGATAAAGTGATCGACATGAATCAAACATTTAACTCAATTGAATATAAATATTAAATTTCAATAAAAAATCAAACAAAAATCATAAATACCCATGTCAGACGCATATTCCACTTTCAGAAATGATGGGGATAAATTCATAAAAATCATACAGTTCTGTCTATTTGTGGTATATTTATTTCGGGAAATTTGAATATCTACTAACCATGCATAACCGTTAGGACTTTTAAATGAGATTAGTAGTATTCCAATTTAATTTTAAAAATGAAATCAAGTATCTTCTAACCACGCATGACCGTGAGGACTTTTAAATGGGATTAGAATCAACTTGTCTATTTAACCAATTAATTTTGATATGCGTTCCATACATGCATAACCGTGAGGACTTTTAAATGAGCATGGAAGCACATAATCAAAAATCCAAGTAATTCACCCATGCATAACCGTGAGGACTTTTAAATGAGAGTGAATACTTTGGATATTTATTTTTATTGAAGAATATAATAAATTGAAGCACAGATAATTTCCTTTATGAATCTGAAGATAGAACAAATTGAAGAACGAATAATTTCCTTTGTAAACTACCACAAATTTACATACTATATATGATTTTGATGAGTGATGGTCGATAGAAAGATGATAGAAATAGAAATGATCATGGAATTTTTGCCCAACAAAAAGTTTTTATAACTTTTGTTATGAAATTCTAAAGAAATTTTTCTAAATATATTGTCTTGAGTAATGTATGACAAATATTGACACTCATCACTTTTTCAATCACTATTGATCTTTTCGATAATCATTAGGGAGTTAGATTAGTCAAAATAGTCATTTAAAATCAAATCCAAAAATTATAAAATTAATTTTTCAAAAAATGACTAATCTGTAAATATGGTCAAACATGATTTTCTCGAGGGGGTTTTATAAGAAAATTTTCTGCTATTTGAAAATTATTTCAAGTGAAAAATATGCAGATATTTTCTTTGAAAAACGATGCAGCAAATGAATGTTTCAAAAATTAATCACGTTACACTAATAATTTTTCTATCAACTATATTATCAGTGTAATCTGCATCTGAATTTAAATTTCACTCAATATTCACTCGTTGAATGTCAAAGACCAGATTGTGAAATTTCAACAAATTATCTCATAATTGTTTTCAACAATTTTTAAATGAAATTTGAAATGAAGCCATGTTATCACTCAAACAAATATCATAGTGTTAATTTCAGAAACCTTAGGATAAACAGTTATATTCATGAGTAATCAACAGTCAATCAACATCATTATTCTTTAAACAAATTCTTGAAGTTTCAACAATTTCTCAAAAAAAACTTTTTAACATCTTTCACATGAAATTTGAAATCGTGCAAATTTATAAGCAGTGACAAAAATGTCAAAACCAATATATCTACGTGTAGCATGAGTAATCAAATACCATCATTTGACCGAACAAATTTATATGGATTAGTTCAATGTTGAAAATCTGATTGGTCATCATTTAAGCACAAATCAATGTCATAAATAAAAACAAGTCAAAAATTTCTTAAAATCCTTTTTACAATTTTTTAAATAGAATTCATTAGGATTTTAAGTTGAAGCCATGTAAATAGAAGAAACCGTGAATATAGATTTAGCCAAAAATATTATCGTCAATCAATAAAAGCACCATCAGCAATCCAAATTAATCGATATAAAGTATTTCAAGGATTGTAGTGTTTTTGGCATAAAAGCATAATTGGCCAACAATTTTGAAAAAATCAGAATCAAAATCATCATCTTTTATTCATCTCAATATTGGCTGAATTAATTCAAAATACGGTGCAGATTATCACAATTAATATATCGTTTAAAACATACCATACCTGTTTTACCTTTACGATATTTTTCGTTGTTGTCCGTTGTGATTCTGTCACCTTTATACAAGGCTAAGGAACTTAGCTTTGTCGCCCGTTGTGTTTCTGGAACAGCCAAAATCCAGAGAACACTATTGTTGTTCCTTAGCCTGCCACCACACCTACACGGAAAAGGATTTATGTGACCTATTTGTTTTTATAGGTCCATGGTTGTTAGTGGCAGAAAATTTTGAAAAATAATTTTGTGTAGACCCAAAACTATTTATAATTGTTCCCTTTGGCACCCAAATTTGTTTAACTTTGAGAGATTTTATATTTGTGCCTTTTGGAACCCAAATCGGTATAGTTTTCACATGTTTGGATCTATACCAACAATTATTGTGACTGTGTCCAAATTTTCTACAAATTGTGCACATAGAATTAACTTGATTAATCTTGTTTTCAACAATTTTCGAATTATTATATCCAAGTCCTTGTCTAACCGTATTAACAGTTTGCTTTCCTAATAGCATATTCAACGATTTTTCACTTTTTGAAAATTTATCTAAAGTCGTATACAATTGTTGGACTTGTGATTTGAGAGATTCATTTTCGTTTAACAACTGTGTGCACTTTTTAGTAGAATTCTCTCTCCTAGTATTTTCATTCTCCTTTAAAATCAGAATTTCATTTTCAAGCGATTTTATTTTAATTTCTGATTTTTTAATTTCCTCATCAAATGTTGGACACTTATCACACTTAGGGATCCTACTTTGATAGGTTTTAACTAATTGATCAAGTTGTTTATTACATTCTATCAAAGTATCTTTTTGAGATTCAAGTTTGGCGTATTTTTCCCTAAGTCGTTCAAAACAACCATTTACTTCATGAAAATATATAAGCAACTCAGAATGGGTAAGTTTTGATACCTCACTTGGCTCGTCATCGTCACTGTCAGTTGTATCACCTCGAAGACACAATTCTGCCTTTTCGCTTTCACTGCCAGTGCTTTGATCATTCTCGTCTATTTCATCCCAAGTGGCTGCAAAACTTTTCTTTTTCTGTTTCTTTCCGTGGCTGGATTTAATTTGTGGACAATCGGGCTTGATATGGCCGGGTTTGTTGCAATTATAACAAATAAACTTTTGTTCTTCCGAGTAGTCTAGTGCTTTGGCTATTCTGCTTTTTGCTTTTTGAATTCGAGCTGAATTTCCATGTTTTTGATTCCATTTTTTGAATTTCCTTATTAACAGCTCCAATTCTGCTGCTCCATCATCTTCATCGTTATCATAATCACTTTCGGTTGTTCCTTTGAGAGCTATTGATTTCTTTTGAATGTCACCTCCTTCACGCTCTTCTTTGAATTTCATTTCTAGCTCATAAGTGGTGAGATTTCCGATGAGTTCTTCAACTTTAAGTTGTTTTAAATCTTTCGATTCTTGTATGGCAGTAACTTTTGCTTCAAAGCTTCGTGGAAGGACTCTGAGGATTTTCCGGACTATTTCTAATTCGGTGTATGTTTTTCCGAGAGCTTTTGATTTGTATACGATATTGGAGAGTCGTCCGTACATCTCTTTGACATTTTCTTCCTTCGCCATTTTGAAGTTCTCGTATTCGCTGCTTAGCATTGCAAGGCAAGATTCTTTGACTTGAGATGTTCCTTCGTGAATCACTTCTAGTATGTTCCATATTTCCTGCGCAGTTAGACAATGTGAGACACGATTAAATTCAAATTGATCCAATGAACAAATAATAGAATTCATAGCTTTGGCATTAATATTCTGTAATTTATTTTCTAGTTCTGTCCATTGTTCCTTTGGTTTCTCTATTTCCTGATTATCTACAGTTATAGTTGGTATACTATAACCTGTCTCAACAATGTTCCAAGCGTCAATGGTTTTCAGAAAAATTTGCATTCTATTTTTCCAGTAAGCATATTCACCATTGAACATTGGTGGTCTAACTATGGATTGTCCTTCTGCAAAAGCATTATTAAAAGAAGCCATTTTAAAAAATTCAAATTTTTAAAACAAAAACCGATTTTTGGAACACGAATTTTTAAAACAAAAATTGATTTTTGAAACACGAATTTTTAAAACAAAAATTGATTTTTGAAACACGAATTTTTAAATTAAAAATTGGTTTTTGTAAAATCAAAATTTTAAAACAAAAATGGCTTTTGTTCCTAGCTCTGATACCACTTGTAGGATCGATTTCACCCTAGAGGGGGTGGGGGGTGAATAGGGTGATAGTGAAAATTATAAAAATTAATTGCAGAAGCTAATTAATATTTAACACGGATCACAGAATAGCAGCACAGATATCGCAGAATATAAATAACAGAATAAAACAGAACAACACAGAATTTACCCAGCTTCGGCAAAACCCTGCCTACGTGCTGCCCCCAAGGTTTCTACTAGAAATTAGATAGTCCCTCGCTTACACACGTAAACTCGCTATACCCGCTATTGACTAATCTAACTCTACGCTCAAAACCCTGACCACAACTCAACCACCGAGTTGCGAATTCCCAAACTACACACCGTAGTTTGTACCCTAGTCACACGACTAGAAAATTAAAACGGTTTAAAAGAAAAATACGAAGTTAAAAAACAAATTAAAATAAATAACCCTAATATAATTAAAAGCCCTTAAAATATATAGGCCGACCCCTTTTATTATTTTGACCCGTCTCCTTTTGCTTTACTCCGTTTGTTTGCGTGTATAATGGTGGCCGTTCCTCTTGCAAATTTAGGGCTTCATTCCTTTTCCAGATTTAGGGCTTTTGAAGTGCCGATAGTATGTAGATTGATTCTATGATCTCTTGCGTGTATCCTTGATTGATTGATGCTCACTTCGGCTACTTCTTTGATCGAATTCCTTCTTCGATTCGGTATGTAATTATTTGCTTGTGCTTTTCTGATTTTATGCTTTCTGGAATTCGATGCTAAAATTTGCCGATGATGAATTGTTTAAATAGGAATCGAATTCCTATATTCTCGTTCGTATAAAATATGTTTGAATTTGTCAAAAATTCTTCTCGGCCACTTGATTTAAATTGAACGTTTGATGATTGATTCTGACTAGTTCATAATCGTATATTTCATTGCTTGATGGTTACGATTTTGATTTATTTCGTGATCATCACGTTGTTGACTACGGCTTCTTGATTGCTACAGCTTCGGCCTTGACTTGTTCATAATTGAATATATTTGTTGCTTGGTTGAGGTCTCTGACTTTGACTTCGACAACCACGGCTTTGACTTGTTGACACCCTGACCATTTCATACCTGTACATGGTCATTGCATTTGCTGTTGCACTTTTGTGCTTTGCCCCATTCACTGTTGCTGTTTGGTCATTTTGTACTTCTCTTATGTACACTTGCACCTGTACTTTGACACTTGCATGTTTCTGGTGCATTGTATATTTTCACTGATTTGCACATTTTAGTTTGTAACTTGGAGTCTGCAACTTGATGTTGTATTCACTGGTCAGTGGTGTTCATTGTGATGTTTCACTATGGTTTCATGCCTTGTAGTTGTATTTGAGTCAGTGCTTCACCATATCACTTTTTGATTGATGCTGCATCACTTGTAGCTTTATGTATTCATGTGCTTGTCTGCATTCACTCTGGCTTGTGTTATGATTGCTGTGAAGTTTCATTGATCTCTGTAGTACTTTATGTTCTTCACTATTTACATCATTGGACTTGTCTGGTCTGGTCTTGAGTGTGCTATTGACCTGGTTCGGTCTGATCTGCACTTGATCATCTTGGTCTGGTGCATCCTGTTGTTGTTGAGTTGATATAGTCTGACCTGTGTTCCCTGTTGCACACTGTTGTTGGTCTGATCATTCCTGTAGCTTGCCACTGACTTTGGTTCTTCTAATCTGTTGCACTTGGTCTGTCCACTGTCGAGTTCCTGTGATACTCATATTGATTACATTGCTTGTTGACATGCCTTGTACTGTTTCTGGGCCTTGAGTGTGCTTCATATATGCACAGTTGGTTCATGTTGTTGCTTATGTTGGTGTTGTACACTGTCATGTTGAATTCACTGATGTATCACTGGTATACTTCACTGTGTTGATTGTTGTGCACTTGCTTGACTGAACTACTCTGGTCTTTCATGATGTATTTGCTGTGGCATTCTGTGGTCTGCACTGAGCACTTGAACTTGTATCTGTGCACATTGTTCTATGCACTGTTCTTGTATTACTTGGGTTACTTGTATGCACTGCATATTTGCATTGCACCTTTTCTGGTTGGTCTGGCCATTGTAGCTGTATTTATGTACTCTACTGCCTTATTACAGTGGTCTGACTTGAACTTGATGACTTGAGCTGCTTTCTTGACTGTACTTGTACAACTTCATTTTGGCTTGTTCATACTGTATTGTCTGGACTTGACGTTGCCTTGTGTTGAACCCAGTTTCAAAACTTGGGTTTGACCTTGTGCTCGTGTCGTGATTTTGAATATATTGCACGTGAGTTGAACTCGGTTTTTCATTTGGGTTTGACCTGTGCTTGCCTGTCCCTGTAAATCAATCAAGTGTATATATCGGCGTGCACGGCCTTGTGGCATATACAGTAATATACTGTGTATGTCACAAGTTGTTCGTGTATGATGAATTCAAATTTAAATGATGACGAACAACCCAAATAACTGAGGCAAACATCATTTTCAAAATTCACGTTTTATTTTATATCGCAAAAATATTTTATTTTCAATTTTACTGCGTTAGTTTATATTTTTGCAGATTGCTCAGATGCTGGATTCAAACTTGAATGCAGTTGAAGATAAATACGAGTGTGAGTGATATATAGTGAGGTGCTGATGTAAAATAGTGATGTAATTGAAATTGTATCAAAGTTGTATAGTGAATAGTGAGAGCTTGAATTTGTATACTATTCAAAATTGTAATAAATATTTATTTGAATAAAATATTCGTTTGAATTCAAATTCTGTGTTATTTATTTTATTCAGCAAATATTTATTTAATCTGTGAAAATAAATAGTATATTATAAAATACATTTAAATGAATGTATATATGTTTATTATCATCAAACAAAAATCATATAAGCGCATATTCAACAATAGTAAATATTATTATTGAAGCAAAGACTTTGTTTAAGGACTAACCAAGTTGAATGTGGAAGATATTGGTATTCTGAATAAAACCAAATTTCATAAGTCCTAAAGTGATATAGTGTTTACGAAGAGAATTGGTGTAAAAAGTCGTTACATAAAGGTATCGTTTAAAACTATAAATTAAATTTTAACGGAAGTGATGTAGTAGTGATAAATCTAGCCAAAGTATCACACATGTGGCTAAGGTGAAGTATGAACATTAATATTCGAATTATTCGATGTTAATCACTGACTAAATTAGTACCTACGAATCACACAGCCACATTTGTAGATTCTGTGAAATATTATAGGATTCACTTGATTTATAAATTATTATAAATTAATTAATATTATTGAAATATTAATTACTTATTTATTTGATGCATTGGATGCTATTAGTATTTTCTAAGTGTCATTAGTAATTAATTGGGTACGTGTATAAAAGTTATATGTGTCGATATGCGATATTGATACACATTTAAATTCGATTTAAATGTAGTTGATTATTAATTGGTTTCGTATCATTCATTGGCACACTAATGTCGTGTTATGGCTAGACTAAAAAGAGGGAAAGATAAAGGTTTTCAAATTAAATTGTGAGTCATAGTTAAAGGAAGGGTAAATGTTAGAGATAATGTCTCTTCGCCTTTTCGCTTTTTTTTTCTTAAATGACCCAAACCTCTTCATTTACCCTCTTTTCTAGGCATGAAAACTCCATTGGCATGACTCCATTCCATTTGATCGAAAAATACAAAGAGAAAAAATAATTTATACACCAAATCAAATCAAAAGCTGGTACTTCAAGCTATTTGCAAAATCAAGTAGATTGATTCAAGCTTGGAGCTGGGATAATCTATTATTCAAAGTGTGATAAATGATGACATCTTTAAGATGTATCTCTTGTTTACATTTGACTTCACATATACCATTCGTTGATAATTTGTAGAAAGACTTCATATTCACATATGATGTCTCATCCAATTATCTATATATATATTGATGTGTTTTATTCATTAAGTAATATTGAATTATACATCTTTGTTATAAAAAAATTGCAATCGCACATCATATATAACATATACATATATGATTTTGTATTTTTTAAGTTATTAAAATATATTTTAATATCTCAAAATCATCGTTTCAATTTGAATTTCAAATCCAAAATTCAATATGTCATTTTACAAAATGTTTTGATTCAATATTCATGGTTGAATTGAAATTTAACATATTAAAATAAAGATTTCAAATGACTTAGCAAATCGTAATGAATGAAGGAGTGAATTAAGGAAAGTTTGTTTTGTAGATTATTTACAAAATCATAGTTAAATTTTTATAAATTTTTACACACACATACACAAAGTCATTGTTATAAATTTGAATTTCAAATCTAAAATTAAATATGTTATTTTATGATTTTTTTTTATTCTATATCCATGCTTGAATTAAAACTTAGCATATACAGTTAAAGATTTCAAGTGGCCTAGCAAATGGTAATGAATGAAGGAGTGAATTAAAGAAAGTTAGTTTTATAAATTATTTACCAAATCAAAGTTAAATTTTTATTAACATTATATTTCAAATCTAAAATATTTGAGTTTGTCAAATAAAAAAAAACTTATAAATGAAAAAAGTAAGGAGTAAATTAAAGACAATTTGTCTCTTGATTTCCTTGCATTTAAAACAACCGATGCTTTCAGTTTTGGATCTTAACACGTATAATTAAACACATACATATTTCAATAATAGTTTGAGATCGCAAATGCGTATATGGATGTAAATCCCAACATCTATACTGTACACATTAATTATGCACACTTATTATATGTTGCATGTGCATAATATAAACACACGAGTATATGATGATATGCTCATATAATGTACAAAATATTAAACAATTGAATTTATTAATTGATTAATCAAAAATTAAACAAAATTGGATTTTATTTAAAATAAATAGATCAAATCGAATAAACCCATTTAGACTTCATATGCCTAATAAAAATCTGAATAGGAACTTTTTTGAAATGCATCCATTTCACCTTCTGCAGACCGTTTCGGTTCCTTCATGGTATAAGAGTCCAAATGGTCTATGTTGTCTAATTAGTAATTTTAAGGCCAACTAATTAAGTTTACTTATCCTACGAGTGTCTAAAAAAGTATTGCCTGAGTATAGGGTTGAATAATCAACTATTCATCCCTCTCTAGCTACTGGCCTAGCCCAATGGGTGGAGTAAGTCCGAAAGGTTGGTCCAATTATAAGGGCCAAAATTGATTGGGCCTTAGGCTAACTTTCATAATTTATGTTGAAAACTTAAGTATATATTAAATTTAAAACTTAAGTTTAGAATATAAAAAAATTATATAAGTTATAAAATATTTTTCAAAATTTTTTAGGAAATAAATTTTATTAATTTCAAAATTTATTTACTTTTAATAAGTTGATTAGTTGAATAATTAATTAAAATAAAACATATACATTGATATATATATATATATGCATATATATATATATATATATAACTATAAACATTATAGTGTGTGTGTCTGTGTATCTTAAATTGTTTAAGGTGAATTAGAATAATTTTAAAATTTATCAAAATATTTATTTATTTATTTTTAATTAAACAAAATGCTTATTTGATAATTAAATTAGCTAAATGTTAATTAATGAAGATATATATATATAGCATTATAATGAACATATAACTATAAATGCTATAGTTTATATTCATCTTAAATTGGTTAGGACTAATGAAACGAAATTTTGAATTTCAAAATAATTTAAATAATCTGTTAATGAAATAATAAATTAAGATCAATTAAATATGATTTAACTAATAAGAATTAAAATAAAATAAATATAATTTAATTAAGTAGAACCAAAATTAATTAAATAAAATTTAATTAATAATATACATAAGACTATTATATAAGTAACTAAATTAAATTTGTGATAGATGATTAAACTTATATAATATAAATGTATAATATAAGCGGAATTGTAAGAAACCCAGCTTAAGTTTAAGTAACGAGTACATATATATTGTATGTATGCTATGATTTTAATGTGTTTGACAGTTGAATAATGGGGCATTTCATAAGAAACGCATTATTCCCGAATTGACTCAAAGTGTGTATATGTATGCATGTATTAAAGATCATGAATCATTAATATATAAGTTGTCCTCTTCCATTTAAATATTAGTTGATTACTTACATAGTTTTTAGTTGTTGAGTTTCCTCAAGTGAGAGATGCTATGGGTTGTAAAATTAACATATTGACTAAAGGAGGTAAGATACATGCATATATTTGTTAATTTTCCTCAAGGTATGTAACATCCCGTAAAATCAACCATAAATAAATAGATTGAATAAATTAATTTAAATAAGATAGGGTTAATAATGAATTTTTTTTATAAAATTCAGAATTTGACCATGAAAGTTATGCCATCGCGTTCGTAGCGAAATTCCGATCAGTTTCCATAGGTAATATGCTAAAATAGGAGCTCAAACAAAGAAGCTATGGACGTTTGAAGTTTCAGATTTAAAATAATTTAGATAGAATTCAACTTCAAATTTAAAATAATTCTTAAATTTTAAATTTGAAAGTTAACAGCAATTAGACTTGGAGGTTAAGTAATCGTTAAAACTAATGTTAACATTAATTATCAATTAAGAAATAAGATAAATATACGACAACAACTAATAAACGATCCCAAAATAAGAGAACCGATCGACTATTCCCCTAAGAATGATCGACCGGTAGTATAGCGACGATCGACCGATAAATACATTTTCGGCTAGGGTTTTGATTGTGTGAACATTACGGATTTAATAATTTAAATCTGAAGGTCCTGGTGCTTTCTCACCACTATAAATAAGACACTAGACCCTTCAATTTTACGCACAAATTTTTTGGAAACCTAGCGAAGCTCCAGCTGTTCATCTCTTCTAAAATTCGAAAAAACTCCATTAAGGTTTCAGGTAAGCAATCATATATATATATCTATTTGGTTTTCTGTTTATTTTTCCAACCTATTCTTCTTCAATTTTCTGAATCTAACGTATATATACAATCCCTTTCTGTACACACACACGCACACACACATATATGTATGTATGTATATCCAAAAGAAGAGATCTGATAGAGATTGTAAAAGGCATGTAAAATACAAGAAGGCAAAGCTAAGGAAAAATTATAAGTGGAAATCTTTAGCTTTTCTATTTTAGTAATTGATTGGTGTGATTTGAGCTTGAATATGCCTTGGAAGTTTTGGTTTGCGAAAACAGCATATTATAAACACCCAAAACTATAATGACCTAGAATTTTAGTCATTTGAATTTGGAATATTTAATTGATTTTAAATATTGAAAAGCTAATTTTATATATTAAATAACTTGAATTTCAATTGTAGCGATTTATTTGATAATTAAATTGTTAAATCGAATTATCAAAATTGTTTAAATAATTGAATCTTGGGTTTTAAGTTGGATAAAAATGATTTCAAAGCTTATTTAAATTCTATTTAACAAGAATGGAGATAGTTAAACTTTTAATGTTGATTTAAAAGTGATTAATTTGGTTTTATAATAATTTGTTTTAATTAACGTATAAAAATGGCCTTCTGGGGCACTGTCTTAGATTTCGACGAAACTAGTTTCATTGGATTCGTAATAGCGGGTTATTGTATGCCAATGATTTTCGTGGCAATCAGACGTATTAGTCATGCGAGATCGAAACGCATAGAAATTAATTTCAGAAATTTATATAATATAATTGGGTTTGAAAATGCTATCTTCTACATATGCTCGAATTAGGGGTCGAGACTAGTTCCATTGCGTTCAGAATAAGGGTATAACATATAGCACGCTAGGTGGCACGCCTCATTTGGAGATAGAGATTTTTAGATGTTTAAACTGGAATATTATAATATGAAACATTTATATTTACATATTTTATTAACCATATGTTGTCCATGCCCAGTGCATACCCTAGCCCTTACCACAACTGTACACAGCCATACCCCCCTTCTGCTAAAAGTCGCGTGCATCGGAGAAAGTTCGTTCGTTTTTTTCTTCAAATTCAAATCTTGGCAAATCGTACGGCCCACATCCACGGGGACCACTGGAGGCGAAATCAGGCGAAGGCTCTAATGTTGAAGTTGTGTGTCTCGAGGTGGTGAAGGAGATGAATGGCAGGATCGTAGTGATGTGGCATGGATGGCCATGGATTGGGCCGCGTTCATCGGCAATGTTTTAAGGTTTCTGTAGGATTTTGGGTCGTGCGACCGCGCGTGCGTGGTGGGTGGGGGAGCCGTGGCAAGGAGCGGAAGCTGGAGGCACGGCAGTAGGGTCGGTGGTGGTCGTGGGTTGAACTTCGATCGAACGCAAATAATAAAAAGAAAGAAAAGTTCATGCCTGGGTGATAGCCCGAAAGAGGGGAGAAGGATAAGGTTTAGTTTTTAATCTTATTTTATTTAGTTAATTGTAATTAATTAATTCAAATGTTCATAAATCCGTATAAAAATCGTGCAAGATCCAAATTGAATGCGACAAGTCGCATTGTGATCGCATCGATGAAGGCTACGCTATGGAGTTGATCGGATAGATTCGAAGCTAATTGGAATTTTGGATTAAAATTGGACGTTCATTCAATTTTAATTCAAAACAGAATGTTTTGACGAACAAAAATCAATGTGAGTTAATCTTACCTTTTTGGTCAATCAGAAATTTATATAATCAATAAAAAAATTATTTATTGGATGTGTGGAATTTTATTATTGATTGTTTGGATGGATTACTAGTTTATATTATTGATTTGGATATATTCTTGCCCATTAGAGCGGATGAAACCCTATTACATTCCTGTTTAAGAGCGGATCACCCTTTGTATACGAATCCCGCCTTAAAGTGTTGATTTATATTTTTATGATTATATGCTGTATGTGATGCAGGGGACAGGTTGGAGGGATCCAACAGGATTCCTCACCCTGTTGATTTATTTTCATATATATGTTGTGATGTATGACTTGTTGAATTCCATATTGATTACGTTGATACGATGTTTGCTTAATTAGTGCTTTAGTAGCACCATGCTTCATTTATGGTATTTTAAAATACTATAAAATAATGATTTGATTTAGAAGGAAAATTTCAGTAACTTTGGCAATTATATGTGTTTGAATAATTTTTCTAAAATAAAAGTATGCTTTTTAGAGATTATAAATTATAGTTTTATAAAATATTTTAAATAGAGATTTTGAACAGTAAATAAAGATTTTTAAAATCTTGGAAAAAAACCGGTCAGTCTTTTATAATTAATGGATAATGTTTTAAAAAGAAAAATGGAAATATTTTGATATGAATATTTATTAACCATCATTAGATACTAATCTTTCTAATTAAATCCAAAAATCACCCAAATCTCTAGAGAACAATCTCAGAAATTCACATAAATTCCAAAATGATAATATCTTTATCATATAAAATTTTCAGCCCGAAAATAATTAATTTATTCCTTCAATTAATTAAAACCAAAAATAGCATTTCTTTACTCAAAAATTCATAATAAATATCCATAGCTTGGAATATTATGAAAATTTAAACACGTCTCCAAAATAATGTTTTACATAACATATTCAAAAATCATAGGATCTAGAAATCATTTTGCACGATTTTATTCTTAAAACTCCACAAAATCCTTGTTTAAATTATGACATGGCATTTAAATCGAAACATATCATCATTCAGCCAATCATACAGTTTTAAACCTCAAACCCAAATTAAAACATTCAAGATGGCTTATATGTGAAGGTTTAGATCATTATTCACTTTGTTTAGATAAGGAACTGGAGATTTGTGCTATACTTTAATCTTCCTAGCTTGAATCTTAGCCTCTTATTGATTTTTGAGCTCCTCTTCTCCTAGGGTTATGGCTGGCCTTGTTTTTCTTTTGTTTATGTTTTTGTTTTGTAAGAATGTAAATGAGAATGAGAATGTGGTAAGGGGTTTAGGGGTTATGGGGGTTCGGCTATTCCCATATTTCCCTTGCCTTATTCTCTTAGGTTTTTCAGTCAGAACTCTTTCTCATTAATTAATTTAGTTAAGGCATGACCTTAATTAGTTTTCAATTCTCAATTCCCTTATCACTCTAGTCTTTACATTATTCTATTTAATTTTATCTAATTAAATCTCCTGAATAATGCTATTTAAAATTAGGGGTGTTACACTCGGCGAGGAAACCTAAAATAAAAGGGAATGTGGAAACTTCTAAGGTGGGTTAGACAAGTGAAGGACAAACTTCTCAACTCTCCATTCCTAGTATTAACTTGGTGTCAGCCTCAGCTTGGTACTAATCTAGTAGTGTACATAGATGTCATAGTTTTAGAGTAAGATTCTTTCCGGATACAGCCTCATGTGTGTGGCAACTAAAATCTCAAAGGCAGTGTGAAGATGACGTATTGATAATAAGACTACCAAGGGAAGAGCCTGCATTCTCATGACAACGACACCACAGATTAGCCTTGATCCCTTGCCTTGCACAAAAATTTTAGGTCAAAGAATTGAGAGGATTTTGTTCCAATAGACATTACTATTTCTGACTATCTACATGACCTTACGCTAGGGATTCCCTATGGTGACTCTGCCTCAATAGTGAAATCCAACGATAACTAAAAATTCATAAGGACCCTAAGGGTTTTCTTAAATGTTATGTACTCTTCACGCACACCCACTTTTCTTATCTTACATTAATGGATTTTCTTAGTTGTGGTATGGTTTTAACTCTTCATCCTTGTATTCTTTGTATGGAGCATTAGCTCGAGGAAAAGCAAGGTTCAATCCAAATACAAGCAGTTGATGCGAGATGTCCTTCTAGTAGATGTTAAAATGGGAGCCTCATCATTCGGCCCAAGCAAAAATGTCGGGCAGTCGGCAATGATAATTAAGTTGTGTGATATAGTATCCCATCACTCGATTGAGGAAATGGACGATCAGGATCAACGTAATGATTCCTAGAAAATGTATCACTCTCTCGGCAAGTCAGGGTCTAGGACACCTTCCCGTCCATCTAAAATCTCCCAAGGCATCACATTTTACCCTTTCGTAGTTTGAGAATCTAAACAACAAGAGAGAATATAAAAATGAGGGGGTTCCCTAACTATCAAACAGACTTCTATTTCAGAAACTACCACTAAAGATAAGGAGAAGAAGAAGGATATGGAAGAGACTGCCTTATCATTGATCCTAGTAATCCCAACTATGACGAATTCCAGTAACTCTATCATCCTAAGGATCCTTTGGCCCAATTGCTTGCCGATGCTCCCCATACCTCCTTCAATAATGTGTTAAGCCTTCTTGGAGATGGCTTAGAGGTGTAAAGGCACTGTTCGATTTTCATGCTAAAATGATAAAGGCTGGAGAGGAGATTGGGCGACAGAATGTTGAGAAGAATGTGAAGATCTTTAATCTTTGAAAAGAATTACATGATAAATAAAAGGACATTGAGAGGTTGTGGATGCATGATAGGTATTATACTTAAGACATTGAAAAAATTAAAGTGATCATCTCACACAAGTGAAGAAGCTGAAGAAGTAGCATTACATTGATGTTAAGGCACTATGTGACAAGTATAATTTAGAAGCCAAGAAGCTATTCAAGGATTACAAGAATGTCAAGGCTAAGTATATGAAAAGGTTAGATGATAAGCTACAGTTGATGGAGCTAAGACCAGGCATTTAGAAATGCAAAAAATGGCAAAGTAATGGAAAAGTAAGGGAGCCTCCCTCAGAGTAAGACTTGAAACCATGACCATTTAAAAGGATGCCAAGATGAGGTTGCTGACAGACTTTGGGTTGAGAACGACGAGATGAACGGCCAGCTAGATCATGTTTAAGATCCCCTGGACAACACCTACTTTAGGATGTATACAGAGGGAAATCTGATATGGATGGAGGATTACCAGGAGGTCATGATTTCTATTCATCGAAGTTGGGTTAAATAAGCTAAGGAAGCTAGTGAGAAAGGAGAGCCACCCTTTAGTTTTGAAGCTGTTGAGGCCCGCTTCTCTATAGAGGAAAAAGAATCCATACACCTAGGCTATATAAAGCTGGCTATCGGTGAGAGAGCTCGATAGGAACAGGAGGATGAGGAGGTAAAGAAGATAGCAACCCCACTTTTGCGGATGTAACTCAAGGATAGACATCAAAACCGGTTGTCATTACCCTCATGCATGACATTCCACTAACGATTTATCATGTCACCATAGATATGACCATCCAAAGCCAACCTTAGGGTGATGCTCCATCTTATCCCAAAGGATATAAGGCTTGTTTATACAGCCCACGGGCCACTATTCAGTACATTCGAATCTACCTGCGTAAGTCCATACTTTATAGTTCCTTATTTTTGTATAGGTGATACGGCCATGACAGAACCTTCTGGAGCCATAATGCCTTCTAAAGCTACATTGATAGTGCCATGACCCTAGGTCCATTGGGATTCTGAATAAAAGAAAAGCATACCAAAATGATTGCCATCCTTAAGGATAACAATGATATTGAGATCATAGGCCATGAGGGGAATGATGATTTTGAACAGAGATGAAGCTCTCAAAGCAAGCATGATGGCCTAGTTTCCGATGACCAAGGTCAAGTTGGAGGCAGCCGAGGAGCTCAAGGCAATGAAAAATAAACAGATTAAGGTTGATGCATCAGCTCTATGCAATGCTAAGGAGGACAAGAGTGAAAAGAAGCCTGTAGGACCCAAGAAACCCGAGAAGAGTCGCTCATCCAAGTCCAGGTGATGGTTGCACTTCCTGCGTCAAGAATTATTTGTCTCTTGTTTTTTTGTACTAAACATTTGACTACACACTTCCAATTATGATGACTTTTGTATGGGTGTGTGCATATTGTTTTTGATGGTCATTACTTCATGTTATGGATATTTGGTTGCTTGATGATGTCTGAATGTCATAATCTTTCATAGCATGTTTTCTTGTTGTTTTCAATTATTCCTATTTATTTGTTCATATGTATGTATTCCATGTGTTCTACATAAAATTCTCTTGGCAATGATGAGCCCGTGGTCACTACTTGAGATTTCATGGCCGACTGCCAGGGCTGAACTGAACAACATAGTAGATGGTTATGTCTTGACCATAGGTAAGTTCGGTTCATCAATGCCAGTTAACGTTCTTAGGTCGATCATCAATGGTGAACTACCTAGTCAATGATCATATCTTAACCATGGGTAAATCTGATTCACCGTTACTAGCCAGGGTTTTAGGGTCGGTTGTCAATAGCAAACTACTGAATCGATGGTTAGGTCCTAACCATGAGTCGGTCTAGTTCACCATTTCCAGCTAGGGTTTCAGGATTGATTTTCAATAGAGATCTACCCAGTCGGTAGTCATGTCTTGACGATGGATAAGTCCGCTTCATCATTGCCGACTAAGGTTTTAGGGTAAATCGTCAATGGTGAATTACCCAATTGGTAGTTAGGTCCTGACTATGGGTAAGTCTGATTCATTTCCAGCTAGGATTTTTTCTAAGGGAAAGCTCAATATCATTGCGATGTAGATTGCCCCTGAATAATAGAGAATCTAGCTTGAAAGGATTTTCCAATGCTTCATTGGTTTGAATGCAATCATGGCGAGCTTAGTCCCTTAGCCCCATCTCTGTCATTCATCGACAGGTTTAGGTTAGTTGAAGAAAATGATTACATCCTACTCCTTGTCTTAGGTGTTTACAATAATATGTGTGTAATAAAAGAAAAGAAAAAATAAGATTTTGAGGATTTCACATTTTATTAATAATCTCTTGATAATTGTCTTAATTAATAAATAGGAGTACTTGAATAAACATCAAGATAAGGATTAAGTAAAATTATAATGAGGGTTTGGTGCATTCTAAGATTTTCTTAATACAGCCCCATCTATTGTCCTGAGGATGTAAATTCCATTGTTAATATTTTTATGAATAATGTACAGTCCTTCCCAAATCAGATCAAGCGCCTTTGGCCTAGAGAACATTTGCTTTAGGATTAATTCTCTTTCCATAAGAGGGCGGTATTTGGCCTTGGAGTTATACCACTTAGCTATTCTTCGGTTGTCTACCACAACCTTTAAGGCAGCTTTGTCACACTTTCCCACTGATGAAATCTAGAGACATATTCAATAACTTTTCATTTTCGTCCGGGTCATAATGAATCCTCTTATGGGATGGTGCTATGGTTTCCATGGGTAGCATAGTCTTTAACCCATAGGCTAAGGAAAATGGAGTATGTCCTGACACCATCTTGAAAGAAGTGTGTTAGACCCATAGTACTAGTGGCAGTTTGTCCACCCATGCTCATTTTGCCTTTTCCCGCCACTTCTTTATGAGAGTCTAAAGAACCTTGTTGACTGATTCCACCGATCCATTAGCCTACGAGAATGCCATTATAGAAAAACTCTTCTTTATCCCATGTTGTTGGCCAAAGTTGGTAAACTCCTCGCTGCCAAACTATAATCCATTTTCCAAGATGATCTAAAGTGAGACTCCAAACACGCATTTTACATTCCTAACCAAAAACTTTGTAACCTTTGTCGAAGACACCTTAGTAAGTGGTTCTTCTTCGACCCACTTAGTAAAGTAATCAATCATAACTATGACATACTTAGCTCCAATCCTTACTATGGGAAGTTTACCGATCAGATCTATCCCCCAAACTGTAGAAGGCCAAGGGCTAACTATGTGTGTTAGCTCAATCAGGGCCAACCATAGGATTTTCATGAACCTCTGGCACTTGTCACACCTCTTTGCATATTCCATCGTGTTATGATTTAATGTCGACCAAAATTGTCCATATTGCAACACCTTCTTCGCTAGAGCTTACCCCCTAGTGTGGACTCCACAACTACCCTGCTGTATATTATCCAACACTTCTTGGGCTTCTTTTCCGGTTATGCACCTTAAAAGAAGATTAGAGAATCCTCTTTGGTAAAATATACCGTCCTGAATAACAAAATGAGGCACTTTTCATAAGATCTTCTTGTTTTCATTCTAGTTGCCCCTCAAGATCCCCTTGCTTAAATACTTTATGATCGAGGTCATCCAAGTTTCCTCCCCATCAATAATCACAATTACATTCACCTCCTCAAAGCTAGGGCTTGGTAGGGTTATCACCGGTATTGAGTCAAGTAGCGGCTTATCTCCTGAACTTTCCATTTTTCCAACTCATCCGCATCTTGATTTTCTTTCCTTAGAATGTGTCTAATTAGATAGTGCTCCACCTCATGAAGCAAGGCTTTTTCCTTCACTAGATAGGACACTAAGGGTTCTCCTTTGGCCTGGAATTCCTCGAGCACCTAGTTTACAATCAGTTAAGAGTTGTTGTGCACATATAGTGACCTATCCCTAATTCTTTAGCTATATCCAATCCTGTTACCAGTGCCCCAGATTTGGGCTTATTGTTTGTTACCTTGAACATGGGCCACATTGTGTAGCTCAGCTTTTACCCTCGGGTGTTATCAACACTACTCCAACATCAGAGTCATGCTTATTTGATGCTCCATCCACGTACATTTTTCATTTTGGAGCATCCTCCTCTTGAGGTTCAACCTCGAAATCCCTAATGGTGAACTCGGTAGTAAAGTTCACCAAGACCTCTCCTTTGATTGATGTCCTGGGATGGTAGGCAATTTGTACTGGCTCATCTTAATACTCCACTTAGTTAACCTTCTTGAGGCATCAGGCCAATGCAGGACCTAACTCGGTGGTTAATCTATCAGCATTCGAATTGGATAAGATTGGAAATAATGCTCAATTTTTGAGATGCGAATAGGAGACGATATCCCAATTTCTTTAGATTATGATGTCTAGATTCCGATCCAGTGAAATGCTTGTTCACATAATACACTGGTCGCTGCACCGATCTTCCATCTGAACGAATGCCGCACGCAGGGCATGGGTTGACAATGCTAAGTATAGGTATAGATTTTCACCCGTAACTTGCATAAAAAGAATTGGCAGCTTCTATAGGTGCTCCTGTAGGGTAACAAATGTGGCAAATCACTCAACTATCCAGGTGAGTTTTACTTTCTCCTTTTTTAATGCTTCAAAGAATAGAACGCAATTATCAGTCACCTAAGAAATAAATCTACTTAATGCCGCACTTTACTCTTTAAACTTTGCGCCTCCTTTCACATTTCAAGGATCTAGATATCCTTTAAAGCTTGGACTTACTCTATGTTAGCTTCAATTCCTTTGACATGCATGGTAAAGCCCAGGAATTTCCCCATGAAAACTCCAAAAGAGCATTTTAGCGCATTTAGTTTCATTCCAAACTCCCACATAACTTGGGACATCTCATCCAAGTGAGTAACATGGTCCTCTTCCTTTTTTGATATTACTAACATGCCACGACATATACTTCTATAGTTCTTCCAATATGACTAAAAAACAACCTATTAACCAAGCGTTGGTACGCTGCTTCCCAATTTTTAAGCTCAAACATCATGACTATACGTTAATAATGTCCTGATATGCATGTAATTGTGCATATATTTACATCCATATTTTATCACTTTTTATTTAAATAATCATCATATTTGGGCATTTTAACATGTTTAAAACCAAAATTCAATTATTTCCAACCATCATATTTTCATCTTCATTCAGGGGCAAAACGATCATTTTGTGCATGTGTCAATATAAGAATTTTTACTTGGACATTTTTTGACAATTTTTATAGGAATTTGGATGCATATGGAAGAGGCTTATATGAAGATATATGCATGCACAAATGAATACAAAGGAAAGAAGAGGAAAATAATTCAAGCCATGAACATGGAGGACCCCACCCACTGACATAAAAGTACAATTTGTAGCTAATGGACAACTAAGTGGAGGTTAAAGCTTCATGCAAAACAAATGATGGATCAATTAGTGGTTAATGGTTACTTGTTGGCCACACTTCCTAAAGGGCATTTTAGGTAGCCCCCTAAAAATAGAATTAGGGTTTTATGCATGTATATATAGCCCTCTTATGTATATGAAACCATCATCTACTCTTTCATTTTACTTAGGAAATTAAGAAATCAAAGTGTAAGCTCAATGTTCTATGAAATAAAAATGGCTTTCAAGCCTCTTTCTTCTCTCTTTTCTACATGCTTTTCTTTGCTTTATTGTTAATGTTTATTTCTATGCTCTCTTTCTCCTTATGTTCATAGCTTAGATTCATATTTATGCAAGTAGTTAGTAGCTAATCTCTTTTGCCTTCTTTACTTATTTTCTAATTTTCTTTTCTTTTTAATGTTGAAACTTACATGTGATGCTTCAATGCCACAAATGAGTAGCTAAACTCCTTCAATTTAGGGGTGATGAAGCTCTCTAACTTTATGTAATTTCAACATTTTTATGATTTATGATCTCTTTGTTTATGCTTCATGAATGTGAATTTTGATGTAAGTTTATACAAGTGGGTTTGATAGCTTATATTGCTTATGCAAATGAGCTATTCTTATTCAACATAAACACAATTTACATCATCATTTGCTAATTAATTTTTGGTTATGAAATGAAGGTAAAAATGAAATTTGATGATCTATATTACTAGTTACAATAGTAAATAGATCATACTTAAAATAGCTTTTGCTTTGGCTTCATTTTCATGAGAATTATAAGTGGTATAATTGTTGTATTATAGTTTGATGGTTTGATTTATGTTAAATAATAACATAAATAAAACATACTTATGATAAATACAATGATTATTCCACTTAATATCAAAGTTAGAGATCATAAATTATGTGTTTGTTGAGTTACAAAAATTTGAGAGTGGATTTTCCTCTAAATTGTTCTTTAGTCTAATAGATTTCGAATTACATTTTCCTAGTGTTAGCCTCATTTTATTTCTAGTTAACAATTTCTCAACTTTGGGTTAATTTGATTGAGTAGGAAATTTAAATAAACAATTCCTTATGGATCGACCCGTATTCGCCACGTGCTACATTCGTACACCGTACGCTTGCGGTTATTTTTAAATTTAAATTCGTTCGACGGTTTTCTAAACCGATAGAATTCCGTCGTACGAACAAGTTTTTGGCGCCGTTGCCGGGGATCGAACCCGGGTCACCCGCGTGACAGGCGGGAATACTCACCACTATACTACAACGAAAGTTGTTGGCACCGTTGCCGCGGAATTGTTCTGATTTCAATTTTCTATTCTTCGAATTATTTTTGTTTGATTTTTGTGTGTTTTTGTTTTGTGGGTTAGTTTGCATTAAAAAATATCGTTTGTGTCGTGTGTTTGTTGTTTTCATTTTTTGTTTGTGTGCTTGATTGTTTTCTAGTTGCATTTGCATTTACATTTCTATTTAGAAAAAAAAAACAAAACATTTTATTTCATTTTCGATTTGCATACATTTTTTTTATACAAATTTTTGATACATTGCTGCCATTCTCATTCTCTGTTTTCACTGTTTTCTCTGTGTATCACTCTGCACAGCCCACTCTTTTTCTCTTTTACCGTTCACTGTTGACACCACTCTTCAACACTCCCTCTTGTTCAACTACCATCCTCCTGGCCATCAAATTCGCCTGACCTCTGCACCATCACAACAGTGCTCTGCCATCTCCCCTTCTCTGTCCACTCTCAATACCAGCTTCTACATACAGTCATCATTCATCATTCACTGCTCAATCTACAACCCATTTCATTCATCCACCTGCACAACAGTGTGCACATTGCATTCACTCCCACATTTTCTTCTTCCATCATTCACCCTACTGCAGTGCATAAAACTGACTTACTGCCTAACCAGTCATACAAACATCTGCTAACATCCACCCTACTTCACACTCAACTACCAGCATTCCAACCTTCAACCACTCCTCCATCAGAAACCATTTTACTGACCATAACATCACCACTGACACATCCCCTTTTTACTGCCATAACAACTGTATCTGTTCAATACCTCAATACATTTCAATATCACTTCTCGACCATTCCATATCACAGTATCACACACATTTCAATACAGTTCACTTCTCTGTGCAAACCACTTACTTCCTACTCACTTTCACAAGCACCACCACAAATCATCACCTTCACAACCCTTCACCACAAACTCTCTGTTCTGCCGACACATATCAGTGCACAAACAACCCTTCACCACAACCCATCCATACAACTTCATACCCAAACTACACCACACCATCCCTCTCCACTGTCATAACCCATCCATACAACTTCATACCCAAACTACACCATACCATCCCTCTCCACTGTCATCAAACAACAACCCCCTCTGTTACTCCCTCCAGAACCACCACTGTTCCTACCCATACCATCAACTTCCTCCCCTCTGCCTGTCATCACCATCAAAAAAAAATCACTGCAATTCCGTGACCACTGCCACTTCTCTGTTACCACCAAAGACCTTGAAACTGCTCGAACCACTGCAAATCGTCGCCACTACCAGAGCAGCAACTCCCCAAATTCAAAGCAAAAACAACTACATCACCCCTACATCATGCAACAGTGCAACAACATATAACCCAAACTTCATACAAACATCACCATTCGCTGCCTCAACAAACATCAACACAGCACCTACATTTACAGTCACCTCTCCTTCCTCATCCCTTCCAGTTCACTGTGTCGCAACAATCCCTGACCACCTCCCCATATCAGACTACCTCACAGCACTGCACAAAACAACCAAGTCGACTTCACCAGCCTCGACTTCGACGCCATCCCCTAACACTTCGAAACGGCTTCGAACTCCACCTCACCGCGACCTATCTACCACCAAATTCCATCACTCCAGTTCACCAAAGCCTGCATCTCCACTAACCCAAATTCAAACTCCAATCGACCATCCTCCACAAGACCATCCACCTCGAACCCATCAGACCACTCGCGACTTCCCTTCTGCTTCCAATTGCCTCGCCGCCACAAAACCAATAACGTGAACATAGAACGCCTAAACGACCTACGAACTTCTCCAATGCTCGATTTCAACTTATATGTTGCGGTTGATTTTAATTTGTTGCCAAAGCAGAAATTCAAAAGGGAAAAGTGTTTTCCAACAAATAAAATGCTTTGCTTTGCTAAGAAAAATCGCCGCTAAAAAAAAATATTGCTAAAATAATCTGCACGCTCTGCTATTGTGCTTCCATCTTTATTCGCATTGTTAGTTACTTGCATTTGCATTAAAAAAAAAAATTCAAAATCCAAAAAACCAAAAACAAACTTCATTTTAGTTGCATTGTTAATACACGTTTAATTTCTTGTTTTGCATTCATCTCATCTTATTTTCTTTTCTAAGGGCAATACCCCAATTCACATAAGGTGAGGGATTTCATCACCCTTTCCTTAGCCCACAAACGCATTTCATCGTAGAATTTGACTAATAATAAAGGTTAGACGTTGGACCTAAGGGTGTCACGAGCTCACTTAGGGCTTAATTGTATCTTCACAATTGTTTTATTTGAACGATTTTATTTCTTGGTGTCTAGGCTACGGCAGAGTAATAACCAGTTATAAAAATTACGGTGATACGTAAATATTATACTGGTTGTTCCTCTGAAGGTACTTAAACCTTCGGCTACATTGCTATGGTGATTCGTGGTGCACCGATAACTCCTGTCCGTTACCTGGCTGAGAAATATTTTTGTTGATTTAAGACAAAGTGTGATTATACAATTTTGGGTTAGGAGTACTAAGGACAGAAAATTGTAATTAAGTCCTTTGCATTCATTTAGTTGCATTAGTTCATGCATATTTTAAAAAAAATTAAAAAATCCAAAATCCAAAAAAAAAATTTGTAAATTTTAACTTGATTTTTCATTGAAAAAAAAAATCCTTTTCTTTCTTTCCTTTGAAAATATTCAAAAATCAAAAAAATAATATAATCTTATCAAAAAAGAAAAAAAAATTTGAAAAACACAAATCAGTTTTTTTTTTCTTCAGAAAAGAATCTTTTTGGTAAATATTTGAAAATTCAAAAAACAAAAAAATACAAAACCAAAAACATATAAAAAAAATTTGAAAAACCAAAAACAAAATAAAAATTAAACTTTTCTTTTGAAAATAAATCTCACTTGTTAAATAGTTTTCTCCCTTGTAAAAAAAAACACGTTTTCAAATCTTCTTTCACTCCCTAAACTCAGTTCTAACTCCTTTCTCTTCTCGACTTTCACTTGTGCATGTGTACTTGGACTCGTGACACAACAACGAATCGTTGGACTCGCGACCCTTCTACAAACCGTTTAACTCGAACAGACGATCCTCCTGAAATGGCGAACGAAAACGCCCCTCGAACTCTTATGGATAGAATCTTTCCCGATAGAGTTTCTATTGCATCTTGCATCACGTTACCCGCCCCTACAGGTAACCATTTCGAAATCCATTCGAACCATATTGCCACGCTTCCAAAATTTGGCAATTTCGAGCACGATGATCCATACATCTTTTTGACTAAATTCGAACAAGTTTGTGCAACCATTAAACTCCAACAACTTTCTGATGACGGAATCAAATTTCGATTAATCCCATTTGCTCTTACGGATTATGCTGAAAAATGGTTGTACAGCTTACCTTCGAACTCAATTAAAACGTGGAAAAAATTTGTAAAAGCTTTCTTAAAAAAGTTCTACCCCTTGGAAAAAACAAGAAGAATTCGAAACGAAATTGTAATTTTTCATCAATTCAAGGGTGAACCATTTGGAAAATATTTTGAAAGATTCAAAGAGCTTTTGATAAAATGTCCACACCATAACTTTGAAAAATGGACGATTTGCCAAATCTTATACGATGGACTCGAAAACAGCTCACGAACCATGCTCGAATCAATGTGCCAAGGCAATTTTCTTGCCCAACATCATGACGATGCTTGGCAATTTCTTGAAAACCTCGCTGAAAAGTCGTCCCAATGGGAACGCTTGAACGAAAAATCAATATACTCACGATCGAGTGCACACTCGATAGGATCTTCAGTTGCTTTGGAAGCTAAGATCGATGCAATGATTAAAAAATTTGATAACGTTTTCTCATCGAATCAAACGAACCAAGCTTCCCAACCAATGTGCTATAAATGGAACGATCCTAATCATATAGCCGATCAGTGTCCTAATTCCGTCGAACAAATCAATGCTTTCAGTAAAACCAAAAACGACCCGTTTTCTCCAACGTACAACCCTGGTTGGAGAAATCATCCGAATTTTGCGTGGAGCCAAAACAATCCCAACACGAATACGATTCGTCCCAATTTTCAAGCATTTCCGAATAATGCTTCGAATCCTCCCTTTCAGCCCAACAATTTTCAACCAAACTTTACGGGCCCGTCTCATAATCAACCAAACAACCAAATTTTCCACCAAATTCTGCTCATCCTCCACAAGACGATAAACGTTTAACTTCGCTTGAGAAAACTCTTGAAACGTTGGCTAAGGCAACTACTCAAAGCCTTCAATCAAACATCAATTTGAAAAATTTATTGACTTCATATATGAAAAACACAAACCAATCGATTGCAAAACTCGAAATGCAAATGAGTCAATTAGCCACGTCTGTAAGTGAACGTGAACGTGGAACATTCCCAAGCCAGCCCCTTCCAAATCCCAGAAATCAAAACGCAAATTCAAATCAAGCTCATGTTGTTCAAGATAGCAACGTCACCCAGTTGAATGCTATCACAACTCTCCGTTCTGGTAAACAAATCGATAATCAAGTCGTTAATCCAAATGATTTACCGAAAACTTTTCTCGACGCTTCTAAAACAACGAACGATTCAGAACAGAACGTGGAGCCAAACGTCGAATCGAATGACAATCAAAATTCTTCTTCTTCTACTCGAGTAGACCTTCCTACCGAGTATCGTGTTCCATTTCCACATCGTCTTCGACCAAAGAAACACTCGGATCAAATGGAAAAGATGATGGAAATTTTTAAACAAGTGAAGGTTAACATCCCGCTTCTTGACATCGTGCAACAAGTCCCCACTTACGCAAAATTTCTTAAAGACTTGTGCACCCAAAAGCGACACACTCAAGTGCCCAAAAAAGTCTTCTTAGCCGCCAGTTTGAGTGAAGTCTTGTCCCAATCCATGCCCGTTAAATATAAAGATCCTGGCTGCCCTACGATTTCGTGTACAATTGGAGACAAGACGATTAACAAATGTTTGATAGACTTAGGCGCGAGTGTCAACTTAATTCCATACTCCGTGTACGAACAATTAGGCTTAGGTGAGATCAAACCCACGAAAGTTACGCTTCAATTTGCCGATCGTTCCATTAAGAAGCCCGTGGGAGAAATCGAAGACGTACTCATTCGAGTAGGGCAATTTATATTCCCCGTTGACTTTATCGTTCTCGAAACACAACCTGTGACGAATCCCTCGATTCAAATTCCGTTGATTTTAGGCCGACCATTCTTAGCCACCTCAAATGCCTTAATCAATTGTCGTAACGGATCAATGAAAATCTCTTTTGGAAACATGACTTTGGATCTTAATATTTTCAATCTTGAAAGCCAATTGAATGAACCTTGTGACCAAACGTTGGAAGTTAGTGCCATTCACGAAAATGTTGAAAACGAAACACTTGATCTTAACGATGAACGTGAGGCCGAGTATGAAAAGTTGTTTCACAAAATTCCCAACGATATTGAATACACTCTTCCTTTTGAATCTCTTCCAGTTGAGTCCGAATCTCAACCCAATTCTTCGATCAAAAAAATTTCACAGTTGGACCTCAAACTGCTTCCCGACCACCTTAAGTACGCATACTTAGGTGAAAATGAAACCTGTCCTGTCATCATTTCTAACAATCTTTCTCTTGACCAAGAAGTTTCTCTTCTCTCTATCCTTTCGAAAAATAAGGAAGCAATGGGATGGTCGATTTTCGATATAAAAGGAATTAGTCCCGCTCTGGTTCAACATCGCATCCATTTAATCGATGATGCCAAGCCTGTTCGTGACGCGCAACGAAGGCTTAATCCAAAAATGAAAGATGCGGTACGTGATGAAATTCTTAAACTTCTCGACAACGGAATCATTTACCCAATCTCCGATAGTTCATGGGTTAGCCTAATTCACGTTGTACCGAAAAAGTCCGGGCTAACCGTAGTCAAGAACGATTCAAACGAGCTTATTCCAACTCGTACTCAAACGGGTTGGCGTGTTTGCATTGACTACCGAAAACTAAATGCCGCAACACGTAAAGATCACTTTCCTCTTCCTTTCATTGACCAAATGCTCGAACGTTTAGCCGGCCATGAATTTTACTGTTTCATTGATGGTTATTCTGGCTATAACCAAATTCCAATCGCTCCTGAAGATCAAGAGAAAACAACTTTCACATGTCCATTCGGTACCTTCGCTTATCGACGTATGCCATTTGGACTATGTAACGCTCCTGCAACTTTCCAACGATGCATGGTTGGAATCTTTTCCGACATGATAGAGCGCTTTCTAGAAGTTTTCATGGACGATTTCTCAATCTTTGGCGATTCTTTTTCCCATTGTTAACATCATCTCGAGTTGGTTCTAAATCGATGTAGAGAAAAACATTTGACTTTGAATTGGGAAAAATACCACTTTATGGTCAAACAAGGCATAGTCCTTGGACATATCATCTCAAATAAAGGCATTGAAGTAGACAAAGCAAAAATCGATGTCATTGCAAATCTACCCATTCCCAAATCCGTTAAGGACATTCGATCATTTCTAGGACATGCTGGCTTTTACCGTCACTTTGTGAAAGACTTTAGCAAAATCGCTCGTCCTTTGACGACCCTTCTTGGAAAAGACGTTCCTTTCGATTTTAACTCTGATTGTATCTCTTCTTTTGAACGTCTTAAGAGCGAACTCATTTCTGCCCCAATCATTTGCGCACCCAATTAGGATCTTCCTTTCGAAATAATGTGCGACGCTTCAAACTTTGCCGTTGGTGCTGTCTTGGGACAACGCATCAACAAGATCCTTCATGTCATTTACTACGCGAGTATGACCTTGAACGATGCTCAACTCAACTACACAACAACTGAAAAAGAGCTTCTAGCTGTCTTTTTGCGCTTGAAAAGTTTCGACCTTACTTGATAGGTTCACACATTACGGTCTACACTGACCATTCTACGCTTCGATATCTCTTCGCTAAAAAGGATGCTAAATCTCGTTTGATTCGTTGGATCCTTTTACTTCAAGAATTTGACCTTACAATTAAAGACAAAAAAGGATCCGATAATGTCATAGCCGATCACTTGTCTCGTCTTTCGAACGCACCATCTCCTTTGCCAATCAATGAAAACTTCCCCGATGAACAACTTCTTTCAATTTCGATCGATCCATGGTACGATGATATAGTGAACTACTTAGTCACTAAACAAACTCCCTCATCTTGGTCCAAACAGGACAAATGCAAATTTATGTCCCAGGTGAGATACTTCTATTGGGACGATCCATACTTGTTCAAATATTGTCCTGAACAAATCATCCGACGTTGCATTCCGGATAATGAAATAAGGAGTGTTCTTTCGTTTTGCCATGATCAAGCGTGCGGTGGACATTTCGATCCTCGAAAAACTGCGGAAAAAGTGCTTCAGTGTGGTTTTATTGGCCTTCTCTTTTCAAAGACTCGTTTGAATTTTGTAAAACTTGTGATCGATGTCAAATGCTTGGACGAATTTCTCGACGAGATATGATGCCTTTAAACCTCATTCTCACGATCGAAATCTTTGATGTATGGGGTATTGACTTTATGGGACCTTTTCCCAATTCTTTTGGAAACTTGTATATCCTTCTCACTGTCGATTACATTTCAAAATGGGTCGAAGCCGTTCCTTGCAAAACCAATGACCATAGAATTGTTGCGAAATTTCTCAAAGAAAATATCTTTTCGAGTTTCGGCACACCTCGCACAATAATCAGTGATAAAGGAACCCATTTTTGCAACCGTTCTTTTGAAACTTTGATGAAAAAGTACTCGATAACCCACAAGTTATCCACTCCGTATCATCCTCAGACTTGTGGCCAAGTTCAAGTTTCAAATCGACAAATAAAACAAATCTTGGAGAAAACTGTCAATAAAAATCGAAAAGATTGGTCTCAGAAATTGACCGATCAGAAATTGACCGACGCGCTTTGGGCTTACCGTACTGCTTTTAAAACTAACCTTGGGATGTCCCCATTTCGTTTAGTTTACGGTAAAGCTTGCCATTTACCCGTTGAAATTGAACACAAAGCGTTGTGGGCAATAAAAAACTTAAACTTTGATCTTGAAAAAGCTGGCGAAAATCGAAAACTACAACTCAACGAACTCGAAGAACTTAGGAACGACGCGTATGAAAACGAGAAAATTTACAAAGAAAGAACCAAAGTTTTTCATGACAAGTCAATCCTAAGGAAAACGTTTTCGCTAACCAGAAAGTTCTTTTATATGACTCGAGACTTCATTTATTCCCTGGAAAACTTAAATCAAGGTGGACTGGACCATTTGTGGTACGAACTATTTTTCCACATGGTGCCATAGAAATAGAAAACCCAAAGGATGGATCAATTTTCAAAGTCAATGGTCATCGTTTAAAACCCATCTTGGAATTGCCCGGTAACCAAGAGAAGGAGCTCATGATCCTTCATGAGCCAAGCTACGTCTAGTAAGAATGTTAACCCTCTTTTGTAAATATGTACATATTTTTCCCCGTTACACTATTATATCATGCATCGACTGTGGGGACACAGTCAAAATTAAGTGTGGGGGGAGTCTCATTTCCATTTTTTTAGTTTTTCATGGCATTTTTTTGAATTTTCATTTTCTTCAAAAAAAAAAAATTCACAAAACTCCTAAATCTCAAAAACATTTTCTTTTAACCATTTTGATTTATTTTTGAAGAAACACTATGGGATAAGTATAAGTTTTGGTTAATAAATTGAAAATTTTGAAAATTTATCTGTCTTAAAATAAAAATAAAAATGAAGTTTGATTACAAATAACAATGGTTTAACTAGTATATAGGAAGGTTCATCTATGCTAATTATGAAGTATGTTCTAATTGAAAATCTTTGTTTAAAAAGTGGTAAATTTAAAGTAAAGAATATAACATTTTTGTCTTCTAAGTTAAATGTGCTAAGATGATTTTGCAAAACTCTCTCCTTTTTAAAAAAAAGAAGATATATATATATATATATACATATATATATATATAACATTCAAAGTATTCACTCTCATTTAAAAGTCCTCACGGTTATGCATGGGTGAATTACTTGGAATTTTTGATTATGTGCTTTCATACTCATTTAAAAGTCCTCATGGTTATGCATGTATGGAACACATGTAAAAAAAAGAACAGATTTAATAGAAACCACCTACGGTCGATAGGTGTATGCACGAAAGTGTGTGCACTCGCCATGCTCTGTACTCCCCTCACATAAGCCCGAAAGACAGTGCATGGATGGTATATCTGGCCTCAGTTTACCTGAGCTAGGTGTGTAATTTTTCTTGCAAATAATGAGAGAGCAAGCAATTGAAATCCAAGCACTAGTTTAACTTGTTTGATTTAACTTGTTATTGAAAAGAAATGAAAATACCACTTTAACAAACTTTGATAATAAACTAAGGATTCATTTCATAGTTACATTATATTATCAACCAAAACAACTAGATAAACTATGGTCTATCTGTTATAACAACTTGATTTTTATTGGAAATTTTGACGAGTAAAATTTTTCAAGACAATGACCAAAACTTGTATTTAACTTATTCGTGTCAATTTAAAAATAAATCCTTCATTTGTAAATATTTCCAAAAAAACTCGCATTCATCTCTTTGTAAATAAATCTTGCATTTTGTAAATGTTTTCATCCTGCATTTGGATTTTGTGGGTATTATCCGCTGAAAACCCTCACGAGACAACACTCGTCCTACTGGGGACACCCAGAGGTTTAACGGCTTGTTGCATAAGCTCAATGCAATCGTGCTCCCTACGAAAACGGATTTATCTTAGTTTTCCTTTATTCGAGGACGAATAAAAAGATAAGTGTGGGGGTATTTGATATGCATGTAATTGTGCATATATTTACATCCATATTTTATCTCTTTTTATTTAAATAATCATCATATTTGGGCATTTTAACATGTTTAAAACCAAAATTCAATTATTTCCAACCATCATATTTTCATCTTCATTCAGGGGCAAAACGGTCATTTTGTGCATGTGTCAATATAAGAATTTTTACTTGGGCATTTTTTGACAATTTTTATAGGAATTTGGATGCATATGGAAGAGGCTTATATGAATATATATGCATGCACAAATGAATACAAAGGAAAGAAGAGGAAAATAATTCAAGTCATGAACATGGAGGACCCCACCCACTTACATAAAAGTACAATTTGGAGCTAATGGACAACTAAGTGGAGGTTAAAGCTTCATGCAAAACAAATGATGGATTAATTAGTGGTTAATGGTTACTTGTTGGCCAGACTTCCTAAAGGGCATTTTAGGTAGCCCCCTAAAAATAGAATTAGGGTTTTATGCAGGTATATATAGCCCTCTTATGTATATGAAACCATCATCTACTCTTTCATTTTACTTAGGAAATTAAGAAATCAAAGTGTAAGCTCAATGTTCTATGAAATAAAAATGGCTTCCAAGCCTCTTTCTTCTCTCTTTTCTACATGCTTTTCTTTGCTTTATTGTTAATGTTTATTTCTATGCTCTCTTTCTCCTTATGTTCATAGCTTAGATTCATATTTATGCAAGTAGTTAGTAGCTAATCTCTTTTGCCTTCTTTACTTATTTTCTATTTTTCTTTTCTTTTTAATGTTGAAACTTACATGTGATGCTTCAATGCCACAAATGAGTAGCTAAAATCCTTCAATTTAGGGGTGATGAAGCTCTCTAACTTTATGTAATTTCAACATTTTTATGATTTATGATCTCTTTGTTTATGCTTCATGAATGTGAATTTTGATGTAAGTTTATACAAGTGGGTTTGATAGCTTATATTGCTTATGCAAATGAGCTATTCTTATTGAACATAAACACAATTTACATCATCATTTTCTAATTAATTTTTGATTATGAAATGAAAGTAAAAATGAAATTTGATGATCTATATTACTAGTTACAATAGTAAATAGATCATACTTAAAATAGCTTTTGCTTTGGCTTCATTTTCATGAGAATTATAAGTGGTATAATTGTTGTATTATAGTTTGATGGTTTGAGTTATGTTAAATAATAACATAAACAAACCATACTTATGATAAATACAATGATTATTCCACTTAATATCAAAGTTAGAGATCATAAATTATGTGTTTGTTGAGTTACAAAAATTTGAGAGTGGATTTACCTCTAAATTGTTCTTTAGTCTAATAGATTTCGAATTACATTTTCCTAGTGTTAGCCTCATTTTATTTCTAGTTAACAATTTCTCAACTTTGGGTTAATTTGATTGAGTAGGAAATTTAAATCAACAATTCCTTGTGGATCGACCCGTATTCGCCACGCGCTACATTCGTACACCGTGCGCTTGCGGTTATTTTTAAATTTAAATTCGTTCGACGGTTTTCTAAACCGATAGAATTCCGTCGTACGAACATGTCCTAAGTCGATATAAAACTAGTGTGCTCCTGATCTTGTACATACATAGTAATATAATTGTACCCAGAGTGTGCATCCGTATAGGTTGAAAGTTCGTGTCCTACAGTCCCATATATCAGCTGATTGATCTTCAGAAATAGCAAACAATCTTTAGGGATGCATCTTTCAAGCTATAAAATTCAATATATATCTGCCTTTTTCCGTTCGAATTTTTCACTAATACTAGATTAGCTATCCATTCTAGGAAGCAAGATTCCCTAATGAACTCATTTCCCAGTAGAGTTTCTACCTACTCCTTAAGGGCTGCCGACCATTCAGGACCCATGCTCCTTTTCTTCTATTCACTAGGTGCTTTGTTGGGTCAATGTTCAAGGCATGACATGCAATAGTGGGGAAGATTCCATACATGTCTGTTATTCGAAATTTTGATCCGGCTATATTCGAAATGATTGGATAAGTTAGATTCGAATATTGTCAAGGCTATTAAGTCTAAAGCGGTGATTGTCGGGTCCAAATATCAAGTACAGATGATAATATGAAGCCGTAATCGAATAGAATTGAGAGATATCTAATGTAAAATGTTCGAAGTATGGAATATAGTTTAACATATAGGAGGGATCAGTTATAATCATTCTGCAATATAGAGATCGGCATATTTCAGCCAGACAAATGAAAGTCAATGGAAAACAATCAATATCTCAAGATCCATAAGTCCAATGCATATGAAAATTTATAAGCCGGATGCAGGGACGCAAGGGAGCCTACCCTAGGATCACACCTAAAAAGGATGAAATAAGAGGGATCGGCCCCCTTCCCTCAATAGGGATTGGCTAGAATCAGGAAACAACTCACCTTGCAACAAAGATCGAGCAATAATTCAAGCACTACTAATCCAATTGGCATGAAACTTTGTGGCCAAATATATTACAACATAGGGAAGCTCCCATAGGGATCGCATCCAAAATTTCTCTAAAATAGGGATCAACACGGATCCCTATTCCTTGGGATTGGGCCATGTAATACCACTTGGGTCTATATGGTTTTGGAAATCTTTCTGCCGAATTTTCAGGGAGATATTTCACAGTCTTCCTCTATAGGCTTAATTGTTCATTTTTAGGACCTTTACTATATTTGTTTCTTTTTACTTTATTGTAACTAAGGATTTTCATCTGATCCTTATTGTATTCAGTTTATTAAGTGATTAATAAAGCTATCTATTCAAAGTAGTCGTAGGCCAACAACGTCGAACCTCTATAAATCGTTGTGTTCGTGTTATTGCTTTGATTTTCGGCTATTTAATTGCTTATTTCCTCTGTTTTAATGTTCTATTCTTTATTTATTTCTCTTCAAAAAATTTATTGGGTGTTTATGCCAATTTTTGGTGCAAACATTTTGGTGCTTTCACTGAGAATGAGATTCTCCGCCCTATTTGGATTCCTTTGTTGCTATTGGATTGCATAAATCCCCTAAAGAGATTCGAAATTATCTTCAAGAAGCTTTTTCGTTTTATTCATATTTGCAAAAGTCTAAGGATACTATCAATAATGGTTAGGAATACCAGATCTACATTTCAAAATATAGAAAGAAACGAGAATGCTAGCATCTAATAAGGAGGGGCGAGCAATCTACAAGTAGATGTGACTGCTACCAATCCAGTTTATATCCAGAATCTGACCGAATCTATCACAAGAGCTAATTTCCAAAATTTGATGAGAGAGCTAGTGGATAGCCGTTGATAGTTGAATCAGCAAATTCAAGCCAATATCGATCTAATGAACCAACTCAGTCAGAAACAGCGTGGGAAAGATAAGAGGGACCCAACCCTTTATTCTACATCAGAGAGTATTAGCTCATCAGATGATTATCATTGACAAAGAGGTCACAAAATTGGTGGATATTACGTAGAAGCCTTCGGACATCAGCAGGTAAGCCAACCTAGCTTGCCAAAACCGATCGAGGCTGATCCCTCTTTCAAAGGAGAAAGCTTGCCTCTTCATGTTGGAGAACAAGCTAAAGCTACTGCGATTGATTTGGATGTGGAAGTTCAAGTGGATGCAGACTAGTTACTTCCCTGAAATGATGATGAAGTGAATGTACATGATATACATCGAGAGAACGTTGAGCCAAGAAGGCATGGAACGACCCGTAGACATCGAATAGACCATTCACATGAGGTGTAGCACGACCACCGCTTGGCTCCAACTATCCAAACATCGGGCTTCAAGCTATGTTTAGATAGCTAGTCAGGGAGAGCCAAGGCTTGACCAATGAAGATTAGGGGATCTTGAGGAGCCATATCTCGTTCATCGGCATTATCTTACATGCTAAGTAGCCAAGGAGGTTCAATATGCCGTTAATGCCTACCTATAAGGGAAAAACCAACCCCAGGCAACACATTGTGAGATATGAATGGCTAATGGATTCTGCACGAGCTGATGATGCAACCAAGTGTTGATGTTTTTCTATCACTCTCTCTAGAATATCAATGATGTGGTTTATGAGATTACCCCCATGGTCAATCTCATGATTCGATGATTTAGCGCCAAAGTTTGTGGAGCAGCTCCATATGCACACAACTCACCTCAAGGATGTAACGTACCTATCCAATGTGATCCAGGATTCGGGAGAATCGCTGAAAGATTATTTGAAGAGATTTCATACAGTTGTCATAGAAATCAATATTCCAAATGACTATTCAATATTTATGGCAGTAACAAGAGGGATTGATCTGGAAGTTGACTTTGGCGATTGGTTAGCTAGCAAAACATCTACAACATTGGAATATTTCTATGCAAAAGCAGCTTGTTATTTGAGGAAAAAAGAAACTAGATGCTTTGGAAGAAGAATGCTGTGGAACCTAATGGAGAGGGAGTGCAAAGTAACATTGTAATGAAACAGTCTGGGGAGAGTTCCAGAAAAGTTCAAGTAAATGTCCAAAATAAACCGATCCAATAGAAAAAATGCGGTGATCGAAACTACGAATGTAAGAAGGATTCCGAAAATGGAAATCCTAGGATTTCAATATAAGATACCTATACACCAATGAATACATCTTTAAAGAACATTTACTTGTCTACATGCAATACCATGCAGTATAGGAAGCCGCCTCTGAAAGAATCGGCAAAGAAACAGAAACAAACTAGAAAATATTGCTAGTTCCAGGAGTGATATGTCATAACAATAATGAATGTTGGAACCTCCAGGATATTATCGAGAAACCGATTTAGGAAAGAAATTTATAGTAGTTTGTTAAGCCCTATAGGATAGTGGATAGGGGACATCCGACCCCAAACGAGAACAAGCGCCACATAGGGCCGAGGAGCCTATGCAGACTGGTGGAAGATTAGTGATCAATACAATAGTTGGAGGACCACATCCAACTGATAAGAGATGGCATGAGATCGAGCGCTATGCTAGCGCGATCAAGCATATGAATTTTGAATGTTGTTCGAGTACATAAATAGAGCTCCGACAAAACAACGTACAATCGCAGACGACATTATGTTCGGAACTAAAGATGTAGATAAGGTGGAGGCATCGATAATCGACCCAGTAGTCATTTCAATAAGGCTTACAATCAAATGAGGATGGAAGCCAAGGCCTTGAAACTTCTAAAGCCCACATTCATGGCTTTAATGGTGTTACGACCGAAGCTGTCGGATATGCCAAATTGCATGTGGAGTTGGGAGATGGTGACCGTAGGAGAGTGTGGATTTTGCCATTTATTGTTTTGGATGTTAACTCTACATACAATGCTTTTCTGGGCCGAACAGCCCTAGTGGAATTCCAGCTAGCTCTTGCCCCGTGGTGTTTGACTTTGCAGTTGTTGGTTGATAACATTGTTGAAGTTGTGCGTAGCAATCAAGCGACCAGACGTGCCTGTTATGTAGTTGAACTGAGAGACGCTTAACGGAAGGAGAAAGGTAGGGGTGCGGCAAATCTCTTCACATTCAAACCACCATAAATTGACAAAAAACGCCTAAGCCTAGGCTCGAGCACCACAATTGATTCTATAAAGACATAGATATGAGGATGATGAGGAGTAGCCCTAAAAGACCAAGGCTGCACTGGCTGAGCTAATGATTGACATCACAGTCAGCCATGACGACTCATAACGAGTCCTAAAGATTGTATCACAGCTCAACCCCCGATAATGAAAGAACTTGCTTGTTTTCTCCGAGCGAACTTGACGTGTTTCTTGGGCTCGCTCTGATATGTGTGGGACCTCGCCTGCCATTGTGAACCAAGCATTAAGTATCAACCCAAGGCATGTTCCAGTGAAACAGAAAAGGAGTGGCATGAAATCGGAGAGATCTGTAGCACTTAAAGGTGAGGTGGACAATGAGTTTATTCGCAATGCCCTCCACCCTAAATGGGTATATAATGCTGTACTTGTGAGGAAGGCAAATGGAAAATTATGGACATTCGTTGATTACTCAGACTTGAACAAGGCAAGCCCGAAAGACAGTTTTCCGTGCCCGAAAGGCAGTTTCCCCCTTTCTGGGACCGACCAGCTGGTAGACTCAATCGTAGGACATGAATTGCTATCTTTCCTGGATGGGTACCGTGGATATAACCAAATCCCGATGCAAATTCCCAATAAGGAGCACACAAAGCTTCATTACCGATGTTGGATTGTATTGCCTTGTGGTAATGCCATTTGGATTGAGGAATGCTGGAGCAACTTATCAACCCCTAGTCAACAGAATGTTTAAAGATCAGATTGGAAAGATGATAGAGGTATACATAAATGATATGCTTATGAAGTCATAATGATCAAGCGACCACATTATAGACTTAACAGATATGTTCGATATCCTCCGATATTACAAAATTAAGATCAATCCTCTGAAGTGTTCTTTTGGTGTTGTAAAAATTTCTTGGGTTTCATCGTCAATGTTCGCAGATTTGAAGCTAATCCCGAAAAGATTCAAGCAATTCACAACATCCAAGTGCCGAAGACCATCAAAAGTATAGAGCCTAAATGGGAAGGTTGCCGCGCTAAGTCGATTTATTTTCAAAGCTACCGATAAATGAATTCCTTTCTTCAACTTGATTAGAAGAGGAAAAAGGAACTTTAAATGGACGTAGGATTGTGAAGACGCATTCAGATCTTTGGTGAACCATTTAGAAAGACTTCCCATCTTGTCAAAGCCAGTGAATCATGAAGACTTATATATCCACTTAGCTGTGTCGGTGCATGCTATAAGTGCCACAACGCTTCATGAGGAGAATCAGATCCAAAAACTGGTCTATTACGTTAGCAAGTGATAAACAGGAGCTGAAAGGAACTACCCAAAGATAGAAAAATTAGCATACTGCTTGTTGATTGCTTCATGGAAGCTCCGCACTTATTTTCAGGCTCACCCTATCAACATTTAAACCGACCAACCATTATGACAAGTTCTACAGTGACTTGAGACATTTGGGAGGTTACTCAAGTGGAACATTGAACTAAGTCAATTCGGCATCACTTACCTCCCTTGAGAGCCATCTAGGGACAGGCATTGGTGAACCTTATAATTGAATTCATTGCACAAGATGATCTCCTAGAAAGTGGTGGAGCCTCTACCATTAGGTGGTAAATTTATACAGATGGAGCATCCAATGATCATTATTCTGGAGCTGGAATCATGCTAGTAATTCTGAAAGATTTTCTAATTTTCTACACTTCGACGCTTGATTTCCATGCAATGAACAACGAAGCCGAGTATGAAGCTTTAATTATTGGACACAAAATTGTAAGAGAACCGGGAATAAAATATCTTGAAATCTTTTGCGACTCACAGTTGGTAGTATTCCAAGTCAGGGGAGATTACCAAGCTAAAGGACAACAACTCGCCTCATACCTTATCCAAATCCAAGAGCTATTGATTGGCTTTGAGTATCATGACATCACACACATTCCACTGGATCAAAATAAAGAGGCCAACTCATTGGCAAAGTTTGCTAGCACTAGAGATGTACAACATATGGGCTTGGTTCCAGTCGAAGTACTAGACGCTGCAAGCATAAAAAAGATGGAAGTCGACTGGGTACTAGAGACGAAGCCCGAGAAGGAGTCATGGATGATTTCAAATAAAGACTATTTTCTATAGGGAGTCCTTCCCGAATAGAGGAGTGAAAGGTAACAAGTCTTTCAAAAAGCTTCGCGGTATATCATTTAGGAAGGAGTCATGTATAGAAAGGGTTTTTCTGTTCCCCTGCTTTGCCATATCGCTCATAGTGAAATAAAATGAGTCCTAAAGAAAGTTCATGAAGGGGAACATGGAAATCACACTATGGGGCAAATCCCGACAAAGAAAGTACCATGTTATGGGTATTATTAGCCAACTGTCAACCGAGATGCTACTGATTATGCTATGCAATGTGACAAGTGCCAGATGCATGCAAAAGTTCTGAGAGCACCACTGACAGAAATCACACAAATGGTCAGTCCATGGCTGTTTGCCATACGGGGCATAGATAACATTGGCTCCCTAACAATCTCAAAAGATGATGCAAAGTACGCCATCATCGACAGTTGATTACTTCAGTAAATAGGCCAAAGCGGAACCTTTAGCCATGATTACAAAAAAGAAAGTAATCAACTTCATTGTCCAGAACATCGTCTGTCATATTTGCCCTCCATGAACCATTGTAACTGACAATGGAACTCAATTCGATGGTGCTGAATTCAAAGACTTCTGCCATCGGCATCATATTGAGAATAGATTTGCGGTAGTTGCTCACCCTCAATCAAACGGGCAAGTTGAAGTTGTGAACAAAATCATAAAGTCCATTCTGAAGAAGTGCTTGGAAAAGGCTAGAGGCAAATGGGTGGATGAACTCCTAATAGAATAATATGCTTATAGAACCATGCACAAGTTCTCAGGAGGCCATGCTCCATTCGCCCTTGCTTACAGCTCCAAAGAAATCATTCCTATTGAACTCGAAGTCCCTTCTCTTCGAGTAACGCACTATGATCCTAGAACGAATAGAGATCTCCTTTTAGAATCTCTAGAATTTTTAAATGAGAAGCATGGAAAAGCTGATTTGAGGGCAGCTACACATTGACACCGAGCCGCCCTATACTACAACCCTAAAGTTTGACCTAGAACCTTCGAAATTGACGATCTTGTCTTAAAAAGGAAGGTTTTCCCTACCCTATCACACATGAATCCTACTTGGAAAGGACCATATGTCATTGAATAGAGGCTTAAAGAGGAAATTTTCAAGCTAGCGACTGTTGATGGTGTCACAGTCCCGAGGACATGGAATAACAAGCATTTACGATGCTATTTCACTTAGTTTATTCGTTTTCATTTAGTTGTATTCCATTTTTTAAATTTTCTTTAGCATTTGACTTTCTGGATATGTAATAAGACAAATTATGTCATTTCTTTCCATTTGGCAAATAAAGTTTGAAATTTCCTTCATATCTATGATTGTTGTAGCATTACATATTATTTATTATACCCAACTAACTAATATTAACATGTCTGAATAGGTTCCCAGAGTTTGGAGCTAGCCGATTACTTAAGTTCATGGTTGAACTAAACAAAATGAACATGGTCTGACCATTCATTTGATAATTCTCGCTCATAACCCGATGGGTGGAGTACTTAATGAGGAATGGATGTGACTCAACCATTTAATAACCAAATTAATCCTACCAAGTGATGGGACAAATATTAATCAAAAGCGATCATGATATGACCGACCACTTGCTAAGTTAAACCCCAGACTTGGGGGCAAATCAATCAGTTAAGGAAAATATAGTCGGACTATTTTTATAAATAACTCTAAGTCCTCAAAGCATGGACTGAAGGATAAACATGAATAGGTGTGATCCGACCGCCCGCTAACTAATTCTTATCCCTAAAATGCATATACGAGTATAAACAAAGATGAGTGCAGTTCAACCACTCACTACACCATAAACTCATACCTAAAACCGATAGAAGGAGTATAAATTTGCTTAAAATGGAGTTTGACCATTCATTATATTACTCCTCTAACCTGAGACTGGGGGCAGGAGTATAATCACCCAAACTGCTGAATCCGATGGTGTAACACTATCGATAAAGCCTAGTGTTTAATACAACTTGAGGCCATAACCACTATATAACTCCGGTTGTTTGAAGTAAACGAGGACCTTTTGGATCGAACTTGGAAGACTCAACAATGTTTTTCGCTTCGTCGAAGGGTGCTAAAAGTATTGGAATCTTGCCACAGCACGATCTAAAGGTTCATCCTCACGAAGAATCTCCATACGAGATTCTCTTCATCTAAGTCAGCTTCACCAAAGGCTTTTTCTTCATTTCAAAAATGCACTCCCAAGCCTCAACGAGCGATTCAAGATAGCTCTGACCAAGGAAAACTAGATTGTGATGGATTAGGACTTTAGCATTATATTTAATAACCAGAGGATCGAACATGTCCTTAATTTCATTTCGAACAACTTCTTTAGAATCTTCTAACTGGGCCTCGATCTGCTCTGTAACCCCATTGAGGCTTGCTTCTCTTGACTCTTCCTTGAGGAACTCAATTTGTGTAAGTAGCTCAATATAACGACCCTAATTTTGATTAACATTATTTAGAACATTTAATTAGGTAAATTAAATGAAATAATGTAATTGGTTAAGCGAATAAGATTTGAATAATAGAGAATAATCATGCCTAATGATCTAATGAACTAAGCAAAAAATAAAATGAAATAGATAAGAGCAATAGGATAAGGGAAAAATAGGAATATGTTATATTCTTATGCCCTAAACCCTTATGCACTCTCATATTTCACGTTTCAAACAAAACTAAATTCAAGAGAGGCCGGCCACCTTTAGGAGAAAGCAAAGAAAAAGATAAGTACGATTTCAAGAGGAAGATGCTTAATCAATTTAATTCAAGAGCAAATCTCAACTCCTTAATAACACGCTAAGGTGAATAATAGGTCACATCTCATATTTTCTTATTTTCGTTCTACATTAGATATGAATATTTTTTGCAAAGAATTATGCCATGTTTTGAATGATAAATAGATATATATGCTTGTTGATGAATTTTGTTTGTTCATATAGATTTTTATGATAATTTATGATTGAAAAACCTATCAAATGACATCTAAATGCCTTTTGATTTTGATATAAGTTCAAAAATAATATTTTAGAGATGGGATTCAATTTTCATAATTTTCTGAATTAGTGTGGATTTATTTTGAATTTTCTAGTGAAGAAAATGGTTAAATTGGGTTTAAAATTAATTACGGCTATTATATGTTAGCTTTGAATTAGAAATTTATGTATGTTAGGAAACATATTAAAAGTGATTTATGCAAATTTTTGGAGAATTTTCCTAAATGTTTTAATAAGTATATAAAATTATTTAAGGTATGTGACTTAAATGTTTTATATGTTTACAAAAGGAGAAAGGAAAATTTGTAAATGTTTTGAATTGTTCGTCTTTGAAATTCGGAAGCATTTATAGAGAAGATTCTGGAAACATATTGGCAACCAATTATACATTGACAGACAAATCAAGTTAGTTATAAATAAATTACTTTATAAAGTTAAAATCAGTTTTAAAGATTTTGCCGTTTCGCCACTTTCGGCAGCTACCTTTCGACTTCATACTTCCGCCTCCATCCTAGTCGAAACCAATACACATGGTATCAAAGATTTGGTATGCAGTGGATTGGAGATAGGAGAAAAGTATAGAGTCGAAACGTGCCTTCGAAGGGGTCGAGGCCTTGTTTTGCTTTCAAAAGAATGCTTTTAAATGAGGTAGCTTTCGATATGGTTTAGTTTTTTAAGGAAAAGAGCTTTCAAAAGAGGTTGCCACCTTTGTTTTAAGAATATGCTTTCGAAGGGGTCGAAAACCCATTTCTGCATGTTACCTTTCGAAGTAATGCCTTCGAAAGGGTTCTTTTTCTTTAAACCCTAAGCTGCTTCTCCAATGCTTTCGAAGGGGTTGGTTTCGACGCCATCCACTTCTTTTATTTAGGAAAATGCTTTCAAAAGAGTTGTTTTCATCCCAGTTGTTCTAAGACCATTTTGATATTTTGAAAGTTAAACCAAAGGTTTCGAAAGGAATGGTTTTAAATGGTTTCGAAACTATATTCCACTTATTTTTACATGAATCCAATGCTTTCGGATGATTTGATTTATGTAAAGGGCTAAATGCTTTATAAAGATGTATGATAAAGGTTTCAAAGGAGTGGTTTCCCAGTGTTTTCGAAAGGTTTACCTTTAGTGTTTAAATGTAGGGTTTCCAATGTTTTCGAAAGGCTGAAATGTTTTGAAAAGAAGATGTCAAAGGTTTTATAAATCTTTCGAAAGGGACACTTTCAATGTTTTTGAAAGGTCTAATGTTAATGGTTTCGAAGGTATGTTTTGGCCTTATGGCCTAACGTTTCAAAGTAAAGTAGTTAACATGTTTTGAAAGAGGTACTTTCAATGTTTTCGAAAGGGGTACTTTCAAAGGTTTCGAAAGAGGCTGTTTTAAAGCTTTTAAATAGAGATTTCGAATGTTTTCATCAACAATGTTTTGAGTGAAGCATATATCATGGTAAAGAGATTTGAATAAAGTAAATAGTAAGTTTTCCTTGTTTAAGTATGATTTAAAGGATTCAATCAATTTGAAAAGGTTTTCAAGGAAAATTTGATGGGTAGTTAACTCTAAGTAAATGACTCAGATATTTGAATACCAGGTGGGACCGGTATAGCGTCGCGCCCTATACATTAGCTATAGCCCCTAGCTAATTTAGTCTAAAACTCTAGTGTGTAAGGCTTAATCACAGGTAAGACTTAACTGACGGTAGACACAGAAAGGAATATATACAGAGAAGGAGGATAGTGGTGAGCCAGCAAAACCATTAGGATTAAGTGACCATGGGAGAAGTAAGTTAAGGACAAACCTTCCAAAAGTTTTTCTAACAGTTGTTAGATTATTTGCTATGTTTGGTAGGCCAGGGTCAGCCAAAGATTAGTAGTTAGCCAAACAAAACTGTGAGGACCCGCAAATCCGTACTCCTTGAATAGACACTAATCTCCAGTGATTAACTCAAGATGAATAGAAATACGAATTCTTAGGGTTTTAAAAAAAAGAAAAAGATAGAAGAAGAGAGAAAAGATAGAACGTAACATAAAAAACAGCAGAACAATATCAGAATCTCACAATCGCAGCGGAACAACATATAATAGATAAATAAATAATCTTTAAACAAAGAACTATATCAGTTATTACACTACATTACATTACATTTCATTTCATTACATCATCAGAGTGTACAACTATCAAACAACAACAAACAGCGGAAAAAGAAATACTATATACTAGTGAATACGCCATGCCATCCATCTTGCCTCTAGCAATTCCTGAATTCCAGAATATCCTGATAAACTGACTCTTGACTGCCCGTGTGGAAATTGTGGGCACCCAGAGTTTAGGAAGGAAAACAATAAACTCCGATTCAGTCATGTGACTGGTGTGAGAACTAAAACAGTTTATTTTTAAAACAAAGTACAGGATAATTTTATAATAGATTCGCAATGCTTTTTAAAAATGAGACTACCATAAGGCCTCCCACACACACACAATGCAAACGCAGAATCAGAGGAGATCTCTCCTTATGATAGTCAAAGATTCTTGATACGCATTAAAAAGAAACATTTGATATTATTACTAGTGCATAGTGTAGGAAAAATCATTTCGAAAGTAAAGATATAAATCTTAGCCAGTATAGGCATTTCGCACTTATGCCTACTATAGCTACCATCCAAACAGTGGTGACCACCATAAGTGAATGATAGGTTCTACAACTAAAACCGTACAAGATCGTATTGTTTCTTTGGATTTCCAACAAATGGTCAGGCCAAGGAACTTCCCATTGCCACATGGAAATGCCTCTGGAATGACGTCCCGAGAACCAAACTGGATCTCTGCCAACACAAGGCCGGGTTACCCCTAACTGGGTAACTACTGACATGAATATGCCATCCCCCGATCGTAACCGATCTACATCCGAGGATCCTCGATTTCCAACAACCACAAAGTATTAAGTTTGCAGCAACAACATAGGTTAAGTATCTGGGCTCCATACCATGATACCACCTCTATCTAGAAGGAATGACATACACTAAAGGGCTCTACCCCTAATAACCTTGCTGCATCCTTCCTATTCTGACCATTTTCGGGGTGTGAGGTCCGACGAAGTCTCGTCCACAAAGCCACGCTTTGGTACAAAGCCATGCTTTGGGTCAACAAATGATCAAAGTAATGATCACAAAGATAAATGATCAAACAAATGATCATATCACAAATGATCAACAATGATCATTTCACAGCAACACTCAACATGTCACATTACCAAATTGGGAATATATTGCTGATAACCATCAACTACATAACCTCTGAGCTCGTACGTCTCCGATAAGGGTGTTAAGCTAAGAGAATAAATTCTCCGCCACCAACAGAAATATATTTGAAAGAAATCAGCTTTATATCTCAATTTGTAATGTCAGACATACTATCCATACAAGTCTGTTCCGGGATCGAACAGAACCGAAGGCACTTACAAAGAAGTCCTTGCAATCCGGATATTCACTAATCACGTCCGGACTTCCCATCACATATGGAATCTCTATACCGGGGGCATTCGGTGCAGAAACATTGGATGGTAATCCTTCCGTTTTCAAAAATATCCGGTCTTCAACACCGATCTTCAAATGCAATTCATAACGACGTATCACATATTCGGAATGGGTTATACGACCCCAAGGTCCTTTCCCGGCTAACCCGAATAGTGAACGCTTATTCAAAAAAATAAGTGTGGCATTCAAATTCAAACAAATCAAAACAAATACCTATTCAAAGGTAAATATTGATAGTCGGTTATTGAACTATCAATGGATATGCACAACATCACCAGATTCTAAATAATTTTCCAAATTATTTATTTTCCAAAAATATCTTTACAAGATATATAATTTTCACACTTCAACCATTTGAAAACAAATTTTCAAATCACTTTTCATCTTTACCACTTTTGAAAACAAATTTCAAACATTTTCCTTACGCGGAAATACTTTCATTTCAACATGGTTCATTTAAACCAATTTAAATAAATCCTTAACGATTTACTTTATATTAACGTTCCAAATCCGTAAATTAATTCCCACACTTCAAAAAAATAAATCAACGTTTATTTCTAAAACGAATTTCCCTTCCTTTTATAAATTCCATAGTGAATTTACAATTCCAAAATATCTATGAATATACGATGTCCAAATCGATTTCTAATATTCATTTTCAATTTATCTTTAAAAGATAAAATCTCAAAATATTCACTTCATATTGGAAAACATTTCCATACTTATTTAATTAGTAAATCACAAATCTTTTTATTTTCTACACTTGGAAAATATTCAATATACTTAAATCGAAATTAAGTATATATTTCATTCTTTAAGGAAATCATTCTCTTAAACATATTTATTTGGGCCAAAACGAATGTTGCGCAAAACATCGTTACGACAACCCAAAATCACTAGCATAGGGATTCGAAATTAAAATAGATATATAAATCCCAATACTATACAAAACATTTCCTTTCGGAAATCATTTACTATAACAACAGTGTTATAGTCCACCATTTCCTTCTATTTCTCGAAAACGTCTATTTCAACAATGAATGTTGAAATTTATGGTTTCGAATCTTAACACATTTTAAAAACATTGTTAGATCATTTTAATTATATTTAAAACATCACATCCAAAACAATTTCTTTAACATATTATTCACTATTCAAAAACGTGAATATACTTCGTTAACCAATTTCATTATTTCTATACGTTTTATTTTAAAGGATTATTCACTGTCTAAAACGTGAATATAACTCCATTAATAAGTTATAACAATTTACTTATCAAAATAAGTCGTTTGCGGATTTATAAAACAATGTTTATAAATTCCATTTCTATTAGTTTTATAACAACTTCCTTTTATAAATCTCCTTTATTAACCTATCTCAATTTATAACTCAATGATATACTAAAGGTCCATATTATAAGTTAAATACTTATAATTTATTTGTTCACAAAATCGTTCTTTTAAGCTTCCCAAATTATAAATCTTATAACTTATAAGATTCATTTATTTACTCAAATCTATTCTTTCAATAACTTCACAAATTTTATAAACCCATTGCTTATAAAATTCCATTTATAACTTCACCGTTTATAATTCTATAAATTTCATTCATTTACAATTCATTCTAACACTTATAAAAACTCGTTTTATAATTCAAATATTTTTAATTTATAAATATCAATTTATAAATCTTTTATATAAATCAATATATATTATCATTTTAAAACGTCTTTAAACTCCTTTATAAATTTCACCATTTTCTTTGATTTATAAAATAATCAAATTTTATAAATCCTATATTTAAACTTTTTATAATAAATTCAAAAATCCCAATTTAAACTATTTTATAAAATCATTAACCCCATATTTTCAAAAATCAACTTTTAACTATATTTCTCAAAAAATCATAATTTTTATAATATTAAAATTATACGTTTATTTATTTAAAATGAATCAATTCCAAAAATATTTTATAACGTATACTTTCAAAAATCACTTTAATATCCTTTTAAAATTCCAAACTTGGCCCAATGATGCTACACACCAAATAGTCAATCACGACAACAACGACATCATATATCTGTATATGATAATCAACAAATATCAAAATATCTGAAATCAAATAAATACGTTGAGGAATCCAGTTGGATCCTTCCAACCTGTCTTCTTGCATCCAAAGATGTTAGCACAATACCAATTCCGTTCCAGTACGGAATTATCGCGGTATATAGGATTTAAAATATTATCCGCTTAATAGGCGGCGCAATAGGGTCTCATCCTCTATATAATGCGGGAAATGAATTCCAAGTACATAAATAATACCAATTTCACTGTACCGTGAAACATTCGCGGTATATGTTTTTAATAAATAACCTCCGCTTACTAACGGCGTATAATATCTATTTTAACTATCAATAGATAACAATCATCATTCAAACATACATTCAAGAATTTTAAATCTAACTATTTAAAATTAAAATCGAAACCGATTCGATTGAGTGAGAAGTTCTCACCTTGATTTTAATTTCGTTTTCAGCTTTTATTTCGAATAAAATTAAACGAACGTTTAATTTTACCCAAAATTCTCACCAACTCCAAATGACTCCAACCAATTCCATAGCGCAGTGTTCGTCCATACGAACCTAACGCAACTTGTTTTGTACGTTTTCGACCTCGTATGAAAAAGATATGAATTTTTAAAGTTACACGAATTTATAATTATAAATTTACAAATTTATTTTATATTTAAAACCCTAACCAATCCTAGCCGTCCATCCTATCACCTGCAAATCACGGCCGTGACTCCCCTTTCTTCCCTTCCAGGTTGAACGCGCACGACATCACACATAGCCGCCCAAAATTCGTTGAATTAATCTCCTCCCATGTCGACTTTGAAGACGATCGGCCTACGCCACTACGAAGGCCTCGACGAATATCACCTCCACCCTGGACCACGTGCAGCTCGGCCATCACCACAATGTGAAAATCGATGACGAGCGGCCATGAAAGGAAGCCCCTATCTCCCTCTACATCGCGTCATACCCCATCAACTCCGTATGGTTGAAAGCTCTCTTCACGCTCTACAATTTGTTAGTTGAGAACATTGGCTAATTATCGACGGATTGGAAGTAATTGAGGAGGAAAGAAACGAAAATTCTGGCCATAGATTTTAAACAAGCGGCGGCCTGACCTAATTAGGGTTTTCTGAATGCAAATGGTGAAAAATGAGTCCTTTTATAGAAAAAACGACGTACACTATTCATCCCGGATTTTCCGAACTTCAAACGAAGCATGCTAGTTGGCGTTCCTAAGGTTTACCCCGCGTTCCGAACACAATGGAACGTGTTTCGGAAGCTAATTCGATCATCTGTGCGAGTTATGGCAATAAACGTTCGATTTTAAAATTAAATCGGTAAATCAAATTTCTAGGCGTTTTAGCTTGCCCCGGACAAACGATAAATCCGATTGACACGAAATTTGAAACCATACAATAATATCATATTACGGATCCGATGAAACTAGTTTCGTCGAAATCCGAGACTGTTAGAAAAATGGCTATTTTAACTCGTCAAATAAATATTAAAACAATTTCGATGCGTTTCTAGCTTCCACGGTCAAACGAAAACTTCGATTGCTACGAAAATTGAAATCCGATAATAACAAACTATTACGGATCCAATGGAACTATTTTCGTCCAATTCTGAGACTGTTCGAAAAATGGCTAATTTCACTAGTCGATTTAAATATTAAAATATTCAATTTTCACAAATAAAGTTTAAATTCAATTTTAAAAGTTCTATAACATCATTATAACTTCAATATGATAAAATAAAATTTTACAAATCATTTTCAATCATATTTAACCCAATTTTCAATTATTTACGTAATTTCAACTATTAAATTATCGATTTAATTATCCAATTAAATCCAGATATTCGAAATAAATTTTTATTCGACTTATAAATTTCACTTATTAATATTTAAAATTAATTAAATATGCAAATTTTATTTAATAAAAATTCTGGGCCGTTACAAACTTCCCCACTTAAAAGAATTTCGTCCTCGAAATTACCAAGTAAGAAAAGTTACAGAATCTATTAACTTTCCAAAATCCATAGTTAAACTTCTTACAATATCTTTACTAAGTTTTCAAATCATACCTAGTTATCTTTTCAAACCAAAATCAAAACTCCAAATCAAATTTTAGTTTTCACAAAATTTTCAAAAATTCCCAATTTTTTTTCTAACGCCTTAAATTTTCGAAAAAATTCGCCATAGTCTCCTTTGCGCGACTCGATCCGAAAAAAAGGCAGTATATATATCACAAATATACATCTCATCAAGTGATGAGGCATCCCACAGGGAAAAAGTGTAAAAGTATGATATTTAATCCGAGATATGTACCTTATATTTTATTAGCGAGCATATACGGCTAATATAGCGCGAAAGCGAGCTCCAGTGCGAAGCAAACGCGATCCGCACCTACTAAACACTCAACAAACAGATGAGAAACATGTATATAGACAATAGTATCGATATACAACATATAGCAACATAATAACTATATATGCCAACATAGAAAATGCAGTAAAAGCAATATATTCAACCATGAACCAACTAACATCCATAACCAATAAATATTCATTCATATTCTCATTAATATTTAATGAAATGGGTTTTCAATTTAATCACATTTGATTCACTAACAGTGGATGTTTTTACTAACATTCATTTTCAATTAGTTTATATTCACTAATTCATATTTAAGTTGGTTCACTTCCAAATCAAATTCAATTCTATTTAAGATTCACTTAACTTCCAATTGGATTTCAATTACTTTAGCTTTCAATTTCATTACTCAATTGCATATGGGTTTTTATACAATCAACTAATTATCATATAATAACCAATGTATATTAATTACAACCAAATTCCTTTGCTTATATTCATTCAATTTGGTTTAACACCTTTACTTTCAATTGGTTGAATTAAATTGATTTTCATTCAATTATTCAACTTTCAATTACACTAGCTTTTAATGAATTAACACTTACATCCGTTATTTCTTACCAATTTATTTACATTCAATTGATTTACATTCAATTCAATTACAAAAGTTGAATTTCATTACATAACTCAAGTTCACATTTATCACTTAACTTTATTATTTTACTTTGATACCAAAATCAACTTCATTCAACATTACTTAAGTTATATTCCATTTAAACATTATTTGGCTTTACTTAGCTTAAATTCCCACTTATAAATCCAATTCAGAATCCAATTCTAAAGTAAATTTTATTTAACCTTTACCAAAGTCAAATTTCATCACTTATTCAAACTCATTTTTTATTTACAACTCATATTCATAAATATATTCAATAGTTTCACTTCTTATATGTATAAGTTTATTTCACAACTGTAAATCACTTAATTATAATTTCATACTTATAATTTTTTTGCTTATACAATTACTCCTTAATTTGGATTATTCAAACATCTTCTAATTAACTTATATATATTCTTACATTTTCAACAACCAAACAATCAACTTACATACACTTTAATAATTCTAAAAAATTATCCCTTTATATATAAAATATACTCAAGGTAAAATTATTTCATTTACCCAATTTAAAACAATATCGTGTCGAATTGTTCTGTACAAGTGTTTAGAGATCCCTATCAACAACGTTAGTTACTCATATTAACCAGAATCCATGCACCACTCAACAAACCAATCATCACAATATAAATCAATTTGATATTCACTAACAAATACGCTCTCATAGCTATTATTACACTAAAACTCATTCTAGAGTACTACTGACTCTATCTCTAATGAGTAATACCCAACAGAGCCATGGTTGTCGCTTAACCATATGCTCTGATACCAGATGTGAGGACCTGCAAATCCGTACTCCTTGAATAGACACTAATCTCCAGTGATTAACTCAAGATGAACGGAAATACGAATTCTTAGGGTTTAAAAAAAAAGAAAAAGATAGAAGAAGAGAGAAAAGATAGAACAGAATAGAAAAAAACAGCAGAACAATATCTGAATCTCACAATCGCAGCGGAACAACATATAATAGATAAATGAATAATCTTTAAACAAAGAACTATATCAGTTATTACATTACATTACATTACATTTCATTTCACTACATTTCATTTCACTACATCACATTTCATTTCATTACATCATCAGAGTGTACAACTATCAAACAACAACAAACAACGGAAAAAGAAATACTATATACTAGTGAATACGCCATGCCATCCATCTTGCCTCCAGCAATTCCTGAATTCCAGAATATCCTGATAAACTGACTCTTGACTGCCCGTGTGGAAATTGGTGGGCACCCAGAGTTTAGGAAGGAAAACAATAAACTCCGAGTCAGTCATGTGACTGGTGTGAGAACTAAAACAGTTTATTTTTAAAACAAAGTACAAGATACTTTTATAATAGATTCGCAATGCTTTTTAAAAATGAGACTACCATAAGGCCTCCCGCACACGCACACAATGCAAACGCAGAATCGGAGGAGATTTCTCCTTATGATAGTCAAAGATGCTTGATACGCATTAAAAAGAAACATTTGATATTATTACTAGTGCATAGTGTAGGAAAAATCATTTTGAAAGTAAAGATATAAATCTTAGCCAGCATAGGCATTTCGCACTTATGCCTACTATAGCTACCATCCAAACAGTGGTGACCACCATAAGTGAATGATAGGTTCTACAACTAAAACCGTACAAGATCGTATTGTTTCTTTGGATTTCCAACAAATGGTCAGGCCAAGGAACTTCCCATTGCCACATGGAAACGCCTCTGGAATGACGTCCCGAGAACCAATACAGGATAATTTTATAATAGATTCGCAATGATTTTTAAAAATGAGACTACTATAAGGCCTCCCGCACACGCACACAATGCAAACGCAGAATCGGAGGAGATTTCTCCTTATGATAGACAAAGATGCTTGATACGCATTAAAAAGAAACATTTGATATTATTACTAGTGCATAGTGTAGGAAAAATCATTTCAAAAGTAAAGATATAAATCTTAGCCAGCATAGGCATTTCGCACTTATGCCTACTGTAGCTACCATCCAAACAGTGGTGACCACCATAAGTGAATGATAGGTTCTACAACTAAAACCGTACAAGATCGTATTATTTCTTTGGATTTCCAACAAATGTTCAGGCCAAGAAACTTCCCATTGCCACATGGAAACGCCTCTAGAATGACGTCCCGAGAACCAAACCGGATCTCTGCCAACACAAGGCCGGGTTACCCCTAACTGGGTAACTACTGACACGAATATGCCATCCCCCGATCGTAACCGATCTACATCCGAGGATCCTCAATTTCCAACAACCACAAAGTAATAAGTTTGCAACAATAACATAGGTTAAGTATCTGGGCTCCATACCATGATATCACCTCTATCCAGAAGGAATGACATAAACTAAAGGGTGCTACCCCTAATAACTTGCTGCATCCTTCCTGTTTTGACCATTTCCGGGGTGTGAGGTCCGACGAAGTCTCATCCACAAAGCCACGGTTTGGTACAAAGCCATGCTTTGGGTCAACAAATGATCAAAGTAATGATCACAAAGATAAATGATCAAACAAATGATCATATCACAAATGATCAACAATGATCATTTCACAGCAACACTCAACATGTCACATTACCAAATTGGGAATATATTGCTGATAAACATCAACTACATAACCTCTGAGCTCGTACGTCTCCGATAAGGGTGTTAAGCTAAGAGAATAAATTCTCCGCCACCAACAGAAATATATTTGAAAGAAATCAGCTTTATATCTTAATTTGTAATGTCAGACATACTATCCATACAAGTCTGTTCCGGGATCGAACAGAACCGAAGGCACTTACAAAGAAGTCCTTGCAATCCGGATATTCACTAATCACGTCCGGACTTCCCATCACATATGGAATCTCTATACCGGGGCCATTCGGTGCAGAAACATTCGACGGTAATCCTTCCGTTTTCAAAAATATCCGGTCTTCAACACCGGTCTTCAAATGCAATTCATAACGACGTATCACATATTCGGAATGGGTTATACGACCCCAAGGTCCTTTCCCGGCTAACCCGAATAGTGAGCGCTTATTCAAAAAAATAAGTGTGGCATTCAAATTCAAACAAATCACAATAAATACATATTCAAAGGTAAATATTGATAGTTGGTTATCGAACTATCAATGGATATGCACAACATCACCAGATTCCAAATAATTTTTCAAATTATTTATTTTCCAAAAATATCTTTACAAGATATATAATTTTCACACTTCAACCATTTAAAAACAAATTTTCAAATCACTTTTCATCTTTACCACATTTGAAAACAAATTTCAAACATTTTCCTTACGCGGAAATACTTTCATTTCAACAAGGTTCATTTAAACCAATTTAAATAAATCCTTAACGATTAACTTTATATTTACGTTCCAAATCCGTAAATTAATTCCCACACTTCAAAAAAATAAATCAACATTTATTTTTAAAACGAATTTCCCTTCCTTTTATAAATTCCATAGTGAATTTACAATTCCAAAATATCTATGAATATACGATGTCCAAATCGATTTCTAATATTCATTTTCAATTTATCTTTAAAAGATAAAATCTCAAAATATTCACTTCATATTGGAAAACATTTCCATACTTATTTAATAAGTAATTCACAAATCTTTTTATTTTCTACACTTGGAAAATATTCAATATACTCACATCGAAATTAAGTATATATTTCATTCTTTAAGGAAATCATTCTCTTAAACATATTTATTTAGGCCAAAACGAATGTTGCGCAAAACATCGTTACGACAACCCAAAATCACTAGTATAGGGATTCGAAATTAAAATAGATATATAAATCCCAATACTATACAAAACATTTCCTTTCGGAAATCATTTACTATAACAACAGTGTTATAGTCCACCATTTCCTTCTATTTCTCGAAAACGTCTATTTCAACAATGAATGTTGAAATCTATGGTTTCGAATCTTAACACATTTTAAAAACATCGTTAGATCATTTTAATTCTATTTAAAACATCACATCCAAAACAATTTCTTTAACATATTATTCACTATTCAAAAGCGTGAATATACTTCGTTAACCAATTTCATCATTTCTATACGTTTTATTTTAAAGGATTATTCACTGTCTAAAACGTGAATATAACTCCATTGATAAGTTATAACAATTTACTTATCAAAATAAGTCGTTTGCGGATTTATAAAACAATGTTTATAAATTCCATTTCTATTTATTTTATAACAACTTCCTTTTATAAATCTCCTTTATTAACCTATCTCAATTTATAACTCAATGATATACTGAAGGTCCATATTATAAGTTAAATACTTATAATTTATTTGTTCACAAAATCGTTCTTTTAAACTTCCCAAATTATAAATCTTATAACTTATAAGATTCATTTATTTACCCAAATCTATTCTTTTAATAACTTCACAAATTTTATAAACCTATTGCTTATAAAATTCCATTTATAACTTCACCGTTTATAATTCTATAAATTTCATTCATTTACAATTCATTCTAACACTTATAAGAACTCGTTTTATAATTCAAATATTTTTAATTCATAAATATCAATTTATAAATCATTTATATAAATCAATTTATAAATTTAAAACATCTTTAAACTCCTTTATAAATTTCACCATTTTCTTTTATTTATAAAATAATCAAATTTATAAATCCTATATTTAAGCTTTTTATAATAAATTCAAAAATCCCAATTTAAACTATTTTATAAAATCATTAACCCCATATTTTCAAAAATCAACTTTTAACTATATTTCTCAAAAAATCATAATTTTTATAGTATTAAAATTATACGTTTATTTATTTAAAATGAATCAATTCCAAAAATATTTTATAACGTATACTTTCAAAAATCACTTTAAAATCCTTTTAAAATTCCAAACTTGGCCCAATGATGCTACACACCAAATAGTCAATCACGACAACAACGACATCATATATGTGTATATGATAATCAACAAATATCAAAATATCTGAAATCAAATAAATACTGTTGAGGAATCCAGTTGGATCCTTCCAACCTGTCTTCCTGCATCCAAAGATGTTAGCACAATACCAATTCCGTTCCAGTACGGAATTATCGCGATATATAGGATTTAAAATATTATCCGCTTAATAGGCGGCGCAATAGGTGTTGATTCATGGGTTTTGATTCATGACACAAGCTTCAGAGATCATAAGACGAACTACAAGGAGAATACTATACAAAGGCGACATAAAGAGAATAAAAGTAAATTGTGCACTACAAAGGAGACAAGACTACAATCCAGAGATTAGTATTAATATTTCATTATATTGAGTCTTAGAATATTGTTAAAATCATTCCTCAAGAATCATCATTCACATTCAAATAAACTTGCTTGCATATTTTAATCAAAATCAAGTTTACAAAAAATGCATGGAGCGGGGATCGAACCCAAGTCACTAGTTTGGAAGGCAAGTACCTAACCAAATGAGCTACTACTGTTTTTGTTTAACAACAGGCCGGCTGACCGGCCAGTATCTTCGGTCGACCGACCCTGTAGTCAGTGCACAGGTACTCTCTGTTTTTGTACACGATTTCAAACTCAGCTGACCGGCCAGTTTTTCCGGTCGACCGACCTGCATATAACGGCTAGTTTTCTGAAGAGTTGCGATTGTTTCATGAAGAGATATGTCCCTCAATTCAAGAGGTACGGACACAACTTTTGATTGAAACTCTTCATCAAAGATTGTAACTATTCTACAACTATATAAACATGTTCAAATCACTTCTACAATTACCGATTCTTGTTCATAATTCTGCAATCTATTCTCTATTTATTTCTGGAAAGAAAAGCATTCATTCTAATTCAATATCTCTAGAATCTCTGAATTAATTTATATACTTCGATTCTACGAGATTATCTTTCTTTTAAATCTTCACATACACTACATATTCTTGAGGATTTGATTATAGGAAAGTTGTACTATCAAAAGACAATCAGTGTTATTCAGAACACATTCGTCAACAAACTATTTGTATTGAAGTTAAAGTCCTCTTCGGCTGTTGAGGCGGAAAAATTCTTGTTCGGCTGCTCAGGTGTCGGATACCTATTCCTCCGGGTGAATTGAGGGGTTTGGTTTAAATCCAGAGGGTATTCTGGGACTGGACGTAGAACGGGAAGTTCAAACCAGTATAAAAATTCCTGGTGTGCTTACTTTAATTTTTATTTTACTGCTATTATCAGTTTCCGCATTTATATACCATATTACACGATCCTTAGTACTACACGTACACTTTCATTTGTTATCAGAGCAAGGTCATCCTATAACCGTCACAAAGTTATTTGATATTTATTTCTAGTAATATGGCAACGACACAAACTAACGATTTTGGCACTAACACTAATACTAATTTCACAGAGGGTCAATCAACTTCACGACCTCCATTTTTTAATGGTATAAATTATAATTATTGGTCAACTAGAATGAGAATTTATATACAATCTAGGGGATTTGATATTTGGAATATTATACAAAGAGAGTACATAACTCCTACTGGAGAATACTCAACTTGGAGTAACACACAAAAACTAGATGCTACATCAAATGCAAAGGCTATGAATATTTTATTTTGTGCATTAGATAGAAATGAATTCAATAGAGTTAGCATGTGCACTTCAGGTTATGAAATTTGGAGAATACTTAAGATAACACATGAAAGTACAGACAAAGTTAAATTAAGCAAAATCTCTATGTTGAAAAATCAATTTGAAAATTTCAAAATGAGGCCAAATGAATCTATAAATGACATGTACTCTAGATTTCAGGATATTTATCATGCTCTATTATCACTAGAACAAATGTTTATTGATTTTGATGTTGTTACAAAAATCTTAAACTCTTTAACGGACGAATGGGAAAGAAAAGTCTTAGCCATTGAAGAAGCAAGTGATTTGTCAACATTAAAACCAGAAGAATTGATAGGTAATCTAATGTCCTACGAAGTAAATTTGCAGGCAAAAAGAAATGGAGCACAAGAAAAGAAAAATGTGGCTTTTCAAGCAGAAAAAGATGATTCCGACTCAGATAATGAAGATATAGCAATGATCGCTAAAAATTTCAAAAAGTTTTTGAAATTCAACAGAAATAAATTCAAGGGAAACAAAAATAATTCCAACAACATTTCTAATAGCTGCAAACCATCATCTTCAGCAATGGAATGTTATGAATGTCACAAGAAAGGTCACATGAAGAAGGATTGTCCAGAACGCAAAAAGAGCTATTTTAAGAAGGACAAAACCAAACGAAGATCTTTTTCTATCACTTGGGATGACACTGACTCATCATCCTCTTCAGAGAGTGAAAGTGATAATGAACAAGCAAATGTGTGCTTCATGGCTTCATCAGACGATGTAAGTAATTTTACTTTTGAAGATTTAGTTGAAATAAATTCTGAATTAGTAAATGTAGCAAAGCAACTAAAAAAGAAAAATAAGGAGTTGCAAAGAAAGTTAGATAGAACAGTCTTAGAAGTAGGTATGCTGAAAGATGAGAAGAAAATATTAGAAGAAGAACTTGAAAATTCTCAACTGTCAAATTCTAATTTATCATCTCAAAATTCATCAATATCTGAAGAACTAGAATTCAAAAGTATAAAAATGATGATTTACTTTTCAAAAATAATAGTTTAAACTCTAAGATTAAGGATTTAGAGTTAGAAAAATCTAGTCTTAAAATAAAATTTGATGATATATCTGAAAATGTATCTAATTTTAATAAAGAGAGAGAAAATTTATCCAGGATTATTGAAAATTCTCAACCTGCTTCAAATAAGAAGGGATTAGGTTATGTTAAGAATTCAAAAACTCACAATGATAAAAGTGGTTTAGGATATAATAAAACCGATCGTAGAAATAGCACTAGATATGCTTTCATGTATAGTAAAAATGATAGTGCTAGTACTAAATTTCGAGTAAAGCCTAAATCCAATTTTTATAGAAATTCAAATACTACTATGACCTATAATGTTGATAATTTCTTTAGAAGTACAAAATCATTAACAGGAAATATGAATAAAAATTATCTAAGTATATGGGTTCCTGTTAATTGGAAAAATAGAGAAAAATACATTGATGATTATTTTGATATGGTAGTTAATAATGAAAATTATATTTATAAAGGTTCAACACACCCAAATGGGTATGGTTTCCTAAAATTTAGGAAATTATAAGAAGCCTGGGTATCGCATGCTTTAAATGTTAATTTTTCTGATACCTTACATTATAAGTAGTAGTTATTTTGTTTTATATTGTTCTATGTTAACACTTATGTGAAATATAATTTATATCATCAGTTAAACACTCCTTTTTGTCGATGACAAAGGGGGAGAAATATATAAAAGCTAACAAGTTTTTGCAGAAAAGTCGCCATATATTCAGGGAGAGAATTACAATATATACTACTTCGTCACATAAGTATTGTCATCAATCAAAAAGGGGGAGAATGTTGATTCATGGGTTTTGATTCATGACACAAGCTTCAGAGATCATAAGACGAACTACAAAGAGAATACTATACAAAGGCGACAAAAAGAGAATAAAAGTAAATTGTGCACTACAAAGGAGACAAGACTACAATCCAGAGATTAGTATTAATATTTCATTATATTGAGTCTTAGAATATTGTTAAAATCATTCCTCAAGAATCATCATTCACACTCAAATAAACTTGCTTGCATATTTTAATCAAAATCAAGTTTACAAAAAATGCATGGAGCGGAGATCGAACCCGGGTCACTAGTTTGGAAGGCAAGTACCTAACCAGATGAGCTACTACTGTTTTTGTTTAACAACAGGCCGGCTGACCGGCCAGTATCTTCGGTCGACCGACCCTGTAGTCAGTGCACAGGTACTCTCTGTTTTTGTACACGATTTCAAACTCAGCTGACCGGCCAGTTTTTCCGGTCGACCGACCTGCATATAACGGCTAGTTTTCTGAAAAGTTGCGATTGTTTCATGAAGAGATATGTCCCTCAATTCAAGAGATACGGACACAACTTTTCATTGAAACTCTTCATGAAAGATTGTAACTATTCTACAACTATATAAACATGTTCAAATCACTTCTACAATTACCGATTCTTGTTCATAATTCTGCAATCTATTCTCTATTTATTTCTGCAAAGAAAAGCATTCATTCTAATTCAATATCTCTAGAATCTCTGGATTAATTTATATACTTCGATTCTACGAGATTATCTTTCTTTTAAATCTTCACATACACTACATATTCTTGAGGATTTGATTATAGGAAAGTTGTACTATCAAAAGACAATCAGTGTTATTCAGAACACATTCGTCAACAAACTATTTGTATTGAAGTTAAAGTCCACTTCGGCTGTTGAGGCGGAAAAATTCCTGTTCGGCTGCTCAGGTGTCGTATACCTATTCCTCCGGGTGAAGTGAGGGATTTGGTTTAAATCCAGAGGGTATTCTGGGACTGGACATAGAACGGGAAGTTCGAACCAGTATAAAAATTCCTGGTGTGCTTACTTTAATTTTTATTTTACTGCTATTATCATTTTCCGCATTTATATACCATATTACACGATCCTTAGTACTACACGTACACTTTCAATTGGGTCTCATCCGCTATATAATGCGGGAAATCAATTCCAAGTACATAAATAATACCAATTTCACTGTACCGTGAAATATTCGCGGTATATGTTTTTAATAAATAACCTCCGCTTACTAACGGCGTATAATGTCTATTTTAACTATCAATAGATAACAGTCATCATTCAAACATACATTCAAGAATTTTAAATCTAACTATTTAAAATTAAAATCGAAACCGATTCGATTGAGTGAGAAGTTCTACCTTGATTTCAATTTCATTTTCAGCTTTTATTTTGAATAAAATTAAATGAACGTTTAATTTTATTCGAAATTATCATCAACTCCAAATGACTCCAATCCAATTCCATAGCGGAGTGTTCATCCATACGAACCTAACGCAACTTGTTTCGTGCGTTTTCGACCTCGTATGAAAAAGATATGAATTTTTAAAGTTACACGAATTTATAATTATAAATTTACAAATTTATTTTATATTTAAAACCCTAACCAATCCTAGCCGTCCATCCTATCACCTGCAAATCACGGCCATGACTCCACTTTCTTCCCTTCCAGGTTGAATGCGCACGACATCACCTATAGCCGCCTAAAATTCGTTGAATTAATCTCCTCCCCTGTCGACTTTGAAGACGATCGGCCTACGCCACTACGAAGGCCACGACGAATATCACCTCCACCCTGGACCACGTGCAGCTCGACCATCACCACAACGTGAAAATCGATGACGAGCGGCCACGAAAGGAAGCCCCTATCTCCCTCTACATCGCGTCATACCCTATCAACTCCGTATGGATTGAAAGCTCTCTTCACGCTCTACGATTTGTTAGTTGAGAACATTGACTAATTATCGGCGGATTGGAAGTAATTGAGGAGGAAAGAAACGAAAATTCTGGCCATAGATTTTAAACAAGCGGCTGCCTGACCTAATTAGGGTTTTCTGAATGCAAATGGTGAAAAATGAGTCCTTTTATAGAAAAAACGACGTACGCTATTCATCCCGGATTTTCCGACTCCAAACGAAGCGTGTCGGTTGGCGTTTCTAAGGTTTACCCCGCGTTTCGAACACAATAGAACATGTTTCAGGAGCTAATTCAATCATCTGTGCGAGTTATGGTAATAAACGTTCGATTTTAAAATTAAATCGGTAAATCAAATTTCTAGATGTTTTAGCTTGCCTCGGACAAACGATAAGTCCGATTGACACAAAATTTGAAACCATACAATAATATCACATTACGAATCGGATGAAACTAGTTTTGTCGAAATCCGAGACTGTTTGAAAAATGGCTATTTTAACTCGTCAAATAAATATTAAAACAATTTCGATGCGTTTCGAGCTGCCGCGGTCAAACGAAAACTCTGATTGCTACGAAAATTGAAATCCGATAATAACAAACTATTACGAATCCAATGGAACTATTTTCGTCTAATTCTGAGACTGTTCGAAAAATGGCTAATTTCACTAGTCGATTTAAATATTAAAATATTCAATTTTCACAAATAAACTTTAAATTCAATTTTAAAAGTTCTATAACATCATTATAACTTCAATATGATAAAATAAAATTTTACAAATCATTTTCAATCATATTTAACCCAATTTTCAATTATTTACGTAATTTCAACTATTAAATTATCGATTTAATTATCCAATTAAATCCAGATATTCGAAATAAAATTTTATTCGACTTATAAATTTCACTTATTAATATTTAAAATTAATTAAATATACAAATTTTAATTAACAAAAATTCTGGGTCGTTACAAAAACTATATTGTTCGGATAGATAGTCCATTTATTATCTGAATTATAAGTGTATACGATGTTGCTATAATTGTTTTAATCAATTTGATTGCATGATTCTTATTTGCAAAGAGATATGTTTTAAAGTGATATTATTGAGGGGAAACCCATTGCACTAAGTGATGTGGTCTCACTTAATATCAGTAAATCAAGATGTAATAATATTATTCACACCAAACTTTATGTCTGACTCAAAGTTTATGTTTTTTCCCTTAAACTCTTGGGTGCTCAAAATTAATTTAAGTATATTGAGGGTTAAGGTTTTTCACTTTTAGTAGGTTGGATGAATAAAGCTTCCGAAGACATGCAGGAGGCAAAGCTAGCTATATAGGAGCTATTTAGTTTTATTTCCACTGTGATGTATTAAGACTGATAAGTCTATTTAGTACCCTGATCATCCTAGGGGCATCTTCATATGTTGCTCTTGGCATATTTTGTTATAATTATATTTGGTCAAAACATGGGAACCGTTTTGGGGTTATGTATCTGAATATGAAATATTGATTTGAAATGTAGTTAGAAAAGTTATTTTGATCTATGTTTATTTTATTTCATATTCATGTACTTCTAATATTATGGATACCATTAATATTACTGTATTTTATCGTCGGAAGTTAATACTATAGATGACCGCAACATCTGTAGCACTTAGCTTCGGGACTCAAGATAGAGGATGTTATAACTTGGTATCAGAGCATAGTTTTATGAAAAACTTAAAAGAAATTTCAAACTTAAAATGATTTTGAAAAAATAATCCTAAGGAATTAGAGAAAAGATTGGGGTATGGGATAATGCTATAGTAACATATTTGTATTTGCTCTATATAGGTATACGCTTCATCTCTATTCTCCCATCTCTCTTAGGCTATTCTTCTCTATCTTACAATGGCTCGAATGAAGATTTTACAGACATAAGATATGGATGCTAGAAGTGGAAGAGTTAACATTGGTGGGGGAAGCATATAACTAATGGAAATGCCAGATCAAATACAAGGAGGAACCTAGGTCAGGCGCAAGCTTCAAATGTCGGTGCTAGAGTCCCACAAGTTGATATGGGAGCAACGCATCAGTTTTTTTGTTAACATGATGCAAGCAGGAGTTGCTATGGGGTTAGCTAGAGGAAATGATGAAGGAGGAAATCAATAAGCTCCAATGGTTAATAACTATGCTGTTTTGAGTATAGATTATGCTCGGTTAGGGGGAAAGCCATTTATCGATACTGAAGATGCAATCGAAGTGGAGAATTGGTTACTTCATTGCTAGAGGATTTCTGTTAATGTGGGGCTAAATGGTGAGTAGAAAAGGAGACTCGCTTCTATACAACTACAAGGGGCAGCGCTGTGTTGGTGGAATAGTATTACTGTTGGGGTCAATGAGGAGACTATGACTTAGACTGAGTTTAGGAGGAGGTTTGAAGAAAGATTTATATCAAATATTTCTTAGTCTACTCTACTCAAGAAGTTTGCTGAGTTGGAGTTGGGATATGTGATAGTGCTTGAGTATGCAACTAGGTTTGAGGAGCTAGTAAGATATGGATACACTACGATTGATACTGTTATTAAGAGCAATAAGAAGTTCATTCGTGGGTTGAAGCCTGAGCTTGCTAAGGCCACGTTATTGCATATGAGAGACCTAAGCATGTTGTTGTTGAGATGGATTTAAGGCAGGAAGAGATGCTTGCTTATCTTGAAGGAAACAAAAGGCTAAGGATGCCCAAGGAGGGCAGAGCCAGAAGCGGAAGTTTTTCCATAGAAAAGGAGATTAGAATGATGGAGCTGCTAAGAAAGGGAAGGTAGAGGTTGTGTTTATAAGTGTGATAAGAAAGGACACTATTCTCTTGAATGCCAGACATGAAAAGGGAAGAAAGCTGATGAGAAGAAAGGAGTGAGATGTTTCAATTGTGATTAAATTGGACACTATAAGAACTAGTGCAAGGAGCCAGCCAAGGATGGGAAAGGCAAGATCTTTGCATTACGACCCGCTACCTCGAGACCAACAACAAAGAAGAAGGGGAAAGCTGTGTTGGGAGGTGCACTTTTGATTTATGGTAAGTCAGTTAGAGTTCTATTTGATACTGGTGCATCACATTCTTTTACATTTCATTGTTTGGTAGATAAACTTAACCCAGAACCCTCATACCTAGTTACTTCCTTAAGGGTTGCAAATCCGACAAGAGGTTATGCGACTCTTGGGGTAAGATGTGACAACTTAGAGTTTGAATTGTTAGGTCATGTGTTTGCTTGCAGTTTACATGTATTTGATTTCATAGGGTTCAGAATTATTTTGGGTATGGATTGGTTAAGTAAATACGATGCTAGGATATTATGTTATGATAGAAAAATATCATTTAGACACCCTGACTATAGTGATCGGATTGTATATACTGCAGAAACCATAGTTTTGGGGTTAATGCTTTGTTGGGTATTGTGGAAGTAAAAGACGGGTTGAGTCAAGTTTTCGTTGTTATAAAATTTGCAGATGTCTTTGAACCCGCGGTAGGATTGCCGCCGAAATGATCTATTGATTTTCGGATAGATTTGGTACTAAGAGAAGAACCGGTGAGTAGGCCGCTAAGCAGAATTTCACCTACCGAGATGAGGGAGTTAAAGGTGCAGTTAGTGGATTTGGAAGGCAAGAATTTACAAATTGGGGAGCAGCCACAGTGTTTGCAAAAAAGCCAAACGGGTCGTTTAGGTTATGTATCGATTATCTTAAGTTTAATGAGAAGACAATAAAGAATCGATATCCGTTACCCAAAAATGATAGTTTGTTCGACCAGTTGAGTGGAGCTAAAGTATTTTCTCAGTTGGATTTAGCAATAGGGTTCCATCAGCTTAGAGTGGCAGAGGATATTATTCGTTTGATGGCGTTTAAAACCAGATATGTATCGTATGAATGGTTAGCGATGCCAATCTGACTAACTAATGCGCCATCATTCTTTGTAGATTTGATGAACCGAGTTTTCCAAGGGCATTTGGATAGGTTTGTATTGATATTCATAGATGTTATTTTGATATACTCTAAAGATAAAAGAGAGCATGAAGTTCATCTTAGAGTGGTGCTTGAGACGCTGAGACAACATCAACTGAAGGCGAAATTTTCGAAATGTCATTTCTAGAAGAAAGAAGTGAAGTTTCCTGGTTATGTAGTCTCAGAGAAGGGGTTGTCAGTAGATCCGACTACGATCAAGGTAGTGAATAATTGGAAGAGACCAGAGACAGTGACTGAGATAAAGAGTTTTCTTGGATTAGCTGGGTATTATCGAAGATTTATAAGGATTTTTAATGGATAGCGGCGCCGATGATCAAGCTAACATGAAAGGATGTGAAGTTCATATGGACCGATAAGTGTGAGGAGGCATTTCAGAAGCTAAAACACTTATTGACAAATGCACCTGTGTTAGTTGTTCCTAAAAGGAATCGGGATTTAGTAGTGTATAAAGATGCATGTGGAACATGATAAGGAGCTGTGTTAATGAAAAGAGGTAAAGTAATAGCCTATGCTTCTCGACAGCTTAGACCACACGAGGTTAGATATCAAATTTATGATTTGGAATTTGCTGCATTTATTTTTGCATTAAAGGTGTGGAGACATTACCCGATGGGAGAAAATTCGAGTTATATATGGATCATATGTTGCTGAAGTATTGATTCTCTTAGAAGGAGTTGAATATGAGACAGTGGACGTGGTTAGGGTTTTTAGCCGCTTATGACTTTGGTATGAGTAAACACTGGGAAAGGACAATATGGTTGCAGATGCACTTAGCAGAAAACATTAGAATGCAGTTTTGGCAATGATATCTAAGTGGAAAAATTTAGAAGCGTTAACTACATGCAAAGTACAGCGGACATCTAAGAGTGGTTCTAGTACAAAAACCATTATGTTGTCATGTTTAGAAGTTCAACCAGTGATGATCAAAAGGATTGCTTCTAAGCAAGGAGAAGATCCATTATTAGCTAAATGGATTAGAAAGTTAAGAAATGGAACGGAGAGCGATGACTTGAAAGATTTTAGTCTTGTCCAGGATGGATGGTTGAGAAAATAAGGATGAGTGTGTGTTCCAAATGTAGGAAACATTAGGAAATAAGTTTTGGAAGAATACCATCGTTCAAAGCTCACTATTCATCTGGGAGGAACTAAGATGTACCGGGATATTAAAAGGAGTTTCTTCTGGGAAGGTATGAAGAGAGATGTAGGCTTATGGGTGAAATAGTGTTTGAACTGTCAATAAGTAAAAGCCGAACATCAGAAACCAACTGGGTTACTTCAGCCTTTAGATGTTCCTGTATGGAAATAGGATTCTATCTCAATGGATTTATAGACGGGTTGCCAAGGTCAAATAGAGAAAATGAAAGTATACAAGTCATAATGGACAGGTTAGCCAAGTGTGCCCATTTCATTTCGGTTTAGTCAACCAAGACGACGCCTATTTTGGCTAAGTTGTCAATGAAGAATATAGTTAGACTGCATGGAATTCCTAGTAGTGTAGTAAGTGATAGAGATTCCTTGTTCATTAGCGAGTTCTGGAAAAGTCTATAGGATACTTTAGGTACCAAGCCCAAGATGAGTATCACTTATCATCCGCGGACAGATGGGCAAACGGAAAGAGTTAACAAAATCTTAAAAGATTTGTTACGAGCTTGTGTGCTAGATTTTAAAGGATCATGGAAAGACCATCTACACTTAGTCGAGTTTTCATATAAAAACAGTTATTAGGCTAGTATAGGAATGACACCGTTTGAAGCTTTATATGAAAGGCCACGCAAATCTCATAATTGGTTAGAGATCGGGGATATGTTAGTTCTTGTCCATATTTGGTTAGAGAAGTGCAGAAAAGATTGAGTTCATTTGAGCTAGAATGAAGAAAGCTCAGACTAGGCGGAAGAGTTATGCTGATAGAAGACGGAAAGACTTAGAATTCTCAGTTGGAGATCATGTTTTCGTCAAGGTATCACTGATGAAAGGTGTAATTCAATTTGGAAAATATGGAAAATTGGCACTGAGATTCATTGGACCATTTCCTATTGTAGAGAGGATCGGGAAACTCGCATATAGAGTGGATTTACCGAACAGTTTGGCAGGAGTCCACGATATTTTTCATAGTTTTCATCTAAGGAAGTGTATTTGAGATCCAGAGACTAATATAGCACTAAATATGTTAGATGACTTAGTAATGGAGCTGAATTTGACTATAGTTAGAAAACCAGTTTGTATAGTCACGAGAGATGAGAAGAGGCTAAGGAACAAGACAGTCAGATTTGTTAAAGTCCAGTGGATTGACGACGAGAGAGACTGTACTTGGGAAACTGAGAGCAGGATTAGAGATACTTATCCTGACTTGTTTCATGGTATGTTTTACATTTATGATTGATTTTGATGAGTGCCTTATCGTAATTTTAAGGACGGAATTCTTAAAGGATGGGAGTCTGTAATGACCCTATTTTTGACTAACATTATTTAGGATATTTAATTAGGTAAATTAAATAATGTAAATGGTAAAGGGATTGAGATTTGAAAAATAGAGAGTAGTCATGCTAATAAACTAGGAGGGAAATAAAATGAAATAGATAAGGGTAATAGGATAAGAGCAAAATAGAAATAAGTTATATTCTTATAACCTAAACCCTCATGCACTCTCATTTTTCATGTTCACAAACAAAACTAAATTCTAGAGAGGCTGGCCACCATTAGGAGAAAGCAAAGAAGAAGATAAGCAAGATTTCAACTGGAAGAAGCTTAATCAATTTAATTCAAGAGAAAATCTCAACTCCTTAACAACAAGCTAAGGTGAATAATAGGTTACATCTCATATTTTCTTATTTTTGGTTCTAGATTAGACCCGAATATGTTTTACAAAGTATTATGCCATGTTTTGAATGGTAAATAGATATATATGCTTGTTGATGAATTTTGTTTTTTCATATAGATTTTTATGATAATTTATGATTGAAAAATCTATCAAATGACACCTAAATGCCTTTTGATTGTGATATAAGTTCAAAAATAATATTTTAGAGATGGGTTTTAGGTTTCATAATTTTATGAATTAACGCGGATTTATTATGAATTTTCTAGTGAAGAAAATGGTTAAATTAGGTTTAAAATTAATTATGGCTATTATATGTTAGCTTTGGGTTAGAAATTTATGTATGTTAGAAAACATATTAAAGTGATATATGCGAATTTTTGGAGAATTTTTCTAAGTGTTTTAATAAGTATATAAAATTATTTAAGGTATGAGATTCAAATGTTTTATATGTTTATAAAAGGAGAAAGACCAATTTGTAAATGTTTTAAATTGTTAATCTCTGAAATTCAGCAGCATTTTTAGAATTTTTTTTGGAAAAGTATCGGTAACCACTCATATGTTGACAAACAAAGCAAGTTAGTTAGAAAGAAATTACTTTATAAGTTAAAAAATCAGTTTTACATGGTTTGCTGCTTTGCCACTTTCGATAGCTACCTTTCAGTTTCATACTTCCGCCTCTATCCTAGTCGAAACCAGTACACACGGTATCAAAGACTTGGTACGTAATGGAGTAGAGATATGCGAAAGGTATAGAGTCAAAACGAGCTTTTGAAGGGGTCGAGGCCTTGTTTTGATTTCAAAACAATGCTTTCGAATGAGGTACCTTTCGACTTAGTTAAGTGTTTTAAAGAAAAGAGCTTTCGAAAGAGGTTGCCGCCTTTGTTTTAAGAATATGCTTTCAAAGCGGTCGAAACCCCACTGCCACATGTTACCTTTTGAAGCAATGCCTTCGAAAGGGTTCTTTCGCTTTAAACCCTAAGCCGCTTCTCCAATGCTTTTGAAGGGGTTGGTTTTGGCACCATCCACTTCTTTTATTTATAAAAATGCTTTCAAAAGATTGCTTTCATCCTAAATATTTTAAGACCCTTTTGATATTTTTAAAGTTAAACCTAAAGGTTTTAAAAGGAATGGTTTTAAATGGTTTCGAAACTATGTTCCACGTACTTTTACTTGAACCCAATGCTTTCGAAAGGTTTGATTTACGTAAAGGACTAAATGCTTTCGAAAGGTATATGATAAAGGTTTCGAAGGGGTGGTTCCCCAATGTTTTCGAAAGATTTACTTTTAGTGTTTAAATGGAGGGTTTCCAATATTTTCGAAAGGCAAAAGGAAGTGTTTTGAAAAGAGGATGTCTAAGGTTTTATAAAGCATTCGAAAGGGACACTTTTAATGTTTTCGAAAGGTTTAATGTAAATGGTTTCAAAAGGCTATTTTAGCCTTTCGGCCTAAGGTTTCAAAGTAAAGTAGTTAACATGTTTTGAAGACGCACTTTCAATGGTTTCGAAAGAGGTACTTTCAATGGTTTCGAAAGAGGTTTTTTAAAGCTTTTAAACAAAGGTTTCGAATGTTTTCATAAACAATGTTTTGAGTAAAGCATATATCATGGCAAAGAGATTTGAGTAAAGCAAATAATATGTTTTCCTTGTTTAAGTATGATTTAAAGGGTTAAATAAATTTGAAAAGGTTTTCAAGGAAAATTTGATGGGTAGTTAACTCTAAGTAAATTACTTAGATATTTGAATACCACATGGGACCAATATAGGGTCATTCCCTATACATTAGCTATAGCCCTAGCTAATTTAGTCCAAGTTCCATAAGGCTTAATTACAGGTAAGACTTAAATGATGTTACACACAAAAAGGAATATATACAGAGAAGGAGGAAAGGTTATTGGTGAGCCCGCAAAACCATTAGGATCAGGTGACCCTGGGAGAAGTAAACTATCCAGAAGTTTGTCTAATAGATGTTACATTATTTGTTATGTCTTGTAGGCCCGAGTCAGCCAACAGTTAGTAGTTAGCCTATCAAAACTATATTGTTCGGACATATAGTACATTTATTACCTGATTTATAAGCATATGTGATATTACTATTATTATTTTAATCAGTTTGATTGCATGATTCTGATTTGCAAAAAGATATGTTTTAAAGAGATATTGGTGAGGGGAAACACGTTCCACTAAGTGGAGTGGTCTCACGTAATATCAGTAAATCGAGATGTAATAATATTACTCACGCCAGGCTTTATGTCTGACTCGAAGTTTATGTTTTTCCCCTTAAACTCTCGGGTGCTCAGAATTAATTTGAGTAGATTGAAAGTTAAGGTTTTTCAGTTTTAGTAGGTTAGACGAATAAAGCTTTCGAAGACGTGCTGAAGGCAAGCCTTGCTATATAGGAGCTATTTAGTTTTATTTCCGCTGTGATGTATTAAGACCGATAAGTCTATTTAATACTCTGACCATCCATTGAGGCATCTTCAAATGTCGCTCTAGGCGTATTTTGTAATAATTATATTTGATCAAAACCTGGGAACCAATTTGGGGTTATGTATCTAAATATGAAATATTGATTTGAAATGTAATCAGAAAGGTCGTTTTAATATGCATTGATTTTACTTTCATGTGCTTCTGATATTATGAGTACCATTAACATTACCATACCTTTTAACCGGAATTTAATACTATCGATGACTGCAGCATCTGTAGCGTTTAACTTCGGGCCTCAAGATAGGGGATGTTACACTCGACAAGCTTAATTTTCATTCCTTGGGCTTCGATGGCCTCCTTGCAATATTTTTTCGACTCCTCTTAAGCTTCGAGTTTCCCTTCCTTCTCTTTTTTAAGGAGTTCTTTGAGTTCCTCACCGCAGCTGGGCAGAATGTTTTTCTCCCTTTGTAGTGTATCTTTTTCCAAAGCAAGCACACCGTTGCAGTTGAGGGCAGCATCCAGCTCCATTTTGTGAGCCGCTTCTAGACGACAACCCGCCTAGGATGTTTCTTTGGCACTTTTTTCTGCCGCAGTTAGATTCTTTGTCAACTTCAAGACCTGATTGTCTTGATGTTGAATTATTTCTTTATCATAGATCACCTCTTGCTTAAGATTATCAATATCGTGTTGCCTCTTGATAGATACCTTAGAGATTTTTTTCAGCCAAATGTTGGAATGTTTCATGCTGCACAATAATGTCATTGACGCATGCGAGGAAACTCGCTTTAGAACTCCTTGGAATTGTATGAATGGAAGGAAGAAACTTAATCCCATCGAAGCAAATTTTTGGAAAATTAACCTTAAGTCGGCCAAATTTTCTACTGTAGAAGACTTAGGAGCCGTAGTTGGAAAAGCTGGATCAGAAGTAACAAGTGGGTGTTTGCTCAACCTACAATCGTAGGACTATCTGGAACTAGATGAACCAGAATACAGCTCAGGTGGTACAATATTTTGAGGAGCATGGAAAGAAGTCTGATCGTCGCTATGTATAGGAAGATTGGTCTGAACTCCCTGATGAGATGATTGAGATTAAAAGTTATGTTTAGAAGATGAAGACTCCCTTGAGCGACGACTTCTTTCCCGGCTATCATCTCTCTCTCGACATCTGCTCGAGTTTGGATTACAATTGGATTCATACTGTGTTGAGGAGCTCCTCCAACGACCAAAGCCCCGGGATTGAGACATAGCCCCTGCAAACCAAATAAGAGTGCATAAGTGACCATCAAAAGAAAGATAAATGAAAATCGTGCAGTGCAGCGCACGTAATTATGAGTGTCCTAGTGTCCCCCCTGACGGACCAGTAGCTATAGCCTTTCTCATAGGAGTGTTCTCCCCTTTGCTAATAGGAGTAATGTCATCAGCACTCCTGATGAGAGAATTGAGCCCTTCGGTACTGATGTTGGGGAAGTCATAGGTCATGATATCATCGAGGATCGGGAGATTCAAGAACTCTTCCATTGAGCTTTCTAAATGTTGAGAGGAAGACTCTTCTTCAATGGTTGTGATAATAAACTCACGCTCTTTAGCGGTTTTTCTCCTATGAAATTTATAAGCGAGCTTTTTTAACTCTCCTTGTTGGCATGTGAGATTGTGCGCCTTGTGATTTTTCGACCACAAGCGCATTGCCCAAAACTTGCATCAGCATCGCCGGGCTTGTTGGTTTCGATACCTCTAATTTTTCCCTCTTCGGTGTTATCCTGAGCCCTTTCAGCCAGCATTTCTTGGTGGTGTAGCGCTTCCTGGAAGCACGATGCTTCGACCTTCTTCTAACTGCCCAAACAGAGATAACATTCACTGGTTACATGAAATCTGATGTCCCTATCCTCAACTGGTGTGGCACGAATTGCAAAAACCGCCCTTGAGAAACTATCGCCTTTTGGAGGTGGATGGACACCTATGAATTTTCAAAGTGTTAGTTCGTTCAGGATACGACTTGGATTAAAGAATTTGAGAATAAAGTGAAGAAAACACTTACGTCCTTCCAACCATCACCTCATGAAGCCAGGCGAACAACGAACGTAGAACCATTCATGTTTAAAGATACTAGCTTGTTCCAAGCGCCAGTTAGAACTTTACAGTTTGGCGAAGGCTCAAGGAGAGTGTAACAAAGGCTCCCTTTCCATCATTTGAAATTGTAAATGTACCTAATGTCCTTAGAATATGGCTGGTCGAACAGAACATCCATAATAGTATGAAAGTGCCATAAAGGAAAACACAACTTTTCGGAAGCAGCTGAGCGGTAGCTATTCCTAGATAGTTCAGCATCTCTTGGATAAAAAATTGAAAGGCGGCATACATCCGATCCAGCACATGAATTCATTGCATGTCGTATATCCCTCCAAGGGCAAATGAGCTCTATCATTCACTGAAGGGACCAGGATATGTCTAAACGGAATCCCATCTTTAGTGCATAGTTTGCAGAGAGCGGCCTCGCCAATTTTGGAGGCTTGGGAATTCGTCGGGTTATCTTGAAAATCAGCACCTTTTATAGCGTCGGGGCCAGGACTTATATCTTCTACTGAAAGGACAGGAACATCAAATAAAAAGTCAGCCAATAGGCTAGAAACCTTCGGTTCCTCAATTTGACGATCAAGGGAGATTCTGCCAGAAACATTTGCAGAACTTGACTCGGCTTCAGGATTGCTAATTTGTGAAGGTTGTCTAGAAGGCATTGCAGCTAAACGCTCTGAACGTCTAGAGCCCATATAAACTAAACTTAGTAGATAATCGAGATTAGAAAATTTACCTGTCCCCTCGTCCTAAGTGTAAATCAGTGTTGTGCAGTGTAGAGATAAACAATTCAAACTAAAAGGAAAAAGTAAGTGATGAGACTTTGGATTATGACAAAAGTGACCATCATCATTGACCATCTTAACTGGCGTTACGATTGATCAGTTGTGTAAGCTTTGGGATTGACCATTGACACGTCGAAGTGTGAAGTCTATTACTAAAGTCCATATGTTAAGTTTTAGTTCATATTCTAAGTCCCAATAGTTTGGTCATTTAATTTCGAGTTTGATATTGGATACGAAAGTGCTATTGTTTATTATCGTCATATGTTCAAGTTTATTGGGATGAGATTGGTTTGAATTGTTCATCCAAGTGAATATGGATTGGTTTTCAAGTTCAATTCAAACGTTAGAATCTGCTAAGTACCCATAGCCGATCCCTCTATCTACAAACTGATCCCTATTTGTTCCAATCCCTTTCCCTTATAACAACTGTCCCTCTCGATAAGCCCATGATCGATTCCTCCATCCACAAACATGCCATTACCGATCACTTCACTTACTCGCCTTTATAATTTTCCCAAAGCCAACAACCGATCCCTTCTTACTTCATGAACAGCCGATCCCTCCACTTAATAATGCAGACAACCTCTTCCTCCTCAAACTCCAATACCGATCCCTCTCCTTGACCTACCTTCCAACCGATCCTCCCATGCTTCACACACAAAGCACGACCGATCCCCATGCTTCCTTCATCCTTCACCCTTTTCCTTTTCCTCCTCCACTACTTCGCCGAACCCTGCATTTCCATCGTTCAACTCATCACCTCCAAATTGAACGCACGGATAATGCAAACAGAACCCATTATCTCATCACAAATCAAAGTCGTATGCAAGCTAAAAACTACCTATGTGTGTATGTATATGTTGGGGGTGATATATAGAGAAGACAACGGTGATGTTGAATGGCTTGGAGATGATGGAGATTAAAGGGAAGAAGGATCGAATTTGTAGAAGTATGTTGGGTTGCAGTAGATTTTGTTTCAAAATTGAGGAAGGAAGAGAGTAGGAAGGGTTCGGCTCTAAAGTAAAATAAGAAGGGTTCGGTATTGAAGAGGATAAAAGAAAACAAAAGCGAAGTGAATAAGTGAGGGATGGTGATGAAATGTTTAGGCTTATATATGGGAGAAGAGGGTTCAGCCCGCCTTTTCATTCTCCATGAAGCCAGAAGATTATATTCCCAACATAGAAGTGATCGGGTACGATCCCTTGACTTGGGGATCCATCTGATCCCTACTAACTTAATAAAGAGAAGAAAAGAAAGAGAAAAAATAGGAGAAAAGGAGAATGGGGGGATCGGCTAGAGAAGTGTCGATCCTTATATATATAACTGTATATATATAAAAGTAGGAAAGAAAAAAAGGAAGGAGAGGGGGGATCGGCTAGAGGAATACTGATCCCTATGAACATAAAAAGGGTCAAGAGAGAAAGGGGGAGTTTGGCTAAAAGAACGTCGATCCCTACATATGTAAAAAAGGATCGGTTACGAACCTATGTGCATGCAAACATAGACGTAAAAATTATATAAAGTACACATATATAAATTGGAATGTTATTGCATCTAGTTCAATGAAGATCGGCAACGACCTATGAATGTACAAACGCCTATCCAACAGCCAATGACAAGAAAGTGTACCTGAACATGCACATATATAGTCTAAAAGTTCAATTTTTGAAATCGAATGAAATTAAATTCAAATCTGAAACTTTCAAGGTCGAGACTGGATCAGATAGCCAAAGCTTACTAGACTTGTAGAACTGAACATAGATATCAATTGATGTAATATAATCCTAAATTTATACTATTGGAAATCGAGCAAGCATCCTGACGATCTAAGAGAGATTCGATATTTTGGGAAAATAATTCGACGAAAGGATAACGTCAATTCGTAATACTAAATGGATTTCTTGTCGATGCCTTTAACTTTCTTTGATTCAAAGCACATCATGTTAAATGCAAGATGTACTTTGGAGGGCAAGAGTTATCCAATATTTTTACTGCGATATATTCGAACCGATTGGACAAGTTATATTTGACTGTCAGTAAGTCCAGAGCGATGATTGTGGAGTCCAAATATCAAGTACAGATGATAATATGAAACCTTGATCAAATGGAATTGAGAGATATGCAATGCAAAATGTTTGAAGATGGAATATAGTTCAACATAGAGCAGGGATCGGCTATAATCATTCTCCAAGATAGGCATCGGCATATTCCAGCCAAGCAAAAGCAAGTCAATGGGAAACAATCAATATCTCAAGATCCATAATCCAATGCAAATTTTGTGAGCAAGATGTGGGCCCCTATCCTAGGGATCGCACCTCAAAAGGATGAAACAAGAGGGATCAGCACTCTTCCCTCAGTAAGGATCGGCTAGAATTAGGAAATAACTCACCTTGCAGCAAAGGTCGAGTAATAACTCAAATTCTACTAATCCAACTTGAATGAAACTTAGAGGCTAAGCATGTTACAGCAAGAGGAATATCGCATAGGGATCGGACCCTCAAATTCCTCTTAAATAGGGATTGGCACCGATCCCTATTCCTTGGAATTTGGGCCATGCGATCCATCTTATGGGTCCATATGGTTTTGGAGATCATTCTGCCGAATCTTCAGGGAGATATTTCGCCATCTTTCTCTACAAATACAGGTTTGGTTATTCATTTGTAAGGCTTTTACGCTGCTAGTTTCTTTGCACTCTATTGAAACTAAGTATTTTCATTCGATCCCTATTGTACTCAGTTTATAAAGTGATTAATAAAGCTACCTATTCAAAGTGGACGTAGGTAAACAACACCGAACCACTATAAATCATTATGTCCGTGTTGATTTTTGGCTATTTAATTTCTTATTTCCTATGTTTTCATTTTATATTATTCATTTATTTATCTTCAAAACTTCTATTAGACGTTTATGCCATTTTTTATTCCAAACAATGTCCGAATGCGACCAGGGAAATACGTCCTAATTATCTCGTAGGAATCTTACCAACCGTATCTTTAGATCCTATTCCAACCAAGATCTAAATTGCATCATCTTTGATAAGTCATTACTATCCACTTCCACAAATTCTACCGCCACATTAGCCTCCACTATAGCCCCTCTCCTCTATCTTACTGATGAAGCTCATTGAATGGATCGCTTGTAGACTAGTGTAGGGGCCCTCCTTTAATTGCTATGTGGTTAATTTTTTAACATAGTGGGTGACCTATACCCTTTTTCCTTTTTCCAAACGTTTATTTTTGTAAAGCTCTGCTACATAGCACTTTCTAATAGCATCTTGGTATCCATCTACTACCCCCACTCCATGAGCAATGTGGAATTTCATAATCAAATACCGTTGGGCTATAATTGCACAGAAGTTCGATAGGGCGGGCCACCCAAGGAAAGCATTATACATTGAGAATTCATCCACTAAAATGAAAGTTTTCTTTCGTGTATGGCTGATCAGGGATGGCTTCTTAACTCGACAAACAAATCCAGCTTTTCTAAGGACATTTTACCTTCTTTCAAGAAGTCATACAGCTGTTTGTTGCATGGCGTGACATCTTTCATGATAATCCCATCCCTTCAAATTTGGTGTACTGCTAGGTCGAGCGTTGCTAAAATCACCATGGATTCATGTGCGGATATTGGCTCCCATGCAAATCGGTATTGCTAAAAAAAGTATCTTGTCCTGTCCACCACGAGGGGCTTTACCCTTATGTTCCTCACCTATGGCATATACAAAATCTTTTCCATTTTTCAGGGACTTGGCATATCTTTCCTTCTCATCATAACTTTTTTCCACTACATGAGGTCCTCCAATTATGGTGTTAATTATTAATCTCCTCTCCTTCTCATAGTTACCACCGGTTCCCTCTCTCCTATGTTTCCTGGCGGGATTTGTTTTGGTATCTATTACATAAGGATAGAGGGAGCATTATGGTTCTGACATATCATTCTAACTTTTCTTTCTAATGTACTCCTTAATAAAGTCTCATAAATAACGACATTCATTAGTGCCACGTCCGTAGGATCCGTAAATCCGATAATGGTTTGCCTTATGTCAGTTTAAGTCTGCTTTCTCAACTAAGGCCTATTGTACTTAAGCGCTGCTTGTGTCATAAGATAAATGTTTTCCACATTATCATTCAAGTCCTTACATGCATCGAACCTTGGTCCAGGTTTGAACCTTCTTCATTCTAACTCCTTTCCATCTAAGCCACTTTGATTGCTATCCTTATTCTTTTCGGTGAAATTACTTTCGCTTTCCTTTACCATAGCATTTGCACTATTAGATCCTTCTAATGATTTAACTATCAACCCAACTTGTCTTCTAGCTGTAGCCTCCTTCAACCTTATATACTTTGCTTCCTAATACAAGAAATCCTATAAGGTGGTTAGTTTCTCCTTTGTTACCCTTTGGACCATTGTCATGTTTGAGTGTACACCGCCGCATAACGCCATCAAAGTAAATCCTTCATCGGCATTTTGAACCCTAGTGGTTGCGGTGTTAAAAAATAAAGCAGTACCACAAAGCCTCATCCTCCCTCTACTTCACATTTGATAATGAATACGGATCCTTAGCTTGTTCTACATGCACTCGAGACTAGTTGATAAACTTTTCCTTTAGCATTGCCCACAAGGGAATTGAGCAAGGAGGTAGATGAAAAATCAACATCATTGATAGGCCGGCTAGGAATAAGGCAAAGAACTTGCACAAGGCTTCCTTCATTGCTCCACTTATCAGCATATGTTGATTGAACCGCTGTAGATGTACTATGGGATCATCAGACCTTGGTAAGGATCCATGTTAACTAGGCATCGAGAAGTTCCAAGGGTTTTGGGTGATTTTTATCTCTATGGAGAAAGGGCTACCAACTCTAGCCTTATTGCTGCATTCTGCTTGTTCACATTGGACACATTCTCTAATAATCCATGTTATTTTATCTTCTAGTTCAGGAAATGAGTGGAGATTGGCTAACCTTTTCCTTCGAGGTAAAGAGACCCTCTTACTTCTTCTATAATGGCTTGATCTATGATCCTAACCTCAATCTCGACTTCCATCTACTATCATTTCAGCTAAGGTGGGGGAGCTAGAGTGAGAGATGTCAGCTATAGCTTGTCTTGGCTCAACGCATCTCCCCAGTTGGTTTAGCGCTAAACCAATCCATAAGCATAGCTTCGAATAGAATCCTTATTCGTTCCACTTCCCCGGCGTTTAATCTCCCCATTCATTGGTCTACTGATCAAATCTTCTACTAGAATACAACCTCCTTAGCCTTCTGGACCCCCTAAACTGGGATTGTCCTCATGCTTTAGTGTTTTTTGGCTGTTTGCAACTGCCTGCCGATCAACAATAGCTTGTTACTGGGTAGCAAAACTAGTAACGAGTTCTATCATAAATCTAACCATATCGCCTCAGGTTATAACTTCTAGTTCTAGGCTTCTTGATGAATCGTTATCTTGATTGGTAATTAGCAAGCTAACATTCCCACTGGTTATACTAGCACCAGCTTTTAATTTTGGAGGCCTATTGAGAATCTTCTAGTGGAAGCACCAAAAATATTTGCATAAAAAATGGAAAAACACCACCAATCGATTTAATGTAGGGTTGCTTTCACTGAATGTATAACCTAACTACATAGGGACAAAGAAATAAGAAGAAAGCAAAGTAAAATACAGACGATTTTATAATGGTTCGGCAAGAATGTACCTACATACATTATGCATTTTCATTTCCTTCCTTATATATCAATTTTACAATGATTCGAATGCAAAATACAAAGACTTGAGAATAAAATATGGCTCCCAATAGTTTTGTTTGGTATGTCCTATTTGATAGTAGTTGGCCATTACAAAAGTTCTCTCCATTGCTTCTAGAAGCTTGCATATTTATAGGTGTGAAGGTATAGAGTAGTCAAGTCAATAAAATGGGAAGTTTCCTTATTTACCCTGTTCGATTCGATTATTTCAATATATATAAGATACGATCCAGAATTTTCATATATACAGGTTACACTTTCCTTATTTATTTTTCTTCATTTGATAGTAGGTGGATTATTCGGCGTTTGGTTCAGTAGATGGATGCAGCCCATTCTTGGCTTCATTCATCTTTCATCCCCTTGGGTCGGTAAGTGCCGAAAAGCATCGTTATCTAGTAGCTTTGCCACCAACAAGAAACCCTGTCTTGTGCTCTTACTACCGAACATGGGTTTCTGTCTGTTAGCTTAACTACCAAACAGATAAGAATTTGAGTGATTTCCTCTTATTTTGCCCTACTTTTCCACTTGAGTAACTTTAGGGGCTCCTTCCTCCAATCGTTTAGGGCAATTGGACCATGCACTCTATTTATTTCCGTTCTAAGCTCGAACAACCTCATTCCTTAGGCGGAAATGCCCACAACAGTAACACGACATCAAATAGTCAAATATGCACCAATCCACTATATTAGTAACATAAACATTAAATCGTCGAAACCATAATTAGTTACACACTACATAGTAATATGGAAAAGTATTGCAAAACTCATCCTAATGTGATTTCATCCCCACATGACAAACATATATGGTAATTTCAGCACAATAACTAATTATATATGTTGTGGTAATCAAAAGTAATGTATTTATCCATTATTTCCTCTTAAGTGTAAAATTATTTTATTATTGTTTGTTTTGGAAGCACATTTATTTTTTGACCCAGAACAACAATAATTTCTTAAAACGATTATATACTTTAAAATCCTTTCTTTTCAAAATATACTTTAAATATCTCAAACATTGTTATTTAATCAATACTAGTAATTTACTTCAAAACACTTTCAAAAACAATAATATTATTATAATAGGTCAAAAAATATACTCAAACCAGGTTATTATATTGACAAACCATTTATACTATTTTACTCAAAAATAATTATATCCTATTTTAAATCTCAAAGGGTCCTTTTATCATTATTCAAAATAGTAATAAATTAATTTAATGTACTTTTGAAAACACATCTTTACTACTATTTTTACCATTTCCAAAATATCTCTTATTTTATTACTCAAATAAGAATAATGATATTATTTTATTCATGAAATTATTATATTGTTATTTACTAAAAATAATACAATCTTTACAAAAATCATATTATTAAAAATAAAATTTCACTTTATTTTATAAATTACAATAAATTCTCTAATTGCAATTTTAAATAGATTTTTGTTATTATTCACGAGTTTGCTTTGAATTCAGAAATAATAATCTTACTGGATTCTCACATTAATTTCAATATAATCTGTTAAACCACTGCTTAAAAATCTATAAGTAACCTTATTATCATTTATTTATCGATCTTTCCCTAAAATACATTATTTCACCTATTTTATATTAATTAATTTCCATTTTAAATCGATAATTAATGATAATTAAACATTTATGACCCAGTAACACTGAAATTAATGACAAAACAATCAAATAGGTGTGCAATATAAAAAAATTTGAAACAACCAAATGATCATTAATATAATATAGCATACATAAAGAAATGTAAATTTTCATCGATGGATATTTGTTTTGGTATTTTTAAAATAAAAATAACTAAAATTATTTTACCTTGCCATCTTATTTTTGCAATCAGGCCCAAATCTCAGCAAACCATAAGCCAAATCCTCCAGAATGCTGTCGTAAGTCCAATGGAACAAACCATAAGTGAAACTGAGTACGTATGCAAATGTTACGGGGAACAACAAAATATTGATAATGGTAACTCACCTTCTTTGATCGTTTCCAGCTACTGCTTTTAAATAATACCACCTCTGCCTTAAGCAGCCATGTCACCTCCTACTTCTCTCATTCGACTTCCCTTGCCGTGGCGCACCGCCCAACACTCCGAAGCATTGTTTGATTATTAGAAAGTTCCATCGTCATGAGTGATTTTTGTTTTGTAAAACCTATGTAGTTAATATCAAATAATATCATTGATATATCATCGATATATCTCATATCATCCCTAAGTCAATGTTTTTTTAATAAATCGCTTAATATATCATTACTATGATATCGTTCAATATTTGCTAATTTATCGCTCCGATATGTAGTGTAAATATACCCAATATATTTTAAGCATATCTCTCATTATTGTATGTGTTGGAAAAATATATTTACAAATATACTTATCTTCACATTCCCAATATTTTTTTTTGTGTACGGTGAATAACGATATGTAAACCATATTTGAAACCCCAATGCACTATTTTTTCAGTGTTAACTATACACTTTTAGTCTTCTTCATTAGTCTTTCGATAAAGAAAAGTATCCTTATCCTATTATTTTATATGTTCTATTTTCCATGAAAACTTTATCACTAAAACAAAGATCATGAAAGAACTACTTCTATTTTTAGTTATTTTTTAGTTCATCATATCTAATTGGTAATTTAAGTTATGAAATTTCATTTTACTAGTTATTATCATGTACTAAGAACTAAACGTTAAAGGGTAGTAAAGTTGTATATTTGACATATCAAAAAGGAACAAGCTAAAATAGTAGTCGGTATCAAATCAACCTTGCTTATTTGATAAATTAAGCAAATGAAAATGAAGAAACTATAAATTTGGAAAAATTGGGAAAGTAATATAAATGATAATGACTAAAGAAACTAAGAATATAGTATAAAAATGTAGAAAATAATGAAGATGCCCAATATATGAATTTCAAAGTTTTTATGATCCTAAATTACGATTTGTATTTAATAGAATATCTCAAAAAATAGACCGTAGTCTTCAAACTATATGCAATCAGTCTTTGATAATAATCCGACATTATTAATCCAAATATGTAGTAACTTAACATCGGTATAACATTATGACATAGAACAGTATTATTTATACTATGTTCTACACATGTTCGATACTTGATTGATATATTCATGATATTTCAAAATATCTCATATAGGTATTTATCGATAAGTACCCAATACCGATAATAACTACATAGGTTCAAATGCTAATTGTTGTCAATCTGATCACCCATTGCCCAATTAAACTACATGGATCGAATCTACTCGTTGACCACTATACAAAGATACCCTTCAATCTACCTCTAGTAGTCGTTTTCGAAAACCTAAAATGGACGTCTCATATTTTTTTATCAATTTTGACCGCTATGAACACCATCTCCAAAAATGAACATATTATGCATCCTCCACTCACCATGAGTTTCGAATCGATTCATTATAAGGTAGGGCTAGGGCACTTTGAATTTTGAATGATTTTTAATTAATTGGTTAATACTTCATTAAATGTGGAATAGAAAATTCCAGGATTAGGGCTAAAAAAGGAGGATAGAGGCAATAGGTAGGCTTACATAGCCTCATATTTATAGTCATATAGATAGTTAATGTGTCCCATATCTAGTTTGATCTGAAACAGCTACATACTTTTTCTGTAACTTGCAACATTCCTATCTTCGAAACTATGAATTCAACTTTACCAAATTTATAGTTGAAATTGATTAGCTCAGAAAGACTTATGCATCAATTTTAAATATGATATCTAATTCACCCTTCAATTAAAAATCCCTTTTAAATTAATTCAAAATTAATATCATCAAATTTGCGGGTCATTACATTATTCCTCCTATAAAAGAATTGCGCTTAACAATTCCCTAAAGACAACCCTCAACCTAATCAACAAAGTAATCATCATGGGTTCAATCATAAAATACGCGGAAGTATATCACCAATAAACTAACTAATTTTAGAGTAGCATATGATAACCGCATAGCATAATCACTCATGACATAATAATATTCGTTCACAATAATGAATTCAACTTTCTACAAGCACATACACTGGGAACACATACATTTTCTCGATCATGAAATCCAAACTATATCATGTAAGAATAACACTGCAATGACCCAACTTTTCGACCCTCGAATGTCGACACTAATACATCCACAATATCCATATGCCGAGCACACAAGTGTCGAGAAAATAGTTTGTTAGGGTAAAATAAAAATAAACAGAACAAGAAAGAAGGAACACAATATCATAATCTCACAGCAGAACAATAATATACAATATCCAAAATGATAGTACAAAGGGTTACTCTAAAATATAGAGTAGTTTAAGAGTTAGAAACCAAAGCACCGTCATCAGCCTGGACAGTTATAACTGCCCATCCTCACAATGCTGATACATACATAAGAATAGTGCAATGGAAATAGAAATAGATAGATAAACGAAAGCCTCTAGCTCATCTCCTAAAGCTTCAAAGCATCCAAATTAATACCTGCTTTACTCAGCTTACTCGAAAGAGTACACGAGGAATTTAGGAAAAATAAAGCCTACATGTTAGACATAAGTCTGGGATGAGAAACTCAAGATACATGCATCCATATAACAGTAACTTTTGAGACCGTAGGAATCACCTAGTAGTTTTCCCCTTAAAAGAAACTAAACCATCTGATAAGTAAATAAGGGATATAATAGATATATTCTACAGTGCAAAATTTAAAATAAAAAATAGCTTTGTTGCTTGCATCTCGTAACACAACAATATTAAAAATACATCTAAAACACTAAGTTACGTTCGCACATGGAATTTCCATAGAGGTCCCTACTGTAAACTAAAGCCGGCCTCCTACACAAAAGTCAGAAATTACTTTCAAGTGCTATATATCTCTTGATAAAATATACCTTAAAGGAAAACATAGCTGGTCCATGCCTTAACACGTGATACCGATTATCATCAACTCCCACTAGTAATATCGATAAGCATATCTAAATATGGAGTTCATACACCCTATTAGGTTCGCTAGACCCACTGGCTACGCCCTATTATGTTTTCTGTAATTTATGACGGTGAGGTCACGTACAACATCTCTTACACAAGTTTTCATTACTCGAACAGAACATGAATCCTTTCATGGAAGCATAAGTTGTCTGACAATTGATAACCTATAATATTCCACTTCACAACTGCTTCGAAGATGTTCGGTAAGTAATACACTTTTTCGATCTCGGACACTACGAAACTAAATCAATGAATTTTCGGTTAACTCAATTCCAGTTCTTTTTGAAGTAAGTGAACTATATATAAAGGAGTCCTTCCTGGAGGATCTCGTATGTATATAATTCTTAAATATAGAGATGTTATTTACAATAAGTCCTCCCCAGGGGATCTCAAATCGTATGAAGTTTTGAAACTTTAATATACTTCCTAAATTGATTGGTCAAGTTCGATTAGTCGATTTCTAATTATATGAACGATCACTTATGGAAATCAAGTTTCGTATACTTATCATGTTTCCAACCTTCTCAAATTACTATCGTACGATCAAGAGTGAAGACGATAGGTTAAAGCACATTTCTTTTATACCCTACTCGAGCATCATTCTTAACTCTCACAGATAGACAAGCCTACTTCGTCAGCTTTTAGTGCTAAGTATAATATTAGTTACTTTTCATAAACAAGTAAACAAAAAAACATCATGATTAAGCTACTTAAGCAATTCCTAAACCCCTTTGTAAAACATTAGTTTATAATTTGAAAGCCTTTTGAAAATGATATACATACATACATATATACATATACATGTATATATATGTATACGTATGCATGTATACTAATTTTTGTAAACTAAGATGTATAATACTTTAATAAATTAATTAACTAATTTTCTAAAAACCGTATATATTTAAAATACTTATAATTGTTGGTTAAACATTTATTTAAAATATGACTCATAAATAACTATTTTATAATTTATTTAAAAACTACAAAAAGCATGTTTTCTTTTATTAAAAAATAAACCTTCTACTTTAATAATTCACGATTAATTATTAAAAATACAATAAGATTCCAAACCACTTTTAAAACACTCTAATAGAAAAGACTTGTAAAAAGATTAAAGAAAAATACTTAAATTAAAAATTAGTTTAAATAATTAAAGTTCAGAACCAAAACTGCTGCATTTCCATAATGCTTTACAAGGATACAGAGCAAGGACAGGGGTTAAAAGTGATCGTAGAATGCAGCAAATGATTATATTGCTCATGGCCTTATGGTGTAGGGGCTTGTTATACCTGACTTTTATAGGTTTTTGAGTTGTTTTGGGTTGCTTTGTGTTTAGGAATTTATGAGGAGAATGATGATGAAGGGCTTTGATTTAAGTTTGCTAAAATGTAAAAGTTTTTCTATGAGATATATGGTCACATATATAGGCAACAATTGGTATGCTCACCCTCTCCCCTTACCTCTCTAGTCAACCTATACCACCTTGCCACCCCATGTGCTCTGCCTTTACACATCACAAACCAAAAAATTATCTAGCCAAAATATCTCCACTCACAAATGTCCAATTCCTTCTAAAAGCTAATTTAGTTAACCATAATTAGTGAAAATATTTTTATTAGTTATTAATGATATATAAAAAGTTTGAACAACTCATATCAATTGGAAATCTATTTATCGATAAAACGATTTTCAGTCACATGACCAATATTTCTTGAAAATATTTATTTTTGTAAACCAATTAAAAAAAATTCCTATCATTATGTATTAATTAAAGGAACTAATAATATTATAAAATCACTTTTATAACACACAACTATATTTCAATAGTTCGTATATTCAAAGACGAAGTGTTCGAAATTACGGGTCGTTACATTCTCTCCGACTAAAGACATTTCATCCTCAAAATTCAAACAAAAAGAACAATAAATGAAGAATAGAAGAACAAGTACAAAGGTAGAGTACTACTAAAACCATGTACAAACCAAAATGCATAAAAAGTGACTCCACCTCAAGTGGTGAGTATAATAGAAAAGCTATAATAAAAGAAACCACTAATCTAGAAGCAACTCTGGATTGGACTCCCTCATTCCATCCTTCGTCTCCCAAATACAATCCCTAGCATTCTGGCTCCACTGTGCCTTAACCAAAATCATGACCTTAGTTCTCAAACGCTTGATATCTCGACCAATAATGTGAACAGGTTGCCTCTATATAGTCAAGTTAGGCTCAACCTTCTAGTCTTCTTGCTGCGACGCTTCCACTATCAAAGAAGGGTTCTGCACATACTTATGCAAATGCGCTATATGAAACAGGTTATGCATGTCCGCTTTCCTAGTCGGTAACTCGACTCTACATGCAAGTGTACCAACCCTATCTAGAACAAAAAATGGTTCAAGATAATGAGGATCCAACTTCCCAGCCCTTCTGAACCGAACAACACTTCTCATTGGAGAAACCTTTATGAACACAAAGTCCTTAATTAAGGACTCCAAATTCCCATGCCTTTTATTCGCATAACTCTTTTACTAATACTGCACTTCCTTTATGTGTTTCTGAATCTCCATTAGCTTATGAGGTGCCACAAGAATCTTATCTGGACTAAGTATTAAACAATTTCCAGTTTCCACCCAACACGATGGAGATTTGCAAGGCTTGCTATACATTAGTTCAGAAGGTGCCATTCTGATGCTAGCCTAGTATCTGTTGTCGTATGAAAACTTAACAATAGATGCATACTCTTTCCACAAACTCCTAAAATAATATATAAGCCAAAGTAAGTCCACCAAGACATGGTTAAACCTCTCTGTCTGTCTATCGGTCTGAGGATGGTAAGCTGTACTCAAACTCAGCTTTGTACTCAAGGCATCATGCAATCCTTTCCAGAACTAACTTATGAATATCGAATATATATCTCTCACCATATCACAAAGAACTCCATGAGGCTTGACGATCTCCTCAACACATGACTTAGCAAAACTAGTAGTCATTCTCATAGTCTTCACTGGTAAGAAGTGTGAACTCTTAGTTAATTAGTCCACTATAACCCACCACCTTTGTTACACTTCCTTGATCTAGGTAGCCCATCTATAAAGTTCATAGATATCTGCTCCTACTTTTACTTTGGAATCTCAAGTGGATGAAGAAGTCCAGCTACCTTCTAGTTGCTGCCTTTGACTTGTTGGCAGTTGGAACACCTACTCACAAATATAGACACATCCCTCTTGATACCTTCCCATGAGAACTTCATACCTTGATACATCTTGGTAACTTCTGGGTGTATTATAAGTCGTGAATGATGACTCTCTATCAATACCTCTTGCCTAATTTCATCAATGTCTAGAACACACAGCCTTCCGTTCATCCTCACTATACCACAGCTATTAACCTCAAATCCCGACCACCTCTTCGATGCCTCATTCTCACTTACCATTTTAGCTATCCTTACAATACAAGGATCTCTTAGTGATTATCTTCAATACAACTAATAAGGGTCGAATGAACTTTACATTTTCCATGACTGCATATGTGATAACCCGGATTTTGGGATATCTGAATTAATTGGTTATTAACAGAATTAAATTTATTAAAATAGTAATTTGTAAATTGAATGAATAAATTCTATTAATTAAAACGCTTATATATGGATTTGGAACTATAAAATATATTTATATGAGTTGATTTTAATTTGAAATAGAAATTCAAAAGATAAATATTTTAAAGTAAATTGAAATTAAAATATATATATAATTTTATCAGTATATAGTTTATTATTTTCATTCAAAGATCATATTAATATAAATAAAGTAAAGTAGTTACTAAATAAAAATTTGATATAAAAATTTGTATAACTATTATAATTAGTATATTTGTATAACTATTATAAGTGTGTAATTGGGATTTTTTTTGATCATCTACTTCTAAAAATTTTAAATAGATAAATACAAGAGGAGTTTAAATATTAAAACAATTAAGACATTTATAAATATAAACAAAATTGGAATTATTTTATAAATACTTAAAAAAAAAATTTCAGATTAGTTTCAAAGGTTTTCTATGTGCAAATCTGAAAGGTGAGTAAACTAACCCAGTTTCCTTCTATATACCTGTGACTAAACTACTAATCTATACCTGATGCTTTTGATTTATACTTGAAGTTATGGTGGAAATTGTTTGTACGAGTGAAGAATTATATTTTGTTTGGGTATACATGTTTAAAATAAGAAATATATATATATGCATGCATGTCTGAATATATGTATAATTACCTCTGTTTTAGTTTTACAAACCCTAAACTCACTCAAAAATCCAATCACTCTCTATAAACCATTATAAGTGATGTTGTTTGAAGAGAATATGTTTGTGATAACTTGAAGGATGTTTTAAAAATAGATTCAGGTGTGTTTATCGGATAAATATTTCGAAAATTTAATATTACAACAGAATCTCTTTATATAACAGAAAAATTAATAAGCATTATTTCAAGTTTGGATTTTATAAACTGAATCACTTGAGTAAATAAGGAATTATGATATATGAATCAGGATTTCTAGTGTTGGGTATGTCGAGATTCATCGGGTCGAACGGATTTGGGAAAAATGGCAAATTCTAGAGGCTGTGTTGTTTTAGAGGCGTGGCACTCGATGGGAAGGAGGAGAAGGTCATGGGGAACTCGAGGAAATTGCTGATTAATTTTTCCATTTGATGGATTGGCTAGTCGAAGAGAATTTTGGGTTTTGGGTATGTTCGATTTGACGTCGATCTATGGAGACACGGTGAAGTTTTACGTTTGCGCACCTGGGGGAAATTTAAGAGAGGTTCGTGCCGAAGTTTGCGGTAGAGATTGGTGTTAAACATCTTCGTGGTTGATCGTGGGGGACGAATTGGACGAGAAGGATTTTTGATCAGTTCGTCGAATAGGCTAAATTTTACGTTCATAGATTTGAAGTGAAGCAGCGGTGTGAGTTGATCTGGAGGGCGAATGTGTGACCGAGGGAGGAGGTTAGAAATATGGGATCGCCGCCGGTAGTGGCGTGCATGTGCACATGTGTGTGCACCAGAGTTCGTCTGCGTAAACTTAAATGAAAGGAAGTTTTTAGGCTGGAAGAAAATACAAGGAGAGGAAGAAAGAATGTTGGGCCGAGGTCATTTGGTCCTACTTATTTTTAGTAAAAGAAGTGAGTATGCTCGAGAAAGAGTTGTGTTGGCTCAGGGAAACTTTTTTTTGGTCTGGGTTCAAATATATTTGATGCATGTTTCAAAGTTTACTAACAGAGGTGAAGTGAAGGAAAGAAATTTGAAGGCGACGTGAAAGATGGTACTTTTTGTCGCGGCTCATGTAAGTGATCGTTATTTCGAGATTTGGGCTTGAGATTATTTGGGGTCATAAATTTTAAGTAAATTTGTTAATAACGAGTATCAGTGAGTTTTTCCAAAATTTAAAATTGTTTTATTTAACCTGTTTGCCTAGAGGCAATTGTAAATAAGTTAATTCCTAAATATTTCAAAGGAGATAATAATAAAGTATTTAAATCAAGGATTAACTATTTAAGGTTGGTCAATCAGCAAATGAAATTAGTTAAGAGAATGATTAATCAATCTATTTTATTAGGATTATTAATTAAAAAACTAATTAAATTGTGAAATCAATTTTAAGGATTGATTTGTTAATATGATTAATTAATCTAGGTAATGAATTAAAGATGATTAATTTATTAAAGGTTAATTAATTAATGTAAGTGATTTTGGAATAATTAATTGGAATAATTAATTAAGAATAAAGTAATTAAATGAATGGGTGAAGGGTAATTAATTTGTAAAATTAATTAAGGGTTAATTACTTAGAATAATTATTTAAAAGATTGATTAATTTGTGAAATTAAATGAGGGTGATTAGTTAAAGGATAACTAATCAATTTAAGTGGTTATAAGATAATTAATTTGAGTAATTAATTAAGGATAATAACTGTAAATGGCTAAGGATAATTAATTTGTGGCTAATTACTTAATTTAATTAAAGTATAATTAATCAAGGGTGATTAATTTAGATGGATAATTATTGGGTAATTAAATAATTTGTTTGTAATAAATTAATAAGCAGGATTTAAAAGTAATTGAAGTAATTAATTTAATTCATTTGTGAGTAATTAAATTAATTAAAAGATGGTGGGGTTGATTAATCTTGTTTATGAATAATTGAATGTTATTGTATGTCTTAGATTAATTGATATCTCTAGTATGCTATGTGTGATGCTTTGTGATATGGTATGTTGGGTTGAGCAGTGATAATTTGGTTATCTATGATGAAATGCTATGTAAAGTGACATCCAGTGTTTAAAAGTAAATGGTATGCACTTGAATAACTCAGGTCAAGATGACATTGGATTCAAATAGACCAGAGTCGGATATTAGTTAATATCCGAAACCACATCGACTTTTTGTAAGTTGATATATGAAATCAATAGGATGAAGTGGAATGATTTAAATGAATTGGACCATTTAATCTTAGTTTTTTGCACTTAGAAATTGATATGGGAAAATAAGTAATGTTTATAACAAATTGTGAATTTGTATATTGATGCGAGTTACCTGGGTTTTAATTAAATTCTTTGTGTTGGAACATCTTGATAGATGAGTTTACGCACGCTGGTTTCCAGCCTGACCCGAGTGTTACTTTGATGTAATGCTCGGGTCAGACCGAGTATTACAGATTTTCAGGTAAGGACGTTCTGGAGCTCACGAGGCGAGCTGGAGGGCAGGAACGTAGGGAGTGCTTCCCGCTGTGATATGTTGATGTATAACTAGGACATGTTGTTTTATTTGTCCCGTGTTTGTAAATATGTTGTAACTCTGATATATTTAAAGTGTAATTTGACAAGTACAGATTTCCATTGTATAATTATTATTTATGTGATATTATATTTTGATCCGCTACGAATGTGAGATTTCTGTGACTTGTTTTTGTTTTCTTCTTCTTTCTCTTTTCTTTTTTTCTTACCTATCTGGAATTTTCGGGATGAAATTGCCGGATCGTTGCATTTGGTATCAGAGCTGAAGGTTAAGCGAGAACCTTGGCTCTGGTGGGATTACTCATTAAGGATAGGGTAAGTGGTACCCTAGAATGAGTTGAGTGAAAATATATATATATATATATATATATATATATATATGAGAGCGTACTTGTTATTTTCTTATATAAAGATTTTAAATGTTTTTATATAAAAATATACTTTGATATATATAACAATATTTCTTTCTAATAAATATTAAGGTAATTGGTTGTCAAAGTATTGGAATTGAATTAAGTGGTAATAGAAATACAACCAAATTAAAATTAAATAAAGATAAGTTTGAAATGGATTCAAACTGAAAATTAAATCTTGAAATTGGGGAAGAATTTCAAAATAAGATGAGTTAGAATTGGTTTCAAAACAGAGAAATAAAATGGTTATTGTGTTTAATAATGGGATGATTGTTTTCCAATAAATAATAAAATGTTTAAGGAAGTAAACCATTTAGGTAAGTATGGGTTATAAATTGAAATTGAAGTTGATCTAAATTGTGAAGTTTGAATCTTAAGATTTAAAAACATTTGAAATTTGTTTTCAAATTATTAGAAGCAATAATAAATAATATTATTTGAATGAGAGAGCTTGATGCAAACAAGAGTTGCTTAAAGATTTAAAGGAATTTGTTTTGGATTAAAAATCAAGGGTGGTTTAAATTTTAAAGTATAGCCTGGTTGGTTAAATATATATATGTATGGATATGCATAATACCAAAGATGGTTTGAAATAAATTATACATATTGAGTTTTAAATTTGGAATGAGATATGATATCCAAAGTGATAAGTTTTTGAACTTAAATAGTGGGAAGATTATTTATGAGAAGTTTAAAATTTGGAATGGAAGTTCAAATTGGGTAAGGTTGACTGCATTAAGTGAATTGAGTTTAACTTGGGGGGTTAAATGGTTAATCTGAATTAGGAGTTTGTGTGATCTCAAAATGGGTTTGAGATCTGGAAATTGGAAATCGATGGATGTTTAAAATGAATTGATATTAATAATCTTTAAATTGTGAATTGGATTTGTTTAAATGAATGAGAAGTGAAGTGTGGTAATATATCCATTATAGGGATAAATAAAATTTAACTTAAATTTGAAATTAAGGATATGGAATTCCTTTGAACTTAAGATTTGAATGTTAAGAAATGAATTTGTAAATTAAAATTGTTTGAAACTCTTACTTGAACCATGTAATGAGTTAAGTAAAGATAATTTAAAATGGAATTTTGAGAATTGGACTCAGAATTAAATTGTTTAAAGATTTGGATTATTGATTTAAAAATAAAGGTTAATTTGATTTAAGGGGTTGAATCAACATTTGGAAATTTAAATCGAATTTATATAATTCGAGATGGGTTAGAGTTAAGATTTAGATTTCATTTGCTCAAATTGAATTTGATTTGAATTAATTAGAACTGTGATTGAAGATGGATAAGTTTAAAAATTCAAATGGAAGATTTGAATTGGATTGTTTTGAAGTGAAATTGAAGTTGAATAAGATCAAATTCAAATAGGAATTAGGATATATTCAAACAGGAATTGAAATGATTGAAATTGAAGTGGGTTCAATTGAATGGATATTAGTCCAAAGTGATTGGAATAACTTGGGATTGTAATTAAAGTTGAATATGTTTAAAATCAAATGGAATTTGATTTAAATTTGAAAGGGAATTGAGAATTAATTCAACTTGAATTGGGAATAAATCAATTTCAATGGAAATTGAAGTAATTTAAATTGGAATTGGGACAATTTAAATGGAAGTGGAAATTTAAATTGAATTGATGAGAATGGAGATTGGAAGTGAGCAGTTTTGACTCTGGACTATTTTTAATATAAATTGTTTTAATATAAACCTATTTTTCCAAGCTATTCGTTATATATATACAATCTTTCTTTTAAAAGCCAAATTATCTTATACTTGTTTTACAATTGTTTTTGAAACTGTTTAACAATTTTCCAACTATTTTATAAACTAATTACTATTTTCAACTACTAATTACTCTTTTATAGCTAATTTGCAATTATTTAAAATTTCGATGACTATTTAACCATTTTCCAATTATTTTACAATTACTGAACTATTTTACAGCTATTTCACAAACTATAAATTGTTTTTCAACTACTTATCTATTTTTAAAACTTTTCAAGCTATTTTTAAATTTAAAATGGACAGAGTTTAAACTGTTATTGGTTAAATACCCAATCGAGATAAGAAAAGAGGTGATAATCTAAATGGATTGAAGCAATTGTGAGTAAGTGAATGGAAATCAAAGTGAATGTGAATAGAAATAGAATTGATTAGCTAATAACCAATAAAGATAAATATGTAGGGTGTACGTATGTTATTCTATTCGCATAGTGATTTGATCCAGATTCGAGCACAAAATTTCGAGATAATTATGTCGATCCAAGTTGGGATTTTTCACTCGGTTTTCGACGGCGAACCTGGATATGGATTGTTGATTGGTTCTGGATATTCTCTATCATAGTTATGACCATGCAAGGAAAATGACGGTCTCTGATCAAGAAACCAAATCTGAGTCCGCACTAGAAAGTCGGGTGGACGATACGAGTTCGGAAGTGAAATTGTGTGGTCGAGTGAGCGATCAGATTGGTATAGCATACGGATGATATGTGTACATCATACGGATTTGAATGAAAATGATATTGAAAGGAGTAATCAAATTTGAACATTTGATTTTGAGTAAACAAAGTTAAATATCTTTGTTTTATAAAATGAAACTCCCCTTGTTGAATCTTTTGCCAGAAGAAAAGGGTTTTTTTTTGAAAATGTTTGAAGTATAAAAGGAGTTTTATACAAGTTTGAAATGATCCAAAGTTTTAAAAATTATATATATCTGTGTGTGTGTGTGTGTGTATAAAGGATCTTATGAGGATTTTAGAAAAGGTTTTGGGAACCATTGGATTTGAAAAGGCTTTTGATTTTTGGGTAAAATCAATATGAGAATTTAGAAAGCCAAGCTTGAGAATTATCGATTTTGGAATAATCGATTTTGTGTAAAGGAGCTTTGTATGAGATCATACTAGGTGTATGATTTGTAGATACTATATGTGTATAGTATAAAATGTTTTGATGATAGCTCTGGGGAAAAAGGCACTCCCTTGAAACAAACTTCTTAGGAGTGCCACTGGGTGGTGCTGCCTTGAGCCCCAAGGGGGGGGTTCCAAAGTTGATCCCGTGAGGAGTCCGGACAAAACTAGTTTCTGGGGATTACGAGTAGAGTATACCATAGCGAAAGTCGTGTGTGTCGCTGAGAGCCAACAGTCTGCGTTTGATTTTATATCGGTAGACTGCAACCTATGGTACCATAGCAAAAGTCGTGTATGCCGCTGAGAGCCAACAGTCTGCGTTTGATTTTATATCGGTAGACTGCGACCTATGTAGGAGTGGAGAAGTTTCATTTTGACAACGAAAATCAGAGGCCGCAGAGAGCCTGCAATTACATGGACTTTTGCTGCGATGGCAACGTAACCCTGGAATGTAACTGCGATCTGTCGTGGGTTCCATGGCGTAATCAGAGGCCGCAGAGAGCCTGCAGTTACATGGACTTTTGCTACGATGGCAACGTAACCCTGGAATGTAACTGCGATCTGTCGTGGGTTCCATGGTGTAATTGAGAGGCCGCGGAGAGCCTGCATTTACATGGACTTTTGCTGTGATGGCAACGTAACCCTGGAATGCAACTGCGACCATGGATGGGGGTGATGATTTCCAGAGCATTCTCACCAAAGATATTTCCTCTATTTTCAAAAATGTTTTCTATATTTTCAATAAAATTATTTTCCAAGTATTTTCACAGGGTGTTGAAAACGGGTTTGCTAAGTACTTTTAGATTTTCAATCGTACGCCTGATCAACGTATGACCGAATTTCTGTAAGAACAAGGATGAACTTAATGAGACATTGAGTTATAAAAGTATTCTTATAAAACTATTACGGTAATACTATATAAGTTTTAAAGTGTTTTAAAAATGATTAAAGAATGATTTAACTGATTTTAAGCATTTTAATAATTCTGGTTTCGTTCCTTTTCGAGGACGAAAAGATTCAAAGGGGGAGGAATGTGATAACCCGGATTTTTGGATATCTGAATTAATTGGTTATTAACAGAATTAAATTTATTAAAATAGTAATTTGTAAATTGAACGAATAAATTCTATTAATTAAAATGCTTATATATGGATTTGGAACTATAATATATATTAATATGAGTTGATTTTAATTTGAAATAGAAATTCAAAAGATAAATATTTTAAAGTAAATTGAAATTAAAAAATACATATAATTTTATCAGTATATAGTTTGTTATTTTCATTCAAAGATCATATTAATATAAATAAAGTAAAGTAGTTACTAAATAAAAATTTGATATAAAAATTTGTATAACTATTATAACTAGTATATTTGTATAACTATTATAAGTGTGTAATTGGGATTTTTTTTATCATCTACTTCTAAAAAATTTAAATAGATAAATACAAGAGGAGTTTAAATATTAAAACAATTAAGACATTTATAAATATAAACAAAATTGGAATTATTTTATAAATACTTAAAAAAAAATTCAGATTAGTTTCAAAGGTTTTCTCTGTGCAAATCTAAAAGGTGAGTAAACTAACCCTGTTTCCTTCTTTATACCTCTGACTAAACTACTAATCTATACCTGATGATTTTGCTTTATACTTGAAGTTATGGTGGAAATTGTTTGTACGAGTGAAGAATTATATTTTGTTTGGGTATACATGTTTAAAATAAGAAATATATATGCATGCATGTCTGAATATATGTATAATTACCTCTGTTTTAGTTTTACAGACCCTAAACTCACTCAAAAATCCAACCACTCTCTATAAACCATTATAAGTGATGTTGTTTGAAGAGAATATGTTTGTGATAACTCGATGGATGTTTTAAAAATAGATTCAGGTGTGTTTATCAGATAAATATTTCGAAAATTTAATATTACATCAGAATCTCTTTATATAACAGAAAAATTAATAAGCACTATTTCAAGTTTGGATTTTATAAACTGAATCACTTGAGTAAATAATGAATTATGATATATGAATCAGGATTTCTAGTGTTGGGTATGTCAAGATTCATCGGGTCGAACGGATTTGGGAAAAATGGCAAATTCTAGAGGCTGTGTTGTTTTAAAGGCGTGGCACTCGATGGGAAGGAGGAGAAGGTCATGGGGAACTCGAGAAAATTGCTGATTAATTTTTGCATTTGATGGATTGGCTAGTCGAAGAGAATTTTGGGTTTTGGGTATGTTCGATTTGACGTCGATCTATGGAGACACGGTGAAGTTTTACGTTTGCGCACTTGGGGGAAATTTAAGAGAGGTTTGTGCCGAAGTTCGCGGTAGAGGTTGGTGTTAAACATCTTCGTGGTTGATCGTGGGGGACGAATTGGACGAGAAGGATTTTTGATCAGTTCGTCGAATAGGCTAAATTTTACGTTCATAGATTTGAAGTGAAGCAGCGGTGTGTGTTGATCTGGAGGGCGAATGTGTGACCGAGGGAGGAGGTCGGAAATATGGGATCGCCGCCGGTGGTGGCGTGCATGTGCACGTGTGTGTGCACCAGAGTTTGTCTGTGTAAACTTAAATGAAAGGAAGTTTTTAGTCTGGAAGAAAATACAAGGGAAGGAAGAAAGAATGTTGGGCCGAGGTCATTTGGTCCTACTTATTTTTAGTAGAAGAAGTGAGTATGCTCGAGAAAGAGTTGTGTTGGCTCAGGGAAACTTTTTTTTGGGTCTGGGTTCAAATATATTTGATGCATGTTTTAAAGTTTACTAATAGAGGTGAAGTGAAGGAAAGAAATTTGAAGGCGACGTGAAAGATGGTACTTTTTGTTGTGGCTCATGTAAGTGATCGTAATTTCGGGCTTTGGGCTTGAGATTATTTGGGGTCATAAATTTTAAGTAAATTTGTTAACAACGAGTATTGGCGAGTTTTTCCAAAATTTAAAATTGTTTTATTTAACCTGTTTGCCTAGAGGCAATTGTACATAAGTTAATTCCTAAATGTTTCAAAGGAGATAATAATAAAGTATTTAAATTATGGATTAACTATTTAAGGTTGGTCAATCAGCTAATGAAATTAGTTAAGAGAATGATTAATCATTCTATTTTATTAGGATTATTAATTAAAAAACTAATTAAATTATGAAATCAATTTTAAGGATTGATTTGTTAATATGATTAATTAATCTAGGTAATGAATTAAAGATGATTAATTTATTAAAGGTTAATTAATTAATGTAAGTGATTTTGAAATAATTAATTGGAATAATTAATTAGGAATAAAGTAATTAAATGAATAGGTGAAAGGTAATTAATTTGTGAAATTAATTAAGGGTTAATTGCTTAGAATAATTAGCTAAAAGATTGATTAATTTGTGAAATTAAATGAGGGTGATTAATTAAAGGATAATTAATCAATTTAAGTGGTTATAAGATAATTAATTTGAGTAATTAATTAAGGATAGTCACTGTAAATGGCTAAGGATAATTAATTTGTGGCTAGTTACTTAATGTAATTAAAGTATAATTAATCAAGGGTGATTAATTTAGATGGATAATTATTGGGTGATTAAATAATTTGTTTATAATAAATTAATAAGCAGGATTTAAAAGTAATTGAAGTAATTAATTTAATTCATTTGTGATTAATTAAATTAATTAAAAGATGGTGGGGTTGATTAATCTTGTTTATGAATAATTGAATGTTATTGTATGTCTTAGATTAGTTGATATCTCTGGTATGCTATGTGTGATGCTTTGTGATATGGTATGTTGGGTTGAACAGTGATAATTTGGTTATCTATGATGAAATGTTACGTAAAGTGACATCCAGTGTTTAAAAGTAAATGGTATGCACTTGAATAACTAAGGTCAAGATGACATTGGATTCAAAGAGACCGGAGTCGGATATTAGTTAATATCCGAAACCACTTCGACTCTTTGTAATTTGATATATGAAACCAATAGGATGAATTGGAATTATTTAAATGAATTGGACCATTTAATCTTAGTTTTTGGTACTTAGAAATTGATGTGGGAAAATAAGTAATGTTTATAACAAATTATGAATTTGTATATTGATGCGAGTTACCCGGGTTTTAATTAAATTCTTTGTGTTGGAATATCTTGATAGATGAGCTTACTCACGCTGGTTTCCAGCCTGACCCGGGTGTTACTTTGATGTAATGCTCGGGTCAGACCGTGTATTACAGATTTTCAGGTAAGGACATTTTAGAGCTCAGGAGGCGAGCTGGAGGGCAGGAATGTAGGGAATGCTTCCCGCTATGATATGTTGATGTATAACTAGGACATGTTGTTTTATCTGTCCTGTGTTTGTAAATATGTTGTAACTCTAATATATATTAAAGTGTAATTTGACAAGTACAGATTTCCATTGTATAATTATTATTTATGTGATATTATATTTTGATCCACTGCGAATGTGAGGTTTCTGTGACTTGTTTCTGTTTTCTTCTTCTTTCTCTTTTCTTCTTTTCTTAACTATCTGGAATTTTCGGGATGAAATTTCCGGGTCGTTACAGCATACCTCCTACTAAGCGCATTAGCTACAACATTCGCTTTCCCGGGGGTATATAAAATATCTAAATCATAAGCCATGAGAAAATCTAACCACCATTGCTGTCTCATGTTTAGGTCCTTCTATGCGAAAAGACACTTTAAGGAATTATGGCCCTGTACAACTCGAACTTCTTACCTAGTAAGTGATGCCTCTACATCTTCAATGCAAAAATAACTGCTAAAAACTCAAGTCATGGATTAGATATCTCGATTCCCGTGTCCTAAAAAACTCGATTCATCAAGTATAAAAAATATGCTAGAATAATAGTTAGGCCGAACAACATAACTACATAAAACTTATCAGACCTGAAAGTCGCCAAAGGTACACTCTCCTTTATTACCCTCAACTGATGCAGATCCAGCCGAGAAAACACCCGAGCACCATGAAGTAAATCGACAAGTCATTTATCCTAGGTAAAGGATAATTGTTCCTAATAGTCCACTTATTAAGCTCATGGTAATCCATATAAAATATTAAGGAACCATCCTCCTTCGTAGCAAAGACGATAGGCGCTCTTCAATTCAATCGACTAGGTCAGTCAAGCCTTTACACGACAAATCGTTGACCTGGTTTGCTAACTCTAACTTCCCCTTCAGTGATAGTTTATGCATAGGCAACATAATAGGTTTAGCATCTCAAACCAAATCAATATGAAATTCAATCTCATGATGAGGTGGTAACTCGGTCACCTCTTCAAACATGTTCGCAAACTTCTGCACAATAAAGATCGGCCCCAACTCCTCTTCCGCCACATCAAGAGAATGAAGAAAACTATACATAAGCAAGCTAGGTTCATCACAAGACACCGCCAGAGCTCTCCCTTTCTTCTTCAATAAGACAGTCAACATATCACAATTCAAAACTGCACAATAACTAGACAACCAATCCATGCCATCTGACCTTATAAAAACAAGAACGTACATGTCGCAAGGAAAGAATTGGTTATAACATGTAACCAAAACTTTTAAACATATCATACTTAGATTGGCCCAGCCGTACATAGGTTCGACACACAAGTAGAGTCAAAATTCCTAATTGGCTCCAGTTTCAGTCTATCAACAAGATTACGATATACGACCCTAAGAGAAGCACCAGTATCAAACAAAACACAAACAAAAATGCCATAAACATATAAATCTTCAAGAATATGCTTCCCCTTTGTAGCTGTAGAAGTGAAAGGTGTTGTACAAAGAGAAAAAACCCTCGGATCCTATCCTTTTTGAAACATCGAACAATCTATAACAAAATGACCTAGATGGTAGCAGTTGTAACAACTCTCCATTGCAAACTGACTCTTGGCTGCCTATGCATCAAGCTTCAGTAACCTTGCAATCAACGCTTTAACTAATGGCGCTTTAGCCACTAACCCTTCCCCACCCGATCTATAATTCCTAGCAAAATATCTCTTTTCTCGCACTTATAGAGAGCTAAATTAGAAACATCCTTAAACGGCCGAAACTTAAGCTTGTTGTTCTCAGTCGGTGTAGATAAAGATGGCTTTTGAGTCAAACTCCCGAACCTCAAACCCATACTTATTAGATTCATAAACAATCCTTAGATATGATTTGTCATGTCCTTCTAAAAATCTGGATGCATACCTACAATGAACATCTTGTTCTTCAAAAGCGAGGTGTCCAACAACCCAAGCACGAACCATGACAATGCATCGAACCTATTCTCATACTTAGTAACTAACATAGCCTCCTACTTCAGATCTAGGAAGCTCCTAAACAACATGCTCTTTCCAACCTCCAAAAAACTTTATCTCAAACACTTCCAAGAGTTGGGTCCGAAGAAGCCATTCTTGTCACTACAACAAAACGACCATATTACAACTGTATTTTTACAACTGCTAAAAAATGGCAGTTGTAATAAAGGTTTTTTACAACTCTTTTTTTCAGAAAGTTGTAATAAACTTATTTTCAACAACTCTTTTATTTTGTCAGTTGTAATACATACCTATTACGATGTTTCTTATTTGCCAGTTGTAATAAATACCTATTTTTAACAACATACCTTTTTTGTTAGTTGTAATAGATGCCTATTACAACCTTTTTCGTTTGCCAGTTGTAATAGATATCTATTTTTAACAACTTTTTTTGTCAGTTGTAATAGGTGTTGATTACAACCTTTCCCGTTTGCCTATTGTAATAACTAATTAATAATTATAATTAAATAATAATACTTGATAATTAGTAATTAGTAAATGACAATGAATAAATTTTATATTAATAATTAATAATTACTATTAAATAATAATGATTAATTTGAAAATACGAATAATTAATATTAATAATCACTATTCGATAATTAATAAATAATAATTTAAATAATTAAGAAATAAGAATATTTAATAATAACCTTAAAATTAATAATAATTAATATTAATAATTAATAATCACTATTAAATATATTTAATAATTAATAATTAGCAGTTAATTTTCAAAAATCAATATTAAATATTTAATAATCGATAACGTATACATAATGATTAATAATTAAATAACCAATAAAAGATTAATAAAAAAATAACTAAGAACTGGTATATTAATAATCAATAAATAAATGATAAATGATAAATATTTAATTTATAATTTAAAATTTAAAATTATTAATTACTATTAAATAATAATTACTATTAAATAATAGTATCCAATAATTAATATATAACAGTATTTTCATAATAAATAAAAATTAAAAGTTAAAAATCAATATTAAACAATAATAAAAGATAAAAATTAATAATAAATAATAAAAATAATAAATAATTAAAATAAAAATAATTAAAAATAAATTAATATTAAATACATAATACTTAAATAAAATAATTTAATATTAATGCATAATAATTAATAACTACTATTAAATACTAAAAATTAATAATTACTTTGAAATATCAAATAATTCCTATTAATATTTAGTAATTAATAGTTATTTAGTAATTAATAATGAATAATTAATTAATAATTAATAAATAAATATGAAAGATTAAATTAATAATTTATATATAACTCACTATTGAATACAAGTAATTAATGATGAATTTTATATATAATTAATAATTAATATTAAAAATTTTACTTATATTAAATAGTAAATTACAATCGTTTTATCCACTAAAATACACAAAAAATTAACTATATTTTGATTAAAACTGAACGAATAATTAACGGATGTGGATGTGATCATATTTGTATTCGTTTTCGAATATGAGATAATTTGTCATATTTCGAATATAAACAAAGACGAATTTCAAACTTTTCGGATATTCGTTGCCAGCCGTACATTGGACCTAATTTACAAAATGTTATATGTTTAAGGCATACGAAATTTCCCTTTGCTCCAACATCAAATTTTCCCTTGGCTTGAACACCAAATTTTCCCGCTTCATAATATAATTTCCCTTCATCCTAACCATTGGATCTACATACCGCCTAGAATAACACATGTTCCGTTCCTCATTTCCAAAACCCTAGCCATTTTATTATCATTTTCAACTTTTCCTAAAATAAAAAATTCAGCCGCCTATTTCCAATCTCCAATCGCGGCTTCTATCTCCACATCGTCTACGCCTCTCCAATCACGGCTCCTATCGTCGATGCCTCTTCAATTGTCGATGCCTCTTCAATCGTCGACGCCTCTTCAAACGTCGACGCCTCTTCAATCGTCAGTTGTCAATCCAACGACTTCGACATCGCTCTTTTCTGGATTCTGGACATCGCTTGGATAGGTATAATTTCTGGACTTAATTTGAAAAGTTTGAATTAGATGCACTATTTGATTTTTGGAAAAGTTTGAATCCTCTGATATGTTGGTTTCTAATTATCTGTACTTAATTAGTTACGCTCTTGTATTATCTGTACTTAATCATAGCTGTAGGGATGCATGCCTATTCCTACTCATCAATGGATGCAAATTCTGACCGTTCTTTTATTGTACAACAAAAAAAAGTTTTCTTCATTTTCTTTTGGTAATGGAGTTTATTTTATTTCAGGATTTGGGTTACAAGTTGTTCACGGAAAGGTAACTGAAGCCGGAACCATTGGCGAACCACATCATGTTCAAAATTATATAATTACATGGATATTGTGCTGAAGGGCAAGTGCAATTAATAGTATATGATTACATGCCTAATTTAAGTTTACTATCTCATCTTCATGGCCAACATTCATCTGAATGCCTTCTCGATTGGAGTAGGCGCATGGCAATTGCCAAAGGATCTGCTGAAGGCGTTCCATAAGTACTCATAACCCTATTTGTCTTTTCAATAAAATAAAATTTCAAATTTCTAAATTTGGTTTGAAATATAATTCTTAATTTCCCTTAGTTGCTTATAGTTTAATTCCACTGAGCATATTATAAGTTATTTGACTTTCATAATGTCCACATAGTTTTATTAGAGCATTTAATGTGTTAGGTTTTGATATGATGTGCCACACTAGTAATAACTTGTTTGCCTCTATAAATCTTTTGCTGGTATAACAACAAAGCAAAATACTAAATAAACTATTGCAAAAGTTGCATTCATATATCATGTACAATGATTTTAACTGAAATATGGTAAGAACTATATTTCTATGACAGTTGAACGTCTAATCCGTTGGTACATACATGAATACGTTAAGCATAAAAATGAGGAGGATGGTTTCGGATGTAATCAGCTTTTTTGATTCATCATAAATATTATTAACAACATGTTAACACTATTCAGTAATTGAATTTATTGTAATGTTAAGCAGGATAAAGTGGTTCTTCTTCTCATGTAGAAGATGACTATACAAATGAATGTCCAGAATTATCCTTCCTCTGACATAAATATATAAAGCATAAAGAAAAGGAGGACGGTCATTGGACATACGTATTCTTCTCTTTTGTTCCATCATAAATACTACTAACATTAGTGTTAATATTATCTGGTGGTAATTGCCATATTAAGCAGATCAAAATTGTTCTTCTTATATAAAAGATAACTATACAAAGTGTGCCCAGAACCATTGTTTCCTCCCTAGATTATGCTTTAATATGTATTCATCCAACATTTGACAATATAACTACCCATTTTTCACAAGCTTCTGAAAGTGGGCTATATTCCCATGCCTTTGATTAACGTGATAGTACACAGCCATATATTAACTCGGTATTTAATGTTGAATTCCAACTCATGTACTAAATAAAATCGTATATATTACTTAATGAACTATCATAATTAATAAATAACACAACCGTGCTACGCCACAAATATTGACAAGGACAAATCGTTAGACGCGGGTTGTTATTAGATGTTCTCATTTCTACCGGTTTGATTCATGTGCATTCAAATTTCACAATATGGGTGCATTACTGATGATGCACGAACTATGTTTGAGAAATCATTTTTAGAGATGTAATCGTTCAAAGTGTTATGGTTAGTAGGTTATATAGATATCAAAGATGTTGATGGTGCATGTGATTTGTTTAATGAAACGCCAATAGAAAAAATATGGTTTCTTGGACTACACTAATTGTTGTGTATGCTCAGGTTTAAGCATGTGAAGGAGTTCTTCAACATTTTTCTGGTTCACATTTAAGCGTGTGCCACATTAAACCGATTCTATAATTCTTTCAACATTTTGTTTCAATAGATCTAAACTAACACGTATTACTATAATTTTATCTTTAGAAAAAGTAATTAATTAATAGTATAATGATATGTATTCCTTGTTTGTTTATATTTACGCCTTTTTTTGCATATAGAGTTTAGTTGGTGATTTTCATAGAACAATTATATACGGTGGAATTTATGGGTATCCACAGACGAGAAGAGGAAGAATGGTCAAATGAGATTGCAATATGAATGTGCTCCAATGAGTTTTACTGTGGAAGTTAGTATTTAGTATAGGTTATCCCTCCTGAACACTTGGTTAATGTTCCATTTTTAAAACCACAGTATAGTTTTAAGTGTTTTTTCATATTCCTATGTCATCTTTATTTATTTGAGAATGGCAGTGAAACTGGTGACCGAATTTGGTTATAAAGCATATTACAAAATAGTGAGTGGATGAGGAATGCAATGCTAACAAAGACATGAAAATGTATATTTCTTTTTGAAAATAATCATCCAAGCTTGCATATCAAATAATGGTTAAACTTATAAGCTGCAATTGATATTGTTATCTATCTAGGTATGCTCTAACGTCCTTATTCAACCAGTATTTTTAGCATATAGTAATAATGTAGTTGTGTTCCTTTAGAAAATGTGACCACACTTGCTATTAAGCTAAAACCATCTTTATATTTTTCAGTACGCATTTGTTCTATTTCCCTTACAAGCGATCTTATTTATGTGTTACAGGAGTCATTGAAGACTGAGCGAGAAAGCAAGAGGGAGATGTACTTCCCTATGAGAAAGTACGACATCAAGGCTCAGTGAAATTGTTTTGGGTTTTAGTTGACATCTATTTTGGTTATGCATGCATAAATTAGATATAGGCTCAGTGACATTGTTCCGTGATATGCTATATTTTGTGCAAGGGGCAGTAAGGTTGTAAGCATTTGATAAGTAGATACCCTTCAAGCGGATGTTTGTTTTTGCAATCATCTTTAAAAATAAAGAATGGATATATATTACCGTGATGGTGTATAATTATAGTTTGTATTTTGAATATAAAGTTTTACTGTCTTCTCTGTGAATGAATTATGATCCCTTTGAATTTATGTCAATTTTTTTCCATTGCTTATATGTTCTTACTACATTGCAAAATGTGTTTAAAAATTAATTTTTTTTATTTTACATTTTTTAACCATGACTGCCTATAGCACTTGTGAAAAGGTCTTTTACAACTGCTTTTGACAGCTGTAAAAGACTTTTTTACAACTGCCACTGGCAGTTGTAAAAGATTTTTTACAACTGCGATGGACAGTTGTAAAAAATTATTTAACAATTATGGAAGAACGTTGTAAAAAAATATAGCTCTATTACAACTCTGGATACCATGACGGGCGGCTCTCCGTTGTAATAGACCTATTACAACTGTTTTTGGTAGTTGTTAAATGGTGTTTTTGTTGTAGTATGTGGACAACCATAATGATCAAATCCAACCAATCCTTAACATCATCAGTCAGATGTCATGATCCAAACAACGCTTAATCGCATCATCCAACTCAGTATCTTTGAAAATCCTATCACACAAACTAAGCCAAGTCTGAACCACTATGATAGTTTCAGTGTCATTGAACCTCTTACCGCCCAACCTTTCAAAGTCTTACGGAGCAAGGTTCATCTATAATCGAACCTGCATAACCTCCTCCACAATATTCACCATCCATCCCTCGAAAGAGCGACATTCCTTTGTGCCCAATTCCCACCATTAGTAATAATATTACTCCTTTCATTTCTACCTCCTATTTTGGAAATATCAGCTCTAATACTAATAGTTCTTACTACCTTAACATAGAAAAACATTTTTAGGATACTTAAGGATAGAGTTATTTCAAAGAAAGGATTAGCCCTAAGGAAATACTATAAAGGAATAGGTTTATAGTATAAAATACAAACACGCTCTTGTATATATAATACACTCCACTCATTCTAGGGTGCCGCTTACCCTATCTCTAACGAGCCATACCCAACCAAAGTCAAGGTATTCGCTAAACCTACGCTCTGATGCCAAATGTATCGATTCGACTTTTCGATCTTCGAATGTCGACACTAATACATCCACGTTATTTATGTGTCGAGCACCAAAATGCCAAAAAGATAGATTGGTAGGGTAAAATAAAAATAAATAGAACAAGAAAAAAGGAATATAATATCAGAATCTCAAGGTGGAACGATAATATACAATATCCAAAAAAACAGTACAAAGGGCTACTCCAAAATACAGAGTAATTCAGAGTTACAAAACCTAGGTACTATCATTAGCTTGGATAGTTATAACTTCATGTTCTTACAATGTTGATACATACATAATAATGCAATAGAGAAAGAAGCAAATAGATAAGCGAAAGCCACCAGCTTGTCTCCTAAAGCTCCGAAGCATCCAAAGTAAAGCCTATTTTACTCGACCTATTTAAAAGAGCACACGAGGAATTAAGGAAAAAATAAAAACCATGCATTGGACATAAGTTGTTACGAGAAACTCAAGATACATGCATCCATATAATAGTAACTTTTAAGACCATATGAATCACCGTATTAGTTTTCTCCTTAAAAGAAACCAAACCATTTGATAAGTAAATAAGGGAGATAATTAATGTCTAGGTGTAGAATATAAATTAAAAATAGTCGTGTTGCTTATATTCCACAATATAACAATATTAGAAGTGCATCTAAAACCGCTAAGGTATGTTCCCATACAGATTTTCCATGGAGGCCCCCCTTAGTAAATTAAGTTGGAAACCTGCATAAGGGTCAGTAACTAACTTCCGAGTGTCGCATATATCTTGATAAAATATACCTTAAAGGAAAACATAGATGGTCTACGCCCTAACATGTGGTATCTAATATCTTCAACTCCCCCTAGAAACATCGATAAGCATATCTAGATATGGAGTTAATATACCCTTTCAAGTTCGCTAAACTCACTGGCTATGCCCCAATTATGTTTTCTATCATTTTTGATAGTGATATCACATATAGCATTTCTCACATGAGTCTTAATTACCCGAACAGAACATGAATTTTTCGTGGATCCCAACACAACGTCCAATATATGCTAATGCTGACCTTTTCCTTAGACTTAATCTTAGAAGAGATGGTTCAACTCCACAACATCAGTCTGAAATGTTAACACTGACATCTTTCTTGGACTTAATCTTAGGATAAACAGTTCAACTCTATGACATTCCAGTTCATAATTGCTTCAAAATGTAAATATGTATAGTAGTTCTGAAGTGGTAGTCAGTAAATAATACATTTATCTGATCACAAATTCTTTAAAAAACTAAATTGATGAACTTTTGTTTAAATCATTCTTGTTCTTTTAGAAGTTTCTTATCTAGTTCTTATTATTGTTAGTGGCTGCAAAGTTAGCAACACATCCATTTTATCCACGAGAGATTTCTGACTATTAGTAAATTTTTGGTTAAGATCGTTGATAATCTGATTATGCTTTCCTTTAGTAACAACTTCCTAGTGAGTAGAAGAGCGAGAAATGGATTTCCATTGTTTACTTCAATTTGATGGGTGTTTGCTTCATCACCACCAACTGTTGCTCCTACAGATCTTCCAGATGTAGATTCTCCTTTCCTTGGAGCCACTGGAATAGCACATCTTCAATTTCTCTAAGAAAACTTTTTAGATCTAACTTCTGGATCTTATGCAATTGAAAGTAAAGAGCTAGATCAAAGCCTAGGTTCAGTTTTCTTAGTGAAAGAACCAAAATGTCACGCCAAAAATGGACCAACACTTAAGAATAGATTGTAGGGAATCTGTGAGACCTAGATCTAGAATATAATAATAGAAATAAAAGAAAGGTCATAGAAATAAAGTAGAGAGACACAAGATTTTATAGTGGTTCGGCAATCTACAGCTTACGTCCACTTTATAGATTTCATGCTTATATGCTTAGTATAGTTTGTTTGAGATTACAAGAGATTTGAAAGAGAATAAATCACGTACATGGGTTAGAAATATTTTAAATCTTAGAATTGTCTAAAGTAGTTGCCTTGGTGACTGTTGTATGGAAATAGAAGATGAAGAATAGGTAAAGCTTCCGCGTAGTAATGGTAGAAACCTGTTCCTGTTTTAGTTATACTAGGGGTTGTATTTATAGAAGTAGAGGAGGTGTTGGGTTAAAAGCTTGTTAGCAATAGAGTCTAGTAGTCGACCTAAGATTGTACAAGAAAACCCGAAGCCACCATAGTCGAATAAACAACTAGGTATTGAGTCAAATGACTTAATACCAAGTCATTTTCTTACGTGGAAATAGCTCCACCCTTTTCTACTTCATTTCTATGTTCGAGCAGACGTGTTTTGTGCCTTTTCTCTAGTAATTTGGTTGGTGTTAGTGATAGTTCTTCATCACTTGGATTGCCTGGCTATTTGAGTTGTCTTCTCTTCCAACTTGGTGATTAGTCGTCAAAGCCTTATGAAAACACTTAAGCACAAGCTAGGTGAGTAGAAAATAACTCGCATGAATTTGGTGAGTTGTTTTAAGGTTAGAAAATGACTAGACACCTTGTTAAATGACTCGGTGCTAAGTTGTTTCCTTAGACAATTTGGAGATGAAATTTTCTAGGACCTCTTCTTTCTCTTTTCTAAGCATGCCTTCTAAGTTTCAAATCATTTCATCTTTGTCTCGATGTTCTAACTCCCGTTGAATTCTAATTGGTTAAAAACTTAGTTAAAATTTTCCCTCCAAAGTATGCTTTGCTGAAAACAATGCATGCATTGGAAGGAGACAAATCCTAACTTCTATCCTGCGAATTCCAATTGAATGTTCAAGTTGCATCTTGAGTTGTTGATTTCAGTGAAGATATTCTCTTTTAATTATCTAGTTTGGTTGTAAGCAGAATTTCATTCCTTTAAGCTGAATCTTCGATCTATGCTTCGAAGATCGTTCCACGCTTTAAGTTGGCGCTGACACTCTTTGTATTGCTTTCAGAAAATTATAGGGTGAAGGAAAAAAGAACAACTCGGTATCGGGTCATCTTTATTTTCGACCCTTATATATTTTAACTTAGAAAATTTTCTATGTTTTGTTTCATTTCCTTATAGCTTTCACCCGAGACATTCTCTACCAAAGTCATTTGGAAGTCGATTCGACCCAACTCCCAAGCAACACCATTGATCATCCCTAAAGTCATCGCCTATACCAATCACAACGCCACCCAAAATGCGCCGTTGCCCCATCACATTCCTTATGTTGTCTCGGACCCGAACTAATACCTTAGACCCAATTTAGCTTAGATTTGAGGTTGGCTGTCGGCAATCTTGTTAGAATGATGATGGTTTGTCTTGGTTGAAGGTAACTAGAAGGAAGACGATTAATTTAGGATTGCATTTGGTCGGTGATGAAGTTGAACTTCTACCCTAGTCGAATGCATGCCATTCCAAAGCCAAGCCTGTTTTTTAGTTTTGACTGTCTCTCTTCGTACATTTAGCTATGTCTCGATCATCATTCGAACTCTAATGCGACGGTTTGTTCCAAAGTCGAAGGCAGTGGATGATTTCATCGTACCTTTTTCCATTTCTGCACTTCCAATGATCTTGAAAAAACTTTCCGTGTCTCCTCGGACAATGGATCCATTATTGATTTTCAATTATTAATGGGTAAGTTCCAAAAGAAATAATTATAAAGTGTGATATGATTAGTTTTCTAGTGCGAGTGAGCTATCTACACAAGATGGTCCGTTCGTGATGTTCGGGACACTGGACTCACTTCGCATAGATAACAAACTGCACTCGGCTCAGTCAATGCTGAATATTCGGTTGGTCAACACCTGTCGGCTTCCCTTGGATTCCAAGCATTGGTCACACAGGAATTTCATTCAAAATTGAACATACCTGATTGTGTTGAACTCCGAGTTTTATTTTTTAGAATGGCAAGTCAGTCACCCCGCCTTAAGCCCGATGAAGGAACATCAACACCTTCGGAGGTCGGATCCACAACTGCTCTAATATCTCCTACCATTCTAATCGGGCCAAGTCCACCCATTATATCAGAATATTATGGCCTGCTAGTCCTCGCATGCCCTATATTTGGAAAATTTCCTTATGGAATAAGAATTATGGATAACCCGCGAAAACAAGTGCCATCGATTCTTACGATCAGATCGCTTTGGAATATATATTTGCAGCATGACAGCCTAGAAGATGACATATTCTTGCCATTAATAGCTGAACTTGCACATAACCCTCCATCGAACTTCACTGCTTACGGTCGCTATATGTGTTTAGATGGTGTCATGCCACCGTTCAATCGATTCTTAATGGTGGTATTATAAGAACTTGGACTAGTGCCGTTCTAAAGACATCCGAATCGTTATGCGTTCTTAAGTTCCCTATATTTCATGTTCATGAATAGACTTAATCAACCTCCTAGACTCCAAGAGCTAACTCATCTTATTCAGTTCAAAAGGAGAAAAGATTTCCCCTCCTAAATGATTATAGAAGCCATAAAAGTGCGCAAGGTGATAGAGAATCTCTATAATAAGAGCTCAGCTTTCAAGAACAAATACTTCTTTATTCGACTTCCGAAGGGGTTCAACGTCTCTTTTAATCAGGAAATAAGCTTGTATTTCTTGGTTTTCACCAATCTGAAGGTTCTAAATCCTTAACTTGCTACATATTTCATTGCAGACATCCCGTCTCGAGATGACAGCGACGAGCATAAAGCAGCGCTTGATATCTTGAAGGCAATGAGAGCTTCTCAGGGCTCTATGGACTTCCTTCTGACTAATGAAAATCTTCGGGCGTACGACTTGCTTTACTTGAGAAGATCTGTTGTGGCCGAGTCCCCAACCCTAAGCGATTCTTGAATGTGAACCCGTTCCTTTACCCCATCTCGTAGCTTTGACAAGAATGCTCAGGGGAACTTAGTTGGTTCGTCAGGTGGAGTACAACCTAGAGAAGCCCCTGAGGTGGAGTTCGATTTGCCTACCTTAGAAGATATCCCAAGGGAAAAGGATGAAACAAATATGATGTCCTCGATCTTGGAGGAGGATGAGCCGATCCAGAGGAGTGGGGAAGACAAGTGATGATAGTAGATGAGGCGGAAGAGGCTGTAGATGATGACGATGACAGTGACTTCCACACCATCGAGGAAACATATGAGTCTTATGGTAAATCGTTGAAAATGAGGCTCGATCTTTCTAATTTGCCTCTTCTAGAACAGCTAAACATCAAAACAATGAGTCTCGAATTTCCTAGCTTGCCTCCTCTAGAATAGTTAATCACCAAGACTCGTCTGTCAGTCGGAGGTCATGCTACGGAAACCCCTATAGGAGACACAACAAACTCGCGTCCCTTAAGAGACATCTCCACTAATCTAAGCGAATTTGGGGACGTCATAATCAATGATATTATGGGCAAGATTGGTTCAAATATCACCCTATCTCCAGCTGATTTCATAAATGAAGGCAGAGAGACTCCAACTTTGAAACCATGCCGATAGAGTTGGTAGAGTATATAGGGGGCCATCGATACTACATATTTTTTTATGATCATGGACACACAATTCTATAAAGTATAATTTCGAAATTTTAATATTAATTCTGTTCTTTTTCTTGTTTCGAGTTTTATTGGCCTTGGTCTCTTCAATCGGCTCTACCAAGATTCTTGGTGTTACAAAGATTGCGCTTCGGATCTAGCTCAACGTCCTTATTGTGAAAATGATGAGGAGAGGAGCAAAAGGGAAGATAGAGAAGTTAGCGCTGAAGCCTGCCGTATGGTGAAAGATCGCGAGAGGGGTAGAAGAGAAGAAGGGATGGTGAAGGAGATACCTCCAGCGAGATTCACAAGCTATATAAGAACTCTTATGATCGCCGTGGGCCTACAACATCCATCACTCCTTCTCGCATCGAGTTTTAGACTGCTACCATGTAAGAAATCCCATTCTCTCAGGCTATTACTACTATCGCTACCCCTATCACTTTTAAATATGCCGAGAAGTATACACTTTCGTCGAATCTAGCCTCCTTCAGGCTGCTTTCCCCACTTGTTCCTGCGTGGGGTCAAGTTCGATCAGACTATAAAACCTACAAGCAGAGCTACCTCTCTTTGAAATCTTAGGATAGTCTATGAGGATTTAAAAGATGGGTTCGATTGGCAACGTCATGTCTAAGCTCTTTCTAATGTGAATCAGGCTAACTACCAACAAATTCTTTTCTTTGAGGTTGAAAATGATGAGTACAATAGAAAGATCAAGGATCATGATGATGAGATAGCTCGGTTGAAACTAGAAAGAGATAATGCCTTAAAAAAAGACTGCAAATGACATATTGCTGAAAGAAGCAACTTGAGCCCATGAAAGGGCATACCTCATGATTAAAGACTAGCTCAAAGACGTTCATGGAAAGTCATTTAAATTAAAGGAGTGGGCCACTAATGGAGAGAACGCTATCAAGGCTCAGGATCAGACCATCATTGAATTGACCATAGAAATCGTGCGACTCAATGAGGAAAACACAAAATTAGTGAAAGAGAAGGAAAAAGTTGAATCTGACAAGTTGGCAGTCGAGATCGATCACTATGTTTCTTGGGAGGAACTAGCGGGCCTTTAAAGAAAACACGAAGACATAACGAACCTAGATGGATGCAACCATGTTACACTTCTATGCCAGCACCGTCATAAACAAGGGAAGCTTGTAGTGGCTAGGAGATAACTACCCTAGGACTCTCGGCATCATTTGGGAAGAAGTATTGATCAAGTTTGAGCGATCTGGGGAAATGGACTGCGAAGAAGAACTCATAGCCACATAACGCAGTTCCGAGGACATAGACTTTGTTGTAGCTAGTAGGGAGATTTCGAAAGAAGAGAATGAGAATGCGGCTGTTGAGGCCACTGTTGAATCTTTTGTTGGCCCGAGTTCTTCGGGTTGAGGTGAAATATCTGCTTCGCATCAAAAGGGGTTAGCCATACAACCGCCCATACTCGTCCAGCTTCTGAAGTTCTGCACAAGTCGTATCTTGCCCTCGTTATTGAGCGGCCTACCAAAATGGAAACATGCGAAGGGGACTTTGAATTCAAATTTCATGATCATTCTTGGCTTAGGTATTTCTCTTATTTCCCTAATACTTGAGAAGCTTTAATTCACTCCAAAGTCCTTTGCTAAACTATACAACCGCGTTTTCCAATTTGTAGGTCAGCTGACTCTCTCGTCTCTGCCTCCAGCCACCCATGGCTCAAGTGCCGCTACCATCTTCACCGCTTCCACCACTATCTCCATAGTGGTTTCAGGTTCAATTCCAATTTCAAAATCTAGCCCTGGACCAGACTCTGAACTGATAGGAGCATTGCAGAACCTAGAGGATCTCTCCGTGTCTTAAGAAGAAGATATGACAATCATAAGGGGGTTGGACCTGATCAATAAGGAGACAATGGTGGAGAGACTTAAGAAGGAGAAAGACGAGCTGCAATTGAAGGAGTCAGAAGAAGTCAAGTGAAAGACTCCAATTACAATCAAGCTTCAAAAGCTGAAGAACGGAGACACAGCCGTTGGAGAATCTGTAGGATTTGATCTGGCCATAGGAGGAGATTCTATGCACTTAGAGGGTGGTATTACCCCTAACAACAAATGCAAGAGATGGTCGAAGTATGGGATAATGGAAAAGATGGCCGAAGCGACAAGAGAGGGAAGACTTAGCAGCACTTGTGCCAGCTAAGCTTTTCGAATTTTGTTTTAGTGTATCTATGGAATCTGTATTTTTTCTTTTTGTCTGAATCTGGACCAATATTGAGTGGGTACAACCCCCGCTGTTTGTTTATGTACATAAAAATTTATTAGTAATGAAAGATTGTCTTTTCTGTTGTAATCTCTTTTGTGTACTTTTTCTACATTTTATGTACCGTGCATGTTCGTGCATCACGAAGCTCTCTGCTTGTAAATAATATTTCTGTAGTTATTTAGCATACTATAATACTTAGCTTTGTGCGACCACCAAGATACTCCATTTGATGTGACAAAACAATGGTGCATCTCGGTTTAGCCAACTCTGTGGCTGTTTTCTATTTGAGCACAGTCGAACACATTTCGACCATGTGCTAGTGTGTGCACCTGCCACTCCACAGGGCTAGTTACTCTGAATGTTGGACTTAAGCATTCGATAAGAGAAACAAGTATTCTTGGCAACTACTCGTTTGACCTTAGTCTGAGTTGCATGGTAATCCCTATCTTCAGGGACCTATGGTTTTGCTGCTTGATTCCAAGCGTTTAGTCACTTTTGTTGTCGCCTATCTCTGGATGACTCTCAGAACCTGGATTGTTTGGGTTGATTTCCTCCATCAACCCAGCGGTTAAGTTTTCCCCAATGTTGCCGAAGTGCTGGTCCTTGGAAAGTAAGGATTGATTTTCCTCCAATCCTACAATTAGAAGATTTCCCGGTGTTTTTAGGGCAATGCCGGAACTTAGAAAATTTGATAGCCTCTCAGTGTTGCTGGGGTAACAATAATGAGTAGAAAATAGAAGGCTTTCTCAACGATGCTGGGGTAATACTAGTACTTAGGAAGTTGGGATTGTTTTTTTGTCGTCTCGATGGTTTTAGGAGTCCATACTTCTAATTTAGAGACTAAGAAGTATTTTCTCACTCATGTGTCTTATTGAATTGCATACAAGAGTATTGCTTATGAGAACATGGTTCCATTAGTTCTTGAAGCATTGTGCGGCTTATTGTATAGTGCACAGGAATATAGGCCTTCCCAACGTTGCCAATGCAACGTCGGGTCTTGAAAGATTTGAATCAATTTTCCTCATCGATCCAGTGGTTTGAGTCAATTTTCCCCATTGACTCGGTAGCTTTAACCCTTCCCAATGTTGCCGGAGAAAATCTCCGAAGGGTTGGATTAGTTTTCCCCTTCAATCCAGCAGTTTGAGTCGATTTTCCCTATTGACTCGGTGGCTTTGAATCATTCTGATGTTACCAGAGCAATACCCGTTCTCAAAATCTTTGGATCGATTTTCCTCATCGATCAGGAGGTTTGGTTCAATTTTCTCCATCGACTCGATGGTTTTGAACCTTCCGGTTGTCGGAGCAACGCCGGTTCTTAGAAGGTTTGGATCAATTTTCCCCATCGACTAAGCATCTTGCTTACAAGAACTAGTGCTATTGGTTCATAAAGCTAGCTTTTTTGAAGAAATAGAAGGAAAACATCAAGTCCTGCCGACATATAATGCCCCCAATGTCCTTGGATGGCTTATTTGTAAAAATAGGAAATATATAAATTAGTATCGAATGTAGTAGTGTCATAGCGAGTCACTATTCCAAGCATGTGGAATTTAAATTCCATTGACAGTCGCTAACTTGAACGTTCCTCTCTAAGTTTCTCGTCGATCACATAGGTTCCTTCTTAGTTTAGGCCAAGAGCTCATATTCCTGGGAAGATCCATTTCAGAATGAGATCTCCTACTTTAAAGGTATGGTTGCGAACCATGGTGTTGAAGTGTCGTGCACTCTCTTATGGTGAGCAGCAGTCATCGGTTTTGCTTCCTTCTGCTTCCCACCATTTTGGTCGAGTGAATAGAGAAGGAGCTGCTCGTTTTCCCTCTAACTCAAATGTCTTCTACGATGAGAGGGGACTTGCAGTTCCATCAAGATCATAGCTTCCAAACCATATGCTAAAGGAATAGTAAGTGTTTGGTCAAAGATTTGTGTGCCGTTATATAAGCTCGTAGTGCTAGTGAAATTTCATCAACACAACTTCCTTTAGCTTTCATCAGCTGTTTATTTATGGAGGATTTGATGATCTTGTTTACTACTTCCACTTGCCTGTTTTCTTATGGATGCACTACCATGTAGAAGATTTTCTCGATCCAGTAGTGCTAGTAGAAGTCCTTGAACTCTGCACTCTCGAATTGAGTTCCATTTTCTATGTTGATTTTCTACAGTACTCCAAACCCGTAAATAATATTTTTGTTACAAAGTTAATAACGTTTTAGTAGTAATCGTGGCAAGCGGTTCCGCTTCTGCCTATTTTTATAGTAGTTAACTACAACGATAGCATATTTGGCTCCTCCCTTTTCAATTGTAGTATGCCGATTAGGTTGATTGCGCAGACCCAAATGGCGAAGGCCTGACCGTTTGGGTAAGTTTCGAAGATGGGGCTCGTGGAATCTTCACAAATCTCTAGCATCCATTACACTAGCCGATGTAGTCTACGACATCTTGGTTCATTATCGGCTAGAAATATCCATAGCGGAGAGTCTTTTTCTCCAATGCTTGTCTTTTAATGTGATCACCACAACTGCCTTCATGAATTTCCATAAGGATCTTCCTAGCTTCATCTTTGATTACACACCCGAGAAAGGGAGAGGAGAATCCTCTCCTATACAGCATCCCATCCTGCATTACGATTCATGGTGCCTTCCTAAGGAGCATCTTTCCTTTATTCTTATCTTTGAGGAGTATTCCTCTAAGTAGGTAGTCGTTGATCGACGTCATCCATGATTCCTCCTCTTCTGCGGTCTCTCAAACCAATCGAGTCCATTCGATCTATGCTAGGAGTGGCCAATACTTCTGGTGGAACCAATATTATTGACTGCGCATCTTTGGAACTGGTCAGTTTGACTAAGTGATGGACCTTCAAATTTTGCTTTCTGGGAATATTGTGTAATGTTCGTTAAGCAATTCCCATGCTTTTGTCAAGTAAGGGGCGAGTTTTGCACCCTTATCTTAATACTCCCTTCTCACTTGACAAATAACTAGTTGTGAGTCGCTGTAGATATGTATAGCTCTTATTTCGAATTCCTTCACAATCTTTAATCCCTCTATTAATGCCTCGTATTCTACCTTGTTGTTAGCAGTATGAAATTCCAGTCTCAGAGCATAACAAATTGACCATCTTTCAGGACTCTCAAGCATAACTCCTGCTCCTGAGCAGAATTCATCTGATACACCATTGATGAACAACTTCCACTATGAGGCTATGACCATAATGTCTTCTTCCTCGTCATCCTGAATTATGAACTTAGCAATGAAGTCAGCTAATGCCTATCCATTAATTGCCCTCGAGAGATGATAAGTTACATCGTATTGGCTCTACTTGATGTTCCATTTCAAAAGTAGTTCTGAAGTCTCGAGCCAATAGAGTGCCTAGTTTACGGGTTGATCCTTCAACACCTTGATTGGATGAGCTTGGAAGTATGACCAAAGTTTCTTTATTGCTATCAACAAGTAGTATGCTAGCTTTTCCAAATTCGTTAGTTTCATTAAGCTTTGGTGAATCGGTTAATGCATGGGCTGACACTGCTAAGTAAATGAATAAATCTTCACCATCAAGTGGTTAAAATGGAATCGATGGTATTTCCATATGTCGCAGTAATTCCTCAAAAGTAGTCTGGAAGTCCAGATTCCATTCAAAAATATTCTTACCCTTCTTCAATGCATTGAAGAATGATATGCATTTATCCGTTGCTCTAGAGATGATTCTGTTCAATGCAGTGATCTTTCCATTCAAACTTTGTAATTCATTTGCTGTAGGGGCTTTGACATTCCGCAAGGTGGTGATTTGCTTCGATTTGGCCTCAATTCCCATTGCTTTCATAATAAATCCAAGAAACTTTGTAGAAGAAACATAGAAAGAACACTTCAGTGGATTTAACTTCATTCCACACGTCTGAAGGATCTCAAACATCTCTATGAGGTCGTCCAGATGATTTCCAATTATTTGTGACTTCACTAGCATGTCATCCACATACAATTCCATCGTTTCCTCGATCTAATCCTTGAACATTGTATTCACCAATCTCTGGTAAGTGATCCCAACGTTCTTCAGACCAAACGACATTACTCGATAGCTACAAAGCCCTAAGTTGGTGATAAAGCTAGTATTCTCTTGATCAAGCTCATGCATTATGAACTAGTTTTACCCTGAGTAGTCATCCATAAATAGGAGTAGTTCGTGCTCTCTGGTTCCATCAATAAGTGGTCAATTCTAGGCAACGGAAAGTTATCCTTCGGGCAAGCCTTGTTCAAATCCTAATAGTCAACGTATGTGTAACATCCCCTATCTTGAGGCCCCAGCTAAGCGCTACAGATGCTACAGTCATCCATAGTATTAACTCCCGATGAAAAAATACGGTAATGTTAATGATATCCATAATATTAGAAGCACTTGAATATGAAATAAAAACAGCACAGATTACATTTCAAAGCAATATTTCATATTTAAATTACATAATCCCATAATCGATTCCCAGGTTTTGATCAAATATAATTATTACAAACTACGACAAGTGCGACATATGAAGATACCCCTTGGATGGTCAGAGTACTAAATAGACATATCAGTATTAATACATCACATTGAAAATAAAACTAAATAGCTCCTATATAGCTAGCTTTGCCTCTTGTACGTCTTCGAAAGCTTTATTCATCCAATCCACTAAACCTGAAAAACCTTAACTCTCAATCTACTCAAATTAATTTTAACCACCCTAGAGTTTAAAGGAAAAACAAAAACTTCGAGTTAGACATTAAGCCTAGTGTGAATAATACTATTACATCTCGGTTTACTGATATTAAGTGAGACCATACAACTTAGTGGAAGGGTTTACCCTCACTAGTATCCTTTTAAAACTTATCTTTTACAAATTTGAATCCTACAATCAAACTGATTAAACAAATAATAGAAATATCATATATGCTCATAAATAAAGTAATAAACGGACTATCTGTCCGAACAATATAGTTTTGCTTAGCTAACTACTAACCATTGGCGGACTCAGGCCTACCAGAAAAAAATAAACAATCTAACATCGGTTAGACACACTTCTGGACAGTCTGTCCTTAACTTACTTCTCTCAGGGTCACCTGATCCTAATGGTTTTGCAGGCTCGCTAATAACCTATTTCCTTCTATGTATATTCCTTTCTGCGTGTAATATAATTTAAGTCTTACTTGTGACTAAGCCCTACACATTGGAATTTTGGACTAAATAAGCCATGGGCTATAGCTAATGTATAGGGCGCAACCCTATACCAGTCCAATCTGGTATTCTAATATCTAAGCCATTTATTTAGGGTTGACTGCCCTTCAAATTTTCATTGAAAACTTTTTCAAATTGTTTAACCCTTTAAATCATACCTGAACAAGGAAAACATACTATTTGCTTTACTCAAATCTCATTGCCATGATATACACTTTACTCAAAACATTGTTGATGAAAAAATTTGAAACCTTTAAACAATCTCTTTCGAAACCTTTGAAAGTACCCCTTACGAAGCTATTGAAAGTACCTTTTCAAAGCAAGTTAGCTACTTTACTTTATAGCAATAGACCAAAAGGCTAAAACATACCTTTTGAAACCATTTCAATTAAACCTTTCGAAACCATTGAATGTATCCTTTCGAAAGTCTTATAAAGCCTTAGACATCCTCTTTTAATATACTTCAAATTTGCCTTTCGAAAACATTGGAAACCTTCCATTCAAATACTATAGGTAAACCTTTCAAAAACTTTTGTGAATCACCCCTTCGAAACCTTTGTTATATACCTTTCGAAAACACTAGGGAACATACCCTTCGAAACCCTCATTAGATACTTTTCAAAAGTATTAAAGTACTTTACTTAAAACCATCCTTTCGAAAGCATTGGGTTCAAGTATAAGTTTGTGGAACATAGTTTCGAATCCTTTAAAACCATTCATTTCGATACGTTTGGCTTGCAAAATATAAAAAGGGTCTTAAATCAACTATGACGAAAGTAACTCTTTCAAAAGCATTTTCCTAAATAAAAGAGGAGGATGGTATCGAAACCAATCCCTTCGAAAGCATTGGAGAAGCGGCTCAGATTTTAAAGCGAAAGAACCCTTTCGAAGGCATTGCTTCGAAAGGTAACATGCGGAAGCGGGGTTTCGACCCCTTCGAAAGCATATTATTAAAACAAATACGGCAACCCCTTTTGAAAGCTCTTTTATTTAAAACACAAGACTAAATCGAAAGCTATCTCATTCGAAAGCAAAACAAGCATATTTCCTTTAAAAGCAAAACAAGGTCTCAACCCCTTCAAAGGCACGTTTCGACTCTATTCCTTTCGCCCGTCTCTAATCCACTACGTACCAAGTCTTTGATACCATGCGTATTGGTTTCAACTAGGATAGAGGCAGAAATATTGTAACGAAAGGTAACCGCAGAAGTGGTGAAACAGCAAAACCTTGTAAATCTGATTTCTAACTTTATAAAGTAATTTCTTTCTAACTAACTTGCTTTGTTTTTCAACATATGATTGGTTGCCAATAATTTTCCAAAATATTTTCTAAAAGTGCTGCCGAATTTCAAAGATTAACAATTTCAAACATTTACAAATTGCCCTTTCTCCTTTTATAAACATATAAAACTTTTGAGTCCCATACCTTAACTAATTTTAAATACTTATTAAAACACTTACAAAGATTCTCCAAAAATTCCCATAAATCACTTTTAATATGTTTTCTAACACACACACACACACAGATATATATATATATATATATGTGTGTGTGTGTGTGTGTGTGTGTGTGTGTGTGTGTGTGACCCAAAGCTAACTTATAATAGCCGTAATTAATTTAAACCCAATTTAACCATTTTCTTCACTAGAAAATTAATAATAAATCCACATTAATTTTGAAAATTTGAAACTTGAAACCCATCTCTAAAATATTATTTCTGACCTTTTATCAAAATCACATGGCATTTGGATGTTATTTGATAAGTTTTTCAATCATAACTTATCATAAAAATCTGTATAAACAAATAAAATTCGTCAAAAAGCGTGTATATATATATATATATATATATATATATATATAATTCAAAACATGGCATAATACTTTGCAAAACATATTCAGATCTAATTTAGAACCGAAAATAAGAAAATAAGAGATATAACATTTTATTCACCTTGGCTTGTTGTTAAAGAGGTTAGATTTTCTCTTGAATTAAATTGATTAAGCTTCTTCCTCTTTACTCTTGCTTATCTTCTCCTTTACCTTCTTTTAATGGTGGCCGACATCGATAAATTTTAGTTTTGTTTATGAACATGTAAATGAAAGTAGCATGAGGGTTTAGGGTATAAGAATATAACCTATTCTTTTTTACCCTTATTTCATTTTAATTCTACTTTTGTTTATTAGTTTATTAGGCACGGCCACCCCATATTATTTAAATCTCAATTCCTTAACCATTTACATTATTTCATTTCAATTACGTAATTAAATGTCCTAAATAATATTAATCAAAATTAGGGCCATTACAGCATGTCCACCATTTCCCATTTAATTTTTGGATCAACATAGGGTTTGACACCCATTCATGATACATTGCATCATGGATAAATTTTTTGGCCAATAGCCTATCCACTTCCTCCTTTAATGCAGCGGATAACTCTAGATCCTGACAGCATCTTTTCTACTGGTGTGAACTTAGGTGCGATATTGAGTGCGTGACATGCTATCTTCAATGATATGCCACACATATCAAGATGCATCCAAGCGAAAACGTTCAGATTGGTGTAAAGAAAGGTTATCAATTCCTTTTGCATCTTGATTCTAAGTTGCGAATCTATTTTCAAGACTCGAGTTGGTTCGTCCATGTCGATAGGGAGAACTCCCGTAATCTCCACCGGTGTTGGCCGCATTTCCCCTGAACTATTCTTCCTCAGGTCCATAACCTTGTCAAAGCGACCAAGTCCTCGAGCCAGGGGTGTTTTTTAATTGCTATGCTTGTAGCTCACGAATGTAGATAGTCTTCCCCACATTCTTCCCCTTTTCATGGTGCTTTGGTTCACGTAGTTCAACAACATAACATTCTCTTGCAACGCTTTGGTCTTCCCTTATTACTTACATCCTATTCTTCGTTGGGAATTTCATCATGAGATACCATGGAGCCAAAGCGATTCTGAAGTCAGCAAGGGTCGGTCAGCCTAAGAAAGCATCATAACAGAATATTCATCAATGATTACAAATGTTTGGATGAGAACCACCCTCCATTCTCCTTCTCCGAGTTCTACGGGTAAATCGATAGTTCCAACTACCTGTTTAGGTTCTCCCATAAATCCCTAAATCTGGGTTCTACAGGAGGTCACATCCTTTATGCTGATTTTCAATTGGTCAAACATTTTTCGAAATAGGATATTGACCAAACTTCCACTATCAACCAAAACTCAATGCACAACCACTAGACCGAGCCTCACCATTATTACTATTGGGTTAAGAGTTGGAGCTTCTATGCCTTTAGCATTCCGACTCCGGAACACAATGTCATTGGTGATCATTCTTTGTTACATTACCGAAGCTTCATCCCAGATGGAACATCAACTTTTCTAATGGGCTGCTTCAGAGAACTAGTATGTCATTTTATCTCACCCTAACTCTTCTGCATTGGATGGGGTCCTCTAGTAATGGTATTTATAGTCATCCTTTGATCTATCTTCTTGGGCCCTTCTCTGATAGGTCAAGACTTATTTCCTTAAGCGTTTGGTGTTGGGGTCCAACAGGTTGATCGATATTTTGTGGTTTCTTCACATACAGCCGGAGCCTATTGTTACTTATTAGTTCCTCAATCAAGTTCTTCAGATGCCGGCACTCATTTGTGTTGTGCCCATGAATCTCGTGGAAGCAACATAACTTCCCTGATCTCTTTAGCTACTTGGATGCTTCCCTCTTGGTTGGTTTGTAGTATCACTCAATTCCCTGAGTAGTAAGGTAGATGTTTTTAGAAATATCGTTCGTTGATGTTGTTAATCTGAAAAATGGATGAACACCCTAGATTTATTATGAAAGCACCAGCCTTGTTTATCAATGCAAATAGAATGAAGATAAGAAATAATAACTTGCAAATAAAGTAAAAGATAAGAGATTTTTATAGTGGTTTGGCTATTAACAAAGCCTATATCCACTTTATAATTTTTGTTATTGACCGACTGCAATTACAAGTTGAATATGATTACAATTTTCTTGGATCTTGTGAGTTAGATCAAGTCACCAACGTTAGAACTCACTGGAGCATCACAGTGAACTCCTTCGATGAATGTTGTGTGGGAGAAGAAGAGTGAAGAATATATTCTACATAGTTCCAGCAGCCAGTCCAGAAGATTCTGTTTATCTTGCAGGTAGGATTGTATTTATATGGGTTGGAGAGCACTTAGGCCAAAGCTGCTTCATCGGAGACTCATATTTGAAGGTGCGCAGGCGCTTCCAAAATTCAAGAACGACCCGACCCATTCTGATGGATCGCTAGTGATCCATGGGGTTTGAGTATTTCTAGATCATTCCCTTGGATTATGTTTTTTGCCTTGTGCAGATGCTCTCCATGCAATTTCATGACCGGTTTCTTTGCTTCGATGATGATTCATGCACTGGTTGCATTAAACAGTTGATGGAATCAGACGAATGCTTACTTCTCGATCTAACTAACTTGGAATTCCATCAAACTTAGCAAACATTACTAGAATACCTATTGGATTGTGGTGCAAGAGGATTGGAGGATCTTCGAGTGACCCATAGGGGATAGATCGCTAGTGATCCATCACCTTAGCATATTTTTGTTTTCTTTTTCTTTAGCCTTCCTTGGTTCCTTCTTCTAGTTCTTTTGGTTGATTCTTAAATTACTTTGACTCGATGTGCATTTTCTGACTTCCATTGAATTCCATTGGGTCAAAAACTCATACAACATTTGCCCCTGGAATATGCTTTTGTTGGAAACAAGGCATGCTCTGGAAGTTACTTGTAACGACCCGGAATTTTGGGCAATAACAATTTAATAATCTGTGTTAATAACTTAACTGGTTTGATAATTTTCTTTGCAATTTTAATTTAAAATAGGTAAATTTATTCTTTTAAAGGTTAATAAATATTTAATCTGTTAATAGTAATCAATATCTTTCTGACAATTTAAAATTGATAAGATTTATTTTTCAAATCTAATCAAATTTTATTCTGTTTATAATATATACATTTGATATATATTGTGAATAGAAGAGCTTTTGTTTTAAATTAAGGTTAATTTTCAAATTGTAATATATATGTATGTATACGTTATAATTTGAGTTGTTTGAAATTTAATCCAATCTATTAATAATTTATGTATGAATGAATATTGTAATTTTAAAACTTAATAGTTTTCAAAGATTAAATTTAAAGATTTATTTATTTGCTTTCAAATATAAGATGGATATTTATTTTAATATGATAGTTTATAAAGAAATTTATCAATGTTTTATTTTTGTTTTCTTCTAAAGTGTTTAAATTAAATGGTTATAAATATATATAAAGTTATAAATAAACTTTCTTTTTAAATATCTCTTGAACTAAGAATTGTTTGTAAAACATAAGCTATTTATAAAATAAAAGTTTATAAAGATTTCATACTTGTATATTTATTTAAAAATTCAAAAGGCTTCTTATAAAATCATTTCACTAATGCATATGAATATTTCATAAATGCATATAATACTTTATGAATACATATATAATTTAAATGATTTAATAAAATGGAGTAACACTTGTAAAACTTTTTAAAATATATTAAAGACATTTGTAAAGCAATTTAACATTAATGTGACAAATGTAAGTTTAAGGAACAAGTGGCCTTCATATTTCTTTTATTTGAAATATAATCATACAAAGAAATTTGGGTCTTCTTTAAGGGAAAAAGCAAAATTTAAATTCTACAAAGCAAAAATTAAATCAGCAACTTCAAATATGAAAATAAAATCCAAATCTGAGATAAGAAAAATCAAACCTGTACAAGTCCATATGTAATTCCAATCTGCAATATCTACTTCAACCTGAAAATTCAAATGAAGATTTACTCAGCAAGTATAATTCAACCTGCATATGAAAATGAAGTTCAACCTGCAATCTGCAATTTCAGCATGCAAGGGCATTTGATTTTAACAGCAAAGTAAAAGCAGCTTTCAAATTTAAAAGTTCAAGCCTGGGTATAATAAAGCCTGTTCTGGTCTGCATATTTTAAGAAGGTGAGTAGATTATTTAAAAACAGTTTGAAAGTGGTTTAAACTTGAATGCATGTTAAATCTTTGAATTGATATTGGTATTGCATGAAAATCACTCAGTTTTGTTTATTGAATTTATTCTTACATTTATATATGTAAATATATGACTGTATATATTGATGTTCTTCTCTGTTTGAAGAAAACTGTGACCTTGGTTTTCAAAAATCAAAATTTCCCAAAATGGTCCATATTAACCTTGAATATATGAATGAAGTTTGCTTGAAAATGTTTAATGAAGATCACAAAAATATTTCTATGATTTTTAAGATAACAGATAAGTATAAATAAAAGAACTACAGTAAAACTAAGATATTGGTTAAAAATTAACAACCTTAATTTTTAATTTGGATTACATGCATGTAATCTTGGTAGGAAATCATGAATTTTGGTATGTAAATTGTGATTTTTAGTTGAGTATTCATTGAGAAATTTGGGTTTGAGTGTTTTTGGGGGATTTAGTAATTGCCATTGATTGGCATGATAATTGGAGCTTGAATCTTGTTCAAAGTTTGTTTATGAATCAAGGATCATGGGAAAAATGTAATTTGATTTTTCTAATGACTGAGGAGTTGGTAATCGAGCAAAGTAGGGTTTTAAAGCATGTTTTACTGGGCTTTACTGTTGAGGTGTATGCGACGCGAACGATGGACCGGAAGTGTTCGCGCATGAGGGAAGGTGGAGCTCATGACGTGGCGGTGCTATGGAGGGAATGGTAGGGTTCATCGGCGAGGAGTTCGTCGGCAATGGAGTTTTGGGGTTCGAGTGTTTCTGCAGTATTTCGAGCTCGAGTGCGAAATTTCGACTCGCGTTTTATTTGTTGAATCTGGGTGCTCGGTCGAGATGTAGGGGTTGTGTGTGATGGTGGTTGGGGGTCGCAACGACCGTTGGTGGTCGGAGGCGAGGGGAGACGTGCACCGTGCACGTTTGTGTACTCTGAAGTTTTTCGTTTGGGGAAGAAGGAGTTGTCTCGGGTAGGGGATCATGCAAGCTTCGGGTCAGTCTCGAAGGAGGTGGTTTGGGTTTTGTTTCGGGGTTAACTCGGGTTGGAGGGTGGTTTGCTTGGGGTATTCCTTGGGTGTTGTCTGATAAAAGTTTTTTTTAGAGGAAATAAAATGAAAACTCTAAACTTGTTGTTTAAAAATTAAATGATAATCAAATTTATAAAGTATAAGTTGAAATTATATAATTTATTTCAATTTAAATTTATTTAAAGGGATTTCAGATTGAAAGTAATTTAATTACATTTTGGATTTCAGTTTAAAAAGGGTATTTTGAATTTAAATATTAAATCAAAAGTTAAGTTTAAAATGTTAAGTAATGATTCAATCTTCAGATTTCAAATTTATATTTGAAATAAATAAGATTAATTTGAATGTTTTAAAGTATTGAAAATTTTGAAATTTGTTTCTAAATTTCCTATTTTTAAATAAGATTATCATTATGATTTTGAAAACCAAATAGGATAACTGGTTTAAGATGTTAAAATTTGATTTAATTCATTACAAGATAAATAAGGTTAATTTATCTTGATTTGAATATTAAATTTGATTGTTAATAAGAAAAGTTTAATTAAGATTAATGTTCTCTTAATTAATTAAGGATTTTGAAATTATAAGAAGTTAATTAATTGTTTAATCAATTTTAAATAATTAGTTAGTTATTTAGATAATTTTAAATAATCACTTAATTATGAATTAATTAAGTGTAATTACTTAATAAAGTAATTAATGATAATTACTCATGGAGTAATTAGTTGAAGTAATTATTGGTTAATCACTTAATGATATCAATTAAAGAATTGATTAATATAATTGTTTTAAAGTTAATTAATTATGAAGTAATTAATTAAAGAATTAAGAATTATTTAATGATGAGATTAATTATTTGTTAAGTAATTAATTAAGAGATTAATTAAGATTTATTAATGAAGTAATTAGAGATAATTACTTGTTAAGTAATTAAGAGTTAATTACTTAATTATTTTAGTTAATTAATTAATGAGGTTATTTAATTAATGAATGAGTTTAACTTAAGATTAATTACTAAATGAAATTAATTAAATTGTAATTAATTAATAAAGTAATTAATTAAGAATTCTTTTATCTAATTATTTAATAATTACTCATTGAAGTAATTAAAGATTAATTAATTGAATTAATTAATAAAGGATTAATATAATTAAATTAGTAATTAATTAATTAAGAAGTTAATTAATTAAAATAAGTAATTACAAATTGTTAATTACCGATTATGATTTATGAGTTGATTAATTATAAGTTAATTATTTAATTAATTAAAGTAATTATTAATTAATAAGGATCATTAACTAATGTGATTAATGATATTAATCAAGGTTGATTAATATAAGTGTTTAATTTAAATGTGATTAATTAATTGTAATTAAATAAGAATTAATGTAATTAATTATAGTTAATTAATTAATGAATGATCATTAATTATTGTAATTAATGATAGTAATTAAAAGGTTAATTACTGAATATGGATAGGATAATTACTTGAATGAAATTAAATATGATTAATCAAGGAAGATTGATTAAGGAAAATCATTAGAGATGATTTATTTATTTGAAATAAATAAATGAAGAAGGTTTTAAATAATTCAATTAATTGAAAGATAATCAATTCTGTTTTGGATGTTGGATTAATATGGGTTGATTGATTAATATTGGTTAATTGTTTAATATTCGATGATCAATATTTGGAGATGAATGATTGGTTGATATTGGATGTTTGATATTGGCTTGATGCTGAATGATTTGGATATATCTATTATGTGATGCTGCTGTGTAAGATGAATGTTGCTATGAATTGTCTCTTATGGTAATATGATTCATCTAATTGTTTATATCATCCTGAATAAGTTAAACTGTTTAGACCCTTAAGTATAACTTGGACATTAAAATGGCATTTGGTTTCGGTGAGACCGGGATCAGGTTTCCATATTTGGAATCCGAAAACCACATCGATTCCAATTAAACGTTAGGTCGTGTATCCAAGTAGAGCAAGTGAAGACTCGAGGTGTAAGGGCTATACGTTAGTATAACTCTGTGGGTGATTCCGTAATGAGTTTGACGGAATAGTGCTTATAAATTCGAGATGGCGAATCAGAGTGCAAGGGCTATGGTCGTTGACTCTGAGGGTGATTCCAATAATGAGTGCAACGAGATAGTGCCTTCGGTTTCGTTCGAACCCGGAACGAACTTGTATGGATTGAATGCTTTCAGCACATCGTCAGGTGGATGATGAGCATTCTAAGATTTGATGTCCTATAAAGGTAATCGTAACCTCAAGCCTCATCAACCGGGAATGGCTAAAACAAGGGAGGTGCAGCAAGGCTTCATGGGTAGCTCCCACTGGAGAGCAAGATTTTCCCCTGTCTAGAAGTCCCTTTTTATTCGGCTGTGTGGGCAGTTGGGTCGCGGCCAACTGCGGGGTTGTCTTGTTCGGGACTGTCCAGTAAGGGATGGTTCTGGCCTTGTGTTGCAGGGGAGTGGGAGTACTCCTCGGTACGTTGATCTAGGCCACGTACTGTGATGGGCGGTACCCCAGTAGCCCTGCCATTGTTGGAAACCCATTTTCCCTACGAGACCCTACGGTTTTGTTTGTATTACCCACTTTTGTGGCTAGTAGCTGGAATTTAATGAATGTAACAATTTCGGCTATTTCCTATTTACTTGAAAACCCTAGACACTATTATAATATCACTGGATTTCCTATCAAATGTTTTGGTTAGCGTAAGGTAAAAACTTTTCCATGTTTATGTGTGGGAAGTCTTACGTGATACCTTTTCTTTTCAAAGGTTTTTCTAAAGTTAAGCAATTTTAACCCGTTTACTCACACCAGACCCCTGTCTGACCCGAGTGTTTATTTTCTGTTTTATTAAACTCTTAGGTACTCATATTATGTATGAGTAGTCAAGTGATTCAGGTTTGCTTGACAAATTCTGGAGGAGATATGGAGCAGGAGGCTTCGACGTTTAGATATATATTGGTTCCGCTGTGTTTGATTGATATCTATTTCTTGTATACTTGAGTTCTATAGTTAGACAGAAGTTTATAACTGTCTATTATCTGTTGTTTAAGTTGTGTACTCTGATGTAATGAGATACTATGTAATATTTTATGTTAATTATTATATTTTATTCGTTCCGCTGTGAGTTCTCTGATGTTGTTCTGTTTCTTCTTTCTCTTTCTTTTCTTCTTCTATCCCTTTCTTTCTTCAAGATGATGCGATTTTCTGGGAGTAGAAAGTCGGGTCGTAGCAGTTGGTATCAGAGCATTAGGCTCTTAGGTGTGTCTTTCTTTAGGGAGCATTAGGTTGAGTGAATACCTAGGCTCTGCAGTAGTGTCTTTCTTGAAAGAGCGTACTTGTAATTTTTATATATATCTATATATTTATATCTATATCTACCTAATAGGTTGGGTTATCTGTACGGATTTTCCAACATAAGTTTTAGAGGTAGATGGAGTAGTGGTTTGTGTGTGTAACACGACTACCACTGATGGAAGAAGTTCCATATGTTTGAGGTTGGAAGTATATTTGTCGAGACTGTAGACCTAATACCGTCTTGAGTAAGACTTGTAGTTTGAGTAAGGATTTCTCTGATGTCCGAAGGAATTTTTTTTTTTAAGATTTGGAGTTTATCTTTGGAATGTAAGTTTGGTTTTCGCTCGGGTAAGAGAATTATTCTAGTGTTTGGATTTGTTGGAAGTGCAGGAGTAAATGATGATATCTTGATAACTGCGTGATGAGATGCAGTATCCTTGGATATTTTCTGAAGGTGTTTTCTCTTGAAGCAGTTCTAGAAGTGGTTGAGGAGCAGACTTTACCTGTTGCAGAGAAGATTTATCTGTGTACAAGTTGTCTGAATCCTTAGTAAGGAGTTTGGCTGTTTTGGAATATGAGACTAAGGTCTATGAGTTGTTTTGCTTCGGCATGGTCTCATTGTTATTCCTTAAGGTAAGAGAGTTGTTGATGCTTGGTTTGGAGTCCGAGTTTCTTGAGAAGTTGTCTGCCATCTTGGAAGTCAGTTGCGTGGTTTGTTGGTGGTTTTGGTTTTGAAGAAACCTTTGGATTGAAGTCTTTGGTTAGCTGTGATAGTAGTGCAACTCGAAGTGTTCGGTGTGCTGACGAGGAGGTCTTTTAGCTTCGCAGTATCATCGAGGGAGAGTTTGGAAGAAGCAATGTGGTTGTTTCTCTGGTAGTTTAGAAATCTTTATGGTTCTCTTCCAGCAGCCCGGGTAGTTGGAGATGTTTTCTTGAAAAGGGTAACCTTTGTTTGGAAAAGTTTAAAGCTGTTCTAATTGGTAAAGAGAGGACAGTATCTTTGGAATCCGAACTAGGTAGGATCGCAAAAATGACTTGCGATAATTTGGGAATTTTTCTTGTGTGATCTTTGTTTGAGACTGAGAATTCTCATGTGGAAGTAAGAGCTACTGATGTAATCAGGAGTTTTTCAGCATCTGGAGTTGCGTTCCATATTTGTTTTGGTTCCAGAAGCGATGCTGGTAGTTAGCTTGGTAGTTGGATGGTTCTTGGAGTAAGGAGAGTTGGAGTAGCAGCTCAGAATTTTTTTTGATTTGGATTTGGTCAGATCTTATTTTGAGATGGATTCTACTGTAAGGTTGTGACTGAGTTTGATGTGTCACTTAGATTTTTATGGATTTGATGAACAAGTTTTTTGGATATATTGGATAAGTTTGTATTCGTGTTCATCGGCAGTACTCTCATCTATTTCAGAATCAGAGTTGTGCAGGGGAAGCAAGGTAGCAGCTGTGCAAGGAAGGAAGCAAGTTCTGTTTGTTTTTGCTTGAGTAGTAGAGTTTGTGTTCTGGATTTCGACGGATTTTGGAAGACTTTTCTGTTGAATGAGATCTAGAAACTGTTTGCTTTGGTCTAGTTGTTTCTGGGAGTATCAGCATAGATTGAGCTGATCAGGAAAAGTTTGGCAGTCCAGAATTGTCTGTTGAGTTGCAGATATGAGATAAGGAGTTTGAAATTCGAAGTTGGAGACTTCAGAGTAGTTAAGATTCTCTGGTTAAGAGGGCTGATATTGGATAAGATTGGTTGGTTAGTGCTGAGGCATTTGAGATTTCTTATCTGTGTTTTGAAAGGATAAGAATGAATTGCCAGTTTGGATAGCTGGAATTCATTTTGTAACACGTGTCTCTGAGGGAGTACGTGTATGATTCATCAATTGGTTGTTGAATCTGTAGTTCAGTTGGAGTTGGATGTTGAGCTGGATTTGAGAGTAATCTGAAGTTCCGTTCAGTTTGAAGGATCTAGAGATGAGTGGTGTTCTGGATTTTGGCTGTATAGTTAGTTTGTTGGCTTTTGTAGAGTGAGTCTCCCGGTGATTTATACTTGGGAAACTCGAGTTAGTATTAGAGTTTTATTCTGATTGTGTTAGAATAATTAGTTAAGTTTGTTTGTTTATGTGATTTCTATGGATGTTAGTAACTGGTTGTTAGGAATGTTTTGCTATTTGAATTTAAAATCTGCATTGGATTATTAAAATACCTTTGCTATTAAATTTCGGGGACGAAATTCTTCTAAGGGGGGAGGATTGTAACGACCCGGAATTTTGGGCAATAACAATTTAATAATCTGTGTTAATAACTTAACTGTTTGATAATTTTCTTTGCAATTTTAATTTAAAATAGGTAAATTTATTCTTTTAAAGGTTAATAAATATTTAATCTGTTAATAGTAATCAATATCTTTCTGACAATTTAAAATTGATAAGATTTATTTTTCAAAGCTAATCAGAATCTATTCTGTTTATAATATATACATTTGATATATATTGTGAATAGAAGAGCTTTTGTTTTAAATTAAGATTAATTTCCAAATTGTAATATATATGAATGTATACGTTATAATTTGAGTTGTTTGAAATTTAATTCAATCTATTAATAATTGATGTATGAATGAATATTGTAATTTTAAAACTTAATAGTTTTCAAAGATTAAATTTAAAGATTTATTTATTTGCTTTCAAATATAAGATGGATATTTATTTTAATATGATAGTTTATAAATAAATTTATCAATGTTTTATTTTTGTTTTCTTTTAAAATGTTTAAATTAAATGGTTATAAATATATATAAAGTTATAAATAAACTTTCTTTTTAAATATCTCTTGAACTAAGAATTGTTTGTAAAACATAAGCTATTTATAAAATAAAAGTTTATAAAGATATCATACTTGTATATTTATTTAAAAATTCAAAAGGCTTCTTATAAAATCATTTCACTAATGCATATGAATATTTCATAAATGCATATAATACTTTATGAATACATATATAATTTAAATGATTTAATAAAATGGAGTAACACTTGTAAAACTTTTTAAAATATATTAAAGACATTTGTAAAGCAATTTAACATTAATGTGACAAATGTAAGTTTAAGGAACAAGTGGCCTTCATATTTCTTTTATTTGAAATATAATCATACAAAGAAATTTGGGTCTTCTTTAAGGGAAAAAGCAAAATTTAAATTCTACAAAGCAAAAATTAAATCAGCAACTTCAAATATGAAAATAAAATCCAAATCTGAGATAAGAAAAATCAAACCTGTACAAGTCCATATGTAATTCCAATCTGCAATATCTACTTCAACCTGAAAATTCAAATGAAGATTTACTCAGCAAGTTTAATTCAACCTGCATATGAAAATGAAGTTCAACCTGCAATCTGCAATTTCAGCATGCAAGGGCATTTGATTTTAACAGCAAAGTAAAAGCAGTTTTCAAATTTAAAAGTTCAAGCCTGGGTACAATAAAGCCTGTTCTGGTCTGCATATTTTAAGAAGGTGAGTAAATTATTTAAAAACAGTTTGAAAGTGGTTTAAACTTGAATGCATGTTAAATCTTTGAATTGATATTGGTATTGCATGAAAATCACTCAGTTTTGTTTATTGAATTTATTCTTACATTTATATATGCAAATATATGACTGTATATATTGATGTTCTTCTCTGTTTGAAGAAAACTGTGACTTGGTTTTCAAAAATCAAAATTTCCCAAAATGGTCCATATTAGCTTTGAATATATGAATGAAGTTTGCTTGAAAATGTGTAATGAAGATCACAAAAATATTTCTATGATTTTTGAGATAACAGATAAGTATAAATAAAAGAATTACAGTAAAACTAAGATATTGGTTAAAAATTAACAACCTTTATTTTTAATTTGGATTACATGCATGTAATCTTGGTAGGAATTCATGAATTTTGATATGTAAATTGTGATTTTTAGTTGAGTATTCATTGAGAAATTTGGGTTTGAGTGTTTTTGGGGGATTTAGTAATTGCCATTGATTGGCATGATAATCGGAGCTTGAATCTTGTTCGAAGTTTGTTTATGAATCAAGGATCATGGGAAAAATGTAATTTGATTTTTCTAATGACTGGGGAGTTGGTAATCGAGCAAAGTAGGGTTTTAAAGCATGTTTTACTGGGCTTTACTGTTGAGGTGTATGCGACGCGAACGATGGACCGGAAGTGTTCGCGCATGAGGGAAGGTGGAGCTCGTGACGTGGCGGTGCTATGGAGGGAATGGTAGGATTCATCGGCGAGGAGTTTGTCGGCAATGGAGTTTTGGGGTTCGAGTGTTTCTGCAGTATTTCGAGCTCGAGTGTGAAATTTTGACTCGCGTTTTTTTTGTTAAATCTGGGTGCTCGGTCGAGATGTAGGGGTTGTGTGTGATGGTGGTTGGGGGTCGCAACGACCGTTGGTGGTCAGAGGCGAGGGGAGACGTGCACCGTGCACGTTTGTGTACTCTGAAGTTTTTCGTTTGGGGAAGATAGAGTTGTCTCGGGTTGGGGATCGTGCAAGCTTCGGGTCAGTCTCGAAGGAGGTGGTTTGGGTTTTGCTTCGGGGTTAACTCGGGTTGGAGGGTGGTTTGCTTGGGGTTTTCCTTGGGTGTTGTCTGATAATAGTTTTTTTTAAAGGAAATAAAATGAAAACTCTAAACTTGTTGTTTAAACATTTAATGATAATCAAATTTATAAAGTATAAGTTGAAATTATATAATTTATTTCAATTTAAATTTATTTAAAGGGATTTCAAATTGAAAGTAATTTAATTACATTTTGGATTTCAATTTAAAAAGGGTATTTTGAATTTAAATATTAAATCAAAAGTTAAGTTTAAAATGTTAAGTAATGATTCAATCTTAAGATTTCAAATTTATATTTGAAATAAATAAGATTAATTTGAATGTTTTAAAGTATTGAAAATTTTGAAATTTGTTTCTAAATTTCCTATTTTTTAATAAGATTATCATTATGATTTTGAAAACCAAATAGGATAACTGGTTTCAGATGTTAAAATTTGATTTAATTCATTACAAGATAAATAAGGTTAATTTACCTTGATTTGAATATTAAATTTGATTGTTAATAAGAAAAGTTTAATTAAGATTAATGTTCTCTTAATTAATTAAGGATTTTGAAATTATAAGAAGTTAATTAATTATTTAATTAATTTTAAATAATTAGTTAGTTATTTAGACAATTTTAAATAATCACTTAATTATGAATTAATTAAGTGTAATTACTTAATAAAGTAATTAATGATAATTACTCATGGAGTAATTAGTTGAATTAATTATTGGTTAATCACTTAATGATATCAATTAAAGAATTGATTAATATAATTGTTTTAAAGTTAATTAATTATGAAGTAATTAATTAAAGAATTAAGAATTATTTAATGATGAGATTAATTATTTGTTAAGTAATTAATTAAGAGATTAATTAAGATTTATTAATGAAGTAATTAGAGATAATTACTTGTTAAGTAATTAAGAGTTAATTACTTAATTATTTTAGTTAATTAATTAATGAGGTTATTTAATTAATGAATGAGTTTAACTTAAGATTAATTACTAAATGAAATTAATTAAATTGTAATTAATTAATAAAGCAATTAATTAAGAATTTTTTTATCTAATTGTTTAATAATTACTTAATGAAGTAATTAAAGATTAATTAATTGAATTAATTAATCAAGGATTAATATAATTAAATTAGTAATTAATTAATTAAGAAGTTAATTAATTAAAATAAGTAATTACAAATTGTTAATTACCGATTATGACTTATGAGTTGATTAATTATAAGTTAATTATTTAATTAATTAAAGTAATTATTAATTAATAAGGATCATTAACTAATGTGATTAATGATATTAATCAAGGTTGATTAATATAAATGTTTAATTCAAATGTGATTAATTAATTGTAATTAATTAAGAATTAATGTAATTAATTATAATTAATTAATTAACGAATGATCATTAATTATTGTAATTAATGATAGTAATTAAAAGGTTAATTACTGAATATGGATAGGATAATTACTTGAATGTAATTAAATATGATTAATCAAGGAAGATTGATTAAGGAAAATCATTAGAGATGATTTATTTATTTGAAATAAATAAATGAAGAAGGTTTTAAATAATTCAATTAATTAAAAGATAATCAATTCTGTTTTGGATGTTGGATTAATATGGGTTGATTAATATTGGTTAATTGTTTAATATTGGATGATCAATATTTGGAGATGAATGATTGGTTGATATTGGATGTTTGATATTGGCTTGATGTTGAATGATTTGGATATATCTGTTATGTGATGCTGCTGTGTAAGATGAATGTTGTTATGAATTGTCTCTTATGGTAATATGATTCATCTAATTGTTTATATCATCCTGAATAAGTTAAACTGTTTAAACCCTTAAGTATAACTTGGACATTAAAATGGCGTTTGGTTTCGGCGAGACCGGGATCGGGTTTCCATATTTGGAATCCGAAACCACATCGATTCCAATTAAACTTTAGGTCGTGTATCCAAGTGGAGCAAGTGAAGACTCTAGGTGTAAGGGCCATACGTCAGTATAACTCTATGGGTGATTCCGTAATGAGTTTGACGAAATAGTGCTTATAAATTCGAGATGGCGAATCAGAGTGCAAGGGCTATGGTCGTTGACTCTGAGGGTGATTCCAATAATGAGTGCAACGAGATAGTGCATTCGGTTTCGTTCGAACCCAGAACGAACTTGTATGGATTGAATGCTTTCAGCACATCGTCAGGTGGACGATGAGCATTCTAAGATTTGATGTCCTATAAAGGTAATCGTAACCTCAAGCCTCATCAATCGGGAATGACTAAAACAAGGGAGGTGCAGCAAGGCTTCGTGGGTAGCTCCTACTGGAGAGCAAGATTTCCCCCTGTCTAGAAGTCCCTTTTTATTCGGCTGTGTGGGCAGTTGGGTCGCGGCCAACTGCGGGGTTGTCTTGTTCGGGACTGTCCAGTAAGGGATGGTTCCGGCCTTGTGTTGCAGGGGAGTGGGAGTACTCCTCGGTACGTTGATCTAGGCCACGTACTATGACGGGCGGTACCCCAGTAGCCCTGCCATTGTTGGAAACCCATTTTCCCTATGAGACCCTACGGTTTTGTTTGTATTACCCACTTTTGTGGCTAGTAGCTGGAATTTAATGAATGTAACAATTTCGGCTATTTCCTATTTACTTGAAAACCCTAGACACTATTATAATATCACTGGATTTCCTATCAAATGTTTTGGTTAGCGTAAGGTACATTTTTTTTCCATGTTTATGTGTGGGAAGTATTACGTGATACCTTTTCTTTTCAAAGGTTTTTCTAAAGTTAAGCAATTTTAACCCGTTTACTCACAACAGACCCCTGTCTGACCCGAGTGTTTATTTTCTGTTTTATTAAACTCTTAGGTACTCATATTATGTATGAGTAGTCAAGTGATTCAGGTTTGCTTGACGAATTTTGGAGGAGATATGGAGCAGGAGGCTTCGACGTTTAGATATATATTGGTTCCGCTGTGTTTGATTGATATATGTTTCTTGTATGCTTGAGTTGTATAGTTAGACAGAAGTTTATAACTGTCTATTATCTGTTGTTTAAGTTGTGTACTCTGATGTAATGAGATACTATGTAATATTTTATGTTAATTATTATATTTTATTCGTTCCGCTGTGAGTTCTCTGATGTTGTTCTGTTTCTTCTTTCTCTTTCTTTTCTTCTTCTATCCCTTTCTTTCTTCAAGATGATGCGATTTTCTGGGAGTAGAAAGTCGGGTCGTCGCATTACTGCGTTTGAGTTCCCATTTGTTGAGGTTCAAGTGATCATGTTGAGGCCTTCATGAGAATTTGGCTCTAGTTATTCAACCGTCTTTTGAATTCTGATGAGAATCGTCATAGCTCACAAAAATAAACCAATTCCAATCCTAAAACTTTCACGAGGCTTGAAAAAGGTACTTAGATCATGCTTGGGGAATTCGGAAAAATTTAGTCTCAATTATATGGATCGCTAGCGATCCATGGACATAGCGTATTTTTCGTTCTGCAATGTTCTATTTAAACTATTCGAGCCGACCTATTTTCCTTCAAATCTTCATTCAGCAATTCGAGCCATTATTGCAGCGACTTGACCTAAATCCAAACCAAACCCTAATTCCATTCATGCCATCACCGTCCGTTACCGGCCTTCCACTATCGAAGCCTTTTGTCACTGACTTTGCCTTGCCGCCACCTTAGGCAAGCAACTAGCACCCCCAAACTTTGCTGATTTGGATTTCCATCGACCTACCTACCTTGGATAGAAGCCGCCTTAAACTTTGACCATTCTTGCCTTTTGATTATTGACTTGAGGTAGGTGGTTTGAAATTTGACATTCGTTTATCAATTTGATGATGAGGTTGGATCAGTGGTGATTATTATGGAGAATTCGAGTTGATTGCGATTTTGTGGAAGAAGAAAATAAATCGAGTCTTGAGCTTCATGGAATGAAGCTTGAGCTTTTGCCTAGGTACTTAGCATGTTTTGCTATCTTCGTCCATAGAATCAAAATTGACTTGCATTGAGTTACATCGTTAATCCGACACGACATTTCGCAAATTGGTTTAGGTTCTTCCAAGGACTAATAATAGCTTAGGGTAGCGTCTCACGTGAAGCTTATTTTGTTATCACCTTCCGGGGTGTTCAAATTGGTCCCGTTATTGCACACTTAGTGTACTTGAAATGGAAAGAGCTTCCCGCGTCGCTTGGGACAGCGGATCCGTTATGTGACGCCCCACCTCTATACCCACGCTAGCCAAGAATATTACGGTGAATGCTGTCAACTAGCACGGAGAATAAGGCTGTTGAGGAGCGGCCATCCGTGTAATTGCTTTGCGCGAGCATCGATATGTCAGATAGTATAACATGCATTTCTTTATCAAGAGGGAAATCCGACATACCGTCACAAACTCAAAGCTACTACACAGTGGCTATAATATCTTCAGAAACAAATGTAGAAATAAACATAACATAAATCAGTCACAGACAATTCATATCACAAAGGCGGAAATAGATATGAATATTACACTAGGAAGTGTACATCAGAGTAGTGGTCTAAAAAGATCCACAATATCACAAAAGAATAGTTACATGAACTACACAAAAGAATAAGTATACATTATGGAGTCTATATCTCAAATGTATACAACAAAAAAACTACTAATCTAAGTAGTTAACCAAAAGTCAAGGAGGTAATCCCGGATGTAAAGTCAAGCAGAAGCACCTGTAACATCTCGGTCTGACCCGAGTATTATTTAAGAAGAAAATAATAAACGGATCAGTCTAACTATAAATATCAGATGAAACGATATAGAATAAGAGATATGACTAAACACATAATAATCACAATGCCAAGCTGTGATATATATAAGTAATTGAAAATCAACAAGAGATTAATCAATATCACCAAATCTACACAAGAATCAAAGGAAATGTCATACTCCTTATTTCGTTCACCGAACCATAAATATTGACGATTATATCAATGTCAATCACAAAAGTCAATGACACACAAATTCACCAATGCACAAATATTGATAAAACTTATCAATGGAAATCACGAAAATTGGTGAAACACAAATTCTAGAAATCATCTCAAGAAATCCAGAAATCACAAAAAAAAAGGGGAGAAGGCCTATCACAAACGGGAGCATAAAGCTCACCAACACGTGTATCACAAACGGAACGCTAATTCCATGGTTGCTAACCATCACAAATTGAGCCGAAGCTCCACAATCGGCCCGAAGACCATGGGTTGCTACCCCACCAATTTGAGTCGAAACTCCACAAAACGGAGTTTAGTCTCCCTCGCAGACAAAAAGACATCGCATATTGCTAGTCTAAATCACAAAGATGATCGTCATGATCAACGAGAAGTGTCAATTACACTAAGCTAGTAAATATATGAGTTTAGCTTCATGTCCCATAACCACGCTTAACTTAAATATTTACGAACAAACTGTAGATCTCCACTATAAAATTGTCACAAGAGTTTTGGTCGAACAAGTCCAAGAATTAACCGACGAAGTAAACGCAAGCGTTTCATACCACTCTTTTTACTAAGTCGTTTAATTAGATTTCTCATACAAGTGAGGTAAAGGTTTGTATATACTAATAGATTGGAAAACGGTTTAAGAAACGAGCTTTGTACTAAAATAATGTTGAAATCATTTGAAGAAAGAGTTTTGATATTTACTACTAGTATAGAAACCTTTATATTTTTAAAGTGACAAATCACAAAGAAGATTGTAGGAACAATCAATCACTAAAATTCACATACGAAGATGTGAATAAAAATCCAACGAAACCGATAAAGAATCCACCGAAATGGATATTCAAAAATCCCTAAAAAGGAGTCATCAAAGTCATAATAAATGATAACAACAAATAGGAAACAACACGAATCGAATAAAGTTGGAAATTCAAGCAACTAGGAGAAATAGGTTAAATTGCATCAGGTTCGGTTGGCCGGCTACAGAGTTCGGTCGACCGGACCAAAAAATAGAAGTCCTCGGAGTAGCAGGTCGGTCGGCCGAACCCTGAAGTCGGTCGACCGGACCCTAAAACAGAAAGTGCTTTTGCACTTGGAAGCAGGTCGGTCGGCCGGCAGCAGGGCTCGGTTGGCCGGACCTGTTTCCTGTCCCTTCCCAGCCCATCCAAATGAGGTCCAACCTCGACCAAATTGCATTCTCTCGAGCAACGACGCTAAGGGTTTTTGCCAATCGACTACCCGGCCCTATAAGCTCTTCGATGCATAACCAAAACACATTTAAACATCAAAGTTTAGGATTTTTAAAGATTTGAACCCAAAACACTAAAAATTGGAATATTCACCAATTCAATCCAAACCAAAAGCAATTGCACAAGAATAAGTGTTAGGAATTCATACCTAACAATCGAAGATAAATATAAGCATAGATGTGAGATAAAAATCTCACCTTTGAACCCAAACGATTAAAAAAGAAGCTTGAAAGCAAAGGAGAATCAACCACTCTTCAAATCCAACTCAAGAAGCTTGATTCTAAGCTAAAAAGAGAAACATTTTCCAAACTAGGTTTAGGAATTTTCTGAAATCAAAGAGAGGAAGAGTTGGAGAAGAAGAAGAGAAGCTTACCAATGGGTTCTTCTTGAGTTTGGAGCTAGAAATTGATTTGCAAATGAAAACTAGGGTTTTAGATTTCTATTTCCCATTCTCTTCCACCATTAATCGCTTTAGAACTGAAATTAGAGGAAGAGGGAGTGAATGAAGAGGGGGGGTTTCAGTTTGGGGTATTAAGTTAGAACATTGGGCTGAACCCAACCTAAACCCAAAGCCCAAGTGAAAAGTAGCAAAATTCTACTTTCTCCAAACATATCGAAGCTTATACTCGAAAAGGTCACAAACGGCATTTTAAACTCAATGGGAATGGTCCCGAGTCCTAAATCGACCAAATGCAAAAAGTAGCTTTTCTGACTAAATTCCGAGTATCAATAAAATATTTAAATAAAATATTTAAATATAAAATCAACAAATATGCGGGTTGTTACAGACTCCCCTCCTTAAAGAAATTGCGTCGTCGCAATATTTAAGAAGAAGATATATAGTAACAACCATAAAAGCATATTCAACACAAAAGAAGTTTGAAATAAGAAGTTCACCTCAAAGAGCACGAGAAAGTAAGTCCGGATGTGTTCGCTCGATGAACTCTCTAGATTCCCAAGAACAATCCTTAGGATTTAAAGACCATTGAACTTTAACAAGCGGAACATCTTTATTTCGAAGTCGTTTGACTTCCGAAGCAATAATACGAACAGGATGCTGCTCATAAGTTAAATTCGGTGAAACTTCAATCTCTTTCACAACACCGGGCTCAAGAATAGAATCGGAATGTCGAAGACACTTCCGAAGTTGAGAAACGTCAAACACGTCATGGATAGCAGAAAATTGAGCCGGTAATAAAAGGCGATAAGCCATGGAACCAATACGTTCAACGATAGGAAATGGTCCAATGTATCGAGGCGCTAACTTTCCCGATCGACTGAAACGTACAACACCCTTCATAGGTGAAACACAAATGAACACAAGATCTCCCACAAAAAATTCTAACTTCCTTCTCCGGTTATCGGCATAGGATTTTTGTCTACTCTGGGCTTCTTTCATCCTATGTCGAATAAGTTCAATCTTTTCTGTGGAATCACGAATAAAATCTGGACCTAAAACCAGCTTCTCACCAGCCTCAAGCCAACAAGAAGGAGATCGGCATGGCCTTCCATAGAGTGCCTCGAAAGGTGCCATACTAATACTAGATTGGAAGCTATTATTATAGGAAAATTCAACAAGTGAAATATGATCTTCCCAACTTCCACCGAAATCAAGCACACAAGCAGAAGAAGATCTTCAAGAGTTTGATTCACACGCTCGGTTTGTCCATCGGACTGGGGATGATAAGCGGTGCTAAAATTAAGCTTCATTCCCAAAGCTTTTTGAAGACTCTTCCAAAATCCACTAGTAAACAATGGATCACGATCACTAACTATAGAAGTAGGAACTCCATGTAATTTAACAATCTCTTTAACAAAGAGTTTGGCCAAAAGAGGAACGGTTCGATTGGACCGAACGGGAATAAAATGGGCGGATTTAGTAAGCCTATCAACGATCACCCATAAACTATCATGACCCGAACGAGAACGGGGAAGGCCGTCAATAAAATCCATGGAAATCTGATCCCACTTCCAAATTGGAATCTCTAAAGGTTGCAATAATCCACCGGGCCTTTGATGCTCGGCCTTAACTAGTTGGCAAGTCATGCAACACTTAACGAAGTTAGCGATGTCAAGTTTCATTCCCTCCCAATAATAAAGTCGCTTCATATCCGCGTACATTTTACTACTACCGGGATGAATGGTAAATTTAGAATGATGGGAATCTTCTAAAATATCTTTACGAAGATCACCAATGGTACGATAAGTCTACCAAATTTTCGAATGCCGCTACGAGAATCAATATCAAAGTCTTTCAAACTTTCAATATCAATCTTACCCTTAATATTTTGGCCAAGAAGAGCCAATTCGGGATCTAGCCTTTGAGCTTTAAGAATGCGGTCTAAAAGAGAAGGATGAGCCTCAAGGCTACATAAAACAAGAGATGGACATAAATCGGAAACACGGTCTTGAATTTTGCAAGTGGATAAAATCTCGAGATCGTTCCATTCGGATATCATCATAGAAACAACAGCTTGTTGTTTACGGCTAAGAGCATCGGCGACACGATTACCCTTACCGGGGGTATAAAGAATATCAAGATCATAAGGAGCAAGGAACTCGAGCCAACGTTGTTGACGCAAATTAAGTTCCTTTGGAGAGAATAAATACTTCAAGGACTTATGATCGGTATAAAGAACAAATTTCTCTCCTAAAAAATAATGACGCCAAATCCGAAAAGCAAAAACAATAGCCGCGAGCTCTAAATCATGAATGGCATATCTAGTCTCGGCCGGCTTTAATTGCCTTGAAGTATAAGAAATAACACGTTCTTTTTGCATAAGAACGGCACCCAAACCAACGCGACTAGCATCGGTATATCCATTGGGAATCACAAGAATAGGAGCATCGGAAAGGAGTTCTTTTAATTTCTGAAAAGAAGCTTCACATTTTTCCGACCAAATGTATTTAACACCTTTCTTTGTTAAGCCAGTAAGAGGGACGGCAATTTTAGAAAAGTCTTTAATGAACCGACGGTAATAACCCTCCAATCCGAGAAAACTACGAATCTCTGTCACATTCTCCGGTCTCTTCCAATATTGAATCGTTTCAATCTTTGAAGGATCTATTGAAATTCCGGATTCGGATATAATATGACCGAGAAACTTCACACTAGATTGCCAAAAATGGCATTTAGAAAATTTTGCTTTCAATTGATTACTCCTAAGAGTTTCCAACACAATCCGAAGATGTTTTTCATGCTCCTCCTTGGTTTTAGAATACACAAGAATATCATCAATAAAGATGAGAACAAACCGGTCGAGAAAATCTTTGAAAACCCGATTCATAAGGTCAACGAAATAAGCCGGAGCATTTGTTAGACCAAATGGCATAACAAGCCATTCATATGATCCATAACGAGTACGGAATGATGTCAAAGGAATGCTATCCTCTGCAATACGAAGCTGATGAAATCCAGTAGCTACGTCTAATTGTGAAAAGACTCTAGCACCACTAAGTTGATCGAATAGATCATCAATCCGAGGTAAAGGATATTTATTTTTGATAGTAAGATCATTAAGCTTGCGGTAGTCAACGCAAAGCCTAAGTGTTCCATCGAATTTCTTCACAAAAATAGCTGAAGCTCCCCAAGGCGAGGAACTAGAGCGAATAAATTGCTTCGTCTCCAATTCGGATAATTGTTTACGCATCTCCTCGTTTTCTTTATTGGACATACGGTAAGGAGGGCGAGTGATAGGTTGAGCTTCAGGAATGAGATTAATTATGAACTCAATTGCTCGCTTAGGTGGTAATCCTAAAACGGGCTCAAATATGTCGGAAAATTCACGAACGACGTGAATAAGAGAAATAATATCACCCTCGTCATCATCATCGTCATCACGAGGATTTAAAGAATATAAAGATGCAACCAAGCTAGAATCCGAATTTTTAAGAATAACAGAAACCTGATTAACAGATTGAGGATGTTGAAGATGAATAGTCCGCTCAGGACATAGGATATGAGCTTCATAACAGTTAAGCCAATCCATTCCCAAAATCATTCCAAAGCCTAAATAACGCATGACATGCAAATCGGCTCGGAAAGAAAAATCACACAAAATAATCTCGACATCTTTACGCAATAAACTGATTGTCGCGGATTCACCAACCGGATTCACAATTCTCAAAGAAGTCATTAAACACAAAACATCCAAAGAAAAAGTATCAACAAGTTCTTTTGATATAAAAGAATGGGACGCACCCGTATCAAAAAGAACTCGAATAGGATGATCACGAAATAAAATAATTCCATCCAGAACAGAATGAAAAATACCTGGGCCACGAGATGTGTTGCCAGGGGCTTGAGCAACATTAAGCTTTCCCTCCTTCCTATTTTGAAGTTTGGGACATACATGCATAAAATGGTCTGGGCTTTTACAATAGCGACAAGTACGAGGCTTTGAACACTTGTTCGCAAAATGGTCTTTCGAACCACAGTTATAGCATTTCCCTTGAGTAGGGGAAAAGGTCTTTTCAACAGGAGTTGCTTGCCTCCCTTTCTTATTGGGATAAGGGCCTTTGAATTTGTATGGTCTCTTCTTGTTGTTGAAGTTTGGTTTAGAACCCACCACTTCAACATCATTCTTCCTATCCGCCTCTTCAAGACGAAGACCGATATCAATGAGTTGGTCGAAAGAAACTTTTAATTTTAGAAGTAATGGCTTCTTGAGATTTTTGTTCAAGCCATAGACGAACCTCTGGTTCTTCTTTAAAGGGGTGTTGATGTATTCAACCCCGTATTTAGAAAGCGACTCGAAGGAGGCGACATAATCAGTCACGGAAGAATAACCTTGAACAAGGTCTATAAATCGTCGAGCCAATGTCACTTTCTCTGCTTCTGGCACAAATTTCAACTCAAAGCATTCCCGGAATTGCTCCCAGGTGAGATCCGCTTCATTAATCTCAGAAATAAGAAGTTCGTACCAGTCCAATGCTCTTTCTCGGAACATACTAGAGGCCACCTGAACTCGGTGAAGGTCAATAAGATTCATGCGAGAAAAGATTCGATCGCATGCCCTTAACCAAGACTGGACTTCAATAACAGTTTCGGAACCTTTGAATGGCTTCCCACCCAAATTAGTGTAATCGCTGCACAAGCGTGCAAATCCCGACTTTGGGTGAGTAGGTTCCGGGTTAGAACCAGCTGCTTGAGCATTCATAACAAGGTCAAGAAGTTGCTGGGTAGTCATAAAAACTCCATCTTGGGGAGTAGCACTAGATTGACCGGCGCTGGGACGGCCAGGTCTAACCATTTCTCTTCCTTTAGAAAGAAATAAAGAAGAAGAAAAAGGTTATTCACAAAATGAATATCAAGCAATCTTGATAGATAAAACAAGGAATCATAAGGAAAAGAGGATGAATAGGTACGAAGACTCGAATTAAATCTTAAAGCACGACTCCTAAGAAAGACTTAGGACGACGATCCTTTTTATAATATTCCATATTGTTCCAAAGTTTGGCTCTGATACCAAGCTGTGACGCCCCACCTCTATACCCACGCTAGCCAAGAACATTACGGTGAATGCTGTCAACTAGCACGGAGAATAAGGCTGTTGAGGAGCGACCATCCGTGTAATTGCTTTGCGCGAGCATCGATATGTCAGATAGTATAACATGCATTTCTTTATCAAGAGGGAAATCCGACATACGGTCATAAACTCAAAGCTACTACACAGTGGCTATAATATCTTCAGAAACAAATATAGAAATAAACATAACATAAATCAGTCACAGACAATTCATATCACAAAGGCGGAAATAGATATGAATATTACACTAGGAAGTGTACATCAGAGTAGTGGTCTAAAAAGATCCACAATATCACAAAAGAATAGTTACATGAACTACACAAAAGAATAAGTATACATTATGGAGTCTATATCTCAAACGTATACAACAAAAAAACTACTAATCTAAGTAGTTAACCAAAAGTCAAGGAGGTAATCCCGAATGTAAAGTCAAGCAGAAGCACCTGTAACATCTCGGTCTGACCCGAGTATTATTTAAGAAGAAAATAGTAAACGGATCAGTCTAACTATAAATATCAGATGAAACGATATAGAATAAGAGATATGACTAAACACATAATAATCACAATGCCAAGCTGTGATATATATAAGTAATTGAAAATCAACAAGAGATTAATCAATATCACCAAATCTACACAAGAATCAAAGGAAATGTCATGCTCCTTATTTCGTTCACCGAACCATAAATATTGACGATTATATCAATGTCAATCACAAAAGTCAATGACACACAAATTCACCAATGCACAAATATTGATAAAACTTATCAATGGAAATCACGAAAATTGGTGAAACACAAATTCTAGAAATCATCTCAAGAAATCCAGAAATCACAAAAAAAAAGGGGGGAGAAGGCCTATCACAAACGGGAGCATAAACATCACCAACACGTGTATCACAAACGGAACGCTAATTCCATGGTTGCTAACCATCACAAATTGAGCCGAAGCTCCACAATCGGCCCGAAGACCATGGGTTGCTACCCCACCAATTTGAGTCGAAACTCCACAAAACAGGGTTTAGTCTCCCTCGCAGACAAAGAGACATCGCACATTGCTAGTCTAAATCACAAATATGATCGTCATGATCAACGAGAAGTGTCAATTACACCGAGCTAGTAAATATATGAGTTTAGCTTCATGTCCCATAACCAATTGCTTAACTTAAATATTTACGAACAAACTGTAGATCTCCACTATAAAATTGTCACAAGAGTTTCAATCGAACAAGTCCAAGAATTAACCGACGAAGTAAACGCATGCGTTTCATACCACTCGTTTTACTAAGTCGTTTAATTGGATTTCTCATACGAGTGAGGTAAAGGTTTGTATATACTAATAGATTGGAAAACGATTTAAGAAACGAGCTTTGTACTAAAATAGTGTTGAAATCATTTGAAGAAAGAGTTTTGATATTTACTACTAATATAGAAACCTTTATATTTTTAAAGTGACAAATCACAAAGAAGATTGTAGGAACAATCAATCACTAAAATTCACATACGAAGATGTGAATAAAAATCCAACGAAACCGATAAAGAATCCACCGAAATGGATATTCAAAAATCCCTAAAAAGGAGTCATCAAAGTCATAATAAATGATAACAACAAATAGGAAACAACACAAATTGATTAAAGTTGGAAATTCAAGCAACTAGGCGAAATAGGTTAAATTGCATCAGGTTCGGTCGGTCGGCTACAGAGCTCGGTCGACCGGACCAAAAAACAGAAGTCCTCGGAGTAGCAGGTCGGTCGGCCGAACCCTGAAGTCGGTCGACCGGACCCTAAAACAGAAAGTGCTTATGCACTTGGAAGCAGGTCGGTCGGCCGGCAGCAGGGCTCGGTCGGCCGGACCTGTTTCCTGTCCCTTCCCAGCCCATCCAAATGAGGTCCAACCTCGACCAAATTGCATTCTCTCGAGCAACGGCGCTAACGGTTTTTGCCAATCGACTACCCGGCTCTATAAGCTCTTCGATGCATAACCAAAACACATTTAAACATCAAATTTTAGGATTTTTAAAGATTTGAACCCAAAACACTAAAAATTGGAATATTCACCAATTCAATCCAAACCAAAAGCAATTGCACAAGAATAAGTGTTAGGAATTCATACCTAACAATCGAAGATAAATATAAGCATAGAAGTGAGATAAAAATCTCACCTTTGAACCCAAACGATTGAAGAAGAAGCTTGAAAGCAAAGGAGAATCAACCACTCTTCAAATCCAACTCAAGAAGCTTGATTCTAAACTAAAAAGAGAAACATTTTACAAACTAGGTTTAGGAATTTTCTGAAATCAAAGAGAGGAAGAGTTGGAGAAGAAGAAGAGAAGCTTACTAATGGGTTCTTCTTGAGTTTGGAGCTAGAAATTGATTTGCAAATGAAAACTAGGGTTTTGGATTTATATTTCCCATTCTCTTCCACCATTAATCTCTTTAGAACTAAAATTAGAGGAAGAGGGAGTGAATGAAGAGGGGGGGTTTCAGTTTGGGGTATTAAGTTAGAACATTGGGCTGAACCCAACCTAAACCCAAAGCCCAAGTGAAAAGTAGCAAAATTCTACTTTCTCCAAACATATCGAAGCTTATACTCGAAAAGGTCACAAACGACATTTTAAACTCAATGGGAGTGGTCCCGAGTCCTAATTCGACCATATGCAAAAAGTAGCTTTTCGGACTAAATTCCGAGTATCAATAAAATATTTAAATAAAAGATTTAAATATAAAATCAACAAATATGCGGGTTGTTACACGTTATCTATTGTTGATCGATAACTATTAAGTGTAGGAGAAATCACTTCAATAAATGATACGAGAAGCTCTTTTCGTTCTTTACTGCAGGTGAACTACCTAAATAGGATAGATCATTTGTAGTGTTCAGGACGCCAAGCCCTTCTTACATAGATAACACACTGCACTTACCCCAATTTATACTTGGAACCTGATGTGTCTGCATAAATTGATAATTTTTCAAAGTTCAAGTGTTGCTGGCGAACTTTTAGTTAAAGATCGAATTACCTAACCGCATTAGATGCAAGTCGTATTGTATAAAATGAAGCACCCATACTCTTACCGTATGTCCAGCACCTTTAGAAGCCTAATCGTCATCCGTTGCATCTACCTATTCAATCCCGCGAGATGAATACAGTTAACTGGTTCTGGATGGTCTGGTTGTAGACCAGACTTCTATGAATTTCAGAGTTCTACTTAAACCCCCCGAGAGAGCTTCCTCCGTAATCTTCGTTAAAGTCTTGCATAACATTTGCTTATAACACGACATTCTGGATGATGATGTGGACCTTCTGTCGAAGAACGAGTTTGCACATATGCCGCCTTAAGGGTATACTGCTTGCCACTGGTATATGTGCTTGAATGGACCAGTGCCTCCTTCAATAACTTCCTAAAAGTAACTCTTCTAAACTTGGGAATTGTTCCATGTCAAATTCATCCTAATGGGTACACGATCTTGACCTGCCTTCACATCCTATTTATGCGAACATTTAATCATGCCCTGAGTTTCGATGAGTTGAGATATTTTCTCTCATTCAAGAAGTGGGACGACTGTCCATCCCTTGTCGTCATCGAGGCCCAATGAAACTGCAAGATCGTGCTGTAGATTTAAAGAAATTTGTTTCAATTCAAGACCCAGTATTTCTTTGTTAGATGTCCTGAGGGATTTAACCGCCTTTGGACAACGGGAGTTATGTTCTCTCTTTACTTATCGATTTTTAATACATCGCTATGGGATTTCTGGTAGATGAAATACTTCCTGTAGTTATTTCAAGGCCAAATATTGACCCATCACTCGATCCGATTTTCCATACTCTAAAGGCCGTAGATGATAAGAAGAGATCTGTCAAGTTTTTGCTAATAGACAAGAATTTGATTCAGTATGGACTATTGCATCCTGGGAGATCCGCCACGGCCATCGAAGTCCCGTCTCCTTCTTGTTCCAAAATACTAACATGTTCTACTTCTTCATCACACGGCTTAGAAGAGGGCGTTCTCCCAGAAAGGGAAGGTCCGTCTAACGGGTTGACCAGAGAAATTCATAAAGAAAGGGGTGTTACAAATGAAGCAAGCTGACCGAACAAAATGCCACTGATTCCGGAGGAGGGGAAAGAAGAATTTAAGCAGCGTGAGGGCAAGGCTGCAGTGGCAATAGAAAAGGAGGTGGGTAAAATTGAGGGCAGTAACAATTATGATTCCTCCTTTAGCGATGATGAATTCGATGCAAGTGTAATGCCCCTAAATTTTAATTAACATTATTCGAAATATTTAATTGGATAAATAAAATAAAATAATGTGAATAATTAGGTAGATGAGAATAATAAATCCAATGGCCGTGCCTTAATGAATGGCTAAATAAGGCTTAATAAAATTAAGAAGGAGGAATTTCCTAAGGAGTAAACTTACGAATGGGGATACATTTCTTAGTATAAATCTATTCCTCCACTTTAATAAATTTTCACTCTCTCATTAATAACTCCTAACCAACTTTTGGTCGACCATTAAAAGATCTAAGAAAAGCAATAAATTGAAGAAAAAGAAAAGGAATTAAAGCTAGGAAATTATCCCATTCTCCAATTAACTAATCAAGGTGAATAATCATGTTTATCATCTCATTTTTCTATGTTTGGATCGGTTATGGGTTATACCCGATTCATGTTTGTGATTTTGGTTAGGATATAACCATTTAAACCTTCTTTTGGATAAGACATAGGTGTTTTTAAACGTTAATGGGTTAATTAACATGTTTTATTTTGGTTTTGGTCAAATTTTGAATTATATTGATCTTCATGTGCTTTGAAATTTTAATATGTCAACATATAAGACTTTAAGGATTTTTAGTGATTTTTGGGGATTTTTCCTTAAGTGGTTAACTAAGGTAATTAAATTATTTATACTCTAGGGTTAAACTGAAAAATTGAAATTGTTGAATATGCTGCTATATGATTTTTGTTTGATGATAATAAACACACACACATATATATTCATTTAAATGTATTTGTTATTTTACTATATTCATATAATTAAATAAATATTTGCTGAATAAAATAAATAGCATGGAATTTAAATTCAAATAAATATTTTATTCAAACAAATGTTTTATTACAATTTTTGAATAATACAAAATTTAAGCTCTCACTACATATACAAAATTTCAATCATAATACAATTTCAAATTACAACACAATTTTTCACTATACAATTACCATTTACATTTGCACCTCACTACATATCACTTGTTCACTCATATTTATTCTTTAACTATATTCCAATTTGTATCCAGCATCTGAATTATATACAAAATAAACATTGACGCAGTAAAATTGAAAAAGAATTATTTTTGCAGTGTAAAATAAAATGTGCTTTTTTGAAAATATTTTTGCCTCAGTTATTTGGGTTGTTCGTCAACATATTTATTTTGAATTCATCAAACACGAACAACCTGTGACATGCACAGTGTATCACTGTACATGCCACAAGGCCGTGCCCACCGATATACACTTGATAAAACTGCAGGGATAGGTAAATACAAGGTCAAACCCGAGCCAAAGCTAGGTTCAACTCAAGTGCAATATAAATAAACTTACGACATAAGCATAAGGTCAAACCCGAGCAAAGCTAGGTTCAACACAGATCCAACAAATATGATAACTGCCTCAATAATATGTACAAAATGTGCATTTTAGTTACAACACAGCAGAGAAGGCATGGCACCAAAAATGGATAAACAGAGGTGACTCAGTGCATACAACATGCAACACTTCAAATATACATATGTGACAACTAGTCCAGAATGAATGCAATGAACTGGCTCGAAGCAATAACCTAATATAAATACAAAGCATACATAAGTTCAAACAAACTCAAGTATGAATAGTGAACTTAATGGAACCAGACCAAGCTAATGAACAAACAAAACAACCAGACTAGGTACAAACTTAAACTCAGAGGCAATAGCAAAAGTTTTCTAAGCCATGTTAATGAACAAAGCAGTTCAAACCAGACCATGCTAACAAGTGCACAAGTGTGTCAACACATCATGGTAACAAGAAAATGAATCAAGCAGTTAAACCACACGAGACTCTAGAGAATATGGACCAGACAGACTCAAGTGCACAAGGACAAATGAACACACATCAAAACATGTATCAAGACCTGACTACATGGTTACCGCAATAAACTTCAGTGACTCGAAGTTTATATGGAAATGCAAGTGCGAAAATCAAACGCATAAGTGACTGTGATCAAGAAATAATCAAACAAGTTCAATCAAGTCAATCACACACATACATACATACATATATGTATGCATATGTATGGAGACAATCAACTCAAAGCAAGTCAGTGATGCATGCAGACTGTAATATGTTCATGCAGCCAGAGTACATGATGCAATGCTCAATGTAACATAGCAACATAAGGATGCAGCAATTATTTTTCTCTCAAAAACACACATGTATACATATATACTTATATATGTATACACATAACCAATTGCTGTAATAAAGTAAAGATTCGAAAGAAAATGAAGGAACAACCGCCAACAAAAAATTGAATCAAAACCGTAGTGAACAAGGTAGAGTTCTAACAAGTCAGAGTAAAAGCCAGGTGATAACATGAATTGAACAAGTCCAGATAATATTGCAATTACAATAATCAAGTCAAGTGCTGAAATCAAAGATGCCAACAGAGAAAAGAACGGAACCAAATCCAAAGCAAATGCAAGCCGTGATGACCAAGCAAGCATACCAGGAAAATATACGAATTGAAAAGTCAGAAAACATCATCAACATTCGATTACAAGTCAACGGCCGAGCAAAATTAGCAGATGAATTCAAACAAAATATTCGAACGATAATTTAGTGTTTTATTCCCTATTTAAAACCATGAACATCGTGGTAATCAGAATAATCGAGTTCAAGCATATCAATAAGAGTATTAAAGGAAACCACATACCAGCATGATTCAATTCGAACTCGACAAATTGAAGCAGCCGAGTGTAATCAAAGCAACACGATCTATTAACAAATCAATAAATGTGAGAATACTAATTCAATCAATCGACAATTAGTCGGTGGTTCCAATTTCACAAAGCCCTAAAATTTTGAAAGAGAACGAACGAGCAAAGAGGCAGACATTTTCACAAAGGATACGGGCCGAATAGAAAGAAATAAAGGGAGACTATTTTTTATTAAATGGGCAGTTTATGTTTTATAAATTTGGGCTTCAACTTTATATAGGGTTTTGTATTTTAAATTTGTTATTATTTTGTAATTTCTTTTTAACTTGTGTAATTGTCTACTCATGTGATTAGGGGACGAACTACAGTGGTGTAGTTCGAGAATTCGCAACTCAATGGCTGAGTTATGGCAGGGTTTTGAGCATAGAGTTGGATTAGTCGATAGCGGGTGTCACGAGTTTATGTGTGTAAGCGTCTGAATTTCTAGTAGAAACCTTAGGGGCAGCATGTAGGCAGGGTTTTGCTGAAGCTGGGTAAATTTGTGTTGTTCTATTTCTGCTTTTATTATTCTGCTATTATTTGTGCTGCAATTATTTTATATATTTCCGCATTAATTTTTGTAATTGTTAGTATCACTATATTCACCTCTCCTCTATGGTGAAATTGATCATACAGAAATTCCTTTCAAAAATTGATTTGGGGAAGAAATATAGTGTTTTGAGAAAAAGGTTGACTATTTTATACTTTTTACTATGTGGAAGTACAGGAGAAGGCTCCTCAACCAATCAAAATTAGTGAAGCAAGATAAAACATCACTTCAGTAGGACCAGTTCTGAGTTTGACTCCAACATGCCTACTTTTACCCTTTTGAATGAAGTCGAAAGGTACCTTTCACCTACAACGGATGGTAAATAATTACTCTCTACCTAAGTCGAAAAGTAGGCATGATGTCGAAGGTAATAAGGGCAAAGGGATGGGGAGGATGCTTCCTTTGCTTTCGAATAGAAAATTCATTGATTTCGAAAGGTTTGATTGCAAAAGGTTTTGATTCCAAAGGTTTTGATTCCAAAAGGTTTTGATTCTGAAAGGTTTTGATTCCGAAAGGTTTTGTTTCCAAAAGGTTTTGGTTTCGGAAATTTTTGGTTTCGAAAGGTTTGATTTCAAAAGGTTTTGAAGGGGTTATCTTCAATGATTGAGAAAGGTTTTGAAGGGGTTATCTTCAATGATTGTGAAAGGTTTGATTTCGAAAGGATTTGAAGGGGTTATCATCAATGATCGCAAAAGGTTTTGAAGGAGTTATCTTCAATGATCGCGAAAGGTTTGATTTCGAAAGGTTTGATTTTGAAAGGTTTGGAAGGGGTTATCTTCAATGATTGCGAAAGGTTTTGATTGCGAAGGTTTGATTTCGAAAGGTTTGATTTCGAAAGGTTTTGAAGGGGTTATCTTCAATGATTGTGAAAGGTTTTGATTGCGAAAGGTTTTGATTTCAAAGGTTAGATTTCGAAAGATTAAAGTTCAAAAGGTTCTGAAGGGGTATCGTCAATGATTGCAAAAGATTTTGATCTTGAATAATTTCGAAAGGTTTATAAATGGTTTTATAAGGGGGATACCCCAGACTTTCAACAAACAAAAGGTATGATTTTGTGATGCTTTCAAGAGAAAGGTTTCCAAAGGGGCTAACTTTGGATGTTTATTTGCATTCGAATGGGACTTCATTCTAAGGGTTATAGCTTAAAATACTTATCTTTATTTGAATACGTAAGGAAGATCCTTATATAAAAAGAATGTTATAAAACCTTAGGGACACTGGGGTGGGTTTAATGTTTTTGATACACAGTTTGGAGTTATAAAAAGAAATATGCTTTCGAAAATATACATCGGGGCTATCAGTGTGTATTTACTTAATTTAACCTAATTGAGGCCACTAATGGGAATAGATTAAATAGGTGGTATACCTGCGGAAAATAATTAACCATGGGGATCATGAATTTTTATAAATAATCATGGAAATCATGATATTTTAATTGGCGAAGTGATGGGTTCTTGGTTAATCTAGGAAAACCATGGAATGTGCGGTGGATAGCCCACATCAAATTTAAAAAGTAAAGAATGTTTTGCCAGAGGTGGTTAGCCTCGGGATTTGGCACCCAAGGGTTCATAGTCATCCTAAGAAAACTCTGGAGTGTGCGGTGGATATCCCACACCAACTTTTACAAAACAATGTACGATAGATAACCTGCATTTATTTTGAATGGATTTAGGGTGGATAGTCCTATTAAACTATGATGGATAGTCATTTTAAAGATTTTATAGGGGAACTCTAATAAATTGATTTTTAGATGGGAAATCTAATAAATTGCTTTTAGGTGGGATATCCAATAAATGGGTGGATGGGATATCCAATACATATGATTTATGGCTTTATTTCATATAATGTTAGTTCTAATCATTTTGGGCGCAGGGGCGTAGTAAATGATTTGCAAGTTTCATTTTGGATACTAGTAAGGGGAAAACCCGTTCCGCTAAGTGGCGTGGTCTCACTAGCTATCTATTTATGATCAGAGATGACAGGGGATTATTCATACCAGACTTATTGTCTGACTCGAAGTTTGTGCTTCTCCACACATTCTCGGGTACTCAAATTTAATTTGAGTAGTCTGAGAGTGGGAGACTTTCAGGTTTTTGGATGAATAAGCTTTCGTATACGTGCAGGAGGCAGTGTTAGCTATGTAGGAGCTATATTGTGTTTTCCGCCGTGATGTACTAAGAACTGTAAATTTCATATTATTAGTTCTCTAATCATCATAAGGTGACATCTTCATATGTCGCTCTTATCTTATTTTATACATGTACATGTGATCTGAACGTAGTTAACATCTGAGGTTATGTAATTAAATAAATTGAAATTCGTAAAAAATGAGAAATTCTGTTTTGTTGAAGTTTAAATTTTTTCATATTCTTGTTTTTCTGTATTGCCAATAGTTCTATTATTCCAATTTCGGTCACTTAGTAATAACACATATGGATGACTACAACATCCGTCGCAGTTAGTTTTGAGCCTCCGAAAGTGGGTTGTTACAAGTTGGTAGCAGAGCAAGGTTTATGTACTAAACAGGAATTTATACCTTCGTAGATTTTATAGCATAATCTAATGAATCTAAAGTATAGTTGGGCTTGGGTAAGCGTTATAGTAACGTATGTGTATTTGCTATAAATACCTAAGTATGTATTCCCCACTCTCTTAGATCGTTCTTCTATATCTTACCAAGATTGGATTTCAGGTAGTAGGGAAGTAAGATATGGATAGGGGAAACGAAAGAGTGAGTCAAGGTGGGAGACGCAACAAAACATGTGGAAATGTTCGACCCAATACTAGGCGCAACCAGGGTTGACAGGCAAAAGCAAACCCAGATGCAAATGCTAATGTTGGTGCTATGATTCTACCGGTTGATATGGGGATAATTTATCAGTTCTCCATGAATATGATGCAAGCTGGAGCAACTGCAGGAGTGGCTGTAGGGAATGATGGAGGAGCTAATCCGGTGGCCCTACTTGGCAATAATTATGCCAAGCTAACAGGGATTACGCTAGTCTTGGAGGGATGCCTTTTTTGGGAACTAAGGATTCTGTATGAGTGGAGAACTGCTATCTCATTGTGAAAGGATATTTGTAGATCTTGGCTTGATGGATATAGACTTGCTTCCAGGCAATTGCAGGGAGCAACATTGTTTTGGTGGAATGGAGTTACCATAGGAGAGCCGGAGGAAAACCTGACTTGGGCTGAATTTCAAAGGAGGTTCAAAAAAAGATTTCTATCAGAGGTTGCCAAGTCAGCATTGCTCAAGAAATTTATAGATTTAGTCCAGGAGGATAAATCGGTGATTAAGTATGCTACAAAGTTTGATGAGATGTCCCGTTACGGATATGCTACTGTGGATATAGTCATTCGAAAGAATGACAAGTTTATTAGGGGTTGAATCTTGAGATTGCCAGAGCAACCATGCCAAACCTCCGAGATCTGTGTCATATTGTTGTTGATATGGCTATTCGAATTGAAGAGATGCTTTCTACTTTTGGAAAGGGGAAAATAGCCGAGGTTCAGAATTTTTAGGGTAAGAAGTAGAAGTTCTTCAAGAAGAAAGGTGCCAAGTCGGGGATAACAACTAAGAAGAGCAAGGCTGATATTATTTGTTACAAGTGTGACAAGAAGGGACACTACGCTATTGAGTGTCGCTCGGGTGATGGAAGAGCAGCTGCAGTGAGGCCGAATGTGAAGTTCTACAACTGTGGCAAGATAGGGCATTACAAGGACAAGTGTCCCGATGCTGCTAAAGCTGGAAAGAGAAAGGTCTTTGCATTGGAACCATCATCCTCTAGACAACGGCTGCTGAGAAAGGAAAAGCTGTGATGGAAGGTATGCTTATGATTCATAGTACTCCGATTAGGATACTATTTGATATCGGTGCATCGCACTCATTTATATCCCAGTGTTTGGTAGATTTCTTATATTTGGAATCCTTATACCTTATTACTCCTTTAAGGGTTATGAATCTATATAAGGGTATGCAACTCTAACAAGATATGACTAGTTAGAACTTGAATTGTTAGGTTATATGTTTTCATGCAATTTATATGTTTTTGATTTCATGGGTTTCGGGATCATATTGGGTATGGATTGGTTTGATAGATATGAGTCTAGGATATTTTGCCAAGATGGGGAAATATTATTGAAACACCCTAATAGCCATAACGGAGTCATTTACTCGGTTAGGAGTTCGAATGGAAATGCTTATGCGTTATTGGGTGTGATGGGAATGGAAGCAAAGATGAAGCAGGTTTATGTAGCAAGAGAGTTTGCAAATGTGTTTGAACCAGTTTTGGGCTTGCCGTCGAAAAGAGCTACCGAGTTTCGGATAGATCTTATACTGGAAGCTGAATCCATAAGTAGACCACCTAGCAGGATGTCACCAACCGAGATGAAGGAATTGAAGGTACAGCTAGTGGAATTACAAAGAACGAATTTCATCAGGCCAAACAGTTTGTCTTGGGGAATGGCCGCGGTATTCGTGAAGAATCCAGATGGGTCGATAAGGATGTGTATCGATTATCCCATGCAGAGCGAGAGGACGATCAAGAATAGGTATCCTTTGCAGAGAATCGTTGATTTAAACGATCAGTTGAGTGGAGCCAGAGTGTTTTCCCAGCTGGATTTGGCGACAGATTTCCATCAGCTAAGAGTAGCAAAGGACAATATTCCTTTAACGGCGTTCAGGACCAGATATGGATCTTACAAATGGTTGGTTATGCCATTCGGGCTTACTAATTCTTCAGCTTTTTTGTGGATTTGACGAATCGAGTTTTCCAAGAGCACTTGGATAGGTTCGTGTTGGTTTGTATTGATGACATTTTTGTATATTCTAGGAATGAGAAGGATCATGCGGATCATCTTATAATAGTGTTGGAGACGCTAAGACAACATCAGCTGAAAGAGAAGTTTTCAAAATGTCATTTCTGGAAGAAGGAAGTGAAATTCCTTGGTCATGTAGTTTCGGAGGGAGGTTTAGTAGTCGATTCAGATAAGATCGAAACTATTAACAATTGGAAGAGGCCAGAGACGGCAAGTGATTTTAGGAGTTTTCTTGGTCTTACAGGATACTATTGAAGGTTCATTAAGGATTTCTCGAGAATAGTGGCATCCTTGACTATGCTAACCAGGAAGGATGTGAAGTTTGTTTGGTCTAACGAATGTGAGGAGGCATTTCTTAAGTTAAAACATTTGTTAACCAATGCGCCTATGTTAGTAATTCCTGATGGGAATCAGGGGTTGGTAGTTTACACCGATGCATGTGGTATTGGGTTAGGTGTTGTGCTAATACAGAATGGAAAGGTTATTGCCTATGCTTCTAGACAGCTTAGACCGCATGAAGTGAGATACCCTACTCATGATTTGGAGTTGGCAGCGATAATCTTCGCATTGAAGGTGTGGACGCATTATCTTTTGGGAGAAAGGTTTGAGCTACTCACGGACCATAAGTCTCTGCGATATTTATTCTCTCAGAAGGAGATGAACATGAGACAGCAGAGATGGCTGGAGATTGTTGCAGCTTATGATTTTAGCATACAGTATACACCGGGAAAAGGACATAATGTGGCGGATGCGCTTTGCAGGAAACATCAAAATGTGGTGTTAGCTATATTGGTGGAATGGAAATACTTGGAAGCACTGGCTACTTGCAGCGTGCAATTGAGGTCGATTACTAGATCTAGTCAGAATATAGTCATGATGTCTTGTTTGGAAGTTCGACTAGTGTTGATCGAACGAATTGATTTTAGGCAGAAAGAAAGATCCAATGTTAGCCGAGAGGATTAGAAGGTTAGAATCTGGAGCCGAGATTGATGACTTAAAGGATTTTATTCTTGACCTCATGGTTAGTTAAACAAGAAGGAACAACTACGTATTCCGAATGTTAGAGACCTTAAGAAAGACGTTCTTAGGGAATGTCATCGATCAAAGTTTACGATTCATCTTGAAGGAACCAAGATGTATCAGGATGTGAAGAGAAGTTTCTTCTAGGAAGGAATGAAGAGGGTTGTTGGCTTATAGGTAAAACAATGTTTGAACTGACAGCAAGTAAAAGCCGAACATCAGAAGCCAAGTGGTTTTCTTCAGCCTTCGAAGATTCCAGTTTGGAAGTAGGACTCGATATCCATGGATTTTATTAACGGGCTGCCAAGGTCAAACTGAGGTAATGAAAGTATATGGGTCATAATGGAAAGATTGGCCAAAAGTGGCCATTTCATTCTAGCAAGGTCGACCAGGACGACACCTTTTTTGGCTAAGTTGTTCATGAAGAACATCATTAGACTGCATGGAATTCCTAGTAGTATCGTCAATGATAGAGATGCTTTGTTTACTAGCGAGTTCTGGAAGAGCTTACAGAGTGTATTAGGCATTACGCTCAAGATGAGTACCGCATATCATCCTTAGCCGGACGGGCAGACAGAGAGAGCCAACAAGGTACTAGAAGATCTGTTGAGGGCTTGTGTATTGGATTTTAGTGGTTCTTGGGAAGATCACTTGCACTTAGTGGAGTTTTCCTATAATAATAGTTATCAGACTACTATAGGAATGGCGTCTTTTGAAGCTTTGTGTGGAAGGCCATGAAAATCACTAGCATGTTGGTTAGAGACCGAAGATAGGTTGATCCTTGGTCCAAATTTGGTGAGAGAGGTGGCGGAAAAGATCAGGTTGATACAGGAAAGAATGAAGGAAGCTCAATCTATGCAGAAGAGTTACATAGACAAAAGGTGTAAGTACCTAGAGTTCTTAGTTGAAGATAGAGTTTTCATCAAGGTATCGCCAATGAAAGATGTGGCTTGGTTCGGGAAGATCGAGAAGCTAGTAGCAAGATATGTTGGACCATTTCCTAGATCAAGGAGGATTGGAAGACTCGCATACCGAGTAGATTACCAAGCAGTTTGGCTGGGGTCTACGATGTGTTTCATGTTTCTCATCTTTGAAAGTATTTTTATGATCCAGAAACTACTATCGCTCCGATGGCACTAGAGAACTTAGTGGTGGAACGACTTTTATGAGGCAACCAGTACGTGTTGTGACAAAAGATGAGAGAGGCTAAGGAACAAGACAGTCAAGTTGGTGAAAGTTCAGTGGAGCGACAACATGAAGGACTGTACTTGGAAGACATAAGATAGGATTAGGGCTACTTTTCCTGGGCTATTTTAGATGGTATGTTCTATATATGGTTTATATAGAATTTGGCTGGTAGGTTATACTGACTTTTCTTGCATGGGCCATATGCTTGTTGTTTTGTCCTTACTGAAATTTCTGGGATGAAATTCTTTAAAGGAGGAGTTTGTATTGCCCCTAAATTTTAATTAACATTATTCAAGATATTTAACTAGATAAATTAAATAGAATAATGTGAATAATTAAGGAGATGAGAATAATAAACCAATGGTCGTGTCTTAATGAATGAGCTAAAATAAGACTTAACAAAATTAAGGAGGAAATTCCTAAGGGGTAAACCTGGAAATGGGGCTACATTTCTTAGTATAAATCTCTTCCTCCACTTTAATAAATTTTCAATCTCTCATTCATAACTCCTCACCAACTTTCGGCCGGCCATTAAAAGCTTAAGGAAAAGCAATAAATTAAAGAAAAAGCTAAGGAATTAAAGCTAGAAAATTATCCCATTCTCCAATTAACTAATCAAGGTGAATAATCATGTTTATCATCTTAGTTTTCTATTTTTGGATCGGTTATGGGTTATACCCGATTCATATTTGTGATTTTCATTATGATATAACCATTTAAACCTTTGTTATGATAAGACATAGGTGTTTTTAAACATTAATTGGTTAGTTAACATGTTTCATTTCGATTTTGGTTAAATTCCAAATTATATTGATCTTTATATGCTTTGAAATTTTAATATGTTAAAATATAAGATTTAAAAGATTTTTGGGGATTTTTTCTTAATGGTTAACTAAGGTAATTAAATTATTTATGCCAATGGCTAAACTGAAAAATTGCTTCTGACGTGGTAGAAGCCGAAGGGAAATTGCTTTCAAAAATTGGTTTGGGAAGAAGTGTAGTGTTTTGAGAAAAGGGTTGACTAGTTTATAATTTTTATTTGGAAGTGCATGAGAAGTCTCCTCAGCGAATTGAAATTAGACAAGCAAGATAAAACATCACTTCAGTAGGCCCAGTTCTACCTTCGACTCCAACAAGCCCGCTTTTACCCTTTTGACGAAGTCGGAAGGTACCTTTAGTCTAAGACGGAAGGTAAACAATTACCCTCTACCTAAGTCGAAAGGTAGGCACGTGTCAAAGGGATGGGGAGGCTGCTTCCTTTGTTTTCGAACAGGAACATAATTGATTTCGAAAGGTTTGATTGCGAAAGGTTTTGATTTTGAAAGGTTTTAATTTTGAAACATGTTGATTTCGAAAGGTTTTGATTTCGAAAGGTTTGATTTTGAAAGTTTTTAAAGGGGTTATCTTCAATGATTGCAAAAGGTTTTAATTTCAAAAGGTTTTGATTTTGAAAGGTTTTGATTTCGAAAGGTTTGATTTCAAAAGGTTTTGAAGGGTTTATCTTTAATGATTGCGAAAGGTTTGATTTCGAAAGGTTTTGAAGGGGTTATCTTCAATGGTCGCGAAAGTTTTAACTTCGAAAGGTTTGATTTTAAAAGGTTTTGAAGGGGTTATATTCAATGATTGCGAATGGTTTGCGAATGGTTTTGATTGCGAAAGGTTTTGATTTCGAAAGGTTTGATTTTGAAAGGTTTGATTTCGAAAGATTTCGAAGGGGTTGTCTTCAATGATAGCGAATGGTTTTGATCTTGAATACTTTTGAAAGGTTTATAAATGGTTTTATAATGGGGGATACCCTAGACTTTTGACAAGATCGAAAGGTATGATTTTGTGATGCTTTTGAAAGAAAGGTTTTCGAATGGGCTAACTTTGGATGTTTATTTGCTTTCGAATAGGACTTCATTCGAAGGGTTATAACATAAAATGCCTATCTTTGTTTGCATATATAAGGAGGATCCTTATATAAAACGAATCTTATAAAACCTTGGGGACATCGGGGTGGGTTTAATGTTTTCAATACATAGTTTGGGGTTATAAACAGAAATATGCTTTCGTAAATATACATTGGGGCTATCAATGTGTATTTATTTAATTTAACCTAATTGGGGCTACCAATGGGAATAGGTTAAATAGGTGGTATACCTGGGGAAAATAATTAATCACGGGGAACATGAATTTTTATAAATAATCGTAGCGATCTTGATATTTTTATTGGCCAAGTGATGGGTTCTTGGTTAACCTAGGAAAATCAAGGAATGTGCAGTGGATATCCCTATCAAATTTCTAAATAAAGAAAGTTTTGCCAGAGGTGGTTAGCCTCAGGATTTAGCACCTAAGGCTTCATAGTCATCTTAGAAAAATTATGGAGTGTGTGGTGGATAGCACACAACAACTTTTATAGAACAATGTACAATGGATAATCTGCATTTATTTTGAATGGATTTGGGGTTTATAGTCCTATTAAACAGTGACAGACAGTCATTTTAAAGATTTTAGAGGGGAACTCTAATAAATTTATTTTTAGATGGGAAATTTAAAAAATTGGTTTTAAATAGGATATCTAATAAATGGGTGGATGAGATATCCAATACATATGATTTATGGCTTTATTTCATATTATGTTAAGACTAATCATTTTGGGTGCAGGGGCATAGTAAATGATTTGCATGTTTCGTTTTGGATTCTAGTTAGGGGAAAACACATTCCGCTAAGCGGTATGGTCTCACTAGCTATCTATTTATGATAAGAGATGATAGGGAATTATTCATACCAAACTTATTGTCTGACTCGAAGTTTGTGTTTCTCCACAAACTCTCGAGTAGAGATGATAGGGAATTATTCATACCAAACTTATTGTTTGACTCGAAGTTTGTGTTTCTCCACAAACTCTCGAGTACTCAAATTTAATTTGAGTAGTTTGAGAGTGGGAGACTTTTAGGTTTTTGGACGAATAAGCTTCCGAAGACGTGCAGGATGTAGTGTTATCTATATAGGAGCTATTTTGTGTTTTCCACTATGATGTACTCAGAACTGTAAAGTTCATATTTATTAGTTCTCTGATCATCATAAGGGGATATCTTCATATGTCGCTCTTATCGTATTTTGTACATGTATATGTGATCTGAACATAGTTAACGTCTGGGTTATGCAATTAGATCTTAAATTGAAATTCACAAGAAATGAGAAATTCTGTTTTGTTGAAGTTTAATTTTTTTATATTCTTGTGTTTCTGTGTTGCCAATGGTTTCAAGATTACGATTTCGGTCACTCAGAAATAACACCTATGGATGACTGCAGCATCCGTAGCAGTTAGTTTTGAGCCTCCGAAACCTTGTTGTTACAGTAAGTTCCGATGTTGGAGACTTCAAATCATGCGACGAGACTTCAGGAATGAGTCCCGTTCTTCCAGATTTGCCTCCCAAGAAGTTCACGATAAATATGCTCCCTCAGTAGCTAAGAAACTTTAGGATTCCTTGCTTAAAGAAACCGGTATCGACTTTGAGGATTTTGGCAACGTTTACCGAGATATCTATGAACTCATGGTTGGAGATTCAAATTCGAGGGATCGTCTCCTCACCCTGGTCATATCGTGTTTAGAGTTATCCCGACTCCTGCCATGGTGGCTTCCCAAATCGATTTGTGATGTCCATTTAGGCTGCCTAAGACATATTACACATCTTCACTAGGGTCACATCCACTTACACATGCATTATTTAGGTCCATTTCTTGTTGCTAAATTTATTTATTTATTCTTAATATCAGATACCATGAAAGGATATGGACTTTACGGTGATCCTGAACAATTCACCGATTCGCAGCGTTTCTCTAAACGATCTTCAAGCCGCCACCAGTGCCATGAATCCGAAGAAGAGTGGAGAAGGCGCAAAGCCTTGGAAGCCGAAGTACGTCACGAGACGACATAGAATATAGTAGGGTTTATAAGAGTAGCTACGAGAAGAGACACATTCCTGATGACCAAGAAGAGTCGCCTAAGAAGTCTAAGGTAGATCACAGCTCTCATCCCTCTGAGCACCAAACTTTTGCCCAGCCCCGATCTCTGTCGAAATTTAGTTTCGATTTCCACTATCCAAGTTTCATCTTCATCTCAAGCTCCATCGACCCATATGGTGCTCACTTCTGATCCTTCACATTCTCGTAGTAGGTCAAATTATATTCTTTAGTTTGGTCCCTCTAGGCTTAAAGCTGCGCTTCTTCAGTGGTTTCTAAATGGAGTTAAGTTTGACCGCAACCTTCATCCAATCCGCAAGGATTCCTATATGCCCCACTTTAGGCGATTCAAAGTGATTTAGATCAAGCTGAGAGATGGGAAAAGTTATGCAAGCAGCTGACCGACACGAGCTGTAATAACTATCACGAGATCCTCTCTTATTTGAATCAGAGAAAGATGATTACGAGAGGGCGTTAGTGGAATGTGATGCTAGAATTGAGCGACTAATGTAAGAGAGGGGCACTACACTCCGAGAGAGTAAGAATAGGGCTAGCTTGCTGAAGGAACTAAAAGAGGCCTATGCAATAATAGAGATCGTATTTTGAGATGAAATCAAGAAAGCCCACACGGACAAAGTTGAGCTGAAAGAGGAGCTCGAAGCCCAGGACATGATTATTGAAGCTCGTACGAAGATTATTGCTGATCATAACAAAGTTGTTGAAGGACATAACAAGACAATTGTTGAATACATGGGAATTGTGGAATCCCGTGACAACATCGTTTTCGATCAAGCCCAGATGATTGCTTCGCTCCAAGAAAGTGTCGCACAGCTTAGCACTGAGAAGACTCGAGTTGAAGCTGAGAAGGTCGCCGTAACAGTGGATTACTAGGAATTGCAGGAAAATTTCGACAAGAAGATAGAAAAGATGGATGATACCATCTTAAATTTCTATGTTGACTCCTTGCTGCATCAGGGGAGCCTCAGTTATTTGGGCCCAAAATTTCCGGGTACCCTTGCCATGGTCTAGGAAGAAATCATGGCCCGTTTTCGAGAGAACGGGATGCATATACTGAGCAAGAGTTGGAGGATGCCTGCCTCAATGAGGAATCAAAGAAAGCACTGATAGAGGGTCGAGAGCTCCTTCGAATTAAAAGGAATAGGAGGCTACCGATGCTGTATAATTGCAACTTCCAAAACCTTGCGAGAGGCTTTCATTTCTAGGCTTGGCAAATCATCAAAACAGCCTCGTGGTCAGTTGGCGAGTTCGGTCAGTGCTGCTTTGTCATCTATTCCACCGGCAGCGGTCTCTAAAACTTCAGGTGGCCTTGGAACTTCTCCGAACATCATGCATCCATCAAAAGAAGAAGAAGGCTGGGAATATGAGATTGAAATTCTTCGCCATTCCTCTGATGTAGATAACCTTCTTGTTTCCCCCAAGTTTGAGAATTTTTAGCTTACGTTGGAAAAACAAGATGAATTTAATGCTTTCATTTTTGATCTTATAGGTCCGTCTTCTTTATCTACTTACCTGCCAAGTTCTTCGATGCCTGGGCTTGCCAATATTTCAACCGTTTCGATGCTTGTTTTCGTAGCCGCTTCGATTGCTGCGCTTGTGTCTAGCTCACAGCCAGGGCGAGAATCCGAGAAGGTTGCTGCATTGCATGGTCTAGACGACCTTTATTAGATCCTTAATTTTTTATAACATTAAAAGAAGATTTAATTGGATAAATAAAATAAAATAATGATGACAAGGGGATTGAGATTTGAATAAAATTGTAAGAAGGTCGTGCTTAAGTTATTAATTAAATGGGCTTAGAATGGCTTATATGTTGTTAATTAAAAACATAGGCATATTAGTAAATAGCCGGATCTTTTTATTCATGGTTATACCCATTCACGTTTCATTTTCTCATTTTTCACATTCATTATAAGAACCTAAAAACGCAAACCAAACCCTAAGAGAAGCCGGCCATTAACAAAGGAAAAGAGGAAGAAAAATAAAAGAAAAGCTAAGGATCAAAGCTAGGGGAATCAATTGTAAAATCTTCCTATTTGCGGACTAGGATGCTGCAGTCATCCATAGTTATTAATCTTCGACGACCAAATACGGCGGTGCTAGATTCATTAATACGAAGAACACAAGAACATGGAAAAAAAATTAACAATTCAAAAAATATTTCCACATTCCATTCAAAACATTTTATGTTAATTATATAATCCCAAAACGTTAACCACGTTCAGCAAAATATAATTATTACACACACGCCAAGAGCAACATATGAAGATGCCCCCTTGGTTGATCAAAGTATATAATAAGGCTAATAAATCTGCCTTTACATCCAATACATAGCGAAAAAAGTTTACTCTAAATAACTAACTACCTCATGCATGCCTTCGAAAGCTTTAACCAGAAAACCCTAAACCTCAAACTAGTCAACATCAATTGAGTACCTGAGAGCTTAAGGGAAGAACAAAAACTTATAGTCAGAAATAAAGCGTGGTATGAATAATAGTCTATCATCTCAAACCAAATAGATATCTAGTGAGACCACGCGGCATAGTGGAATGGGATTTCCCCTCACTAGTATCTTAAAACCTTTATAAAACCATATACTATGTTCCTGCATCCATAATGCTTAAAAAACATAGTATTTCAAAACATTATGATGACATGCAAATCAAGAAAATCAAATCAGGATTATCCATCGCCATTCATTCTGACTATCTGGCTCAATTATAGTTTCTAGGATTACTATTAACCTATTAATTTTCATAGGCTAACTAATAACCGGTTAAACATTTAAGGATACATAGTTTCATAGGTTTAATATGAACCTGTCTATTTGACATCTTCATTTACACATAGTTTTCATGGTCTAACTATGAACGTGTCTGTATGACATCCTCTTTTATACATAGTTTTCATGGGCTAACATTAACCTATTAGCCTCTACCAATATCATACAATTTTCATGGGCTTACTGTAAACCTATTGGCCTCTGGCTATATCTTTCTTTTATACTTTAGCATCATATATTCTGGTCTTCCTGACCTCCTGGATGTAATTCTACTCATTAGGAGTTTTTTCAATTTGTATTCACTACTGGGTTATCCTAACTGGCTCTCCTACAATTTTTCCCCAAAATACAGTTATGGGTCCATTATAAAGTGAATATATTCATATTTGAAGAAGAAATATAACAACATAGCAATACCACTCTCATGGGTTTAATTTATCAAAGATAGATTCTTCTAAAACCATTATAAAAACTACTTTAATATAGCATGGGTTTTTCCTTTAAAAATAGAGTTTCGATGATAAAACCTTTCGATACCTTCGAAATCTAGCTTTCGACTTCATAGGATAACCTCCTTCGAAAGCTCTTAAAAACATTAGGTTCTTGTCTTATAATACTTTAAATTCTACCTTTCGAAACCTTTTGAATATATTAACGTATTAGCATTTAACTTTAGAAGCTTAGCTTCGAAACCAGTTGAAAGTACCCCTTTTGAAAGTATAAAACTTGGTTAAAAGAGAACAATTTTACAACCCCTTTGAAAGTATCCCCTTTGAAGGCAAAGAAAACCAAGCAAACGTATTTCAAGCAAAGAAATCAATTCCTTCGAAAATATAAAACTTTGTTTTATCTATAACTATTTATAGATGTAGAATTAAGGTCTCTAACCTATTTCATTGTGTTCAAATGATTGTTTCCCTCTCCATAGAGTGGTCACAATAGAAAAAAAGGGCTTAAGGTTAGAGAGTTATGCATATTTGAAGTTTGTACACAAAGCTGGAGAAAACTGCTCCAAAAGGGCTTCCGCTACATTTACAATTGCTGTCGAAAGAGAACTTTCAATAGAGTTGAAAGGTGACTAAGTCGAAAGGTGCTTCCAAAAATGCTATGAAAGGGTTCGGAACTGCTGCAGAATGATGCGGTCGAATGATGCTTCCGAAAATGCTACAAAAGGGTCTAGAACTGCTGCAGAATGATGCAGTCGAAAGGTTACCAAGTCGAAAGGTTACTAAGTCGAAAGATGCTTTCGAAAATGCTATAGAAGAGTGCAGAACTACTGTAGAATGATGCAATCGAAAGATTATTAAGTCGAAAGGTGCTTCCGAAAAGTCTGCATAAGGGTCTAGAACTGCTGTAGAATGATGCAGTTGAAAGGTTACTAAATCGAAAGGTGCTTACGAAAATGCTACATAAGTGTCCATAACTGCTACAGAATGATGTAGTCGAAAGGTTATTAAGTCGAAAGGTTACTAAGTCGAAAGGTGAATAACTCGAAAAGTGCTTCCGAAAATGCTACATAAGGGTCCAGAACTGCTGTAGAATGATGCAGTTGAAAGGTTACTGAGAAAAATATTACTAAGTCGAAAGGTCCTTCCGAAAAAGCTATAGAAGGGTCCAAAAATGCTAAAGAATGATGCAATCGAAAGGTTACTAAGTCGAAAGATGCTTTCGTAAATGCTATAAAAGGGTCCAAAACTACCGCAGAATGATGCAGTCGAAAGGTGCTTCCGAAAATGCTATATAAGGGTTAAGAAATGCTGTAGAATGATGCAGTCGAAAGGTTACTAAGTCAAAAGCTTACTAAGTCGAATGGTGCTTTCGAAAATACTACAAAACGGTCCAGAACTACTGCAGAATGATGCAGTCGAAAGGTTACTAAGTCAAAAGATGCTTCCGAAAATGCTACAAAAGGGTCCAGAACTGCTGCAGAATGATGTAATCGAAAGGTGCTTTCAACAAGGTCGAATGGCAGAGTCATAAATAATTTTCAACTATTATTTTGCTAATTAAAGTATATTTTTTTTCACCAACTCCTATTCTTTGTTAAATTTCTATATGTTTATGAAAACTTTAACATCTTTTTTGTAGAAAAACTGCTATAGATCAGGTTTTATTATTTCCAAAATTATTTTTAAAACAATTAATTATATTAATATTTTAATATAATTATTAAGCCCATTTTGCTTAGAAAATTCTTAGAAAATTCATAATAAATCGAAATCAATTGGTTAAAATCCAACCAAAAATCTGAAATAACATTTTCTACATCATATAAAAACTTTAGGGCAAAATTTATTATTTTACTATTTTTAATAATTAAAACCCAAAATAAATGCCTTTTTCACCTTAGGAAATTCATAAAATATTCTTGTTAACTCCGAAAATTATGAAATTAAAAATCATTTCTAAAACTACGTTTTACACACCATATCCAAAAATCAAGTCGTTTGGAGGTCGTTTACTAAGGTGTTTTTACATTAAAACCCATCATTTTTAATTCCATAAAAATTCCAATAAATCACCATAAATCATTATTCTATCCAAACAATGATTATTAGATCCAAACATGGTCCACATAGCAAAATATGTTCGGTTACTATCCATAACCGACCCAAAATAAGGAAAAATGAGATGATTTACACTATTATTCACCTTGATTAAGTTGTTGGAGTTTGAGATTTATCCTAGCTTTAATCTTCTAGCTTTCTCTCTTGGATCTTCCAAGTTTGCTGATCTCCTAAGGTGTTTTAATGGCTGGCTATAACTTCTCTTTTATTTGTATTTTGATTTATGAAATGGTGGGTGAGAATAAGGGAGGGTTTAAGGGTATATGGGTGTGGCTATTCCCATATTGCCCTCCTCTTATTTTCCTAACTTATAAACTATAAACCATACTTATACATTCATTGGTTTAGCCACTGACAAGTTAATTGACAATTAAATCTCAACTCCTTAATAAACTACATTAATCTATTTAATTTATTCAATTAAATATCCTGTAACATCCCAAAATTATTAATTTAAATTTGGTAACTTATTTGAACTTTTGAAATTTAATTTGAAAAGTTTCAAAAGAAATAAAAATTTATTAATATTAAACATTACAAAGATATATGGATATAAATAAAGTATTTGGTAGTTTAAGCTTTAAATAAATAATAATAATAAAATTTAAAAAAAACAAGAATTTGTGTTAAACATAAATATATAAGGTAACTCATATGGATTTGCATGTAAATTATGTAAACAAGGTAATAATAAAACAAAAATGTGTGCAAGAAGATAAAACAAAACAAAGATGTACATGCAAAATTCAAATGGATTTGCAAGTACGCAGGGATGGGAACATAAGCATTTAATGCTATCTATTCTCAGCATAAATAAAATCATTTCAGCCTCCAACTGAAAAAAATCTCTGGTCAAAGATGGAGGCATGGAAAAAATCTGATCAAATAACAAAAAATAAACAAAGAAGGAAAAAAAACTGTACCAGTAAAGCCTCCCCTGTACAAACTATTTCCTTTATATATACATCCATATTTGTTTTATTTCGTTCATCAAAACATAGTAAACCAAAGAATAAGAAGCATCATCATTTAATTCAACAACAAAGCAAGTTTTAAAGGGATGATCAAAACTGCATTTAAAAAAAATAAACAGTTCTCTCTGTTCAAACTGGTTTTTAGGTGAGTAAACATATTTTTGAAAAGATTTAAGTATAATTAAAGCTGTGTAGATGATTTACGACAAATGTTATGCTATATGGTTATATACAGATGAGTATTTCTATGTATGTTAATTATATTTGTTCTGTGCATAATTTTTGGTCATCTCTGTTGTTTTGTTTCAAGTACAGAGTTCAATCAAGATAAAAATTTAAACTTCATCTTCACTAATCTCTGACAGGCCTTGATCTTCAAATAAATAAGTTAGTTTAAACATAAATTATGATCTAAATTTTGTTTAAAGCTTAATAGTGAAGTTATGACTCTGTAACATTCAGTTTTACAGTAAAAAGTTAATTTTAGGATAAATTCGAATATTGTAAAAAAGTAATTCGATTTTATAGCTTGAATCAACATTCAAAAACAAGAATTTTAAAAACAAATGGTGATTTTTAGTGAAGTATTTTAAGTGCAGTTCCAAGTTGAACCGAAAATGCTTTTTCACCCATTTCCATCGATCAAGGAACTATTGAATCTTAATATTTTGCTTGAAGCTTGCTTGGCCATTGATGAGTTCAGGAAAATTGTTAATGATTTTTCTATTGCACAAATTGAAAGAACGAGGTCAATTTAGGGTTTGTGCTCGAGTTTTGGACATGGTTAGTGGCAAGTTGATTGTGTCTCCTTGGAGTGATCGAGCTGCATGAAATTTAGAGGGAGAGTAGAGTGGGGTATCGGCAACGTGAAGCCGGAGTTGTGGATTTTCTGATGAACGGCATGAGTGGGACGTGGCGTTTTCGTGTTGGTGAGTTCGACGTACAGTTTCGAACGAAAGGCTGAATTTCATTTTCGAGTTTTTGGATTCGAATCGAACTTCGATTTCAAGTAAAGGGATGATTCGCGACTTGTCGAAGGTCGTGAAGTTCGTCGGAGCGACGGCGCGACGCCGTGTACGTGCACGATATCATTTCGGTGTCAGGAGGTTCTGTTGTAGCAACTCGAGTTGATACTCGAGAAAAGGGATGCATTGCTTTGGTGTGGAACTCGAGTACGTGAGCACGGTTACCTGTTATTATAGTTTAAGTTTAACTTAGTCTTTAACTGGAAAAAAAAGAGGAAGATGAAGAAACGAATGAGAGGGAAGTAGAACAACTCGAGAAATAGGTGGAAGGAACTCGAGTAAACGCAGGGATTTTCTCGGTGTAGTTTGAGACCTTCAGCTTAATAAAAGAATTGAAGTTATATCACCTTAAACAATTTTGAATATTAATGACTTAAATTATTGTTTGACAAATTAAGCTAAGAAATTATTATAAGTTTTAAATTATTTAAGTAAATACTTAACAACATTTTTTAATCTTAATTAATACTTTAATTGAATAGTTAACTTAAAGATAAGTGTTCAATTTAATTAACATTAAAGCTTTTTATAATTGTAATAAATTGATTTCAAAGTTAAGGAAGATTTTAAATATTAATTGAGATAAATAATCATTATTAATTAATTGTTTAAAAAGAGTAATTAAGAAGGGTTAACTAATTTATATTTGTAATGAATTAAGTAATTAGGTATTTATCAATTTGTAATAAAAAAAATTGGTTAATTAATAATTAAGTGTCTATTTTATTTGTAATTAAGAATTGTTAATTTGATAATTTAAGTTGATCAATTTATAATTGGTAGTGAATTAAGATAATTAATTGAGGAATAGTTAATTAATAAAGTTGATTAAGATTTAATTTATTTATCATTAAGAATAATTAATCATTAATTTAAAATAATCAATAAAAATAGTTATGTGGTTAATTCATTTAAATCACATTCACCTTGATTAAAAATGATTAACTATTGTTGTGCACTGGATTGATATTTCTGTTGTGGTTGTGATACTATGTGATGTGAGTTGCTCTGTGCTGAACTTGATTTGTGATTTAATTCTGTATTGATGTGAAAACCCTTTTGCTCGTAAAACGACATTTAAACTTTGATGCGACAGGGAGTCGGATTTCAGTTAGTTATCTGAAACCCACATCAAACCCTGAATGTGAATCTTTGTAATTGATACATCCACATGTTTTAAAAAAAATTAGTGCTCACTATTCGGTTTAGCCGGGAGAGGACCTTTGTGTCATATAAACCATTCTAAATAGTGATACGTCGAAATGAATAGCATTTGAAGATGGTGATGAAGACCGGGTGTCTTCGAAAACGACAGGATAACCTATCGATTGTCTCTGCACTGAGTTGCTCCGGTATAGAGATCTCCACATGTGATTGGGAGTCCGATCGGGATTGTGGATACCCGGATTGCAAGTGCTTCTTCCTTTATTGGACGAAGTGCCTTCGGTTTCGTTCGAACCCGGAACAGACTTGTATGGTTGTGTGTTTGACACTACACTTTGAGATACAAAGCAGATTTCTTTCAAATACATATCTGTTGGTGGCGGAGAATTTATTCTCTTAGCTTAACACCCTTCTCTGAGACGTACGAGCTCAGAGGTTATGTAGTTGAAGGTTATCAGTGATATACTCCCAATTTGTTAGTGTGGCATGCTAAGTGTTGTTGCTGTGTTGATGATCATTTGTTGATCATTTATGATCAAAGCATGGCTTTCGTTTAAAGCGCAGCTTTGTGGACGAGACCTCATCGGACCTCACACCCTGGAAATGGTCGAAACAGGAAAGATGCGGCAAGGTTATGAGGGTCGCACCCTTTAGTGTATGTCATTTCCTTCTGGAAAAAGGTAGTATCACGGTATGGATCCCAGATACTTAACCTATGTGGTTGCTGCAATCTCATTTACTGTGTGGTTATTGCTTTGCGGTAGAGGGCCCTCGGATAAAGGTCGCAAACGACCGGGGGGTGGCATACTCGAGTAGTAGTTACCTAGTTACAGAGGTAACCCGGCCTTGTGTTGGCAGAGAGCCGGGTAGGTTCTCGGGACGTCCCTCCAGAGGCGTACCCATGTGGCAGTAGGAAGTTCCTTAGCCTGACCATTTGTTGGAAACCCAAAGAAACAATACGAGCCCTTTACGATTGCAATTTGTATAACCTGCCACCTCAGGTGACAGCTATAATAGGCATAGTATAGTGGTACCTATGCTGGCTAAGATCAATATTATATTTTCAAAATGGTTTTACACTGTGCACTAGTAATAATATCAAAGAGTTTTCTCGTATTAAGCATATTTGACTATCATAAGGGGAAATCTCCTCCAAGTGTGCGATTGCATTGTGTATGTGCCGGGAGGCCTTATGGTAGTTTCATTTTCCAAAAGCATAAACGGTTTTCTTTATGAATCTGTTCTATTTAAAAGCAACTATTTTTGTTTACTCATACCAGTCCCATGACTGACCCGGAGTTTTTTTTTTTCCTAAACTATGGGTGCCCATCATTTCCACACGGGCATCCTAGTAGCAGGTTTCCGTGTTCTGGTGTTAGCAGTATTTTGGTGGCTTTTACCTTGGAGATATTTTGGAAGCTTGGATATCAAGGTGCTTAGTTTTTGGAAGTTCGCTATCGCTTCATTCCGTTGAAGACTTTTTGGAATATGATCACTTGTTGTTCTATTTGGAGTTGTGGTATATGTATTATGATACTCTGATGTAGTAATGGATATTACGATGATGTTATACCTGTGATGTAATGCATGATATTCATTTTGTTTCCGCTGTTTTATATTCATCTAATGTTGTTATAAGCTCCATCCGACTGGAGTTTGATGTTTGAATTTTCGACGGTCGAATACAAGTGAGGTATTTAGTATCAATTTTCGAACATCGAATTTCGGATCGTGACATATCATGAATAATTTTAAGCAAAAATTAGTGGTGTTACATCAATCTTCTACGAATCTTAAATTCTTTATCATATCCGAGGTGAATAATAATTCATTCCATCTCTATTATGTTTTTTCATATGTTTTCGGATTTAAGATTGAATTCACTTTTATGATGTTTTGGACGATCATATGTTTGAATTAGTACATATTTGATTTAAACCAAGTCATTTACATATGAATTGCAGGTTTTAGGGCAAAACCAATTGTTGTTGAATATAGAATGCCGTGCAAAAGTTATATGTTGGGTAAAACGCGATCCTAGAGATGGGTACCAATTTTCATAATTTTCCAAGCTATGGAAAATTTATTATAAATTTCTAAAGAAAAATATGATATATTTGGGTTTAAAATTTATTTTGATTATTCAGGAAGAAATTGGGTATAAAATATGAATATGTTAGATAGCAAGATGAAATTGAATTTCTGTAATTTTTGTGGATTTTTCCAAATTAATTTTCTATGGAAAATAAATTATTTTAAAAAGAACTTATTTGCAATATTTGTTTTGCTTAATGGAAGGGCTCAAGCGTTAAATTTTCCTTTGATTTAGATTTGATCAAGGCGGTAGTTATTTTGTAAAGTATTTGAAAAGTTTTAAGCCAACCAATTAAAAAATTACACATAGGCAGGTTAGTTAAAGCAATTACTTAAAATGAGCATGATTTCAGCCTTTAATCAAAAAAGAGGTTTCCACCTCCTTTAGTACTACCTTTCGACTCCAATGCTTTAGCCCTATCTCACCTAGTCGAAACCAATACACAAGGTATCACTTAGATGCTACGTAGTGGATTGGAGGAAAGGAAAAAGCTATGGTTTCGAAAGCAATGCTTCCGATGGGGTTAAAACCATAGTTCTGTTTTCAATTGTTAAGTGCCTGCTTTGTTTAATCTAAATATTTTGACGTAGTCGAAACCTATGTTTTCGAAATGGATTTTCCAAATATCTTTCTAAGTAGGTTGCTATATCATTTTTTTAGTAGGAGCTTTCGAATGGGTTCCTTTGTTTTTATATAATGCTTTCGAAAGAAGTGGTTCCGACCTTGCCGAAACCCAACCACTATTATTTTACCTTTCGGATGTATTGCTGCCATCAATGCTTTCGAAGGGTTCTTGTTGCTCTAAACTTAAGCTAAATCACTTCCTAAATACTTTCAAAGGGGTTCAAGGGTTTCGCAGGAAATTTTATCGAAAAGGGGTTCCGACACCATCAATTTTCCCCAAAAATTTTTAACTAAAGGTTTCGAAAGAGATACTTTCATGTGTAACCACTTTAACCCAAAAGATGTTTTTAAAGAGTAAAATACAATGTTTTCGAAAGAGGTACTTTCATTGGTTTTGAAGCTATATTTCTAAAGACTATTTAGCAATGTTTTGATACGATTGAAAGGTATGATTTGGTTTCTAAAGGATTGATTTATAGAGCTTCAAAAGGTATATACTTAGAGTTTTGAAAAGTGGTTTTCTATTCTTTCAATAAAGGTCATCCAGTGGTTTCGAAAGTGATGTTTTAAGGTTTCAAAACAAATAACCCATTCTCATTTTAAAGGAAATACCATGGCATAAATAAAGACTTTGAGAGTACAACTTTTTTGCATTGAATGCTTCTTTATATATTCATTACATTGTAATTAACCCATAACGGTACTTTGGGGAAGGGCAGGATAACCAGTTAGGTTAACTTAATAGTGAATATAACTTAAGAAATGTTGAAATATTAGTTAAAGATGTTGGTAGAGGCCAATAGGTTCATAGTAAGCCCATGAAAACTATGTAAAAGGAAAGTTATTGGCAGGGGCCAATAGGTTCATAGTCAGCCTATGAAAACTATAATTTGATATTGGCAGGGGCCAAATGGTTTATAGTTAGCTCATGAAAACTATATCTGGTAAGATATTGACAGTTAGTCAATAGGTTCCTATTCAGCACATGAAAACTAGGATAAGAGAGAAGGTATTGGAATTACCAATAGGTTCTAAGTGATCGCGTGAAAACTATGAAATCGAATGGGTAGTCCATAAATGTTTAACCGGTTATTAGTGCGCCCATGAAAACTAATAGGTTAATTATAATCCTAGAAACTATTATTGAGACAGATAGTCAGAATGAATGGGGATGGCTAATCCACAGTTAACTTACTTGTTTGCATATCATTATATTATTTTGAATTGTTTAACCATTGTGGATGCAGGAGCACAATATGTGGTTTTAAGATACTAGTGAGGGGAAAACCCATTCCGCTAAGCAGCATGGCTCACTAGATATCTAAATGGTTCGAGACGGTAGATTATTATTCATACCAGGCTTTATGTCTGACTCAAAGTTTTTATAGGGTACTCAATTGATTTTGAGTAGTCTGTGGGTTAGGGTTTTAAGATGTTCTTTTAGACGGCATCTGATGACATCTAGGAGGCATGTTAACTACTTAGAGTCCTTTTATTTCTGCCGTATTTGGTTGTAACGAAAAACTTGTTTTATTATATACTCTGATCATCTAAGGGGACGTCTTCATATGTCGCTCTTGGCGTATTTTGTAATAAGTATATTTTGTATGAACGTGGTCTGCACTCTGGGATTATGTAATGAATTTTAAATACTTTGAAAATGAAGGTGGACTTTGTATGCTGTTTGAATTTTTTTCCATGTTCATGTATTTCTGTGTATCAATGTATCTAACATTGCCATATTTGATCGCCGAGGATTAATGACTATGGATGACTGTAGCATCCATAGATGTTAGTTTTGGGCCTCCAAATAAGGGAATGTTACAAGTTGGTATAAGAGCATAGATTTATGAAACTTTAAACAGAAGCTTAAACCTAAAAGCTATTTCAAACATAATCCAATGATCAGATAACAAGATTGGGTTAACGTTATAGTAACGTACTTATATTTGATATATAGTTATATATGTGTAAGTATATATTTCCCACTCTCTTAGACTGCTCTTCTATAGCTTATTAAGGCTCATATGCAGATTTACAAGAAAGAAGATATGGAAGTAGGAAACAGAAGAGGAAATCTCGTTGGAGGAAGCATCACAACTAATGGAGATGCTCGACTCACTACTAGGAGGAACCCAGATCGATCGCGAATGCTAATAACCAAAATGCTGATGCCAATGTGGGTGCTAGAAATCCACCAGTAGGTATAGGGCCAATGTATCAGTTCTTCGTCAATATGATGTAAGCAGGAGCTGCTGCCGAAACTGCTGAAAATGTCGGAGTTGCTAATCCAATAGCTCCAATTGGGAATAATTATGCTAGGTTGATCAGGGACCACATCGGTCTCAGTGGGAAGCCATTCATGGAGACAGAGGATACTATTGAAGTTTAGAATTAGTATTTGCATTTGGGAGCATATATTTTCTTATTGGGTTTAAATGATGCGCAAAAGAGAAGGTTGGCCTCTAGACAGTTGCAAGGTCAGTGCTTCACTGGTGGAATAGTGTTATTACCAGAGTTCCGAAAGAACAGTTGACTTGGGCTGAGTTTAGAAGGAGATTTGAGAAAAATTTTATGTATGAGTTTACTAAGTCATAGCTGATGAGGAAGTTTATGGATTTGGAGCAAGGAGAGATGTCAGTTATTGAGTATGCCAGTAATTTAAGGAGTTATCCCATTATGGACATAATCTATAAACACCGTTATCAGAAGGAACGAGAAGTTCATTAGGGGACTGAGTCCCGAGATTGCTAGGGCGACCCTACCACATCTCTATGATCCTAGTAATTTAGTTGTGGAGATGGCCATTCATCATAAGGAGATGCTTGCTAGCTGTGCTAGAGAGGAGCTAGTGAAAATTCATGGTTCTCAGGGAAAGAAGAGAAAGTTCTCTAAGAAGAAGGGAGCCTAGAAGGGAGATCTACCAAGAAGGCGAAGGCTGAGTTAGTTTTCTTTAAGTGTGATAAGAAGGGTCATTATGTCAATGAGTGCCGGTCAGGAATGGGAAGAAGGCTGCAAATAAGAAGACTGTGAAGTGCTTCAACTGCAATCAAGTTGGGCATTACAAGAATCAGTGTCCAAAGCCTGTTAGGGAGGACAAATGAAAGATTTTTGCTATTGGACCAGTTAGGCCTACTATAGATGATAAAGGGAAGACAATGATGGAAGGTACGCTTTTGATTCAGAGTATACCGGTTAGTATACTACTAAAGACCGGTGCATCACATTCATTTATATCCTAGAATTTGGTGGAAAGGTTATGCTTAGAACCTACCTACCTTGTTACTTCCTTAAGAGTTGAGAATTCAATAGGAGGGTATGCAAATCTAGGGTTGAGATGTGACCAGTTAGAACTTGATCTGTTAGGTCATAAGTTTGCGTACAGTTGATTTCGTAGATTTCAAAATCATTTTAGGTATGGATTGGTTGGGTAGCTATGAGGCTAGGATATTTTGCCAGGATAGGAAGATATCATTGAGACACCCTGATAGCCATAACAGAGTAGTATTCTCAGTGGATAATTTTGAAAGGAGTGTCAGTACTTTGCTTAGTGCTATGGAGATAGGAGATGAGTTAAGTCAGGTTCGAGTAGCAAGAGAGTTTGTAGATGTCTTTAAACCAGTCATAGGATTACTTTGGGAACGAGCGGTTGAGTTTCATATAGATCTTTTGTTCAGACCTCAACCTGTAAGTTGACCACCTAGCAGGATGACACCGACTGAGATGAAAGAGCTGAAGGTGAAAGTAGTGGATCTAGAAGGAAGGAATTTTATTAGGCCAAGCAGTTCGCCTTAGGGAGCGGCCGCAGTGTTCTTGAAGGAACCAGATGGTTTGTTGGGAATGTGTATTGACTATCGTAAGTTGAACAAATGAATGATTGGGAATAAGTATCCTTTGCCATGAATAGACGATCTGTTTGATCGATTGAGTGGAGCAGAGACAGTGTTCCTTTGACTGCTTTTCGGACCAGGTATGGTTTCATATGTATGGTTAGTAATGCCATTTGGATTGACAAATGTACTTGCTCTCTTCATGGATTTGATGAACTGAGTTTTCCGAGAGTACTTAGATAGGTTTGTGTTGGTGTTTATAGATGACATTTTAGTATACTCTAAAGATAAGAGAGAGCATGAAGTTCATCTTAGAGTGGTACTGGAGACACTGAGGCAGAATCAGCTAAAGGCGAAGTTTACCAAGTGTCATTTCTAGAATAAAGAAGTTAAGTTTCTTGGTCACGTGGTTTCATAAAGGCTTGTCCGTCGATCCAGATAAGATCAAAGCTGTGAATAATTGTAAGAAACCATAGACGGTGACTGAGATTAGAAGTTTCCTCGGACATGCTGGCTACTACCGGAGTTCATCAAGGATTTCTTGCGGATAGTAGCACCTTTGACTAAGCTAACCAGGAAGGAGCTGAATTTTATCTGGTCCGACATATGTGAGGAATAATTCCTTAAGTTAAAGCATTTGTTGACTAGTATACCAGTTTTAGTAGTTCCACATGGAAATCAGGGGTCGGTGGTGTATACTAATGCATGCAGAAATAGATTGAAAGTAGTATTGATGCAAAGGGGCAAAGTTATTGCCTACACATCCAAACAGCTTAGACCGCATGAAGTGAGGTATCCTACACATGATTTGGAGTTGGCTGCGGTGATCTTAACATTGAAGATTTAGAGACATTATCTCTTAGGGGAGAGGTTTGAGCTTTATAACGATCATATGTCTTTAAGATACTTTTTCTCTAAGAAGGAGTTGAATATGAGACAGCAGATGTGGCTGGAGTTTTTGGCTGCTTATAATTTTGGTATAGAGTATACACCAGGAGAAGGTAATAAGGTGCATATGCTCTTAGCCGAAGACATCAGAATGTGGTATTAACTATGTTAGCAACGTGGAAGGATTTAGAAGCTTTGGCCATTTGTAGTGTACAGTCAAGATCGACTGCTAGTTATAGTCAGAGTACCGCGATGTTGTCCTGTTTAGAAGTTCAACCAGTGTTGATTGAAAGGATTGCTTCTAAGCAAAAAGGGGATCCAGTGTAAGCCGAAAGGATTAGAAGGCTTAAGGGTAAAGATGCAATCGATGATCTAAAAGACTTTAGTTTTGACCAAAGAGGATGGTTGAGAAAAAAGGGACAGTTGTGTGTTTCAAATATGGAGGACATGAGGAAGGAAGTTCTGGGACAATGTCATCGGTCCAAGTTTATGATTCATCCTGGACGAACCAAGATGTATCATGATATGAAAAGTATCTTCTATTGGGAAGGTATGAAAAGGGATGTTGGCTTGTGGGTTAGGCAGTGTGCAAACTGTCAACAAGTGAAAGCTGTACATCAAAAGCCGAGTAGGTTGCTTCAGCCTTTAGATATTCCAGTTTGGAAATAGGATTTGATATCCATGGATTTTATAAATGGACTGCCAAGGTCAAATAAGGGGAATGAAAGTATATGGGTCATAGTGGACAGATTCACCAAGACCCATTTCATTCCAGTAAAGTCAACCAGAACGGTACCTATTTTAGCTAAGTTGTTCATAAAAAACATAGTTAGACTATATGGAGTTCCTAGTAGCATAGTCAGTGACAAAGAAGCTTTGTTCGCTAGTGGATTTTGGAAGAGTCTACAGGAAGTGTTGGGTACCAAGACTAATATGAGTACTGCATATCACCCTTAGATAGATGGGCAGATGGAGAGAGTCAACAAGGTACTCGAGGATCTATTAAGAGCTTGTGTATTAGACTTTGGTAGATCTTGGGAAGATCACCTATATTTGGTTGAGTTTTCCTATAATTATAGTTACCAGACTATTATAGCAATGGTGCCTTTTGAAGCTTTATATGAAAGTCCATGCAAATCGCCAGCATGTTGCTTGGAGACCGGAGATAGATTGGTTTTAGAACTGGATTTGTTTAGAGTGGCGTCGAAGAAGATTGAGTTGATCTGAGAACAGATGAAGGAAGCTCAGTCCGGACAAAAGATTATGTAGATAAGAGGCATAAAGACATAGAGTTCTCAATTTGAGATAAGGCTTTTATTAAGGTGGCACCGATGAAGGGCGTGGTATGATTTGGAAAGTCAGGGAAGTTAGCCTCGAGATATGTTGGACCATTCCAAATTATAGAGAGGATTGGGAAGCTCGCATACAGAGTAGAGTTGTCGGGCAGTATAGCAGGTGTACATAATGTATTTTATGTATCTCATCTTCGCAAGTATGTGCATATTACAAAAACTACTATTCCTCTGACAAGGTTGGAAGACTTGATAGTAGAGCCTACTTTGACTTTTAGACAACCAGTCCAGTTTGTTGCGAGAGACGAGAAAAGATTGAGAAACAAGACAGTCAGGTTGGTGAAATTTCAGTGGAGCGACAATTAGAAGGACTTTACTTGAGAGACATAAGACAAGATTAGAGATACTTATCATGATCTGCTTTGAGGTTATGTCTATATTAGATTTATATAGATAGTTGCTAGTCAGATATGCTAGTATGGTTGTTAGGAGTTGTTACAGATGATTGCTATATTTGGTATTTAGTCCTTACCGAATTTCGGGGAAGAAATTCTTTATGGGGGGTGCCTGTAACGTCCCTAATTTTTTTATAACACTATTTAGAAGATTTAATTGGATAAATCAAATAGTATAATGATGATAAGGGGATTGATATTTGAATAAAACTATAAGAAGGTCGTGCTTAAGTGATTAACTAAATAGGCTTAGAATGGATTATATGTTATTAATTAAAAACATAGGCATATTAGTAAATAGCCGCACCTTTTTATTCATGGCTATTCCCATTCATGTTTCATTTTCTCATTTTTCACGTTCATTCTAAAAACCTAAAAACGCAAACCAAACCCTAAGAGAAGTCGGCCATTAACAAGGGAAAAGAGGAAGAAAATAAAAGAAAAGCTAAGGATCAAAGCTAGGGGAATCAATCTTCTACAAATCTCAAATTCTTTATCATATCCAAGGTGAATAATAATTCATTCATCTCTATTTTGTTTTTTTCATATGTTTTTGGATTTAAGATTAAATTCGCTTTTATGATGTTTTGGATGATGATATGTTTGATTTAAACCAGTTCCTTTACATATGAATTTGCACGGTTTTAGGGCAAAACCAATTGTTATTGAATTTAGAATGCCATGGAAAAATTATATATTAGGTAAAACATGATATTAGAGATGGGTTTCAATTTTTATAATTTTCCAAGCTATGAAAAATTTATTATGAATTTCTAAAGGAAAATATGATATATTTGGGTTTAAAATTTATTTCGATTATTTCAGGAATAAATTGGACCTAAAATTTTAATATGTTAGACAATACGATGAAATTGAATTTCTATGATTTTTAGGGATTTCTCCTAATTTATTTGGTATGGAAAATAAATTATTTTAAAAAAAGACTTACTTGCAATATTGGTTTTGCATAATGGAAGGGCTTAAATGTTCATTTTCCTTTGATTAAGACCTGATAAAGGCGGCCGTTATTTTGTAAAGTATTTGAAAATTTTAGGGTAACTAATTAAAAGATTACACATAGGCAGGTTATTTAAAGCAATTACTAAAACTGAGCATGATTTCAGCCTTTAATCAAAAAAGAGGGTTCAAGCTCCTTTAGTATACCTTTCGACTCTAATGCTTCAGTTCCAACTTACCTATTTGAAACCAATACACAAGGTATCACTTAGATGGTATGCAGTGGATTGGAGGAAAGGCATAAGCATGGTGTAGAAAGCAATGCTTCCGATAGGGTCGAAACCTTAGTTTTGATTTCAATTGTTAAGTGCGTGCTTTGTTTTAGCTAAAGATTTTGATGTAGTCGAAACCTATGTTTTCAAAAGGGTTTTTCCAAATAGCTTTCTAAGAAGGTTGCCATATAATGTTTTAAGTAGGATCTTTCAAATAGGTTCCTTTGTTTTTATATAATGCTTTCGAAAGAAGTGGTTCCGACCGGGTCAAAACCCAACCGCTATTCTTTTACCTTTCGGATGTATTGCCGCCATCAATGCTTTTGAAGGGTTCTCTTTGCTCTATAATTAAGATAAGCAACTTCCTAAATACTTTCGAAGGGGTTCAAGGGTTTCGATGGTAATGGTGTCAAAAGGGTTTTTCATATGCTATCCTTTAAAATGTTTTACTCCAAAGTTTTGAGCTTTCGAATAGATGGTTCCGACACCATCAATTTTTCCCCAAAGTTATTTGTTTAAGGTTTCAAAAGAGATACTTTCGTATGTAACCACTTTGACCTAAAAGGTGTTTTTAAAAAGTAAAACCTAATGTTTTCGAAAGTGGTACTTTCATTGGTTTCGAAGCTATATTTCTAAAGACTATTTAGCAATGTTTTGATACGATTGAAAGGTGTGATTTGTTTTCAAAAGGATTGATTTATAGAGCTTCAAAAGGTATATACTTAGAGTTTTGAAAAGAGGTTTTCTATGCTTTCGATGGAGGTCATCCAGAGGTTTCGAAAGCGATGTTTTAAGGTTTCAAAACAAATAACCCATTCTCATTTTAAAGGAAATACCATGGAATAAATAAAGACTTTGAGAATACTACTTTGTTGTGTTGAATGCTTTTTCATATATTTATTTACATTGTAATTAACCCATAACGGTACTTTGGAGAAGGGCAGAATAACTAATTAGGTTGACCCAGTAGTGAATATAACTTAAGAAATTATAAAATCTTAACTAAAGATATTGGGAGGGGCTAATAAGTTCACGCTAAGCCTATGAAAACTGTGTGAAGGGAAAGTTATTAAGGGCCAATAGGTTCATAGTCAGCACATGAAAACTATGATTTGATATTGTCAGGGGCCAATATGTTTATATTTATTCCATGAAAATTATATTCGGATAAGATATCGACGGTTAGTCAATAGGTTTCTTGTAGCATCCTCCACTTGATGGCCCAAAACTAATGGCTACAGATGCTGCAGTTATCCATAATTATTAATCCTCAACAACCAAATATGGTAATGTTAGATAAATTGATATACATGAAATATATGGATATGGAAAAAGTTTAAAATTTCAAAACAACTTTCATATTCCATTCCAAACTCATTTCAACATTCATTACAAAATCCCATAATGTTAACCACGTTCAAAAAAATATAATTATTATAATATACTCCAAGAGCGACATATGAAGATGCCCCTTGGTGATCAGAGTATACAATAGGCAATAAATCACTTTGCCTTAACAAAATAAACAGTGGAATCACATGAGAAAAAACTTAAATAACTACATCCTTATGCACGACTCTGGAAACTTATTCATCTTAAGAGCTAGTTGAAAACCTCAAATCTCAAACCATTAAATATCAATTGAGTACCCGGGAGTTTAAAGGGAAAACATAAACTTCGAGTCAGACATAAAGTCTGGTATGAATAATAATATACCATCTCAAATCATTTAGATATTTAGTGAGACCATGCCGTTTTACGTAATGGTTTTCTCCTCGCTAATATCTTAAAGCCTTTATTAACCATTTTCTATACTCCTGCATCCACAATGGTAATTCAATTCAAAACATTATTACGTAATGATTTGCAAAATAATCGAACCTATTCTGGATTACCCATCCCCAATTCATTTTGACTATCTATCATAATTATAGTTTCTAGGATTACTATTAACCTAATAGTTTTCATAGGCTAACTAATAACTGGTTAAACTTTTATGGACTCCATATCCAATCATATAGTTTTCATGGGATTACTATGAACCTATTGGTAACTCCAATATCTTTTCTTTTTTCCTAGTTTACATGGGCCCATTGGGACAGTCAATATCTTTCTTTTACCCTAGTTTTCATGGTTTAACTAGGAACTTATTGACTATCTGTCAATATTTCATTTCCTTATCTGGATATAGTTTTCATGGGCTAACTATAAACCTGTTTAACTGACATCTTTAATTATGCATAGTTTTGATGGGCTAACTATGAACCTATTGGCCACTGCCAATGTCATTTCCCTTACACAATTTTCATAAGCTTACTGTGAACCTATTAGCCCCTACCAGTATCTTTACTTTACTTGGTCAACCTAACTAGTTATTCGGTCCTTTCCCACAATACCATTTTGGATTCATTACAATATGAATATATACATATATGAAGAAGCAAACAATATAACATGGTTAATTTCTTTACCCCATTTAGACTTCTTCATAATTGCTATTTCAAATACTCTGTTTATTAATATGCCATGGTTTTGCTTTTAGAATAGATTTTGTTATTTATTTTGAAAACTATACTTTCGAAACCTTGCTTTCGACCTAACTGGATAGCCTCCTTTGAAAGCGTATATCTCTTTTTAAAACATTAGACTTCTTCATTTAAAAACACTTTAAAAACTTTCACTCGAAACCTTTCGAATATAATAAAGTATTGATTATCAATTTTTAGAAACATAGCTTTGAAACCATTGAAAGTATCTCTTCCTAAAGCATTGAAAGTCCCCCTTTTGACATCATTAGGTTTATCTTTTTAGAATACCATCTGGGTCAAAGCAAATACAAACGAAAATATCTCTTTCGAAACCATTCTTTACTATATCAAAATATTGGGGAAATTATTATAGCGTCGAAACCATCTCTTTCTACAGAGTCGAAAGCCAAAACTTAAAATGTTGAAGGATTGCTTAGAAATCCCTTTCGAAACCATTGCCATCGAAACCCATAACCTTTCAAAAGCATTTAGAAAGTGGCTTAATAAAGTTTTAAAACAAACAATACCCTTCGACAGTATTGATGACTTTAATACACTCGGAAGGCATAAAATCGGCAGTAGGGCTTCGACTAGGTCAAAACCCCTTCTTTCGAAAGCATTGATTTATAATCAAAGGAACAACTTCAAAACCCCTTTTTATTCTAAAATAAACACTCCAACCCTTTCGAAAGCCATTATAAAACTTCATTCAAAAATATACGTATCGACTAAGTCGAAAGCTTAATAAAACAAAGGCGTACGCTTATCGTTTTAAAACAAACCGTTGTAATGGCCCTGTCGGAAGCTATGCTTTCGACACCATGACTTTCGCCTTTCTCCAATCCACTACGTGTCTTGTAGATGGTAATATGTTTATTGAATTTAACTTAATGGGGTTTCGACATGGTCATAGGCAAAAGGAAAGGAGTAAAAGGTACCCTGTTTAGAGGCGAAACCTATATTTTTCTGGGTAAAATACTAAATTAAGTAACTCATATAAACTAACCTGCCTACGTGTTCATTTCTTATTGTTGCCTTAAATTTTCCCATGCTTTTCAAACCTAAACGCCTTTTTATTTTGGATAAGTATCAAACTTAAACTTTTGCGAATAAAACCTCTCTTTATTTATACATATATCATTTTGATCCTCTTCTTAAATAATTTATTACGTATATAAAATCACTTAAGAAAAATCCCCAAAATTCATAGAAATTTACCTTGATCATGTTATCTAACATTAAAATTTCAATCCAATTTCACAATATATTTTCTGAATAAATTAATAAACCCAACGTGCTATAGTTTCATTTAAAAATTCATTATTATCTTTCGCAAGCTTGGAAAATTATCAAACTAAAAGCCCAAATCCAAAATTATTTTTTGCATAACATATAATTTTTCCATGGCATTTAAACATCAATATCACACAGTTTTGATCTAAAACCGTATGAACCATTATTTAAACAATCTTGTTTAAATTTAAATAAACCACAAATCAAGCATATCATCATCAAACATCATATATACGAATTTTGAAACATATATTTAAAAAATATAGATTGAAATTATCAATCACTTTAATCATTGATAAAGAAATGGATTGAGATGAGTTTGATTCCCTTTTTTTCTCTCCTCTTTTTCTTCGAATTTCTCTTCTTCTTTTCTTTTTAATGGTCGGCTCTATTCTTCTTTTACTTTCATTTTTGATTTGCTTTTAAAATGAAGTTAATAGGAAATAAAATGGTAAAAATATAATGTATATATATAGGGATAAGGGTTAGGTAAAGCTTATTACCATTATACCCTTATGTAGATTAATTTACTTATATCCATTCTCTTGCCCATTTAATTTATTACTTAAGCACGACCACTTAAATTTATTCAAATCTCAATCCCTTTATGAATTAAAATTTTCATTATTCTATTTAATTTATCTAATTAAATATCCTGAATAATGTTATTTAAAATTAGGAGTGTCACATTTGTAGCAGACTAAATCATCTTTTGACTTTTTTGCTGAATCTCCCTTCTGGGCTCCTTTCATTTTGAAGAACTTTCTCTTCTTTCCCTAAGAACTCTGGGATTCAATAGGCTTCTCTCTAGCATAATTAGCAAGCATCTCTTCATGGCGAATGGTCATCTCCACCACCACATTATAGGAATCATGGATATGAGTTAGGGTCTCCCTGGCAAGCTTGGGCCTCAGTCCTCGAATGAACCTTTCATTTCTTCTAATGTTGGTGCCTATAATAGCATATCCAAATCGAGATAGCTCATCAAATCTATTTGCATACTCGATAAATGACATGTCTCCCTGAACCAAATCCATAAATTTTCTCATCATTGCTGACTTAGTAACTTCAGAAATAAACATCTGTTTGAATCTTTTTCGAAAATCAGCCACGATAATTATTCCTTCGGAACTCCGACAGTCACAACATTCCACCAGTGAAGTGCCGACCCTTGCAACTGTCTAGAGGCCAACCTCCTCTTCTGTGCATCTTCTAAACCTAAATCATAGAAAATCCTTTCACAGTGTAACAACCAATTCTCCACTTCTACAGCATCTTTCGTTCCCATAAATGACTTTCCATCCAAACGGTTTAGTCTCGGTTTAGCTTAGCATAATTATTCCCAACGGGAATCACATGATTTGCTCCTTTAATATTTCTAGCCACTCCAGCAGTTCTTGCTTGCATCAAATTAGCAAGGAACTAATACATCATCCCCGCATCTACTAGTGGATTCCCAGCTCTCACATTAGCTTTTGCATTTTGATTAGCATTAGCCTATCGACCTTGATTCCTCTGGGTGTTAGGTTAGGCATTTCCATTAGTTGTGGTACTTCCTCCACCTAGATTTCCTCTTACGTTTCCTGCTTCCATATCTTCTTTCTCGTAAATCTGTACACGAGCCAAAGTAAGATAGAGAAGAAAGTTTTAAGAGAAAGCAGAATTACATGCTTATATATATACACCTATATATATATACCTATATATATCAAATAGGATTACGTTACAATCACGTTAACCCAAACCCTGATCAATATTTTTGATTCTTTGGATTATGTTTTGAAAATCTTTTAGGTTTGATTTGTTTAAGTTTTTCAAAAGCTTTATACACTGATACCAACTTGTAACATCCTCCTCTTTCAAGCTGAAAACTAACTGCTATGGATGCTGCAGTCATCTATAGTTATTAATTCTTGGCGAACAAATATGGTAATGTTGGATAAATTGATATACCAGAAACACATGGATATGCAAAAAGTTAAAAATTTCAAAACTACTTTCACATTCCATTCCAAACTCTTTTCAACATTCCTTACATAATCCCACAACGTTAACCATGTTCAAAAATATATATTATTACAATATACTACAAGGGCGACACATGAAGATGCCCCTTTGATGATCAGAGTATATAATAGGTAATAAATCACTTTGTATTAACAAAATAACACAGCGGAATCATATGAGAAAGAACTTAAATAACTACATGCCTTCTGCATGGCTCTGGAAACTTATTCATCTTAAGAGGTACCTAAAAACCTCAAATCTTAAACTACTTAAAATCTATTGAGTACCGAGAGTTTAAGGGGAAAATATAAACTTCGAGTCAGACATAAAGTCTGGTATGAATAGTAATATGCCATCTCAAATCATTTAGATATCTAGTGAGATCACGCCACTTAGCAGAATGGTTTTCCCTTCACTAATATCTTAAAGCCTTTATAAACCATTTCCTATGATCATGCTTCCACAATGGTTAATTCAATTCAAAACATTATTATGTGATGATTTGCAAAACAATTAAATCAATTCTGGATTACCCATCCCCAATTCATTTTGACTATATGTCATAATTATAGTTTATAGGATTGCTATTAACCTAATAGTTTTCATAGGCTAACTAATAACCGGTTAAACTTTTAAGGACTCCCTATCCAATTATATAGTTTTCATGGGATTAGTATGAACCTATTGGTAACTTCGATATATATTTTTTTATCCTAGTTTTCATGGGCCGATTGGGAACCTATTGACTAACAGTCAATATCTTTCTTTTACCCTAGTTTTCATGGGCTAACTAGTAACCTATTGACTATTTGTCAATATTTCATTTTTCTTATTCGGATATAGTTTTCATTTTTCTTACCCTAGTTTACCCTATTTTTCATGTGTTTCTGTGTATCAATGTATCTAACATTGCCGTATTTGGTCATGAAGGATTAATAACTAGGATGACTACAGCATCCGTAGCCGTTAGTTTTGGGCCTTTACGTAAGTGGATGTTCCAACCTTTCTGTATCTTTAAAGGGCAATTTCACAGCAGTTGAAGCTCGAGAGAAGGAGAACTAGACTGCCAGCTACATAAATCTTCATAGAAAATGGTGGCCGTTAAGAAAGAAAAGTTTTAGGAGAAAAATCTTTAAGGAGCTTCCGCAAATCCTGGAAGAGCAAGGCCAGGGGTAGTCTTCTGAGAATGTCGGAGAGTTGGGTGGAGATGTCGGCACCGAGGAGATAGTTGATATTATGGGTGGTGACACTACTCCTGGACGGGATTCTAAGAGGAAGCAGAAACTTCCAACTAAAGTTGGGAAGGGGTGCAATGGAAAGAGGCACCGACAGGCTTGGGTTATAGTGGAGCCAGTTTTTGGGATATTTTGTTTTGTTTGATACGTGTCTTGTTCAAGTGCAGAGTCTGCACTTGCAGCTTTGATTGTTGTAGCATCTGTCCTTTTCTTTTTGTTAGCCGATATTGTGTGGGTATGGCCCCACATTTTTAACCTTGTATAGAAAATTCTATAAGTAATACAATGTTGACATTTCAACTGTAACTTTATATGTCTACTTATTTGCATTTCATGCACTTATGCCAATTTTATTTACTGCTATTTTATTTTATCTAGTCCTATAATTACCGCTAAAATTCTTTGCTTGGTGTGACAGAACCGTGAAGTACTTGGTTTTTGTTTTGAGTATTCTTTTGAGTATTAGTGTGCCCGTCCCAATTCACGGGGTTACTTACTTCAAACACTTAACAAATGACCGGTTAATCCGAGTGACCTTTTGGATGTCTATAATCAGACCTGTTTTGTGGTTCCAATCTTATGGAACTTGTGATTTTGACGGCCTGATTCCAGAGATATTGTAGGTTAACAATCAGAATCCTCTGCTAATTCGTAGTTGATTGATATTATTGGATTCATACCTGTTACTCTCGATAGTGAGAGTGGATTCATTCTTGTTATTTCTGCAATAGGCAAGTTCCCTAGTATTAATGAGACAATACCTCTGTACTAACGAGTGTGCACACTTTATGAGCAGCACGACTTTTGGGATTGTGCATGGCTTATAGGATGCGTGGCTTTCAGGATCGATATAACCTGTCGATACGGAACGATTTGGAATTTCTTGGCGTTATCAATCTTCGGGTAATGGAAGGAGCTCTTTTTTCGAAAGCATGGTTCCACGGATCAAAAAGTAATGCACGGCTTATGAGAGGGCATGGATTTTAACGTTGTGTTTGCTTGGATGTGATTCCACAATCCAAGAATCAGTGTGCGGCTTACGAAATGCGCGGCTTTTATTTGGGCCTTCCTGGCGTTGCTGGAGCAACATCGGTTTTCAGAAGGCGGGGATCGGGTTTCTTCGATCCAATAGTTTGAGTCGATTTGCTTCCATCTATCTGGTGGGTAAGTGAGGCGTACTTGAGCGTGATTTTGCTATCTCAAGCAGAGATCGGGTAATTTTGAATCGATTTGACCCTGTCAACACACATGTTACTTTTGTGAACATGGTTTTATTGGTTCAGAAAGAAAAGCGATTTTAATAACGAAAATTGGGCCAGTTTTTCCAATTTACAATGCTCCGGTATCCAGGGATGGTTTATTTGCTGGAATATAGGAGATACATAATATAATCTTAGATAAAGTAATGACACAATGATTCGCTGTTCAATGCTCTGGGAATTTGGATTCCATCAACGGTTGTTAGCTTGAATGTGCCATCCCCTAGCATCTGACCGATCACGTAGAGTCCTTCCTAGTTTGGTTCGAGTGCACCTGGCACAGGGTAGACCCTCTTTAGGACAAGGTCTCCTACTTCAAAGGTGCGATTATGAACTTTGGAGTTGATGTACCATGCGACACTTCTTTAGTGAGAAGAAGTCCTTAATTCGACTTCTTCCCTCTTCTCATCGACTATATCGAGGTGACTAGAGTAGAATTTATTCTTTTTGTCTTTGATTGAAGTTTTGCCTTTGATGAAAAGGGACTTCTTGCTCGATGGGGATCATTACTTTTGAACCATATGCTAGGAAAACGTAGGGTGCCCAGTTGCAGATTTGTGCATTGTCTTATGGGCCCATTATGTAAGGTGAAGTTCATCGATCCAATTTCCTTTTGCTTTAGTTAGCCATTTTTTGATGGTGGACAAGACGATCTTATTGACTGCTTCCACTTGCCCATTTTCCTATGGATGCACAACCGCGGATAAGATTTTATCGATTCGGAAGCATTTGCAAAAGTTTTTTAACTCGGCGCTTTCGAATGGATTCTCGTTGTCCGTGATGATTTTCTATTATACCTCAAACCTACAAATGATATTTTTAGCAACAAAGTTAATGACTTTCTTTGCGGTAATAGTAGCCGATGGTTCTGCTTCAGCCCATTTAGTGAAATAGTCAGCAGCAACAATAGCATATTTGGCTCCTTCTTTAGCCATTGCTAATGCGCCAATCAAATCGATTCGCAAAATTGCGGACGACCATGGGCTGACCATTTGTGTTAGCTCCATCGAGGGGGTTCTTTTGATATTATTAAACCTTTGGCATTGATCGCACCGTCTGGCGTACTCTACGGCATCATGGTTTACTGTTTGCTAAAAGTACCCATACCGGAGCACCTTCTTTGCAATGGTTTGCTCCATGGTATGATCTCCGCAGTCACCTTCATGGATTCTTTTTAGGATCCTTCGAGCTTCATCGTCGGTCATACATCTGAGCAAGGGGGTAGAGAGTTGTAACATCCCCTATCTGGATGCCCGAAGCTATGTGCTACAAATGCTGCAGTCATCCGTAGTATTTACTTCCGGTGACCAAATACGGTAATGTTAATGGTATTCATAATATCAGAAGCACTTGAATATGAAATAAAATCATCACAAATTAAAATATTTTTTTGATTACATTTTAGAACAACATTTCATATCCAAGTTACATAATCCCAAACATTCCCAGGTTGAGATAAAATATAATCATTGCATAATTACGCCAAGAGCGATATATGAAGATGCCCCTTGGTTGATCAAAGTACTAAGTAGTCATAACAAACACAATACAACACAATCGAAATAAGACAAAACAACTCCTAAATATAGCTAACACCAGTCTCCTGCTCGATCATGAAAGTTTTATTCATCCACCTACCGAAACATGAAAATTCTCAACCCTCAGCCTACTCGAATCAATTTTGAGCACCCGAGAGTTTAAGGGAAAAAACATAAACTTCGAGTTAGACATAAAGCCTAGTGTGAATAATACTATACATCTCATTTATACGATATTAAGTGAGACCATGTCGTTTATCGGAATGGGTTTCCCCTCACTAATATTCTTTCAAAACATATCTTGTAAATCTTAGTCTTACAACCAAAACTGGTTAAAATAATAATACCAATATCATGAAAGCATATAAATCAGGTAACAAATGGACTATCTGTCTGAACACCATAGTTTTGTTTGGCTAACTACTAACCTTTGGCTGACTTGGGCCTAATAGACAAAATAAACAAATAATCTAACTATTGTTAGATACTCCTCTTCTAGACGGTCTATCCGTAACTTACTTCTCCAGGGTCAACTGATCTTAATGGTTTTGCGCGATCACCAATAACCTATCCTTATTCTGTATATTCGTTTCTATGTGTAACATCATTTTAGTCTTACCTGTGACAATTCGATCCCTACAGTCAGGGTGTCTAAATGATATTTTCTTATCATAGAAAATTATCCTGGCATCGTACATACTTAACGAGTCCATACCCAAAATAATTCTGAACCCTACAAAATCAAAACACTTGCAGACTGCAAAAAAAAGTATGGCCTAACAAACCAAACTCTAGGTGGACACACTTCATCCTAAGTGTCGTCTTCCCTCCTATTGGATTTGCAACCCTTATGGAAGTAACTAAATATGAGGGCTCTAGGTTAAGCTTACCTACTAAACAACGGGATATAAAAAAATACAATGCACCAGTATCAAATAGAATGCTAACTAATTAACATAGCATGAACCTGAAGCGTACCTCTCAACACAGCTTTTCCTTTTTCCTCTACTTTGGCCTCGAGGTTGTTGGCGCCAATGCAAACACCTTTCCTTTTGCACCTTAGTTGGCTTTTTGCATTGGTTCTTATAATGACCAATTTGATCACAGTTGAAGTGCCGGATATTCTTCTTCCTAATTACCTTATTTACTTCTCCTGAACGACATTCATTAGAAAAATGCCCTTTCTTATCGCACTTAAAACAGACAACCTCTAACTTTCCTTTCTTGGCAGCTCCGCCCTTCTGAGCTCCTTTCTTATGGAAAAACTTCTCTTCATACTCTGCCCCATATGGACTTCCGTTGCCTTATGTCTCTCCATAAAGCAAGCATCTCCTCATTCCTCAAAGCCATTTCCATAACAACATCACATGGATCCCTGATATGCAGTAATGTAGCCTTTGCCAACTCAGGCTTCAACCCTCTAATGAACTTCTCTTCCTCTTAATCACAGTGTCCACAATGGCATAACCATAGCTTGCTAACTCCTCAGACCTTGTAGCATACTCTAACATAGTCATCTTCCCCTACTCCAACTCAGCAAACTTCTTGAGCAAGGTAGACTTTGCCATCACAGATATGAACCTCTCCTCGAACCTCATCTTAAAATCAACCCATGTCATCGTCCCTTCATTCACTCTAACCGTCACACTATTCCATGAGTATAAAGCTGCTCCTTGAATCTCTCTCGAAGCAAGCCTTCTCTTCTGCTCGTCATTGAGCCCCAAATCTGCAAAGATCCTCTCACAATGCAGCAACCAGTTTTCTACTTCAATAGCATCTTTAGTACCAATAAATGGTTTTCCTTCCAACCAAGTGTAATCCCTACTTAGAATACCATAGTTATTGACCATTGGAGCTTCCTAAACTCCTTCTCCAACTACTCAGTAGCAACACCTGCCTGCATCATGTTAACAAAGAACTGATACATAGTTCCTATGTCAACTTGCGGGACTCCAGCACCCACATTTCCAGCTTATACCTAACCCAAGTTTCCACTGGTATTTGGTCTGGCATTTCCATTTGTTGCGGCTCTTCAACCTCCAAGGTTAACTCTTTCACTTCTAGCTTCCATATATGTATTCAAGCCCCGTAAGATACAGAAGGATTGCCTATGAGAGATCGAAGAATAATAATAAAGCCTATACTTATATATAGCAAATACATGTACATTACCATAGCGTTATCCCATACCCCAGTCTTATCTCTAATTCCTTAGGATTATGTTTTACAAAATCATTTTAGCTTAAATTTTCTCATAAACCTATGCACTGATACCAAGTTGTAACATCCCCTATGTGGAGGCCCAAAGCTAAGAGCTACAGATGCTGTAGTCATCCATAGTATTAACTTCCAGTGACAAAATATGGTAATGTTAATGGTATCCATAATATCAAAAGCACATAAATAATAAATAAAATCATCACAAATTAATTTTTTTTATTACATTTTAAAACAACATTTCATATCCAAGTTACAAAATCCCAAACATTTCCCAGTTTCAGGTCAAATATAATTATTACATAATTACGCCAAGAGTGGCATATGAAGATGCCCCTTTGGTTGAGCAGAGTACTAAATAGTCATGACAGATTCAATACAACACAGCGAAAATAAAACAAAACAACTCCTAATAGCTAGCATCAGTCTCTTTCTCGTCTCTGGAAGCTTTATCCATCCACCTGAAAATCCTTAACCCTCAGCTTACTCAAACAAATTTTGAGCATCCGAGAGTTTAAGTGGAAAAACATAAACTTCGAGTCAGACATAAAGCCTGGTGTTAATAATACTATATACCTCAATCGTACGAAATTAAGTGAGACCACGCCGCTTAGTGGAGTGGGTTTCTTCTTAGTAATATTCTTTTAAAACATATCATTTGCAAATCTTAGTCCTGCAACCAAAACTGGTTAAAATAATAATATCAATATCATGAAAGCATATAAATTAGGTAACAAATGGACTATCTGTCCGAACACTATAGTTTTTTTGGCTAACCACTAACCTTTGGCTGACTCGGGCCTATCAGATAGAATAAACAAATAATCTAACTACTGTTAGATACTTCTTTTCCGGACGATCTGTCCCTAAATTACTTCTCCAGGGTCAACTGATCCTAATGGTTTCGCGGGCTCACCAATAGCATATCCTCACTCTGTATATTCCTTTCTATGTGTAGCATCATTTTAGCCTTACCTGTGACCAAGCCTTACACACTAGAATTTTAGACTAAATTAGCCAAGTGGCCGATTGCTAACGTATAAGGCGTGACCGTATACCAGTCCCTTTTGGTATTTTCATATCTGATCACTTTACTTAGGGAAATCTTTCGTAAAATTTTCCTTGAAATTGCTTTCTCTCATATTGATTTAAACCTATAAATCATACTTTGAACAAGGAAAATATATTCTATGCTTTACTCAATAACCTTGCCATGTTATATATACATATACTTTACACAAATCTTTGTCGATGAAAACATTTAAATCTTTGGTAGTACCCCTTTCGAATCCATTGAACGTATCCCTTTCGAAACCAAGTAAACCACTTTGATTCATAACCTTAGGCCGAAGGCCAAAAGATACCTTTTCGAAACCCTTTATAATAAACCTTTCGAAACCATCGAAAAACAAAACCTTCGAAAGCTTTAAAACCTTAGACATCCTATCTTTAAAACACTTAACATTGCCTTTTGAAAATATTAGAAACCTTCCTTTTAAACCTTTCAAAACCAGTATAGAACCACCTCTTTGAAACCTTCCTTTAGAACTTTCGAAAGCACTAAAATCCCTTGTAAACACGAAACCTTTCGAAGGTATCTTGATTCAAGAAAAAAATGTGGGAACCTTTTGAAACAATTTATAAACCTTTTCTTTCAAAACCTTTGGGTTCTACCTTCAACAAAACAAAAAGGTAATAAAATATCTAAGTCGAAAGCACTCTTCCAAAAGTTATTTCCTAAGTAAAGAAGTGATGGTTTCGAAACCAACCCTTCGAAAGCATCGGAGAAGTGGCTAGGTTTTAAAAACAAAGTATCCATCCAAAAACATTTGCTTCAAAAGGTAGAAAGTGGCTGCAAGGGGTTTCGGCCCCTTCAAAAGAATTTACTTTAAAAAAAAGGCGCAACCTCATTTGAAACCATTTGTAACATCCCGCCTTTGCACGCTTTAAATCGACGATAAACCACACACGTCAGACTTAAAACATACAAAAGGGCGGATTGTTATGGGGTAAATAAGAAAAACAGAGGAGAAAAACAAAATAGAATCTCACAGCGGAAGGATAAAATATAATAATCAATATACAGTTTATAAAACTGTTTACAAAACATTTGATTCTTCTTTATACAATAAATATCAGAGTTCACATACCAATAAATATCAATGCAGCGGAATATAATAGTGTAGTGGAATAATATAGTAGATAATAGTACTACTAATCGTCGTCTTCTTCCTCCCGAGCTAAAATCTTCAAATCCTGAAGCGCTCGGACTGACCCGAGCGATTTGAAAAAACAAAACACTCGAGTCAGAACTGAAAGATCTGATGTAAGTTAAATCAACAGGAATAAATATGAGTGCAGTAACTTAAGAGATGCTCGGGATTTACATCTCCTAAGGATCCGTTAAACTATTTACTATGTAGTATATTTCGCTATTATAATAGTGTCTAATTGTAAAATAAACTTACTTTTAAATAGCGTTAAGGCTTTACATTTTCCACCTTAACACATAATATATTCCCATAGTCTATACAGTACCGTAATCTCCCCCGTACTGGGTGTCGTCAGAGGGCACTCCATAGGTATGGTACAAAACCGAAATCGTATAAGGCGCGCTAGGGTAGGCGACACGACACAACTAGGCAATGCCAGGGTAGATATACCAATTATGCATCCGGGCTGGTGGTAACGCGTAGCCGCAGCTACCGCCCACCTCGAGCCACACCCCCAAAAAAGAAAATCAAAAGTGGTCATCGAATCAATCCAAAAGTCAAAGTATAAAATCGAAGGGATGTGTCCGATCAAAGGTGCTACCTCAATTATCCCGAGAATCGCTCCTTTTTTAGCCACCTTATGCCAACTCACGGGAGTAGGGTCCACGTATTTACCTCAAAGGAAACGCCGCCACCATCCTACTTCATTCTGGAATCTCCACCGCGTACACGGTTGTTAAAGTGGTTTTCAGAGTTCGCAGAGAGTATGATAACTTCCGATCCCGGTCTCTTCAACAACCAATCGTTATTATAACACCGTGGTTATTTCAAAATAATTTATACTTTAAAAGCAGAATAAAATATCCCTTTCGAAACCATATAAATACGATATCATTTATATTTTAAACCCCAAATCAATATGATATCATTTTTATTTATAAATATCCCTTTTCCCAAAATCATAATAATTTCAAATATATATATATTAAACCCCATAGCTTTGAAACAAAATTTCTAATACTTAAATGGTTTAAGTATTAAACCGCTTTGCATAACAAAATAGCTTTTTAAATTTCACAAATAAATTCCAAATATAGGTTTAAATTCCCAAATAAACCATTTCAATTTCCATATATTTCAAAGCTTAAATTATTCCACCATTTCAAAACTTATTCTTTGATAATTTCATATATATCAAATTCAATTACTATTATTTAGATTTGAAATGTTTACTCAATAAATCAAATATCATTTGAGTAAAACCTTTAAACTTTATATAACAGGATATTCTCTCAATTAAATTAACTTGATAATATTCATTTAAATCGACTTGATATTCATCTAAGTCCTCTAAACCAGAAATCAAGCTATAAAGATCATACCTTTTAAAAACCCCAAATTAATTTATATTTCAAATAAATTTTATTCAAGGATAATTCTTAAATACCTTAATTCAAAGCAGGTTCATATTTATCTTCCAACATTTATTTTATTTAAGACATTATAAACTCCATCAATAAATTTAAATAAATACCTAACCGTATTATATTTAAATAAAATTTAACTTTTATTTTTAAACTTCTTTTATTCTTTAAACCAAATTTATACATAGCTTAAATTCAAGCGGTTAACTATATATAAAAATAATATTTAAAAATATCAAAATCTATATTCATTAAACCATATTCTTTCAAAACCATAGAAAATCATTTCAGAATAATTATATATATACACACACACATCGCGGTGCCTGTATAAAATTTTCTATCCTATGGTCAAGTGATACGGATATTTATCATTTCAATCCATAATTTAAAAATAAAAATTACGGTTATATATCATTTCAAACCGCAATCTCGAACGAAATGACAATGCATATTAACTTGCAGTTTATAACAATATAGGTACAGCATCCATTCATCCAATATCAACCATCAACCATTTATCACAATCATCATCCAAATTCAACAATACATCAATATATAACAGGTGATAATAACAGATATCAACTACCAGTTTATATTCAAAAATAAATGTAACTGTTTAACTGGCAGTTTGTATGCAATAAAATAAATAACAGTTTAACTGGCAGTTAATATGCAATAAAATAAATAACAATTTAACTGGCAGTTAATATGCAATAATGAATTAAATAACAAGTTAATTAAATAAATGCAAATTAACTGAGATATGAGAAATATATGCCAAACAGCTATAAATAAATTTCAAATCACATCATAAATGAATTTAATAAACATAAGAAATCTTAAAAGTTGTGAGTGGGTTCAAACACTCACCCTTTGAATTTAAATTGAATTTAAATCCAATTTAAACCCAAAATTTTGACCATCTCAAAATTTGTCCAACCAACGTCATCAAGTCCGGAATTTCAATACGATCCTAACAAAAGAAACCGCGCGTAAAACGGATATCGTAGGAGAAAGTTATGCACTAAAACGATGTTGAAATTAAATTTAAAATAAAACAAAAAGGGAGAACACAATTTAGGACACGTCGCCTACCTGCTTCATCTTTTCTTCTTTCTGTACGCACGCTACAAAGGCCACGCTACTCACAATGCACGAAACCCAGTCAACATCACTGTTGACCGCCCAAAGCTCGACCGTTCCACCGCCGCTGACCACGACAGAGCCACCAACGCGTTCGCCTCCGCCCCCTCTGCTACAGCCCAAGCCCAGTCGCTTCAGCCGCCTCCATTCACGCGAAATTCGAGAAAAACATGCGCGTCCTCTAGCCCAGATTTTGGCGAATCCAAGAGGCTCCGACACGAATCAACCGTTGGATGGATAGAGGACAACGAGATCTACAACTTTCATTTAGGAGTTGAAGCGAATCGATGATCGGATGGAGAGATCTAAGGGGGAGAAGTCGCGTTATTCTCGGCCATTGAAGTAAAGCCGGCGGCTGTATAATTTTTTTAGGGTTTTGGGGAATAAACAAATAATATTTTCGATTAGCGTGCCGTATTTATATCGGTGGGTCCGAAAATATTCCAAACTCTGATTTAAGCATGCTAATAGGCTATTCTAACATAAAAAGGCCTTCTGAATGCAATGGTACTGGTTTCGAAGCCCAATTCCATCATTTTCATAGGTTACGGTTAAAGTCAAATTGGTTTGAAATGACAATAGTGCCCCCGAAAAGTCCGTTTCGTCTCCGGAACGAAATTGGATCATCCCATATATCAAAATAGGTGTTTTAAAATATTTTAAACGCAATGGAAAAGGTTTCAAGTCCAAATTCCATCGTATGAAGAAGTTATGCTAAAAAAAATATTTTTTCAAATTGATTTCAATTGATTTCAATTTCATTTATTCCAAGGCATTTCGTGCCCTTACGATCAAACGAAAAATCCGATCGATACGAAACTTGAAATCCTACAATAATTCACCGATACGGATCCGATGAAACTAGTTTAATCGAAATCCGAGTCAGTGGCCAAAATAGTTATTTTTCCATTAATTAAATAAATTAAAAATTCATTAATTAAATCACTTTTCAAATTTCACTTCCAAAATTTACAAATCTTATCAATTTTGGTTTCTTAAACAATCTCAGTGATTTAAACCAATTTAGATGTCAATTAAATGTTGATTCAATCATATATTTCATTTAATTCCAAAAATTCCAATTTATTAAAAATAAAAGTAATAAATCTTGATTTCCATTCATTTTATTAGTCACTCATTATCTTATTGGTAAATTGAACCTTGCTGTAAGTCAAATTTCCTAATGTTTTCCAGTAATCAACTAAATTCATATTAGTGTAGTATTTAATTATGTTTAATTCCAATGGATTTAGATCTAATTCACTAAATTCAGTAAATAGGTAAACAATTAGTAATTATTAGAAATTGCCTAATTATTTCCCATTCATATTCCATTATCAAATAACCCATAATAAAATTACTTACCTAACTTTGACTATGTCAAATTATAGCTTACAGCATATTATTACATCAGTTAATATAACTTTAAATTTATTTCCTAAATTCTACCAATTCGTTACTATTTTAATTTACATTTATCCATTCCCGTTATTATATAAATTGTCATTAAAGAAACATTTAATCACTTTTATTTAATTTTTGCTAAATTACTGGTAACGACAACCTTTGTCACCATTATTCCTCTTTATAGTCCTTGTATGTTTATTCTTCATACAACTACTATCTATTATTATTTCACTCATTAATACAATAATTGCAATTGTTCTTATTAAATTCCATTTATACTAAACATTTGCATTATTGTATTAAATTGGAATGTTCATTCAAGTTTATAAATTATTATCTTACATTAACATAATTCCTTAAGTTATTTCAATTACTGTTAACAATGTTTTATTACATAAATCAATTTAATACTTTCCTTTGATTTCTCAATCCATTTATTTACTTGTGTACAATTCATAGTCAACATACATTTTAGATCATTTTCTATAATTGGAATTTTATGCAAGTTCATAGATCATTAACTTTAATTTCGCATTGTTTCTATTAAATTTTCATTCACACTTCCGTTACTAGATTAAAAATCATTAAAGTAACGTTTATTATCAAAAACAACATTACAATTACTTAACTTTTAAATGAACTTTATTTCCAAATACACTCTAGTTTAACAACCTCTAAACATTGTATTACTTCTCACATTAATGTAACTTATATGTATTTTATTAACATTTATTTCAAATTCAAATTCCATCAACTAATTAAACAGGTAACTTATAATATATGCTTACCAGCCAAATATTTCACCAATTGTCATATTCTGAATGGAGTTAGCATTAATTTCAAAATTTATCTAAATTTTACACTAAGATAATATTTAATTACCTTTAATGAAATTTTATTCCCAATTTATTTAATGCAATAAATTCCGACCTTTACCAATTTAATACATTCATAAATTTTTACCTATTCTATATTTTATAACTAAGTGCAACATTGTACATTTATTTCATTAAATTGCAACTTCATTTTACATTGTAAATTTTTATTTACAATTGCTACATAAAATTTCTACATTCAATTTCATTGTAAATTATAAAAAAATTATTTCATTCTAAATCTAATTACAAAGATCTAATTAAATTAACCAATTATTATTTAAAATTTACGGGTCGTTACACTCTCCCCCACTCAAAACTTTTCGTCCCCGAAAAGGAAAAAGAAGGGAGAAGAGAGATTAAGAAATCAATATATCTTATTTTAAAATATTAAATTTTGAAAACAATAAGTTTACAAAATTAATTAATTTAGATAAAATATATCAATTTATAATCATTAAATCTTTTTATACTTAAATTATTAAAGTTTTGAAATCATTTTAAAAAATTTCTAAGTCCAAAATTTACGGAAATTTTGGCAGAGTCTTCTTTGTACGGGGAGGCTTGTGAGAAAATATAATATCAAATATAACAATATATAACATATATTTTCCAAAATAATATAAATCCCAACACGGGAAAGCAAAATAATAACGCTATAAACCGTAATCGGAAAACGTACCTATTTGTCGGGAAATTTACGCATAATTATAAAACCAAAAGCAGTAGCAATTGCTTCCATAACCTGTATTTCACTTATATAATCCAAAAGGTTAACAATTATATAAAATGAAATATATATATATATATATATATATATATATATGTGTGTGTGGAAAATTTTGGCAGAGTCTTCTTTGTACGGGGAGGCTCGGGAGAAAATATAATATCAAATATAACAATATATAACATATATTTTCCAAAATAATATAAATCCCAACACGGGACAGCAAAATAATAACGCTATAAACCGTAATTCGAAAACGTACCTAATTGTCGGGCAATTTACGCATAATTATAAAACCAAAAGCAGTAGCAATTGCTTCCATAACATGTATTTCACTTATATAATCCAAAAGGTTAACAATTATATAAAATGAAATATATATATATATATACATATATATATATATCACTAACAAACAAAGCAATGTCAAACCCAAGAATCACTTGCAATCACAACATACAACCATCATACAGAATCAACAAAATCAATCATTCATTCATATCAACAAAACAGGTAGTTGTTCGGGTTCAAAACTTTAAATTGTACAGAATGAAGGATAAACTATTAGGTGCATCTTTTACTCAACAGTCTTAGATGAAACGAAATAGATTTATTCATTCACCCAGACATTTTTAAAGTATCCTTACCCAAACAACCCTAAACCAAAACAAACAACAAATCCAAATAATAAACTAAGTTTATTCTTGTCAATTTCATTTTGTACTATTTGTTGTTTGACTTCTTTTTATACATATAATGGTTTATCCCTTTTTTTCTGCAGTATTCATCTTTCTGCTTATTTTATTAATAAATAGCTTCAATCATTTACTTACGTTTATTATCTTTCATGTATTTTTTACACCTACCTTCTATCATATTTTATTTTAGTAAGGTTTCCATTATAACTTAAGTTTATAACAAATTTCAACATCAAACTCTTATTTATTATGGAATATCATTTGAATACTTTCATTATTTCAAAATTATTATTTTTATAATATCTATCCCATTTTCTTATTAACATTTCAACTTTTTTTATATCTTTTGGTAAGTTATATATATGCCTTTAAGAATGTAATTTAGAGTTATACAAGTTTATTTCTATTTCTTTTTATTAATTAAATGTTCAATAATATTATTCTTTGTTTCATAGGTTACAATTTCATATTACCTTTAATTTCATTCATAACTTATCATTAAATTTCTTATTTTAATTGAAGGTTCTAATTTTAAATTAGTTACATTCAATTTTACTACAATAACTGAAACTATTAGTCAATGGAAACTTAAGAATTAAATACCTGGTTTTATTCAAATCATTTTAAAATAACAGATAAATGTATATACTTACAGTTTATACATCCAATTATAATTTAAAACAATTTAAAATTTACATTTATTTATAAATCTGCAGTAAAACTACTACAGTAGCCTTCCCACTTCGAAACTCGAAAATGAAAGTCGATGACTCATCACCGAAATTATTTTCCAGCGACGGAGTGGGGAGTACAAAACTTAAATTTTTCCAAAATTTCATTTAAACCTTTCCTTCAAATTATATTGAAATATTTGTATCAGAAAATACTTCTAATAATAATATTATTATTATATTCCGAAATCATTTGGAAGGAAGTTTCAAAACCACGGAACTTAGGTTCTAAATTTCCAATTTCCATTTATTTCATTTTCCATCTCATTTCAACTATTATATATAAATTTCATTACCTAACAACCAATATAACACAACCAAATATAATTATCATTTATAAAAATTTATTTTATATATAGAAAATATAATAGGCAAAATTATTTCATTCACCTATATTAAAAACAAATATTATGTCGGTCTGTCCTATTAAGTGTTTAGAAATCCCTATTGATGTCATAGCGTCCCATGCATCAACAGAATTTATAAATACAAAACGGAACAGATTAACACAATATAAAAACCTTTTTATAACACTAACAAATACGCTCTCTGATATATACACTCAGCGACACCCATAGGGTATTACTACCCTATTAGTAAAGAGTCAGACCCCACAAAGCTAAGGTTCATTGCTAAACCAAAGCTCTGGTACCAGATGTAACATCCCGCCTTTGCACGCTTTAAATCGACGATAAACCACACACGTCAGATTTAAAACATACAAAAAGGTGGATTGTTATGGGGTAAATAAGAAAAACAGAGGAGAAAAACAAAACAGAATCTCACAGCGGAAGGATAAAATATAATAATCAATATACAGTTTATAAAACTATTTACAAAACATTTGATTCTTCTTTATACAATAAATATCAGAGTTCACATACAATTAAATATCAATGCAGCGGAATATAATAGTGTAGTGGAATAATATAATAGATAATAGTACTACTAATCGTCGTCTTCTTCATCTCGAGCTAAAATCTTCAAATCCTGAAACGCTCGGACTGACCCGAGCGAATTGAAAAACAAAACACTTGTGTCAGAACTGAAAGATCTTATGTAAGTTAAATCAACAGGAATAAATATGAGTGCAGTAACTTAAGAGATACTCGGGATTTACATCTCTTAACGATCCATTAAACTATTTACTATGTAGTATATTTCGCTATTATAATAGTGTCTAATTGTAAAATAAACTTACTTCTAAATAGCGTTAAGGCTTTACATTTTCCACCTTAACACATAATATATTCCCATAGTCTATACAGTACCGTAATCTCCCCCGTACTGGGCGTCGTCAAAGGGCACTCCATAGGTATGGTACAAAACCAAAATCGTATAAGGCGCGCTAGGGTAGGCGGCACGGCACAACTAGGCAATGCCAGGGTAGATATACCAATTATGCATCCGGGCTGGTGGTAACGCGTAGCCGCAGCGACCGCCCACCTCAAGCCACACCCCCAAAAAAGAAAATCAAAAGTGGTCATCGAATCAATCAAAAAGTCAAAGTATAAAATCGAAGGGATGTGTCCGATCAAAGGTGCTACCTCAATTAGCCCGAGAATCGCTCCTGTTTTAGCCACCTTATGCCAACTCACGGGAGTAGGGTCCACGTATTTACCTCAAAGGAAACGCCGCCACCATCCTACTTCATTCTGGAATCTCCACCGCGTACACAGTTGTTAAAGTGGTTTTTGAAGTTCGCAGAGAGTATGACAACTTCCGATCCCGGTCTCTTCAACAACCAATCGTTATTATAACACCGCGGTTATTTCAAAATAATTTATACTTTAAAAGCAGAATAAAATATCCCTTTCGAAACCATATAAATACGATATCATTTATATTTTAAACCCCAAATCAATATGACATCATTTTTATTTAGAAATATCCCTTTTGCCAAAATCATAATAATTTCAAATATATAAATATCTTAAACCCCATAGCTTTGAAACAAAATTTCTAATACTTAATGTTTAAGTATTAAACCGCTTTGCATAACAAAATTGCTTTTTAAATTTCACAAATAAATTCCAAATACAGGTTTAAATTCCTGAATAAACCATTTCAATTTCCATATATTTCAAAGCTTAAATTATTCCACCATTTCAAAACTTATTCTTTGATAATTTCATATATATCAAATTCAATTACTATTATTTAGATTTGAAATGTTTACTCAATAAATCAAATATCATTTAAGTAAAACCTTTAAACTTTATATAACAGGATATTCTCTCAATTAAATTAACTTGATAATATTCATTTAAATCGACTTGATATTCATTTAAGTCCTCTAAACCAAAAATCAAGTTATAAAGGTCATACATTTTTAAAAGCCCAAATTAATTTATATTTCAAATAAATTTTATTCGAGGATAATTCTTAAATACCTTAATTCAAAGTAGATTCATATTTATCTTCCAACATTTATTTTATTTAAGACATTATAAACTCCATCAATAAATTTAAATAAATACTTAACCGTATTATATCTAAATAAAATTTAACTTTTATTTTTAAACTTATTTTATTCTTTAAACCAAATTTATACATATCCTAAATTCAAGCGTTTAACTATATATAAAAATAATATTTAAAAATATCAAAATTCATATTCATTAAACCATATTCTTTCCAAAACCATAGAAAATCATTTCAAAATAATTATATATATATATATACCATGGTGCCTGTATAAAATTTTCTATCCTATGGTCAAGTGATACGGATATTTATCATTTCAATCCGTAATTTAAAAATAAAAATTACGGTTATATATCATTTCAAACCACAATCCCGAATGAAATGACAATGCATATTAACTTGCAGTTTATAACAATATAGGTACAGCATCCATTCATCCAATATCAACCATCAACCATTTATCACAATCATCATCCAAATTCAACAATACATCAATATATAACAAGTGATAATAACAGATATCAACTATCAGTTTATATTCAAAAATAAATTGTAACTATTTAAATGGCAGTTTGTATGCAATAAAATTAATAACAATTTAACTGGCAGTTAATATGCAATAAAATAAATAACAATTTAACTGGTAGTTAATATGAAATAATGAATTAAATAATAAGTTAATTAAATAAATGCAAATTAACTGAGATAATGATGAAATATATGACAAACAGCTATAAATAAATTTCAGATCACATCATAAATGAATTTAACAAACATAAGAAATCTTAGAAGTTGTGAGTGGGTTAGAACACTCACCTTTTGAATTTAAATTGAATTTAAATCCAATTTAAACCCAAAATTTTGACCGTCTCAGAATTTGTCCAAACCAGCGTCATCAAGTCCGGAATTTCAATACGATCCTAACAAAAGAAACTGCGCATAAAACGGATATCGTAGGAGAAAGTTATGCATTAAAACGATGTTGAAATTAAATTTAAAAATAAAATAAAATGAGAGAACACAATTTAGGACACGTCACCTACTTGCTTCATCTTTTCTTCTTCCTGTACGCACGCTACAGAGGCCATGCTACTCACAATGCACGAAACCCAGTCAACATCACCGTTGACCGCCCAAAGCTCGGCCGTTCCACCGCCGCTGACCACGACAGAGCCGCCAACGCTTTCTCCTCCGTCTCCTCTGCTACCGCCCCAAGCCCAGTTGCTTCAGCCGCCTCCATTCACGCGAAATTCGAGAAAAAGTGCACGTCTTCTAGCCCAGATTCTGGCGAATCCGAGAGGCTCCGGCACGAATCAACCGTTGGATGGATAGAGGACAACGAGATCTACAACTTTCATTTAGGAGTTGAAGCGAATCGATGATCGGATGGAGATCTAAGGGGGAGAAGTCGCGTGATTCTCGGCCATTGAAGTAGGGCCGGTGGCTGTATAAATTTTTTGGGGTTTTGGGGAATAAACAAATAATATTTTCGATTAGCGTGCCGTATTTATATTGGTGGGTCCGAAAATATTCCAAACTCTGATTTAAGCATGCTAACAGGCTATTCTAACATAAAATGGCCTTCTGAACGCAATGGTACTGGTTTCGAAGCCCAATTCCATCATTTTCGTAGGTTACGGTTAAAGTCAAATTGGTTTGAAATGACAATAATGCTCCGAAAAGCCCGTTTCGGCTCCGGAACGAAATTGGATCATCCCATATATCAAAAAAGGTGTTTTAAATATTTTAAGTGCAATGGAAAAGGTTTCAAGTCCAAATTCCATCGTATGAAGAAGTAATGCTATAAACAATATTTTTCAAATTGATTTCAATGTCATTTATTTCAAGGCGTTTCGAGCCCGTACGATCAAACGGCAAATCCGATCGATACGAAACTTGAAATCCTATAATAATTCACTGATACGGATTCGATGAAACTGGTATCGTCGAAATCCGAGTCAGTGGCCAAAATGGCTATTTTTCCATTAATTAAATAATTAAAAATTCATTAATTTAATCACTTTTCAAATTTCACTTCCAAAATTTACAAATCTTATCAGTTTTGGTTTCTTAAACTATCTCAGTGATTTAAACCAATTTAGATGTCAATTAAATGTTGATTCAATTATATATTTCATTTAATTCCAAAAAATCCAATTTATTAAAAATAAAAGTAATAATTCTTGATTTCCATTCTTTTTATTCAGTCACTCATTATCTTATCGGTAAATTCAACCTTGTTGTAAGTCAGATTTCCTAATGTTTTCCAATAATCAACTAAATTCATATTAGTGTAGTATTTAATTATGTTTAATTCCAATGGATTTAGATCTAATTCCCTAAATTCAATAAATAGGTAAACAATTAGTAATAATTACAAATTGCCTAATTGTTTCCCATTCATATTCTATTATCAAATAACCCATAATAAAATTACTTACGTAACTTTGACCATGTCAAATTATAGTTTACAGCGTATTATTAAATCAGTTAATATAACTTTAAATTTATTTCCTAAATTCTACCAATTCGTTACTATTTTAATTTACATTCATCCTTTCCCGTTATTATATAAATTGTCATTAAAGAAACATTTAATCACTTTTATTAATTTTTGGAAAATTACTGGTAACGACAACCTTTGTCACCATTATACCTCTTTATAGTCCTTGTATGTTTACTCTTCATACAACTACTATCTATTATTATTTCACTCATTAATACAATAATTGCAATTGTTCTTATTATATTTCATTTATACTAAATATTTGCATTATTTTATTAAATTGGAATGTTCATTCAAGTTTATAAATTATTAGCTTGCATTAACATAATTCCTTAAGTTATTCCAATTACTGTTAACAACGTTTTTTTACATAAATCAATTTAATACTTTCCTTTGATTTCTCAATCCATTTATTTACTTATGCACAATTTATAGTCAACATACATTTTAGATTATTTTCTTAATTGGAATTTTATGCAAGTTCATAAATCATTAACTTTAATTTCGCATTATTTCTATTAAATTTTCATTCACACTTCCGTTACTAGATTAAAAATCATTAAAGTAACGTTTATTGTCAAAAACAACATTACAATTACTTAACTTTTAAATGAACTTTATTTCCAAATACACTCTAGTTTAACAACCTCTAAACATTGTATTACTTCTCATATTAATGTAACTTATATATATTTTATTAACATTTATTTCAAATTCGAATTCCATCAACTAATTAAATAGGTAACTTATAATATATGCTAACCAGCCAAATATTTCACCAATTGTCAAATTCTGATTGGAATTAGCATTAATTTCAAAATTTATCTAAATTTTACATTGAGATAATATTTAATTACCTTTAATGAAATTAAATTCCCACTTTGTTTAATGCAATAAAATTTTGACCTTTACCAATTTAATACATTCATAAATTTTTACCTATTCTATATTTTACGACTAAGTGCAACATTGTCCATTTATTTCATTAAATTGCAACTTCATTTTACATTGTAAATTTTATTTACAATAGCTACATAAAATTTCTACATTCAATTTCATTGTAAATTATAAATTTTTTATTTCATTCTAAATTTAATTACAAAGATCTAATTAAATTAACCAATTATTTATTTAAAATTTACGGGTCGTTACACCATTCCTTAAATCAATTTGACCCAGTCGGTAGCCAATCAAGTCGAAAGCCAACTAATTCGAAAGCATTCCTTTCGAAAGCAAAGCAAGCGCGTTTTCATTTGAAAGCAAAGTAAGGTTTCGGCCCCATCGGAACCTATTATCTCGACCCAGTACCTTTCGCCTATATCCAATTCACTATGTACCAAGTCATTGATACTACGTGCAATGGTTTTAATGGTAGTGGAGGCAGAAGTACCCAATCAAAACCTAGGTGTCGAAAGTGGCGAAACATATAAAAACCATGTAAAACCTGATTTTCAGCTTTTTAAAGTAATCTTTCCAACTAACCAGCCTTGTTTACCAAAATATTATTGGTTGCTAACTTTCTCTTCTAAAAGTTCTGCCTAGATTTCAAAAATAAACAAATTAAATTATTTACCAAATAACCCTTCTCCTTTTATAATATATAAAACATTTAAGCTGCATACCTTAAATAATTTTATATATTCATTGAAACACTAAGGAAAATTCTACAAAATTCCTATAAATCATTTTTTATATGTTTTCTAACAAATATAAATTTCAGACCCAAAACATATATAATTAGTAGTAAATTATTTTAAACCCAAATACCAATTTTCCTTACTAGAAAAATTAATATAAAATCGACATTAATTCGTAAAGTTACAAAAACTGAAGCCTATCTCTAAAATATCATTTCTAATCTATATCTAAAATCGCAAGGCATTTGGATGTGATTTAATAGGGTTTTATATTAAAAGATATCATAAAATCCATACGAAATATCATAAATCATCAACAAGCATATATATTTATTTCAAACAATCAAAACATGGCAAACCTTGCAAAATAATTTGGATTTAACCCAAAGCTGAAAACAATTAGAAAATGTGACAAACCGGAATTTTTGGATATTTGAAATTGAAATATTTTATTGATCTTAAATACTTAGTAGTGAATTTTGAATTGAATTTCAATTATCACTGTTTATAGGATTTGAATTTAATAATTGGGAATTGGGTAAAATATGAAATCTTGATTTTTAAGCTTGTTAAAAATAGTTTAAAGACTCATAAATTTTTTATTAACAATACTGAAGATAATAGAACTTTTAAATTTGGGTTTAAAGGTGGTTTGTTCAGTTTTGAAACTACATCGTTTAAATCAATATTTGAAAATAGCCTTCCGAGGCATAGTCTTAGATTTCGACGAAACTAGTTCCATTGGATCCATAATAGTGTATTATTATCGAATTTTAAATTCCGTAGTGTTTGGAGTTGTCGTGTGATCGTACGATATATAAACGCGTTGAAATTTTATATCAGAAATTCAATATAATAACTGAGTCCAAAAAGTTATCTTCTCCATACGACCGAGTTAGGACTTGAAACATTTTCCATTGCATTTAGAAGAGGGGTATAACATTATGAACGCCTAGCGGCATGCCCCGATAGGAGTTCGAAATTTTAAGTTATGGTTTCGAGATGATTTAAATTTAAAATTTAAATATAAAATATATTGTTTGACTAGTCAACCATCAGCTATAATTTTCCTCTTATCAGCTACCTTTTTATCACCTCAGAAACACTATAGCAGCCTACGCAGACACGCAAAGCAATTTAGGACACGTGCTCTCTCTCTGAAGACACACATCTTCTTTAAAAAAAAGAGAGATAATCGAACCCCTATCCTCCTTTTTATAAATCAAACGACTTCGGCCTTCCTCTTTCAAAAAATAATAATAATAAATGTATAGCTGCTCTCGAATCAGGAGTGACCCGTGATTTTGAGGCGAGCGAGCTTGCCACGCGCGAGGGTTGAGTCGCGAGGGACACCGTGGGATATCGACAAGATTTGTGCCTGAGCGATCGGCGATGTCGGCATTATGATTTGAGTTGCGAGGGATCGAGGTAGTGGTGATGTCGGAGAGGCTTGGGAAATCAGTCGCGGCTAGGGCCGAGGCTTTTTGGGGTTTGGAATTTCAATCTTGAGTTCAAGCAGGCAGTGGCAGCGTGGTCGTTTGGGGAGTGTCGAGTGGCTATCGGGAAGCTCGCGGCTGTAGGGTTTCTCGTGATGGAGGCGGCATTGTCGAAGTAAGGTGGTCAAGCAGTAGAAAAGGGGAGGACCGGTGGCAATTAGGGACGAGGCGGTAGCAGCGGTGGTCAGGCTCGGCGACATTGGTAGAAAGCAGTGAGGTGTTCGATTCTTTTTCTTTTTCGATTCAACTTGATTTAATGAATATATATATATGTATATATATATGAAAATACCAATATACCTAGGAAAAAATATATTCATGCATGTTTTCATATGTAGGTGAAACAGAAAAGAAAATATATGGATAAGATTTTGGGAAATATAAGAGTATATAAAACTAGATTTTTAAAATTTATAAAGATTATTTTTATAAACATATATGTAGTTTCAAAAAGGAAAATATGAATATATATATATATATACACACACATTTTAAACCTAGTTAAATTTTAAAATAATATATTATGAAGATTAATTTGTATAACTAACCTATTTACTTAACTTAGCCACTGAAAATAATTTAGTAAAGAAATTGTTTAATTAAAGTATTGGTTAATTAAATTATTTAATGGTAATTGATCATTCGATTTATTTCAAATGTTAAAAAATATATAATGTTTGTACAAGGTCTGAAATCTTGGAGAAAACAAGCCAGATTGGATCAGATAGCAAACTAAAAGGCAAAGGTGAGTTAATCTCACTCACATCTGGATAACTGGTTAATTTAATTAGTAAAAATTTAAATTATTGGTTGATTGCTTGAATTGATGATTTGTTATCAGTTTGGATATGATAATTATATATAATAGTATACATATATATATATATATATATATTGGAGAGATTGATATTCCCGCATTATATAGCGGATGAGACCCTACGCGCCCCACATAGTAGCGGATGACCCTTTATACCACGATGTCCCATTTGAAGTGGGATTTGGTATTTTATATTGTTGACTAACATCTGTGGATGCAGGGAAAAACAGGTTGGAGCGATCCAACTGGATTCCTCAAAATATTAAAATGATTATATCGGGATTTGACGGGTTTTCATAATCTGTGATATGACTAATCGATTATCTGTGATTGATTATACTGGGATTTGAAATAATAAATGCTATGGGTTGACTGAATATATGTTGGGTATATTAAGATATCACAAAAATATAATTTTTGGATTTTGAAGAAAATAAAAAGGGACATTTTTATGTAAAATAATTATAGTGAATTTGGATAAATTGAAGAAATGAATTTGAAGAAGAATAAAATGTTTGTTTTTTTGAAACCCTATTAAATAAATTCCGAATATAGGAAAAATGGAGATTTTATATAAACTGGAATAAAATAATTTGACGGCTTAAGTGATATTGTTTAAAGATAAAAGAACTTATTTTAAAAATTCAAGTTTAAAATGAGTTGGAATAATAGAAGTGGAATTTTTTTGAATAAAGGGTGAAATTGATATTTTCAGTTTTAAAAAAGATTTTAAATCATAATTAAGAAGTGAATCTAGAATTAATGGATTTTGAAATAAACTTTGAATAAATCGAGAAATAAATTCTATGGGGAATTTAATTTAGAGAATCGATTTTAAAGTCAATTAAGCGATTTGAAACAGTATTTCCAAAGAGAATGGGATTACGGAATTTATAAACAGGGTTTATAAATAAAGTGAAATTTTTTTTAGTGGATAATTTGGAAGCATAAATTCACAGTGGGATATAAAAGGAAAGGGTGATTTGTTTTAAGAGTTAATAGTGGTTTATTTTTAAAAGCGTGGAAAAGAAATTTACGGGTTTGGGACGTAAATTAAACCAAAATAAATCGAGAAGGATTTATAAATGGTTAGACGGGATATGTTGGAATAGAAGGTGTATTTCCTGAAAAGCTAAGTATATTTTCGATGGAAGATTTCTAAGTATAACTTAAAGGATTTAAAGTTGTTTCAAAAGAGTGTTTTTGGAGAAATGTATTTATTTTAAATTGTTTTAAAAATTTTAAAGTAAATATTTATTAAATTTATTATAGTAGTAATTATTTTTAAATGTTAAATTATTATTATGATTTAAAAGATAATTATAAGTATTTATACTTTATACAATAGATTTATTTAAAAACAGTTGTGGCTAAAGTTTTTCTTGGAAAGTTATTATAGAACTTTATAACTAATATTTTGAATAAAGTGATTTAAGTAGTTTAATTTCAAAGGTGTTAAGTGTATATTTTTGGGTAAAATGATTTAATTTGTTTTAAAATCTAAATTCAATATGATTTGGCGTTTTCAGTGCAAATAAACAATTGGTTGGAAATTATTTCGCGAGAGGAATAAGGTGGTTTGAAAACTATTCTCAAAAGGGTTGAAGTGTAGAAAAATAATCTTATGAAGATATTTTGAATAAATAATTTAGGAAATTATTAAGGTCTGATGGTTTATTTATGGATGTTATTTGATAGTCAAATAACTGACTATCAATATTGGCCAATGCGATGACCATTTCGAAGAGACCGAGATCGGGTTTAATTACTCGAAAATCACTTCGATCCGGTTAGAACGTTTGCGAATGAATTACCGTGAAGATAATGAAGAAGGTGATTCGGTTTGTCCAGACCCAGGGCAACTTGTATGGACAAATGCTATCGGTACATCGTCAAGAGGACAATGAGCATTCTAAATGAATGTGTGCTCAAAAGGTAACGCATAGCCTCGAGCCTCGTCAACCGAGAATGGCTAAAACATGGGAGGTGCAGCAAGACTAAGTGGGTAGCACCCAATTAAGGTAAGGTCATCCTTGTCTAGATGTCCCTTTCTGATTTTGGATGTGTGGGCGATTGTTGATCCCAATCGCGAGGTGATCTTATTCAAACTATCCAGTAAGTGGTAGCTCCAATCTTTTGTTGCAGGGGATCGGGAGGGATCCTCGGTACACTGATCTAGGTCAAGTACTGTGACGGACGGTACCCCAGTAGCCCTGCCATTATATGGAATCCAATCTCCAATAAGCTCCTGTACGGTTTTGATTGTGCCCAACTATGCTGGAAGGTGAGATGCAAGCATTTCAGCTAGATTTTATTTTACTTTCTATAGACACTATTATAATATCAGATGGATTTGATAAAAATGTTTTGGTTATCGTAAGGTAGAAACCCGGCATGTTTATTTGTGGCGTGGTCTTACGAGATACCTTTGATTTCAAAGGACTTTGGAACTTTAATAATTCAATGGAGTGTGTTTTGTCACACTGGTTTTCCACACTGACTCGGGTGTTATTTTATTATAATGCTTGGGTCACACCGAGTATTATATAATACATGATAGGATGCCGTGGAGCTCAGGAGACGAGCTGGATGGCGAGACGTATCACACGTACTTGATGTATATTCCGTTGTGTAGTATAAGCTATATAGTCCGCTTTTGTGAGGACAAGTTGATATAACTGTCCAGTATTTTGATATTGATTGTGTTGTACTCTGATGATGTAATGTACAAAACAGATATAGTTCTTTTTGTATAAAGATCTGTCATTTATCTATTATATATTATTCCACTGTGATTGTGAGATTCTAATGTTGTTTTCTTTTTCTTCTTCTACCTCTTTTCTTATTTTACCCTAATGGTTCGTACTTCCGTCCACTTTGAGTTGTTCTGATGGAGACTACTGTCGAAATTAAAAGGGTACGGATGTGCGGGTCGTTACAATGGTATCAGAGTTGAAGGTTAAGCAAGAACGTTGGCTCTGGTGGGAATTACTCGTTACAGATAGAGTCAGTAGTACTCTAGAATGAGTTTGAGTGTATTAATAGATATGAGCGCGTATTTATTAGTGAATATAAAATTCGTTTTATATTGTGTTGATTTGTTTGTTGAGTTGTTTATGGATTCTGGTCAATACGAGTAATTAACTTTATTGATAGGGATCTCTAAACACTTGAATAGAACAATCCGACATAATGTTTTTATATAGGGTAAATGAAATAATTTTGTCCAAATTATTTTTATATATATAAAAGAAATAATTTTTCAATGTTATCATAGTTATATATGGTTGCTTGGATGCTAGGAAGTGATAATATTAAATAACTATAATTTTCGTGTGGAAATTGAGATAAGGAAATAATATTATAACCAAAATGATAAGTAAAGAATTCATACAAAAAAGGGGAATTGTAAATGTGAATTATGATTGTGATTTATAATTGAAAATGAAATAAAAATTCCAGAGTAATATTTGAATATGAATTGAAACGATTTGGAATTCGAAATTTTGAAAATTAAATTCCTTTGAATTTGGATATGGTTTTCAAAAAGTTTTGGAGGAGTAATAGTGATACATTTGGGAAATATTTTGAATTGGATATGAAATCTGGTGAGATTTGGAATTTAAAAATATTTGAAATGTTTTGAAAAAGCATAAAAGCATTGAACTCTTTTCGATCGCTGGAAAATAACTTGGGTAATGACTACAGCATCATCGATGTTCATTTTCAAGTTTCCAAGAGAGGAATTGCTAACCGAATGTTTAAATCGGAGTGTTTGCAAAACTGAGTTTTGTTTTAAAATTCAAAGGATAATTTGATATGCAAATGAATTATGTATATATATGATTTCAAAAATGTTTTTGAGTGTTTAAACAATTGTTTAAAACTATGGAAGTAAACTGGAAATGTTTATGGAATATAAATGGGTTTGATAACTTATAAAATTTTGAATATGTTAGAATAAAATTTAACTTGAGAAGAGTTAAACTAAAATAAGTGTGAAAAATGAGATAAGTTAGAAAAGTGAGCAAATTAAATGAAGTAAATCTAAGGAGATTAGTGAATGGAATGGAGATAAGTAGGAAAACTCATAGAACTTAAAATTTTGAATTAAATGGAAATGTAACTGAACTAACTTAGATAAAAGTGATTTTTAAGGAAAGAGTCTAAGTTGGTTAAATGGAATGAGCACTAAAATAAAAATTTATTAAGTCTAAAATAAATATGTGAATGAAAAAATGAATTTACGTTTGTAAGTAAATGGAATTGAAACTGAATTGAATTGTGTCAAATGAACTGAAATGGAAATTTAGGCAAGTTGGACTAAATAAAACAAAGGATTAAAAATAAAATTAGTAAGTGGAACTAATTAAAGGAATGATTAATTAAATATGCTTTGGGATAAGGTGAATAGAATTCAATATTTAAAAATGGAAGGTAGAATTCAAATGGAATTGGAAATTTAAGTTAAATGAAAATAGATATAAAAGCTTAAGTGGTGAAGTGAAAATAAATATTTAAGTATATAAAATATTTATATTAACCTAAAGAAATGAATGGTCAAAATTCTTAAGTAAATTTGGTATTGAAAATGTACTAAATTAATAATTGAAGGAAGATTAAACTGGAAGTTGTGAAATGGGTTAATTGTGAATATGTGGATAGAAATCAAGATGAATGTGAATAAAAAGGAAATTGATATAGCTAATAATCAATTAAGATAAATATGTAGGATGTAGGTATATTATTTTATTCGCATAACAATTTGATCCAGATTCGAGCATAGAATTTTGAGATAGTTATATCGTTCCGAGTTGGGATTTTTCACTCGATTTTCGACGGTGAATCCTGGATATGGATTTTTGATTAACTCTGACATTCTCTATCGTATTTTAGGACTATGCAAGGAGAATGACGGTTTTTGGTCAAGAAGGCAGACATGAGTCCGCTCTAGGAATCGGGTGAACGATACTAGTTCGAAAGCGAAATTGTAAGATCGAGTGAGCGATCAGATTTGATATTGCGTACGGATGATATATGTATATCGTACGGGATTAAGTAAAGCAAATATTGAAAATTTTGGAAAGAAAGTGAATAAAATAATTTTGGATTTCATGATTGGAATTTATTGCTAAGTAGGATATACAAGTGTTTTAAAAGCAAAAGCATATTGATGTTTTTGATTTCAAAAGATAAAATTTGAATTGTCCGACAAAAAGGTATGTATTTAATTTTTCGTATGAAATTTAATGGTTTTCCGATTTAGCCACTTGGCTTTTGTTTTCTTTTGAAATTTGGAGGCCCGTAGAGGCAATTTTGTTGTTGTACCGATCTAGCCACGCAAAGGAGACGCTGGCGAAGTTTTTCGAAAATTTAAGGAGTTAGAAAATTTTTGAGAAAATTTGATAATTTAAAATTTGAATTTTAAGTTATAATTTGAAATGTTGAGTCAATAATATTATTTGGAACAGATGGATGAGTTTGGAAAGTTAATAAGAGTAATTGTGTGTTTTTAATAAAAAGATTGTTCAGGGAAGTGTCAAAACTATTTGGTTTTGGGAAATAGTTAACGGGTATCGGATCATTCTTCTTAACTAGTAATTTTGGGGACGAAATTCTTTTAAAGGGGGAGGAAGGTGACAATCCGGAATTTTTGGATATTTCAAATTGAAATATTTAATTGATCTTAAATATTTAATAGTGAATTTTGACTTGAATTTCAAATATCACTATTTTGGATAATTAAATTTTTGAATTTAATAATTGGGAATGGGGTAAAATATGAAATCTTGATTTTAAGCTTGTTAAAAATAGTTTAAAGGCCTATAAATTTTTTATTGATAATACTGAAGATAATAGAACTTTTGAATTTGGATTTAAAGGTGGTCTGTTCAGTTTTGAAAATATATCGTTTAAATCAATATTTGAAAATAGCCTTCCGAGGCACGGTCATAGATTTCGATGAAACCAGTTCCTTTTGGATCGGTAATAGTGTATTATTATCAGACTTTAAATTTCGTAGTGTTTGGAGTTTCCGTATGATCGTATGATATATAAACGCGCTGAAATTTTATATTCGAAATTCAATATAATAACCGAGTCCAAAAAGCTATCTTCTCCATACGACCGAGTTAGGACTCAAAACATTTTCCATTAAGTTCAAAAAGGGGTATAACATTATGAACTCCTAGCGGCATGCCTGATAGGAGTTCGAAATTTTAAGTTATGATTTCGAAATGATTTAAATTTAAAATTTAAATATAAAATATATTGTTTGACTAACCAACCCCCAGCTCTAATTTTCCTCTCATCGGCTACCTTTTTATCACTCAGAAACACTGTAGCAGCTTATGCAGACACGCAAGGCAATTTAGGACATGTGCTCTACCTGAAGACACGCGTCTTTTTTGAAAAAAATGAAAAGAAGAGAGATAATAGAACCCCTCTCCTCCTTTTTCTGAATCGAACGACATCAGCCTTCCTCTTTCATAAAAAAATAATAAATGTTCAGATCCTCTCGAATCGGGAGCGACCCATGATTTTGAGGCGAGCGGGCTTGGCACGCACGAGGATTGAGTCGCGAGAGGCGCCGTGGGGTTTCGTCAAGATTTGTGGGTAGGTGATTGGCGACGTCGGCATCTCGGTTTGAGTCGCGAGGCGTCGAGGCAGTGGTGATGTCGGAGAAGCCTGGGAAATCAGTCGCGGCTAGGGCCGAGGCTTTTTGGGGTTTCGATTTTCGATCTCGAGTTCGAGAAGGCATTGGCAGCGTGGTCTTTTGGGGAGTGTCGCGAGCCTATCGGGAAGCTCGTGGTTGTAGGGTGTTTCGCGCTGGAGGCGGCCTTGTCGAAGTGAGGTGGTCGAGCAGTAGAGAAGGGGAGGACCAGCGGCGATAAAGGACGAGGTGGTAGCAGTGTCTGGCTCGGCGACATTTGGTAGAAAGCAGTGAGGTATTCGACTCTTTTTCTTTTTCGATTCAACTTGATTCAATGAAAATATATATATATATATATATATGTATATGTGTGTGTGTGTGTGTGTGTGTGTATATATATATATATATGAAAATACCAATATATCTGGAAAAATATATATTCATGCATGTTTTAATATGTAGGTGAAACAGAAAAGAAAATATATGGATAAGAGTTTGGGAAATATAAGAGTATATAAAACTAGATTTTTAAAATCTATAGAGATTATTTTTATAAACATATATATAGTTTCAAAATGGAAAATATAAATAAATGTATATATATATATATATATATATATGTATACACACATATTTTAAACTTACTAGTTAAATTTTAAAATAATATATTATGAAGATTAATTTGTTTAACTAACCTATTTAATTAACTTAACCACTGAAAATAATTTATTAAATAAATTTGTTTAATTAAAGTATTGGTTAAGTAAATTATTTAATGGTAATTGATTATTTGATTTATTTCAAATGTTAATAAAACGTATAATGATTGTACAGGGTCTGAAATCGTGGAGAAAACAAGCTAGTTTGGATCGGATAGCAAACTAAAAGGCAAAGGTGAGTTAATCTCACTCATATTTTGATTACTGCTTAATTTAATTAGTTAAAATTTAAATTATTGGTTGATTGCTTATATTGATGATTTGTTATCAGTCTGAAAATGATAATTATATATAATCGTATATATATTAGAGGGATTGATATTCCCGCATTATATAGCGGATGAGACCTTATGGCCCCGCATAATAGCGGATGACCCTTTATATCGCAACGTGCCACTCGAAGTGGGATTTGGTATTTTATATTGTTGACTAACATCTGTAGATGCAGGGAAAAACAGGTTGTAGGGATCCAACTGGATTCCGCAGAATATTGATTTTTTTTCATAATCTACGATATGACTGATTGACTATCTATGATTGATTATATTGGGATTTGAAATATTAAATGCTATGGGTTGACTGAATATATTTTGGGTATATTGAGATATCATAAAAATATAAAGTTTGGATCTTAAAGGAAATACAAAGGAAAATTTTTAAGTAAAATAATTATAGTGAATTTGGATAAATTGAAGAAATGAAATTGGGGAAGATTAAAAAGTTTGTTTTTTGAAACCCTATTAAATAAATTTCAAATATGGGAAAAACAGAGATTTTGTATAAATGGGAATAAAAGAATTTGACGGCTTAAGTGATATTGTTTAAAGATAAAAGAAGTTATTTTAAAATTTGAAGTCTAAAATGAGTTGGGAAAATAAAAGTGGAATTTTTTTAAATAAAGGGTGAAATTGATATTATCAGTTTTAAATAAGATTTTAAGTCATAATTAAGAAGTGAATCTGGAATTAATGGATTTTGAAATAAAATTTGAATAAATCGAGAAATAAATTCTATGGGCAATTTAATTTAGAGAATCGATTTTAAAATCGATTAAGTGATTTGAAACAGTATTTCCAAAGAGAATGAGATTATGGAATTTATAAACAGGGTTTATAAATAAAGTGACTATTTATTAGTGGATAATTTGGAAGCATAAATTCATGGTGGGATTTAAAAGGAAAGGGTGATTTGTTTTAAAAATAAATAGTGGTTTATTTTTAAAAGTGTGGAAAAGAAATTTATGGGTTTGGGACGTCAATTAAACCAAAATAAATTGAGAAGATTTATAAATTGTTAGACGGGTTATGTTGGAATGGAAGGCGTATTTACTGGAAAGCTAAGTATATTTTCGAAGGAAGATTTCTACGTATAACTTAAAGGATTTAAAGTTGTTTTAAAAGAGTGTTTTTAGAGAAATTTATTTATTTTAAATTGTTTTAAAAAATTTAAAGTAAATATTTATTAAATTTATTGTTGTAGTAATTATTTTTAAAGGTTAAATTAGTATTATGATTTAAAACATGATTATAAGAATTTATACTTTATAAAATAGATTTATTTAAAAACAGTTTTGGCTAAAAAAATTCTTGGAAAATTATTATAGAACTTTATAACTAATATTTTGAATAAAGTGATTTAAGTAGTTTTATTTCAAACGTGTTAAGTGCATATTTTTAGGTAAAGTTATTTAATTTGTTTTAAAATCTAAATTCAATAAGATTTGGCGTTTTCGGTGCAAATAAACAATTCGTTAGAAATTATTCCGCGAGAGGAAAAAGGTGATTTGAAAACTATTTTCAAAAGGGTTGAAGTGCAGAAAAATAATCTTATGAAGATATTTTGAATAAATAATATAGGATATTATTAAGGCCTGATGGTTTGTTTGTGGATGTTATTTGATAGTTAAATAACCGACTATCAATATTGGCCAATGCGCTGATAGTTTCAAAGAGACCGTGATCGGGTTTAATTACTCAAAAAACCACTTCGATCCGGTTTGAACATTTGTGAATGAATACTATGAAGATGATGAAAACGGTGATTCGGTTTGTCCAGACCCAGGGCAACTTGTATGGACGAATGCTATCATGACATCGTCAGGAGGACAGTCCGCATACGAAGTGAATGTATGCTAAAATGGTAATGCATAGCCTCTATCCTCATCAACTGAAAATGGCTAAAAAAGTGGAGGCACAGCAAGGCTAAGTGGGTGGCACCCAATTAGAGTAAGGTCATCTGATGTGCACGTAAATGTGCATATTTTTACCACCATATTTTTTTTTAAATTAAATAAATGATCATATTGGGTATTTTAACTTGTTTAAACCAAAATTCATATTATTTGAAATTGTCACATATTCATCTTCATCCAGGGGCAAAATGGTCATTTTTGTGCATATATTAATTTAAGAAAATTTAATTGGAATTTTTTTTATTATTTTGTAGGAAATTACACTCAATTACAAGTGGGTTCATGAAGGAACATGCATGCACAAAATGAATACAAAGGAATGAAGATGGAAATAATTCAAAGTGAAGAACATGGAGGACCCCACCTACCCACCTACCTTAATGTACAAATTAAAGGCTAATGCACATGCTTATGGATTTAATGGCTTCATGTACATTTAAGTGGGGATTAAAACATGCTAATGATAACTTGGCCTCCACACTTTCTCATGGGCATTTTGGGCATTCCCCAAAAATAGGAATTAGGGTTTTAAACTTGTATATATACCCCTTATGTTTCATGTAACATTATCTCTTCTCTTAGTCTCTCTTAGGCCTCTTTCTCTTTAGTTTAGTTGAGATCAAATAAAAGAAATCTCTCTTTCTCTTTTCATGGCTACTTAGCCATTTTTATTTTATGTAATTTTCTTTTCTTTTTATGCAATGTTAATTAGTGTTTCCTTTTACTTACATGTTCATTTCCTTTCATGCTAGTAGTGTAGATTTACTTTTATGCAAGTAGAATAGTTTTCTTTTCATTTGCTTTCATTTTCCTTTCTTTTTGCTTTTATGTTGCTAGCTACATTTGTTAATCAAATGACAAATATGAGAGGCTAAACCCCTTCAATTTAGGGGTAATGAAGCTTTCTAATTAATGTAGCTTCAACATTTGTCAATTCATGCTCTCTTTGTGCTTAATGATGATGATGGAAATGGTTTATTAGTTGTTCTTGCTTTGAATTTTGATAGCCTATATTGTTGACACCAAATAGGCTATGCTTAAACAATCACTAACACTAATTGCCTCTTCATCAAAATATGATTATGGAAAAAGAAAGTGATTTGAAATTAAAATTTGATGGTCTATGTTTCTAATCAACAGTTAATAGGCCATACTTAAAATAGATTTCATTTTCATTTTCTTTGCCAAGTTTCATGAAAGTTAGTAAGTGTTTTAAGGGGTGTGTTATAGTTTGATGGCTTATGTTGGCTAATCAATAGCTCAATTATGTCATACTTATGATAAACACATCAATTAAAACACTAATGACCATAAAAGAGAGATCATGATTTCATGTGTTGAACTACATGATCTAGAGAGTGGATTTATTCTCTAAATTGACATTTAACTCTCATATTTGCATTTCTTTTCTTTTTGTTAGTTAGTTCATATTCTCATTTTATAGCTTAAACACACTCTCGACTTTGGTATAATTTGATTGAATAGAATTTTAAAATCATCAATTCCCTGTGGATCGACCCGTATTCGCCACGTGCTACATTCGTACACCGTGCGCTTGCGGTTATTTTTAAATCTAAATTTGTTCGATGGTTTTCTAAACCGATAGAATCTCCGTCGACGAACATCATCCCTGTCTAGATGTCCCTTTCTGATTTCGGACGTGTGGATGGTTGCTGATCCCAACCGCGGGGTGATCTTATTTGAACTATCCAGTAAGGGGTAGCTACGGTCTTGTGTTGGAAGGGATCGGGAGGGATCCTCGGTACGCTGATCTAGGCCAAGTACTATGATGGGCGGTACCCCAGTAGCCCTGCCATTGTATGGAATCCAATCTCCAATAAGCGCATGTACGGTTTTGATTGTGCCCAACTATGCTGGAACATAAGATGCAAGCATTTCAGCTAGATTCTATTTTACTTTCTAAAGACACTATTATAATACTAGACGGATTTGATAAAAATGTTTTGGTTATTGTAAGGTAAAAACCCGGCATGTTTATTTGTAGTGTGGTCCTACGAGATACCTTTGATTTCAAAGGATTTTGGAACTTTAATAATTCAACTGAGCGTGTTTTCTCACGTTGGTTTTCCAGACTGACTCGGGCGTTATTTTATTATAATGCTCGGGTCAGACCGAGTATTATATAGTATAGGATAGGATGTTGTGGAGCTGAGGAGACGAGCTGGATGGCGAGACGTATCACACATACTTGATGTATAGTCCGTTGTGTAGTATAAGCTGTATAGTCAGCTTTTGTGAGGACAAGTTGATATAATTGTCCAGTATTTTGCTGTTAATTGTGTTGTACTCTGATTATGTAATGTATAAAACAAATATAGTTCTTTTTGTATAAAGATCAGTCATTTATTTATTATATATTATTCCGTTGCGATTGTGAGATTATGATGTTCTTTACTTTTTCTTCTTCTTCTACCTTTTTTATTTTTTTACCTTAATGGTTCGTACTTCCATCCACTTTGAGTTGTTCTGATGGAGACTATTGTCGAAATTAAAGGGGTACGGATGTGCGGGTCGTTTCAAGAAATATAAGATGTATTCATTATTAATCCTCTAGCTTTGTGATTAAGGAGTTGAGATTTGATCTTGAGTTATTTTGATTTGCTTCTTCCTTTAGCTTATCTTCCTCTTGTTCTTGCTTAATGGTGGCCGACCTCTTAGTTTTAATTTTTGCAAATGAACGTATGAAATGAATGAGTGTAGGGGTTTAAGGTATAAGGATCTACTTAACACTATTTTGCAAATTATCTAACTTCCCTGACTTATTTTATTTTAGCTCATGTTAGTTCATTTGTTAACATGACATGGCTACCCTTACTAATCACAAATCTCAATCCCCTAATCATTACATTATTTTTATTTAATTTAACTAATTAAATATACTAAATAATGTTACTAAAAATTAGGGTCGTTACAAGAATCCCCATCAGTAAAGTATCCCATCCCGCATTACGAATCGTGGTGCCTTTTGGAGAAGCTTTTTTCACTGGTTTTTGTTTGCACGGAGAGCTCCTATGAGCAGGTAGTCTGCAATCGGCGTCATCCATGTCTCTGGTTCCTTGGTTGTCTTAAAAATCCAGTCGATGTCCATTTCGCTTATGCTTGGGCAGTCAGGATTTCAACTGGGACCAGCCCCAATGACTGCGCCTCTCCAGAGCTAGCCAGTTTGACCAGACAATCCGCTTTCATGTTCCATGGGATATGAGTCATGATGTAATGATGATGTTGTTCAGCAGTTCGTGTACTTTAGATAGATATAGGGCGAGGTTCTCTCCTCAAGCCTGGTATTCGCCTTTTACTTGACAATGACTAGCTGAGAATCACTAAAGATGTGTACAGATTTTATCTTGAGTTCCCTCATAATCTTTAGCCCAATTATCGATGCTTCATATTCTGTCTCGTTATTTATTACAGGGAATTCCAAGCGCAAGGCAAAGCATACAGATTATCGTTCAGGTGTCTCAAGCACCATGCCTGCTCTCGAGCAGAAGTTATTAGATGCACCATCGATGAACAACTTCTAACATGTCTCCACTTCTGGAGTAATTCCTTTCTTATTATCTCATACCGTAAATTTGGCAATGTAATCTGCCAGCGTCTGCCCGCTGATTACCTTTCTAGGATGGTATGTGATTTCGTACTGACTTAGTTCGTTGTTCCATTTGATAAGCCATCCAGAAGTCTCGGGGAGGTATAACACTTGCTTCAAGGGTTGATCTATCACCACTCTCATAGGGTGTGCCTAGATATATGGTCATAATTTTATGTATGCAATCAAGAGGCAATATGCTAATTTCTCCAATTTTGGATAGTTCTTTTCTGCTCCAGTGTACCATTTACTGATGTAGTATACGGGTTGCTGATCTTAGCTTCTTCTTTTACGAGCGCGACACTCAATGCATGTGACGAAACTGCTAGATAGATGTACAATTCTTCTCTGTCTATTGCCCTTTGATAGAATTGGCGGGGTTTCCATATGTCGCAGCAGCTCTTTGAACGTAGTTTGACGAGCTTGATTCCATTCATAGTTTTTCTTTCCCTTCTTTAGCACATCAAAGAATGGTATGTATTTGTCAGTTGCTTTTGAGATAAACTAGCATAGTGCTGTAGCCTTTCCATTCAGGCTTTGTAGCTCTTTACTATTCCTTGGGGCTTCGACTTCTCGTAAAGCTGTTATTTGCTCGGGATTTGCTTTGATGCCTCTGGCACTTACAATAAATCCTAGGAACTTTCCCAAGGCTACCTTGAAATGACACTAAAGGGGATTAAGCTTCATTCATATTTTCAAAGTATTTCGAACATTTCAGCGAGATTGTCGAAGTGATTTACAGCTATGCATGATTTAACCAACAGATCGTCTACATAAACTTCCATTGTCTTCGCAATCTGACGCTTAATGGTGTTTATTAGTCACGGTAAGTTGCCCCAATATTCTTTAAGCCAAACAGCACTACTTTGTAGCAATACAGTCCCAGGTCGGTAATGAAACTGGTATTTACTTGGTCCGGTTCTTGCATCATGATCTAGTTGTACCCTGTGTATGCATCCATAAATGGTAGCAGTTCATGTCCAACCGTCCAATCCGCAAGCTGATCGATGCTGGGTAGAGGAAAGCTGTCCTCTGAGCAAGCTTTGTTTAGATCTAAGTAGTCGATACAAGTTCGCCAGTTCTTATTGGACTTCTTGACCAGGACTAGGTTAGATATCCATTCTGGGTAAGTTGCATTACGGATAAAGCCATTAGCCATCTACTTATCCACTTCTTCTCTTAGTGCTTTGGATCGCTCGGGCCCTAGGCTACACCTTTTCTGCTTCATGGGCGTATACATGGGATTAATGTTGAGTGCATGGCAAGCTATCTCTGGCAACACTCCGCACATATCGAAATGCGTCCAAGCGAAGACAACCAGATTAGCACGAAGAAAGTTGTTGAGTTCTAGTCGCATCCTATTTTTGAAATGTCCCAGTGAACATTAATCCAGACAGACACCTCTGACAGTGTTTCTAGTTCCTCCCCTGAACTCTTCTTTCTAAGGTCAAAAGCCTTGTCGAATCGGCTATGATCCACAAGCCAGGGGCGGCTCTATAGTTGCTATTCGGATGGTTCATGAATGTGGAGAGTTCTCCCTATATTCTTCCTCTTTTCTTTTCTTTTAGATTCGCGTAGTTCAAAGATATAACATTCCCTAGCGGCATTTCGATCTCCCTTAATCACCCCGAATCCATTCTCCATCAGAAATTTCATTGTTAGACACCATTGAGCTAAAGCAATTCTAAAGTCCGCCATTGCGGATCACCCCAAGAAGGCATTTTAGGCGGACATCTCACCTGTGATAGATGAGGATAACCCTTCTGCCGCCTTCTCTAAGTCTTATGGTTAAGTCAATCATTTCGAGGGGTTGTTTGGGTTCACCATTGAATCCTTGAATATTTCTTTGGAGGCGAGAACGTCTTTCATGCCGATCTTCATCTAATCAAAGGTGCGTTTGAAAAGGATATACACAGAAATGCCTCTGTCTACCAATACTCATCGGACCATGACGAGTATGATTCCTACTATCACGATCATGGAATCAAGAGTTGGAGCTTCTACTCCCTCGGTGTCTCGATTCCTAAATACTATGTGGCCATTCAAGGTTATTTGCTGCTTAGCGGGGGTTCCATCTTTGATCGCAAAGCATGTGTTATTCGAAGCATGCTTCAATGAGCTTGCATACAACTGTATTTCTCTCCAACTCTTCTGCACAAAATGGGACCCTCCATATATCGTTCAAATGGTGAGTTTCTGGTCATTACGTTTGGGCCCCTCTTTGCTGGTTCCAGCTTGGTTCCCTTAGTCTCCAAGAGGCGTTAAAGGTTGGTCAGGATTCATGTTTCTTCATGTACTATTGGAGCTTGTTTTCCTGAATTAACTCCTCAATCAAGTTCTTCAGGTGATGAAAATCATTCATGTTGTGACCATGCGCCTCATGGAAGCGGTAGTACTTTTTGAAATGCTTCTATTGTTCGATTGCTTCCTTTTTAAGTGGCTTCTTCTATTCTTCCATCCACTGTGTCAGAAGATAGATGTTTTTTGGAGTATTGTTCAGCGAGGTGTATTCTTTAGGCCATAAACCTTTGAGTTACTTGCTACTTCCATTTTTCTTGTTAGAATTCTGATTCCTTCTTTTCTGATTTCCATTCTTCCTACTTTCCCCTCAGCGATCCCGAAAGTGTTTATATCTTGATTCATCACCATACCATTCTACCCAATGTTGGTTAGTTGTAGGTTAGTAGATTTCCTTTCTAATTCCTATGCCTTTTCCAGTCTCAAGTACTGGCTTGCCTTTCAGTTGAAGTCCTTCATAGTGGTGTGTTGTTTCATTTTGATTCATTTCCCAAATTCAGTTTCAGGGTGCATTGCGCGGAATAAGATCGTGAAAACCATATCCTCATTCGGATTACTTACTTCAATTACTACATTATTAAACCGATTCATGAAGGACTTTAGAGATGCGATCCATCCCTAGTATAAACCAGACAAGGACATCATATCTTTAGGATGCGTCGTGTGTAGTCTTAGCTGATCAAGGAACCTTGTTTCTAGTTGATTGAAAGTGGAGATGGATCTTAGTGGAATCCTAGTGAACCATGTAGAAGCAATTCCATCCAAAAAAAATCGAGAAACATCCACATTGAATGACATCCAAAGCATTTTCTCCAACCATGTACCAACTGTACATATATAAGTGGCGTTTCGAGTCACTCGTTTCGTCATAAGATGGTTGAACTTTTCTGGATACCGCTCATTCAAAATCTCATCAGCGAAAGGAGCCCAACTTAGAGCAGATCCCCATTCATCATCCTTTCTGTCCTTACTTTCATCCATCGGTCGCTTGACCATGTCAGCGGTACACGCCTCAGATGTCTTATAATTCGAGGGTCGGCTGTCAGTAACTACGCCAAGTGTTTGGCTTTGCTAACTGTCTTGGTAAGTGGGCAGAAGCCTAGGCTCTCCTGTTTTCGGGAGAGCCACTCCTTCGGGATTCCGTTGGCTTGCGGTTGGTCTGATGAGGGAAGTTTGGATCTCCCCGGCATTATTGAATGCACCGGTATTTGCTTCCAACTTGCCATCGTCAAGTTGCTCACCATCTTCTGAGTCAGAGATATCCATGACTATATCCTACTATGGGGTCTTCGCCCTAGATTCAAGTTTGTAGCTGGTTTCCTTGCCGTTGGTGAATTGCTTATGTTTCCTTCTATATTAATTCCCATGGTCCCACTATCACTTCTTTCTGCGGCTGCTTCCCGTTCCTTCTGTTTAAATCAAAAACAGAATAATTTTCTTATACCACGACAGCCGTGGGCTTTGTCATGATTCTTGGAGCAGCATAAGACTACAAGGTCAATAGGGCATTCAGTTTGTCCATTAGATCCCTTTGGCTATTTTCTATTTTCTGATTAATTACGTCTGCCATTATATTTAATTCATCACTAATGACAACTTCACATTGAATGGAGGATCCTGGAATTTGATTCCTGGAGTTAGCTCCTAAATAAGGATTGTTGGATTGTTGACTTCAATTTGCTAGGGGTTTGTTTCTTCTCTAGCAATGGTAGCTCCTATGGATCTTTGGGAAGTTGTTCTCTTTCGTCTCAGTCCCATTGGTTCTTAACAACAAATCCTCTAAACAGAGATTGATGATCTAACTTCTAAACCTATTTGATCCAAATTAGATAGCTAGACTAAGCCTGAGTTGGCTTCTCAATGAAAGCACCAAAATGTTAACCCAAAAAAAGGATCAACACCCTGGATTTAGTATGAAAGCACTAGCCTTGTTTATCAAGGAAAACAGAATGAAGATAAGAAATAATAAATTGCAAATAAAGTAAAAGACAAGAGATTTTTATAGTGGTTCGGCTGTTATTGAAGCCTACATCCACTTTATAACTTTGCTATTGACTGACTGCAATTACAAGTTGAATATGATTACAATTTTCTTGGATATTATGTGTTAGACAAGTCACCATTGTTAGAATTCACTAAAGAATCATATTGAATTCCTTTGATGACTATTGTGTGGGAGAAGAAGAGTTTAGAATAGATTTTGTGGAGTTCCAATTGCCAGTCCATAACATCCTGTTTATGTTGCAAGCATGATTGTATTTATAAGGGTTGGAAAGCACTTAGGCCAAAGCCGCTTCATCATAGACTCATATTTGAAGGTACGCAAGCGCTCCCAAAATTTCAGAATGAGCCGATCCATTTTGATGGATCGCTAGGGATCCATAGGGAATGGACCGCTAGCGATCCATGGAGTTTGAGTATTTCTAGCTCGTTCCCTTTGGATCACGTTTTCAGCCTTGTGCAGACGCTTTCCATGCAATTTCATAACTAGGTGCTTTGCTTCGATGATGATTCACGAACTGGTTGCACTGAACTGCTGATGGAATCAGACGAATGCTCACTTCTCGATCTAACTAACTTGGAATTCCATCAAACTCAGCAAACATTCCTAGAATACCTATGGACATGGTGTAAGAGGGTTAGAGTATTTACGAGCAATTCTTATAGGAGATGGATCGAGAGCGATCCATCACCTTAGCATATTTTTGTTTTCTTTTTCTTTAGCCATTCTTGGTTCCTTCTTCTAATCCTTTTGGTTGATTTTTGAATTGCTCTAACTCGATGTAGATGCTCTGACTTCCTTTGAATTCCATTGGGCTAAAAACTCGAATAGCAGGTGTATAGTCTTCAGGCCTTCAATTTCTTAAATGTTTTTCGTTCCCATCACACCTGCCAACATTCTGGTTCCTATTTTTTTGATTTTCATTCTTTCCAGAACTTCCAACAGTTAATGCAAAACTGTTTCCATACTTTTTTACTGTAAAATTACTCTGAATTACTGCCTTTGGCTGTCCGTTGGCAGTTTTGCCTTTAATCATACTTTCTTCTTCCAGCCTAACAAACTGGTTTGTCTTTCGGTGGAATTCTTCTGTGGTAGTTGGTTGCTATATTTTAATCCATTTACTGAAATCCGTATCCAAATGAATAGCCCGGACCAAAGCCATAAATTCCACGTCTTCCTTTCGATTGTTCATCTCAGTAACCATAATGTTAAATCGGTTTAAGGAAGCATTCAATGACTCACTAGGCCCTTGAGAAAAGCCAGATAAGTATAGTACATCCTTTGGTCATGCAGTGTGAAGTCTAAACTATTCCAAAAAGTTTCTTGCCTACTCATCAAAAGTGGAAATAGACTTTGGTGCAAGTCTTATAAACCACATGGAAGAGACTCCTTCCAAGAAGATAGGGAAACACCAACAACGGACAACATCCTTAGCTCTAGCTTCATCCATATGCCATTTGTATTTAAACAAGTATTGTTTAGGATCTGTTATTCCATTGTATGATCACATAGTCGGTACGGTAAATTTTTAAGGATACCCTTCTCTCAGAACGTTCGCAGTAAAGGGGGTTCGGTTGGTGCAGAATCTCGGTCTTCATTTTTCCTACTTCTTTTCTCCTTTATCAACCATTTGACCATGTCAGCAATGTATTCTTTGCTGGCTCAGTGATTTGCAGGTCGGCTATCAGAGGCTATTCTAAGTGTTTGACTTTGCAAACGATCTTAGTTTAGTAATTGAAGCCTAATTTATCCATTCTTCTAGAATACCACTACTATAGCATTTCGTTGTTGTGCAGTTGGTCTTGCCATGACAGTTTGTGATCCAGCTCAAGTGTTTTGTCCATTAACACCAGTATTCAATCCCAAGTCTCCACCATCAAGCTGCATATCATCTTCAGAGTTAGAAATGAGCATGACATCGCCTTCTTGAGGAGTGTTCACCCCAGTGTTTGGGTCGTAACGAGTTGTTTTAGCTTAGTACTGATCGGTCTCATTGCAATGGTAATCACCGACTTTCTCCTACAACATCCCCTGCAACTCTGACAGTTGTTTTCTTCTGTTTTTTCTTTCTATCCCTCCTATTTAGGCCAGAAATAGAGGAATTTTCTCATTCAATTATAGGAGAAGTTTCCCTTCTAGTTCTTCTTATTTTTGGTGGCTGCAAAGTTAGCAACACATCCATTTTATCCATGAGAACTTTATGACTATCAATAAATTTTTGGTTAAGGTCGTTGATGATGATTAAGCTTTCCTTTAGTAACAACTTCCTAATTATTAGAAGATTTGGAAAGTGGATTTCTGTTTTTTACTTCAGTTTGGTGGGTGCTTGCTTCATCACCACCAACCATTGCTTCAACAGATCTTCCGAATGCATATTTTCCTTTCCTTGGAACCATTAGAATAGCACATCTTTAATTTCTCCAAGCAAACTTTTCGGATCTTACTTCTGGATCTTACGCAATTGAAAGTAAAGAGCAAGATCAAAGCCTAGGTTCGGTTTTCTTAGTGAAGGCACCAAAATGTCGACGTCAAAAATGGATCAGCACTCAAGAGTAGATTGAAGGAAATATGTGAGATATAGATCTAGGAAATAATAATAGAAATATAAGAAATGTCGTAGAAATAAAGTAAAGAGGCACAAGATTTTATAGTGGTTCGACAATCTATGGCTTACGTCCACTTTATAGCTTTGATGCTTATAGATTTTGGTGTAGTTTGTTTGAGATTATAAGAGATTTGAAAGAGAATAAGTCATAAGTATATGTGTTAGACATACTCTAAGTCCTACAATTGTCCAAAGTAGTTGCCTTGGTGACTGTTATGTAAAGATAGAAGATGAAGAAGAGGTAAAGTTTCTGCGTAGTGATGGCAACAACCTGTTCTAGTTTAATTGTACTAGGGGTTGTATTTATAGAGGTAGAGGAGGTGTTGGATCAAAAGCTTGTTAGCGGTAGAGTCTAGTAGTCAGCCCAGAGTTTTACAAGAAAACTCAAAGTCACCGTAGTTGAATAAACAACTCGGTATCGAGTCAAATGACTTGGTACCGAGTCATTTCCTTAAGTGGAAATGACACCACCCCTTTTGCACTTCTTTTCTACCTTCGAGTGGATGTGGTTTGTGCCATTTATCTATAGTAATTTTGTTAGTGTTAGTGATAGTTCCTTCATCACTTGGATTGCTTGACTATTTGAGTTGTCTTCTCTTCCAACTTGGTGATTCGTTGTCTAAGCCTGATGAAAGCACTTAAGCACAAGCTGGGTGAGTAGAAAATGACTCGCATGAAGTTATTGAGTTGTTTTAGGGTCAAAATATGACTCGGCACCAAGTTAAATGACTCGATGCTGAGTTGCTTCCTTAGACAATTTGGATGTGAAACTTTCGAGGACCTCTTCTTTCTCTTTTCTTAGCATGCCTGCTAAGTTTCACGTCATATCGTCTTTGTTTTGATATTCTAACTCCCATAGAATTCTACTTGGTTAAAAGCCTAACCAACAATACTTTAAAATACTTATAATTATAGTTTAAATATTTATTTAAAATATCACTTAAAAATAACTATTTTATAATTTATCTAAAAACTACAAAAAAGCATGTTTTATTTTATTTAAAAATAAACCTTCTACCTTAATAAATTCATAATTAATTATTCAAAATAGTTTAAAATTCCCTACCGATTCTGTCATAAGCCTTGTGTTGATCAATCTTAACACATAAGTTATAAGAGATCATTTTGTTAAACTACTAATTAATTCATGTACTAATAGTGAATTTTCAGTAATATGTTTCCTCAGTATGAATTCATTCTGGGTTGGTGAGATAAGTTCAAACAACAAGTCTTTCATTTTACTACACAACAAATTTGCCAATATCTTGTATAGATCGTTGCACAATAAGATTGCTCTGTATTCTATAAGAGATTTAGGATTTTTTTTGGGTATTAACAAATAAACGTATGGTTTATTTCCTTAGCGATTTCTCAAAATTAAGGATTCCGTTCAATGTGACCAAACGTTCAATTTATATCAAGTCCAAACGATGTTTGAAAAATTTAGCACCGAAACCATTCGGCCTGGACTACCATTTTCATCAATTTGGAACACAACTTGTTTTAGTTCTCTGAACTCAAATGGTTTGTCCACATCCCTACTGGCCTTTTCTGCTATTATCTTTTTACAGATGATCTCTGAAAAGTTTCTATCCATATTTGCACCATTGAATAATTTTGTAAAGAAGGTAGTAGCTTCATTCTTAATCTTTTTAGTAAAAATTGAAGTATTACTTTCTTGAGCATAAAGATAAAAGGTTTTGATACATGGAGAATCATCTGTGAATTTGGAATGGAAGAAGTTGGTAGCTTTGTCCTCTTGAGTTAACTATCTGAATTTATTGTGCTGCAGGTTTTGTATTGATCTCAATTTAATAAGTTCATTCAGCTTCTATAAACTCTCTTTGTATTGTAACTACAAGTTTTCATTCGATGGGTTTTGGTGGAGTTGTTGATGTAAAATACTGTTTATCTGCTTTGGATACTGCTAGTACTTTAAAATTTTCATTTATTTCTCTACCACCCTTTGAGCGCTATTTTTATTGCTTTCATTCTTTGCATGATTTTGTATAAATTCTTACCCTAAAATGTTAGATGAAAGTAATGTCAACAATTTCCACGTGACCTGCTTGCTTATACCGTATGTTGTCATATCTAAGTGGCTTTTATTTAAACAAAATCTTGCTACCATAAAGTAAAAAATAATTTGCATGTGATCACTAGTAGAATGATAATCAAAATGAACTACATGGTTAGGAAAGATATTGTAGCATTCTTTATTAACAAAAAGGCCATCAAATTTACTGTGAATGCTATAATCTCCTCCCCTCCTCCAAGTGAAGAAATTACCCGTGAAAGGAGGTTCGAAAATATTGGAAACATTTATACACTCTGTAAAATCATGGTTAAAGGATATGTTGGAAGAGCGGTTATTGATTCTTTCATTTTTAAATAAAGTAGCATTAAAATCTCCATCAGTAGATTTATTTGGGAAGCTTGTTGTTTTATATATTCCTAAAGAGATTTCCTTTGCTCCGACGTACTCTTTGCATAAACCACCATGCAAAACAACTCCGGACCCCTTCTATTTTAAACTACAAGTTATGTATTATTCATCCATTTGAATGATTGAATTATGGCAGTGTTTTCTGTCCCAAAGGATTAAAATCCTTCCTTTTTGGTGTTCATTGTTATCATGATCAAACGTCCATCCTTGTCTAATCCGGTTAACCACTTCTAGAATTTTATTAGAAGACTATTTATTGTCTAATAATGCTAAAAAAATGATTCGCTTTTCCCATTTAAGAAATCTTGTTCTTTTGAGGATAAGTTCACTCTGGTATTCCAAAATAGCATAAACATTAACTATTAGAATTGGTAGTACTCCTCGATGCTAGGGACAGAGAGCTCCCGCTTACTATATTTGTTCTCTTAGATTTTTTTTAGACTTATTTTTAATTGTTAAACTAGATTATTCCATTTTTGGTTGTCGATCATATTGCCCATGGGGAAAGCAGTGAATTAAAATGCAGTATCCTCCTATTTGCTTCTTCTAGTACTACTAGCATTGAAGTATTATGCGAATCCAAAAGACCAGATCGTACTTGTATTGTTTGATTGACAACATTAAAATTAATGTCACTATTCTATGCACTAATATCTTCATACATAGTAATATCAAAATTTTGGTAATTTACAAAAGTCTCATATGAATCTACTGAACTTTTCGGTGTAGGCCTGTTGTCGTTATGCTAGTTTGAGTATAGGACATTTTCTTGCTCATATTGTTGTGCATCACAAGAAGGCTAAGTCGCGTTCTGCTTATTTACTTGGTTACAAACATCCTGCTCTCTTTCCCCGTATGCCGAAACATTTTCATTCTACTTTTATAATTGTTTACAGACTTGTTGCGTACATTCCATACTTGTATTCACATTATTAGGCTGTTGGCTATTCAATTTTTTGATGCAACTTATATAAGAAGACCATGAAACTCTATACTGTTTATTATTTATCTCTTTTAATGTACTGTTATCTTGATTTTTTCACAATCTTCCTGTTTTTCAAACTTAATTAAATAAATACCACTGTCCTTAGGAAAAATCTAAAACTCACCATTCGGTTGTCATACTCTTGTTATGTATGACTTAATGAAATGATAATAAGGTTTTGGACTCATCACATAAAGAGCAATTGCATTTTTCCAATTTTCTCTAGCGTTTACCACTAATTGAGTACTCATCCTTGCACATCTATGATTGTTAAATTCTCCAAGGGGATGATATGAAATTGTGTGTTGGGGGGGGGGGGGGGGGGGGGCGCAGCGTTGAAACTTTTAACTATGCTATACTTTGATTCCAGGCTTCAGAAAATTTTGGCTCTACCAAGGAGGGATTGGAAATTGGTATATTTTGTTACATATTATCGTCTTGAGAAGGTCTGAGTTGAGGAAATTCTTTCTGATTACCTACCGAAAATCACGTATAGTTCTTACGTCTGAGAATACCCAAATCTTGAAATTGCTAATCCGTCTTAACTGTCCGGGAAAGTTGCCACCTGGTTCTCCTGGATTAAACCACCTTGAAGCCATTGTTGAGGGGAAGGGGATCGGGGGGAAGCTCATGCTCTAGTAGGAGGATCCGATCAAAATGCATTGGAAGCTGAAAAGCTCTGGCCACCATTGGTTAGAAACCTAAACTTTTACTATCATTGCAAATTCTATTCCAATTCCAACCCATATATTGACCTAGTACCCCAAAAATGCCCTTACCAACTTTCTTTTCAACTTTTCTGCCTTGCGTAATTTCTCACGTTCCTAAAGCACATAAACTTCGAAATCCTAATTTTCAAATCATATTAAAAAGAATTCGTTTTGAAACTAGCAGATGATGAATTTTGAAGAGGAGAATAAATCTCTATTGCAATCACAGCAGGTTATTAGACAATTTTTTTGATAAGTTTGTTAATTTTTACAAGTACAGTCGAATTCACTCGATCGTTGGGATTTGCGACAATCCACATGTAGGCAATACTAGGATTTTGGCAAAACCTAGAAGGAGTACTGCGTGATTACTCAGAAACCACGCAGAACTATCACGTGGTAGTGAAACAAACGAAGCCGTGCCTTAGCGTGGTTTTGGCACCTACCATGCAGCGTACCTGTGTGGTAGTTCTTAATTTTGTTTTTTCTGTTCACCTTTTTAGTATTCAATACTTATGACACTTGTCTGCTCTAGATTGTACCATTTTCAAGTGATGAAGAAACGTGCGACGAAATAGTGTTGGATTATTCAAATGAGTTTATGACTTAGATGTAAGTTTACGTCGACTAACGTTCGAAAAAATCTATACCAGGAAAACAAATCTATACTTGTTCTAATATTACTTACATTTTTTAAACATTTTTAATATAGATATTTCCTTCTAGAAAAAAATTTGGTTGATTGGGTTCGTGATACAAGAAAGCGTCTTGGTTTTGTTATCATAATTATGAAATCAGATATTGGTGCTTCCACCAAAAAATCAAGAATTATGTTTGCTTGTGAACGAAGCGGTGTGTACAAGAAGTGAGAAGACAAAAACCCGAAGAACCTCCGAATTACCATTACAAAAAATGCAATTGCCCGTTAGACTTAAAGGTGAGAAGCTTCCTACTTTAGATAATTGGTGATTACATGTTGTTAACGGTGATCACAATCAGTCAGAATTAAAAAATACCGAAGGCATTCGTATATTGGTCGACTAACTGAAGATGAGACCAAGTTAGTTATTGAGATGCATAGGAACATGGTAAAACCAAAAGAAATTTTACATATACCTAAAAGAAATGATCCTATAAATTGTACCGCCATCAAAACAAGTTACAATGTTATACGAGCACAAAATGCTATTAAGCGAGCATGGCGGTCTCAAGTTCAATATTTGCTTAGTAAATTGAAAGAGTTTGCTTATTTTGAATGGCACCATAAAAGGTTATATGAAACAAATATTATTCAAGATATTTTTTGGGCGCATCCTACCAGCTTGGATTTTCTACGTACATTTCCTCGGGTTATCATACTAGATTGCACATATAAACCAATAGGTATAGAATGTCTTTACTTGAGATTGTTGGCGTTACTTGCACAGATCTTACATTTTATATCGCGATTGCGTACTTAGTTGCTGAAACTGAGAAAAATTATATATGGGCCTTAGAACGGTTGAAATCTGTTTTGGTTGACTGTGAAGTGTAATTACCATCAATCTTCATTTCTGGTAGGGAAACAGCATTAGTTAATGTAATTGGATTTGTTTTTCCAAACTCCACACATATGTTATGCACATGGCACATTAAAAATAATCTTCTTACGTATATGCAAAAAAATATGAAAGGAATGGAAGCTGAAGAGAAGAAGTCATTTTTATTTGATTGGAATGAACTTGTTTGTTTAAAAATTTAGTCGTATACAATGAGAATCTGCAAGTGTTGCATGAAAAGTATGGAAACATACTTCCCTTTTGAAGTATATTCACAAGACATGGTTGGATACATACAAAGACCTATTTGTTCAAACATGGACGGATGATTACAAGCATTTTGAAAATAATACTTCTAATCGGTAAATTTTTTAAGTAACCATGTTAATATATATTCCATTAGTAATTATTGCTTTAATAATCATATGTTTGTGTCATATACAGGGTCGAGTCCGCTCATTCCAAAATAAAAGAAACATTTAGCTAGTTGTCAATGTAATTTTGAACAAGCTTGGACGAAAATTCACTCACTGTTGGAGCTCTCGTTTACCGAACTTAAAGCATCCTTTGAGAAAAGTTTAACAAAAGTAAAGCACATATTTCATATACGAGAGTTTAGAAATTTACGATGATTTGTTTCTATCAAGGCACTTGATTTAATTCACTCAGAAATACAAAGAATAAAAGATGTTGGCGAGGAAGAATTGTTATATGGATGCGTCGTTCGTAGAACACACGGACTGCCTTGTGCGCATGAGTTAGCTCGTCTTGGACCTGGTACCGCAATATCGCTTGATATGATCGATGTTCTATTGACAAGACTTCATCTTGTTGAAATAAGTGAAAAGAAAGATGCGGGAGTAGTAGAAAAAATGGAAGTACTATTAAACAATGTGAAAAAGATGGATACTCCTTACCAAATGCAAATTTATAAGAAGATGTTGGGTTGTTAAACCATGTACGTCATCTCTCGCATCTCCAAAAAGAAAAATAAAAACACGTGGAAGAGAAAGCAAAAATAGTGCTAATAATTCAAGTAAAAGAATGCCTTCGTCTTTTGAGCTCGTCGAAAGTGTGTACTCTGGAAGTTCGTATACCTCAAAAAAGGCTTATACCAATAAACTTCCTATTCGTAAACCAAAAAAGGTATGTACACTAAATATTATTTTTGTTCACATATAAGTACTGAATTAACTTGCTATATCATACTTTTTTCTAATTGGAAGAACTAACTATTTGCATGAGAACTTATTTGCATCAAATACCATTGGAGTTGAAGGCATTTGTTATTGATATTATTGATGTTCGATCAGATGGTAACTATGGATATCGGTGTGTGGCGGCTTTGCTTGGTTTGGGAGAATCAAGTTGGAGTCAAATTAGGGCAAGTTATATGACGAATTATATGAAAATTGGAATTTGTACGATCGCGTTATCATAGAGCACGATAGAAATGCTTGTCTTCTCAAAAGCCTTACGCTCGAAGATGAAGGTTTGGCGCTGAGGGAAAAGTGGATGTCAATGCCCGATGTTGGTTATATTATTGCAACTAGATATAACGTTGTAGTATTCAACATTAGTGAAAAACTTCTGTTGACAATACCTCCATTGAAAAGAAAAGTACCTCCACTGATATATGCACTGAAATTGCACTAGCTTTTGTTAACCAAGATCATATTGTTCAGGTATGCAACTTACAGATTATTCAACCTAACAAATATTTCACTTACTTTCATTCACACTTGAGTTACACATTTTCAATCGCAAATAAAACTAGAGCCTAAACATCTGGTACCACCAATATATTCAAAATGGTTCACAACTCGAGATACAGATGCAAGTAAATGGGAGTACATTTACACTGATCACAGACAAACTTGGGATGAAAGAACTGAGTATGCTGAATGGAATTAGTGTTGGCACCATTTTGTAGTTGGATTACAAACTTGAGTGAATGCTTGCAAGTTGTTGTTTCTTAGTAATAAAATTATCTTTGTACTCAATTAGTTGGATTACAATGTGTGTAACTGTTTCGAATTTTATTGAATGAAATGTTGATTAAAACAACATGAATCTTTAAGTTAAACTGTGTTCGGTTGCGGCGATGAACAACTAGTATTTTTTATTGTGTTGGAAATACCATGTAGTGCAACTACGTGAATATTGTTCCAGTACGGGCTAGTCGAACGTGAATAGTAGCATGACAACAATTAGGTCCTACATGGCTAAATGACAAACCACACACTAGCCTTACGTGGTTAGGTAAATGACCACGTCTTGTCAGTGCATGGTGAAAACATAAACTTAAAAAAAATACAATGGAGGTTCCTCGAATTGGCTCCACGTGGTTATGTAGATATGCATGGTGTGTCAGTGCATGGTGACTACAGAGAATAAAAAAATGCATAATTCAAATAAGCAAACCTGGTACAAGCAAACAAACCATTAACATATAATGCTGATATACATACAACATAGCCGTCCTTTCATCCATTACAACAACGAATTCAACTGTCAAACCCACATAACATATGACATCATATATGAAATCAAACATTCGCCAAAATACAACTAGTCCACATTACATATGTCAACATACGTGAAGTCATACATGCACCAAAATATAGCCATACAACATACTAAAGTTGACGACATATGTAGCGTCCACTAGCTACTCGGGCACTAGCAACTTGAGGGTTAGCTTCATCTAAAAAGCCATGCACATCATGTAGAGTCTGTAGAAAAAATTGGTATTAAAGTTTAAGTTTTCAATTTTACTAATGCTCAATATTACAGTTTAATGCTTAATATTACAATGAAATTTAGATGTAAAATGTAACATGTAACACACCAAGTATAGTTGTTCATAGCTAGGCTGAAAATGTGATGCTCCAATCAATACATTATCAGGTAAGCGTACAAGATTGTGAATCCGTAAAACACCATGATCCCTATACCACTCCATATAATCATCCGTGCAACTCAGAAAAGACTGCTGTAGTGGTATTGATCTACGCCCTTCTGCAATTACATGATGGTGCCAATTCTCCCATATATTTTCCAAAAACTGATAATGCACCCGACTGTATGTAGTTGAAGTTGTACCTCTGCGTGCATTTGTTGCTACTAAAGGAATAGGAGCCATATGAATGTTCTGAACTCTACCAAACTGCTTAAGTACTCTATCAGGATGATACGGCTCCACAACATTAAGGCAGAGAATGCAACCGCTGTACCAAGATATAGCATGGAGTGGATGATAGTGTCATGCAAAGATGTATGGATCAAAAATAACCTGTTCAAAGATGTAATGGATCAAAATAGTGGTAGTAAATGGACTGAATACTCATGGCATTCAACTCATCGTAATATAATTGATATTACATAATAAACGAAGATAATTACTTGCTCAATTTGAATAATATCAAGGAATATACGTAGATTGATGACTGATGCACCACTGTCTGAAGATGGATTCCATCGAGCAGCACGGGGTAAATTCTCATAGTATAGATTTGTGGATGGATGAAAGCATGGGAATGCTCAAATATCCATGACTCCAGTAAGTAAAGAAATCATGCAATCTGTCTCACACCTATGCGGGTCGCTAACCCAAGCTGCCTGTAGAGAAACGCAAGTGCTGCTGAGCCTCAAGAGTAAGTGTTGACAATATCCAAATTTTTTAACGGATCCAGCAGCGATATGTGGACATGATACTTGCTTTTGTCGGCAAACAATGTGTTGCCAAGAAGAAATAAAAGATAAGCATGAACGGTGCGCCTGATTGCCCGATCAGTCCAATCATCGCTCACGTCTTTAAATTTATTAATTAACATAGACAAAGTTAGTTTATATCCAACCCTCTCATTGATTTCCATCCTAACTTCTGCTTTAGTAAGGCCAAGATACTTTGAAACAATACTAATGGCTTGTTCCATTTCGTATGACATACTATGTACAGGTTTACCTTCGACTGGAATGTGTAATAAACAGGCTACATCATCAAGAGCAATAGTCGTCTCACCGAATGGTAAATGGAAGGTATTAGTCTCAGTATACCATCGTTCTATAAAAGCTGATATCAAATTCTTGTTAACACTCTAGTAGCAAGTGCTAACAATGGGAAACAAGCCAGAAGAGTCAACAATGGCTTTGAATCTGGTAGCATTATCTAGAATCCTCCACTCTGATACCTTCTGTGCATGGTTGACACATGTAAGCGGTGATCGTTGATACACAAATAAAATTTACATTTAATAAACAAAGTAATTCCAAATCTATTATTAAGAATAATGATAGCTGCATACCTGGCCAATCCATATCAGTTCGACCCATCTGAAAATAATCAAAAGAAAATCCAGTTAGCACCACAATACGCATAAGACAACAAACAATGAAGAAGAAAAAAGTTGTTGCTGTTGCTGTTTTCAGCAACAATTACTTATAACCATGTGGATAGCATTATTTCCACGCAGGGCGTCTGCGTGGAAAAAATGGTTACCACGCAGCAAGACCACGGGAAAAAAATACCATTCACGCAGTTCTCTTGTGTGAAAAAAATGTTTCCACGCATGACCTATGTGTGGATGGCATTTTTCCCACGTCGAGCCTCTTCGTGGTTATTATTTTTCCACGCAGTCTCAGTGCGTGCTACGCTGAAGCCAAAAAAAATAGATTAGAGAGATACATGAAGAAAGTAGCCTATGCATTTTTTTCCATATAACATCGAATAAATTATCCCAGGGTTGCAATGCTACTACACAACATTTACGAACAAATTATAACTCAATTGCCCAAGAAGAAATTCACACGATTTAAAAATAAACCTTAAATTCAACAACATTCAAACTTACCTTTATTGCTCCGATCTGGTTGAAGCCGTGCGTGATGAGGAGGAGATGTTGAAGTCGGGCGTGATAAGGAGGATTTGAAGATGATTACAGCGTTTGAAAATCGCGTGAAGAAGTTCGGGAAGGAGAAGAAAATCGCGTGAGGAGTGAATAATATGTCAGGGGAAATTTGGAAGAAGCAGGGGATACTACGTAAGTATGGGGTTTACAATTTTTTTTATGTTTTTTTTTGGGGTGGTGGGGGGGGGGGGAGGGCTACTAATCGAATATATTTGGTTGGAATAGAATTAGCCGACTATTAATACCTCAATTATTGATTTTGATCATAACAACCTAGATTACAAAACATACATTTATATAAAATATGGATACTAATGTTGTAAACCGGGTTTTTATACCAACAGAATTCAGAAGGAACTAGAACATCTACACAAGTTAAAACATCTCAAGGATCAACCAAGAAGACCAGAGGATTATGAAGAGTAGGACCCAAGAAGAAAGTTGTCAAAAAAGGCTAAGTTACTGGATTGATAGCAATCCATCACCTATGGACCACTAGCGATCCATAATGCTTGCCCTTGGACCCCCTCCCCCAATTTTCTTGCACCATGTTTCAATATCTTTCCTACGGATATCTGCTAAATTTCTTGATATTCCAAGCAAGCTAATTCAAGAAGTGAGCATTCAGCTGATTCTAATCATAGTCTAATGCAACTTGTATGTGAATCACCATCAAAACAAAGCAAATAGTTACCATATGACATGGAGAGCATCTGTAGAAGGTAAGGACTGCGACCCAAAAGAGGCAATCCAAAAATTCCTTAAGTACATGGATCGCTAGCGATCCATCACATTAAGTTGGATCGCTATGAAACTTTTAAAGCACTTTCGTATTATCATGTTTAGGTCTCTGGCAAAGCAGCCTAGCCCAATAGCTCTTCAACGCCTATAAATACAATCCTACCTACAACATAAAAAGGATCTACTGGACTGGCTATTGGAACTCTGTAGAAACTATTCTTCACTCCACTCCTTCCAACCAATAGTCACCTAGGGATTCATTGTGATTTTCCAGTGAACTCTTGCACTTTTGACTTGTCTAACTTAAAATATTCAATCATATTGTAATATAACTCTACTTATAACAGCAGTCAGTTGGTAGAAAGTTATGAAGTGGATGTAGGCTTTGTTAACAGCCGAACCACTATATAATCTCTGTGTTCCTATGTATGCACAACCGCGGATAAGCTTTTATCGATTCAGAAGCATTTACAAAAGTTTTTTAACTCGGCGCTTTCGAATGGATTCTCGTTGTCCGTGATGATTTTCTATTATACCTCAAACCTACAAATGATATTTTTAGCAACAAAGTTAATGACTTTCTTTGCGGTAATAGTAGCCGGTGGTTCTGCTTCAACCCATTTAGTGAAATAGTCAGCAGCAACAATAGCATATTTGGCTCCTCCTTTAGCCATTGGTAATGCGCCAATCAAATCGGTTCCCAAAATTGCGGACGACCATGGGCTGACCATCTGTGTTAGCTCCATCGAGGGGGTTCTTTTGATATTATTAAACCTTTGGCATTGATCGCACCGTCTGGCGTACATTACGGCATCATGGTTTACTGTTTGCCAAAAGTACTCATACCGCAGCACCTTCTTTGCAATGGTTTGCTCCCTGGTATGATATCCGCAGTCACCTTCATGAATTCTTTTTAGGATCCTTCGAGCTTCATCGTCGGTCATACATCTGAGCAAGGGGGTAGAGAGTTGTAACATCCCCTATCTGGATGCCCGAAGCTATGTGCTACAAATGCTGCAGTCATACGTAGTATTTACTTCCGGTGACCAAATACGGTAATGTTAATGGTATTCATAATATCAGAAGCACTTGAATATGAAATAAAATCATCACAAATTAAAATATTTTTTTGATTGCATTTTAGAACAACATTTCATATCCAAGTTACATAATCCCAAACATTCCCGGGTTGAGATAAAATATAATCATTGCATAATTACGCCAAGAGCGATATATGAAGATGCCCCTTGGTTGATCAAAGTACTAAGTAGTCATAACAAACACAATACAACACAACGGAAATAAGACAAAACAACTCCTAAATATAGCTAACACCAGTCTCCTGCTCGATCATGAAAGTTTTATTCATCCCTACCGAAACATGAAAATTCTCAACCCTCATCCTACTCGAATCAATTTTGAGCACCCGAGAGTTTAAGGGGAAAAACATAAACTTCGAGTTAGACATAAAGCCTAGTGTGAATAATACTATACATCTCATTTATACGATATTAAGTGAGACCATGTCGTTTATCGGAATGGGTTTCCCCTCACTAATATCCTTTTAAAACATATCTTTTGTAAATTTTAGTCTTACAACCAAAACTGGTTAAAATAATAATACCAATATCATGAAAGCATATAAATCAGGTAACAAATGGACTATCTGTCTGAACATCATAGTTTTGTTTGGCTGATTACTAACCTTCGGCTGACTTGGGCCTAATAGACAAAATAAACAAATAATCTAACTATTGTTAGATACTCCTCTTCTAGACGGTCTATCCGTAACTTACTTCTCCAGGGTCAACTGATCTTAATGGTTTTGCGGGATCCCCAATAACCTATCCTTATTCTGTATATTCGTTTCTATGTGTAACATCATTTTAGTCTTACCTGTGACAAATCGATCCCTGCAGTCAGGGTGTCTAAGTGATATTTTCTTATCATGGAAAATTATACTGGCATCGTACATATTTAATGAGTCCATACCCAAAATAATTCCGAACCCTACAAAATCAAAACACTTGAAGACTGTAAAAAAAAGTATGACCTAACAAATCAAACTCTAGGTGGACACACTTCATCCTAAGTGTCGTATTCCCTCCTATCGGATTTGCAACCCTTAAGGAAGTAACTAAATATGAGGGCTCTAGGTTAAGCTTACCTACTAAACAACGGGATATAAAAAAATACAATGCACCAGTATCAAATAGAATGCTAACTAATTAACATAGCATGAACCTGAAGCGTACCTCTCAACACAGCTTTTCCTTTTTCCTCTACTGTTGGCCTCGAGGTTGTTGGCGCCAATGCAAACACCTTTCCTTTCGCATCCTTAGTTGGTTTTTTGCATTGGTTCTTATAATGACCAATTTGATCACAGTTGAAGTGCCAGATATTCTTCTTCCTAATTACCTTCTTTACTTCTCCTGAACGACATTCATTAGAAAAATGCCCTTTCTTATCGCACTTAAAACAGACAACCTCTAACTTCCCTTCCTTGGGAGCTCCGCCCTTCTGAGCTCCTTTCTTATGGAAAAACTTCTTTTCATACTCTGCCCCACATGGAATTCCGTTGCCTTATGTCTCTCCATAAAGCAAGCATCTCCTCATTCCTCAAAGCCATTTCCATAACAACATCACATGGATCCCTGATATGCAGTAATGTAGCCTTTGCCAACTCAGGCTTCAACCCTCTAATGAACTTCTCTTCCTCTTAATCACAGTGTCTACAATGGCATAACCATACCTTGCTAACTCCTCAGACCTTGTAGCATACTCTAACATAGTCATCTTCCCCTACTCCAACTCAGCAAACTTCTTGAGCAAGGTAGACTTTGCCATCACAGATACGAACCTCTCCTCGAACCTCATCTTAAAATCAACCCATGTCATCATCCCTTCATTCACTCTAACCGTCACACTATTCCACGAGTATAAAGCTGCTCCTTGAATCTCTCTCGAAGCGAGCCTTCTCTTCTGCTCGTCATTGAGCCCCAAATCTGCAAAATCCTCTCACAATGCAGCAACCAGTTTTCTACTTCAATAGCATCTTTAGTACCAATAAATGGTTTTCCTTCCAACCAAGTGTAATCCCTATTTAGAATACCATAGTTATTGACCATTGGAGCTTCCTAAACTCCTTCTCCAACTACTCAGTAGCAACACCCGTCTGCATCGTGTTAACAAAGAACTGATACATAGCTCCTATGTCAACTTGCGGGACTCCAGCACCCACATTTCCAGCTTATACCTAACCCAAGTTTCTACTGGTATTTGCTTTGGCATTTCCATTTGTTGCGGCTCTTCAACCTCCAAGGTTAACTCTTTCACTTCTAGCTTCCATATATGTATTCAAGCCCCGTAAGATACAGAAGAATTGCCTATGAGAGATCGAAGAATAGTAATAAAGCATATACTTATATATAGCAAATACATGTACATTACCATAACGTTATCCCATACCCCAGTCTTATCTCTAATTCCTTATGATTATGTTTTACAAAATCATTTTAGCTTAAATTTTCTCATAAACCTATGCATTGATACCAAGTTGTAACATCCCCTATGTGGAGGCCCAAAGCTAAGAGCTACAGATGTTGTAGTCATCCATAGTATTAACTTCCAGTGACAAAATATGGTAATGTTAATGGTATCCATAATATCAGAAGCACATAAATAATAAATAAAATCATCACAAATTAATTTTTTTTATTACATTTTAAAGCAACATTTCATATCCAAGATACAAAATCCCAAACATTTCCCAGTTTCAGGTCAAATATAATTATTACATAATTACGCCAAGAGTGGCATATGAAGATGCCCCTTTGGTTGACCAGAGTACTAAATAGTCATGACAGATTCAATACAACACAGCGAAAATAAAACATAACAACTCCTAATAGCTAGCATCAGTCTCTTGCTCGTCTCTGGAAGCTTTATCCATCCACCTGAAAATCCTTAACCCTCAGCCTACTTAAACAAATTTTGAGCATCCGAGAGTTTAAGTGGAAAAACATAAACTTCGAGTCAGACATAAAGCCTGGTGTGAATAATACTATATATCTCAATCGTACGAAATTAAGTGAGACCACGCCGCTTAGTGGAGTGGGTTTCTTCTTAGTAGTATTCTTTTAAAACATATCATTTGCAAATCTTAGTCCTGCAACCAAAACTGGTTAAAATAATAATATCAATATCATGAAAGCATATAAATCATGTAACAAATGGACTATCTGTCCGAACACTATAGTTTTTTTGGCTAACCACTAACCTTTGGCTGACTCGGGCCTATCAAATAGAATAAACAAATAATCTAACTACTGTTAGATACTTCTCTTCTGGACGATCTATCCCTAACTTACTTCTCTAGGGTCAACTGATCCTAATGGTTTCGCGGGCTCACCAATAGCATGTCCTCACTCTGTATATTCCTTTCTATGTGTAACATCATTTTAGTCTTACCTGTGACCAAGCCTTACACACTAGAATTTTAGACTAAATTAGCCAAGCGGCCGATTGCTGACGTATAGGGCGCGACCGTATACCAGTCCCTTTTGGTATTTTCATATCTGATCACTTTACTTAGGGCAATCTTTCGTAAAATTTTCCTTGAAATTGCTTTCTCTCAGATTGATATAAACCTATAAATCATACTTTGAACAAGGAAAATATATTCTATGCTTTACTCAATAACCTTGCCATGTTATATATACATATACTTTACACAAATCTTTGTCAATGAAAACATTTAAATCTTTGAAAGTACCCCTTTCAAATCCATTGAAAGTATCCCTTTCGAAACCAAGTAAACCACTTTGATTTATAACCTTAGGCCAAAGGCCAAAAGATACCTTTTCGAAACCCTTTATAATAAACCTTTCGAAACCATCGAAAAACATAACCTTCGAAAGCTTTAAAACCTTAGACATCCTATCTTTAAAACACATTAACATTGCCTTTTGAAAATATTAGAAACCTTCCTTTTAAACCTTTCAAAACCAGTATAGAACCACCTCTTTGAAACCTTCCTTTAGAACTTTCGAAAGCACTAAAATCCCTTATAAACACGAAACCTTTCGAAGGTATCTGGATTCAAGAAAAACATGTGGGAACCTTTTGAAACCATTTATAAACCTTTTCTTTCAAAACCTTTGGGTTCTAACTTCAACAAAACAAAAAGGTAATAAAATATCTAAGTCGAAAGCACTCTTCCAAAAGTTATTTCCTAAGTAAAGAAGTGATGGTTTCGAAACCAACCCTTCGAAAGCATCGGAGAAGTGGCTAGGTTTTAAAAACAAAGTATCCATCCAAAAACATTTGCTTCAAAAGGTAGAAAGTGGCTGCAAGGGGTTTCGGCCCCTTCAAAAGAATTTACTTTAAAAAAAAGGCGCAACCTCATTTGAAACCATTTGTAACATCTCGCCTTTCGCATGCTTTAAATCGACGATAAACCACACACGTCAGACTTAAAATATACAAAAGGGCGGATTGTTATGGGGTAAATAAGAAAAACAGAGGAGAAAAACAAAATAGAATCTCACAGCGGAAGGATAAAATATAATAATCAATATACAGTTTATAAAACTGTTTACAAAACATTTGATTCTTCTTTATACAATAAATATCAGAGTTCACATACCAATAAATATCAATGCAGCGGAATATAATAGTGTAGTGGAATAATATAGTAGATAATAGTACTACTAATCGTCGTCTTCTTCCTCCCGAGCTAAAATCTTCAAATCCTGAAACGCTTGGACTGACCGAGCGAATTGAAAAACAAAACACTCGAGTCAGAACTAAAAGATCTTATGTAAGTTAAATCAACAGGAATAAACATGAGTGCAGTAACTTAAGAGATGCTCGGGATTTACATCTCCTAAGGATCCGTTAAACTATTTACTATGTAGTACACTTCGCTATTATAATAGTGTCATTGTAAAATAAACTTACTTTTAAACAGCGTTAAGGCTTTGAATTTTCCACCTTAACACATAATATATTCCCATAGTCTATACAACACCGTAATCTCCCCCGTATTGGGCATCGTCAGAGGGCACTCCGTAGGTATGGTACAAAACCAAAATCGTATAAGGCGTGCTAGGGTAGGTGACACGGCACAACTAGGCAATGCCAGGGTAGATATACCAATTACGCATCCGGGCTGGTGGTAACGCGTAGTCGCAGCTACTGCCTATCTCGAGCCACACCCCCAAAAAATAAAATCAAAAGTGGCTACCGTATCAATCCAAAAGTCAAAGTATAAAATCGAAGGGATGTGTCCGATCAAAGGTGCAACCTCAATTGGCCCGAGAATCGCTCATGTTTTAGCCACCTTATGCCAACTCACGGGAGTTGGGTCCACGTATTTACCTCAAAGGAAACGCCGCCACCATCCTACTTCATTCTGGAATCTCCACCGCATACACGGTTGTTAAAGTGGTTTTCGAAGTTGGCAGAGAGTATGACAACTTCCGATCCCGGTCTCTTCAACAACCAATTGTTATTATAACACTGCGGTTATTTCAAAATAATTTATACTTTAAAAGCAGAATAAAATATCCCTTTTAAAACCATATAAGTACGATATCATTTATATTTTAAACCCCAAATCAATATGATATCATTTTTATTTATAAATATCCCTTTTCCCAAAATCATAATAATTTCAAATATATATATATTAAACCCCATAGCTTTGAAACAAAATTTCTAATACTTAAATGGTTTAAGTATTAAACCGCTTTGCATAACAAAATAGCTTTTTAAATTTCACAAATAAATTCCAAATATAGGTTTAAATTCCCAAATAAACCATTTCAATTTCCATATATTTCAAAGCTTAAATTATTCCACCATTTCAAAACTTATTCTTTGATAATTTCATATATATCAAATTCAATTACTATTATTTAGATTTGAAATGTTTACTCAATAAATCAAATATCATTTGAGTAAAACCTTTAAACTTTATATAACAGGATATTCTCTCAATTAAATTAACTTGATAATATTCATTTAAATCGACTTGATATTCATCTAAGTCCTCTAAACCAGAAATCAAGCTATAAAGATCATACCTTTTAAAAACCCCAAATTAATTTATATTTCAAATAAATTTTATTCAAGGATAATTCTTAAATACCTTAATTCAAAGCAGGTTCATATTTATCTTCCAACATTTATTTTATTTAAGACATTATAAACTCCATCAATAAATTTAAATAAATACCTAACCGTATTATATCTAAATAAAATTTAACTTTTATTTTTAAACTTCTTTTATTCTTTAAACCAAATTTATACATAGCTTAAATTCAAGCGTTTAACTATATATAAAAATAATATTTAAAAATATCAAAATCTATATTCATTAAACCATAGAAAATCATTTCAGAATAATTATATATACACACACACACACACCGCGGTGGCTGTATAAATTTTCTATCATATGGTCAAGTGATACGGATGTTTATCATTTCAATCCGTAATTTAAAAATAAAAATTACGGTTATATATCATTTCAAACCGCAATCCCGAATGAAATGACAATGCATATTAACTTGCAGTTTATAACAATATAGGTACAGCATCCATTCATCCAATATCAACCATCAACCATTTATCACAATCATCATCCAAATTCAACAATACATCAATATATAACAGGTGATAATAACAGATATCAACTATCAGTTTATATTCAAAAATAAATGTAACTGTTTAACAGGCAGTTTGTATGCAATAAAATAAATAACAGTTTAACTGGCAGTTAATATGCAATAAAATAAATAACAATTTAACTGGCAGTTAATATGCAATAAAATAAATAACAATTTAACTGGCAGTTAATATGCAATAATGAATTAAATAACAAGTTAATTAAATAAATGCAAATTAACTGAGATAATGATGAAATATATGCCAAACAGCTATAAATAAATTTTAAATCACATCATAAATGAATTTAACAAACATAAGAAATCTTAGAAGTTGTGAGTGGGTTTAAATACTCACCTTTTGAATTTAAATTGAATTTAAATCCAATTTAAACCCAAAATTTTGACTATCTCAAAATTTTTCCAAACAAGCGTCATCAAGTCCGGAATTTCAATACGATCCTAACAAAAGAAACCACGCGTAAAACGGATATCGTAGGAGAAAGTTATGCATTAAAACGATGTTGAAATTAAATTTAAAATAAAATAAAAGGAGAGAACACAATTTAGGACACGTCGCCTACCTGCTTCATCTTTTCTTCTTTCTGTACGCACGATACAAAGGCCACGCTACTCACAATGCACGAAACCCAGTTAACATCACTGTTGACCACCCAAAGCTCGGCCATTCCACCGCCGCTGACCACGACAGAGCCACCAACGCGTTCGCCTCCGTCCCCTCTGCTACAGCCCAAGCCCAATCGCTTCAGCCGCCGCCATTCACGCGAAATTCGAGAAAAACATGCGCGTCCTCTAGCCCATATTTTGGCGAATCAAAGAGGCTCTGGCACGAATCAACCGTTGGATGGATAGAGGACAACGAGATCTACAACTTTCATTTAGGAGTTGAAGCGAATCGATGATCGGATGGAGAGATCTAAGGGGGAGAAGTCGCGTTATTCTCGGCTATTGAAGTAGGGCCGGCGGCTGTATAAATTTTTTAGGGTTTTGGGGAATAAACAAATAATATTTTCGATTAACGTGCCGTATTTATATCGGTGGGTCCGAAAATATTCCAAACTCTGATTTAGGCATGCTAATAGGCTATTCTAACATAAAAAGGCCTTCTGAACGCAATGGTACTGGTTTTGAAGCCCAATTCCATCATTTTCATAGGTTACGGTTAAAGTCAAATTGGTTTGAAATGACAATAATGCCCCCGAAAAGTCCGTTTCGGCTCCGGAATGAAATTAGACATCCCATATATCAAAATACGTGTTTTAAAATATTTTAAACACAATGGAAAAGGTTTCAAGTCCAAATTCCATTGTATGAAGAAGTTATGCTAAAAAAATATTCTTTCAAATTGATTTCAATTGATTTCAATTTCATTTATTCCATGGCGTTTCGTGCCCGTACGATCAAACGGCAAATCCGATCGATACGAAACTTGAAATCCTACAATAATTCACCGATACGGATCCGATAAAACTAGTTTCGTCGAAATCCGAGTCAGTGGCCAAAATAGCTATTTTTCCATTAATTAAATAAATTAAAAATTCATTAATTAAATCACTTTTCAAATTTCACTTCCAAAATTTACAAGTCTTATCAATTTTGGTTTCTTAAACAATCTCAGTGATTTAAACCAATTTAGATGTCAATTAAATGTTGATTCAATCATATATTTCATTTAATTCCAAAAAATCCAATTTATTAAAAATAAAAGTAATAAATCTTGATTTCCATTCTTTTTATTCAGTCACTCATTATCTTATCGGTAAATTCAACCTTGCTGTAAGTCAAATTTCCTAATGTTTTCCAGTAATCAACTAAATTCGTATTAGTGTAGTATTTAATTATGTTTAATTCCAATGGATTTAGATCTAATTCACTAAATTCAATAAATAGGTAAACAATTAGTAATTATTACAAATTGCCTAATTGTTTCCCATTCATATTCCATTATCAAATAACGCATAATAAAATTACTTACCTAACTTTGACTATGTCAAATTATAGTTTACAGCGTATTATTACATCAGTTAATATAACTTTAAATTTATTTCCTAAATTCTACCAATTCGTTACTATTTTAATTTACATTCATTCTTTCCCGTTATTATATAAATTGTCATTAAAGAAACATTTAATCACTTTTATTTAATTTTTGGTAAATTACTGGTAACGACAACCTTTGTCACCATTATTCCTCTTTATAGTCCTTATATGTTTATTCTTCATACAACTACTATCTATTATTATTTCACTCATTAATACAATAATTGCAATTTTTCTTATTAAATTCCATTTATACTAAACATTTGCATTATTTTATTAAATTGGAATGTTCATTCAAGTTTATAAATTATTATCTTACATTAACATAATTCCTTAAGTTATTTCAATTACTGTAAACAATGTTTTATTACATAAATCAATTTAATACTTTCCTTTGATTTCTCAATCCATTTATTTACTTGTGTACAATTCATAGTCAACATACATTTTAGATCATTTTCTATAATTGGAATTTTATGCAAGTTCATAAATCATTAACTTTAATTTCGCATTGTTTCTATTAAATTTTCATTCACACTTCCGTTACTAGTTTAAAAATCATTAAACTAACGTTTATTATCAAAAAAAACATTACAATTACTTAACTTTTAAATGAACTTCATTTCCAAATACACTCTAGTTTAACAACCTCTAAACATTGTATTACTTCTCACATTAATGTAACTTATATGTATTTTATTAACATTTATTTCAAATTCAAATTCCATTAACTAATTAAACAGGTAACTTATAATATATGCTTACCAGCCAAATATTTCACCAATTGTCATATTCTGAATGGAGTTAGCATTAATTTCAAAATTTATCTAAATTTTACATTAAGATAATATTTAACTACCTTTAATGAAATTAAATTCCCAATTTATTTAATGCAATAAATTTTGACCTTTACCAATTTAATACATTCATAAATTTTTACCTATTCTATATTTTATAACTAAGTGCAACATTGTACATTTATTTCATTAAATTGCAACTTCATTTTACATTGTAAATTTTTATTTACAATTGCTACATAAAATTTCTACATTCAATTTCATTGTAAATTATAAAAAAAAATATTTCATTATAAATTTAATTACAAAGATCTAATTAAATTAAGAAATTATTTATTTAAAATTTACGGGTCGTTACACTCTCCCCCGCTCAAAACTTTTCGTCCCTGAAAAGGAAAAAGAAAGGAGAAGAGAGATTAAGAAATCAATATATCTTATTTTAAAATATTAAATTTTAAAAACAATAAGTTTACAAAATTAATTAATTTAGATAAAATATATCAATTTATAATCATTAAATCTTTTTATACTTAAATTATTAAAGTTTTGAAAATCATTTTCAAAAATTTTCTAAGTCCAAAATTTACGGAAAATTTTGGCAGAGTCTTCTTTGTACGGGGAGGCTCGGGAGAAGATATAATATCAAATATAACAATAGATAACATATATTTTCCAAAATAATATAAATCCCAACATGGGAAAGCAAAATAATAACGCTATAAACCGTAATCGGAAAACGTACCTATTTGTCGGGAAATTTACGCATAATTATAAAACCAAAAGCAGTAGCAATTGCTTCCATAACCTGTATTTCACTTATATAATCCAAAAGGTTAACAATTATATAAAATGAAATATATATATATATATGGAAAATTTTGGCAGAGTCTTCTTTGTACGGGGAGGCTCGAGAGAAAATATAATATCAAATATAACAATATGTAACATATATTTTCCAAAATAATATAAATCCCAACACGGGAAAGCAAAATAATAATGCTATAAACCGTAATTCGAAAACGTACCTAATTGTCGGGCAATTTACGCATAATTATAAAACCAAAAGCAGTAGCAATTGCTTCCATAACCTGTATTTCACTTATATAATCCAAAATGTTAACAATTATATAAAATGAAATATATATATATATATATATATATATATATATATATATATATTTCCACTAACAAACAAAGCAATGCCAAACCCAAGAATCACTTGCAATCACAACATACAACCATCATACAAAATCAACAAAATCAATCATTCATTCATATCAACAAAACAGGTAGTTGTTCGGGTTCAAAACTTTAAATTGTACAGAATGAAAGATAAACTATTAGGTGCATCTTTTACTCAACAGTCTTAGATGAAACGAAATAGATTTATTCATTCACCCAGACATTCTTAAAGTATCCTTATTCAAACAACCCTAAACCAAAACAAACAACAAATCCAAATAATAAACTAAGTTTATTCTTGTCAATTTCATTTTATACTATTTGTTGTTTGACTTCTTTTTATACATATAATGGTTTATCCCTTTTTTTTTGCAGTATTCATTTTTCTGCTTATTTTATTAATAAATAGCTTCAATCATTTACTTAAGTTTATTATCTTTCATTTATTTATTACACCTACCTTCTATCATATTTTATTTTAGTAAGGTTTCCATTATAACTTAAGTTTATAACAAATTTCAACATCAAACTCTTATTTATTATGGAATATCATTTGAATACTTTCATTATTTCAAAATTATTATTTTTATAATATCTATCCCATTTTCTTATTAACATTTCAACTTTTTTATATCTTTTGGTAAGTTATATATATGCCTTTAAGAATGTAATTTAGAGTTATACAAGTTTATTTCTATTTCTTTTTATTAATTAAATGTTCAATAATATTATTCTTTGTTTCATAGGTTACAGTTTCATGTTACCTTTAATTTCATTCATAACTTATCATTAAATTTCTTATTTTAATTGAAGGTTCTAATTTTAAATTAGTCACATTCAATTTTACTACAATAATTGAAACTATTAGTCAATGGAAACTTAAGAATTAAATACCTGGTTTTATTCAAATCATTTTAAAATAACAGATAAATGTATATACTTACAGTTTATATATCCAATTATAATTTAAAACAATTTAAAATTTACATTTATTTATAAATCTGCAGTAAAACTACTACAGTAGCCTTTCCACTTCGAAACTCGAAAATGAAAGTCGATGATGCGTGCACTCATCACCGAAATTATTTTCCAGCGACGGAGAGGGGAGTACAAAACTTAAATTTTTCGAAAATTTCATTTAAACCTTTCCTTCAAATTATATTGAAATATTTATATCAGAAAATACTTATAATAATATTATTATTATTATATTCCGAAATCATTTGGAAGGAAGTTTCAAAACCACGGAACTTAGGTTCTAAATTTCCAATTTCCATTTATTTCATTTTCCATCTCATTTCAACTATTATATATAAATTTCATTACCTAACAACCAATATAACACAACCAAATATAATTATCATTTATAAAAATTTATTTTATATATAGAAAATATAATAGGCAAAATTATTTCATTCACCTATATTAAAAACAAATATTATGTCGGTCTGTCCTATAAAGTGTTTAGAAATCCCTATTGATGTCATAGCGTCCCATGCATCAACAAGAATTTATAAATACAAAACGGAATAGATTAACACAATATAAAAATCTTTTTATAACACTAACAAATACACTCTCTGATATATACACTCAGCGACTTCCATAGGGTATTACTACCCTATTAGTAAAGAGACAGACCCCACAAAGCTAAGGTTTATCGCTAAACCAAAGCTCTGGTACCAGATGTAACATCCCGCCTTTGCACGCTTTAAATCGACGATAAACCACACACGTCAGACTTAAAACATACAAAAAGGCGGATTGTTATGGGCTAAATAAGAAAAACAGAGGAGAAAAACAAAATAGAATCTCACAGCGGAAGGATAAAATATAATAATCGATATACAGTTTATAAAACTATTTACAAAACATTTGATTCTTCTTTATACAATAAATATCAGAGTTCACATACCAAAATAAATATCAATGCAGCAGAATATAATAGTGTAGTGGAATAATATAGTAGATAAGAGTACTACTAATCGTCGTCTTCTTCCTTCCGAGCTAAAATCTTCAAATCCTGAAACCCTCGGACTGACCCGAGCGAATTGAAAAAACAAAACACTCGAGTCAGAACTGAAAGATCTTATGTAAGTTAAATCAACAGGAATAAATATGAGTGCAGTAACTTAAGAGATGCTTGGGATTTACATCTCCTAAGGATCCGTTAAACTTTCTACTATGTAATATATTTCACTATTATAATAGTGTCTAATTGTAAAATAAAATTACATTTAAATAGCGTTAAGGCTTTACATTTTCCACCTTAACACATAATATATTCCCGTAGTCTATACAGTACCGTAATCTCCCCCGTACTGGGCGTCGTCAGAGGGCACTCCATACGTATGGTACAAAACCAAAATCGTATAAGGCGCGCAAGGGTAGGCGACACGGCACAACTAGGCAATGCCAGGGTAGATATACCAATTATGCATCCGGGCTGGTGGTAACGCGTAGCCGCGGCTACCGCCCACCTCAAGCCACACCCCCAAAAAAGAAAATCAAAAGTGGTCATCGAATCAATCCAAAAGTCAAAGTAAAAAATCGAAGGGATGCGTCCGATCAAAGGTGCTACCTCAATTAGCCCGAGAATCGCTCCTGTTTTAGCCACCTTATGCCAACTCACGGGAGTAGGGTCCACGTATTTACCTCAAAGGAAACGCCACCACCATCCTACTTCATTCTGGAATCTCCACCGCGTATAAAGTGGTTTTCGGAGTTCGCAGAGAGTATGACAACTTCCGATCCTGGTCTCTTCAACAACCAATGGTTATTAAAACACCGCGGTTATTTCAAAATAATTTATACTTTAAAAGCAGAATAAAATATCCCTTTCGAAACCATATAAATACGATATCATTTATATTTTAAACCCCAAATCAATATGATATCATTTTTATTTATAAATATCCCTTTTCCCAAAATCATAATAATTTCAAATATATAAATATCTTAAACCCCATAGCTTTGAAACAAAATTTCTAATACTTAAATGGTTTAAGTATTAAACCGCTTTGCATAACAAAATAGCTTTTTAAATTTCATAAATAAATTCCAAATATAGGTTTAAAATCCCGAATAAACCATTTCAATTTCCATATATTTCAAAGCTTAAATTATTCCACCATTTCAAAACTTATTCTTTGATAATTTCATATATATAAAATTCAATTACTATTATTTAGATTTGAAATGTTTACTCAATAAATCAAATATCATTTAAGTAAAACCTTTAAACTTTATATAACAGGATATTCTCTCAATTAAATTAACTTGATAATATTCATTTAAATCGACTTGATATTCATTTAAGTCCTCTAAACCAAAAATCAAGTTATAAAGATCATACCTTTTTAAAACCCCAAATTAATTTATGTTTCAAATAAATTTTATTCAAGGATAATTCTTAAATACCTTAATTCAAAGCAGATTCATATTTATTTTCCAACATTTATTTTATTTAAGACATTATAAACTCCATCAATAAATTTAAATAAACACTTAACCGTATTATATCTAAATAAAATTTAACTTTTATTTTTAAACTTCTTTTATTCTTTAAACCAAATTTATACATAGCTTAAATTCAAGTGTTTAACTATATATAAAAGTAATATTTAAAAATATCAAAATTCATATCATTAAACCATATTCTTTCCAAAACCATAGAAAATCATTTCAAAATAATTATATATATATATATATATATATATATATACCGTGGTGCCTGTATAAAATTTTCTATCCTATGGTCAAGTGATACGGATATTTATCATTTCAATCCGTAATTTAAAAATAAAAATTACGGTTATATATCATTTCAAACCACAATCTCGAATGAAATGACAATCCATATTAACTTGCAGTTTATAACAATATAGGTACAGCATCCATTCATCCAATATCAACCATCAACCATTTATCACAATCACCATCCAAATTCAACAATACATCAATATATAACAGGTGATAATAACATATATCAACTATCAGTTTATATTCAAAAATAAATTATAATTGTTTAAATGGCAGTTTGTATGCAATAAAATAAAAAACAATTTAAATGGCAGTTAATATGCAATAAAATAAATAACAATTTAACTGGCAGTTAATATCCAATAATGAATTAAATAATAAGTTAATTAAATAAATGCAAATTAACTGAGATAAAGATGAAATATATGCCAAACAGCTATAAATAAATTTCAAATCACATCATAAATGAATTTAACAAACATAAGAAATCTTAGAAGTTGTGAGTGGGTTAAAACACTTACCTTTTGAATTTAAATTGAATTTAAATCCAATTTAAACCCAAAATTTTGACCGTCTCAGAATTTGTCCAAACAAGCGTCATCAAGTCCGGAATTCAATACGATCCTAACAAAAGAAATTGCACGTAAAACGGATATCGTAGGAGAAAGTTATGCATTAAAACGATGTTGAAATTAAATTTAAAAATAAAATAAAACGAGAGAACACAATTTAGGACACGTCACATACTTGCTTCATCTTTTCTTCTTCCTATACGCATGCTACAAAGGCCATGCTACTCACAATGCATGAAACCCAGTCAACATCACCGTTGACCGCCCAAAGCTCGGCTGTTCCACCGCTGCTGACCACGATAGAGCCACGAACGCTTTCGCCTACGTCACCTCTGCTACCGCCCCAAGCCCAGTCGCTTTAGCCGCCTCCATTCACGCGAAATTCGAGAAAAACGTGCATGCTTTCTAGCCTTGATTTTGGCGAATCCGAGAGGCTCCGGCACGAATCAACCGTTGGATGGATAGAGGACAACGAGATCTACAACTTTCATTTAGGAGTTGAAGCGAATCGATGATCGGATGGAGAGATCTAAGGGGGAGAAGTCGCGTGATTCTCGGCCATTGAAGTAGGGCCGGTGGCTGTATAATTTTTTTAGGGTTTTGGGGAATAAACAAATAATATTTTCGATTAGCGTGCCGTATTTATATTGGTGGGTCCGAAAATATTACAAACTCTGATTTAAGCATGCTAACAGGCTATTCTAAAATAAAATGGCCTTTTGAATGCAATGTTACGGGTTTCGAAGCCCAATTCCATCATTTTCGTAGGTTACGGTTAAAGTCAAATTGGTTTGAAATGACAATAATGCCCTGAAAAGCCCGTTTCGGCTCCGGAACGAAATTGGATCATCCCATATATCAAAAAAGGTGTTTTAAAATATTTTAAGCGAAATGGAAAAGGTTTCAAGTCCAAATTCCATCGTACGAAGAAGTTATGCTAAAAACAATATTTTTCAAATTGATTTCAATTTCATTTATTTCAAGGCGTTTCGAGCTCGTACGATCAAACGGCAAATCCGATCGATACGAAACTTGAAATCCTATAATAATTCACTGATACGGATCCAATGAAACTGGTTTCGTCGAAATCCGAGTCTGTGGCCAAAATGGCTATTTTTCCATTAATTAAATAAATTAAAAATTCATTAATTAAATCACTTTTCAAATTTCACTTTCAAAATTTACAAATCTTATCAGTTTTGGTTTCTTAAACTATCTCAGTGATTTAAACCAATTTTGATGTCAATTAAATGTTGATTCAATCATATATTTCATTTAATTCCAAAAAATCCAATTTATTAAAAATAAAAGTAATAATTCTTGATTTCCATTCTTTTTATTCAGTCACTCATTATCTTATCGGTAAATTCAACCTTGCTGTAAGTCAAATTTCCTAATGTTTTCCAATAATCAACTAAATTCATATTAGTGTAGTATTTAATTATGTTTAATTCCAATGGATTTAGATCTAATTCGCTAAATTCAATAAATAGGTAAACAATTAGTAATAATTACAAATTGCCTAATTGTTTCCCATTCATATTCTATTATCAAATAACCCATAATAAAATTACTTACCTAACTTTGACTATGTCAAATTATAGTTTACAGCGTATTATTACATCAGTTAATATAACTTTAAATTTATTTCCTAAATTCTACCAATTCGTTACTATTTTAATTTACATTCATCCTTTCCCGTTATTATATAAATTGTCATTAAAGAAACATTTAATCACTTTTATTTAATTTTTGGCAAATTACTGGTAACGACAACCTTTGTTACCATTATACCTCTTTATAGTCCTTGTATGTTTATTCTTCATACAACTACTATCTATTATTATTTCACTCATTAATACAATAATTGCAATTGTTCTTATTATATTCCATTTATACTAAATATTTGCATTATTTTATTAAATTGGAATGTTCATTCAAGTTTATAAATTATTAGCTTGCATTAACATAATTCCTTAAGTTATTCCAATTACTGTTAACAATGTTTTATTACATAAATCAATTTGATACTTTCCTTTGATTTCTCAATCCATTTATTTACTTGTGTACAATTTATAGTCAACATACATTTTAGATTATTTTCTTAATTGTAATTTTATATAAGTTCATAAATCATTAACTTTAATTTCGCATTATTTCTATTAAATTTTCATTCACATTTCCGTTACTAGATTAAAAATCATTAAAGTAACGTTTATTGTCAAAAACAACATTACAATCACTTAACTTTTAAATGAACTTTATTTCCAAATACACTCTAGTTTAACAACCTCTAAACATTGTATTACTTCTCACATTAATGTAACTTATATATATATTATTAACATTTATTTTGAAATTCGAATTCCATCAACTAATTAAACATGTAACTTATAATATATGCTAACCAGCCAAATATTTTTCCAATTGTCAAATTCTGAATGGAACTAGTATTAATTTCAAAATTTATCTAAATTTTACATTGAGATAATATTTAATTACCTTTAATGAAATTAAATTCCCACTTTATTTAATGCAATAAATTTTGACCTTTACCAATTTAATACATTCATAAATTTTTACCTATTCTATATTTTACAACTAAGTGCAACATTGTCCATTTATTTCATCAAATTGCAACTTCATTTTACATTGTAAATTTTTATTTACAATAGCTACATAAAATTTCTACATTCAATTTCATTGTAAATTATAAATTTTTTATTTCATTCTAAATTTAATTACAAAGATCTAATTAAATTAACCAATTATTTATTTAAAATTTATGGGTCGTTACACCATTCCTTAAATCAATTTGACCCAGTCGGTAGCCAATCAAGTCGGAAGCCAACCAATTCGAAAGCATTCCTTTCGAAAGCAAAGCAAGCGCGTTTTCATTTGAAAGCAAAGTAAGGTTTCGGCCCCATCGGAACCTATTATCTCGACCCAGTACCTTTCGCCTATATCCAATTCACTATGTACCAAGTCTTTGATACTATGTGCAATGGTTTTAATGGTAGTGGAGGCGGAAGTACCCAATCAAAACCTAGGTGTCGAAAGTGGCGAAACATATAAAAACCATGTAAAACCTGATTTTCAGCTTTTTAAAGTAATCTTTTCAACTAACTAGCCTTGTTTGCCAAAATATTATTGGTTGCCAACTTTCTCTTCTAAAAGTTCTGCCTAGATTTCAAAAATAAACAAATTAAATTATTTACCAAATAACCCTTCTCCTTTTATAATATATAAAACATTTAAGCTGCATACCTTAAATAATTTTATATATTCATTGAAACACTAAGGAAAATTCTACAAAATTCCTATAAATCATTTTTAATATGTTTTCTAACAAATATAAATTTCTGACCCAAAACATATATAATTAGTAGTAAATTATTTTAAACCCAAATATCAATTTTCCTTACTAGAAAAATTAATATAAAATCGACATTAATTCGTAAAATTACGAAAACTGAAGCCTTTCTCTAAAATATCATTTCTGATCTATATCTAAAATCGCAAGGCATTTGGATGTGATTTAATAGGGTTTTATATTAAAAGATATCATAAAATCCATACGAAATATCATAAATCATCAACAAGCATATATATTTATTTCAAACAATCAAAACATGGCAAACCTTGCAAAATAATTTGGATTTAACCCAAAGCTGAAAACAATTAGAAAATGTGACAATCCAAAATTTTTGGATATTTGAAATTGAAATATTTAATTGATATTAAATATTTAATAGTGAATTTAGAATTGAATTTCAATTATCACTATTTATTGGATTTGAATTTAATAATTGGGAATTGGGTAAAATATGAAATCTTGATTTTTAAGCTTGTTAAAAATAGTTTAAAGGCTTATAAATTTTTTATTGACAATACTAAAGATAATAGAACTTTTAAATTTGGGTTTAAAGGTGGTTTGTTCAATTTTGAAACTATATCGTTTAAATCGATATTTGAAAATAGCCTTCCGAGGCATAGTCTTGGATTTCGACGAAACTAGTTCCATTGGATCCATAATAGTGTATTATTATCGAATTTTAAATTCCGTAGTGTTTGGAGTTGTCGTGTGATCGTACGATATATAAACGCGTTGAAATTTTATATCGGAAATTCAATATAATAACTGAGTCCAAAAAGTTATCTTCTCCATACGACCGAGTTAGGACTTGAAACATTTTCCATTGCACTTAGAATAGGGGTATAACATTATGAACGCCTAGCGGCATGCCCCGATAGGAGTTCGAAAATTTAAGTTATGGTTTCGAGATGATTTAAATTTAAAATTTAAATATAAAATATATTGTTTGACTAGTCAACCATCAGCTATAATTTTCCTCTTATCAGCTACCTTTTTATCACCTCAGAAACACTATAGCAGCCTATGCAGACACGCAAAGCAATTTAGGACATGTGCTCTCTCTCTAAAGACACACATCTTCTTTAAAAAAAAGAAGAGAGATAATCGAACCCCTATCTTCCTTTTTATAAATCAAACGACTTCAGCCTTCCTCTTTCAAAAAATAATAATAATAAATGTATAGATGCTCTCGAATCGGGAGTGACCCGTGATTTTGAGGCGAGCGAGCATGCCACGCGCGAGGGTTGAGTCGCGAGGGACACCATGGGATATCGACAAGATTTGTGGCTGGGTGATCGGCGATGTCGGCATCATGATTTGAGTTGCGAGGGATCGAGGTAGTGGTGATGTCGGAGAAGCATGGGAAATCAGTCGCGGCTAGAGCCGAGGCTTTTTGGGGTTTGGAATTTCAATCTTGAGTTCGAGCAAGCAGTGGCAGCGTGGTCGTTTGGGGAGTGTCGCGTGGCTATCGGGAAGCTCGTGGCTGTAGGGTTTCTCATGATGGAGGCGGCATTGTCGAAGTAAGGTGGTCAAGCAGTAGAAAAGGGGAGGACCGGTGGCAATCAGGGACGAGGCGGTAGCAGCGGTGGTCAGGCTCGGCGACATTGGTAGAAAGCAGTGAGGTGTTCGATTCTTTTTCTTTTTCGATTCTACTTGATTCAATGCATATATATATATATATGAAAATACCAATATACCTAGGAAAAAACATATTCATGCATGTTTTCATATGCGGGTGAAACAGAAAAGAAAATATATGGATAAGATTTTGGGAAATATAAGAGTATATAAAACTAGATTTTTAAAATTTATAAATATTATTTTTATAAACATATATGTAGTTTCGAAAAAGAAAATATGAATATATATACACACACAATTTAAACCTAGTTAAATTTTAAAATAATATATTATGAAGATTAATTTGTATAACTAACCTATTTACTTAACTTAGCCACTGAAAATAATTTAGTAAAGAAATTGTTTAATTAAAGTATTGGTTAATTAAATTATTTAATGGTAATTGATCATTCGATTTATTTCAAATGTTAAAAAATGTATAATGTTTGTACAGGGTCTTAAATCGTGGAGAAAACAAGCCAGTTTGGATCAGATAGCAAACTAAAAGGCAAAGGTGAGTTAATCTCACTCACATCTGGATTACTGGTTAATTTAGTTAGTTAAAATTTAAATTATTGGTTGATTGCTTGAATTGATGATTTATTATCAATTTGGATATGATAATTATATATAATAGTATACATACATACATACATACATATATATATATATATATATATATATATATTGGAGTGATTGATATTCCCGTATTATATAGCGGATGAGACCCTACGCGCCCCACATAATAGCGGATGACCCTTTATATCGCGATGTCCCCTTCGAAGTGGGATTTGGTATTTTATATTGTTGACTAACATCTGTGGATGCAGGGAAAAACAGGTTGGAGGGATCCAACTGGATTCCTCAAAATATTAAAATGATTATATCGGGATTTGACTGGTTTTCATAATCTGTGATATGACTGATCGATTATCTGTGATTGATTATACTGGGATTTGAAATATTAAATGCTATGGGTTGACTGAATATATGTTGGGTATATTGAGATATCACAAAAATGTAATTTTTGGATTTTGAAGGAAATAAAAAGGGAAATTTTTATGTAAAATAATTATAGTGAATTTGGATAAATTGAAGAAATGAATTTGGAGAAGAATAAAATGTTTGTTTTTTTGAAACCCTATTAAATAAATTCCGAATATGGGAAAAATAGAGATTTTGTATAAACTGGAATAAAATAATTTGACGGCTTAAGTGATATTGTTTAAAGATAAAAGAACTTATTTTAAAAATTCAAGTTTAAAATGAGTTGGAATAATAGAAGTGGAATTTTTTTGAATAAAGGGTGAAATTGATATTTTCAGTTTTAAATAAGATTTAAATCATAATTAAGAAGTGAATCTGGAATTAATGGATTTTGAAATAAACTTTGAATAAATCGAGAAATAAATTCTATGGGGAATTTAATTTAGAGAATCGATTTTAAAGTCAATTAAGCGATTTGAAACAGTATTTCCAAAGAGAATGAGATTATGGAATTTATAAATAGGGTTTATAAATAAAGTGAATTTTTTTTTTCAGTGGATAATTTGGAAGAATAAATTCACGGTGGGATATAAAAGGAAAGGTGATTTGTTTTAAGAGTTAATAGTGGTTTATTTTTAAAAGCGTGGAAAAGAAATTTACGGGTTTGGGGCGTAAATTAAACCAAAATAAATCGAGAAGGATTTATAAATGGTTAGACGGGATATGTTGGAATGGAAGGTGTATTTCCTGAAAAGCTAAGTATATTTTCGATGGAAGATTTCTAAGTATAACTTAAAGGATTTAAAGTTGTTTCAAAAGAGTGTTTTTGGAGAAATTTATTTATTATAAATTGTTTTAAAAAATTTAAAGTAAATATTTATTAAATTTATTATAGTAGTAACTATTTTTAAATGTTAAATTAGTATTATGATTTAAAAGATAATTATAAGTATTTATACTTTATACAATAGATTTATTTAAAAACAGTTTTGGCTAAAGTTTTTCTTGGAAAGTTATTATAGAACTTTGTAACTAATATTTTGAATAAAGTGATTTAAGTAGTTTAATTTCAAAGGTGTTAAGTGTATATTTTTTGGGTAAAATGATTTAATTTGTTTTAAAATCTAAATTCAATGTGATTTGGCGTTTTCAGTGCAAATAAACAATTGGTTGGAAATTATTTCGCGAGAGGAATAAGGTGGTTTGAAAACTATTGTCAAAAGGGTTGAAGTGTAGAAAAATAATCTTATGAAGATATTTTGAGTAAATAATTTGGGAAATTATTAAGGTCTAATGCTTTATTTATGGATGTTATTTGATAGTCAAATAACTGACTATCAATATTGGCCAATGCGTTGATCGTTTCGAAGAGACCGAGATCGGGTTTAATTACTCGAAAATCACTTCGATCCGGTTTGAACGTTTGCGAATGAATTACCGTGAAGATGATGAAGATGGTGATTCGGTTTGTCCAGACCCAGGGCAACTTGTATGGACGAATGCTATCAGTACATCGTCAAGAGGACAATGAGCATTCTAAATGAATGTGTGCACAAAAGGTAACGCATAGCCTCGAGCCTCGTCAACCGAGAATGGCTAAAACAGGGGAGGTGCAGCAAGACTAAGTGGGTAGCACCCAATTAAGGTAAGGTCATCCTTGTCTAGATGTCCCTTTCTGATTTTGGATGTGTGGGCGATTGCTGATCCCAATCGCGAGGTGATCTTATTCAAACTATCTAGTAAGTGGTAGCTCCAATCTTGTGTTGCAGGGGATCGGGAGGGATCCTCGGTACACTGATCTAGGTCAAGTACTGTGACGGGCGGTACCCCAGTAGCCCTGCCATTGTATGGAATCCAATCTCCAATAAGCTCCTGTACGGTTTTGATTGTGCCCAACTATGCTGGAAGGTGAGACGCAAGCATTTCAGCTAGATTTTATTTTACTTTCTATAGACACTATTATAATATCAGATGGATTTGATAAAAATGTTTTGGTTATCGTAAGGTAGAAACCCGGCATGTTTATTTGTGGCGTGGTCTTACGAGATACCTTTGATTTCAAAGGACTTTGGAACTTTAATAATTCAATTGAGTGTGTTTCCTCACACTGGTTTTCCACACTGACTTGGATGTTATTTTATTATAATGCTTGGGTCAGACCGAGTATTATATAATACAGGATAGGATGCTGTGGAGCTAAGGAGACGAGCTGGATGGCGAGACTATCACACGTACTTGATGTATATTCCGCTGTGCAGTATAAGCTATATAGTCCGCTTTTGTGAGGACAAGTTGATATAACTGTCCAGTATTTTGATATTGATTGTGTTGTACTCTGATGATGTAATGTACAAAACAGATATAGTTCTATTTGTATAAAGATCAGTCATTTATCTATTATATATTATTCCACTGCGATTGTAAGATTCTAATGTTGTTTTCTTTTTCTTCTTCTACCTCTTTTCTTATTTTACCCTAATGGTTCGTACTTCCATCCACTTTGAGTTGTTCTGATGGAGACTACTGTCGAAATTAAAGGGGTACGGATGTGCGGGTCGTTACAATGGTATCAGAGTTGAAGGTTAAGAAAGAACGTTGGCTCTGGTGGGAATTACTCGTTAGAGATAGAGTCGGTAGTACTCTAGAATGAGTTTGAGTGTATTAATAGATATGAGCGCATATTTATTAGTGAATATAAAATTCGTTTTATATTGTGTTGATTTGTTTATTGAGTTGTTTATGGATTCTGGTCAATACGAGTAATTAACTTTATTGATAGGGATCTCTAAACACTTGAATAGAATAATCCGACATAATTTTTTTATATAGGGTAAATGAAATAATTTTATCCAAATTATTTTATATATATAAAAGAAATAATTTTTCAAAGTTATCATAGTTATATATGGTTGCTTGGATGCTAGGAAGTGATAATATTAAATAACTATAATTTTCGTGTGGAAATTGAGATAAGGAAATAATATTATAACCAAAAGGATAAGTAAAGAATTCATACAAAAAAAGGGGATTTGTAAATGTGAATTATAATTGTGATTTATAATTGAAAACGAAATAAAAATTCCAAAGTAATATTTGAATATGAATTGAAACGATTTGGAATTCGAAATTTTGGAAATTAAACTCCTTTGAATTTGGAAATGGTTTTCAAAAAGTTTTGGAGGAGTAATAGTGATACATTTGGGAAATATTTTGAATTGGATATGAAATCTGGTGAGATTTGGAATTTAAAAATATTTGAAATGTTTTGAAAAAGCATAAAAGCATTGAACTCTTTTCGGTCGCTGGAAAATAACTTGGGTGATGACTGCAGCATCATCGATGTTCATTTTCAAGTTTCCAAGAGAGGAATTGCTACCCGAATGTTTAAATTGGAGTGTTTGCAAAACTGAGTTTTGTTTTAAAATTCAAAGGATAATTTGATATGCAAACGAATTATGTATATATATGATTTCAAAAAAAAAAATTGAGTGTTTAAACAATTGTTTAAAACTATGGAAGTAAATTGGAAATGTTTATGGAATATAAATGGGTTTGATAACTTATAAAATTTTGAATATGTTAGAATAAAATTTAACTTGAGAAGAGTTAAATTAAAATAAGTGTGAAAAATGAGATAAGTTAGAAAAGTGAGCCAATTAAATGTAGTAAATCTAAGGAGATTAGTGAATGGAATGGAGATAAGTAGGAAAACTCATAGAACATAAAATTTTGAATTGAATGGAAATGTAACTGAACTAACTTAGATAAAAGTGAATTTTAAGGAAAGAGTCTAAGTTGTTTAAATGGAATGAGCGCTAAACTAAAAATTTATTAAGTCTAAAATGAATATGTGAATGAAAAAATGAATTTATGTTTGTAAGTAAATGGAATTGAAACTGAATTGAATTGTGTCAAATGAATTGAAATGGAAATTTAGGCAAGTTGGACTAAATAAAATGAAGGATTAAAAATAAAATTAGTAAGTGGAACTAATTAAAGGAATGATTAATTAAATATGGTTTGGGATAAGGCGAATAGAATTCAATATTTAAAAATGGAAGGTAGAATACAAATGGAATTGGAAATTTAAGTTAAATGAAAATAGATATAAAAGCTTAAGTGGTGAAGTGAAAATAAATATTTAAGTATATAAAATATTTATATTAACCTAAAGAAATGAATGGTCAAAATTCTTAAGTAAATTTGGTATTGAAAATGTACTAAATTAATAATTGAAGGAAGATTAAACTGGAAGTTGTGAAATGGGTTAATTGTGAATATATGGATAGAAATCAAGATAAATGTGAATAAAAAGGAAATTGATATAGCTAATAATCAATTAAGATAAATATGTAGGATGTAGGTATATTATTTTATTCGCATAACAATTTGATCGAGATTCGAGCATAGAAATTTGGGATAGTTATATCGTTCCGAGTTGGGATTTTTCACTCGATTTTCGACGGTGAATCCTGGATATGGATTTTTGATTAACTCTGACATTCTCTATCGTATTTTAGGACTATGCAAGGAGAATGACGGTTTTTGGTCAAGAAGGCAGGCATGAGTCCGCTCTAGGTATCGGGTGAATGATACTAGTTCGAAAGCGAAATTGTAAGATCGAGTGAGCGATCAGATTTGATATTGCATACAGATGATATATGTATATCATACGGGATTAAGTAAAGCAAATATTGAAAATTTTGGAAAGAAAGTGAATAAAATAATTTTGGATTTCATGATTGGAATTTATCGCTAAGTAGGATATACAAGTGTTTTAAAAACAAAAGCATATTGATGTTTTTGATTTTAAAAGATAAAATTTGAATTGTTCGACAAAAAGGTATGTATTTAATTTGTCGTATGAAATTTAATGGTTTTCTGATTTAGCCACTTGGCTTTTGTTTTCTTTTGAAATTTGGAGGCCCGTAGAGGCAATTTTGTAGTTGTACCGATCTAGCCGCGCAAAGGACACGCTGGCGAAGTTTTTCGAAAATTTAAGGAGTTAGAAATTTTTTGGGAAAATTTGATAATTTAAAATTTGAATTTTAAGTTATAATTTGAAATGTTGAGTCAATAATATTATTTGGAACAGATGGATGAGTTTGGAAAGTTAATAAGAGTAATTGGGTTTTTTATAAAAAGATTGTTCAGGGAAGTGTCAAAACTATTTGGTTTTGGGAAATAGTTAACGGGTATCGGATTATCTTCTTAACTGGTAATTTCGGGGACGAAATTCTTCTAAAAGGGGAGGAATGTGACAATCCGGAATTTTTGGATATTTCAAATTGAAATATTTAATTGATCTTAAATATTTAATAGTGAATTTTGACTTGAATTTCAAATATCACTATTTTGGATAATTAAATTTTTGAATTTAATAATTGGGAATTGGGTAAAATATGAAATCTTGATTTCTAAGCTTGTTAAAAATAGTTTAAAGGCCTATAATTTTTTATTGATAATACTGAAGATAATAGAACTTTTAAATTTGGATTTAAAGGTGGTCTGTTCAGTTTTGAAAATATATCGTTTAAATCAATATTTGAAAATAGCCTTCCGAGGCACGGTCACAGATTTCGATGAAACCAGTTCCTTTTGGATCTGTAATAGTGTATTATTATCAGATTTTAAATTTCATAGTGTTTGGAGTTTTCGTATGATCGTATGATATATAAACGCGCTGAAATTTTATATCTGAAATTCAATATAATAACCGAGTCCAAAAAGCTATCTTCTCCATACGACCGAGTTAGGACTCGAAACATTTTCCATTAAGTCCAGAAAGGGGTATAACATTATGAACTCCTAGCGGCATGCCTCGATAGGAGTTCGAAATTTTAAGTTATGGTTACGAAATGATTTAAATTTAAAATTTAAATATAAAATATATCGTTTGACTAATCAACCCCCAGCTGTAATTTTCCTCTCATCTGGTACCTTTTTATCACCTCAGAAACACCGTAGCAGCTTATGCAGACACGCAAGGCAATTTAGGACATGTGCTCTACCTGAAGACACGCGTCTTTTTAAAAAAAATGAAAAGAAGAGAGATAATAGAACCCCTCTCCTCCTTTTTCTGAATCGAATGACACCAGCCTTCCTCTTTCAGAAAAAAATAATAAATGTTTAGATCCTCTCGAATCGGGAGCGACCCATGATTTTGAGGCGAGCGGGCTTGGCGTGCACGAGGATTGAGTCGCGAGAGGCGCCGTGGGGTTTCGTCAAGATATGTGGCTAGGTGATTGGCGACGTCGGCATCTCGATTTGAGTCGCAAGGCGTCGAGGCAGTGGTGATGTCGGAGAGGCCTGGGAAATCAGTCGCGGCTAGGGCCAAGGCTTTTTGGGGTTTCGAATTTCGATCTCGAGTTCGAGAAGGCATTGGCAGTGTGGTCTTTTGGGGAGTGTCGCGAGCCTATCGGGAAGCTCGTGGCTGTAGGGTGTTTCGCGCTTGAGGCGGCCTTGTCGAAGTGAGGTGGTCGAGCAGTAGAGAAGGGGAGGACCAGCGGCAATCAAGGACGAGGCGGTAGCAGTGCCTGGCTCGGCGACATTTGGTAGAAAGCAGTGAGGTATTCGACTCTTTTTCTTTTTCGATTCAACTTGATTCAATGAATATATATATATATATATATATATATATATATATATATATATATGAAAATACCAATATATCTGGAAAAAATATATTCATGCATGTTTTAATATGTAGGTGAAACAGAAAAGAAAATATATGGATAAGAGTTTGGGAAATATAAGAGTATATAAAACTAGATTTTTAAAATCTATAGAGATTATTTTTATAAACATATATATAGTTTCAAAATGGAAAATATAAATAAATGTATATATATGTATACACACACATTTTAAACTTACTAGTTAAATTTTAAAATAATATATTATGAAGATTAATTTGTTTAACTAACCTATTTAATTAACTTAACCAATGAAAATAATTTATTAAATAAATTAGTTTAATTAAAGTATTGGTTAATTAAATTATTTAATGGTAATTGATCATTTGATTTATTTCAAATGTTAATAAAACGTATAATGATTGTACAGGGTCTGAAATCATGGAGAAAACAAGCCAGTTTGGATCAGATAGCAAACTAAAAGGCAAAGGTGAGTTAATCTCACTCATATTTTGATGACTGGTTAATTTACTTAGTTAAAATTTAAATTATTAGTTGATTTCTTGAATTGATGATTTGTTATCAGTCTGGATATGATAATTATATATGATCGTATATATATTAGAGGGATTGATATTCCCGCATTATATAGCAGATGAGACCCTATACGCCCCGCATAATAGCGGATGACCCTTTATATCGCAACGTGCCACTCGAAGTGGGATTTGGTATTTATATTGTTGACTAACATCTGTAGATGCAGGGAAAAACAGGTTGGAGGGATCCAACTGGATTCCGCAAAATATTGATTTTTTTTCATAATCTACGATATGACTGATTGATTATCTATGATTGATTATATTTGGATTTGAAATATTAAATGCTATGGGTTGACTGAGTATATTTTGGGTATATTGAGATATCATAAAAATATAAAGTTTGGATCTTAAAGGAAATAAAAAGTGAAATTTTTAAGTAAAATAATTATAGTGAATTTGGATAAATTGAAGAAATGAAATTGGAGAAGATTAAAAAGTTTGTTTTTTGAAACCCTATTAAATAAATTTCAAATATGGGAAAAATAGAGATTTTGTATAAATGGGAATAAAATAATTTGACGGCTTAAGTGATATTGTTTAAAGATAAAAGAAGTTATTTTAAAAATTGAAGTTTAAAATGAGTTGGAAAAATAAAAGTGGAATTTTTTTAAATAAAGGGTGAAATTGATATTATCAGTTTTAAATAAGATTTTAAATCATAATTAAGAAGTGAATCTGGAATTAATGGATTTTGAAATAAAATTTGAATAAATCGAGAAATAAATTCTGTGGGCAATTTAATCTAGAGAATCGATTTTAAAATCGATTAAGTGATTTGAAACAGTATTTCCAAAGAGAATGAGATTATGGAATTTATAAACAGGGTTTACAAATAAAGTGACTATTTATTAGTGGATAATTTGGAAGCATAAATTCATGGTGGGATTTAAAAGGAAAGGGTGATTTGTTTTAAAAATAAATGGTGGTTTATTTTTAAAAGTGTGGAAAAGAAATTTATGGTTTTCGGACGTCAATTAAACCAAAATAAATTGAGAAGGATTTATAAATTGTTAGACGGGTTATGTTGGAATGGAAGGCGTATTTACTGGAAAGCTAAGTATATTTTTGAAGGATGATTTCTACGTATAACTTAAAGGATTTAAAGTTGTTTTAAAAGAGTGTTTTTGGAGAAATTTATTTATTTTAAATTGTTTTAAAAAATTTAAAGTAAATATTTATTAAATTTATTATTGTAGTAATTATTTTTAAAGGTTAAATTAGTATTATGATTTAAAAGATGATTATAAGAATTTATACTTTATAAAATAGATTTATTTAAAAACAGTTTTGGCTAAAAAAATTCGTGGAAAATTATCATAGAACTTTATAACTAATATTTTGAATAAAGTGATTTAAGTAGTTTTATTTCAAACGTGTTAAGTGTATATTTTTGGGTAAAGTTATTTAATTTGTTTTAAAATCTAAATTCAATAAGATTTGGCGTTTTCGGTGCAAATAAACAATTCGTTAGAAATTATTCCACGAGAGGAAAAGGTGATTTGAAAACTATTTTCAAAAGGGTTGAAGTGCAGAAAAATAATCTTATGAAGATATTTTGAATAAATAATATGGGAAATTATTAAGGCCTGATGGTTTGTTTGTTGATGTTATTTGATAGTTAAATAACCGACTATCAATATTGGCCAATGCGGTGATTGTTTCAAAGAGACCATGATCGGGTTTAATTACTCGAAAAACCACTTCGATCCGGTTTGAACATTTGTGAATGAATACTGTGAAGATGATGAAAATGGTGATTCGGTTTGTCCAGACCCAGGGCAACTTGTATGGACGAATGCTATCATGACATCGTCAGGAGGACAGTCCGCATACGAAGTGAATGTATGCTAAAATGGTAATGCATAGCCTCTATCCTCATCAACCGAAAATGGCTAAAAAAGTGGAGGCGCAGCAAGGCTAAGTGGGTAGCACCCAATTAGAGTAAGGTCGTCCCTGTCTAGATGTCCCTTTCTGATTTCGGATGTGTGGATGGTTGCTGATCCCAACCGCGGGGTGATCTTATTTGAACTATCCAGTAAGGGGTAGCTATGGTCTTGTGTTGCAAGGGATCGGGAGGGATCCTCAGTACGCTGATCTAGGCCAAGTACTATGGTGGGCGGTACCCCAGTAGCCTTGCCATTGTATGGAATCCAATCTCCAATAAGCGCCTGTACGGTTTTGATTGTGCCCAACTACGCTCGAACATGAGATGCAAGCATTTCAGCTAGATTCTATTGTACTTTCTAAAGACACTATTATAATACTAGACGGATTTGACAAAAATGTTTTGGTTATCGTAAGGTAAAAACCCGGCATGTTTATTTGTAGTGTGGTCCTACGAGATACCTTTGATTTCAAAGGATTTTGGAACTTTAATAATTCAACTGAGCGTGTTTTCTCACGTTGGTTTTCCAGACTGACTCGGGCGTTATTTTTATTATAATGCTCAGGTCAGACCGAGTATTATATAGTATAGGATAGGATGTTGTGGAGCTGAGGAAACGAGCTGGATGGAGAGACGTATCACACATACTTGATGTATAGTCCGTTGTGCAGTATAAGCTGTATAGTCAGCTTTTGTGAGGACAAGTTGATATAACTGTCCAGTATTTTGCTATTAATTGTGTTGTACTCTGATTATGTAATGCATAAAACAAATATAGTTCTTTTTGTATAAAGATCAGCCATTTATTCATTATATATTATTCTGTTGCGATTGTGAGATTATGATGTTCTTTTCTTTTTCTTCTTCTTCTACCTTTTTTATTTTTTTACCCTAAAGGTTCGTACTTCCATCCACTTTGAGTTGTTCTGATGGAGACTATTGTCGAAATTAAAGGGGTACGGATGTGCAGCTCGTTACAAGAAATATGAGATGTATTCATTATTAATCCTCTAGCTTTGTGATTAAGGAGTTGAGATTTGATCTTGAGTTATTTTGATTTGCTTCTTCCTTTAGCTTATCTTCCTCTTGTTCTTGCTTAATGGTGGCCGACCTCTTAGTTTTAATTTTTGCAAATGAACGTATAAAATGAATGATTGTAGGGGTTTAAGGTATAAGGATCTACTTAACACTATTTTGCAAATTATCTAACTTCCCTGACTTATTTTATTTTAGCTCATGTTAGTTCATTTGTTAACATGGCATGGCTACCCTTACTAATCACAAATCTCAATCCCCTAATCATTACATTATTTTTATTTAATTTAACTAATTAAATATACTAAATAATGTTACTAAAAATTAGGGTCGTTACAAGAATCCCCATTAGTAAAGTATCCCATCCCGCATTACGAATCGCGGTGCCTTTTGGAGAAGATTTTTTCACTGGTTTTTGTTTGTACGGAGAGCTCCTATGAGCAGGTAGTCTGCAATCGGCGTCATCCATGTCTCTGGTTCCTTGGTTATCTTAAAAATCTAGTCGATGTCCATTTCGCTTATGCTTGGGCAGTCAGGATTTCAACTGGAACCATCCCCAATGACTGCACCTCTCCAGAGCTGGCCAGTTTGACCAGACAATCCGCCTTCATGTTCCATGGGATATGAGTCATGATGTAATGATGATGTAGTTCAGCAGTTCGTGTACTTTAGATAGATATAGGGCGAGGTTCTCTCCCCAAGCCTGGTATTCGCCATTTACTTGACAACGACTAGCTGAGAGTCACTAAAGATGTGTACAGATTTTATCTTGAGTTCCCTCACAATCTTTAGCCCAATTATCAATGCTTCATATTCTGTCTCCTTATTTATTATAGGGAATTCCAAGCGCAAGGCAAAGCATACAGATTATCGTTCAGGTGTCTCAAGCACTATGCCTGCTCTCGAGCAGAAGTTATTAGATGCACCATCGATGAACAACTTCTAATATGTCTCCACTTCTGGAGTAATTCCTTCCTTATTATCTCATACCGTAAATTTGGCAATGTAATCTGCCAGCGTCTGCCCGTTGATTACCTTTCTAGGATGGTATGTGATTTCGTACCGACTTAGTTCGTTGTTCCATTTGATAAGCCATCCAGAAGTCTCGGGGCGGTATAACACTTGCTTCAAGGGTTGATCTATCACCACTCTCATAGGGTGTGCCTAGATATATGGTCATAATTTTATGTATGCAATCAAGAGGCAATATGCTAATTTCTCCAATTTTGGATAGTTCTTTTCTGCTCCAGTGTACCATTTACTGATGTAGTATACGGGTTGCTGATCTTAGCTTCTTCTTTTACGAGCGCGACACTCAATGCATGTGACGAAACTGCTAGATAGATGTACAATTCTTCTCTGTCTATTGCCCTTTGATAGAATTGGCGGGGTTTCCATATGTCGCAGCAGCTCTTTGAACGTAGTTTGACGAGCTTGATTCCATTCATAGTTTTTCTTTCCCTTCTTTAGCACATCAAAGAACGGTATGCATTTGTCAGTTGCTTTTGAGATAAACTGGCATAGTGCTGTAACCTTTCCATTTAGGCTTTGTAGCTCTTTACTATTCCTTGGGGCTTCGATTTCTCGTAAAGCTGTTATTTGCTCGGGATTTGCTTTGATGCCTCTGGCGCTTACAATAAATCCTAGGAACTTTCCTAAGGCTACCTTGAAATGACACTAAAGGGGATTAAGCTTCATTCATATTTTCAAAGTATTTCGAACATTTCAGCGAGATTGTCGAAGTGATTTACAGCTATGCATGATTTAACCAACAGATCATCTACATAAACTTCCATTGTCTTCGCAATCTGACGCTTAATGGTGTTTATTAGTCACCGGTAAGTTGCCCCAATATTCTTTAAGCCAAACAGCACTACTTTGTAGCAATACAGTCCCAGTCGGTAATGAAACTGGTATTTACTTGGTCCGGTTCTTGCATCATGATCTAGTTGTACCCTGTGTATGCATCCATAAATGGTAGCAGTTCATGTCCAACCGTCCAATCCGCAAGCTGATCGATGCTGGGTAGAGGAAAGCTGTCCTCTAAGCAAGCTTTGTTCAGATCTAAGTAGTCGATACAAGTTCGCCAGTTCCCATTGGACTTCTTGAACAGGACTGGGTTAGATATCCATTCTGGGTAAGTTGCATTACGAATAAAGTCATTCCCCATCTACTTGTCCACTTCTTCTCTTAGTGCTTTGGATCGCTCGGACCCTAGGCTACACCTTTTCTGCTTCATGGGCGTATACATAGGATTAATGTTGAGTGCATGGCAAGCTATCTCTGGCAACACTCCGCACATATCGAAATGCATCCAAGCGAAGACAACCAGATTAGCACGAAGAAAGTTGTTGAGTTCTAGTCGCATCCTATTTTTGAAATGTCCCAGTGAACATTAATCCAGACAGACACCTCTGACAGTGTTTCTAGTTCCTCCCCTGAACTCTTTTTTCTAAGGTCCAAAGCCTTGTCGAATCTGCTATGGTCCCCAAGCCAGGGGCAGCTCTGTAGTTGCTATTCAGATGCTTCATGAATGTGGAGAGTTCTCCCTATATTCTTCCTCTTTTATTTTCTTTTAGATTCACGTAGTTCAAAGATATAACATTCCCTAGCGGCATTTTGATCTCCCTTAATCACCCCGAATCCATTCTCCATCAGAAATTTCATTGTTAGACACCATTGAGCTAAAGCAATTCTAAAGTCCGCCATTACGGATCACCCCAAGAAGGCATTTTAGGCGGACATCTCGCCTATGATAGATGAGGATAACCCTTCTGTCGCCTTCTATAAGTCTTATGGTTAAGTCAATCATTTCGAGGGGCTGTTTGGGTTCACCATTGAATCCTTGAATATTTCTTTGGAGGCGAGAACGTCTTTCATGCCGATCTTCATCTGATCAAAGGTGCGTTTGAAAAGGATATACACAGAACTGCCTCTGTCTACCAATACTCAGCGGACCATGGCGAGTATGATTCCTACTATCACGATCATGGAATCAAGAGTTGGAGCTTCTACTCCCTCGGTGTCTCGATTCCTAAATATTATGTGGCCATTCAAGGTTATTTGCTGCTTAACGGGGGTTCCATCTTTGATCACAAAGCATGCATTATTCGAAGCATGCTTCAATGAGCTTACATACAACTGTATTTCTCTCCAACTCTTCTGCACAAAATGGGACCCTCCATATATTGTTCAAATGGTGAGTTTCTGGTCAGTACGTTTGGGCCCCTCTTTGCTTGTTCCAGCTTGGTTCCCTTGGTCTCCAGGAGGCGTTAAAGGTTGGTCAGGATTCATGGTTTCTTCATATACTATTGGAGCTTGTTTTCCTGAATTAACTCCTCAATCAAGTTCTTCAGGTGATGACAATCATTCGTGTTGTGACCATGTGCCTCATGGAAGCGGTAGTACTTTTCGAAATGCTTCTACTGTTCAATTGCTTCCTTTTTAAGTGGCTTCTTCTATTCTTCCATCCACTGTGTCAGAAGATAGATGTTTTTTGGAGTATTGTTCAGCGAGGTGTATTCTTTAGGCCATAAACCTTTGAGTTACTTGCTACTTCCATTTTTCTTGTTAGAATTCTGATTCCTTCTTTTTTGATTTCCATTCTTCCTACGTTCCCCTCAGCGATCCCGAAAGTGTTTATATCTTGATTCATCACCATACCATTCTACCCAATGTTGGTTAGTTGTAAGTTACTAGATTTCCTTTCTAATTCCTGTGCCTTTTCCAGTCTCAAGTACTAGCTTGCCTTTCAGTTGAAGTCCTTCATAGTGGTGTGTTGTTTCATTTTGATTCATTTCCCAAATTCAGTTTCAGGGTGAATTGCGTGGAATAAGATCGTGAAAACCATATCCTCATTCGGATTACTTACTTTAATTACTACAATATCAAACCGAATCATGAAGGACTTTAGAGACGCGATCCATCCCTAGTATAAACCAGACAAGGACATCATATCTTTAGGCTGCGTCGTGTGAAGTCTTAGTTGATCAAGGAACCTTGTTTCTAGTTGATTGAAAGTGGAGATGGATCTTAGTGGAATCCTAGTGAACCATGTAGAAGCAATTCCGTCCAAAAAAAATCGAGAAACATCCACATTGAATGACATCCAAAGCATTTGCTCCAACCATGTACCAACTGTACTTATATAAGTGGGGTTTCGAGTCACTCGTTTCGTCATAAGATGGTTGAACTTTTCTGGATACCGCTCATTCAAAATCTAATCAGTGAAAGGAGCCCAACTTAGAGCAGATCCCCATTCATCATCCTTTCTATCCTTACTTTCATCCATCGGTCGCTTGACCATGTCAGCGGTACACGCCTCAGATGTCCTATAATCCGGGGGTCGGTTGTTAGTAACTACGCCAAGTGTTTGGCTTTGCTAACTGTCTTGGTAAGTGGGCTAAAGCCTAGGCTCTCCTGTTTTCGGGAGAGCCACTCCTTCGGGATTCCGTTGGCTTGCGGTTGGTCTGATGAGGGCAGTTTGGATCTCCCCGGCATTATTGAATGCATCGGTATTTGCTTCCAACTAGCCATCGTCAAGTTTCTCACTATCTTCTGAGTCAGAGATATCCATGACTATATCCTACTGTGGGGTCTTCGCCCTAGATTCAAGTTTGTAGCTGGTTTCCTTGCAGTTGGTTAATTGCTTATGTTTCCTTCTATATTAATTCCCATGGTCCCACTATCACTTCTTTCTACGGCTGCTTCCCGTTCCTTCTATTTAAATCAAAAACAGAATAATTTTCTTATACCACGACAGCCGTGGGCTTTGTCATGATTCTTGGAGCAGCATAAGACTACAAGGTCAATAGGGCACTCAGTTCGTCCATTAGATCCCTTTGGTTATTTTCTATTTTCTGATTAATTTCGTCTGCCATTATATTTAATTCATCACTAGTGACAACTTCACATTGAATGGAGGATCCTGGAATTTGATTCCTGGAGTTAGCTCCTAACTGAGGATTGTTGGATTGTTGACTTCAATTTGCTAGGGGTTTGTTTCTTCTCTAGCAATGGTAGCTCCTATGGATCTTTGGGAAGTTGTTCTCTTTCGTCTCAGTCCCATTGGTTCTCAACAACAAATCCTCTAAACAGAGATTGATGATCTAACTTCTAAACCTATTTGATCCAAATTAGATAGCTAGACTAAGCCTGAGTTGGCTTCTCAGTGAAAGCACCAAAATGTTAACCCAAAAAAAGGATCAACACCCTGGATTTAGTATGAAAGCACTAGACTTGTTTATCAAGGAAAACAGAATGAAGATAAGAAATAATAAATTGCAAATAAAGTAAAAGACAAGAGATTTTTATAGTGGTTCGGCAGTTATTGAAGCCTACATCCACTTTATAACTTTGCTATTGACTGACTGCAATTACAAGTTGAATATGATTACAATTTTCTTGGATATTATGTGTTAGACAAGTCACCATTGTTAGAATTCAATAAAGAATCATAGTGAATTCCTTTGATGACTATTGTGTGGGAGAAGAAGAGTTTAGAATAGATTTTGTGGAGTTCCAGTAGCCAGTCCAGAACATCCTGTTTATGTTGCAAGCATGATTGTATTTATAAGGGTTGGAAAGCACTTAGGCCAAAGCCGCTTCATCATAGACTCATATTTGAAGGTACGCAAGCGCTCCCAAAATTTCAGAATGAGCCGACCAATTTTGATGGATCGCTAGGGATCCATAGGGAATGGATCGCTAGCGATCCATGGGGTTTGAGTATTTCTAGCTCGTTCCCTTTGGATCACGTTTTCAGCCTTGTGTAGACGCTTTCCTTGCAATTTCATAACTAGGTGCTTTGCTTCGATGATGATTCACGAACTGGTTGCACTGAACTGCTGATGGAATCAGACGAATGCTCACTTCTCGATCTAACTAACTTGGAATTCCATCAAACTCAGCAAACATTCCTAGAATACCTATGGATCATGGTGTAAGAGGGTTAGAGTATTTACGAGCAATCCTTATAGGAGATGGATCGAGAGCGATCCATCACCTTAGCATATTTTTGTTTTCTTTTTCTTTAGACATTCTTGGTTCCTTCTTCTAATCCTTTTGGTTGATTTTTGAATTGCTCTAACTCGATGTAGATGTTCTGACTTCCTTTGAATTCCATTGGGCTAAAAACTCGAATAACAGGTGTATAGTCTTCAGGCCTTCAATTTCTTAAATGTTTTTCGTTCCCATCACACCTACCAACATTATGGTTCCTATTTTTTGATTTGCATTCTTTCCAGAACTTCCAACAGTTAATGCAAAACTGTTTCCATACTCTTTTACTGTAACATTACTCTGAATTACTGCCTTTGGCTGTCCATTGGCGGTTTTGCCTTTAATCATACTTTCTTCTTCCAGCCTAACAAACTAGTTTACCTTTCGGTGGAATTCTTCCATGGTAGTTGGTTGCTATATTTTAATCCATTTACTGAAATCCGTATCCAAATGAATAGCCCGGACCAAAGCCATAAATACCATGTCTTCCTTTCGATTGTTCATCTCAGTAACCGCAATGTTAAATCGGTTTAAGGAAGCATTCAATGACTCACTAGGCCCTTGAGAAAAGCCAGATAAGTATAGTACATCCTTTGGTCATGCAGTGTGAAGTCTAAACTATTCCAAAAAGTTTCTTGCCTACTCATCAAAAGTGGAAATAGACTTTGGTGCAAGTCTTATAAACCACATGGAAGAGACTCCTTCCAAGAAGATAGGGAAACACCAACAACGGACAACATCCTTAGCTCTAGCTTCATCCATATGCCATTTGTATTTAAAAAAGTATTGTTTAGGATCTGTTATTCCATTGTATGATCACATAGTTGGTATGGTAAATTTTTAGGATACCCTTCTCTCAGAACGTTCGCAGTAAAGGGGGTTCGGTTGGTGCAGAATCTCGGTCTTCATTTTTCCTACTTCTTTTCTCCTTTATCAACCATTTGACCATGTCAGCAATGTATTCTTTGCTGGCTCAGTGATTTGCAGGTCGGCTATCAGAGGCTATTCTAAGTGTTTACTTTGCAAACGATCTTAGTTTAGTAATTGAAGCCTAATTTATCCATTCTTCTAGAATACCACTACTATAGCATTTCGTTGCTGTGCAGTTGGTCTTGCCATGACAGTTTGTGATCCAGCTCAAGTGTTTTGTCCATTAACACCAGTATTTAATCCCAAGTCTCCACCATCAAGCTGCATATCATCTTCAGAGTTAGAAATGAGCATGACATCGCCTTCTTGAGGAGTGTTCACCCCAATGTTTGGGTCGTAACGAGTTGTTTTAGCTTAGTACTGATCGGTCTCATTACAATGGGAACCACCGACTTTCTCCTACAACATCCCATGCAACTCTGACAGTTGTTTTCTTCTGTTTTTGCTTTCTATCCCTCCTATTTAGGCCAGAAATAGAGGAATTTTCTCATTCAATTATAGGAGAAGTTTCCCTTCTAGTTCTTCTTATTTTTGGTGGCTGCAAAGTTAGCAACACATCCATTTTATCCATAAGAACTTTATGACTATCAATAAATTTTTGGTTAAGGTCGTTGATGATGATTAAGCTTTCCTTTAGTAACAACTTCCTAATTATTAGAAGATTTGGGAAGTGGATTTCTGTTTTTTACTTCAGTTTGGTGGGTGCTTGCTTCATCACCGCCAACCATTGCTTCAACAGTCTTCTGAATGCATATTTTCCTTTCCTTGGAACCATTAGAATAGTACGTCTTTAATTTCTCCAAGCAAACTTTTCGGATCTTACTTTTGGATCTTACGCAATCGAAAGTAAAGAGCAAGATCAAAGCCTAGGTTCAGTTTTCTTAGTGAAGGCACCAAAATGTCGACGTCAAAAATGGATCAGCACTCAAGAATAGATTGTAGGGAATATGTGAGACATAGATCTAGGAAATAATAATAGAAATATAAGAAATGCCGTAGAAATAAAGTAAAGAGGCACAAGATTTTATAGTGATTCGATAATCTATGGCTTACGTCCACTTTATAGCTTTGATGCTTATAGATTTTGGTGTAGTTTGTTTGAGATTATAAGAGATTTGAAAGAGACTAAGTCATAAGTATATAGGTTAGACATACTCTAAGTTCTACAATTGTCCAAAGTAGTTGCCTTGGTGACTGTTATGTAAAGATAGAAGATGAAGAAGAGGTAAAGTTTCTGCGTAGTGATGGCAGCAACCTGTTCTAGTTTAATTGTACTAGGGGTTGTATTTATAGAGGTAGAGGAGGTGTTGGGTCAAAAGCTTGTTAGCGGTAGAGTCTAGTAGTCAGGCCAGAGTTTTACAAGAAAACTCAAAGTCACCGTAGTTGAATAAACAACTCGGTATCGAGTCAAATGACTTGGTACCGAGTCATTTCCTTAAGTGGAAATGACACCACCCCTTTTGCACTTCTTTTCTACCTTCGAGTGGATGTGTTTTGTGCCATTTATCTACAGTAATTTTGTTAGCGTTAGTGATAGTTCCTTCATCACTTGGATTGCTTGACTATTTGAGTTGTCTTCTCTTCCAACCTGGTGATTCGTTGTCTAATCCTGATGAAAGCACTTAAGCACAAGCTGGGTGAGTAGAAAATGACTCGCATGAAGTTATTGAGTTGTTTTAGGGTCAAAATATGACTCGGCACCAAGTTAAATGACTCGATGCTGAGTTGCTTCCTTAGACAATTTGGGTGTGAAACTTTCAAGGACCTCTTCTTTCTCTTTTCTTAGCATGCCTGCTAAGTTTCATGTCATATCGTCTTTGTTTTGATATTCTAACTCCCATAGAATTCTACTTGGTTAAAAGCCTAACCAACAGTACTTTAAAATACTTATAATTATAGTTTAAATATTTATTTAAAATATCACTTAAAAATAACTATTTTATAATTTATCAAAAACTACAAAAAAAGCATGTTTTATTTTATTTAAAAATAAACCTCCTACCTTAATAAATTCATAATTAATTATTCAAAATATTTTAAAATTCCCTACCGATTCTGTCATAAGCCTTGTGTTGATCAATCTTAACACATAAGTTATAAGAGATCATTTTGTTAAACTACTAATTAATTCATGTACTAATAGTGAATTTTCAGTAATATGTTTCCTTAGTATGAATTCATTCTGGGTTGGTGAGATAAGTTCAAGCAACAAGTCTTTCATTTTACTACACAACAAATTTTCCAATATCTTGTATAGATCGTTGCACAATAAGATTGCTCTGTATTCTATAAGAGATTTAGGATTTTTTTTTTTAGGTATTAACGAATAAACGTATGGTTTATTTCCTTAGTGATTTCTCAAAATTAAGGATTCCGTTCAATGTGACCAAACGTTCAATTTATATCAAGTCCAAATGATGTTTGAAAAATTAGCACCGAAACCATTGGGCCTGGACTACCATTTTCATCAATTTGGAACACAACTTGTTTTAGTTCTCTTAACTCAAATGGTTTGTCCACATCCCTACTGGCCTTTTCTGCTATTATCTTTTTACAGATGATCTCTGAAAAGTTTCTATCCATATTTGCACCATTGAATAATTTTGTAAAGAAGGTAGTAGCTTCATTCTTAATCTTTTTAGTAAAAATTGAAGTATTACTTTCTTGAGCATAAAGATAAAAGGTTTTGATACATGGAGAATCATCTGTGAATTTGGAATGGAAGAAGTTGGTAGGTTTGTCCTCTTGAGTTAACTATCTGAATTTATTGTGCTGCAGGTTTTGTATTGATCTCAATTTAATAAGTTCATTCAGCTTCTATAAACTCTCTTTGTAGTGTAACTACAAGTTTTCATTCGATGGGTTTTGGTGGAGTTGTTGATGTAAAATACTGTTTATCTGCTTTGGATACTGCTAGTACTTTAAAATTTTCATTTATTTCTCTACCACCCTTTGAGCGCTATTTTTATTGCTTTCATTCTTTGCGTGATTTTGTATAAATTTTTACCCTAAAATGTTAGCTGAAAGTAATGTCAACAATTTCCACGTGACCTGCTTGCTTATATCGTATGTTGTCATATCTAAGTGGCTTTTATTTAAACAAAATCTTGCTACCATAAAGTAAAAAATAATTTGCATGTGATCACTAGTAGAATGATAATCAAAATGAACTACATGGTTAGGAAAGATATTATAGCATTCTTTATTAACAAAAAGGCCATCAAATTTACTGTGAATGCTATAATCTCCTCCCCTCCTCCAAGTGAAGAAATTACCCGTGAAAGGAGGTTCGAAAATATTGGAAACATTTACACACTCTGTAAAATCATGGTTAAAGGATATGTTGGAAGAGCGGTTATTGATTCTTTCATTTTTAAATAAAGTAGCATTAAAATCTCCATCAGTAGATTTATTTGGGAAGCTTGTTGTTTTATATATTCCTAAAGAGATTTCCTTTGCTCCGACGTACTCTTTGCATAAACCACCATGCAAAACAACTCCGGACCCCTTCTATTTTAAACTACAAGTTATGTATTATTCATCCATTTGAATGATTGAATTATGGCAGTGTTTTCTGTCCCAAAGGATTAAAATCCTTCCTTTTTGGTGTTCATTGTTATCATGATCAAACGTCCATCCTTGTCTAATCCGGTTAACCACTTCTAGAATTTTATTAGAAGACTATTTATTGTCTAATAATGCTAAAAAAATGATTCGCTTTTCCCATTTAAGAAATCTTGTTCTTTTGAGGATAAGTTCACTCTGGTATTCCAAAATAGCATAAACATTAACTATTAGAATTGGTAGTACTCCTCGATGCTAGGGACAGAGAGCTCCCGCTTACTATATTTGTTCTCTTAGATTTTTTTTAGACTTATTTTTAATTGTTAAACTAGATTATTCCATTTTTGGTTGTCGATCATATTGCCCATGGGGAAAGCAGTGAATTAAAATGCAGTATCCTCCTATTTGCTTCTTCTAGTACTCCTAGCATTGAAGTATTATGCGAATCCAAAAGACCAGATCGTACTTGTATTGTTTGATTGACAACATTAAAATTAATGTCACTATTCTATGCACTAATATCTTCATACATAGTAATATCAAAATTTTGGTAATTTACAAAACTGTCATATGAATCTACTGAACTTTTCGGTGTAGGCCTGTTGACGTTATGCTAGTTTGAGTATAGGACATTTTCTTGCTCATATTGTTGTGCATCATAAGAAGGCTAAGTCGCGTTCTGCTTATTTACTTGGTTACAAACATCCTGCTCTCTTTCCCCGTATGCCGAAACATTTTCATTCTACTTTTATAATTGTTTACAGACTTGTTGCGTACATTCCATTCTTGTATTCACATTATTAGGCTGTTGGCTATTCAATTTTTTGATGCGACTTATATAAGAAGACCATGAAACTCTATACTGTTTATTATTTATCCCTTTTAATGTACTGTTATCACAATCTTCCTGTTTTTCAAACTTAATTAAATAAATACCACTGTGACACTGTCCTTAGGAAAAATCTAAAACTCACCATTCGGTTGTCATACTCTTGTTATGTATGACTTAATGAAATGATAATAAGGTTTTGGACTCTTCACATAAAGAGCAATTGCATTTTTCCAATTTTCCCTAGCGTTTCCCACTAATTGAGCACTCATCCTTGCACATCTATGATTGTTAAATTCTCTAAGGGGAGGATATGAAATTGGGGGCAGCGTTGAAACTTCTAATTATGCTATACTTTGATTCCAGGCTTCAGAAAATTTTGGCTCTACTAAGGAGGGATTGGAAATTGGTATATTTTGTTACATATTATTGTCTTGAGAAGGTCTGAGTTGAGGAAATTCTTTCTGATTACCTACCGAAAATCACGTATAATTCTTACGTATGAGAATACCCAAATCTTGAAATTGCTAATCCGTCTTAACTGTCCGGGAAAGTTGCCACCTGGTTCTCCTGGATTAAACCACCATGAAGCCATTGTTGAGGGGAAGGGGATCGGGGGGAAGCTCATGCTCTAGTAGGAGGATCCGATCAAAATGCATTGGAAGTTGAAAAGCTCTGGCCACCATTAGTTAGAAACCTAAGCTTTTAAATCTAACTATTAACTCAAATTCTATTCCAACCCATATATTAACTTAGTAGCCGGTTTATAAAAATAATCATTTGAAGACAAAAATGCCCTTACCAAACTTTCTTTTCAACTTTTCTGCATTGCGTAATTTTTCATGTTCCTAAAGCACGTAAACTTCGAAATCCTAATTTCCAAATCATATAAAAAAAATCGTTTCGAAACTAGCAGATGATGGATTTTGAAGAGAAGAGTGAATTTCTATTGCAATCACAACAGGTTATTGGACAATTTTTTTGATAAGTTTGTTAAATTTTACAAGTACAGTCGAATTCACTCGATCACTAGGATTTGCGATAATCCACATGTAGGCAATACTAGGATTTTGGCAAAACCTATAAGGAGTACTGTGTGATTACTCAGAAACACGCAGAACTATCACGTGGTAGTGAAACAAACGAAGCAGTGTCTTAGCGTGGTTTTGGCACCTACCATGCAGCGTACCTGCGTGGCAGTTCTTAATTTTTTTCTGTTCACATTTTTAGTATTCAACACTTATGACGCTTGTTTGCTCCAGATTGTACCATTTTCAAGTGATGAAGAAACGTGCGACGAAATAGTGTTGGATTATTCAAATGAGTTTACGACTTATGATGTAAGTTTACGTCGATTAACGTTCGAATAAATCTATACTAGGAAAAAAAATCTTTACTTGTTCTAATATTACTTACATTTTTTTAAACATTTTTAATGTAGATATTTCGTTCTAGAAAAAATTTGGTTGATTGGGTTTGTGATACAGGAAAACGTCTTGGTTTTGTTATCATAATTATGAAATCAGATACTGTAACCAAAAAACCAAGAATTATGTTTGCTTGTGAACGAAGCGGTGTGTACAAGAAGTGAGAAGACAAAAACCCGAAGAACCTCCGAATGACCATTACAAAAAAGTGGAATTGCTCATTAGACTTAAAGGTGAGAAACTTCATACTTTAGATAATTGGCGATTGCATGTTATTAACGGTGATCACAATCATTCAGAATTAAAAAATACCGAAGGACATTCGTATATTGGTCGACTAACTGAAGATGAGACCAAGTTAGTTATTGAGATGCATAGGAACATGGTAAAATCAAAAGAAATTTTACACATACCTAAAAGAAATGATCCTATAAATTGTACCACCATCAAAACAAGTTACAATGTTATACGAGCATAAAATGCTATTAAGCGAGCAGGGCGGTCTCAAGTTCAATATTTGCTTAGTAAATTGAAAGAGTTTGGTTATTTTGAATGGCACCGTAAAACGTTAAACGGAACAGATATTATTCAAGATATTTTTTGGTCGCATCCTACCAGCTTGGATTTTCTATGTACATTTCCTCGAGTTATCATGCTAGATTGCACATATAAACCGATAGGTATAGAATGCATTTACTTGAGGTTGTTGGCGTTACTTGCAGAGATCTTACATTTTGTATCGCGGTTGCGTACTTAGTTGCTGAAACTGAGAAAAATTATATATGGACCTTAAAACGGTTGAAATCTGTTTTGGTTGACTGTGAAGTGTAATTGTCATCAGTCTTCATTTTTGGTAGGGAAACAGCATTAGTTAATGCAATTGGATTTGTTTTTCCAAAATCTACACATATGTTATGCACATGGCGCATTAAAAATAATGTTCTTACGTATATGCAAAAAAAAAAGGAATGGAAGTTGAAGAGAAGAAGTCATTTTTATTCAATTGGAATGAACTTGTTTTTTCAAAAAAATTAGTTGTATACAATGAGAATATGCAAGTGTTGCATGAAAATGCGGAAACATACTTCCCTCTTCAAGTATATTCACGAGACATGGTTGGGTACATAAAAAGATCGATTTGTTCAAACATGGAAGGATGATTACAAGCATTTTGAAAATTATACTACTAACGGTAGTTTTTTTAAATAACCATGTTAATATATATTCCATTAGTAATTATTGCTTTAGTAATCATATGTTTGTGTCATATACAGGGTCGAGTCCGCTCATTCAAAATAAAAGAAACACTTAGCTAGTTGTCAATGGGATTTTGAACAAGCTTGGACGAAGATGCATTCACTGTTGGAGCTCTCGCTTACTGAACTTAAAACATCCTTTGAGCAATGAGGATTTGTTTCTATCAAGGCACTTGATTTAATTCACTCAGAAATACAGAGAATAAAAGATGTTGGTGAGGAAGAATTGTTATGTGGATGTGTTGTTCGTAGAACACACGGACTGCCTTGTGCGCATGAGTTAGCTTATCTTAGACCTGGTACAGCAATATCTCTTGATATGATCGATGTTCATTGGACACGACTTCATCTTGTTGAAACAAGTGGAAAGAAAGATGTAGGAGTAGTAGAAAAAATGGAAGTACTATTAAACAATGTGAAAAAGATGGATACTCCTTACCAAATGCAAATTTATAAGAAAATGTTGGGTTGTTAAACCACGTACGTCATCTCTCGTATCTCCAAAAAAACATGTGGAAGAGAAAGCAAAAACAGTACTAATAATTCAAGTAAAAGAATGCCTTCGTCTTTTGAGCTCATTGAAAGTGTGTACTCTGGAAGTTCGTATACCTCAAAAAAGGCTCATACCGATAAACTTCCTATTCGTAAACCAAAAAAGGTGTGTACACTAAATATTAGTTTTGTAGACATATAAGTACTGTATTAACTTGCTATATCATACTTTTTCCAGTTGGAAGAACTAACTATTTGCATGAGAACTTATTTGCATCAAATACCATTGGAGTTGAAGGCATTTGTTACTGATATTATTGATGTTCGATCAGATGGTAACCGTGGATATCGATGTGTGGCGGCTTTGCTTGGTTTGAGAGAATCAAGTTGGAGTCAAATTAGGGCGAGTTATATGATGAATTATATGAAAATGGAATTTGTACGATCGCGTTCTCATAGAGCACGATAGAAGTGCTTGTCTTCTCAAAAGCCTTATGCAAGAAGATGAAGGTTTGGCGCCGAGGGAAAAGTGGATGTCAATGCCCGATGTTGGTTATATTATTGCAACTAGATACAACATTGTAGTATTCAACATTAGTGAAAGACTTCTGTTGACAATACCTCCGTTGAAAGGAAAAGTGCCTCCACCGATATAGCGCACTGAAATTGCACTAGCTTTTGTTAACCAAGATCATTTTGTTCAGGTACGCAACTTACAAATTATTCAACCTAACAAATATTTCACTTACTTTCATTCACACTTGAGTTAATCATTTCCAATCACAAATAAAACTAGAGCCTAAACATCCGGTACCACCAGTATATTCAAAATGGTTCACAGCTCGAGATACAGATGCAAGTAAATGGGAGTACATTTACACCGATCAAAGACAAGCTTGGGATGAAAGAACTGAGTATGCTGAATGTAATTAGTGTTGGCACCATTTTGTAGTTGGATTACAAACTTGAGTGAATGTTTGCAAGTTGTTGTTTCTTAGTAACTAAAATTATCTTTGTACTCAATTAGTTGGATTACAATGTGTGTAACTGTTTTGAATTTTCTTGAATGAAATGTTGATTAAAACAACATGAATCTTTAAGTTAAACTGTGTTCGGTTGCGGCGATGAACAACTAGTATTTTTTTACTGTGTTGGAAATACCACGTAGTGCAACTATGTGAATATTGTCCTAGTACGGGCTAGTCGAACATGAATAGTAGCATGATAACGATTAGGTCCTACATGGCTAAATGACAAACCACGCACTAGCCTTACGTGGTTAGGTAAATGATCACGTCTTGTCAGTGCGTGGTGAAAATAGAAACTTAAAAAAAAATACAATGGTGCTTCCTCGAATTGGCTCCATGTGGTTATGTAGATATCCACGGTGTGTCAGTGCATGAGGACTACAGAGAATACAAAAAAATGCATAATTCAAATAAGCAAACCTGGTACAAGCAAACAAACCATTAACATATAATGTTGATATACATACACATAGTCGTCCTTTCACCCATTACAACAACGAATTCAACTGTCAAACCCACATAACATATGACATCATATATGAAATCAAACATTCCCCAAAATACAACCAGTCCACATTATATATGTCGACATACGTGAAGTCATACATGCACCAAAATACAACCATACAACATACTAAAGTTGACGACGTATGTAGCGTCCACTACCTACTCGGGCACTAGCAACTTGAGGGTTAGCTTCATCCAAAAATCCATGCACATCATGTAGAGTCTGCAGAAAAAATTAGTATTAAAATTTAAGTTTTCAATTTTACTAATGCTCAATATTGCAGTTTAATGCTTAATATTACAATGAAATTTAGATGTAAAATGTAACATGTAACATATCGAGTACAGTTGTTCATAGGTAGGCTGAAAATGTGATGCTCCAATCAATACATTAGCAGGTAAACGTACGAGATTGTGAACCCGTTAAACACCATGATCCCTGTACCACTCCATATAATCATCCGTGCAACTCAGAAAAGACTGCTGCAGTGGTATTGATCTACGCCCTTCTGTAATTACATGATGGTACTAATTCTTCCATATACTTTCCAAAAACTGATAATGCACCCGGGTGTATGTAGTTGAAGTTGTACCTCTGTGTGCATTTGTTGCTACTGGAGGAATATGAGCCATAGGAATGTTCTGAACTCTGCCAAACTGCCTAAGTACTCTATTAGGATGATACGGCTCCACAACATTAAGGTAGAGAATGCAACCGCTGTACCAAGATATAGCATGAAATGGATGATAGTGCCATGCAAAGATGTATGGATCAAAAATAACCTGTTCAAAGATGTAATGGATCAAAATTAGTGGTAGTAAATGGACTGATTACTCATGGCATTCAACTCATCGTAATATAATTGATATTACATAATAAACAAAGATAATTACTTGTTCAATTTGAATAATATCAAGGAATATACGTAGATCGATGACCGATGCACCACTGTCTAAAGATGGATTCCATCGAGCAGCACGGGGTAAATTCTCGTAGTATAGATTTGTGGATGGATGAAAGCATGGGAAATGCTCAAATATCCATGACTCCAGTAAGCAAAGAAATCATGCAATCTGTCTTACACCCATGCGGGTCACTAATCCAAGCTGCCTGTAGAGAAATACAAGTGCTGCTGAACCTCAAGAGTAAGTGTTAACAATATCCAAATTTTTAACGGATCCAGCAGCGATATGTGGACATGAGACTTGCTTTTGTCGGCAAATAATGTGTTGCCAAGAATAAATAAAAGATAAGCACGAGCGGCGCGCCTGATTGCCCGATCTGTCCAATCATCGCTCACTTCTTTAAATTTATCAACTAACATAGACAAAGTTAGTTTATATCCAACCCTCTCATTCATTTACATCCTAGCTTCTGCTTTAGTAAGGCGGAGATACTTTGAAACAATACTAACTGCTTGTTCCATTTCGTATGACATACTCTGTACAGGTTTACCTTCGACTGGAATGTGTAATAAACAAGCTACATCATCAAGAGTAATAGTCATCTCACCGAATGGTAAATGGAAGGTATTAGTCTCAGGATACCATCGTTCTACAAAAGCTGATATCAAATTCTTGTTAACACTCTTGTAGCAAGTGCTAACAATTGGAAACAAACCAAAAGAGTCAATAATGGCTTTGAATCTGGTAGCATTATCTAGAATCCTCCACTCTGACCTTCTGTGCATGGTTGACACATGTAAGTGGTGATCGTTCCTACACAAATAATAAACAAAGTAATTCCAAATCTATTATTAAGAATAATGATAGCTGCATACATGGCCTATCTATATCATAGAAGCAACATGAGTATCAAACTCTCTAATCACATCACTGATTCTCGGTCAACCTTTCTCGTTTACATCTTCTTTGGCTTCACCTTCTCCCTCGAGCTCATCATCTGTCCCATCATCAACATCCGTCTTCGAATCATCCTTTATGTCATCTCCATATTCTCCCGATGAGTCTGAACCATCTCCATGTTCATCATCTCCCCCGTCTCCTTCTTCATGTTGCTCCTCATCTTGCCTTACAAAAATCTGAAAGTTAGCTGCGTCTGTCTCGTGCTCCTTGTTCACGTCCGCACTAGTACTTTTGGCCGCTTTCTTCATTCTCCGCTTTCTTTCAGAAGCCGTCATTCGAGTTCGACCCATCTGAAAATAATCAAACGAAAATCCAGTTAGCACCATAATACACATAAGACAACAAATAATGAAGAAGAAAAAAGTTGTTGTTGTTGCTGTTTTCAGCAACAATTACTTATAACCACGTGGATAGCATTATTTCGACGCAGGGTGTCTGCGTGGAAAAAATGGTTACCATGCAGCAAGACCACGGGGAAAAAAATATCATCCATGCAGTTCTCTTGCGTGAAAAAAATGTTTCCACGCCTGACCTATGCGTGGATGGAATTTTTCCCACGCCGAGCCTCTTCGTGGTTGTTATTTTTTCCATGCAGTCTCGGTGCGTGGTACGCTGAAGCCAAAAAAAATCGATTAGAGAGATATATGAAGAAAGTAGCGTATGCATTTCTATTTTCCATATAACATCAAATCAATTATCCCAGGGTTGCAACGCTACTACACAACATTTGCGAACAAACTATAACCCAATTGCCCAAGAAGAAATTCACACGATTTAAAAATAAACCTTAAATTCAACAACGTTCAAACTTACCTTTATTGCTCCGATCTGGTTGAAGCCGTGCGTGATGAGGAGAAGATGTTGAAGCCGCGCGTGATGAGGAGGATTTAAAAATGATTACAGCGTTTGAAAATCACGTGAAGAAGTTGCGCAAGGAGAAGAAAATCGCATGAGGAGTGAATAATATGTCAGGGGCAATTTTGGAAGAAGTAGGGGATACTACGTAAGTTTGGGGGTTTACAATTTTTTTTACGTTTTTGGGAGGGCTATTAATTGTTTGCACAAAAAATGGGCAAACACCTCCAAGTCGTATGATTTAGTTGATTATATGTTGTTTTTAATGATTTGGGTGATTTATGCAAATATATAAAATAGATGGACTAAACTGTAAGTCAAAAGGTAAATTTGGGAACTAAGGTTTTAGAATTCTGGAGTATGAAGGTAAATGTAAAAAGAAAAGAGGAGTTAAAGGGTTGGAGTGTTAAAAAGTAGGTCAAAAGGTGAAACGGTAGGCTCGAATTTGAATTCAGTCGACTGAACGATTATGGTCAGTCGACTGAACCATTTTCCTGAAACTTTCTGTTTCAGATTCAGTCGACTGGATGAATATGGTCAGTCGACTGAACCATTTTCCGAGACTTTCTGTTTCAGATTCAGTTAACTGCCAGTCGACTGAATAAGCAAAAATGCTCTATGTTTAATCATTCAGTCGACTGGTTGCTTTCGATCAGTCGACTGAATCTATAAACATACAGTATACAGCTTCAGTTGATTGATCGAAATTTTCAGTCGACTGACTAAGTATTGCAGCATATTCAGTCATTTTTGTACACAAACAAATAATATATATTATATATTAACACAATGCATATAAAGTAAGGATAAAAATAATTAAAAGATAGACAAAACGTAATTATTTGGAAGAAGAAGTTGATGGAGACTTGGAATTTGTCGGTTTATCCTTCGTCTTCTCTACCTATGGTTGCAGTGGTGACCAACAGTTTCCGTGCTCCCATCAGTTTGGAGAGACAGGCGGAGCTTGAGGCGACCTATCCCATGGATTCCGAGGTGACAATGGTGTAGGTTGATGAACCGCAGAGGAAGATGAACCACAGAATTTCCATCCAATCTGCTCTAGAAAACTCAGACGTCTTGAATTCATTTTCTGTTCATGGTACATCTCACGCTGAAGCGCTATCGATTCCCTCTAGTAATGAAGCAAATCATCAATTTTTTTGTTTGGTTTGAGGAGAACCAAAGAACAGGAAACGTCTTGCTTTCTTTTTCTCGGGTGTATACCCATACGATAATTTGATGGTCTTTGCAGGTTCATGTGTAGGAGTAGGTGTAGGTAGGTTTGATGATGCAGATGATGGTGTTGAAAAATCGATAGATGAGTAAGCTGATCCATTTGATGAATCGTGTGAAGACATTTTGATTTTGAAAGGAGTTTTAGAAGTTTATGTAAGAATAAGACTATGTTTGAGAAAAAAATTCTTTTGATGGAGAAAGGAAAACAGTAAACTGAAATATATATATATATATATAGGAAGAAATGCAGTTAGAAAATGATGGTTCTGCGTGCACACTGAAAAAAAATCAGGGTGAGAATTAAACAAGAGTTCGTGGCCGAAAATTTATCATAAAAGTAGTAAGAAAAAAATGTAAAAGAAGTAGATGTGAAACACTGAATGGTCAAGTGGAAGTGGCATAAGCTTATCAAACCCGAGGGGCAGAGTTCGAGTTCCCAATTTTTTTTTAAAACTAAATTAAATTAATTAGCAATTTTTATAATTCTTTTACAGAAATTATACCTAGTTCTCTTCTTATTCTTATAAAACAATTTTCATTGAGTGGTTTAGTGAAAATATCAGCTAATTGATTTTCAGAATTTACAAATTCCAAATTTATTGTTTCCTTTTCAATATTATCACGAAGAAAATGATGACGAATGTCAATATGTTTAGTTCGTGAGTGATTTACAGGATTTTTAGATAAATTTATTCCACTAGTGTTATCACAATATATTATAGACTTATTTAATTTTATATCAAAATCTTGTAATGTTTGTTGCATGTAGATTACATGAGCACATGCTAAAGCTGCAGATATATACTCTGCTTCACATGTCGATAGTGAAACGCAATTTTGTTTCTTACTAAACCAAGATCTAAGGATCGTCCAATGAAATGACAAGTTCCGCTTGTACTTTTTCTATCTGTTCGACTTCCTCCAAAATCAGTATCACTATATGATACTAATTCAAAAGGACATTCTTTTGGATAAAATAATCCTAAATCTTTGGTTTTGTTAAGATAATGAATTATACGTTTAAATGCTCGCATATGTGATTCTTTAGGATTTGCTTGAAATCGAGCACATAAGCAAACACTCATCATAATGTCAGGTCGAGTAGCAGTTAAGTAAAGTAGTGATCCAATTATACTACGATATAGTTTTTGGTCAACACTCTTACCATTTTCATCTTTTTCAAGATGTATAGTTGTACTCATAGGAGTTGGTTTGGCAGACGTGTTTTTCACACCGAATCATTTAATTAGATTATTACAATAATTTTCTTGATTAAGAAAAATGCCATTTTGCATTTGTTTAATTTGCAATCCGAGAAAATATGATAGTTCTCCCATATGTGACATTTCAAATTCATTTGTCACGATAGTCGAAAATACTTGACATAATTTTTCATTTATTGAAACAAAAATAATATCATAAACAAATATTTGAATAATTAAAATATCTTGTTTAGTTTTCTTAATAAATAATGTTTGATCAACTTTCCCAATCTCAAAACCAGATTCTAGTAGATAGCTTTTAAGTCGGTCATACCAAGCACGAGGTGCTTGTTTTAAACCATATAAAGCTTTCTTAAGTTTATAAACATGGTATGTAAATTTTTCATGAGTAAAAAGAGGAGATTGTTCAACATAAACATTTTCTTTTATAAAACCATTTAGAAAAGCACTTTTAACATCCATTTGATATAATTTATAGTTATGAAAACATGCAAAGGCCAGTAGAATACGTATAGTTTCTAGTCTTGCAAATGGAGCAAACGTTTCTTCATAGTCTATTCCCTCTTCTTGATTATAACCTCGTGCTACTACTCTAGCTTTATTTCTAGTAATGTTACCTTGTTCATCAGCTTTGTTTTTGAAAACCCATTTTGTACCGATGACTGATTGATCACTTAGTCTAGGAACTAATTCTCAAACTTCATTTCTTTCAAATTGATTTAGCTCTTCTTGCACAACTATAATCCAATAGTCATCAATTGAGGCTTCCTTAATATTTTTAGGTTCTATATTAGAGAGAAAAGCTATATGGCCCATTTGATTTAATTGTTGTCTTGTTCTTACATTTGAATTTACTTCTCCAATTATTTTTTGAACAGGGTGATCTCTAAGTATTCTTGGAGGAGATCTTATTACATTATCATTATTAATAGTATTTACATTTTCTAAAGTAACATCAGAATTATTATTTTGAAAAATAATATCATCATCTTCTGAATTATTTGTTAGAATTATATTTGTATTATTTTCCAAATTTGTAATTTTAGAATAAGTTTTGACATTTTCATCAAATGAAACATGAAGAGTTTCTTCGATAACTTTAGTTCTTGTATTAAAAACTCGATAAGCTTTGCTTCTTTTCAAATATCCTATGAATATTCCTTCATCGGATTTTGGATCAAATTTGCCAAGCTGATTTTTAGTGTTAAGTATAAAATATTTTGAACCAAAAACTTTAAAATAAGATATATTTGGTTTTCTATCATTTAAAAGTTCATATGGAGTATGTTTTGTTAATGATCGAATAGAAACACGATTCAAAACATAGCAAGCAGTTGCAACAGCTTCTGCCCAGAAATGCTTAGGTAAAGCGCTTCTATTAATAGAGTTCGTGCACATTCTTGTAATGTTCTTTTTTTCCTTTCTACAACTCCATTTTGTTGTGGTGTTCTAGGAAAGGAGAAATTATGATTAATTCCTTTCTTGTTAAACAAATGTTCAAAAGCTTCATTTTCAAATTCACCACCATGATCACTTCTAATATTTTTAACTTTTAAATTCTTTATATTTTGAATTCTCTTTACAAAAATTTTAAAATTTTCGAAAGTATCACTTTTATGTTTCATAAAAATAGTCCATGTATATCTTGAAAAATCATCTACAATAACAAACACATATCTATTGTGATTAATAGATTGAACTTGAGTAGGTCGGAAAAGGTCCATATGTAATAGTTCAAGTGGTTGTGTTGTAGATGTGATTTTTTTAGATTTAAAAGAAGATTTTGTTAATTTTCCTAACTGACATGCATCACATATATTATCAATTTTGAATTTAATATCAGGTAGTCCTTTAACAAGTTCATTTTTAGCTAATTTATTAATAGTATTAATATTTATACGAAAAAATCTTTTGTGCCATAGCTGAGGATCATTTTCTGTAGCTACTAAACATATATTTGTGTTATGATTCATATTCATATTTAAAATATAAATATTTTTATCTCTTATACCTTCAAAAATTAATTTTTGATTTTTATCAGAGATATTACATTTATTTTCTGAAAAAGATATATTAAAACCTTTATCACATAATTGACTTATACTTAATAAGTTATGTTTTAAGTTTTTAACTAATAAAACATCAGTAATGAGAGGTGAGTTAGGGATACCGTTATTGCTCACATCGCCTTTGCCGATGACATAACCTTTTGAATTATCTCCAAAAGTGACCGATCCTCCATTTGAGTAGACTACGTTTGTTAACATATCTTTATCACCAGTCATGTGTTTTGAGCAACCACTGTCTAGAATCCATTTTCCTCTCTTTTTAAGTGGTACCTGCAAAAAATAAAAATTAAGATGGTACCCACCCTTTTTTTAGGGTCCTAAGAGTTAGGTCTTAGGAAACCAAACCCAAGAAGGTTCATAATTCCATTTATAAATATAATTCTTATTTTTATGAACTGTTTCTATAAATGTTTTGATATGTTTATTCCTAATCAAGTTATTATTTGTTTTTAGGAATCCATATTTTAATAGTTTTAAAATATTTTGAAACTGCTTTCTTTAAATCTTTACTAATTTTGTTTTTAAACTTATTTTTAAGCTTTCTAGATTTTTAGGATTTTTAATTTTCTTCAATCCTAATCCTATTTCATTTGAAGTAGACTGAGAATTTTCTATTATTTTAGAAAGATTTTCTCTTCCTTTATTAAAATTGAAAATATTTTTATTAATATCTTCTAGCTTAGTTTTCAGACTATATTTTTTTAACTTTAATACTTTAGTGTTAGATTTTAAATCTTTAATTTCAACTGATAAAACATCATTTTTATTCTTTCGAATTTTTAATTCCTAAGTTATCATAGAAAGTCGAGAAGCTAAATTAGAATTAGATTCTTGAGATTTTTCAAGTTCTTCGAGAATTTTCTTTTCATCTCTAAGCATACTAATTTCTAATTCAGATCTATTCAGTTTTCCTTGTAACTCCTTATTATGCTTTTTAGTTTGTTTTACAAAATCTACTAGTTATGCATTAAGTTCAACTAAATCTTCAAAGCTTAATTCACTTACATCATCATTTGTAGCCGTGAAGCATACATTTGTTTGCTTTGTGTCACTGTCACTATCGCTTTCTGATGATGAAGAATCTGAATCATCCCATGTTACAGAAAAAGCTTTCTTCTTGAATCTGTTTTCTTGAATTCATTTTTCTTTTTTTCTGGACAATCTTTCTTCATATGACCTTTTTATGACATTCATAACATTCCACGACAGAAGATGATGGTTTATTGCTATTATTGTTACTAGAGTTATTTTTGTAACTCTTTATCTTGTTATTCCTTTTGAATTTCAAAAACTTTTTGAAATTCTTAGCAATGAATGTCATATCTTCTTCATCTGAGTCAGAGTCATCTTGTACTGCTTGAAATGCCAGATTCTTCTTATCCTATGCTTGGACTTTCATTGCCTGCAAATTTGCTTCATATGACATTAGATTTCCTATTAACTCTTCTGGTTTCATAGTAGAAAGATCGTTTGCTTCTTCAATATCTAGAACCTTTCTTTCCCATTCATCCGTTAAAGATTAGGATTTTTGATATTATATCAAAATTAGAAAAAAAATTCTTCTAGTGCCAGTAGTGAATGATATATATCTTGAAATCTAGAGTACATGTCATTTATATTTTCATTTGATTTCATTTTGAAATTTTTAAACTGATTTTTCAACATAGAAATTTTGCTTTGTTTAACTTTGTTAGTTTCTTCATGAGTTACTTTTAGAGTTATCCATATTTCATAAGCGTATGTACACATACTAACTCTATTAAACTCATTTCTATCTAATGCACAAATAACATATTCATTGCTTTTGCATTTGTAGTAGCATCAGTTTTCTGTGCAGCAGTCCAAGTTGAAAAGTCTTCTGTTGGAGTAGTATATTCATTTTGAGTAATGTTCCAAGTTTCAAAACCATTAGATTGCATATATATTCTCATTCCAGTTGACCAGTAATTATAATTCATAGCATTGAATAGTGGAGGTCATGCAGTAGATTGACCTTCAATACAACTAGTGTTAGTGACAATGCTTATGATGTTGTTATTTTCCATATTAACAAAAAAATTATCAAATAACTATGTTACGGTTATAGGATGACCTCCTCCGATACCAAATGAAAGTGACTACATAATGGCTAGCTATCACTTAGGATCGTGTAATATGGAATATATTTAAAATTAAAAGCGGAAAACAGATGATAATAGCAAAGTAAATAAAAATGAGCGCACCAGGAATTTTTATACGTGTTCGAACTTTTCGTTCTATGTCCAGTCCCCGACTTCCCTCTGGAATTTCTCACAATAACCTATCACTTAACCTGGAGGAATAGGTATACAACACTTGAGCAACCGATCAGGATTTTTCCGCCTCTAACAACCGAAAGAGGACTTTACCCGAGTGAACAACCGAACAGAACTTCAACAATTTTAATAAAATTGTTTTGACACTTTGTGTTCTTGATAACACTGATTTGTCTTTGATAGTACAACCTTCCTATAATCTTTTCCTCAAGTATATATGTGTGTGTAAAGATTTAGAAAGGAAAATATCGCTTTGAATCAAAGAATAAGATAATCGATTCAAAGATTCAAGCAATATATGTAAGTTGTGATTGCTTTTCAGAATGCGGAGATAGTAGAGAGTATGATCAAAAAATAATCAGAAAATCGGTGATTTGTGAAGTGAATTTTGTGTGTTTATATAGTAGATAAAGAGATGCAACCATTCACGAAGAGTTCTGATCAAAGGAAGCATACATACCTCTTTATTTTTGAATGTAACTCTTGGCAAATAGAAGTGTCTATTCAGAAAAAATAGCCGTTGAAAGAATTCAGTCGACTGACCCAAAACGACCAGTCAACTGAATGTTCAAAGTTGTGCAAAAACATTGAGTTTCTATGCACCAGTGCAGATTCAGTCGATTGGCCATATACGGTCAGTCGTCTGACTTGACAGTCAAAGCACGGTTCTCATATATTTAAAAAGGTTTAAAACGACTTAACTACTTGAGGATAGATTTTAACATTTCTAAGACTAAAAACTTCAATAGGTTAACATATTATACGCAATTTTGTAGCCTTGTTTCCTTTGTAGTTTGAACAACATAATTCTTTTTCTTTTTATCGCTTATCCATATAGTCTAATTCACTGCTTTGTCATGAATCAAAATATATGATTCAACAGGATGGACAAATGGAAAAAATTAACAAAATCTTCTAAGATTTTGTTAAGATCTTGTGTTCTATGTTTAGGGGGATCATGGGAAGACCGTCTGCATTTAGTCGCGTTTTCATGTAACAACAGTTTTCAGACTAATATTAGGATGACATCGTTTGAAGCTTTGTACGGAAGGCCATGCAAATCTCCCGTATGTTTGTTAGAGACCGAGGATAGGTTGATTCTTGGTCCAGATTTAGTTAGAGAAGCTGCAGAAAAGATTGAGGTCATTCGTGCTAGAATAAAGGAGGCTCGGTCTAGTCAGAAAAGTTATGCAGATGAGAGACGGAAAGATCTAGAGTTCTCATTTGAAGATCAGGTTTTTGTCAAAGTGTCACCGATGAAGGGGTGATTAGATTTGGAAAATCAAGGAAATTGGCACCGAGATTCGTTGGATCTTTTCCTATTGTTGAGAGGATCGAGAAACTCGCATATCAAGTTGAGTTACCGAGCAGTTTGGCTGGAGTCCACGATGTTTTTTTTCATGTTTCTCATCTCAAAATGTGTGTCAGAGACCCAAAGACTGCTATTGCACCAACTGTGCTAGATGACTTAGTAGTAGAATCGGATTTGACTATAGTAAGAAAGTCTATTTGAATTGTTGCGAGAGATTAGAAAATGCTTAGAACCAAGACAGACAGATTAGTCAAAGTCCAGTGGAGCGACGATGACAGAGGCTGTACTTGGGAGATTGAGAGCACGATTAGATATACTTATCCCGACTTATTTGATGGTAACTTTTACCTCTTTGTTTGATTTTTTGTGTACCTTATCGTAATTTTGAGGACGAAATTCTTTAAGGAGAGTAGTCTATAACACCCCTATTTTTTGTAACATTATTTAGGATATTTAATTAGTTAAATAAAATAAAATAATGTGTTGATTAAGGGATTGAGATTTGATTTAATCAAAGTGTAGCCGTTCCATTTAACGTATAAATCAAAATAAGAGTTAAATTGAAATAGAGAAGGGGTAAAATAGGAATGAGGTCACTCCTATATCTCTAAACCCTTGCCCGTGTAACCCCTACACGTCTATTTCATTTTATTAAAAAAAATTAAAACTAAGGTCGGTTATCATTAACAAAGGAAAGAGGAAGAAAATAGAGAAAATCTAAGGGAGAAGCTAATTCGAATTAAATCCATTCACATCTCAATCTCTTTAATCTCTAAAGCTAAGTTGAATAATGTTTACATCTCAAATTTTTATTATTTTTGATTTTAAGATAAATTCTGAATATTTTGCATTGATTTTCCATGTTTTCGAATGATGGAATGATTATATATGCTTGTTGATGAATTATGGTTGTTCATATTGAATTTATGATATGTTTTAAGGTGAAAACCCTATAAAATGACATCTAAAGGCCTTGCGAATTTTTATGAAGATCCTAAATAATATTATAGAGATTGGTTTTAATTTTTAGAATTTTCTCAATAATTTTGTAATTTATATGAATATTCTAGTAAAGAAAATGTTAATTTGGATTAATAATTATTTACGGTTAAATAATAAAAGATTTGGGTCTGAAAATTTTATATGTCAGGAAACATATTTAAAGAGATTTTCTGGAATTTTTGTAGATTTTTCCTAAGTGTTTTAATGGGTATATAAAATTATTTGAGGTATGGGACTTAAAGGTTTTATATAATAAACGAAGGAGAAGGGGCTTTTTGCAAATAATAATTCAAAAGGATTAGTTTCAAAATTGCAGTACTTTTTATTGGTAAAGAAAGAGGCGACCAATCAAAATTAGACACGTGAAGCAGGTTAGGTGAGAAGAACAATTTGCTACATATTTTTCACTGTTTCGATGCTTTTGACACCAAGTTCCGCCTCTTTATCTTCGCTTCCGACACATTCGAACCAATGCACATGGTATTAGGAAACTGGTATGTAGTGAATTGGATGTGGGTGGAAGGTATGAAGTCGAAACTAGGGGATCCAAAGGGGTTGAGACGTTACTTTGTTTTTAAATTAAGAATGTGCCTACTTGCTTTCGACTAAAATAGCTTTCGACTGAGTTGCTTTCAACTCAGTTAGCTTTCGACTGAGTTGCTTTCAACTCAGTTAGCTTTCGACAGGGTTTAACGGATTTAAGGAAATAGTTTCGATTGGGTTGCGCTTTTGTTTTAAATAAATGCTTTCGGGTTTTGACTAAGTTGAAGCCTTTTAACTACCGGTTTATACCATACGACCTAGATGGTTTCGAAAGGGTTGTTTACTTTTTTTTTCTAAAATCTTGGCCACTTCTCCAATGCTTTCGAAAGGGATGGTTTTGACACCATCACTTCTTTACTTAGGATATGGTTTCGAAGCAAACGGTTTTCACTTAAATGTTTTAAAGGCCCTTTTTGTATAATTGAAGTAAAACCCAAATGGTTTCGAAAGAAATAGTTTTAAATAGTTTTGAAATAGATGCTTTCGGCTTTAATGATCCTTTGCTCTACTTGAAGGCATAATCCAAATGATTTCGATCAAGACGAGTTTCAAAGGTTTCGAAGGGGTGAAATTTTAAATGGTTTTGGAAGGTTTCCACATTTTTTAAATTTAACCCAAAGTGCTTTCGAAAGGATTGAGTTTTGACTGTTTCAAAAGGTTTTAATGAATGGTTTCGAAAGGGGTGGTTCCCCAATGTTTCGAAAGGGTTGAAAGGAAGGGTTTTTCCTATGTTTTCGAAAGGAAATATTTAAAGGTTTAAAGGAGGATATCTAATGTTTTGAAGATTTTAGAGAAAAGAAATGAAAGGTTTTTCCAATGTTTTCCAAAGGCAATATGTAATAGTTCCAAATAGATTTTTCAATGGTTTCGAAGGCGTTACCTTCAATGGCTTCGAAAGGGTTGTTTAAAGGTTTTAAACAAAGGTTTTGAATATATTAGATAGGCGATATAGTTTAGGTATTTTCAAGTTAAAAAGGGTTTTAACTTGTTTTGGAAGGATAGCTAATCCTCATAAAAATCCATCAACATCATTTTGAGTAAAGTATATATATATCATGGCAAAATAGCTTAGACTAAAGCTAAGAATATGTTTTCCTTATATAAGTTTGATTTAAAAGGTTAAATAATTTTGAAAAGGTTTTCAAGGAAAAAGATAAAGGGTAGTTAATCCTAAGAAAATGATTCCGATAGTTGGTCCATTTTAATTCGAATAGTTAGTCCAATTTGATTCGGACAGTTTGTCCGGTTTTTGGGCAATCAGCCCAGTTTTATGGACAGATTGTCCTTTTGTTAGCATAACGGACCTTGCTATTATGTTATGGGAAGATAGTCCACTTATTAACTGTTTTATGGACAGGTAGTCCATTTATTAGTGTAAAGGATAATCAGTTTGATTAACCGGTTTGGTTGAAGGAAAGGATTTGCAAAATATATGTTTTAAAGGGGATATTAATGAGGGGAAACTCGTTTCGCTAAGCAGCATGGTCTCACTTAATATCAGTAAATCGAGAGGTAATAGAATTATTCAAATCAGGCTTTATGGCTGGCATGAAGTTTATATTTCCCCTTAAACTCTCGGGTACTCAAAATTGATTTGAGTAGGTTGAGGGTTAAGGTTTTCAGGTTTTAGTCTTTTGGCGAAAAGCTTCCGGAGACGAGCAGGTTGCAGATGGGTAGCTAATTGGGATTTGCAGTTTCATATTTTTTGACTCTGTTGTGTATATTAAGTCAAATATGACTATATTTCTCCGTTCAACGAAGGGGCATCGTCATATGTCACTCTTAGTGTATTTTTGTAATGATTATAATTAATCTTTACATAGGAAACGATATGGGATTATGTAGCTTGGATATGAATTTGTTTTGAAATATAATCAGTAAAATGTTATTTTTGCAAATCTATGATTTTGTTCATATTCAAGTGCTTCTGGTATTATGGATACCATTATCATTACCATATTTTGTCACTAAAATTTAATACTATGGATGATTGTGGCGTCTATAGCGCTTAGCTTTTGGCCTCCAGATACGGGATGTTACATCTTCACCCTTCATTCTTCCCTTATTTGGATTCTTTCCATCTAAGCATTTAACTTTCCATCGAAGTCCTTTGTATACATTCCCTCTCGAGACACGAGTGATATGCATGTTAAAACCCTAAAAACTCTCAAGTGGATTAGCATTCAACAACGCAACGCTGCTTATCTTTTAATGAATGAAAATGTTCATCGGTGCAATCTACTACATCATGAACGTTGTTCATACCACCATTGCACTAATTAGTTCTAGAATGCCTACCCTATCTTTAGCCCCCACTCATGATTGTGGCGGCAATCCCTAAAGGGAAGTGGATGGTCCATCTAGTACGCCAGACATCAATAATCCATCCTCTAGGTCAGTAGAAGAGCCTGCCGTTGGAGAAGTTTGAGAAGAAAGGAATGACAAAGTTGGAATGCCAACGATTTCAGAAGAGAGGATAGGAAAGGAATAAGAGAATGAAAAGAAGAAGAAAAGGAGGAAGAAGAAGAAGAAGAATGAAATGATGTAAGGGACACTGATTATTACGCTAGTTAAGAGGGAGATGAGTCATATGGCGAAATATCTCATAAAGGCATCGAACTTCCTACCTTACCTCATCTGAAACATATAATTATCAAGACTTCCAAGGGTATCATAAAACCAATCATAACTCCATTAGCTAAGGCGACTCCTCCAGCTAGTTCTTTTGACGATATCTTTGGCTCATTGAGAGACTTTGATGTTCTGATTGTCGATCACCTTAAAGTAGGTTCTCTAGGCTTCAACTTCCCGTTTGGGGATATCCTTGCTAAAGGTGGTGAGACTCCATCTTTACTTGCTTCTGAACATGGTCCATAGAGTTCTTAAGAGGGACACTAGCCATTTAAACACTACTAGGATAATAAACACACATCATATGCATTCCCTAAAATTCTAAAATTCCAGAACTTATATGAGTTTATCTCTTGTTTCAGGTACCAGGGGCAGCGATAGATATGGCAATCTTCAATATGGTGTTGGTGAAGAGAGAAAGCATACCCTTGAGCCACCTCGTCCTAGATCTTACTGAGAATGAGAAATTGAGGAAGAAAAAGATGGATGAAAAGGCAAAGAGCGAAGGTCGGAAGAAGACCGTCAAGCTAAAACAGAAGAAAGAAAAGGCAAGCTGAAGAAAGGCAGCCTTATGATCAAAGCATGTGGTATGAGGACTCGCATTATTGTCGTGGCTTCTCTTTCCGCATTAGTCTACTTCGATCTCAACCCAAACTTCCAACACGCTAACAAATTACGGCATCACATTCCCTGACCACTACCGTTCCTCCTTATACCAAAGGAATTATTTCTCATACAACTCCTATTCCAGCTCCATTAACCTACATGCAGGTCGCTTTTCCTGACCTCTACTTAACTGGGGTCATGTTTGACATGAGACATTAAAAATATTCTCAAGGAAGAAGCAGATCAGAAGGTCCATTGGGTCCAGAAGCTCATTCATCAAGGTTATGAATTGAAGAAGCTTTCGTATTCCCCCTCTAAGGTTAACCAAATCAAACAGACAAATATTCAGTCATTTGAATCCAAAATGAGGACTTATGACAGCCGGAGAGATGGGTATAGGGCTAATTTAGAGAAGATGGGAGCAGGGATAGATGCGTCTCTGAAATCCAAGGCTAATACCGACAGGCTGATGGAGGAGATGAGGAGGGACCATAGCAATGAAAAAATTATGCTGAAAGACCTGCTGAAGAATGACATGAAGAGAGCATTGCTTTCAAAATGTAGCTTGTTGAAAAAGACTTAGCCCTCATCGTGAAGGATGAGACTATTCAAGCCAAATACAAAATTATAGAAGATCAGGCAGCTAAAATCTAGAGACTCTTAGTAAAAAAAACAAGCTTAAGGAGAGTTTGCTGTTAGAAAATGCCGAGAAGCTGGATATTAAACTCAACTATATTATCACTTCATATGATCTAAAGGATCTGAAACAGCAAAAGGCCAAAAGGAGAGAGGAACTTAATAACACTCTTTAGAAATTATTTTCCAACGTTATTTAATACAAGAGTCTGAAGTGCTTAGGTAGCGATGATGTCATGATTCTTGCGGATTCTTAGGAAGAAGTTGTACATCGTTCAGAAGCTGTCGACGAAGGCCTCATCAATGAAGAACTTACAGCGAAGTACCTCGACGTTGATGGCATAGTGAAGTTTTTAAAGAGGGAAACACTATTCTAGTTGCCGAGGATGCCACTACTACTAAAGCTGCAGCTGAAGCTCCTACTAACTCAAGTGCATCGGGTCTGGCAGAATCGTCAACTCCTAAATCCAAGGAGCTTGCAGTGGATATTCCTGAAATTAAGAAGGCTAGCTCTAAGGCCACTCAAGTATTTCCAACTTCTATAGCTATCTCGATTAAGCTTTATATTCTCCTCTTCATTGACCAATTGATGCAATCATCACACGAAGATGGGAAGTTTACCTAGTCTCCTACCTAATGTCTAGTCTAGGTAATGCTTTTTCCCTCATTTCTCCGGTACTTGAAGTCCTTCAGTTCTCACTTGAGACTATAACTAATCTCTACTTTTCCGTTTGTGAAGTTACATGTCATCCTTCTATTCCGCCTCCACCACCAGCTACTTAAAGATCGAGCATTGGTGTTATTTTCATCACGTCGACCTCCATCTCCACAAGACTCATCGCTATGATCCTACCTTCTAGTCCCAGACCTAGCCCTGACTGTCAGAAGATAGGGGCCTTGGAAGAACTAGAGGAGGTTTCTTGGTCTATGGGGAAGATATTTTAATTATCAGCACTTTGGACCCGACCAATCCTATGTCGATGGCGGAGAGAATAAAGATGGACACATCTAAGGTAAATTCAAGATAGATTTTGGTACAGAAAAGCATATTGTTCCTGTGCCAACACATTCTTCTATCAAATTTCCCCTGATCAAATTGAAGCCACTCAAAATCAAATCTATTGATGCCCTTACTAGAAAAACCAATGAACTCCTTATTACAACCGAGGGAGAGACCGCCCAGTCCAAAGGCGACTCTTCCGAAGAGGGGAAAACCAAAGGTGGACGAAAGCAAAAGAGGCTACCGGTGGTTCCAGCGGCAAAGGTAGCAACAAGGGTAAGAACAAGTAGGATATTCTTAGGACTTGTTAGCAATATGGCTCTTCTATTGCACATTTTTTTTTCCATTTTGTTGCAAATAGGTCACGTTTGTGGGGGAGCAGCCTCTGCAATTTTTGTATATAAAAGTTGAAGCAATGAAATATCACTTTTCTTTTGTAATCTTTGTTCCATTTACTTTTCGCACTTTTATATTCTATAGTTGCCTATATACAACAACCTACATATATAATATAATTGCGTGTACTATAATTTATCCTTATTATATATGTTTGTTTTCAAGCAGTGCTTTTATTTACTGCTAATATCTACATATAAATAAAATTCCTACAGTTACTTTAGTGACATTCCATTACTTATTCTTGTTTTTAGCTGCCAAAGTGCTCCGTTTGGCTAAACAAAACTATGGTTTTCAATCAACTCTATGGTTGTTCCTGTTTATTTTAGGTCAAGTTTCCTTCGACCATTAATGAGTTATAAATAACCCAAACTCCAAGCTATTCCAATTTCCAAGGAACATTAACTAGAACGTCAATCTCCTAACATTCCTAATCTTACCAATAACCGGACATGACTGGTATTTTCTACATGTTTACGTTGTTAAACCTTGGCACAGCACATCCCGCTAAGCCATGAGTGAAACTGTAACCTTTATGTTGCTTTACCTCATAGTAAGTCCTATTTTTGGGACCCACAATTCCAAATGACAAAGTCCAAGAACCATTCACTGATCTTGCCTATTTTCAAGCATTGTTCAATGATTAATCACATGAGGCAAATTATCTGCTTGCCCCAATCCAACTATACTTTTCCAATCCTGATCCTGGAAAGGATGAGTCCGGTCAGTCCTGTTTCTATTTTTCAACGACTGTCCTCGCTTATTCTCGGCTAAGCGTGTCCCACTAGGCTGCAAGCATAGTCATGAATATCCCAACTGTAGGCCATTTCATATATCCGAGAACTTGTGCCTTTAGATGCCTTTTTTTAGGGATCTACTTTTAGTCCCACCTATCTCTAGGTGATGATTATGAGCACTCATTGACCATCCTTGCTTATCCTTGGCCTAACATATCCTGCCAGGCCCTCAACATGGTCATTAGAAGTACAATCATGCACCAACTTATATCTCCTGAAGCAAATGATTTGATCTCTTATTTTAGGCATTCCTTCTTGACGTTGCCTAACTTCCAACAATGGTCAATACCTAAAGGTTGTGATTGAATTATCTGATCGACTCATGTCCAACCTCCCTGGTCCTGATCTATGACCAAAGGAGCTGGTATTATATTCTGAGTACCTAAGAGCGTCAGATTGAATTATCTGATCAACCCTTGAAATTACACTCCCAAGTCCTGATCTTGGATCAAAGGATTTGTTCCTGACTGTACTGCTAATCGTGTAGCACTAGAAACTTTCTTATAAGAACATGGTTCCACTGGTTCAAAAGCTAACTTTTATTTATAAACTGAAAGCACAGCAAGTCCTTCCTCATTACATTGCCCTAGAATCCTTAGGTGGCTTATTTGCAAAAATAAAATTAAATAAAGTAACAACATACCAAGTCACTATTCCATGTACGTGAAATCGAGATTCCATTGACAGTGGCAAGCATAAAAATACCATCTCCAAGATTTTTCTCAATTGCATAAGGACCTTTCCAATTCGGACCTAGTATCCATGTACCTTTAAGAATCTATTTCAAAACAAGATCCCTTACCTCGAAAGTACAGTTTCGGACATTAGTGTTAAAATGTCATGCCACTCTTTTTTGGTGAGCAACTACCCTTAATTCTGCTTCCTCCCTTTTCTCATCAACCAAGTCGAGGGACTCAAGCAAGAGTTCCTCATTTACATATGGATCATAAAACCTTTTACAATGATAAGGGACCTCCAATTATATCGGGATCATGGCCTCTGATCCATATGCCAAAGCGAACAGCGTATGTCTAGTTGCATAATTGTGGGTTTTCCTATAAGCCCACACAATGTCGGTGAAAGCTTATTAGCCCAGTTGCCTTTATCTTTCATTAACCGTTTCTTTAAGGTAAATTTAATGGTTTTATTCACCGCCTCCACTTGTCCATTCTCTTACTGATCTGCTATCGCTGAAAAGCACTTTTCAATCTTATATCGGTTGCATAAATCTTTAAACTCGGTACTTTCAAACTGAATTTCATTATCTTTTATGATTTTTTAAGGCATTTCGAACCTACGGACGATGTCCTTCTTCATGAAATTGATTTCCTTTTTCTTTGTAATCTTAGTAAGTGGTTTCGCTTTAGCCCACTTTATGAAATAATCCATCACAACTATTGCGTACCTAGCTCCTATTTCGTCGTCGATAGCACACCAATAATATCGATTCCTCAAACTACAAATAGCAACTGGCTGACCATATGTGTAACCCCTGTCGATAGGGCTGTTAATATCTTTGCAAATCTCTAACAACAGTCGCATTGTTTGGTGCAATCAATTGTATCTTGACTTATTGTTGGCCAAAAATATCCATAGCAAGGACTCCTTTTTTCTAGTGTTCGCCTTTAGGTGTGGTCACCACAACTACCTTCATGGATCTCCATGAGGATTTTCTTAGCTTCATCCTTGGTTACACACCTAAGCAAGGGGGTAGAGAATCCTCTTCTATATAGAACTCCTTCTTGTATCATGAACCGTGGTGCTTTTTGAAGGAATATTTTCCATTCGTTACTATTTCTCGGGATAATTCCCTTAAATATATAATCCTTGATAGGAGTCGTCCGCAACTCCTCTTCCTCCACGACATCAATTTGGTCACTACTTTGAGCCATCAATACCTCTACTATAACCAAACCCATCGATATGCCTTCTCGGAACTAGCCAACTTGGCCAATGAATCAACTTTTGCATTCTCCTCTCTAGGGATGTGCGGAATCATATAATGCTCTATATTATCCAATAGTTCTAGTAACTTTGTCAGGTAAGGAGAAAGTCTAGCACCCTTAGCCTGATATTCCTTCCTCACTTGACAAACCACCTACTAGGAATCACTAAATATTTGCTGCGTCCTTATCCTCGATTTCTTTGCTATCCTCAACCTTGCTTTCAAAGCCTTGTACTCAGCCTCGTTGTTAGTTAAGAGAAATTCCAACCATAATGCATAATAAGTCAATCTCCCCTTCAAATTTACAAGCATTACCCTGCACCTGAACTATATTCATATGAAGCTCCATCAATAATAATTTCCATTAAGTGTTACCCTATTGTCCTCCTCGTTACCATCTTATGCGATAAACTCTGCGATAAAGTCTGCCAATGCATGCCCATATATCGCACTCCTCGAATGGTAAGTGATATCATACTAGTTTAATTCAATGTTTCATCTTAGCAATCATCTCAAGGCTTTGGGCTGATCCATTAGCACCTTAATCGAATGAGCTTGGAAATATGACCGTAACTTCCTCGATGCATTTAACAAGTAATAAGCAAGTTTCTCCAACTTTGGGTAATCCTTTTTGTACTAGTGCTACACTTAGTGCATGCAGATACCACCAAATAAATGAATAAGCCATCTCCGTCTAACGACTTGGATAGTGCCGGTGGCGTTCCTATATGCCTAAGTAACTCCTTGAAGGCATTCTAACAATCTTCATTCCATTCAAAATTCTTCTTACCCTTTTTATGGGTATCGAAGAACGGTATGCATTTGTCATTGCCTTTGTGATAAACTGACTCAAAGCAGCAACCATCCCATTTATGCTCTGCACACCTTCATGGTCGGGGCACTCTTGTTCCTTAAGGTGTTAATCTGCTCTAGACTTGCCTCAATGCCCCTTGAGTTCAGGATGAATCCCAAAAAATTCCCCGATGCAACTCCAATTGAGCATTTTAATGGATTAAACTTTATTCTTTACGTCCGTAATACCTCAAACATTTCAGAAAGGTCGTCAATGTGATTCCTTGATAATTGTGACTTCACAAGCATATCATTTATGTATACTTCCATCATTTGTCTGATTTTTTTTGAATATAGAGTTAACCAACCTATGATGCATAGCTCCTACATTCTTCAAACCGAACAACATTACTTGGTAATAGTACAATCCCAAATCGTTATGAACCAGGTGCACTCTTGATCTAGCATATTCATTGGTATCTGGTTATATCGTAAATAAGCATCCATGAATGAGAGCAACTCATGTTTTTCGGTCCCATTTACCAATTGGTCGATCCTAGGTAAGGGAAAGTTATCCTTTGGGCATAATTTATTCAAGTCACAATAGTCAATACATGTCCGTCACTTTCCATTTGATTTCTTGACCAACACCGTGTTTCGATATCAATTTCGGGTATAAAGCATCGCAGGTAAAGCCATTCGCCATCAACTTATCCGCTTCCTCCTTTAATGCAGTGGAATGCTTTGCTTCATCGGTGGAAACCTTGGATCCACATTCAATACGTTACATTCTACTTCAGGCGATATCCTGCACACATCCGAATGCATCCAAGCAAATACGTCCAGATTCCCTTGAAGGAAATTAACTAATCCCTTCCGCAGTCTAGTGTTGAGTTGTGATGAGTTTAAGAGTCTAAGTAAGATCATCCATATCAATCGGAACATTGACCGCCAGTTCAGCTGGTGATTCCTGCACTTCCTCTGACTTCTTCCTGGGATCCATAAACCTATCGAACCTGTTATGGTTCTCATGCCAGGGCTTGAGATTTAGTTGATATGCTTCAGAGTTTTAATGTAGAGAGTCCTCTCTACATTATTATCTTTCTCTCGTCACTTTTCTTCTCTTAGCTCAGCAGTATAACATTCCTTGCCTATGCTTTGGTCTCCTCTTACTGATTCAACACCATTCTTTATGGGGAATTTATCATTAAGCACCAAGAAGCCAATGCTATTCTAAAATCTACTAAGGCCAGTTGGCCTAGAAAGGCATTATACGCTGAATACTCATCTATTGTAACAAACTTTTAGACTTGCACAACCTTGCAGTCTCCATCGCCCAACTCAATCGATAAATCAATCATCCCAACCGGTTGTTTCGACTGGCCAAAAAATCCCAGAATCCTTGATTTACAACATTTAATGTCCTTCATACTGATACTGCATTAGGTCAAATGTCCTTTTAACCAAGAAATTCATTGAGCTTCCATTATCCACCAAAACTTGGCACAGTACATTAGGGCCATCAAGAGCCGAAATCACCATGGGGTTGTAAGCTAGTGCTTCGACTCCATCAGAATCCTTATTCCTAAATACAATGTCATCTGTTACCATCCTTTATTTCTTAGTCGAAGCTCCATCATCTAAGGCAAAACAACTCTCATATGGTGCATGCTTCAATGAGCTATCATACCGTTCCATTTCTTTTCATCTTTCCTTTGTTGGATGAGGTCCTCTTGTTTATGACTAACCTTCCATCAATGCGCCTGGGCCCTTCTCCGCTGGGTCTAGGCTGGTTCCCTTGGGCAACCGGCCTTGGGGTTTAGCATTTTATCCGCCATCTTATGGATCATTGACATATTATTGCATCCTTTTCTTCTTTATCAATTCCTTGTTAAAATCTCTAAGATGTCAGAACTTGTTTATGTTGTGTCCATGAATTTTGTAAAAACGACGTTACTTTATTGAGCGCCTTACCAATTCGGCTACCTCCTTCTTAGGTGGCCTTTTATATCATTCATTTCCCTATATAGCAAGGTATACATTCTCCAATGTGTTGTTTAAAGGCACGTAATCAACCGGCCTCATATTCCTTGGGTTCTTTTTGGATTCGTTCTACATACCACCGAAGCCTTGATTTCTTTTCTTTTGATTATTCAAATTTTCAACATTTATAGCCACTTTATCGAAACTCTCAACGGTTAACATAATTTCCACATTGCTTTGAATAACCACTTTTGACTATCCAACGTCAGCCTTTCTAGTCGCTTGACCTGCTTCTTCCAATCGTAAGAATTGGTTGGCCTTCCAATGGAATTCCACTATAGTCATCATTTGTTTCATCTTGAACCACTTACCAAAGTCCATATTCGGATGTCTGGCTCGGATTAAAGCCATAAACACTAAATCATCTTTCGTATTGTTATCTCTATTACTACAATGTTAAACCTCTCAAAAACCCCTTCAACAATTCCTTAAGTCTTTGAGAAAGGCTCAAAAAGGACATTACATACTTAGGCCAAGCATTGTGGAGCATAAACCGCTCTATAAACATCTTTGCCAACTCATTAAAAATCAATATATGCTTTGGCATGAGCCGAGTGAACCACATCAATGCAACTCCATCTAAAAAGGTAGTAAAACATCATCATCAGACCTCGTCCATTGCCCTAGCATCATCCACATGCCATTCTTATTTAAACAAACGCTACTTGGGATCGGTAATCCTATTACACAATGGCATTATAGGTATCGTAAACTTACTAGGATAATCCTCCATTAGAATATTCTCCGTGAATAGAGTTCTACTTGGCGTGGAACCCCCATCATTCTTTCTCCATTTATTTTCTTCCATGTACTGCTTAGTCATACCATCTATATACTCTTCACCAACACAGTACTTTGATGGTCAACTATTAGGGACTACACTGAGTGTTTGACTCTCTAAAGGTCTTGATTTGTCCACTGACATCTAGTTCTCCAGTCTTTGGGAGAACCACTCTCCAGTTTTTCGTCGACATCAAATTGGCTTTGTTGCAGTTGTCTGAACTCTAGCTCCTTGAACTCCAACATGGGGCTCACAATCATCACCATCATGTTGCGAGTCATCTTATGAACCAGACAAATCCATGGCCTCGGCTCCTCCCCCCCCCCTAAAGTGCGAAAATTCTTTATGGTACCGGGCAGATTCTGCTCGGTGCCAAGTTGAATTCCTTTGGAGAGGATGTTCTAACTTCCTCCAACAACCCCCGCTACACCAGTAGCTTTTTACTTCTTCTTTTGTTTTCCATCTCTTCTGTTCGGACCAGAAATAGACAAGTTCTCTTCCTCAGACCCGGTAGGTGAAATCTCCCTCCTGCTCCTCTTGGTTCTCTACGACTGCTGGGTTAGCAAAGCTATGCTAGCATCCATCTCATCCAATAGAGCCTTCTGATTATCAGCTAACTTCTAACTCGGTACCTACGTCATTTTTTCAAACTCCACTTTGGTAACTATCACTTGAGAAGTAGACGATCCTGGAAATGCATGTTGGTTACTAAACTCTATGCGATGAGAAGCTCCTTCATATGCATCGCCTACTGCTGCAGATGATTTTCTAGATCCCCTGGATGCCATTGATTTCTATTTGCAAATCCTTAAAGTTTCTTAATGAAAATCTTTTGGATCTAACATTTGGATGCTCTAATCCAAACTAGAAAGCTAGAACTATGCTTGACAATCTCCTTTCTTAGTGAAAGCACCAAAATGTTGAGCCAAAAAAGTGGCACAACATCCAAAATCTTGTAGAAATATAGAAATCTAGCAGAAAATAAATGAAAAACATAGGAAACACCAAGATTTTAAAGTGGTTCGACAATCTCGGGCCTACGCCCAGTGTAGTTTTATTGAATTATGGATTGTAAGTCGCTAGAAAAAGGGACTGATAAGTTCTTATAGCCTAGAACAACCAATAATGACTTCCTTAGTGACTAAGGTAAGGAGAGATAGAAGATGAGAACAAAAAAGCCAAAAAAGTACTTTTTCAAATGTCATGTGTTGTATTTATAGGGGAACCGTCAAGTAAAGTTGCTAGATCTTAACATTCTAAGTCTTGTTATGGATTCGAAAAAGAAAAAGGGGAAGACGAAGTCCCAAGAGCTGTAAAAACAACTATGTACCGACTAAAAGCGGTTAGTGTCGACCTATTTTTTGGACGAGGATTCTTTCCTTCTTCCCTCCTTTGGTCTTCCATCTCCGATCCATTAAGTTCCGAGTACTTTTTCCTTAAAAATTGTGTTGTTTTCGAGAGGTTCTAATATTACTTGTACTTGTCTGCGTTCCTTTGGAACTTCCTTAGAGTTGTTCATCTATTCCTTGTGAAATGCACCTCAAGACGACCAAACAAGCCAGCCATCTATGAACCATGGCTTCAGGGGCCCACTAGGGGCTAAAAAAGAGGTCGGTATAGAGAATGGTCCTTAGCTCCAATTGTGTTGCTATCTTGTATATTCCTATGGTCCACCCAAGCATATTCCTAAGTTTATGAATCGTTCTGTCTTTATCTTGTGGTTTGAATTCGTTTGAAAGTCTGCTTGGTTAAAGAGCTAGATAACAATTGATCTGTGGTAAATCTAATCAAAGGAATTATTTTTGAAACCAAACCTTTTGCTGCACTCAATGACTTCCTTGATCCAATGGTCCAATCTACTAGTATAGTCACATACCCATTAATTCCAACTCTCTACTTATACCATGGTGTCTATAAGAATCTTCCTTTCATAACACTTTGGAACTGATGTAAAAAATGGCGTCCATGCCTAAAAATGTCATGAATAGGTCGTAAGGTTAATGTAGCAATAATAGTGTTATCTATACAAATTTAAGCACGGTACATCTCAATGTGTTAGGAATAAATAACAATAATATAGATACATGTGCAGAATATAAAATATCATATATTAGATAAAGAGCTACAACCTTTTCATGTCCCAATCTGGGTACATACATCTAAAAATATAGAATAATTAAGTCATACCTCAAATATTTATATAATCATATCTTTAAAGTTTGACACGTCTGACATGTACTAATAATAAAGGCAAACACGATAAAAAAAAACTTAGTAATATTAGCAGCTCCAATGTGTGTAGATAAAGCCATTAAAAGAAAAGAGGGGGTAAATAGTGTATGTCAAGTGTTTTTGCGGGTAAAACAAAGCGTTGTTATTCTACACAAACAAGCCGGATTATAGTGGTTATTCCACTTGCGTTAGAAAAGAATAGGTGTGAGGATGACGCAGCGTATGAAGCGAATTCGACGATGTAAATCGAATCCGTCCAGCATCTCACACGATTAGCGAAAATAATCGGTGAATCGTTGATAAATCGATGAATTTAAGAATACCGTAAGGTCCAAATCCGTTGATCACGAAGATACCGGACTTTAGCGATCTTCGACACGTTGATCGCACACGATAGCGTGAGAGAAGATCTTCAATTCTTCGAACATTGATCAAGCGCACTTGATTCCGTGAATTGACTTCAACAATCGTTTATTCGAGCGCACTCGAATATCCGAAAGTGGAGATAAGAGATAACACTCAACTACTGGTTTTAATGGAGGCACAAAGCACGAACCAAATTTTTATTCCAAATTCAACCACCTTTACAAATGATTCACACATCAATATTTATAGGGACAATACAACACACACGACTTAACCAAACCGACCTACGACCTATATTACAACGACTTACTCAATTACAGTACACGAGTAACGACCTAAGTAACTACGTACATAAGCATCTTCACGCGACTTAACAATCGCACGTGACCTAACATCCTTCACGCGACTTAACAATCTTCACGCGAGCTAAGAAACTTCATACGAACTAAGAGAAGTACGACAAAGGGAGCTTCGCGACCTACTGGGAGGATTTGCGATCTCGCGACCTAGGATATGCTATTTCGCGACCTAGGGCTTTGACGCGGTGGGTAGTAGGTCGCTTGCGAGATGAAAGATGGCTCGCGACCTGAGGCGGAACGACCTAGGATGCTGGAGTCCGACTTTGGAATTCGCGACTTTGGGATAGGTTGGAGCCGGTGATGTGGATCCAGATCCAGCGACATAGGCTTAGGTCGGAGATCATTAGGTCGTAGCGCGATGTGATTTAGGTCGTTGGGCTTCGGTATGTCGTTGTTTGGTGGAGATAGGTCGGCGAACGACTTAGCGTAGGTCGTGGAGCGACCTAGGTGCAATAACTGCCTAAAGGTGAGGTTTTCTGCTCAAATTCTTCGATACCCTGCATCAGAGGAACATACGCCTTAAAAACTAGGAAGTGGAGCAAAGGAAAAAAAAGAAACTAAAAAAATTGTCAACCCTAGTGCAAAGACTATACCATGAAAACTGATAAATAATCCAGAAGTAGTCATCTGGGCAACTTACTTCAACAATACAAGAACAATGAAAATGACCTTAGCTCTCCATCTAGATGAAGAGTTGAGGACATTAATAATTTTAAGCCTGGTGACATTGTGCCCGATGGAATTTAAAATCAAAGGCCAAGTTGCTCACTGGCTAGGGCTTTATTAGTGAAGATCCTATCATTTCTTTCTTGCCAAATCATAGTTGTAATAGTCTTCAGTAAAATAAGTAACACATCGGTATCATCATTCTTCTTTCTTGTTTGATTGAAGATCCATTACATTGTAGCACAACATTCAATTATCGAAAACTGTAACCCCTCATCTCAAGTAATTTCTTCCATTGCTGTAGAATCACGTCATATTCCAAAAAAAAAAAAAAAAAAAAAAAAATGGTTTATAGTTTCAACTTGGTTACTGCACATACAGCAGTCGACATTTGTAACGTAACCTCTAGTCATAAGCTTATCTTGAGTAAGGCAAGCATTATTAACTATCTTACACAACATAAGATTATGTTTTTCGGTGCTAAATCTATTCCAAATTCTCCTTTTGCATTGATCGGATTTAGGATGCTTAGCGTTAATTAAAATTTTGTAAACTAATGCTATTGTGTGAGGGTTGTGTGCAGTACCCCAACCCAGATCGGTACTAAGCTTAGGATATGGCTTTTCGGTAATTTTTTCCATAACCGTCTGACAGAGATATTACTTAAGGAAGGAAGAACAATTTTGTTATAGTGGACATATCAACTAGCCTTTGCATATTGAGGAATCCAAGTATTCATTTTTTGGGTATATGTAAGCATAACGTTGAGAATAAGAATATCCATAGCCTATGGGGTGTGCCAGAATAGATATTTACTCAAATGGTCCACATTGTGTCTAATATGTGACAGTAAAGTAGATCGTAGATTAAGTAAGGATTTAAAATGCCAACTGCAGTGTTTAGGATTAGCATAGTCTAGAAATTCTTGTTCCTGAGATAATGTTTAGTCATCCATTGAGTCCAAAGACAGGGTTGATTAGACAACAACGTGTTTAGATGCTTAAAAGCTGATGCTACGTTCCATGTCCTTAAGTTAAGGATTCCAAGACCTCCCTTAGAACTTGGTATGTTTATCTTCTTAAGTTCTACAGGTACAGGCTTCTTGGGGTAGCAGTTCCCAGACCACATAAAGTGATTAAGGGCTTTATTTAGCACTGAAATGAGTTACTTTGGAAGAATAAACATTCTGGAGAAGTATGTTGTCATGGCTGTAGTAACTGAGATAATTATGGTAAGTCTATCAGCCTGTGATAATAAGTATGTGGGCCATCTCTCTTATTTCTTAGTGCTAGCCTCAAACATATAGGAAGAGATTGATTCAAGTAATTCTGCTGCTAGTCAGCGGAATACCCAAGTAAACTGAGTTAGGAGGCGTAAAAGCAAGAGTAGACTAGGCGGTAATGTTGTTACTTTCTTTAGAATTTTTGTAACAACCCAATTTTTAAGTAGTAATTAATTAACATCAATAACATAGATTTATTTAATTAAATTGGAATTTGATGGTTTATTTCATATTGGTTTTGTAATTATTTAATAAAAGGATTTAAATTGTGAAAATAAAATAATTGAATCTAAATAAGTTAAAATTGTGAAAACATTATTTTATAAAAGTGATATAATTGAAAAAAAAAATTAGTTCGGAAAGGAAATGATTTTTAATGGAATTTTCATTTATTTAAATAGGTAAAATTTTGTTTTAGTAAAGTTCATATATCAATTCAAATTTACATATTTTCAAGAAAGCCAAGCCCATCAAATTCAAGCCCAAGTGCTCTAGAACTATCCTCCTCCACTTTATAATTCTTACAACTCTTCTTCCATAAGCAAACGAATAAACCTCCTCACCTTGATAATTAAAAATAAAATCAAGAAAATTAAAGATAAATTCTCAAATTCAAATATGTGATTTACTGTTTCATTTAGCTTCCATGGCTCGGGTGATGTTTGGCGCGACACCATGTTTGGGGGTGCACTTGTATATTAGGTATGAAGCAGAGGAAGGAGAAGACGCAGTGTCAGGTGAAAATTTTCCTAACAAGATCTATGTTAATCAGATGAATATATATACATTAGCGTGTTTGAACTGCTCTTATAACTGAATATCATGCTTGTTTCAATTGAGATGAAATCAAAAGATAAAAATAAATAAAAAGAAAAGCTCAGCCTGGAGCTTTGCAGCTCCAGGCTATCACCGACCGATGGATCGGTTAATGATGACCGGTGCACTGGTTGTGACATCTCCAGCCGTGTGTGTTTGCTTATGTGTGCATATGTGTGATTATTTTGTGTGTGGTTGCGTGTGTGCAGTATTCATTTGTGCACCTTCTGTTTTAACTAGCCCTGAGAAATGTTTTACTGAACTAACTTTTGTTGCTTCTCTACTTCATTCGTAATTTAAAATATGCAACCATGTGTCTCATGCTCAACTGTCAGTAGGTAAGTTTTTGTGTCTTCTTCTTTTTCTTCTTCATCGTTTACTTTTTCTGCTACCCTGTATTGTTGTGCTTCTCTTTGAGTTCAACTTGGTTAGTTTATCGTATAGTGTTTTTTTTTAAGAATTGCTGCTGCTTCCGATTATGCTGCGTCTCAAGGTGTCTTGTATTACTTTTGCTCTTCCATGTTTTACATATGTTAATATATGAGTGTGTGCAGAGCCGGCTCGGACCTTTGGGTTGCCCAAGGCAACAAGACAATATTGTTGCCTTTTAACATAAAAAACAAAAAAATTCCTTGAGTTTACGTAGTAAACAAAAATTATGGTATACTGCTAATATATTTCAATAATAAGTACCCCTCTCGCTAAAGATAAATATGTGTTCTTATATAACAAAGAAGCCACAAATCAAGGGGAAATTAAAAAAAATACACGACATGTAGCATATATACTGCAATAATAAAGGTAACATGTCATCATTCGGATATTGTTGTTTCACTGACATAGGGAGAAATCACTGAATCAAAATAATTTTTTTTGTTTAAGACACCATGGAGATGCACATATGAGTATGAAATGTGTTATAACTAATTCATCTTTTCAAATATGTATATATATGCAGATTCTTTTCATATATGTATATATTTTCAAATTCCTTTCATATTACAAATCTTTCAATTTTAATTCAATTTGTAATAAATTGCGTTAACAATAATGAATGACTGAATGTAGACAATGTATCACCATTTCAAAAAATCGACTGAATGTAGAAAACTTATCGCCATTTCAAAAAATCGTTAAGTTCGTAAACATAAGCTAGACTAATTTTTTTAGAGATTAAATGACATAATAATCAACGTCAAAATTTACATTTGTATCACCTATAGTATATACTATATACTAACATTCTTAACAAATAAAAAACTTGTATGCATTATTTTTGACATTAGAAAAAATATGCAGGAGGATTAAAAAAAACCTAAAATATTGATCAAATGAATCAAATCAACCAATTAAATTATCTAATCACTCAAACAGCAAGTCGAGAAGATTAATGGCAAAAGAAGGAAATGGGGACATGATCGCGTAATTAGCAGCAAAAAAAACTAATCAATTAGTGTAAAAATGGCAGTGCTATAAAAGTATTCATCAAATTTAATGATAAAGGTAGTGAAATTGGAATAACTGACGGGTGATGGTGCACTGACGTGCATGTTGCGTTGATGGTCATGGACAGGGGATGCAAAAGTTGATTGCAGTGAAATTGCAACTGCTTATAGGTGGAGAGTAATTAGAGCATGAGTGTGTTTAGGGTTTTAGCAAACCTTTTTTTCTTGTTTTCTAACTGTTGGGTTACCCCACTGTGGGGGGTTGCCCTAGGCATATGCCTATTAGGTCTAGCCCATCAACCGGCCCTGAGTGTGTGCATTTCTTTGATACTCTTGACTTATTATCATATATATATTAGTGTACTGAACCCAGTGTCGTAATGTGTTTCCCTGCTTTAAACCTAGTAACTCCATTATTTTAACTATTGCAGAACTATTGCGACTATGTATTTTTAAATCATAGTTTTTCTACCACTTGCGTTTGTGAACGTGTGCAACTTTATAAATATGCAAGCTTAAGTAATCTATGATTAAAATATATACATATAACTACATTTAAAATTAATTAAATTAAATATACTTGAATTCATACACACGCACATACTTATTAACAATGATACATACATAAATGTGAATATAAGTTTAATAAACTAATAAAATTAATTTACTTTATTATTCAGAAGATCATTAATTGTCATTTTATAGAAGAGTGAAATTTAATATGTATATATAATTCAGGTTTTAAAGATATATTTTTCATGAATGGATTAACTAATTTTAGATGTTTTGATAATTATTTAAAACAATATTTAGTTGTTAATAATTAAGGAATAAATGTTATGTATAATATTCACTTTTATAAATTATTATTAGATACTAAATGAAAGGAAGAGGTTTTCCAATGTTATTAGTGAAAGTTTAATTATTGATTAATTGTATAAAAGATTAGGAAACTATTTATTTATGTTTATTTCTAAGTAATTATTTTCTTATAAAAGGTATCTATGCTAGTATAATAAATATGATAAATTGATTTAGACGATTTAAAATTATTTATAAATAATATTTGATTATCGAGATTATTAAATAATCAATGTTTGTAATGTTTTGGGTTTCGTAATCTATTTTGGGATATCAAATGAAAGAATAGGGATTTTCTAAAGCCCTTTGTATATACTAAATTATTATTTTATTTTATAAAAGAATGAGAATTAGTTATTTATTTTATACAATATCTTGTATCCAAGTTTAGTTAATTATTTGATTGATCCAAAATTATATATTTGTTATTTATTTTCCAATTCTATGTATTAATTTTGTTATCTAAAATTATATATGTGAATGTTTTACTGTTATATATATATATATATATATATATATTGATTTGTTTATTTACATTTATTTGAATAATATATTTTTAATTAGTTTTGAGTTGTTGATTTCTCATCTTCTATATTCTGATATTGATGACATAAGTGATTCACAGTTGATTTGGATTAGACTAAAGTTTTAATATGATACGGTGATGACATCGTTGATATGTTTATATTGTATTTAATTCTATGCGATCAGAAATATGAGTAAAAACGGGTTATAATACCATTTGGGATGAGGCATTTGGTAATATTTCTTCAGTCATGCTTTGGATTCATTATATAGAATATCGAATATTGAGTGTAATTTATAAGCAGTGAATAAAAGTTTGAGTATCATGTGGTGGTACGGGACGTTGTTATAATATTTATTCGGTTATTCATTATAAGTAGATGATACTCACATGATGGAAATATAGTGGATAGTGTGAGGTGATACGTAGTGATATATGGCTATGTTTCTATAGTTAGTGGGACTAAGGGTCTATATGTATTGGTTCTATATACCACTAATGCGATGTACTCTTGATTATGCTTGTTGGAAAGGACCAGAAGGCCAGTATCCACCGTGGAGGCCTGATCGTAGGGTCGCACCCCAAATCCATGACACCTTATATATATATATTTGTGTGTGTGTATGTATATATATTTGTGTATGTATGTATGTATATGTATGTATGTATGTAGCTTAATTATATAGCTTAATGCTTCAGCTTTGTGCTACCCGTATGCATGCATTAGCCTCTTGTGTCGCTAGGCCAGCAGTCTCTTATCTGTAGGGGCATTTATAGTGTCATGAAATAAGTTCCTCGCGCTGGCTAGCACACCAGTGGATATGTATCACAATGGCTGAGAGGTAACTGAAGACTAAAGAACTTAGTGTCTCTTGAGCTTGTTTAGTGCAATCTATCTCCCTTTTGGTACTGATATAGTAATGGATTAGTATATACAATTGATATGCCTCGCTGTAGTATATTGATATGGGCTAGGTGCCACATATTATTATATATATGGCTCTACTTGGGACTTTAGGTCTGTTGTATAGTTATTTCCTATCATGAAGATTTCAGATAGATATTATATAAGAAGATGATATTATACCTATGATACATATGCAATGTATAGTGGATTCTCAGTATTTGATAAGAAGCCTAATTATACTTTGTGATATCTCATATATTTATATTTCTATGTTTAATGATAATTTCTGGATATGTATGATTCACCCATTTATGTTGACTCTATGAAATCTGATTTGATGTATTTCTATATGGGCGATGACATCTTTTGATATCAAAGTTGGATGTACCTTGTGGATTTGAGTATTTATGAGATGTGGTGCCATGATGGTTGTTTATGGTATTATATATATATATACATATATATATATATATTTCAAAGATACATTTTCAAACTTACATACATATATGGATGCACAGTCTGATGATATGAGTATCTCTGATCATGTTATCCTATTGTTATTCTTATTATTTTCTATTTATATTATGCTACCCTATTTGGGTCATTTGATTAGAAATAGTCTGACCTATGTGTTATTTTTGTAATACTCGGGTCATCCCGAGATATTTCAGGTACAAGGACCACATTACCAGCTTGTGTTTTATTGGGCTTAGAGAAGATTTATGTTAGGACTTTTGTATGATTCTTATATGGAATTAATTCATTGTATGTATATATATATATATATATATATATGAAATTGAGTTGTATATCGATAGTTCATCATTTTATATGGAGATCTTTTGTATTTATACAAATTTTTATGTTATATATTTTACGTTATTGCTGCGATTAAATATGTATGCTCTATGATGTGTCATATATTATGTATTGTTCTGTCCTGAAGGTACACGTGTTTATTGCTTTATACCGATACTGTGTACGTATAAATGAATTGCTTATTTGAAGTTTTAGTATGTACCGGTGTTAGTCTAAGAATATATATATATATATAGACACACACACACACGTATGTACCCCACATAGCCTCATTCTCCGTATTTCTAATAGTATAACTCTATAATGCTCTTAGATAGTATGGGTATAGAGGTAGAGTGCTTACATTTGGTATCAGAGTAGGTTCAGAATAATACATCATATATCAGAGACATGAGTCGAGACCTTAGATGAGACTTAGAGGCCCTGACCCTTGAGAGTGTTGCGTAATATTCTATATTATATAAATATACAGGATGATTACTAGGGTACCCATCAGTGGACTTATTTGTGATTTTACAAATATAAGTATTTAAATATATAGTGATATTTGTGTTTTTGATTTTGGATGGTTTAATATTGTATTGTGGTATTTTGTGTGATATTTTAATTGAGTTTTGATTTGATTTGATCAGAGTGCGCAGTGGAGAATTCATTTATTTGTTTTCGTTGAATGCATTTATTTTGGTCTCTTTAGTTTGTTGGATATTTGAAGTTGTTAGAGTTGAATTTAATTTTGTGAATTATGTGTAAATATTAAGGTTGTGAAATGAATTTAAGAATTGATTTATATATATGATAAATACGAATGTTTGTCTATTGACATAAAATATTTCAAAGTTATTAATTATGTGATAGAAGTGAGATTTAACACAAACAAATACTGATTATATTATTAAATGATTTTGGAAGTTAAGTGAACGTTATAATTTGAAATCTTTTAGAAAGTATATATTATAAGTAGTATTAAATGAGGATATGAAAATAAGTTATTGAAATTCCGTTGAAACCAATATATTAAATAATTTGTGAAAGTAACACTTGTATAATTTTGAGAAGTAAAATTGTGTCAACTTATCAATTGACCGTGTTAACAATTTTGGTCGGCACGAGGGACGTCAAAGTATCAATAGAGACTCCTAAATACTAGAACAAGGCATGTGGACACAACATTTTGGAAAGTTATGTACACGTTTCCAGTGAGTTTGTGAATTTGGAGAATATTATATAAATAATTCAGTGTATTTTAAGTAACGATTGCAGCCATTTTATATTAGCACATAGCTGTGATCACCGGCGATGCAATACTAATTATGTAATAAATATTGTAGCCAATTGATATTAGCAATCACTATGATAGAGGGCGAGGCAACATCACTTTATTTTATAGTATTTGATATAATTTGAAATGTAAAAGTGTGTGAGAATTTTGGGATTTTAAAGTTTAAAAATATATATATAATTTGAAGATTTATTTTTTGAATTTGCTAATGAACGTATATAATTTTTGGTGAATTTTGAGGTAATTTAAAACTACTCTCCCATATATCAGTTTGAAAGGTGAATTAAATATTTATAAAATTAATATAAGTGTTTGTAAATTACTATTTAAAGATAATTTTAGTTAAATAGAATGTTCTGAAATTATGAAATAAAAATTTGAGTTTTAATGAGAATTTTATTGATAAAATTTTGGAATAATATTAAAATAATTTATAGTTATTTAAAAGAAATATGAGTTCAAATTGTGGTTGAATTAGAATGAAATGAATTTTGGAAACACACACACATATATGATATTTGAAAAGGAAATTATTTAAATAAAGAGTTTTGTAAATTTGTAAAGTAAATTTAGTCTAAGCGGATTGTATAGATTCTCCCTTATGGAAAATTGCAAGGACATAATTTTCTAAAGTGGGGTAGTATATGATAACCCAATTTTTAAGTAGTAATTAATTAATGTTAATGATAAAAATTTATTTAGTTAAATTGAAATTTAATGGTTTATTTGATATTGGTTTTGTAATTATTTAATAAAAGGACTTAAATTGTGAAAATAAAATAATTAAATTTTAATAAGTTGAAACTGTAAAAATATTATTTTATAAAAGTGATATAATTGAAATAGAATATTAGTTTGGAAAGGAAATAATTTTAAATGGAATTTGTATTTATTTAAATAGGTAGAATTTTGTTTTATCAACAAGAGAGAGTAAAATACATATATGATTTTGTTTTATATATTTTCAAGAAAGCCAAGTCCATCAAATTCAAGCCGAAGTCTTGCTCTAAAACTATCCTCCTCCACTTTATAATTCTCGCAACTCTTCCTCTATTAAAAATACTTCTTCTTCCAGAAGAAAATGAATAAACTTCCTCATCTTGATAATTAAAAATAAATTTAAAAAAATTATGATATATTCTCAAATTCAAATATGAGATTTACTATTTCATTTAGCATCTATGGCTCAAGTTATGTTTGGCGCAGTGCTATTTTTGAAGGTGTGTTTGTATATTAGGTATGAAGTAGAGGAAGGAGAAGACGTGAGTGTCAGGTGAGAATTTTCCTCACAAGATATATGTTAATAAGATGAATATATACATATATACGCACTAGTGTGTAATCTGCTCTTATAATTGAATATCATGTTTGTTTCAATTATGATGAAATCAAAAGAAAAAATAAATAAATAAAAAGCTTGGCTTGGAGCTTAGCAGCTCCAGGCTATCACTGTCCGGTGGACTGGTCAGCGATGATCGGTGGACCAATCAGTGATGATGGTGCCCCAATGGTAGCATCTCCAACTGCACGTATTTTCTTATGTATGTGTATGTGTGATTATTTTTTGTATGGTTTTATGTTTGCAATATTTTCTTGTGAACCTTCTGTTTTAATTAGCCCCGAGCATTTTTACTAGAATAACTTTTGATGCTCCTCTACTTTATTTAAATTATAATATGCAACTCTATGTCTCATCCTCAACCGTCAGTAGGTAAGTTTTTGTGTCTTCCTCGTTTTCTTCTTCATCATTTACTTTTGCTACTACCCTATATTACTATGCTTCTCTTTGAGTTCAACTTGGTTATTTTATCATATTAAGTTTTTTTAAAGAACTGTTGCTACTTCCTATTTCACTGCGTCTCAAGGTGTCTTGCGTTACATTGGCTCTTCCATGTTTTACATGTGTTAATATATGAGTGTCCGCAATTCTTCGAATCTCTTGACTTATTACTATGTGTGTGTGTGTGTGTGTATTATTTTACTGAGCTCAGTGTCACAATATATTTTCCTACTTTTAATATTAGTAACTCCATTATTTTTACTATTGCAAAACTATTGTAACTATGTATTTTACAGTAAATTATGGTGTTTCCACCACTTGCATTTGTAATGTGTGCAACTTTATAAATGGGCAAGCTTAAGTAATCTATGATCAAACTATATATATATACATTTAAAATCAACTAAATTAAATATACTTGAATTCAAATATATATATATATGTGTGTGTGTGTGTGTGTGTATATATGTGTGTGTGTGTGTATGGGGTTATTAGCAATGATACATACTTAAATGTGAATATAAGTTTAATAAACTAATAAGATTAATTTACTTGTATTATTTATAAGATCATTAATTGTCACTTTATAGAAGAGTGAAATTTTAGTATGTATATATACTTCAAGTTTTAAAGATATATTTATTATGAATAGATCAACTAATGTTAGATGTTTTGATAATTATTTAAAATAGTGTCATAACTTATTTACAGTGTTTAGTTGTTAATAATTTATAAATAAATGTTATCATATTCGATTTTATAAATTATTATTGTTCACTAAAAAGGAAGGAAGCGGTTTTCTAATGTTATTAGTGAAAGTTTATTTACTGATTAATTATATAACAGATTAGGAAACTATTTATTTATTGTTTATTTTTAAGTTATTATTTTCTTATACAAGATGTTTATGCTAGTATAAATATGATAAATTGATTTAGGTGATATACAATTATTTATAAATAATATTTGATTATTGAAATTTTAAAATAATCAATATTTGCAATGTTTGAGTTTGTAATCTATTTTGGGTTATCAAATGAAAGAAAAGAGATTTTATAAATACTAAATTATTATTTTATTTTACAAAAGATTGAGAATTAGTTATTTATTGTAAATAATATCTTATATCCAAGTTTGGTTAATTATCCAATTAATTCTAAATTACATGTTTGTTATTTATTTTCCAATTCTATGTATTAATTTCGTTATCTAAAATTATATATGTGATTGTTTTACTGTTATATATATGTATATATATATATATATTGATTTGTTTATTTACATTTATTTGAATAATGTTTTTTATATTAGTTTTGAGTTGTCAATTTCTCATCTTCTCTATTTTGATATTGATGACATGAATGATTCACAGTTGATTTGGATTAGACTGAGGTTTTAATATGATACGGCGATGACATCTTTGATATGATTTTATTGTATTTAATTCTATGTGATGTGAAATGTGAGTAAACAGAGTTATAATACCGTTTGGGATTGGGCATTCCGTAATATCTCTCTAGTTATTCTTTGGACTCGTTATACAGAATGCAGAATAGTTTGAGTGTAATTTATAAGTAGTGAATATCATGCAGTGGTATGAGATGCTGTTGTGATATTTATTCGGTTATTCATTGTAAATGAATGCCACTTATATGACAGGAATAAAGTGGATAGTGTGAGATGATACATAGTGATATATGGCTACATTCCTATAGTTACTGAGACTCTGAGTCTATATGCATTGGTTCTATATGCCACTATTATGATGTACTCCTAGTTTTATTTGTTGAAGAGGACCAGATGGCTAGTATCCACCCTAGCGACATGATCGTGGTGTCGCACCCGAAATCCTTGACACCTTATATATATAGGGCAGTTGTAGTGTTACCTATTAGGGCATCTTACCCGTTGTGTCACTAAGCTTGCAGTCTGTTGCATATTGTGGCATTTGTAGTGTCATGACTTATGGTCCTCGCATTGACGAGCACTCCGGTGGATATGTGTCATGATGACTGAGAAGCAACTAAAGATTGTAGAGACTTAGTGTCTCTTGAGTTTGTTTAATGCTATCAATCTCCCTTTTGGTACTGACAGAGTAGTGGATTAACATGTACAACTGATACGCCTCGCTATAATATTGATGTGGGCCAGGTGCCACATATTATTATATATCTGGCTCTATTTGGGACTTCAGGTCTGTTGTACAGTCAATTCCCATCGTGATGTTTTCAGATAGATGTTATATGAGAAGATGACATTATGCATGTGATACATATCCAATACATAGTGGATTCTTAGTGTTTGATAGGCAACCTATCCTAATTTTATATGTATTGATGATTTTATTGAGATTGACAGATATTTAGGCAATGCTTCGTGCCAGCCTAACTATACTTGGTGATATCTCATATATTGATACTTTTGGATATAATGATTATTTCTGAATATGTTTGATTCACCCATTAGTTTTGACTTTGTGATTTCTGTTTGATGTATTTCTATATGATTGATGACACCTTTTGATATCGGAATTGGATGTGTCTTGTGGATTTGAGTATTTATGAGATGTTATGCCTTGATGGCTGTTTATAGTATTGTGTGTGTGTATTTCAGAGATATATTTCTAAACTTACATGCATATATGGATGTACAGTCTAATGACTTGAGTATCTCTGATTATGTTATCGGATTACTATTATTATTATTTTCTATTTACATTGTGTTACCCTATTTGGGATATTTGGTTAGACATGTTCTGACCTGTGTGTTATTTTATATTACTTAGGTCAGTACGAGACATTTTAGGTACAGGGACGACATGAGTAACTTGTGTTTTATTGGACTTAGAGGAGATTTACGTTAGGATGGCATTAATTCGTTATACATATATATGATATTGAGTTGTATATTCATCATTTTATATGGAGATGTTTTACATTTGTATGAATTTTTATGTTATGTATTATATGTTACCATTGCGATTGACCTCTATGTGATCAGTGGTATGTCATATATTATGTATTGGTCTATCATATAGGTACACATATTTATTGTTTTGTATCAATACTATGTACGTATAAATGAATTATTCATTTGAAATTTTAATACGTACCAATGTTAGTTCAAGGGAATATACACGTGTGTACCTCCGTATTATCCAACGGTATTACTTTGTAATAATCTTAAATAGTATGGGCATAGAGATGAGGTGTGTACATCAAAGCTTGCTAATATAAAGTGAGATTTTTCTTTTTTACTAGTTCGCTCAGTTTTTTCCTTTAGGGTAGCCAAGCACTGCAGAATAGCAGTGACGGATCCTTCGTCTAGTTTGGAGAACATAATCGCATCATCAACAAAAACGAGGCTTATGATTTGAGGGATTTTTCACATAGATGTAGTTTAAGAGCTTTGGAACTAGCCTATCTAGGAAACTGCTGAAAAATCCCATCACTATAATAAAAGGTTAGGAAGAGATATGGTCTCCTTACCCCAAACCATGTTTCGTACCGAAAGCCAAAGACCTGTCCATTAAGCACTACTGAATATTTTGGTATGGAAATACATGTGTTTATCCATGCTAACATTAGGATAGGGAACCTCATTCCGCCCAGAATAGCAATGATAGAGTTCCATTATAGGCTGTCAAAAGCCTTTTGTATGTCTAACTTCATCATGCATCTAGGAGAGATATGTTTATTGTTGTATCCTTTAGAATCACATGTGTCGACGGTATATTGTTAGTAATATTTCTATTGAAAAGGAAGGTAGTCTAATCTGGAGAAATGATTTTAGCAAGTATTAGTTTCATCCTAGATGCAAGAATCTTAGTAATGGTTTTGCATGTGATAGAGCTACAAGAGATTGGTCTGAAGTGACTAACATCAATAGGGTTTTAATTTTTGGAATCATTGCTAGGTTGGTAGATGATGCAGCAGAAATAACAAACTTGACGTGCTAATAATGTTTGATACAAATTGACGCAAACTTTCTTCCCCACGAAATGAATTCGTGTCAAGTAACCTGGTAGAACGATAAATGCCCAAATCCGTTGATCTCTCGAGATACCGGATTCTAGCTATGTTCAACACGTTGATCGCGCAAGATTCTGCGTTAGAAGATCTATGATTCTTCGACGTTGATCTCGCGTACGAGATTCCGTGAATCGGCTTCAAATTCGTTGATTTGAGCGCACTCGAATATCCGAAGATGGAAGAAGAAGGAGATCACACTCAACTTCAACAAAAGTGGCAAAAAGCACACAATTTTTTTTATTCAAAATCAACCAACTTTACAAATGACACAACACGCCTATTTATAGGGATTACAACACAGCATACACGACCTAACACAGGTGCGCGCGACCTAACACATACAACTGCACGTGACATAACCATAGATGACCTACGACTCAACGACCTACGACTTACACAGTATGCGACTTACAACATAACAGTATAACAACATAACAACATATCACGTATCACCATATGCGACTTAACAACAGCACGACATAGAACTTAACCTATACAAGCGACATAAGAAAATCACAACACAACAGCAATACGACATATCGACTTGAGCGACCTAAGTAGATAACACATCTTCAGGAACGACCTAAGCTTTAGCGACATAAGAAAATATGCGCCTCAAGTGAATCAGCGGCTTAAGACAATCAGCGACTTAGAAGAAACCCTGCTTCAGCGACATAAGCTTCATGCGACCTAAGGAATGCTGCTTATGTGAATCAGCGACTTAAGACAATCAGCGACTTAAGGAGTCAAATGACTTAAGAAATGCGGCATTCAGTGAGCGACTTAAGGCTATGTCGCTAGATCGTTATCTTATAAGCTGGTTGGGTCGTTGGGTCGCGGCATAGGTGAGAACGCGGCATAAGAGGACCGTTGGGTCGTTTCATAGGTGATTGGGTCGCTGGCGACATAAAGTAACTCGTAGATGTTAGGTCGCGACTCACTAGGTCGTGACTTGTGGTGATATTAGGTCGCAACTAACTAGGTCGTGGTTCGTAGTGCTGGTGCGCTGCATCATCCTCCCTTGGTTGAAAGAAATTCGTCCCCGAATCCACACTTTCCTCTTCTTTGACATACTCATTCTCATGATATGGAATCAAGTGTTTGACGTTGAAAACGTCAGCAGTATGGATATGATCCGGCAATCTTAACTGATAAGCATTCTCATTAATCTTCTTTATGATCTCCAAAGGACCAATATTTCTCACAACTAATTTGTTGTAAGCACCAATAGGAAATCGATCTTTAGTCAACACTGCATATACAAAATTGCCTTCTTTGAATTCAACATTTCGCCGTTTACTATCTGCGGATTGCTTATGTTTCTCATTCGCCTTAAGCAATCGCTCTTGCACAACCTTGTGGCATTCTTGCAATTCATTCACCAAATCACTAGCTCGTTTGATCACTCCTTTCTATTGTGGTATTATAGATAAATTCAATGGTCCCTTCGGAATTGTTGAATAAACAACCTGGAATGGACTGAAACTAGTGGTACGATTAATTGCATGGTTGTGTGCAAACTCAGCTTGACACAGCTTGGAATCCCAACTCTTTAAATTATCATTCACGAGGCATCTCAATAGATTATCCAGGGATCTGTTCACAACTTCTGTCTGTCCATCCGTCTGTGGATGATAAACACTACTAAATTTCAGCTTTGTCCCGACCATTCTCCATAGACTCGTCCAAAAATGACTCAGAAAACGAGTGTCTCTATCTGATACAATAGATTCAGGCAACCCATGTAGACGATAGGTCTCTCTGAAGTATAACTGTGCAACATTGACTACATCTGCCGTCTTCTTGCATGCGATAAAATGTACCATTTTTGAAAAACGATCAACCACCATAGAATCATTGCCACGTTGCGTTATCGGCAAACCCAATACAAAGTCCATACTAACATCCACCCATGGCTTAGTAGGTATAGGCAACGACAAATATAAACCTGCTTTTGTCGCGGTCCCCTTTGAAACTTGATAAATAAGGCACCTCTGAACAAACTTTTCAACTTCTTTTCTCATTGACGGCCAAAGATAAGACTGTGAGATCAACTGCATAGTACGATCGCGGCCCATGTGTCCTTCTTCATGCAATTCTTTGATAATTTTCATTCGTAAAATGCAATCCGGAATACACAACTGATTTCCCCTGAACAGAAAACCTTCAACTAGCATATATCCATCCATGCTTCCCTGCTTGACTTTGTCTAAGATCTTGGAAAATAAGAATCTGATGTAAGCAACTCTGGAAGTAAGTCAAAACCCATCACCTCTACTCGCATGCTTGTTAGTAAACTACTCCTCCTACTCAATGCATCAGCAACGCGATTAGTTACTCCAGATTTGTGCTTTACGACGAATGTAAATTGCTGCAAATAAGCTATCCACGATGCATGCCTAGCTGCAATTTTATTCTGCCCTTGCAAATGTTTCAATGCTTCATGGTCCGTATACAAAACAAATTCTTTGTGGAACAAGTAATGTCTCCAATGCTTCATAGCCTGCACAATAGCATAAAACTCCACATCATAAGTATTGTATCTCATCTTTTCTTTAGAAAGTTTTTCACTGAAATAAGCAATTGGACGACCCTTCTGACTCAACACTCCTCCAATTCCAACTTTCGATGCATCCGTATGTAACTCAAATAACAACTGAAAATCTGGCAACACTAGAATCAGTGCTGAGGTTAAAAGTTCCTTGATTTGTTCAAAAGCAAATCCTGCCTCTTCCGTTTATGAAAACTTCTTTCCCTTCATACAACCAGCAACAGGAGCCATCACACTACGAAACTGTGGTATAAATCTTCGGTAAAATGAAGCTAACCCATGAAAACTTCTGACTTCTGTTATAGTTTTGGGCTGTGGCCAATTTCTGATTGCGGCAACTTTACTCTGGTCCACTTGTATTCCCTCCTTGGACACGACATATCCCAGAAATAAAACACTTGGCGTCATGAACACGCATTTCTTCGTCGCTGCATAGAATTGTTCTTGACGAAGAATAGTTAACATCTTTCGCAAGTGTTGAATATGCTCCTCTGTGCTTGCACTATAGATCAAGATATCATCAAAGTAAACATCAACAAACTTCCCAATGTACGGTCTGAAAATTTGATTCATCACCTCATGAATGTACTTGGTGCATTAGATAGACCAAACGGCATAACCAGCCATTCATATAATCCTTCTCGAGTCTTGAATGCTGTCTTCCATTCATCACCTGGTCTAATGCAAACTGATGATAACCACTTTTAAGATCAATCTTCGAAAAGATTACAGACCCGCTAAGTTTATCCAATAGATCATCAAGTCTTGGCATAGGAAATCTGTATCTGATAGTTATTTTGTTGAACGCCCTGCTATCCGTACATATCCTCCATGAACCATCTTTCTTCGGCACTAACAAAGTTGGTACAACACAAGGACTGAGACTTTCTCGAACACGCCCTTGCTCAAGCAACTCCTCAACCTGTCTCCTCAACTCTTCATGCTCTTTCGGACTCATGCGATAATGTGGCCTATGCGGTAAAACAACACCTAGCACTAGATCAATCTGATGTTGTATGTCCCTCAATGGCGGTAACTCCTTTGGCAATTCCGCAGGAATAACATCCTCAAATTCATTCAACACCGGTCTAACCTCCGTAGGAATTTCAAGAGCTTCGCTTGTTTCATACCCAATCAACATAAACAATTCAGCACTATCTTTCACTTCTTCTACAAACTCTCTTGAAGATAATAGGCTAGTTGATTTCATCTTCCTTTCTGACTTGCTTTCACTTTGTTCACGCTTCTTAGGAACCAAAGTAATTTAAGTACCATCAAACATGAAACTGTAGCTGTTGGTGCGACCATTATGTTGTACAGCTCGATCATACTGCCACGGTCTTCCCAATAATAAATGACATACATCCATGTTAACAACATCGCACCATATATCATCTTTATACTTCTTCCCAATAGAAAATGTAACAAAAGCTCGTCTTTCCACTGTAACTTCTCCACCTTTCTTTAGCCATGCCAGTTTATAAGATCTAGGATGCTTTTCAGTCTTCAACCCTAACTTCGTAACGGCTTCTTCAGAAATAATGTTATCACAGCTTCCCGCATCAATAACAAATCGACAAACCTTCCGCAAGATAGTACATGTAGACTGAAAAATATTGCTTCTCAGCCAACTAGAATCATTCTCATGCTTTGGCACTAGACAAGACCTTCTTATCATCAAGTTACATCCTTCATCTTCTGACACAACTTCTTCATCTTCATCAAACTTCGATGGTTGAGAATAGTCAACTTCAGCTTCCTCATTCTCATACTCACATTCTTCTGCAACTAATGCTCTCTTCTTTGGCTTTGTGCATTCATTGCTTTTATGGACAAACTTCTGACAATTATAGCACTTGATACTGTTGTTGACCTTTGCTTTAGCGGCTTCATTGACAATTGGTTTACTGACTGCCTTGGAAACATTAGCACTGCTACTAGCAACCTTATTTTGATTGTTAGAACTTGTAAACACACCACCTCCTCGTCTTCCTTGTTTCTTCCAAGCTAAGGCTTTTTGATGTGCTTCAGAAACAGACATTGGATTAAACATATTCACCATGTCTTGAATTTGCATTCGTAACCCTCCAATATATCTAGCCGTTAGTTGTTCCTCTGTCTCCATAATATCACTCCTTGCAATCAACTGATAGAATTCATCAGCATAATCATTCACCGTCCTCGTCTCTTGTCTCAAATTCTGCAAACGTTGATACATAAGAGATTGATAATTGTACGACAAGAAAGTTGCTTTCATCATCTTTCTCATCTTCTCCCAAGTGACAACTTTTGACTTTCCCATTCTCTCTCGAGTTAGTTTAGTTTGTTGCCACCAAGCCATAGTTCTTCCCCTTAGTCTTGTAGCAACTAACCGAACTCTGCGATTCTCAGGCACTTCCTTGAATTCCAAAATTTCTTCAACATTTGACAACCAATCAAGAAATTTTTCTGCTTGCATACCACCTTTGAATTCTGGAATTTCCATCCTCATACCTGATTCCCATTTACGGTCATTTTCTGAATCAAGATAGTGATTTCGCACTTGGCCTCGATCTCGATAATGAATACTTCCTCTATCACCATATTCTTCAAAATCACATGTACTTCGATATCGATCTCGACCATCTACATCTCTACGATCATACATATCCCTTCTACCATGTCTTTCAGCATCACGATATAGATCATTGTCAAACTCACGTTGAGTTCTTCTCTCTTCATTTCGATATTCATGGTGTTCTTGCCTTATTGAAACTGATAATTCTCTTCTATCTCGATGAGATTGGGGTGACATTCTCCTTTGTTTCGAAACCGATGGTGAAACCCTGTTTGTACTATGGTTCGAAACTGGTGAAGTTCTCCTTTGATTGTGATTCATATCATTCATCATCTTTTCTAACTTTGCAATACCTTCATTGAAATTTTCATTGATACGCTGCTCCATCTGCTCAGCTTCTTGTCTTCGATACAAATCTTCAACATTCTGAAAACGATTAGCACGTCTCGAAGGCATGATCTTCAAACAATCTCGGTTCTTTGACTTAGCTCCGATCTAACTTCTTTTAACTTGCTTGGCTTTGACTTAGCTCGGCTCTGAACTAACTTTAACTTGGCTCTCGGTTTTGATATGAAGTGCACGGCTTTGAACTGATATGTCTCGGATCTGAATTGACTTGACTTGATCTTAGTGGCCTTGATCTTATTTAGCTCTGATACTAAACTGACGCAGCGGAAATAACAAACTTGACGTGCTAATAATGTTTGAAACAAATTAACGCAAACTTTCTTCCTCATGAAATGAATTCGTGTCAAGTAACCTGGTAGAACGATAAATGCCCAAATCCGTTGATCTCTCGAGATACCGGATTCTAGCTATCTTCAACACGTTGATCGCGTACGATTCCGCGTTAGAAGATCTACGATTCTTCGACGTTGATTTCACGCACGAGATTCCGTAAATCGGCTTCAAATTCATTGATTCGAGCGCACTCGAATATCCGAAGATGGAAGAAGAAGGAGATCACACTCAACTTCAACAAAAGTGGCAAAAAGCACACAAACAAATTTTATTCAAAATCAACCAACTTTACAAGTCACACAACACCCCTATTTATAGGGATTACGACACAGCATACACGACCTAACACAGGTGCGCGCGACCTAACACATACAATTGCACGCGACATAACCATAGACGACCTACGACTCAACGACCTACGACTTACACAGTATGCGACTTACAACATAACAGCATAACAACATAACAACATAACAACATATCACGTATCACCATACGCGACTTAACAACAGCACGACATACAACTTAACCTATACAAGCGACATAAGAAAATCACAACACAACAGCAATACGACATATCGACTTGAGCAACCTAAGTAGATAACACATCTTCAGGAATGACCTAAGCTTTAGCGACATAAGGTTTAGCGACATAAGAAAATATGCGACTTAAGTGAATCAGCGGCTTAAGACAATCAGCGACTTAGAAGAAACCCTGCTTCAGCGACATAAGCTTCATGCAACCTAAGGAATGCGGCTTAAGTGAATCAGCGACTTAAGACAATCAGCGACTTAAGGGGTCAAACGACTTAAGAAATGCGGCATTCAGTGAGCGACTTAAGGCTATGTCGCTAGATCGTTATCTTATAAGGTGGTTGGGTCGTTGGGTCGCGGCATTGGTGAGAACGCGGCATAAGATGACCGTTGGGTCGTTTCATAGGTGATTGGGTCGCTGACGACATAAAGTAACTCGCAGATGTTAGGTCGTGATTCACTAGGTCGTGACTTGTGGTGATGTTAGGTCGCAACTCACTAGGTCGTGGTTCGTAGTGCTGGTGCGCTGCATCAGTAGAGCTTATTCCTTCAAGTAGGGAGTTAGTATTAAAGAAGTGATGTATAACATTGAGGAAATACGGAGCAATGATGACCTACGTTTGTTTAAAAAATGTGACTTAAACCAATCAGGTCCTTCTAAACTAATAGAATTCAAGATGAAAAGTGCATATTTTATTTCATGATTAGTCACCTTAATAGATAATGAAGTTGCTTCAGGTACTGTAATGGTAGGGAGACTGGCTTTAGAATGGTTGAAAGTGATGTCGAAGTATTGGAGCAAGGCTTCATGGATTCTTTTTTGGTCAGTTTGTGTGCATCCACGCATGTCATTAATTGTATTTATGTGAGATTTAGCATGCGTTGATTTGAGAGCTCTATGGAAGAATTCAGAGTTCCAGTCTCCTTTGAAGTAGAAGTCTTTTCCTAGATTTTGTTTTATTATTTCTAATTCATCTTGTAAGGCATTGTATAGTTGAGTGCTTATTTTGTGCTCCGTAATAAAGATTGTGACATTGTCGTGGTTAACAATCATTTCCGGTTGTGTTTTCTCAAACAGAACCCTTGGATCATTAGAGAGTCTGTTGCCATTTCCAAATGTGAGTTTTTTCCATCTCTTTAAAGCCACTTTCGTAATTTTCAATTTTGCCGATGGATTTACATAGGATTACAGTGAACAATATGATCCCATCCTTGTAAAACAGTATCATAAAAAGTATGTTACTTAGTCCAAATATTAAAATTTTAAAGGTGGATGAATTTTCATAGGTTTCTTGTGGAAGGAGATGATAATGGGGCTGCGATCAGATAAAACCGGTGGAGGAACGAAGGTGGATAAGGTAGGCCATAAGGGAAAGCCTAAATATTAGCAAAGGCGTGATCTAATTACAGAAGGTGTGTTTGCATATCTTTCTTTTGTTATTGCAAGTGTATAGTGTGCCACTGTTATTAATGTCATATAGTGTAGCCTAGTAAAGCATTTGACCGAGAGGGGTAATGTCAGAGAGAGAAAGTTATTTGCCACCATATTTATGAGAGGCACGATGCATATAGTTGTAATCTCCAAGACAAGGCTAAGGAAAATTATTTGGATGCAAAGTAGGCGTGTAATCAAGAAGAAGTTATCTCTCCTTTTTATTATCGAAAGCACTAACAAAGGTGATGTATAATAGGGTATTGGTGGTGCAATGTATAGTTCGAAGGTGGATGTGTGGATGGTAGACAATAAGTAGTGACCTTATATAACCAATGTACGTCCATAAGGATAGCTATTCAAATTGTCCGTATATAGCCATAGAGGGTTTATAAAGTTCATTAGTTTTTTGTGATATGATGATATAGTTTAGTTTCAAGAACAGCCAACATTTCAATATTGTGCATATGTATCAATGATTTTATTTCCTTTTGCTTGATTTGTAAATGTACTCCCATAATGCTCCATGGAGCGATTGTGTCAGTCGTTGATGCTTTTTTTTGCCTTGCCATTGGAGTAGACCTTTTTTTGCGTACTAGATTGGCGTGAGGGGAGATAAGTAGTTTGGGATGTAGTTTCTTTGAAAAGGAGTTTGAGTTCATTCTCATCACCACTTTCAAAACCTGCTTTGGTCAGGAGGTCATTCTTGTTCATAAATTTCTTTTTCTTTTTAGGTTTGATGATAGTGGAGTTACTCAGTTTTTGTGTAGCGGTAGACTCATCAAGCAAGGTAGTTAGTGGATGGATGTTGGTAGGTGAAGTGGGATATAAGATGTTAGTAGTAGAAAAGGAGGTGGAATTGGTAAACTTATATGGTTGTAGGTTGCAATCAGAGAGCATGGTGTTAATGGTGGAAGACATATATTAGAGTAATCATCACTGTGCATAGAACTGAATTTTTTGAAGGCAGGGACATAGGTTAACAAATAGAGGGTGTGGTAGGGATAAGAGAAATTTTAGCAGGAATGATAAGAGGAGGGGTGTTGGGTGGTGGAACATTCACAGAAACGAAGGAGAGTTAGCTTCTTCAACAAGGTTAAGTAAAGGCGAGGATTGTTATTTTCGTGTAGTTTAGCATCAGTGGGTGGTGTTAATTTAGAATAGTTCTGATTAGGTTAATGAATATGCAGCGTGTTTACTTTGTTGATACAGACTAACGCACCGTTATTCTGCTAATTTTCTGGCGAGGGGTGCAAATGAGTTGCATGGGAAGCATATGCATGTGCATGATCTAGTGCTACCTCATTGTGAAATGTGTCAAAAGAAGTATTGTTGGGGAGACAGAGTAATAAATGGGATGAGGTGGTTAAAGGTATGTTATAATAATGGGGGACATGGGTAGGAATAGGGCTCAAAAATGGTGATTGGTTAGGTTGAGTTATGGCATGCAAATCTCTTTCATTATCAACGCCAATATTTTTGAAGCTACTTCATTAGTATTACCTATTTTTAAGATGTATTTTTTTCCTCCATTTATATATTGGTTTTCTAACCATTTTGCCTGCAACATTTGTCACACTAGCATTATGCACTTCTACTTGTATCCTCTACCTTTAGTTCTTGGTACTCAATATTAGCACATTTTTCAGTGTTATGATCGAACGATTTGCATTTAACCCAAATTCTCGGTTTCTAATCATAGATAAATTCAACCATTGTGATATAATCTCCTTTCCCACATTGAGTATAATTTGATATTATCTCAGGTAATCTCTACTAAACATTTACCATATTCAAAGCATGCTAGTTTCTCCATTGCCTCATTCCGCATATTAGTCTACCTAATTGGTAAGCAATCCAGTTTATACCCAATAAAGTCCAGGTTGTTAGAGGAATTTGTGAAATGGAACCCAAATTGGCACTCTCTTTATTGTTTAGTGAATATTACCAAAGGAAGGTTTCTATGTGGTTAGCATAAACTACTTGCTTCTTATAAAAAGTGAATTAAGCTCTAGTACTTTTTTCCTATATTCATCACAAGTAAATTCGAAAAAGAGGTTGAGAGAACCTGAGTTTACTTTGTAAGAACCCTTCAATTTCCAAACATTATTGTGGCGATTGATAATAGCGGTTTAAGAGAGATTACCATCCAAAAAGAATCCCACTAGATGGTCTTACCAATATGTGATACCAGCTTGCTTTACTTCATTCAGTATAGTAAGTGGACTACCTTGATAAGATAAGTTAAAAGTGGGAATGAACTTGCCAGCATTTCTAGGTTTACTATAGAATGGTGAAACAAAAGGAGAAGGAGATGAAGTGAGCAGAGGTATCACAGGAGAGATGGTGGAAGTGGGCAAGTGGAAAGTGGCAAGATTATGGATCAGGAGGATCAGGTGGAAGTAGAGAGGGAAGTGGTGGTACGGGTGAGGGAAAAGGTAGGACATGTGGATAGTTGGAATATTGAGAAGTGTCCGTGCTACTGTAGATAGTTGGAGGATATGGTGGTGGGACGTTAATAGTAAGTGGTGACAGGATGGAAGTAGTAAGGTGGGCATGTGAGGGAGAGAGGGGAAGGACATGAGTAAGCATTGGAGGGATGGTGGAAGCCGTGAAAAGTCGAAAAGATGAATATAGTGCATAAACGATGAAAAGTAAAAAAGATGAATACGATGTATAAGTATATGTGAAATATTATTTAAATGTAATTGCAAATTTTAAATTAACTACTTGAAAGAGTAATAAAATCAGAACACGAGTATATGATATATAATAAATGCAGAATAATGTAAAAGTAGAGAGTATAAGACACTACAAATTTTTATATTGGTTTGGATATACAATCCTACATCTAGTTCTATACCCCTTTACATAAATTCAATATCACTTCTTGCTTTTTACTAGTGGCACGAACATCTTTATAATCTTGAAGTTCCATGGATGGTAAGATGAATCTTTCTTGTTGATTTTCCATTGGTTGTAAGAAACCATTTCTTTACAATAGTAAAGTAGCGACTAGTAGATGTATCTTCAATAAAAAATATTACAGATTCGGTACAATGATCCTATGGACCTCCAATAGAAATATACCGTTGAAATTGATGAGGAATATGATTACATTATTAAGATTGATGGAGAATTCAAAACTCTGAACTTTTTTATTTTTGCAAGTCCTTGAAGAATTGTGTGTGGATTTGTAAAGAAAGTGGAAGTGTATTAAGAAGTTTTTCTCACAAAGGTATAAGAATGTAAGAGTAAGAGAGAAGTGAGAAACTAATAAAAAAAATTATTTTCTTGACCTCCTTAAATAAAATATGAAAGGATGAATCTATTGGTATAGAGTTAGCACCAAAATCCTTTCATTGGAATTAGAAAAACAAAATTACAATCACTATATCGACATAGATCAAAGGGGTACGTCAACATACAGAGTTTAATTTTGGTTTCTTTATTTATATTCAAATAGAGTTTTCCATGCTTGAGAATTCAAAATGTAAGGTTATTTAAAGATGTTTGTAGATGAATTGTTGTTAATGAAAGGAAAATTTTAGAAGATATTTCTATGGGGTCTTTAACAAACATTTAAAGACTTAAATAGACTTATAGAATACTTCTTGAGTCATTATATTTAAACCGCCTGTGTTCCATTTCTCTTAAATTACACAAATTTAATTTTCTTGATTCCATTCTTCATAAATGTATTTCATTTGCTTGCTTTTTTCTTTGAGCATCATTTTTATCTTTATATATTATCTCCATGATATATTTAAAATTCCGCATAGCTTGAAGAAAAGTTAGTAGTAATATTTATATAGTTGTCATCAAAATTAGTACTTAGGGTATTAAGAATCCAACACCTTCTGATGATGAAAACCATATAAATGTATCTTTGTTAAAGCTAGCCAGTTTTTGTAGTGGCTCGTATGTATATTATTGATCAACTAGAATATTTAAGCTATAGGAGTAGAGCTGAGTTGCTCTAGCTACTAAAAAATACAAGTTCATCCCTCCTCGGAAGAGGAGGTGTCACTACCCACATCAGATCGATTATCTCCTATAACGTCTATGTACTTAGAAAAGAGTGAGCAAGGTCAGGACATATTTTGCAGAACCAGTAAAGTAGATAGAACCCTATCCCAAGAGCTATCTTCTAATAAAAGCCGGTTCCTCATTTCCTAAAATAAGGGCATGACCTTATACTTAGTAATATATGCATCTATTTTCTCTATTCTAAGAGGAATATAAAATAAAAACATCTACGGACTATATCGCATCTCAATAGCATTATGTTCCTAAGTTTAGTTATGATAGATCCAGAAGATAGGCGATCTCAGGCAAATAGAGAGATCTTTCACTATAGTGTTATGAGTAAATGATGGCATGGTTAGCAACATAACGAAGAGGATCGAGTGTTTCAATCGACTCTTGAACTAGAGAGACCATAACAAAGTTGATAGGGATTAACAAACTTTCATGTGCCTCAATGGCTATGTTTGGGGACCCACCGTTTAGCAGGTTGGTGGTGAAGGAATTTTGGATGGAATAGGTGACAATGACAACTCAGATTTTGGCAAAAATAATGAAGGGTCATTCTTGCATGATGGAGCAATACGTCCAAAGGAGTGACAGGTAGTGCATATATTTAGCTTCCAACTATAACTTACATACACAATTGCCACTTAACCCTCAACGGGTCTAACACGTAATTTTGTTGGACGAGGTTAACTAGAGTGATCTCGGTTAGTTACTTGGCATAAACAAGCCTTCACCTAGCCACAATGTTTGCATCAAAACATTCCAATTCATCAACTAGATTTGCTAACCAATTGAACTCTGTCATGACTAGAGAACAGATAGAATATTTGAGAATGAGCCCAAACTGGAATGAAAGGACATGTTCCTTGGCTAAGTCAACCGATGGGTTCCACGGAGCGATGATAAAGAGCTTGCCCTCAATGAAGAATTGCTTGGATTCAAATATACACAATCTCTCTTCTGAGACAGAGAATTTAAAGTAGCATGGAGTTATCAAAATGAACTTTAAGCCCGCTATTATTTGACATTTTATCCAAGCAACATTTCAATAGAATTGGATCACAAAATGATGAAGGAATTGATTCTAGACTTAAAGATAGTACCATACGAGGTTAGAAGGGAATAAGGGAAATTTTGGCAAAGTCCATGGATGGGACGATACTGATCCATCAGAAAGTAATTTTTTTCCACTGAGCTCTTGCTTAATGGATATCTAAGCTATGTTGAATAAAAAGATGTTTTGGGCATGGGGATGGATCGATACCTATTCATCAAATAGATCCTAAAGCATGAGGCCTAAGCATTTTTAGAGAAAAGTACAAGTTTTGGACCAAGATCATGGATCAGTACCAATCAACGAATGGATCGGTACCAATCCATCAAGCCAGAGGAATTGGTCTAGAGTTGACCCGATCTCTTTCATAATATTCTAGATATCCTTAAGTGACGATTTCAAAAAAAAAAATCAAACGAATTTATAGGGTTAGAATCCAATTCAGCTATAAATTACAACCTTCTTCAATATGAAAGGAATTTTGGATCTATTATCAAATTTTGCTAAGGGAGAGGCTACCATTTTTATAACTAAATATTGAATCTCAAAAATCAATTGTACATTTGGTTACTGTAGCAAAAAGTAATTACTAAAAATAACAAAGTGGACGCATGCCAGTAATTTGTCGAACAACTATAAAATCGCTTATGTTCTTCCTACTTTTCTCCTTGAAGTTCTTACATTTTTCATTTCATTACTTCTATTCTATCCGTTGGAGGTCCAAAAATAAGGATAACACCCACCTTTAAGCTTTCACACAGGCACACGCCATTCCTGCACAAGATTTTATGGGGGAAAGGGTGAAGTCTTAAAGGAATCCAACTAGGCAAAATTTCCAAAATTCAATATCGGCATTAATTACTTATTAGGAATGGATCATAAAACTATTCCCTTCAGCGACCTCAAACTTTTGCAGGGAATAATCCCAAGCATTTTAAAGGATCATGGAGAAGAGGAAATCCCACTTAGGTGGAGGTGGCAAATGATCCTCACTATCCATTAAGTGCATAACCATGATCTAGGCTAAAGTTATCGAGGCATTTGCTCAAACATTAATATGTCATGACAAAGAATTTTCCAAACTACAACTATTTTCGAATCCACCACTATCATGCATAGTATGCTCGTAACCAGCGTTCGTAACATGCTACCTAATCTGCAAAATTAAAAAGAACATGCCAGCATAATATATCTCGTATAGGAGAAACAACAAGAAGGTCAATAGTAAAATTGCACTCCTTGATAGGATGCTATAAACCTAAAGGGTTTAGGCATGGGGTTTCCCAGAGCCATGTCTAGAGGAGAGAATGGGAAAATTTGAGATGCAAGGAGAAGGATCTCATCTTACAGATCACGGAAATAAGGAGATTCATCATCTTGATCGAGAAAACGAAGTTTTGCAGATAAACACAGACCTAAAAGGAAAAAGCTTAAGATGGAGGTGCAAAAGATGCTAGGAGATTGAGAAAACAAGATGGATTTGGTAAAAGGAACCCAAGATGGATCAGTATCGATACTTATGGACTGGCGAAGGTTGGCTGGATCGAGGATTTATATCGTCTTATGATCAATTAGCAAATAATATTTTAAACCATTTTAGAGTTCACTATGTACAATTGAAGGATGCAATGTTAGTAGCAAACATCAATCTGATAAATGGAGAATCATTAAAGAGTTACTTGGAATGATTCAATGCAGTGGTGATGGAGGTGAAAAATCCATGAGATGATGCGGTGTTGTTGGCAATAGTTGGTGGAGTGGATAGTGAATCGGACTTTGGAAGGTGGTTAATGATGAAAAAGCTGATCAGATTGAAGGAATTTCATACAAAAGAAAACTAATTTACATGCTTGGAAGAGGCAGGGATGGAGAAGGTGTTAAATGGGAGCATTATGTTAGACCGATCAGTGTGGTGAATAGTAATGAAGCTTTTGAAGGATGGTAACATCGGGAGTAATGGTGGTAATAATAAATGGAAGAATAACATCAATACCGGAGGAAAGAAGCAAGACCCTATGAAACATTTCCATTTTAAACTGGATGGAAAATACACAGCATTGAATGACTCTTTGGAGAACATTTACCTTACGACTCAAGATACTGTAAGATATAAGAAGCATGCACCGAGCAAGGCTATGGATGAGGAGAAATGCTCAAGGAAGTATTATAGACTCCAAGAAACTCATAGACACAACACCAATAAGTGTAGGAACTTGAAGGAAGCGATAGAGGAGTTGATTATGATGAAGTAAATTCGACAGTATTTAAGCCACCCGCAGGAGTATCGTAACAACCCGCACCTTAATAGGACCAAATTTCAACTAAATCAGAACCCAAGTCCAATAAGATACAGATCGTTGATTTTAGTAGCCTATAATGAACATAAGTATATCAGAGTTAGTAAAATATAATAGGACATATATGCTGACTAAGACTACTATCTCGAAGTCAATATTATTCCTTTAGTATTTGATTGTCTTGCCAGCGTCGAGCATGAATGAGAAGGCTTCACCATCAACAGTTTCCATCTTGCAGCAATAGCCCATCCATCTAAATCTATCATATGGGTGGTAATAAGGAGGGTTTCAGAACATAGCTCTGGTGATTGAAAAATTACATACTTTATCCATAACACTAATTTAGGCCGATTTATTTCTATTTATGCGTTATATCCATTACTTATGGCTATTCAGTGTAATTCCATCTATGCATACGATAGTCTAACCTTCTTTGAGGTATACTATATGTGTGTGTGTATAACGTTGTCTACCCAAAAGAAAGCCCGACTGCTTAATACTTCTTAATTAGGGACGAGGCAAACACATCAGCCATTTAATGCCTCAACCCTTAAGTGGGCCTTCCGCAATGTAATCTCTAGTCAACCAGCCCTTAGCTATGAAGGCCAATGACCCCTAGATCCTGCTCTATAACTTAATTTGTCATATTAATAACATATATCAAATATTTATCTAAGAGTTAACTAGCCTACCTCCAATGAACAAATAACTAAATGATTAAACTTTATAGCTTTGTTTATCCCATACGGATTCTACTGTAGTAGGAAGCGTAATATGTCAGGGAATAACTCAAGTCTATATGCCAACATAACTACTTAAATACCAGTCCAATAACAACACTGACATAGCTCGTTGACCTCTCATAGACAAAATTTCATTTAGACCAACGTAATGCAAGTCAAGGAAAAATACCCATCCTAGTTACTTAATATCTCTTTGTGAGAAATGATGCATACACCCATTTACCTATTCAGTACCGTTATAGGTTATTTAAAACTTTTATATGGCGAGGAGGCAGGCCAAACGACCATATAATACCTTCCACCCTAAAGTAAACCCTTTCAAATCCTCGAAGGTACTGTTATCCCATCTTTTGACCAACCCATATTTAGACAGATTAGAAGAGTCAAACATGGAGTTATAAAGGCAGAAAGCCTAGAGAGATAGCCTAAGAGTTCAAAAACCAAGCACAAGAAGAGTCGCAAGGCCAAGGCCAAGGCCAAGGCAAAGGAAACTCAAGCCAAGACAAGCACTAATCCATCCAAGTGATGGGCCGGTATCGACCCCACACTATGGTTTGATACCGACCGCTATTTTCTTCCCCTATGTTTCCATCTTCTTCCTACTAGTCCTAATTGATGCCAAAAGCTTATGTCCAATGTTTTTTCGTTGATCAAATGCAATTCTCCATCAGTCTCCACGAGCACTTGTGGCTCAACTCTGTTCTTCCATAACTCTATAATTTGGACTCAAAGATGGGGCTAATATTGGTGCAAACAACTATGGAATCATGAAGCTAACCATAAGACAAGCCAAAATAAAGAATTAAAGGAAGCTATATTGGCCATCTTATGGGTCGGTACTGACCCCTACCCTTGAAGCGTACCAACCCATACAAACTACGATGTGGCTTCCTATTTTCATAGAGAACTAGTCTTTTGCGTAGAGAATGGTTTAGGAATATTTTGAGTGAGATTCTAGGCTCCTACCTCTATAAATTGGAGGGTAGGGCTCATTTTAAGGATCCTTTGGCTCTTGTTCTTCTTACTCTTAATTCTTATAACTAAGCGTTAGAGTTATACTGACCCATAAGAACTTCTGCCTTCAAATAAAAATATAAGCAATAAATTTGTAAAGTGGACGTAGGCCTTGATTTACTGAACCACTAGAAATTATTGTTTGCACTTTCTTATTCTTTTTTTGTTATTTCTTCACTTTTTATTCGCTACTTTAACTTTTCGGTGGTTGTGCCATTTTTGGTTCAAATATTTTGGTGTTTTCACCGAGAACGAGATTCTCAGGCTATTTGGTTCCATCATCTACTATTGGGTTTCTTAATTCTAAGAGATAGATCAAACTTTCCTAAATTATTTCTACTACTCATATTTTCAATAATCTAGGAGAAGCTATTTGCAATGGCCCCATCAAGAAGAGACCATTCCACTAATTTCAGAGCTACTACTGAAGCTGAGAATCAGAGTGCCTAACATATAGATGAAGCTGCTTAACCTACTCAACTAAAGATCCAAAAACCAGTTGAAGTCATGACCAAAATAGAGATGGATAAGATGATGAAGCAAGTGGACGATAGATTCCATGCTAGTCAGAATGAGATGAATCAAACGATGCAAAAGAGCTTGAAATTGCTGAATGAACTAACTCGGAATTGCCATAGGAGGAGTAGAATAGATTCTAGTTCAGAGTCAGAAAGTTCCTCGCTATCTGAGCAGAGAAGGAGGGACAGGAAGCAGAAGAGGACTCAAAACGTTGTTGGACCAACGTACCAAGGAAGAAGACCGACCTATAGCACAAATTTAGGGATTGATACCGACCTAAGGTTAGGGGTCAGTACCGACCCATCCAATGGTAGGCTTAGAGCCCATTGTTTGGCGAACAATGTGGATTTGACATATGGATGCACTACCAATGATCAGAATCTTGAAAATCATGTTGCTGCTGATGATACTATTCATGGGAATCAAATAAGGGGAATGTTGAACGAATGGATCTCCCAAAGGTTGGAGAACCTAGGTATCGACAGCCAAACCAAGAGCATTTGCCAGGCCGAACAATTGGGGCGGAGCCCAATTACCGCCATTCAGTCGAATCTGTTGAACGGGGCTACTTGGAGGATATGGTCGGGAAACTTATTAGTGAAAATTGTTGCTGAAGCAATGATGAATGGGGTACTTCTTCCCATTGAAATCTGTTTAGAAATAACATTCTACATAAAAGATAACCTCGGAGATTCGCAATGGCAACTGTGCCATTGTATGGAGGAATGACGAATCCTCGATAGCACTTGATGAGACATGAATGGCATATGGATACCACTAGAGGTTCCAATGCCATGAAATGCCACTGTTTTAAATTTTCCTAGAAGGAGTTGTTAGGATGTGGTTCCTTCGACTTCTGCCGAGGTCCATATCATCTTTCATTGATTTGTCGAAGAAGTTTGTAAAGCAATTCCACTTACAAATTCATGCCCAAAGCATGTTATGTCTTTGTCAAATCTCTTCCAAGTTGACAAAGAGTCGTTGAAGGATTTCTTGAATCGATTCTAAACAGCCATGAAAGAACTTACAGATCCTAAAGATGACATAGTGCCGATGGCCTTTGTTAGGATGATTCATCCCGATATGGAGTTCACGGAAAGGTTGGAAAGGAAGGCCCCATCGACAATGGATGCTTTTTAAAGAAAATCTAATGAGTACTTATGCTTGGAGGAAGTATGCAAGCATCCATGAAGGACTAGTATTGGGAATTCAGACGAAGTGATACAAAGCAATGTTGTTGTAGAGAAATCCGGAGGATGCTTTGGAAATGTTGATGCGAGTGTTGATAACCAAAATAATAATCGAAAATGGAATGATGATGGGTCTAAGAAGAAGAAGCCGGATAACAGGAACCGTGTTAGGACTCCTTAGTATGACAGCTATACCAAGCTGAACAACTCGATAAAGAATATCCAACTGGCAACTCAAAACATTAAATAGTACAGAAAGCTAGCTCCAAGAGAGTCGACTGAGAAGGAAAGAAACTCAGGCAAATTCTGCAGATTCCGTGAAGCTCATGGTCACAATACTAATAATTGCAGATACTTGTGGGATATGATTGAGGAGTTGATTTGTAAGAAAAATTTACAACAATATGTGAAATCCCAGTAGGATAGCAATAAGGAAACTCTACTGTCCCTAGGTTGTCTTCCTAATAGAGGCAAGCTGAGCCTAGTGGTGATGCATTCACTTGGACAGAAAGACGGATGGTGATTAATACAATTATCATTGGGCCATACCCAGTCCATAAGAATCTAACTAAGATAGACATATATGTTAGTGAAATAAAACATGTTGAGAGTGAAAGTTGCTTCGCTGTTGAAGATGAGACTTCGAAAAAACAATGCAGGACGATAATGACGATATAATTTTTTTAGAATAGAGATGCTGATGGAGTGGAAGTTCCGAAGATTGACCCGTTTGTGATCATATCCACGATTGGTTCAGAAATAGTTTGGAAGGTGCTGGTTAACTGTGGGAGTTTAGTCAATATCTTTTTTAAGAAAGCTTATGATCAAATGATGTTGGAAGAGGACTTGAAATCTTATAAATCTCGAATACATGGGTTTAATGGGATGGCTACTCAAGCCATAGGATATGTTGAATTACTAGTGGTTCTTGGCAAGGGCGACTGCAAGCGAGTGCGAGTCGTGCCTTTTTTGGTATTTGGTATCTACTTAGCCTACGATGCATTTCTAGGCCGACCAGCCTTGGTTGAGTTCAAAGCAGCTATATCACCTTGGTGTTTGACTATGAAGTTTCCTATAGAGAATGGCTTAGGGATTATACAGGGAGATAAGGTAACTGACTTCCAATTCTATGTTGCTGAGCTCACAGAGTCAAGGCAATAGGAGAAAGGAAAAAAAGTGGAGTGGACCCTCTACATTAAGGCTTTGGACAAATAGAAACTAAAGCCTGAGCCCCGGCTTAAGCAGCCAGTTAGTTCCATGATGACATGGACCAATGTGGAGAGCCAGAAGATGAAGAGAAGCTCGAACCGAGTTGTCAATCGCTATTTCGGTCAGCGAAGATGATTTGAATTGGGTCCTTAAGGTCGGGTCATAGCTCGGTGCTAGAGCGATGAAGGAGTTGGTTCGTTTTCTTTAGAAAACTTGGATGTGTTTGCCTGGACACACTCAAATGTGTGTAGGATCTCGTCGGAGACAGCAAGCCATGCATCAAATTTAAATCCCAAATGTGCTCCTATGAAACAAAGACGCCGTAGCCAAGTTCCTGAGAGATCAGCTACACTCAAAGAAGAGGTGGATAAGCTGAAGGACAATGGCTCCATCTGCGATGCCTTATACCCAAGTGGGTATCTAATCCTGTCTTGGTGGGGAAAGCAAACGGAAAGTGGAGGAGATGTATAGACTATTCTAATTTGAATAAGATGTGCTTGAAATATAGCTTCCCCCTCCTAAAGATCAATTAGTTGGTGGATTCAACATATAGACATGAGCTGCTTTCAACTATGGATGTGTATTCTAGATACAACCAAATCTCGATGCACGTCCCAAATTAGGAACACGCTAGCTTCATAACCGCCTTGGACTGTATTGTTATCTGGTCACACCCTTTGGATTAAAGAATGCAAGAGAAACCTGTTAGAGACTTCTAAATCATATGTTCAAAGATCAGATTATATGTTCAATGGAAGTCTACATAGATGACATGCTTATGAAGTCGCGATGTTCAACAAACCACGTTGATGATCTAACAAAGATGTTTGACATCCTCTGAAAATATGGGATGGAGCTCAATCCCTTGAAATTCTACTTTGGCGTTGCGTCAGGGAAATTCTTAGGCTTCATTGTGAACTCTTGTGGGATTGAAGACAAACCTAAAAAGATTGCGGCATTGAGAAAGATTAAGATCCAAAGATGATCAAAGAAGTCCACAGATTGAATGGGAAGGTCGTCGCCCTGAGTCGAATCATCTCCAGAACCACGGACAAATACATTTCCTTCCTTTGATGTTATTACGAGAGGAAAAAGGAATTTTGAGTGGAATCGCGAGTGTAAAGACGCATTCCAAGCTCTAGTGGATCACTTGGAGAGACCCCCCATCCTTTCGAAGCCGTTGGATGACAAGGACCCGTTCATATACCTGGGGGTGTCGGTGCATGCTTTGAGTGCTGCACTCATACGAGAGGAAGCCACATCTAGCAACCAATCTATTATATCAGTAAGCGATGGATGAAATAAGAGAGAAATTACCCGAGCCTAGAGAAGCTTGCATACTGCCTGTCGATCAAAGTTCTCATCGACTAGCCTTTGTGACAAGTCTTGCAGTGACCTGAGACTTATGGAAGGTTATTGAAATGGAACATTTAATTGAGTCAGTACGAAAAAACTTATCACCCTCGAAGAGGAATACAGTGTCAAGCTTTGGCACATTTCATAGCTGAATTCACTACACGAGATGGTCCTTCGAAGAGCAGTGGTAAGAAAGATACTAGGTGGAAGATATACATGGATGTACATCTAATTAATGGTGTTCTGGTGCTGGGGTTGTATTTGTCACTCCCGAAGAACACCCGATCTGCTACGTCTTGAAGCTCGACTTCCTGGCAATCGACAGCGGAGCTGAATATGAGGCCTTGATTGCAGGACTTAAGGTTGCCAAAGAGCTGGGATTAAAGACTTTACACATTTTCTACGACTCCCAAGTGTCGGTTTGCCGAGTTCGGAAAGATTTTCAAGAAAAAGAAGCAAGACTGGCTCCTTATCTAAACTTGGTCATTGAGCTGCCCAGTGACATCGAATTTTACACGATCGATCATATTCCCAAAGAGGAAAATGAGAAGGCTGACTCACTAGCTAAGATGGTTAGTTTCGGAGATGCATAATTCATGGGCCAGGTCCCGTTAGAAGTACTATCAACTCCGAGCATCGACCAGATGGATGTCGATTGGATCTTTGAGATTGAACTTGATAGGTAATGTAACGATCCAGAATTTTGGGTTATTTGAAATTGAGATCTTTAATTGTTTTTGAATATTTAAAAGTTAATCACATAGATTTTATAACTGGAATTTCAAATCCAACAATTTATTTGACAATTTAATTATTGAATTAAATAAATTGAAATCGTTGAAATAATTAAATCATGGCTTGTTATTCGGTAAAAAATATTTTAAAGGCTTAATAAATTTATATTCATAAGAATGGAAGTAATAAAAATTTTAAAAGTTGATTTATAAGTGATTTACTCAATTTTAAAAAATTACTCGTTTAAATTAACATATAAAAGAGCCTTCCGGGACACAGTCTTGGAATTCGACGAAACAAGTTCTATTGGATCCGTAATAGTGTATTATTATTGGATTTCAAAATTCGTAGCATTTGGAGTTATCATTTGGTTGTAAGGAATAAAAACGCGTTAAATTTATATCGAAAATTTAATATTATAACTAGATTCAAAAAGCTATCTTCTCCATACGATCGAATTAGGACTCGAAACAAGTTCCATTGCGTTCGGAATAAGAGTATAACATTACGAATGCATAGCGATATGCCTTGTTTGGGATTCGAAAATTTTAGCAAGATATTTTTGAATTTAAAATACATATTAGTTGGCTTGACCTATATTCACATCAGCCACCATTCTTTTATCTCAACCACCCTATCCTATACCCGTGCAAGCCACCCTATCTCCCCTCTCTGATTTAAAATAATGACAGGCAGAAGAAATATAGTAATAAGAATCAAAAGAAAATCCACACCTATAAACGTATACATTAGTTCTCAAACAAGTTATAGTCTATCTTTCATTCCCACATTTAGAAACACATTCTCTCTCCCTTCTTTAGTTTAAAATGTCCCAGATATAAAAAAAGCAAAGTTCAAAAATCAATATTTTGTGAGATTCAAAATGGAAAAAAAACCAATTTTGAAAATCATGTTTCCTCAAAGTCTTCAAGTTGGGATGTTTTTTTGTGATGCGAGCTGTATTCATTAATGATTTAAGGGTCAGGCCGAAGCTAGGGTTTTGATTCATTGAAGTTTGGCTCATGGATTCAGAAAATTGAGCTCGTTCTTGGATTCGTAGGGGAAAATGGCTCCTAGGGTAGTATTTTGGTAGAGCTCAGCTACAAATGGAGGGGGATGACATGTCGACAGCGATAGTAATGGGGGCAGGTCGTGAAACAAAGAGGGAGCGCGAGCCCAAGAATTTTTGTTATGAGGGGATGGACATTACAGAGAGAAATAAATCGGCATAGTCGAATTCTGGTTTCGAGCTTTGGGTCTCTAGATCCATGCTCACTCATGCATGGTAATGGCGAGTGATACTCTGCGCATTCATTTGGGAAGATGAAGTGTAGTGGGTCGGTTTTAAATTGTATTAGATTTTGTTTATTTAATTTTGTAAATCATACCAATATCTTATTCGTTTTAGGTCCAAATCCAACGCGGTCAGTCGCGTTGGATTCGTATCGACAAATTCTTTGACATGTAGTTAGATTGGTCGAGATCTGAGCTATTGGGATTTTGCGCTAAAATCAAACGCCTATTTGATTTTAAACGAACTAGAATGCGGAAGAAATAACAAAAATCAATGTGAGTTAATCTCACTCATCTTGGATAATTGGTAAATTTTAAATAGTAAAAATTTATTTATTAGTTGATTTGATGGATTGATGAATTGTTATCAGTTGGATGTTATTATATATATATATATATTAGTATATATAATAGTAGTTGGATATATTTTCCACCGGTTGAAGCGGATGAGACCCTATACGCCCCACATAATAGCGGATGACCCTATATTACCGCGATATCCCGCCTCGAAGTAGGATTGGTATTTTTGTAATTATATAACATCTAGGGACCCAGGAAAATAGGTTAGAGGGATCTAACTGGATTCCTCAAAATGTTGGATTTAATTTTATATATAAGTGATATATGCTGTGTTGAATAACCTATGATAAATTATGATATTGGTTGATTTATTGGAGGCTATAGTTGCACTAGCCCATAATTTGGTATTTTAAAATATCGCAAATATTTGTTTCTTAAATTGGAAAGAAAATAGAAAGGAAATTTTGAAAGCAAGTTATTATATTTAATTTTAGAGGGATTGGTTTAGGTAAAATAAACGATTTGATTTTAAATTTATATTTATCTATTTCTGAAATATTTTAAATAGAGATTTAAAATGATGTATATAAAAGATTTTTAAACAATAAATTTAAGCGATACTTATTAAATGTTAAAGGGTTTTAAGACTCAAGATGTATAATAGATTTGGAGAAGAAAAAGGGGATTTGGAAATAAAATATAAAATTGGTTATTAGGGATTTTAAATAGGATTCTAAATAGGGTTTTGGAAAATATGAAATGGGAGTTGGAATTCGAGATTTGATGGGTTTGGGATATAATTTGGGTTACTTAAGGAATAAATTTATAAATGAAATTTAAATTTGAAATTGATTTATAAATGAATTCAGGTGTCAAGGGAGTCGTCGTAAACTGGAAATGAGACTGGAAAATTTATAAACAATGTTTATAAATAAAGTGGAATAATTATCAGTTGGATAAAGTAATCGGGTTAAAAAGAAATGGTAAATTCTATTTCTAGAATGTGAAAGGTTATGGAACTGGGATGCGGTCGATGTGTTATAAATCGAGAAAGAGATTGATCAATTAGATTGTTTCTATTGGATTAAAGATATATTTTTCTCGAGAAGTTAAGTTTGTTTTCAAAAGAGGATTTTAATTTTAACTATGTAATTTAAACCACTTAACACTGAAATATTTTTAAAAGTTAGTTATTTAAATATTTAAACCTTGTTGAAGTAAATTCTAAGTTATAAACAAGTTTTGTAAATGGATTAGAAATTTAATAAATAGATTGGATTTAGATATTGATATTATTTTAAAGTACCTTGATTTTTTAAATAATTATTTAATCATTTTTTCTGAAATTTATTATTATTATACCTATAATTTTAAAGGAGAAATTGGATCTATAAATACTCACGAGATGGTAAATCCAGCTTGTTAACAAATGTGAGTGTATAAGTGAAGAGTTATAGTAGGATTTTGGAAATTTGGGAAATTTCCAAAATAGTAGACTCGGGAACTTCAAAACTGAATCTAAATTCGTTAAAGGAATGATAATTGTTAAATGGATTATAAATTAGTATAACCAATAATTTTTGGAAATAAAAAGGGAATTAATAAAATTCCAAAGATTGATGAGATAAGACGGAATACCCGTAAGTATTAGAATCAATGGTTTTAAAAATATTCTAACTACTGAAGGATTTATATAGAAATATTTTTCTAAGTAATGGGTCATAAATTATAACTGGAAATATTTCTAAAGGATGATATGGTTTGGGATACCATGTTAGGGATATAAGATTTTGAAATGGTATTCAAATATTGAAATATTGAAGAGGTTTGAATATATAAATCTTTGTTAAGATATTTTGGAATTAATATTAGAAAGAAAATTAAATGGACCTAGTGATCGCTTATGTGTGTAATTTGATATTTAAATAACCGACTATCAAAATTTACCCAAATTCGTTGATCATTTCGAAGAGCCCAGGATTGGATTTAATTATCCGAAAACCACTTGGATCTAGTTTGAGCGTTATGAACAAATATCACGAAGACAATGAAGACGGTGATTCGGTTTGTTCAGACCCAGGACAACATGTATGGATGAATGCAATCATTGCATCATTGCTTGGAAGACAGTATTAGCATTACAAGTATGAATTCTATTTTAAAAGGTAAACGTTAGCCTCGATCCTCATCAACCGGGAATGACTAAACTAGGGGATATGCCGCAGGGCTAAGTGGGTCGCACCCAATTAGGGTATCCTTATCACCTTTCAGGATACCCTCGGATATATTATAAATTATGGATATGGTTGTGCATGGAAGAGAAAAAAGAGTCCTCGGTAAGAATAGGAACACCTGAGGTGATAGCATATCCGGTACTATCTAGGTTAGGGGTAGAACCGGTCCTGTGTATGCAGGGGATCTCGGCGAGGTCCTCGATACATTTTTCTAGAGGTGTACTGTGACGGACGATATCCCAGTAGCCCAGTCATTGTATGGAATCTTTTCTCCAATACGAGCCTTTACGTTTTTTTGTAGAGCCTAGTTTGCTTGAATTTAACAATTTTGGCTATTTCAATAAGTATTTGTACTTAGACACTATTATAATATCACTGATCCTCTATAAAATGTTTCGGTTATCGTAAGGAAAAACACATCGTGTTTATGTGTGACACGGTCTTGCGAGGTACCTTTATTTTTCAAAGGATTTTGGCGACATTAATAATTCAAATTGAGTGTGTTTACGCACGCCGGTTTTCTGGACTGAATCGGGTGTTATTTTATTATAATGCTCGGGTCAGACCAAGTATTACAGATTTAGGTTGGGATGCCATGGAGCTCAGGAGATGAGCTGGATGACGAAGACGTATTACACATATTTGATTTTATTCCGCTGTATATTATAGACTGTATATTCAGCACTTGTGAGGACAAGTTACCATAATTGTCCAGTATTGGTTTTTTTGACTGTTATACTCTGATGATTAGTTGTGTATTAAAAATTACAATTTTCTTTATACAAGTTCTGTTGATATATATTATATTTTGTTCCGCTGCGATTGTGAGATTCTATGTTGTTATTTCTATTTCTTCTCCTATCTCTTTCTCCTTCAACCCTAACAATTGGGTTTTTCGACATTCGATTTTTCAGCATGATATACAGTGGACGTATTAGTGTCGATTTTCGAGGGTCGAAAATCTCATCTGTTACAGGGAGTCATGGATGTAATGAACCGTAAATTTTCGATAATTTAAAATAGCTAATTTGATGAGATTAAGTGATTTAAGGTTATAAAAAAATTTGTAATTTATGTATGGAAATAATAACTAGAATGAAATGCAACAAATTTTACCTAAGTTAATTATTTATGAATTGAGTGGAATCCCAAATAAATTGAAATAATATAAAGTCAACGGTAAGGGAGTGAATTTGTATTATATAGGTAATTGTGACACTTGTTTGTAAATAATAAACTTATAAGTAATTAAAAGTTAACGGTGATAATTATTTAAGTTACCTATTCATTTAGTTAGTCGAATTGAATCTGTGAACCAATTGTAATTGAAATGAAAGTTTGTATATTAGTTGAGTGCATTATCTCTAACCGTAGTTAAATAATAATGTGGAATTCATTTGATGTAATATAGTAAATCGACTGATAAAGAAATTTTTATTTAAAAATCCAATATTGGAATCCGTCAAATATTGAACAATTAAATTGTTTAAATTTAATATTTGGAATTTATTGAATGATTGAATAAACAAGAATTGAATAACTGTTTTAATGAAAATGGTTGTTCTATAATTTGAATTTGTTAATTTTATAAGTTCATTTTGAATATTTCAAAAGATAGTGATTTAAGAATAATCAAATTTGTTTAAATTTAATATTACAAATGTTTGAATAATTAAATTCCGAATTTGATATGATTAATTTGATATTGGAATTTAATATATGAAAATAGAGTGAATAATTGAAATTTGATTTAATATGATTCAAATTGGTTTCCAAAGTGAATGTAAGTTATATCGGGATTATAATAGAGTTAATAAGATTTTGAAATTGGAATTTATTGGATAATTGAATAACGGGTTTAATATGATTAAAAATGAATTGTAAAATTTTATTTTATCATATTAAAGTTAGAATGATGTTGTAGAACTTTTAAAATCGAATTAAAAGTAAAATTGTGAAAAATGAATATTTTAATATTTAATTGACGAGTTAAAATAGTCATTTTTCAAACAGTCTTGGATTTCGACGAAACTAGTTTCATCGGATCCGTAATGTCATATTATTGTAAGGTTTCAAATTTCAAGTCAATCGGATTAACCGTTTGTCCGGAGCAAGCCAAAACGCATAGAAATTTAGTTAATCGGTGTAATTTAAAATCGATCGTTTATTTCCATAACTCTCACATACGATCGAATTAGCCTTCAAAACCTATTCCATTGTGTCCGAAACGCGGGGTGAACCCTAGAAACGTCAGCCGGCACGCTTCGTTTGGAGTTCAGAAAATTTTCGGTGAATAGTGTTTTGCAATTTTCTATATAAGGACGATTATATTCTCATTTGTAAACCAGAAAGAAAACCCTAGGGTTTCTATTCGTAGCCGCCACTAACAGAACCCACGGCCAGAAATGCACCCAATTCATCCCCTCCGATCTCCCAATCCGTCGACATTCACGCGAAACCTTCAACATGAAAGTTGTAGAGGGCATCGATATCTCTCTATCCAACGGTCAAGATCGCGAATGGTGTTACGAATCGACGACAATCCTCACTTGAACGGACGGCAGTTGCACGCGTGTCCCGAGGCTAGACGAGGCCGAGCTCTACCATATTTGAGCCGAGTATAGGGTCGGCTATGGGCTACGGAGTGATGGTGTTTGATCGGGTTAAATGTTGAAGATGGTAGTTGCGTGATTAGGGTTAGGGCCGGCTTGTTTGGGTTTCTTGTGCGTTCGTATACTGGTGAGGAAGAAAGGAAATCGGCGGCCTGGATCTAGGGCTTTGAGATGGACGGTCCAGATGTGGTTTGGGTTAGAAAAGATAATATAAATTGTAAATTTATTATATTATAATTCGAATAAACTTTAAACTATCATAACTTTTTCGTACGAGATCGGAATCGGACGAAACAACTTGCGTTGGAACCGTATTAACGAGCACTACGCTATGGAGCTAGATTGGAATCATTTGGAGCTAGTGAAAATTTCGGGTAAAATTAAACGCTCGTTTAATTTTATTCGAAATAAAACGCTAGAACTACATTGAAATCAAGGTTAGTGTTTTATAACACTCACAACGTACTAAATATCTTTATGCTAGTTAAATTTGACATTATGAAGTGTTATGAATTTTATTTGTAGTTGTTTGATAAAATTTAATTGTCATATAGATTGTCATTTGAATTAACCGTTGAAAATTTAACTGACAGTCAAATTGAAATTGAATTGCGATTAAATTACCTGACATTGATAACTGTGAAATTGCCATGAATTGTATTGTCTACTGGATGATGTATTTCGGTGGATGCTATTGGTTGAAATTTAAATGTTTGGATGTTTATTTACTTATATATATATATATAATATATATATATCCTGTTATGCATGCATATGAACTGTGATTTGATTTAAGTGATATATATTCATCCCTGACATTTAAATTGAAATAAATAATTACTTGGCCATAGGATAGAAAATTATATACGGACACCGAATTGACTAAATTAATAATTTTTAAAATCGTCGATTTGAAATTTATTTAAATATTTTGATTTAAAAGTTATAAATAGAAATCAATTTATAGAAATCGAATTTATCGAAAAATTGAGTTTGGAATGTTGAAATAAATTTTGATTAATAGAAATTGTTAAATAATTAAAGTGGAGACTTTGGAATTTAAAATTGGGATATGATTGAATTTCGAAAATTGATTTGTTTAAAGATTTAACCTTAATTCGAGCTTTGAATATTACTAAGTAAAAGCGATATAAAATGATATTTTGAAATTGAGCTTGAAATTGAATCATATTTGTAATTGGGATTTAAATTTAAATATTGAAGGAAAATTTTGTTAAGTGTTATAAATTGATATTTTGAAAAATCAACCTAAAAATCGATATAAATTGAAATTGAATAAATTGAAGGTGAATGTAAAATTGAATTATTTTTGAAGTCAAAGTTGACACTGATTTGAATTGAAATCGAAATTGAATCGGTAAAAGAGAAATTGAAATTGTTTTGAATTGGGAAGTTATAATTGAAATGGCTTCGGTTTTGAAGCTGTTTTATTTGTTTTCCAAATTACTCAGTTATATAAACCATTTTTGAATTCTTAAATTATTTTAATCTATTTTAAATCTACTTAACCCAATTTAAATTATTTTAAACTAATTGGTCTATTTTAAATCCATTTTTAGATTTTAAGTATCTTTTACTATTTTAATTATTTAAAACTACTTTTAAAGTACTTAAACTATTTTCTAAAAATTTCAAGCTGGTTAATAAGGTGAAATGTTTGTGTTTAAATCTTGAATTTGAATACGAATTGGATTAAATGAAGTTGCAACCTAAATTGAGATTCGAAATGATTTTGGAATCGAAATGAGATATTGAGACGAAAAATGATTTTTGAAACGGAACCTTACATTTTAAATAGATATGATGATATTTGAAATGGATTTGATTTTTAAGCAAATATGATATTTTGATATCAATTTTGAATCGATTTGAAATGTAAAAGAGCCAACGGTGTAATAATACGTAATTATTAAAGAGACAAGGATCGGATTTGGACATACTCTCTGTCGATACCGAAAAGCACTTTAATAACTATTATACGTGGAGTGTTGATCCAGAATGAAGTGGATGGTTTGGTGAACGCGTTGAATGAAGAAAGAGAACGATATTGGATGACCCCTGACATGACTAAAACAGGAGTCGCGCTGGGCCATTGAGGTTCGCCATCTCTAGCTGACACACTTCTTCGATACCATATCTATTACATTTGTGATTCGATTTGGGTGCACCCCTTGATTTAGAATTGTTGTTTCGCGGTGTTGGGGTAGCTGCTGGCTATGCTCAACATCAGTCCGGATCACGCAACTACTAGTATCCTAGTTGGTATCGCCTCATGTACATTGTCATACTGATTATCCTATTCGCGACCACTACGTTATGTTTTGTGTTATACCTATGGGGTACCCTATGATAACCACCAGTTTACGGTGGGGCTTACGGTGCTGTATAGACTATGGCATTATAAAAATGTGTTAAGGGGGATTATGGTAACGCCTTAACGATATTTTGATACTTTATATTACTGATAGGCATTATCTACTTCGCGTACATTACTATATTGTAGATAGTTTAACGGATCCTTAAGAGATGGAAAATCCCGTAACATCTCTTGAGTTATTACACGCACGTTGACAGTGGATATAAGATGTCAAATCCCGTAAACATCTCTAACGCCGTTACACTCATATTTATTTAACGATTGATTTAACTTTCATAAGGATATTTTAGTCCCAACTCGAGTGTTTTGTCTTTTCATTACGCTCGGGTCAGTCCTGAGTTTTCAGATTTTTGAAGATCTATTCTGGAGGACGAGGATGAAGATTTGGTACACTATTACTATTATCATCTGTGCATCATGCTGTCTGCTGCATTATTTTAATTGTTCTATTGTATATGTATAACTATGATGAATGTTGTATAAATAATGATCAAAGTATTGTAAACAGCTTCATGAACTGTTTATTTGACTATTATATTTATCGTTCCGCTGCAAGATTCTGTGTTGTTTCATTTCCTTTATTTCCCTTCCCTTTCTTTTCTTATTTACCCCAACAACCATCTGCCCTTTTAAATGGTTTGGAATCGACATGTGTATTTGATCGTCGGTTTAAACTGTCCAAGGGGCGGGTCGTTACGGTTGGTATCAGAACTTTGGTTTAGCGATAACCTTAGCTTTGTGGGGTCTGACTCTTTATAAATATGGTAGTAATACCCTATGATGAGTCGCTGAGTGTATATATATGAGAGAGCGTATTTGTTAGTGATATAAAATGTTTTATATTGTGTCGGTTGGTTCGTTGAGTGGCTTATGGATTCTGGTCAATACGAGTAATTAACGTCATTGATATGGATCTCTAAACACTTAAACAAAACAATTCGACATAGTATTGTTTTAAATTGGGTAAATGAAATAATTTTGCTCTAATTATATTTTGTATATAAAGAAAATTTTCAGAAATTATTGTGACTTATCTAGCTTACCTGGTTGTTAGAAATGATATATTGGTTATTATCATTAATTGGATATTGTAATTTAATAAATAAGGTGAATTACAAAAACGAACAGTAATAAAACAACTTGTGGAATGTTTAAGAAAGAAAATCCTATAAGAATATTTTATAAAGGCGACTTATAAATTAAAACAAATTTAAATTGGAAAATATTGAATTCAAGACCCGGGGACTTTTAAAATGGTTTTCAAAGCTTTGAAGAAAATATATTGTGAAAATGTTTATAGGAAATATTTTGAAAGGATTTTTAAGAAGGAATGAATTAAGTACTCCTCTCTTGTGTCGCTGGAAAATAATTTAGGTGATGACTGCGCAGCATCATCGACGTTCATTTTCGAGTCTCAGTGTGGGGGAGACTTCTAAGAAGCTTTGCTTTTCTTCGAAATTATTTTGGGTAAATGGGTTTTGGTTTAAACTCCAAAGGTATGATTTGATATATTAAAAAAGATATAAGTGTATATGTTTATTTCAAACGATTTGAAAAGAACCGGGAATTTAAATTTCTAAGTTATGTTAATTAGTAATTTTCAAATTATTTGAATGAAATGTGAATAACCAGAATTTATAAAATAAGAAGATTAAGATTTCTAAGCTTATGTTTTGGGAAAACTTTAGAGTTGTAGTGTACCTTTAAAGTTGAAAGGTAAAGAGGATTATTTAAATTTGTGAACATTCTAATCAAGTAAAATGAAATTCTATAAATTTGTATAATACCAAAATTACATTCTGATAACATATAACAAGACTTACCAAATGTTAAAAGTTAAAATGATGTTTTGGATATGTAATGAGATATTGTATAGATAAACAGAACCTGAAAGTAATTGAAATATACAAGTAAGGAAAACTCAAAGGGAATTAAATGTATACAAATGGAAAATTTGGTTGTGAATTTTTTTTATATATACTTAAATATAACATGAAATGATGAATGGATAAATGGAACAAGTAAGTGAACTTAAGAAAGAAGATAAGTGAATCGTATTATATCTTTGTAAATTAGTTATAGAAAATAAATATAAATTGCAAAAGGGATTGTAAAAAAAATAAATTGAATTTGTAACCTTTAAGATAACTGTAAACTAAGAAAAGTCATTTAGGAGGGGTTAGACTTTTATAGGATGATTAATAAACTAAAGTGCCGGTTAATAAAATGTTCCACAAATGAATTCGCTATTAACTGAAATTATGAAAATGAAATAAATGTAAACAAAGGAATTTATTATAGCTAAGAATAAATTGGAAATGAAATTGAATTTAATTAAATTATATAGAATGTTTAAAATGAACTTGAGTAGGCAAAATTCTATGATATGATGTTTAAGAAAAGATAATATTGAAGAATATGCTATGTAAAGAAATGAATATACTAACTGAATAATGGATTGTGAGTAATTAAGTGAAAAAAATAGAAGCCAATAAAATAATTTAGTATAGATAAATTGGATAGAAATCTATTGAAAGGTAATACGTGAGATTGTACGTATATTATTTTATTCGCACAACGATTTGATCCAAATTCGAACACAAAATTTCGAGATGATTTATATCGATCCAAGTTAGGATTTTCCACTCGATTCTCGACGGCGAACTCTGGATATGGACTTTTAATTTGATTCTGGAATTCTCTATCATAGTATATGGCTATGCAAGGAGAGTAACAGTTTCCAATCAAGGAACCAAATCTGAGTCCGCACTAGAGAGTTGTGTGAACGATACTAGTTTGGAAGTGAAATTGTGTGATCGAATAAGCGATTAGATTGATATTGCTCACGGATGATATATGTACGGCTTATGGACTTAATTAAAGTTAATATTGGAAATTTAAGATGCCGAATATAAAATGATTCTTTTAAAATTATATAACAGGATATATATATATAAAAGAGATAAACCAAATTGAATGTAAAATTAATAATTTGGTTATGTTGGGTATGATTTGGTTGTTATATGTTTGTTAGTTGATTGTATATAATTCATTAAGTGTTAATGAAATTGAAAGCTATAAATCATTGAAATCAAATTGGAAGTTAAATGAACTTAAATAGAATTTAATTTGATTCAAATTGGAAGTAAACTAATGTAAATATAAATTAGTGAATGTTAACTAATTGAATTGAGAATGAATGTTAGTAAAATCCAACGTTAATGAATCAACCGTGATTAAAATTGAAAACCAAGTGAATAAATATTAATGAGAAGTGAATTTATATTGATTGATTATGGATTTGTTGGATGGTAGTTGGATGATAATTGATTTGGTGGATGCATTTGTTGTTTTGTTGCATTTTCTATGTTGGCACATGTAGTTGTTATGTTGCTATATTGTGTATAATGATATTATTTTCATATATGCATGTTTCTCATGGTTTGTCGAGTGTTTAGTAGGTGCGGATTGCGCTTGCTTCGCATTTGGAGCTCGCTTTCGCACTATATTAGCCGTATATGCTCGCTAATAATATATAAGGTACATATCTCGGATTACATACCGTACTTTTACACTTTTTCCCTGCGGGATGCCTCATCACTTGATGAGATGTATATTTGTGATATATATACTGTCATTTTTTTTCGATTGAGCCGCTCAAAGGAGACTCTGCCGAAATTTTCCGTAAATCCGGGTGTTAGAAAAATTTTCAAGTTTTAATTTTTTTTTTATAACTTGTCTTGATAACTAAGTTTTAAAGTTGGAAAGCCGTTCGGAGTAACTTAGTGGAAGCGTAGTTATGACTTTATAAATGAAATTTCAGTGTTTTATAAGTGGATAATTTTGAATAAAAGATATCGAATGTTGAATTCTTTACTTAGTTTCTTTTCCCTTCTTTTTTCCTTTTCGGGGACGAAAAGTTTTGAGTGGGGGAGAGTGTAACGACCCGTAAATTTTTGATAATTTAAAATAGCTAATTTGATGAGATTAAGTGATTTAAGGTTAGAAAAATTTTTGTAATTTATGTATGGAAATAATAACTAGAATGAAATGCAACAAATTTTACCTAAGTTAATTATTTATGAATTGAGTGGAATCCCAAATAAATTGAAATAATATGAAGTCAACGGTAAGGGAGTGAATTTGTATTATATAGGTAATTGTGACACTTGTTTGTAAATAATAAACTTATAAGTAATTAAAAGTTAACGGTGATAATTATTTAAGTTACCTATTCATTTAGTTAGTCGAATTGAATCTGTGAACCAATTGTAATTGAAATGAAAGTTTGTATATTAGTTGAGTGCATTATCTCTAACTGTAGTTAAATAATAATGTGGAATTCATTTGATGTAATATAGTAAATCGACTGATAAAGAAATTTTTATTTAAAAATCCAATATTGGAATCCGTCAAATATTGAACAATTAAATTGTTTAAATTTAATATTTGGAATTTATTGAATGATTGAATAAACGAGAATTGAATAACTGTTTTAATGAAAATGGTTGTTCTATAATTTGAATTTGTTAATTTTATAAGTTCATTTTGAATATTTCAAAAGATAGTGATTTAAGAATAATCAAATTTGTTTAAATTTAATATTACAAATGTTTGAATAATTAAATTCCGAATTTGATATGATTAATTTGATATTGGAATTTAATATATGAAAATAGAGTGAATAATTGAAATTTGATTTAATATGATTCAAATTGGTTTCCAAAGTGAATGTAAGTTATATCGGGATTATAATAGAGTTAATAAGATTTTGAAATTGGAATTTATTGGATAATTGAATAACGGGTTTAATACGATTAAAAATGATTTGTAAAATTTTATTTTATCATATTAAAGTAAGAATGATGTTGTAGAACTTTTAAAATCGAATTAAAAGTAAAATTGTGAAATATGAATATTTTAATATTTAATTGACGGGTTAAAATAGTCATTTTTCAAACAGTCTTGGATTTCGACGAAACTAGTTTCATCGGATCCGTAATGTCATATTATTGTAAGGTTTCAAATTTCAAGTCAATCGGATTAACCGTTTGTCCGGAGCAAGCCAAAACGCATAGAAATTTAGTTAATCGGTGTAATTTAAAATCGATCGTTTATTTCCATAACTCTCACACACGATTGAATTAGCCTTCGAAACCTATTCCATTGTGTCCGAAACGCGGGGTAAACCCTAGAAACGTCAGCCAGCACGCTTCGTTTGGAGTTCGGAAAATTTTCGGTGAATAGTGTTTTGCAATTTTCTATATAAGGACGATTATATTCTCATTTGTAAACCAGGAAGAAAACCCTAGGGTTTCTATTCGTAGCCGCCACTAACAGATCCCACGGCCAGAAATGCACCCAATTCATCCCCTCCGATCTCCCAATCCGTCGACATTCACGCGAAACCTTCAACATGAAAGTTGTAGAGGGCATCGATATCTCTCTATCCAACGGTCAAGATCGCGAATGGTGTTACGAATCAACGACAATCCTCACTTGAACGGACGGCAGATGCACGCGTGTCCCGAGGCTAGACGAGGCCGAGCTCCACCATATTTGAGCCGAGTATAGAGTCGGCTATGGGCTACGGAGTGATGGTGTTTGATCGGGTTAAATGTTGAAGATGGTAGTTGCGTGATTAGGGTTAGGGCCGGCTTGTTTGGGTTTCTTGCGCGTTCGAATACTGGGGAGGAAGAAAGGAAATCGACGGCCTGGATCTAGGGCTTTGAGATGGACCGTCCAGATGTAGTTTGGGTTAGAAAAGATAATATAAATTGTAAATTTATTATATTATAATTCGAATAAACTTTAAACTATCATAACTTTTTCGTACGAGGTCGAAATCGGGCGAAACTACTTGCGTTGGAACCGTATTGACGAGCACTACGCTATGGAGCTGGATTGGAATCGTTTGGAGCTAGTGGAAATCGGGTAAAATCAAACGCTCGTTTAATTTTATTCGAAATAAAACGCTGAAACTACATTTAAATCAAGGTGAGTGTTTTATAACGCTCACAACGTACTAAATATCTTTATGCTAGTTAAATTTGACATTATGGAGTGTTATGAATTTTATTTGTAGTTGTTTGATAAAATTTAATTTTCATATAGATTGTCATTTGAATTAACCGTTGAAAATTTAACTGACAGTTAAATTGAAATTGAATTGCGATTAAATTACCTGACATTGATAACTGTGAAATTTCCATGAATTGTATTGTCTATTGGATGATGTATTTCGATGGATGCTATTGGTTGACATTTAAATGTTTGGATATTTAGTTTATATATATATCCTGTTATGCATGTATATGAACTGTGATTTGATTTAAGTGATATATATTCATCCCTGACATTTAAATTGAAATAAATAATTACTTGGCCATAGGATAGAAAATTATATACGGACACCGAATTGGCTAAATTTGTAATTTTTAAAATCGTCGATTTGAAATTTATTTAAATGTTTTGATTTAAAAGTTATAAATAGAAATCAATTTATAGAAATCGAACTTATCGAAAAATTGAGTTTGGAATGTTGAAATAAATTTTGGTTAATAGAAATTGTTAAATAATTAAAGTGGAGACATTGGAATTTTAAATCGGGATATGATTGAATTTCGAAAATTGATTTGTTTAAAGATTTAACCTTAATTCGAGCTTTGAATATTACTAAGTAAAAGCGATATAAAATGATATTTTGAAATTGAGCTTGAAATTGAATCATATTTGTAATTGGGATTTAAATTTGAATATTGAAGGAAAATTTTGTTAAGTGTTATAAATTGATATTTTGAAAAATCAAGCTAAAAATCGATATAAATTGAAATTGAATAAATTGAAGGTGAATGTAAAATTGAATTAATTTTGAAGTCAAAGTCGACATTGATTTGAATTGAAATCGAAATTGAATCGGTAAAAGGGAAATTGAAAATGTTTTGAATTGGGAAGTTATAATTGAAATGGGTTCGGTTTTGAAGCTGTTTTATTTGTTTTCCAAATTACTCAGTTATATAAACCATTTTTGAATACTTAAATTATTTTAATCTATTTTAAATCTACTTAACCCAATTTAAATTATTTTAAACTAATTTATCTATTTTAAATCCATTTTTAGATTTTAAGTGTCTTTTACTATTTTAATTATTTAAAACTACTTTTAAACTACTTAAACTATTTTCTAAAAATTTCAAGCCGGTTAATAAGGTGAAATGTTTATGTTTAAATCTTGAATTTGAATACGAATTGGATTAAATGAAGTTGCAACCTAAATTGAAATTCGAAATGATTTTGGAATCGAAATGAGATATTGAGACGAAATATGATTTTTGAAACGGAACCTTACATTTTCAATAGATATAATGATATTGGAAATGGATTTGATTTTGAAGCAAATATGATATTTTGATATCAATTATGAATCGATTTGAAATGTAAAAGGGCCAACGGTGTAATAATACGTAGTTATTAAAGCGACCGGGATCGGATATGGGCATACTCTCTGTCGATACCGAAAACCACTTTAATAACTATTATACGCGGAGTGTTGATCCAGAATGAAGTGGATGGTTTGGTGAACGCGTTGATTGAAGAAAGAGAACGATATTGGATGACCCCTGACATGACTAAAAAAGGAGCCGCGCCGGGCCATTGAGGTTCGCCATCTATAGCGGACACACTTCTTCGATACCATATCTATTACATTTGTGATTCGATTTGGGTGCACCCCTTGATTTGGGAGTGTTGTTTCGTGGTGTTGGGGTAGCTGCTGGCTATGCTCAACATCAGTCCGGATCACGCAACTACTAGTATCCTAGTTGGTATCGCCTCATGTACCTTGTCATACTGATTATCCTATTCGCGACCACTACGTTATGTTTTGTGTTATACCTATGGGGTACGCTCTAATTACCACCAGTTTACGGTGGGGCTTACGGTGCTGTATAGACTATGGCATTATAAAAATGTGTTAAGGGGGATTATGGTAACGCCTTAACGCTATTTTGATACTTTATATTACTGATAGGCATTATCTACTTAGCGTACATTACTACATAGTAGATAGTTTAACGGATCCTTAAGAGATGGAAAATCCTGTAACATTTCTTGATTTATTGCACGCACGTTGACACTGGATATGAGATGTCAAATCCCGTAAACATATCTAACGCCATTACACTCGTATTTATTTAACGATTGATTTAACATTCATAAGGATATTTTAGTCCTGACTCGAGTGTTTTGTCTTTTCATTACGCTCGGGTCAGTCCTGAGTTTTCAGATTTTTGAAGATCTATTCTGGAGGACGAGGTCGAAGATTTGGTACACTATTACTATTATCATCTGTGCATCATGCTGTCTGCTGCATTATTTTTATTGTTCTGTTGTATATGTATAACTCTGATGAATGTTGTATAAATAATGATCAAAGTATTGTAAACAGCTTCATGAACTGTTTATTTGACTATTATATTTATCGTTCCGCTGCGAGATTCTGTGTTGTTTCATTTCCTTTATTTCCCTTCCCTTTCTTTTCTTATTTACCCCAATAACCATCTGCCCTTTTAAATGGTTTGGAATCGACATGTGTATTTGATTGTCGGTTTAAACTGCCCAAAAAGGCGGGTCGTTACAATGGATGACTCTAATAAGAGATTATTTGCATAGAGGAATCCTTCTAGACAGAAGAAATGAATGACGGAAGCTCCTTCGACAGGCTTCGAGATATATCATGCGAGAGGGAGTACTTTTTAGGAAGGGTTTATGTATCCCTGTGCTTTGGTGTGTCACACATGATGAGGCTAAGAGAGTTCAAAAAGTAGTCCATGAATGGGCTTGTGGCGGCCACACAGTGAGGCAAACCCTAGCGAAGAAGAACCTCCACTACAGATACTTTTAACTAACTATCAACCGAAACGCAGCTGATTACCCCTGAAAGTGTGACAAGTGCTAGATGTTTGCTAACATTCCGAGAGCCCCGCCAATGGAAATTATTCAAATGGTCAGTCCTTGGCCGTTCGCACTTCGAGGAATCAATATCATCGGTGTGTAACCGATATCTAAAGGTGGTGTGAAGTACACCATCATCGTAGTTGACTACTTCACCAAATGAGCTGAGGCAGGGCCGTTGGACACGATCACCATAAAGAAAGTAATCAATTTTTTGTCCGAAATATCATGGTCATTTTGGAGTTCTAAGTCAATTGTTACGGATAATGAGACCTAATTCTGTAGTATCAAGTTCAAAGATTTCTGCCAATTGCATCGCATAGAGAAGAGATTTGTTGTGGTGATAGACGATATTTCACTCCCAAGAACATGGAATAGTGAGCACTTACGATGCTATTTCACTTAGAAATAAGTTCATAAACAATTGGCTAGCGACGTGTAATAAGACAGATTATGTCATGTCCCATTTTTTATGGAATAAATGGCTTGTCGAGTCCAAGAGTCCGTCTTTCCATTACTTAAGAGTTGTGACTTGACCGGCTCAAATGAATTTACGTGTGAGTAATGCAGTTGTGCAGGTATCCAAAGATAAGTGCCATTCAAAACTTCTATGGTTCATGATCAAACCTCAAAGTTCTTCTCAATATCTTGAGATTGATATCAGCCAACTCTTGTCCTCGGATTGAGGGTAGGAGTATAAACTCAAACGGGATGTGACATGACCATTCATATACTAATTCTCATCCTAGATGTTGGTGCAGGAGTATAAACCTAAATTGAATGTGACACCACCGTTCACTCGCTCAACTCTTGCCCTTAGAATGGAGGCATGAGTATAAACCAAAATTGACGTGATAGGACCGTCCGATCCTTCACATTTTGCCTAGTGTAGGAAAAACTAGGGGTTTATACCTAGCATAATGTAGGGTCTCACCCCTATGAACTCTGAATCGATGCGCGGAGTTAGAAGCAGTGGGAAATAAACATCCTAGATAAGAATATGCGAACTATATTACTAAGTTGTTAATTTAAAATTAGCGCCCTGATTTTGACGCCATTGAGTATAGTTATCCTGGAAAAGGATATCTGGACCACTGTCCTAAATGGTAAAACCTCAACTAATGCTCAGAATTTGGCACTTCGACAACCGCTTTACATTCGCTAGAGCGATGGAAGGCTAGTAAATTACATTGCGTGCTAAGGATTTAGTCCAACATTAATCATTAAAAGGTATGGATCATAAGTACATTATATGGAAAGTGCATTTCTAGAATAGCTTGGGCAAATTCACAAAAAGATTTAATAAAAAAAAGTTTATGTTATTAACATTCAAAATGATACTTGGAAAGATAAGTGTATGATTATTTACGCCTAAGAAAGAGAACAAAAGTGGAGGCCGAATCTGAATAACACCGGCCGAAAAAGCAAAAGTAAGAGAACTAGAAAAAAGATTAAGGAGTGCTATACAACCAAAAGGCACAAAGAAGACAAAAAATCACTTCTTGTGCTTCTTATTTCTTTCTTTCTTTTTCTTCTTCTCCACAGAAGAAGGCATGCTGGATCCTTCTGACTATTTTCTTACTCATCCCCCACTTCGTTTGGCCTTGGATAAAGTGCTCTAAATGACCCAACATGCACACTTTGAGTGCTCGTAGGTGGAGGAATAGAGATTAGAGTGCTTTGTGAAGATCCCACAAGTATGCTTTGAGAGTTACCGGGTAAAGGAATATGGACTGGAGCGAAGATAGTTTGTCCTAGCAAGGCAATGGATAGAGGAAGCAGAATGATTTCAAGCTCCTCCCGCTTAATCTCTATGGCAATTAGGATTTGCTTCTCCATCTCTTGTTCAAGTTGACTCATGTTGTGACCCGATAGGGACTCGGAAACAATTATTATCACAACATCCTCATCGATCCAAGCTTCTTGAGTCATACTAGTCCCTCCATCCAGTAAAGAATCAATCATTTTTTCATTAAGGCTGGGAGTTTCTTGAACCGGGATGGTTGGAATAGTTATTGAAGTTGTAACGGTTACAAGCTCCATTGTAGATGCTTGTTATCTCGGTCAAGAGTCCCTATCAGAAAGAGGAGTCAAGTTTTAGGGCCAGCCTAAAACTTGAGAGATATTAAAAGCACTAGTACAAAAAGTGCATATTGCTTCGCATCATTTGCATCAGTTGAAGTAAAAACTGATGCAAATAGAACTATTTGCATCAGTTCTATCTTAATAACCAATTCATTTGGTACGTGAAAAGCAATAGGTAATAAAAAATCAAATTTGCATCAGTTGTCACTAACAACCGATGCAATTGGTACGTGCAAATAGTTTTAGTCGTATCGGTTTTAAATTCAACCGATGCAAATAAGTTAGTTTGCATTCATTTTCCATAGGTTTGCTACTCAACTTTCATTTTCCCTCCCTTTAACTTTTCATTTCCCGCTTAGCTTCAATTTATCCCTCTACTTCCTCCGTTACCCGTTAAGAAAGCAACTTTATATTCGTTCAATTGAACGACTTCAAATTAAATTCGACCATGAATTTTAACTTCAAACCAAATTAGCAGTTCCTCCTAAATCGAAATCGTCAAAAAAAAAATGAAATTCAAACCAAATCAAAATAAATGTTTTAATTCGACTGTTAATCAGGTGGCGATTTAGGTTGAGTGGAGGTGGTAGCGATCTGTTAATCGTGACCATGGATACACATTGCGTTTTGTTGTTCCTGGAATTATTGGTGCTCGATCTGTTAAGTGGCTTGACAGAATCGATATAATTGTAGAAGAATGTCAGGTGATGAACAAGTATGCTATTTTCGTTCAAATTATTCTTATGGAACTGAATATTATTAACCTTGTCCTTTTTAAAAAAAATAGGGGTTCTTTATGCAAAAGATTATAAGATGTTTCCACCTTCGGTTAATTGGGATAATATCAATTGGTCTACAAGGACTGCACAAATGGATATCGAGAGGGTAGATGTATCGGTTGATGGTGGATAAAACCTGGGTTGAAGCTCACGGATATCAGAGAAGCAATACTAAATACGTAGCTGATGATATAAATAGCGATAAATGGGCTTGGGTTCTCTTTAAAATTGAGGTTGATGTGCCAGAAAATGGTGAAATCATCGCTAAAGTGGTACGTATTATTACTTGTGGAGATTTGTCCTTGAAGTTGGTTTCTAGTATTTAATATTTTGCATGTGAACTTGAAGTTGCTTGTTTTAAAGACAATTTAAGTTTGCACCTATTTATAATTTTTTTGGGGTTCAATCTCTGTGCCAAATATTCGGAGAGAGCATCACTCATTTTTGCAGCAAGAGATTCTTCATCTTCACCATACATATTGTTATTGCATTCATTATTGAATTCATATTCTTGATAGAGTTGTACAACAAACTGTGTAACACATCAAATGACATGGACATGATTAGCTGAAATATAATTATCTTAACATTACACTCACGTAGATAAGGATCTGAAAGATATGGATAGTTACAAATTAGTGCTCAGGTATAACATTTTTCATGCCAAACTTATACCTGCATCAGAGAAATTTTATGAAACATGTACTGAACTTACATAGTTGAATGACTGGTGCAGCTATGAAATATGATTATGTTATTTTTATTTGCAACTTTAAGCCCATCATAGAACAGTGACTTTTCTGGATAACCATCACCATTAACTTTCAAATATATTGATGTTAGAGTTTAAATGAGGTAAGCACAGTGGTAAATGTGTTCAATGTACATACAGGAAAATAACCAAAATGGGTATGTCATAGTTTATTGAAGGAACAAATAGAGCAGCAGAAGCTAAATTGTATGAGTCGATTTTATTTATATGTTCATACAATTGAAAAAGTCGACTAGAAGAGAAATAAATCTCACCAAATCAAATTGTTCATCAAGATTTCTACTTACATAAGGCTTAGAAGCTGCCAATTCATCATCCTCACCAACATGTGCAAATATATCATCTACGTCCAAAAACTATGCAAACTGCCGTTGTCTCACTGCTTCATCCTCTCAATTAGGTGGGTTAGCTTTGATCACAAACTCAACATCCAATTCCAAATCTTCAACATCTGATGCAAACTGTGAAAAATCACTATCGTCGAGCAATCTTGCCATATCTGGGTCAACTGCTTTCAGGACCTTCCTCACAACAACACCTTTTGATGCATTATACACAAATTGTGATTGATAATTGGTGCTCAAAAAACATTCGATGACGAGTCAGATAAGATTTGTTATGCTTTATTGTCATGTGTCTTTCTCCTCGTCTAATACAAAATGTGGATGCATTTGTTTCAAAATCCATAGCACATGAAAGTGTACTAAGAACAGTCCTACTGCAGAAAATATATAACCACTTGTACAAGCGTAGCAAAATCGAAAAATATATGTGGAACTTAAATATGCTATTAGCTTATCATAATTTGTAAGCCAGTTGTTGTTTTCATTCTCATTCAATTGTTGTTTCTTGATCATCTTTGAAAAGGTTGATACAACAGCAAATGTGCAACTGGAGAAAGTGGAAGATATATGGAATCTGAGAGGCATTCTTAACACATCTTGGCATCACGTATTTTCAAAAGTGGAAGATATATGGAATCTGAGATGCACAAGGAAGCTTTTGAATAAAAAATTCATAGGAAGTTTTTGAACAATGGAAGAACAGCACAAGGAAGAAATGAACGCAGGCGATCAAGGAAGGTGGTTGCAGTGGATTTGAAGCAGATTTCTCTAAGCACATGCGTAATCTTGCTCCTGCAAGTCGAACAATCCTGCTTTCTGGCCCAACAGGTAAATAAATTAAAGAAAGAAGCATAATATGATTATGATAGACTTTGTCCTAAGTTGCTGGAAACTTTTCTTGCTTTTTGATCTTAAGCAAGTAGCACCATGTGCTTCAACTTATGACACTTTCTCTTCCTAAGTTGATAGTATAAGAATAATTATGTTGTTAGTTTTTTCTTTTGCTTACATATGCATGCACATTTTCAGATATTGTTTGGCAGATGATCGCTTATAAGAAGTTGTCAGTTTTTTGGATTTAAGTGCTGGTGCTGGTTGGGAACTGCTCCAGGTTCAGTTCAGATTTTTACATGATTATAGAGTTCAAATGGAAATACAATAAGATTTTACTTATTTGCTTAGAGATATGCCAACCTGAGGAAGAACTAGAAGGCTATATGCTATACATAAAGCCGAAGTAACTACGAAGATAGTGAACGAGTGTTTTGAAAATTGCATAAGAAATGAGGGAAGATGCATGGAAAACTCATGTTGATTTGCATCATCAGAGAAAGCAGCTTACACGGACACATGTTTGGTAACCTCTTTTTGTACTTACATCATCGTTTTGTGCTTTATTATCATAATTTCATCCTCTTTTAACTTAATTAGGCATCATGTACAATTGTTTGGTAACCTCATGCAGAGTGAAAATGGCGGTTAATGATGGTGGAGATGGATTGTATGAAGTGTTGCAATGCATGTGGTAAGAAGGATTCCAGCAGTGGGGTAAGAAGAAGGGGATTACAACAGGTGGTTGTTGAGGCCTGAAGAGCAGCAGTGAAGTGTAGTATGTTTGTGATCTGGTTTGGTTTTGAATGATGATGTGTTGATGGAACGGTAGTGGTCGTGTTGAAGTTCTCTAGTGGTATGAAGGTGTGACAGGAAATATTGTAGAAGGCTGAACTATACGCCGTGGGGATGGAAATGTTCAGTGTGCAGGTAACAGGTGTTTATGGAGGAAGTGGAAACAGGTTGTTATGGTCATATGGAGTTGATTGTGAGGTGGGATTAGTGACGCAGGGGTTGTAAACTGGTTGACAGGGAGGTGGGATTAGTTGACAGTGGCAAATTGATGGCAGTGAAGTGTGTATGATATGTTGAGTGATGAAGGGTTTGTAGAGGAAGTGGTAGTGATGTATGGTAGGCATATTTTGTTAGGAAGGTAGGTTTGATTTTGTTGTGGCTGACTTGATGACAGTGGAAGTGGAAGGGAAGAAGTGGTCTGGTAGATGGTCGCAAGTAGTTGAATTTGGTAGTGAAGTCATATGGTTGTAGTGCAGTGGCAGTAGGTATGTAGGTGATGCAACAGTAGAAATGGTAGGCAGTTTTTCTGCTATGGTTTGTGAGCAGTATGTGGTTGACAGGGAGGAGGTTATGTGTTTGTGTTTGTGACAGTTGATGGTGGTATGTTGTATTGGTAAGTGAGGAGTGTAAGGTGGTGAATGAATTGTATGGCAAGTTAATGAGTGTGGAATGGCTGTGGCAGGGTTAACAGGCATAACAATAAGAAACAGTGAAGTAGGAGAGAATAAGAGGCTTGTATGAAATGTACACTTTTAAATGGACACTTATAAATATATGTAAAAGAATTGAAATAAAAATTTTGTAATTTTTGGTGTATGTTTTTTTCTTATATATATATATATATAAAGATTATCAATAATATATATATACATATAGTTTATTTGAGTACTGTAATAATGGTTTCTGAGGGATTAGTTTGCATCGATTGTTATAAAAAACCGATGCAATAGAGGGATTAGTTTGCATCGGTTTTCAACAACAACCGATGCAACAAGTTCCTTTGTTGCATCGGTTTTCATTACAACCGATGCAACATGGGGGCTGTGTTCAAGCAAACAACCATGATATTTTGCATCATTTGTTAGTAACAACCGATGCAAAAAGGATCTTTTTGCATCGGTTTCAGAACTGATGCAAAAGTATTAAGCCTGTTGCATCGGTTGCATGTGCATCGGTTGTTGAACTGATGCAAAAGGGGGGTAAACAACCGATGCATATGGCATGTTTTGTAGTATTGAGGAAGATTAGCAAAGTTGATCGGTGACACATTAACTCTCTGAAATATAGGAGAAGTCAATGAGATACCTTCTTCGGTTTGGAGTTTTGTGTGGGCTGGAGTGCCATCAGAGTTTCCCTTAGGAATGGGAGAAAGAATAGTGGGTTTGTGCATGTGAGAATGTCCTAGATCATAACCGAGATTGCAAAATGAATCTGGGGTATTGACGCCTAAGTGTTTGGCTGGTAGTAGCATCATGTGGCGTCGATCCGGAGCCTTCGTCCAAGTCATTTTGAACTATTGCGGCTAGCTTTGGATAGAGAATAAGCTGACCATCCTTTGACACTTTGGGCTCGTCTCCCACCAAGATTTCTTTCTTGAGCTGCTCTAAATTCACTTCACCACCTTTAAGATAAGCCTTTTCTTCTTTGACAATTTTCTTCTAGGCAAGGACAAGGATTCTGGAATCTTTGAACCACTCCAAGTTACTGAATTTGAGAACGTTAGCATTGTACTTGATAAGCAGTGGCATGAATTTCCCATCACACGCTCTACTTCCCACTGTTCTACGGCCTCGACTTCCCTTTTGATGAGTGTGTCTACATCTTTAGCATGCTTAACCATCTTATTTCTTTCGTCCCTAGCATCGAGAAACTCATCGTAATTGGTCTTAGCTTGTTGGAGTGCTTTATCTTTTCTTGTTTTGCGCTCAAGTTTGGTCTTAAGCTTGGCTATGCTTTTGTTTGTGGCATATCTTTCTAATTCCAAATCATGGTTTCGATAAAAGGCTTTCTCCATCTCATCTTGATGCTTGGTCCTCCCCTCTTTGAGTACCTTGATGGCATCCTCGGCTTTCTTCTCCGCTGAGGCTTGAGATTTCCTCAAGTTTTAGACTTCGAAGTTGAGAGTGGCTACAACCTATTGTTGTTAGCTTCGATGATTTTTTGATTTTTTTAATTTATAATTACCTTTCCCTTGAGACATTGGAGAGATTTTCAGCTGATTTTGAACATTCGCTATACTGACTGTGGACGTCAATCATGCAAGTAATGGTCATGTCTTGGACTTCAGTTCGAATTTTTTTCAAGTTGGGCATAAACTTACGCCAATGAAAATAAATATTTGGAAATTGCTCCTTCAGTTCAGCCATTCGAGCGTGGTAGCAAGTTGTTGTTCCGTAGGGACGATTGGAGCTTCAGAAGTTTCTTTGCCAGGTCTATGATGAGAAGTCTCTGAACCACTTTTTTGGTGCTCGCGATCAGAAGATCGACTGCGATGTGCTGAGGTTAACTGCCGAGTAGGAACATAAGTTGGAAGTGGAGCACGAGAGGTACCGCCTGGCGGGATGTCATCGTGACGATCAGAAGACATATCTGGACCTCTATGAGGATGTGACCTACCTAAAGCGATGTTAGAAGCAGAATCATGTGAGGAATTGTCTCTATCATAGCCACTCTTATCTTGATTGTCCCTATCATGGCTTGACTGATAGCCTGATCAAAAATCTTAGCCACTCCTCTGATGATACGAGCTCGGATGATGCCTTTGGGATTTTGATACCTTTGCTTCCAAAGTCAATATATTTATTTCCTCCTCTCCATGGATCTTGCAAATAAAATGAGAAGTTAGATCCAACGACAAGGAGGAAAGTCAAATGCTATATGGTGGCATGAAGTGCATATATGTGTAAGTGTCCTAGTGTCCCCTCAATTGATCGTGTGCTGAAGCTTTTCTCATAGGAGTGATCTCTCCCACATTAGTAGGGATGGTATCCTTATCGAAGCGAATATGGGAGTAGGTGCCCTCCAAACAAATGTTACTGACAACAAGGGAGTCAAACTCAGTAGCAATTGGTCCTAATCTAGCAAATGTGCCTATTGATGGAATAGAAGGCATCTTCTCCGCGGTTGTAACTAGAGAAGGCTGCATAGAATTTTGAGTCTTGGAAATCTTCACTACCAACCTCTTTCTCGGAGCATATTGTTGACAGTCTTTGGATTGCTCAGTCTAAGACTCAATGCCCACGTCAATGTTATCTTGGCTGGCCTCACCACTTTCACCCACTATCTCGCCTTCCTATGAACGTTTTTTTTACTTGCTCAACGTTTTCTTCAACTCCAACCCCGATACTTAGGACTAGGCGCACATTTGGACCAATACTACCTCCTCCAAGAAAGTTTTCGTGATCATCATCATCGTTGTATCATCATCATCACTGGAAACCATCGAGACTACACCAGTATTGCAACTCACTTCTAAAACACCATGGGCAAGAAGATTCTCATTTAACAAAAGAGCTCTGATGTTTCAATCTTCCACCAGAATGGCCATAATAACATTAACAACATCTGAGAGTGTCGTGCTACTGGGTCTTGCTAGAATAACTAGATAATACGACAAGATGTGAATTAAGCCGATGGACTATTAAATAAATTCATATAATGCATATGGAATGGACCTTACGTTTAGACAGCTATCTTTGTGTGAACTCGGGTGGACAACGTTGATAGAACCACTCGTTTTTGAAATAACTCAACTTATTCCATGTGTTAGGGATTACTCTGCAACCCCTGATCAGTTCCAGGTAGATTAAGGATGGACTTTCTTTTCTGCTTTTGAAGCTGTATATGTATCGACACTCCTCGTCATTGGACATTCAGTGTAAACGCTCGGAGAAGACCATGTATGTGCCAAGAAAAAAGGCATAGCTATTCGGATGCAACTGCATAAGAGCCAATCATATAAAATTCAGGACTCAACGAACAAAGTGATTGAACAGTGGGACACAGCCCGCCAAGCATATATATCTATTGCTGGTAAATAACCTCTCGGGTGTGATGAGCTCTTTTATCATGATATGGGACCAGGACATCGTCAAACGGAATTCCATGTTCATTGAAAATTCCCCGAGGAGACCCTTGTTGATTTTGGTGGCAACTGAATTAACATGATCATTCAAAATTGTTGCATCCTCAAGAATGTCCGTTGCAGGATCTACTTCTTGCCTATCTACCAGATCGACTAGTTTTTTGAAATTTGTTGTTCTTCTTTTGAATTTTCTTGTTGTTGCATATGCCCTACTGGTGTTCATTGGGCATGTGGAGTCATACCCAACCTTGACTGGGTATCGAATTTAATATAACTAAAAGTGGATGTACCTATAGCTTGAGCGGTAAGACATTTGGAACGTCTCTAATCCACTTCTATAAAAAAACTTGACAGGTAATCAACATTAGATAAACTATAAGTTATGCCCCATGTTAAAGTGAATCCTAATGCGGTGTCGTGCAGTTCAAATATCCGATATCATTTAATTGTTCATTTTAGTCTTTGGATATGGTCTGAAGCGATCGTCATTGCAGACTATCCTATCAGATTATATGTTAATGGCTATGCATTAGGTATGCATCGAAAATCAAAGGCAACGCTTGGAAAATGGGAGTAATTGTCATCAAAGCTCAAATACATAAAAATTTGGAAACCAAAAATCCACTAAAGGTCAGAGTTGTACTGACCCCTAACCTTTATTAGATTTTGGTTCATTTCCCAAACATTGCCTCCTTGCTTCAACATCACCACCCAATCCACGGTCAACAACATCAACTTCCTCCATGCTTAAGTCCTTTGTGTTCAAGTGCGCAGCCTACCTTTGCAAGACGAATTATGGCGAGGGATCGGTTCTATGCAAGATAAAGACTAAGTTTTCGGTTGTTAGAGATAGCTCTAACCAAGGAGGGGTGAGCGATGTCAGGTGCAGGCAAAATGAGATGGTGGCGGTGTCCTTAAGGATAAATGACAGTGAAGTTTGATTTTGGGCATTGAAGTCCTTTTAATAGCAGAAGTTGAAGATTTCGATTCGAAGGCAAAGGAAAATGAAAGGGAGAATAGAAGTGATGGCTACATAACCATGGAACTATATGTTTAGGCATCATAATTTAGGAAATCTCCCAAGTCACAAGTCTGCACCAACCCCTCTCCATGGGTTGATACCGAACCCTATGTTTAGAAAAAAACAATATTTATAGATATCAATATATGTAGGTATATTTAGAAAATTATCCGAGAGAGTACATATGTAACGGTCCCAGATTTTGACTAAATTAAATTGGGAATTAATTTAATTTTTGAATAAAATTGCAAAATTTATTGGTAAATTAATTTGAGTTTCTCTGAATTTAAATTTAATATGTGTTAATTCATTTGAAATTAAATCTTATATATGTGTGACCTAAGTAGAAAAATAAATAAATATATAAGGCAATTTGTATGTAAGGCAATTTAAATACTTAAGTTAGAAATGTAATTATACACATAAGATAAATTACAAAATATGAAGTAAACAAATTTGTTAAATTATAACAACATAGTAAAAATAGAACTTCATTAAATTTCAAATTAACAAGACCAAAACAAAATTCAACATAAGACATATATATATATATATATATATATATATATATATATATATATATATAAAAGACAAAAAGAAGAAATACAAACAAAATTGGATAAGTAATATAAGTATGTGAGCTTATAAAGAAGACAGCAAATATATATGTTCATGTACAAGCAAAATATTAGTACGAAAACAAAAGAAAAGAAACAAAATAAAATTCATATGTATAAGCAATGCAAAAGAAGAAAATATCTACAAAACAAATGACATAAGTTGTAAACAAAATGGGAAACATTTCATTTTCTTAACACCAAAATGAAATCATCTCAACACATATAACAAGCTAAAGGAGATAATGATGCATGTAAATAAAATAAAAAAATGTAGTTACAAATTAATAATAAACCGAAATATATGAGTTAGCTTGCAAAATAGAAAAGGGTGAAAACATAAAAGACATTAGTATTGAATGTTTGCATCTCTAAGAACATACCCTATCATTTCAGCTCCATATAGAAAAAGATTAAGGTCACCTGCTGTACAAGCAAATAGTAACTTCTCTACAATGCAGCCCATAATGCAAGCATCTTCAGCCACGCCTACTGTACAAACAAGATTACCCTGTAAACTTCTTTATTTATATCAATTCCTCATTTAATTTCGTTTATTCCAAGTTGAGAAAATTTAAAATAGCAACTGAAATAAAACATTATTATTCCAACTTAAACAAAGATTCAACAACAACTCAAATCAACTTGAACCAGAGATTCAAGAAGAAGAGAAGGCTTTGTCATTTCTAAAAAAAAGTGGAAGGTGAGTAAATAACATAACATTAAAGCTTAAGTAAATTTTATTCAGTGAATGATTTTTGTTTAACCTGATACTTAGTTATCATTTTATTTCAACACTGTAAGCATTTGTATTTGAAATTTGAAGTGTTGGGCTATGTATCTCCTTCTCTGTCTAGTTCCAGGGTATTGATCATCAATTAAGAAATTCAATTCCTTGCTTTCTAATTTGTATTAGCCTTTGGATCCTAAAAAAATAGCTGTGTATAGGTATGAACGATAATATAAAAATAGTTTTACTAAGTGTAAAGGTATACAACATGGAAAATATTTTTTTTACAGAAGGAACTTTAAGAATTCAAAATTTTCGAATTTAATAAAACATTGTTTTAAGTATGTAGTTAGAATCCTTACTTAAAACCATGATTTTTAAAATGAATTTGGTGATTTTTAGTAAGGTGGTTTGAGAGCAGTTTGAAGATGTTTGAATTGGGTATTTTAATCGATTGCCGACAATAGGAGGCGTTGGAGGTGTCGGGTTTGCTGGTGGGGGTGGTCGAGACTACGGTGGTGTAGGAAAAATGGATGGAGGTGGCCTCGACCACTGTGGCGACGGCGGTGAGATTTTGAAAATTGAAAACCTAGTTTTAATGTGGTTATATTTTTGGTCTCGTTAGTCGTCATGGATGGACCGAGTGTTTTGTAGCTTTGGGTGATGGAAGTAGGTATGCTGTCGAAGACGTGGCCGGAGTGGTTGATGTACCGGTGGTTGCTATCGTCAGCGCGAGACATTTTACTTGATCCAATGGGTTTCCAGTAGTGGCTCATTTGGCTCGAAACTGTTCGATTTTGTGTTTCGATCAAATTCGAAAATCTGGGTTCGCGCTTGAGTTCGTATGGGTTCGAGAGATCGTCGAGCAATTTCACGACGTTCATCGAAGGACGGCGACGTTGGGCACGTGCACAGTGTGCACGTCGAATCTAGAGAAGAGGGGTTGTGTTGGAAGCTCGGGTTTGTCTCGTGCAAATGGAGGCGCGACTCGAAGTGGTTTGGGTCTGGCTCGGGTAGCATATTGAACAGATTTGAAAACCTGTTCTTTTTGTTAAAATAAAAAACTGGAAAAAAAGAGACTTCAAATCAAAATTTAACTATAAACTCTAGTTTAGTTTGGAACTTTATTTGAAGTATTTAAAGGATTAAAAGAATTTGCAGTTAAAAATGGCATTTGAAATTGTAAAGAAAGATTTAGATCAAAGCTTAAATAAAAAAATTTCCACCTGCACTAAAATCTGAAATTGAATTCCAGATTTTGGAATTAAATTAAGTTGATAAATATAAATGTTTAAATAAGTTAAAAGTGAAATATTCCTTTAATATGTGAATTTAACAAGGAATTTGATTTAAACTCCTTTAAAATTTCTTTATAATAAAGATATTACTTCAACAAGAAATTTAAAGGATTTTTAAAATTAGTTTAAACTTTGTTAATGATAAATTGGTGTTCATTTTAAATCTTGGGTATAAAATGAAATTTAAAGGTAAAATTGAAATAAATGTTTTAAGATGTATAGGTAAGAAAAGTTTTATCTTGATGAAAATTTGAATTAATGATTTGTAATTCAATTAATTACTAAGATAATTAAAATGGATTAATTGATTTGTAATTAATTAACGGAATGGATAATTAATCAATGTAATTAAAGGTTAATAACTTTAAAGAAAAAATAATTAATGTGGTTAATTAATAAAGGTAATTAAATTAAGAATAATCAATTAAAGGTTAATTAATTAAAATAATTAAGAGATAATTATTAATTAAAGAGTAATTAAATTAATTAATTATTGTAATTAATTAAGAATAAATTAATTAAGGATAATTAATGATTAAGGTTGATTTAATCAAGTGATTAAGTATAATTACTTTATGAAAGTAATTAAGAAGTTAATTGCTCATTGTGATTAATTGAGTTTAATTTGATTAATTTCAGTTAATTATCAAATATTGAGTACTGGATTGATACTTTTGTTATGTGATGTGATGCTATGTAATATAAATTGCTTTGTGTTGAGCTGTGGTATCTGTGATGAATATACTGTTGAATGAATATGAAAACCCATTGCCGTAACGGCGTTTGAACTTCGATGCGACAGGGAGGCGGATTCCAGTTGGTTATCCGAAACCTACATCGAATTGTAATGATGACTCTTTATGATTGATAAATATTATTTTACCCGTGAAATAGTGAATGAAGATAAGCGTTATGGATTTTACCGCTTATCGATATTGATATAATTGAATCTGTGATGATTGATGATGTTGCACTATTGTGTTAAAAAAAACCCTGGAACACTCCATACACACACAAATATGGATTTCACGAGGAAATCGATTAAGTCACGGATTTTGAAATAGTTTAAAAGTTGAATATTTAAATCCAAATGGTTTTGGAAATGGATTGGGTTTAAAGAAAAAAACTTTTGAAATGGAATTTCAAAGATGAAATTTATTTTGAATAACTTGATTTAGTTTTGGAATTTAAATAAGTTGATTTAAACTTAAATTCAAGATTTGAAATTGAATTCTATGTTTGGAAACTAGGGATTAAAGATGTTATACCAGTTATATATGGGTTAAACTATTTTAAAAGTATTGATTTGGGAATGTGAATAAAAAATTTAAGAGCTTTAACTCGTGCAAATAAAATTGGATCTTTCTGAAAACAAAAACTATTTGTTTTCAAATAATAAAAGCTTTCACATAAGTAATGAACTTTCAAATTTGTGTTGAAAGGATTTCAAGCCTAAAATGAAAATGGTCTTCCAAGTTATGAATAGATCTTTGAAAATAGGTTTGAAAGCTATAAATTAAATCCTTGTTATAAGGATTGAATGAGTTAATCCAAATTGAAATGGAAATTGATTTGAAAAACTATGAATGAATCTTTGTGAAATCTGGGTGAACTTTGAGAAGTGAATCTTATTGTTTAAAGATTTGAATATAGTAATTTGTTAAACCATTTGAGAGGGAAGTTTGGGTTTAAGTAGTGACTTAACTGAAATCCCATTATCCATATGTTTTTAAACATTACGCTCATTATTCGGTTTAACCGGGAGAGGACCATTGTGTCGTATAACCCATTCCGAATCATGATACGTCGTATTTGGATAGCATTTGAAGACCGGTGGGGAAGACCGGGTATTTTCGAGAACGAAAGGATAACCCATCGATTGTCTTTGCACCGAGTCGCGCTGGTATAGAGATTCCCTAAGTGATAGGAAGTCCAATCGGGATTGTGAATACCCGAATTGCAAGGACTTCTTCGGAAGTGCCTTCGGTTCTGTTGAGACCCAGAACAGACTAGTATGGATTGTATGTCTGACATTACATTTTGAAATATAAAGCAGATTTCTTTCAAATATATTTCTGTTGGTGGCGGAGAATTTATTCTCTTAGCATAACACTTTTCTCTGAGACGTACGAGCTCAGAGGTTATGTAGTTGAAGGTTATCAGTAATATATTTCCAACTTGGTAATATGGCATGCTGAGTGCTGCTGATCATTTGTTGATCAAAGCATGGCTTTTGTGAAAAGCGTAGCTTTGTGGACGAGACTTCGTCGAACCTCACAACCCGGTAATGGTCAAAACAGGAAGAATGCGGCAAGGTTATTTGGGGATAGCGCCCCCTGAGGGTATGTTCATTTCCTTCTGGATTGAAGTGGTATCATGGTATGGAGCCCAGATACTTAACTTATGTGGATATCGTAGATATATATTACTTTGTGATTGTTGTTGGGGCCCCCGATAAAGGTTGGTTACGACCGAGGGATGGCATACTCGTGTCAGTAGTTACCTAGTTAGAGGTAACCCGGCCTTGTGTTGGCAGAGATCCGGTTAGGTTCTCAGGGCGTCCTTCCAGAGGCGTACCCATGTGGCGATGGGAAGTTCCTTGGCCTGACCATTTGTTGGAAAATCCAAAGAAACAATACGAGCCTTGTACGGTTTTAGTTGTATAACCTGCCATGGAATATGGTGGTAACCTGGTATTGAACATTGTAGCTATAGTAAGCATAAGTGCGAAATGCCTATGCTGGCTACGATTTATATTATACTTTTGAAATGGTTTTTCACCCTTTGCACTTATAGTAATAATATCAAAGAAATTGGCGTATCAAGCATGTTTGACTATTATAAGGAGAAATCTCCTCCAATTCTGCGTTTGCATGGTGTGTGTGGCGGGAGGCCTTATGGTAGTCTCATTTTCTAAAAGCATTGTGAATCTATTTTGAAATATTTCTTTATTTTCTTTTAAAGATAAACTGTTTTTGTTACTCATACCAGTCTCATGACTGACCTGGAGTTTATTGTTCCTTTCCTAAATTATGGGTGCCCACAATTTTTCCACAAGGGCAGTCTATAGTTGGGTTTTTCAGATAGTCAGGTTTAGTAGATTATCTGGAGTTAGTTTAATCTTTGGACATGGACGGCACCTGCTTATCTTTGTGTATCGGGATGTTGGTTCAAGCTGCCGCTGGAGTTCTCTCTTGAAGACTATCTTAGAGATTTTGTTCCGCTGCTGGTGTTATCTATTTTTCTTTTCTGCTGCTATTTTATTGTGTCATATCTCCGATGTATATTGATATTATTGAATCATCTGTTGTATCAGATATTGTATCAATGTTGTATATCAACGTATTATTCTTTTTCTTCCAATGTGTTGTTATACTTAATTGTGTTATAAGCTCCGGCGAACCAGATTCGACGTTTAGATCTGCGGCATTTGAATATGAGTGTCGTATTCGGTGTCGATTTTCGAAGGTCAAGTCAGGATTGTTATAATTGGTATCAGAGCTGAGGGTTAAAAAACTTTATCTCAGGTGTATAACATAAGTAGCTCATTAAAGATAGGGTGAAGTATACCCTAGAATGAGTATACCTAAGATATATGTCGGTATGCCTCAGTAAATTCTCTTACTATCCACTGATAGTGAGTATGAGTGCAAGAAGAAAATGAGATAGGGGATAGGGGAATACAACTATAAATGATCAATACCCTATAACAACAAGGAATCTTTTCTCTATCAATCTCTTTTGTTCAGCATCATTTCTTAATTCTTCATTAGTTTCTGGTAGATCCAGGAATTTTTTTTAATATATTTCAATGAGACATAAACTCCAAATGGTCAGAATTATTGTTTGGATGTATTTGATTGTTTTGGTTTCTATGGTTGATAGGTATACTTTGGTTTTTAAACTAAAAGTTTTGAAATTGTATCCATATATCTATCTATTGTATGTGGTCCGATATATGCTACGAATGTTTAGCGTCCCTTCAAACTAATCAGTGCCTTGCAAATTTCGTAGATATGGATGACCCGAGTATAGTGTAAAAAACTTAATAGATTCTTTCTTGTATCTATTGTTGATATTCTAATTTGGTAAGCCAAATGAAGAATAGATATTCAGTTTGATTTGATGAATCTTCTTTCATCTAACTATGGATTTTAATTTTGATTGTAGAGAACCCATAGCATCAGCCGAGGCGGAGAAACCTCAAAGGCCAGAAGAGTTGGTGATTATGGTTCGGCTAGTCAGATTCAGGAGCCATCTATGGATGAGGAAGTACCAGAAGAACCCGAGGCGGTATTCGACGATGAAGAAGAATTCGAGGTCGAGGAAGGACTCGAAGAGGACGAGGAAGAGTTTGAGGACGAAGAAGAATTTGAAGATGAGGAATATTATGTAGAGTCAGAAGATGATGAAGCAATTATTTAGGATTTAGATGTTGCCATTGAGGAGCTAGATGGTGGAGGTTTTATCCCTGTGGTATCTAATCCAGTGGAAGATTCAGAATCAGACAGTGAGGCGGAGATCAGGGAATTGTCAGGGCCTGAAAGGGGAAGCTCTGATAGTGAGGATCTATAGATGATTAGGATGTTTCCTTTTGGGTAATATATGCTATATATATGTATTTTGACTCAGGATGTCATGAATGCAAGATATATGTATATGTAAGGTTGGATGAATGACTATAACATCTGTATGAATGCCCTTAGTAACACTTAATATAAAGTGTATTTTTATTTAACCATAAGAATCTATGTGTTTACCGGTATAATTGAGCTGTTATTGGTCTATTTTGTGTGAGTGGATAATTTATAAAACTAAAACTGGCAAATTTCGAGGATGAAATTTCTTAAGGAGGGGAACCTGTAACGATCCTGGATTTTGACTAAATTAAATTGGGAATTAATTTAATTTTTGAATAAAATTGCAAAATTTATTGGTAAATTAATTTGAGTTTCTCTGAATTTAAATTTAATATGTGTTAATTCATTTGAAATTAAATCTTGTATATATGTGACCTAAGTAGAAAAATAAATAAATATATAAGGCAATTTGTATGTAAGGCAATTTAAATACTTAAGTTAGAAATATAATTATACACATAAGATAAATTACAAAATATGAAGTAAACAAATTTGTTAAATTATAACAACATAATAAAAATAGAACTTCATTAAATTTCAAATTAACAAGACCAAAACAAAATACAACATAAGACATATATATAAGAAAAAAATAAGAAATACAAACAAAATTGGATAAGTAATATAAGTGTGTGAGCTTATAAAGAAGACACCAAATATATATGTTCATGTACAAGCAAAATATTAGTATGAAAACAAAAGAAAAGAAAAAAAATAAAATTCATATGTATAAGCAATGCAAAGAAGAAAATATCTACAAAACAAATGACATAAGTTGTAAACAAAATGGGAAACATTGCATTTTCTTAACACCAAAATGAAATCATCTCATCCATATAAGAAGCTAAAGGAGATAACGATGCATGTAAATAAAATAAAATAAAAAATGTACTTACAAAATAATAATAAACTGAAATATATGAGTTAGCTTGGAAAATAGAAAAGGGTGAAAACATAAAAGACATTATTATTGAATGTTTGCATCTCTAAGGACATACCCTATCATTTCAGCTCCATATAGAAAAAGATTAAGGTCACCTGCTGTACAAGCAAATAGTAACTTCTCTGTAATGCAGCCCATAATGCAAGCATCTTCAGCCATGCCTATTGTACAAACAAGATTACCCTGTAAACTTCTTTATTTATATCAACTCCTCATTTCATTTCGTTTATTCCAAGTTGAGAAAATTTAAAGTAGCAACTGAAATAAAACATCATTATTCTACAACTTAAACAAAGATTCAACAACAACTCAAATCAACTTGAACCAGAGATTCAAGAAGAAGAGAAGGCTATGTCATTTCTAAAAAAAATGTGGAAGGTGAGTAAACAACATAACATTAAAGCTTAAGTAAATTTTATTCAGTGAATGACTTGTGTTAACCTGATACTTAGTTATCATTTTATTTCAACAGTGTAAGCACTTGTATTTGAAATTTGAAGTGCTGGGCTATGTATCTCCTTCTCTGTCTAGTTCCAGGGTATTGATCATCAATTAAGAAACTCAATTCCTTGCTTTCTAATTTGTATTAGCCTTTGGATCCTAAACAAAATAGCTGTGTATAGGTATGAATGATAATATAAAAATAGTTTTTACTAAGTGTAAAGGTATACAGCTTGGAAAATATATTTTTTTACAGAAGGAACTTTAAGAATTCAAAATTTTCGAATTTAATAAAACATTGTTTCAAGTATGTAGTTAGAATCCTTACTTAAAACCATGATTTTTAAAATGAATTTGGTGATTTTTAGTAAGGTGGTTTGAGAGCAGTTTGAAGATGTTTGAATTGGATATTTTATTCGGTTGCCGGTGGTAGGAGGCGTTGGAGGTGTCGTGGTTGCTGGTGAGGGTGGTCGAGCCTACGGTGGTGGTAGGAAAAATGGATGAGGTGGCCTCGACCACTGTGGTGACGCCGGTGAGGTTTTGAAAATTGAAAATCTAGTTTTAACGTGGTTATGTTTTTGGTCTCGTTAGTCGTCATGGATGGACCGAGTGTTTTGTAGCTTTGGGTGATGGAAGTAGGTATGCTGTCGAAGATGTGGCTGAAGTGGTTGATGTACCGGTGGTTGCCATCGTCAGTGCGAGACATTTTAGTTGATCCAATGGGTTTCCAGCAGTGGCTCATTTGGCTTGAAACTGTTCGATTTTGTGTTTCGATCAAATTCAAAAATCTGGGTTCGCACTTGAGTTCGTATGGGTGTGAGAGATCGTCGAGCAATGTCGCGACGTTCATCGGAGGACAACGACGTTGGGCACGTGCACAGTGTGCACGTCGAATTCGGAGAAGAGGGGTTGTGTTGGAAGCTCAGGTTTGTCTTGTGCAAATGGAGGTGCGACTCGAAGTGGTTTGGGTCTGGCTCGGGTAGCATATTGAACAGATATGAAAACTTGTTTTCTTTTTAAAAATATAAAACTGAAAAAAAGAGACTTCAAATCAAAATTTAATTATGAACTCCGGTTTAGTTTGAAACTTTATTTGAAGTATTTAAAGGATTAAAAGAATTTGCAGTTAAAAATGGCATTTGAAATTGTAAAGAAAGATTTAGATCAAAGCTTAAATCAAAATTTTTCCACCTGCACTAAAATATGAAATTGAATTCCAGATTTTGGAATTAAATTAAGTTTGATAAATTTAAATGTTTAAATAAGTTAAGAGTGAAATATTCCTTAAATATGTGAATTTAACAAGGAATTTGATTTTAACTCCTTTAAAATTTCTTTGTAATAAATATATTACTTCAACAAGAAATTTAAAGGATTTTAAAAATTAGTTTAAACTTTGTTAACGATAAATTGGTGTTCAATTTAAATCTTGGGTTTAAAATGAAATTTAAACGTAAAATTGAAATAAATGTTTTCATATGTATAGGTAAGAAAAGTTTTATCTTGATGAAAATTTCAATTAATGATTTGTAATTCAGTTAATTACTAAGATAATTAAAATGGATTAATTGATTTGTAATTAATTAATGGAATGGATAATTAATCAATGTAATTAAAGGTTATTAACTTTAAAGAAAAATTAATTAATGTGGTTAATTAATAAAGGTAATTAAATTAAGAATAATCAATTAAAGGTTAATTAATTAAAGTAATTAAGAGATAATTATTAATTAAAGAGTAATTAAATTAATTAATCATTGTAATTAATTAAGAATAAATTAATTAAGGATAATTAATGATTAACGTTGATTAAATTAAGTGATTAAGTATAATTACTGTATGAAAGTAATTAAGAAGTTAATTGCTCATTGTGATTAATTGAGTTTAATTTGATTAATTTCGGTTAATTATCAAATACTGAGTACTGGATTGATACTTTTGTTATGTGATGTGATGCTATGTAATATGAATTGCTTTGTGCTAAGTTGTGGTATCTGCGATGAATAAACTGTTGAATGAATATGAAAACCCTTTGCCTGTAACAGCGTCTGAACTTCGATGCGACAGGAAGGCGGATTCCAGTTGGTTATTCAAAACCCATATCGAATTGTAATGATGAATCTTTGTGATTGATAAAATTTATTTTACCCGTGAAACAGTGAATGAAGATAAGCGTTATGGATTTTACCGCTTATCGATATTGATATAATTGAATCTGTGATGATTGATGATGTTGCACTATTGTGTTAAAAAAACCCCTGGACCACACCATACACACACAAATATGGATTTCACGAGGAAATCGATTAAGTCATAGATTTTGAAATAGTTTAAAAGTTGAATATTGAAATCCAAATGGTTTTGGAAATGGATTGGGTTTAAAGAAAAAAACTTTTGAAATGGAATTTCAAAGATGAAATTTATTTTGAATAACTTGATTTAGTTTTGGAATTTAAATAATTAGATTTAAACTTAAATTCAAGATTTGAAATTGAACTCTATGTTTGGAAACTAGGGATTAAAGATGTTATACCAGTTATATATGGGTTAAACTATTTTAAAAGTATTGATTTGGGAATGTGAATAAAAATTTAAGAGCTTTAACTCGTGCAAATAAAATTGGATCTTTCTGAAAACGAAGACTATTTGTTTTTAAATAATAAAAGCTTTCACATAAGTAATGAACTTTCAAATTTGTGTTGAATGGATTTCAAGTCTAAAATGAAAATGGTCTTCCAAGTTATGAATAGATATTTGGAAACGGGTTTGAAATCTATAAATTAAATCCTTGTTATAGGATTGAATGAGTTAATCCAAATTGAAATGGAAATTGATTTGAAAAACTGTGAATGAATCTTTGTGAAATCTGGATGAATTTTGAGAAGTGAATCTTTTTGTTTAAAGATTTGAATATAGTAATTTGTTAAACCATTTGAAAGGAAAGTTTGGGTTTAAGTAGTGACTTAACTGAAATTCCATTATCCATATGTTTTTAAATATTACGCTCGTTATTCAGTTTAACTGGGAGAGGGCCTTTGTGTCGTATAACCCATTCCAAATCATGATACATCGTATATGGATAGCATTTGAAGACCGGTGGGGAAGACCTGGTATTTTCGAGAACGAAAGGATAACCCATTGATTGTCTTTGCACCGAGTCGCGCCGGTATAGAGATTCCCTAAGTGATGGGAAGTCCAATCGGGATTGTGAGTACCCGGATTGCAAGGACTTCTTCGAAAGTGCCTTTGGTTCTGTTCAAACCCAGAACAGACCAGTATGGATTGTATGTCTGACATTACATTTTGAAATATAAAGCAGATTTCTTTCAAACATTTCTGTTGGAGACGGAGAATTTATTCTCTTAGCATGACACCCTTCTCTGAGACGTACGAGCTCAGAGGTTATGTAGTTGAAGGTTATCAGTAATATATTTCCAACTTGGTAATGTGGCATGCTGAGTGCTGCTGATCATTTTTTGATCAAAGCATGGCTTTTGTGAAAAGCGTAGCTTTGTGGACGAGACTTCGTCGAACCTCACAACCCGGTAATGGTCAAAACAGGAAGAATGCAGCAAGGTTATTTGGTGATAGCGCCCCCTGAGGGTATATTCATTTCCTTCTGGATAGAAGTGGTATCATGATATGGAGCCCAGATACTTAACTTACGTGGATATCACACACACACACACACACACACACACACACACATATATATTACTTTGTGATTGTTGTTGGGGCCCCGGATAAAGGTTGGTTACGGCCGGGGGATGGCATACTCGTGTCAGTAGTTACCTAGTTAGAGGTAACACGACCTTGTGTTGGCAGAGATCCGGTTTGGTTCTCGGGGCGTCCTTCCAGAGACGTACCCATGTGGCGATGGGAAGTTCCTTGGCCTGACCATTTGTTGGAAAATCCAAAAAACAATACGAGCCTTGTGTGGTTTTAGTTGTATAACCTGCCATGGAATGTGGTGGTAACCTGCTATTGAACATGGTAGCTATAGTAGGCATAAGTGCGAAATGCCTATGCTGGCTAGGATTTATATTATACTTTCGAAATGGTTTTTCACACTTTGCACTTATAGTAATAATATCAAAGAAATTGGCGTATCGAGCATGTTTGACTATTATAAGGAGAAATCTCCTCCAATTCTGCGTTTGCATGGTGTGTGTGGCGGGAGGCCTTATGGTAGTCTCATTTTCTAAAAGCATTGCGAATCTAATTTAAAATATTTCCTTGTTTCTTTTTAAAGATAAACTGTTTTTGTTACTCATACCAGTCTCATGACTGACCTGGAGTTTATTGTTCCTTTCCTAAACTCTGGGTGCCCACAATTTTTCAATACGGGCAGTCTAGAGTTGGGTTTTTCAGATAGTCAGGTTTAGTAGATTATCTTGAGCTAGTTCAATCTTTGGACATGGTCGACACCTTCTTATCTTTGTGTATCGGGATGTTGGTTCGAGCTGCTGCTGGAGTTCTCTCTTGAAGACTATCTTGGAGATTTTGTTTCGCTGCTGGTGTTATCTATTTTTCTTTTCTGCTGCTATTTTATTGAATCATATCTTTGATGTATATTGATATCTATTGTATCATCTATTGTATAAGATATCGTATCAATGTTGTATATCAATGTATTATTCTTTTTCTTCCGCGGTGTTGTTATACTTAATTGTGTTATAAGCTCTGGCGAACCAGATTCGACGTTTGGATCTACGGCATCTGAATATGAGTGTCGTATTCGGTGCCGATTTTCGAAGGTCAAGTCAGGATCGTTATAACATATATGCATATGTATGTGTACATATCTGATACCCGATGACCATAATTGAAGGAAATCAATTCAAACCTAAGTAACCATGAAAGGAATCAGCTTAAAATCATGAAGCTCAGAACTACAGAATATGAAGACACATTCTCGATTTATAATCTTGGATGCTGGTAGAGCATCACGACGGATGACTATGGACATGACTTTCACTGAAACGATTCATAGGAAGGATAGAGATCGTTCAAACAACAAATTGGAGTCCTTCACAGCAAATTTTGACTTGTTCGATTCAAAGTACATCACGTTTGAAACAAGATGTACTTTAGGGGGCAAGTGTTATCCCGCCTTTTGACAAGGCCATATTCAGGTAGATTGAATGAGTCAAACTTGGAGTTATCGAGGTAGGAAGTCCGAAAAGATAGTACAAGTGTCCAAAAACCAAGCAAAAAACAGAGTCGTAAGGCGATAGCAAAAGAAACTCAGGCCAAGCCAACCTATAGATCCAAGTAATGGGTCGGTACTTACCTCACTCTAAGGCTCCGTACCGACCATTATTTTCTTCCCATATATTTCCCATCTTCTGTTTACTAGTCCTACTTGATGCCAAAAGCCTATTTCCAATGTCGTTTTGTTGATCAAATGCAATTCTACATCAATCTTCACAGGCATTTGAAGCAGCAACTCTGTTCTTCCACAACTCTGTCATTTGGACTTAGAGTTGAGCTAATATTGGTGCAAACAACAATGGAATCACGAAACCAACCACAAGATGAGCCAAGATGAAGAGTTGAAGGCAGCCATATTAGCCATCTTATAGGTCCGTACCGACCCCTACACTTGGAGTTGTACCGACCCCCACTCTTGGAGTTGTACCGACCCCCAAACTAACGATGTTGCATCCTATTTTTGTGGAGAACTAGTCTTTTGTGTGGAGAACAGATTGGAGATATTTTGAGTGGCATTTTAGGCTTCTTCCTCTATAAATAGGAGGGCAGGGCTCATTTTTCAAGATCTTTTGGCTCTTGTTTTTCTTTTTCTTAATTTGTAACCAAGCGTCGGAGTTATAACGACTCGTAATAACTTCTGCCTCTAAGTCAGGATATAAGCAATAAATTGTAAATTGGACGTAGGTTAAGGTTTGCCAAACCACTATAAATTGTTGTATGCTCTTTCTTAATCTTTTTTATTTAATTCTGCACTTTTGTTCTCTACTATAACCTCTGGGTGTTTGTGCCATTTTCGGTTCAAACATGTATCGAGCCATTTAATACTTCAAATCCAAGGCGAACCCTGGGTATATTTTCCCATACCTTTACGCAAATGCATATCCCTTCCCCAAAGGTCCTATCATGGGAGATGTCCCATATCATTAGTAAATATAAAATCTACTAGTAGCCTCTAGGTGAAGGGTAGACTTCTATTGTGTAAATCGACCGATGTCACATCCTAATCCATTTTAAACCAAACCACTTATACTAGGCCAATATATTGGCTAGGCCCACTAATTCACGCTCATCCTAAACGTATTATTGAGGCTATATCATTTCCTACCATGGAAACTATACTTCCTCATAGTATTTAACTTACTTAAATGTTGTGAACATATTCATATCTTACACGCTTACTACGTATATTCTCAATTTTCCTCTTACGTCCGATAAATGTCAATTGTCCATAATAAAGGGTTATTATTATTCATATTGGATAATCACTAATGAAATTTATTTATTCATTCTAATTCAACTATTTTGCCAATTTCGTTCCCCTAAAAATGTCGTATTAAATTCTTTAATCAGCTCCATTAAAAGCATTTTTGTCCTTATTTAATTCATGTAACTCCCTATTAATTGCACATTTATTGCCCTACTAATTTGCTTGTTCATAAATTTTAGAGTTACTATCCCTTTTCAATTTTAATCTCCTAGTCCTATGATTTACTGCAATACCAATAACTAGTCGTCCAAATTATAACAAATATTAATATCCTAGTATATTATGCTATATATACACACTAATAATTAGTCGTCCTAATTATAACAAATATGAATATCCTAGTATATTATGATATATATATATATATATGATAATCGATAGGCGCGGTTATATGTATATATATACATATTCCTATTTCTAACTCATTCGTTCCTACGCTTAGGAGTTTTAGAACATACACTTATATGTACACTCTGTAAGAAACATATATTTCCACATTTTAATATATTAGAGCTATCATTCCAAAAAAAGAATACCGTTTTAACTTTCCATAAATTACCAAAAAATGAGACTTTTGCTCCATTTGAAATTATAAGGAATTATCTCTTTCCTTTTATTGAAATAGATAACACAAACTACAAAGAAGAACATCCGTGCTTTACACACCTTTTCCTTTCTTGTTATTTTCCTTATTATTTCAAACGAAGTACTTTTTATACATAGTTGTGTAATTAGATAACTTATGGAAATTACACAAAAATACATAATTCCTCTAGGTCGATCGACCCAAGAATGGGGAGGGGGCTGGTTGGTAAGGTCCACGAAGTTAATATTATTCATTTCCTTTGTAAATCATTTTTAATTATTTTCATTCCAAAAACTTCAAAGGTTGATTAATTCTTTGTTAGAAATCCGATCATAAAACGTCAAATATGAAAGTTGTTCAGAGAATCGCCATAAACACAATGGTGCAAGTTTCATAGCCAATTTCCAAAGTTTGCTCAAATTCCGTTTTTGGGTCTTAATAATTATTTATTAATTACCACTAATTTTTCAAGGTGTTACATTTTCCCCACTAAAAAGAATTTCGTCCTCGAAAGTGCACAAGGTTTGAATCATGTAACATAGTGCACAACCAATCTAATCTACCCAACCAATTAGTATACTACCAATTTTGTAGCCAAAAGTATATAAGTGCACGGTATATCACAACATATACGATGTGCATGCTGAATAATTCTAAATCCGCGCCTCCTATATGAATGTATTTTTTTGAGAACATTTTGAAAATATAATGCAACTAACCTATATATACTAGCAGTTCTATACGTATATAAGTTTTCAAAAATCAAAAATCCTTTTTAAGACAATAATTTCCACACTCCTATGCATAAGAGTATGGTTCAACCAATTTTCCATCCGATCCCCATCATTTAATACCTAACACAACAATTTTCGTTTATATAAGCCTATATTATTATGACGAAAAGGAATTCGATAGAGAAGTTTACAATTTTACCTTTCTTTTGGATACCAATCCCATTGTACTTTGGAACCTACCCTTTTACCCCTGTATCTTTCTCATTTTTTCTAAGTATAATACGCATATGGAGGTTTGTTTTCAAATTCCAAAATAGAACTTTAAAAGAAACGAGTTATGTCTGCTACCAAAAAGGTACAGAAATAGAAATTCCAAGACTAAAATAGCTTTTCTCCTTATTATTATATGTGGTCACATACTTCCACCCTTACAGCACAGAAAAAATCATGTCTGCTAATAAGTCAGTCTTCCCTATGCTAAACATATGGCCCTTGAAAATAAAAAATTCACTTATTTTCAAAAACCTTTTCCCCTCTAATCAAACTTGCAAAATAGTTTAAAAAAATTAAATTTCCAAAAGCATTTTAAGCAACATTTTCTTCCAAAAAATTTTGAACAATAAATTTTCAAAAGCATTTGAACACAACTTCTTTTAAAATATTCAAGCCATGCTTTAACTAAATTGGAATTCAGTCAATGAGTTAATGCATATGATTGGCACTAGTATTGCACAATAAATCCTAGATTCTAAAAACCTTTCCTTTTGTTCGAAATAATGACACACAAGCCTATTTATAAATTTTAGCTTTAAAGGCACAGGGATAATGGCATGTGATTTCGCAATAACATTTCCTTATCTTCGCTCACTACAATTTATTTTGGAAACTTCTAGTATTAATTTGCATTTTTCGTCTGTTAAGTGTCCATATAAGATTTCTATATTTATACTATTTTTACCAAATATATTATAACGGTTAACATATTCAGAATATCAGCACGGTAATTAAATAGAAACTCATCTCATAATATACTATACACGTCTTTTGTACAAGAGACAACTAACATTTACAACCCAACAACCTAAAGTAAAGGAATAAATGCTAGAAGAAAACAACAACTACTAATAATAATTCTAAATACTACATACGAGCTATCGATCGTTTTGATCCACTCCGGGAGCTCGAACCATTACCGCGACCCCTGAATGGGCATAGCATGGCAGCTATGCATCTAAGACCGTGGCTCTGGCACCGCTGCTCGACTCATATCTCCCGGAGCTCGGCCTCGATCTGGAGCAAAGAATCTTGGATTACTATTAGGTTAGAGATTTGTAACCTTGTAACACTCTGCCGTTCTCCACCGCTTGCTCTCCTGCTTTTTTGCCTCTAGTGTTGTTACCTCATCCAATGCCTTTTTGATCCCCACCCTCTTATAGTGGTCCTATAAAATGGAGTAAGGGTCGTCTTTTTGACATGATGTCCCCGAAGTCCTATCGCCTAAAAACGCGGGTAAAAAGATGGAAATACGGAATGTAGCTCCATGGAGTCCCTACCCCTGGCTCCACATGGCTGCTTATGATGGCACAAGACTAGTGCATAGAAATACTACCTATGATAGCATAGGTGGGCTTCTACACTAACAGACAAAGCTGGTCAAAACTCCCTATCTTTAGAATGATGTTCTGTTGAATAATGCGAATGACAAGGTGGGACATAGGCTACAAGTTGTCTAGCCTTTAGACACCAACAGCTCCAAGAAAGATCCACTGAAAAATCTCGGGATCGGTAGTATATATATTTTCCAAATCCACTTCTTCTGCGGCATCCCTACAATATGTCTAAAATCATCATCCATTAGAGTAATTGCTACCCCCTTCACCTATAACGTAAGACACTAACGTCTTCATCAAATTCATATTCCAAATAGCGTCAATAACCGCATACAGCATATGTAGCACTCCCACTCAAAAGTGGTAGGATCGGTGCTAGTCCAGAAGCGGTGAATAAATCCCCTAGTCCATAGGCGATGAAGTCCCCGAACTTCACTTTTTAGAAAAGTGAAATTTTCCAAGGCTTCTTTGGTGGGGATTTTCCTGTCATTCCCACTAAGCTAGGCAGCCTCTTGAAGAGTAAGATTTGAGTGGCATGAGGAAGTATCGGTGGTTTGAGGTGGTTCCATGGATTCAGTTCTCATGGAGGGGAAGTTTTGGGTTTAGATCAAGATTTAGGGGCTGAATTGGATGGAGCACCTGCTATCTTTGGGATGTTGGGGGTTGGGGCTATCTTAGCACCTCATGTGAAAGTGGGAATATGTTAGTTGGTGAGAGGGGGAGAAGATTAGAGAGAGTGGACGAAGATGAAGGAAAAGATTGAGGGGGCCAAATTGGGCCTGAATTTCCACAAAATTGAAACCTAAGTCCATTAGGATACGGATCGTTGGTTTTGGTAACCTGTAATAAAAATAAGTATCAGAGAATGAACTCACAATGGAATAGTAAAATATAATAGAACATATATGTTGACTATGGCTAATACCTTGGAATCAATGTATTCCTTTAGTATCTTATTGCCTTGCTAGCATCGAGCACGAATGATATTCATCATTCACAGTTCCCATCTTACACAAGTAGCCTATCCCTCAAAATATATCCTATGGGTTGTAAAGAGGAAGGGGTCAGAATAACATTCTGGTGATTGGAAAATTACACACTTTAGCTATAACACTAATTTATGCTGATTGATTTCTATTTAAGTGTTATGGCCATTATTCATCGCTATTCCATGTAATTTGATCTATGTGTATGATATGTCTAACTTTCTCGGAGGTATAACTTTATACATATGCCTATTTATATATATCTAACATTGTACTACCAAAAGGAAAGCTCTAGCCACTTAATACTTCTTAAGTAGGGAGGAGGCAGACCCATCGACCATTTAATACCTTAACCCTGAAGTAGGCCCTTCGTAATGTAATCGGTAGGTAACCGACCCTTAGGGATAAAGGCCGATGACCTCTAGATATGACTTTATAACTTAATTTGGTGTATTACACGCATCTCAAAGACTTATCTAAATGTTAACTAGCCTACCCCCAACAAACAAATAACTAATTAATTAAACTTTAGGGTCTTTGCATATCCCATACGAATTCTACATTAGTAGAAAGTGAAATATGTCCGAGGATAACCCAAGACTTTAGTAACGACTGGTTGGGGCCGTTGGTGGTCATAACCTATATATTAGGCCTATTACTCAAATATCGATCCAACAACAACATTGACAAAGCCCACAAACCTCCCATAGCCGAAAATACTCATCCTAATTACTTAATACCTCTTTGTTAGAAATAAAGCAGACTGCATTCCCTTAGTAGGTATCGTCGTAGGTTATTTAAGACTTTTTATGTAGGGAGGAGGTAGACCCAACGGCTATTTAGTACCTTCCACGCTGAATTAAACCCCTTGACATCCCAAACGGTACCAATCCATTTAATACTTCAAATCTAAATCGAACCCTTAGTATATTATCCCAGACCTACACATAAATGTATATCCCTTCCCCATTAGTCCTTTGGTTGGAGATGTCCCACATTAGCAGTATATATCATAATTGTTGGTAGCCTCTATGTAAAGGGTAGATTTCTATTGTGTAACTCTACTGACCTCGCATCCCAACCCATTCTAAATCAGACCAATTATCCTAGACCTAAATATTGGGCTAGGCCCACAAATTCACACTCATCCTAAACATATTATTGAGCTTATGTAATTTCCTGCTACAAAATTATACTACCTCCTTGTATTTAGCTCACTTATTCACGGTGAACCAATTCCTATCTTATACGCTTACTATGTATATTCTCTATTTTCCTTTTATGTCCCATAAATGTCAAAAGTCCGTATAAAGGATCAATATTATTCAAATTGGACAATCATCAATGACATTTATTTATTTATTCTAATTCAATATATTATGCCTATTTCATTTCCCTATAAATTTCATGTTAAATTGTTTAATCAGTCCCATTAAAAGCACTTTTGTCCCCATTTAATTCCTATAACACTCTATTAACTACACATTTATTTCCTTGCTAATTTGCTTGTTTTCCATTTCAACCACCTATCCTAAGATTTACTACGCTAATAATAACTAGTCGTCCTAATTATAACTAATGTGAATATGGCCATATTCCATATATATATATATATTTAATTGGTAGGCATGGTTATATGTGTGTGTGTGTACACATATATATTCCTATTTCTTACTCCTTAACTCCTACGCTTAAGAATTCAGAACATATACTTATATGGATATTTTGTAAGGAACATTTATTTCCACATTTTAATATATAGAGCAATCCTTCCCAAAAAGAATAACATTATAACTTTCCATAAATTACCCAAAAGTGGGAATTTTTCTCTATTTAAAATAACAAGGAATTATCTCCTTTTCTTTATTGAAATAAACAGTGTAAAATACGGAGAGAACTTTCGTGCTTCACACATCTCTTCCTTTTTTGGTATATTTCTTATTATTTCAAACAATGTAGTTTTTATACATAGTTGTGGAATTACAAAATTTATGTTAATTGCACGAAAATAGAAACAACTTAATTATACCCACAATGCTCCCAATAAATTAAAATGGAAATTCACATTCCTAGTCAAATTAGGGCAACCTAAATTCATACTAACAAGTTACAACCCAATTATTATAAATCTTGCAATCTTATCAAAATTCTACTTTAATAAATTTAGGGACTGATTTCCTAATTTTCAAATTATGTTATAAATACCATTCCATTCCAAATACCTAACTTACAGAATATGTAGGCAAGTTTTCAACTGAATATGTTCTTCCAAAACCTATAACTCCGTAGATCTTGTATAGGCATAATGATTAAATAAAATTCAAACATATAAATTTCAGTGTTATACGTAAATCATATAATTTTCCACTCGCCATTCAAGCTTTCCAAATCTCCCAAATTAGAATTCATCCCTTTAATTGATGCCATTTTCCTTTCCAGTCCAAAATATGTATAATATGATATATACATACAATTAAAATTATAGATTTGAGAGGAGATTGGAAAAAAGAGGAATATAGATTTATAATTATAAAGTTTTCCTTTTCCACAGTATTGATTCGCTCCTTCTCTTCTTCTCTTTTATTTGCCCTTCTCCAATTATATATATACGCATACACATTTAATATCATATTTTATAATTAATAGAAATAGTGGAGAAGTGAAAATGGTAGAGCTTCGCTACTTTGATCAAAAAATATTAGAAGAAAAGTGAGTGGTTAGGCCTGTATTGATAGGGTTTGAATTAATCGTATCCGTTGGATTTAAAATAATTAAATTTGGGCCATTCAGCTAAGGTTCAACCCTAGTCGCTGCACTCCAACCACTTGACCACTCCACTATAGTGGTCGATCATTAGTGATCGTCCGACCTAAGAAGGGAATTGATCGGTGGGATCCATGATATTAATATTATTTATTTCCATTTTAAATCCTTTATAATTATTTTCATTTCGAAAACTTCAAACGTCGACAACTTTCCATTTAAACTTCGGTTGCATAACTTTAAATATGAAAGTTGCTCAAAAAATTACCATTAACACAATGCTGCAAATTTCATGGACAAATTCCTATGTTTGTTCAAATTCCATTTTCAAGTCTTAATAATTATTTATTAATTACCATTAATTTTTTAGGATGTTACAAGTACTGACAAGAAAAGAATCAGCAACTGTGGCAGTCGCCTCTGGGTAGTATGAAGGGGACTGGTAAAGAGGGTTCAAGATCACAAATATGTGATTTGGTTAATACAACTTCTGGAGGTCTTCATCCAATGAAGACAATCTAGAATGAGTTGGAGTGTTATAAGAGCTCTTTGAAACATAAGCCATAGGAAATGTGTTGTGCAAGCGAAGATGGTGCACTTGCTAAATAATAGAAAAGGATAAACAATGACAACATCTTTAGAAATAGAGATGCAGACTGTGCCAAAGCTCTAACCTTTAGCCCCATGGTGATTATGGCTATGATTGGGCAACCAACAGTTTTCCAAGTGATAATTGACAACAAAAGCTCAGTTAACATTTTATTCAAACTAGTGTTTGATGAAATGCAACTCAACAATAATTATTCGTAACCTTATAGATCCTTATTTTAGGGATTTATCAGAGATGTAATGCCTCTAATTAGGTGCGGTAAGTTGCCGGTGTAGCTAGGAGATGACCCCGTAGAGTAATACGGGTAGAGAACTTCGTTGTAGTTGATAAATATTTCGCTTACAGTGCCTTTTTAGATCAACCGAACCTTGCTAATTTTAAGATCGCACTCGCTCATTAGTGTTTACTGATGAAATTTACAATGGATGTTGAATGAGGGCAATCCAAGGTAATAAAAGTTCACATAAGGATTGTTACATCGCAGAGCTACGTGAAGCATGACATATGAAAAATTAAAGAATTTTAAGAAGAATCTCTACATTGAATCTCAAAATGCATAGCAACCACCGTTCGAGCCTCAGCTCTAATTCACTAGCGATAAGTAGAAAGATATGGACCTAAAAAAAGAATCAAAAAAGATTAGTGGCACTGGTGGAGCTATTGAAGAGTGAATAGGATGTTTTTTTTGGACTCACTCCGACATATGCAGGATTTTGCCTAAAGTTTTGTGCCACGCTTTGAACATCGACCCAGTTTTTATTATTGCACATATTACGGACTAGGAGAGATATGTTGCATTGAAGGTGGAAGTGAATAAGTTTTTGGCAAGCAACTTTATCAAAGATGCACTATGCTCAGAAAGGGTAGCGTATCCCTTGATGGTTAGGATAGCTAATGGAAATTGGTGGACATGCATTAATTTTCAGACTTGAATAAAGCATGTCCAAAGGATTACTTTCATCTTTCGTGGATTGACCAACTTATGGATCGGATTGCCTGACATGTAATATAATCATTTATGGATCTGTAATCCAAATATAATCATATTGTGATGCATGTCCTAGATCTAGCATATATGAGCTTTGTCCTAGACAAAAAACTATATTGCTATAAAGTGATGTCACTAAGTTTGAAGAACAATCGAACTACTTACCAAAGTTTAGTCAACAAGACGTCTTCGGAAAAATTAGATGGACAATGGAAGCCTATGTGGATGATATGCTTGTAAAGTTATGAAGACCAATGGACCACATATGTGACCTACCAAAAATGTTTAACTTGCTCCAAAAATATAGATTGAGAATAAATCCGTTAAAGTGTTCTTTCATGGTCATGTTTAGAAATTTATAGAGTTCATCATGAACTGGCATTGAATCTAATTTGGAGCAGATTGAAGCATTAAGACATATTACAGGGCTATGGACTAGGAGGGAAACACAGAGCGTGATGGGCAAGATTATCGCTTTAAACAGGTTTATCATAAAACAACAGACAAGTGTATACCATCCTTTGATGCACTCAAGAAGGAAAAGGGGAAGTTTCAATTGACAGATGAAAGTGATGCTACCTTTCAGAACCTATTGGAACATCTCCAAAAATCATTGATCATATCAAAGCCTTTGGAAGAAGAAGCTTTTTACATCTATTTGGTGGTATCTGTTATCCCGCCTTTTGGCAACGCCGTGATACCAAGGAACCGATTGAAAACCAAGGATCACTCTTCCTAGATATCAAGCCTACACAGCTTCGCTATGGATATCGATGAATTTTGTTCGAGTCCAAATTTAGCTACAATTGATAGGACATGACAAGCATAGCTAGAGAAGCATGCATTCCAATTTTCAAGTCAATCCGAGTTCGTATGCTCAAGTTATGGCCAATACAATTTGAAGAGAAAAGCTCCGTCTTCGTATCCATCATCGAACTCCGGTTCGAATCAATTGAGTTCGTATCGATCAACTTCGTCTCCATCGAAGTGCCTCAGTTCGTGTCGATCGAGTTCGAATCCATCGAAGTGCCTCGATTCGACTCGATCTCATTCGAATCCATCGTCTCCTCCTTATTCGAATCCATTGGCATCTCCCAACTTCGTATCCATCGGTAGAAAGCCCACTTTGCATCCATCAACTAAGGCAACAGATACTACTTCGCATCCATCATAGAAGCCTCTCTTCATATCCATCAGGCAGCTGCTGTTCGTATCCATCAAAGAAAGGCTTGTTCATATCCATCGACCATCGGTGGTTCGTGTCCATCAATGACTGCAATTTGAATCCATAAGTGAAACCCATGTTCGAAACCATCAAGCGACTTCTTGTTCGTATCCATCAACGCATCCATTTCGAATCAGTCACCGCCTCCTAGTTCGAATCCATCAGCAGATAGACCACGTCACGTTCGAACCCCTAAGTTAAACTTAGTTCGAATACATCGACTTCACATCGATCAAAGTGGCAGTGACCTCGCTCCCCTCTGATTCGAACCCGTAGGCTTGAGCCCTTTGAACCCAACAAGGTGCCTTGATTCGTATCCATCCAGATACCCTGCTCCGTATCCAACAGAATGCCTCGCTTCGAATCCATCCTGCAACAACGAATTCGTATCGATCAACCGGAGCACATCATGATCGATACAAACAAGACTCTGCATTCGAATCCATACATGACAATATATTCGAATCCATCAAATCAACAAACCTGGGTAACGTGTCATCCCTCGATACGAACAAGGCGAGATATATGGAGTCGATGTGGTCAACTCGGAGTAAAGACCGGATCGAGACAAAGTATGCATGCCACATCATCACGAGACCACGTGAGGCAATAGAGTCGAAGGGATCGTTTTGAAGTGATGGATTCGAACCAAACAGCCACCGAGAAATTCCATTTCATATCGACTATTTCTCCCAATCCACTGATCCAAATGCCATGAAATTTTCACAGAAGATTGCACACGAGACAAGGAACGTTCACACCAAATTTTAGCTCGATTGGACATCATCTTGATCGATACGAAATGATTTCATATCGTCACAGATCGACTCAAAACTTTCTGGAATTGGTCGTGTGGGCCCCCTCACGTGCCAGAGCGAATCTCCCGAAGTTTGAGCAAAGTCTCAGCCTCCTATGCCTATAAATAGAGCCTCAGAGCTTACAGATGAAGGATCTTTGAGACTCAAGCGCCGAGACTCTACCGGATCGAGACCTACATCATACTTTTGCTGTTGAATTCGAATTTGCAGTAATATCTTGCCGTTGTTTGCTGTACTTGCTTGTAATCATTGAAAGAGAATCAATAAAGCTGCAAAAAACTTCATAGTGGACGTAGGCAACACGCCGAACCACTCTAAATCGCTTGTCTACGCATTTACTTTCCTATTATTTGGAGTTTTTGTTAGATAATCCTCATTTTAAATTCAGATTCTTCATTATTATCTCTTCAAAAACTTCCGAAGAGTGTTGTGACCAATTTTGGTGCAAACACTTTGGTGCTTTCACTGAGAAAACACAGATTTTCTCCTGCTCGTTGGATCTGTCATCGATACCGGATTAAATAAATCTAAGAGAGAGATCCAGATCACAAATCCAAGTTTCTTCCCTTCTATTCAGATTTGCATAAAGTCTAGGAAAGAAATTCAACCCTCAAGATGGTTAGCACAAGGACCACCTCTAATGCTGTCAATCAAGAAGAACATGATAGACAGAATCCTGCGCCACTACCTCCCTCTAACCAAGACTCTATTGGACACTCGAAACCATCAGGTCCGGTTACCCGACAAGTGTTTCAGCTGCTGCTCCAAGAGCTGACCCAAAGTCGGCAACAGCTAACAGAACAGCTACGTTCTAACGCCGAGCTGACCAACCAGCTGAATTGCCAAAAGCGAAAGAGATCCAGGAGAGATCATGCTTCTCACTCCTCCAGTGAAAATTCTTCATCTTTTGATTATCATCGCCGATCTCCACGACCCCGGCTAGATGGGAGTCACATACAAGCTGCTGGATATCAATCGGTAATGACCGTTGGACAATTAAGAGTCGGCCCATCAGCCAGTTTCCAGACCGAGCCCTCCTCCCTAGGGGGTACCGCTCCTTACTACACCACAGAATACCGCGCCATGAACGTCGCGGTTGAACCAAGGGTCGATGCCCAAAATCAGTCGAACCTCGACCGCCGTCAGCATGGGCTTACTCCTGAACCGTACGTCCCAAAGGACTATGAGCCAAGAAGGCAAGATTTGGACCGTCGACAGCATCCGGTCCAATCCTAGAATGTAGGATTCAATTACACTCCGGCGCAAGCTGCACAGAACGTACAAATGCTGGATCTCCTGACCATGATATGTCAGATGATCCGTGAGAGCCAGGGTCTCGCAAATGACGATTGGGGAATTTTCCGAACTCACACTCCTTTTACGGACGATATTTTACCGCTGAACCCCTACGGCGATTTAGGATGCCGACTTTATCCATGTATGAGGGAAACTCCGACCCCAACCAACATATTCTAAAATATGAATGGTCGATGAGCGCTGCCAGAGCTGATGATGCAGTGAAGTGTCGTAGTTTCCCCATCTCCTTGGGGGGCATCACTACCATGTGGTTCACTCGACTGCCGCCTCGATCCATTTCTTCATTCGACCAGTTGGCCACAAAATTTGTTGAGCAATTCTACATGCATGTCGCAAGGCCAAAAGATGTCAACACTCTGTCTAGCGTCACCCAAGCTCCTGGAGAGACGCTCAGACACTATTTAGAGAGATTCCATACTGCATGTATGGAAATCAGCAATCCGAACGGTAACTCCATCCTTATGGCGTTGACTAAGGGGATTGACCCCGATTCTGAGTTTGGCAACTGGTTGGCTAGAAAACCACCTGCATCATTGGACCATTTCCACCCCAAGGCGGCTCAATTCCTGAGAAAGGAAGATGCAAAACAGTCTAGGAAGTAGACTGATGCAGGGCCAAGCACGGAAGGGATCCAAAGCAATGTCGCGATCAAACAGTCCGGTAAGAGCTTTGGAAAAGTCCATTTGAACGTTAAAAACAAACAAGCTCAGCGGAGAGAGAGCGTGAATCAAAATAGAAAACGAGATCAAAATCGTGCCCCACAGCGCAAGAATCATATGTTTGACAGTTACACTCCTAGAGAACTTGTATTTACAAACCTGTAATACAATTCAATACAAAAAACCTACTCCAAAACCGTCGTCAGAGAGGCAAATCTAGACAGAAAATTTTTGCAGGTTCCATGAAAGCTACGGGCACAATACGAATGAATGTCATCACTTGTAAGATTTCGTAGAAAAATTGATCAGAGAAAGGAAGCTGGAACAGTTTGTGCGGGCACCGCAGCCTGGAGGAGCGGGCTATCAAATCAAAATAATGAACCCAATCGGCCGAGACAGGAAGACTCTACCCGTCCCGGTGGAATGACGAAGATCTTCGTCACTGTTACACATGACAGGCTTTATTCGGTCTATGAATACTTTGCAATTCCCTTTGCATTCTGAAATTTGAATTTGTAATAAGGCATTGACTTTGCCATGTTTTTCCGTTCCAGCAATAAATTACTATCTCTTCAAGCTAGAGTTGTGATTCATCGAACGCGACGTTCAACAATAACGATGCACGAAGAGCTAAGTTCTATCGCACGATGGAATTTATTCAAATAGCGAGTGACAGTGATACGACCGGCCACTCACTAAGTGAAACCTCAGCTTGGGGGCAAGCCATCACATCAAAGGCTAAACTGGACCGACACACGGCAGTCTTACAACTAACTCCAAATTCCCAGAGTGCAAATTGGAGTATAATCATCAACTCTAGGTTCCCAGAGTGTGAACTGGAGTATAAATCCTAACTCCACTTTCCCAGAGTGCGAATTGGAGTATAGATATCAACTCTAGGTTTCCAGAGTGTGAACCGGAGTATAAATCCTTACTCCACTTTCCCAGAGTGCGAATTGGAGTATAAACATCAACTCTAGGTTCCCAGAGTGCGAACCGGAGTATAAACATTAACTCCAAACTCTCAGAGTGCGAGTTGGAGTATAAACATATAAATGCGGTCCCGGAGAGGGTAGACCCGTCCGCCTAACAACTTCGACCGTATCCTAACCAAGTTTGAGGAGGATGGACCTGTCCGTCTAACGGCCTCGCTTGTTAACTCAGGGTGGATGTGATTCGAACATCCATGATCCCGATAAATCCATCGTTCCCAGAGTGCGAACGAATTCCTAAAAAGCCCAAATAGGTGTGACTGACCATCTGTCGGCTAACTCCAAGTTCGCAGAGCATGAATTGGAGTATAAACATCAATTCCAGGTTTCCGGAGCGCGAACCGAAATACAAATTCTAACTCCAAGTTCCCAGAGCGTGAATTGGAGTTTAAATATCAATTCCAGCCCGGAGTGCGAACCGAAACATCAATACTAACTCCAAGTTCCCAAAGCGTGAATTGGAGTGCAAACATCAATTCCAGGTTCCCAGAGTGCGAACCGAAATATACATACTGACTCCAAATTCCCAGAGTGTGAATTAGAGTACAAATGCCAAGTCAGAGTCCTGGAGTGCGAACTGTGTTACAAACATCGATAACTCTCGAATTCCTAGAGCGCGAACCAGATTATCGATCACAAGATTATCCTAAGTCCCCGGAGTGTGGACATGTGCTCAAGATTTGCAAAAGATCCGATCGACCATCGAAATACAAGTGTTGTTCCTCGGAGCTGGGGGCAAAAGATTAAGTGTTAATCACTAACCGAAGCAATACAATGTCCGAAATTCAACTCATTCATCAATCACGACGTATGACCAAGATTTTCATACTTGGCAAATAAAACAGACTCAACTTGAAGGTAGAAACACCACAAGTACACTGGACTAAATGCCAAATACTGCAAATATTTAAGCACAAAAGAAATGAGAGTTGAAGCAAAGAAACTAAATGTCATTTCAACTAACTGTATGTGAAGATTCATGTACAGGTTATTCCAAAAAAATTCTACTAGCAGGGGGCCGAGCCTGCATCTATACATGGCCTATGAAATAAAAATAAAAGTAACTTCCTAACTGCAAAAAATGTACCAGAGGGGGATTATCTACTTTTTTTTTTCTTCGGCTTTTTCTTCGACGCGGAACTACTAGAACCGCTAACAGTCTTTCGCTTCAAGCCCTTACCCTTTGGCGAATCATCCTCTGATGAAGGCATGATATCGACATCTTCCTTCGAACTTGAACTTAAAGGAATTCTCTTCTGGAGGAGTCGGAGGAGTCGGGTCTACCACCGGGGGCGGAATGGGCACGCTGGTTCCGACAAGCGTGACCCCAGAAGATATCACCTCAAGAGGAGTGGGGCCGACCGCCGTTGTAACTCCCTCAGAATTACCACCGTGTGCTGCCGCTTCCATCTCTGCGTTGATTTGAGCCAGTATCTCAGCCTCACGAGCGGCACGAGATTCACAATAGGCAGTGGCGGACTGTGACGAAATGATAGAAGCAGGTGGGAACGCACCAAGAACGAATGGCATGTCCGCAAAAGGATCGCTGCTTTGACCTAAAAGCTCGTTCATCATCTGCTCGTCCAAATACAGTGAGCTCCCCTGTGCCGTCTCTGTCGGCGCGACCGTAGTCGTGATAACCGCCTCAGTAGTGATGGTCTCCTGCACTTGATGCGATTCTTGGCTTGCAGGAGGCGCTGTCGGTGTAACTTTGCTCACTGGACAAGAAAGAAAAGAAGTTGTCAGAACACGCTTCAATACAATTACTTCAGTTCAGATACACACAAGATTTGTACAGAGTACCTTCCTCAGTTCGGCTCGCGGCTGCCTGAATGGCTTCTGAAGGATGTTCCCTTATGGGGGATAAGCGTGGCTGCTCAGGGTCGTAGCCTGGGACCAGCTGAGGCTCAATCACTGGCATCGGCTCGGATCCAGATGAAGTAATCATCTCAAAACTTGTAGCTGGGTGTGTGACGCCAGAACCCTCACCAACTTCTAAGTGTTGGGTACCCAGTCTCTCTTTTGCATGAGAGATCATAAAATCGTGGAGAACCTTCTTCTCATCATCATTCAATATACGGTTCTCCAACTCAAACTCATCAAAAGCTTCACGCGGCTGTGCTGCCTTCTCTTCTTCAATTAACAAATTCCAGGCATTGAATAAGTGTGTCGGGTAGTCATCGAGCCATGCCAAGTTTCTGTGCCTCAGCACATTGGCGTTATAAGTGATGAGAAGTTCTTCTATTTCTGACTCGAGCTTAGTCTCCGCCTGTCGAACTTTCTCATCAACTTCGGCCTCCACTTCGCGGACCTGATCCACGGCCGCATCCCTTTCCCTCCGAAACTCCACCGCCTGATCACATGCCTCCTGTGCAGAAATGTTGGCGGTGTCCCTCTCCTTCACGATTTCCGAAACTTTGGCCTTAAGCTCATTTAATTTCTTCAAGGCCGCATCCCGCTCGGCAGTTACGATAGTGTTTCGGTGGCTCATGTCCCCCACCGTAACATAATGCTCTTTCTTCATCATGTCCATCGCCGCTTGGGCTTCATCAGCTTTCTTAATGGCCTCCATCTCTGATTTCCGAGTTGACTCGGCTTCAGTGTTCAACACTTGTATAATACGGTCCTTTTGAGCTAGCTCGGTTGTAGTTTCTCAATGGTAGCTACTCGCTCAAAGGCTAATGATGTTGTTTTCTCAGCCGCTTTAGCCCACATCTTATACTGGGCATAAAAGTCATGTACATAGTCATGTGCCATCTGCTCAGCTTCCGCCTGGATTCTTTTTAAATGAAGAGGAAAAATGTAGTTGTCGAAACAGATGTTCGGAAAATCCTTCTTTAACCGAGCAAGCTTGATCGCCCCTTCCCCTGAAATTTTTGTAGGGGCCTGTTCTGCAACTATGGAGGTTATTGCCTCCATTCTAGGATGATGGCGCTCAGACCTGGAAGACTGGGAAGCCGACTTGTGCCACGAGGATTCAAGGGGACGAGAAACATAAACGGGAGGTTGTATAGGAGTTCTGGGAGGAGGAGTACGAGATCGAGATCGGCGTCTGTAATCCCTATCTCTATCATATCTCTCTTGGCTGGAGTATCCAGAGTATCCACGGTCGTGATCTCTGTCCCTTTCCCTTCTATGTGACACATAGTATGCAGAAGATCTACGGGCCTGTTGAAGACTTCCCAAAATTGAACCTCGTCCAGTCATGGTATATGCAAGTCAAAATGGAGACAAAAGTTAGTAATCTCTCACAGTGAGCGTACTACATTCAGAAATCGTGTAGTGTCGTGAAGTGTGAATGTATGTGCAACCCCCCGACCAACCGGATGTGTCAACCGCACTAGTGGGAAGAGACTCGCTTAAACTAAGGCTTGTGAAAGTTCGTCCAATCCATCATGCTGCAAGGACACATCATCCGGAATTGGAAGATCGGCGAGCCCTTCATAAAGATTCTCAGTTCTTGGGGGAGACATCTCCGAAATTCTAACTTCGGAGGCGGGTCGGGACGTGACAACCGATTTCCATCTTCTCTTTTCAGGTGACTTATAAACGGCTGCCTTGCCTTTTCTCTACTCTTCAGTGTCCTAGGCTACATCAGCAGGTTCGCCCAAGGGCTCCTCATCAATGTGAGTTCTCTCGGAGTCAGCCTCCTCGATTACGACAACTTTAGGCTTTTTTCGTTTGGCTCGCTCTCTCGAGGCGGTTCTTAATGCACCGTCGAGCATTATACTTTGTCTCCGCTCAATCAACCCAAGGGTTCTGAGATTCCTGTCCATAAAAAGCAATTCGATATTTCTCTCCTCACTTGGGATTTCGTGGAAGACCCGAATTATCTCCTTGAAATAACCACCTTCGGGTCGCTGAATTATTGCTGTAAAGAAAGGAAAAGAGATGTGTGTTTGACTTCATCTACATCAGTTTTATCAACTACCCGAGAAGATAGCAATACTCACGTCTAAATAGTCACCGCCTAGCAAATCCTGGGGGGCATCTAACATAAAACCACTCCGTCTTGAAGTAGCTCAGTCTAGTCCAAGCCCCTGTGACCACCTGACAGTTCCTTACCGCTTCCAGGAATGTGAAAGATGGACTATCAGTCCGACTCTTGAAGTTAAACAAGTATCCGATCTCAATCAGGAGTGGCAGTCGATAGAGATACTCCATAAATGCAATAAACAAGCTATTGAGTGAGGCATATCCGTTCGGATGTAGCTGAGAGGGGGCAATCCCCAGAAACGACAATACTTCTCTTATATACTGGTTAAACGGAGGGAGTGTCCCAGCTGCGCACGCATGACGATTGAATGCGGTGTATCCATCCGGAGGATGGTGCGGTCTGTCGCTTGGTCTTGGCAATAATATGTCGTCCATCGACAGGCCATGCCTTAAGTATATTCTTCCTAGCATGTCTTCCGAAATGTTGGATGGAACAGAGTCTGATGGGTTACTAATGAAGGATGTGTCGGGTAGCTCATCCAGAGCTGGACCGATAATTCAACCTCAATCTTCGGTACTTCAAGCACGAGAAGGTCTGAACTCTGAGTTTCTTGCGGCTGCGAACTTGATGGTTCCATAACTAGATAACTCATGAGAAATCACCATTAGACGACAAAGAGCCCGTGTGTTCCCACGTGCAGAGTGTGTATTGTGTAGTGTTGTGCGTTACTTAAAAAGATTTTGCAGAGTTAAAGAAAATTTGCAAGCGACAAAGATAATCAGAGTCGAGTTGGAGTGATCGTCATCGCTGACCGTCATCACCAAACCGTCCAGATGTTAGCGATCGGTCCCAGTTGAAATTATTCGTTATGTTGTTAAACTATGGTTCCATCGACGAGCTTCGAAAGGCAGTCAAATATGCAGTTCTGCAGTTAAGTCCAGATATGCAGAAATAAAGCTCGCCGGAGTCAAGTGTTCACATATGCAAAAGATTCCCAAATTCATCGAACTTCGGCTTGGAATCGATCACCACAGTTCAAGTTAGTGAAGGGTCAGAAGCCTCCCTTTCGTATCGATCGAGTTCGAATCGATACATTTCGTATCGATCGAGTTCGAATCGATACATTTCGTATCGATCAGATTCAAATCGATGCGCTTTATACTGCATCGGTACGAAATGATACGTCTCGTATCATTCAAAGTCGGATCGATACCCCTCGTATCGATTAAGTGGCACCAACCTCGTATCGATTGAGAACCGAAAAACTTCGCATCGATCATATTCACAAGCATCATTCCCCGACCTGAAAAACATCGATGCGAACCCAACATCCAGTAATCGATACGAAGTCAAGTGCTAACTTCCTTTTCATCGGTACGAAGTGGAGGCTGAGCAACCCTCAATCGATTGTTAAAAATCCATAATTCCTTCTTCTCCGATCGATTCGAGCATAGCCATGGCCATTCACGACCGAGCTCCATCCTAGATCTGGTTTCACCTATTGCCAGAAGAATGATGGAAGAAGAAAAAATGGATCTGGAATAACTTCGTCACTTGGATTCGTAATTATTTACCAAAGTTAAAATTGGAATGCGAAGACTAGAAAGATTGAATCGATTCGAAGGCCAGAGCGGTTCGTTCTTCCGTTCTCTCTATCGATACGAAAGCGTAGGAAGTATAAGCAAGAGAGTAAAAGTAAAAAGTGAAAAATTGGCTAAGTCCGAAGTATTTATATGGAGCCTTAAGGGTGACTGGGTCGTTTCGCATCCCAGTCAACGTGACCGGTCACAAACGGTCAAATGATGGATCGATGCGAATGCTGCTTTTGAATCCATCGGACTTTGTCTTCATCGAGACGTAGTTACTATCGGACTTCATCGATTCGAATTACACAACGAAGGCTGCACTAAAAGCATCGAACTCCATCGATTCGAAGTGTCTATTTTGCAACCATCAACTCATGACAGTGCAGGTCCATCGATACGAACGGATATTTCATAACCATCCAAACTCATCGATATGAACAGATATTTCGTATCCATCAAAACTCATCGATACGAACAGATATTTCGTATCCATCAATACTCATCGATACGAACGATCATTTCGTATCCATCAATGAAAACCACGCCAATGTAGAAAACTGTCGTTCAACCTTTTACATCGATTCAGGAGAGGATGGACACAAGAGGATAATCAAAAGCAACCATCAAGCGTTGTTTCAACTCGAATTTCAAATCGGTTCAGGAGAGGATCGACATGAAATTCGATATATAAAAAAACGAAAAACTAAGTCAAGTTAACATATATGAATGTATGTCAGACTAACATTCAATTTTCGACATTCACAGGGATCGAATACTCATCGCATTATGATTACGACGACAAACAACAAATCACTTTCACACAGCAGCCAGTTATAGCAATACAAAGTACAACTTTCAACGAAAAAATTCGATGATTGTTTAGAAAGAAATTACAGCTTTTCAAAGCACGTCATGTTTCCACAAGATGTACTTTGGGGGGGAAATGTTATCCCGCCTTTTGGCAAGGCCGTGATACCATGGAACCGATTGAAAACCAAGAATCACTCTTCCTGGATATCAAGCCTACACAGGTTCGCTATGGATATCGATGAATTTTGTCCAAGTCCAAATTGAGCTATAATTGATAAGACATGACAAGCACAGCCAGAGAAGCCTGCATTCCAAATTTCAAGTCAATCCCAGTTCGTATGCTCAAGTTATGGCCAATACAATTTGAAGGGAAAAGCTCCGTCTTCGTATCCATCATCGAACTCCGGTTCGAATCGATCGAGTTCGTATCGATCAACTTCGTCTCCATGGAAGTGCCTCAGTTCGTGTCGATCGAGTTCGAATCCATCGAAGTGCCTCGGTTCGACTCGATCTCATTCGAATCCATCGGGAAGCCTCGGTTCGACTCGATCTCATTCGAATCCATCGGCTCCTCCTTATTTGAATCCATTGGCATCTCCCAACTTCTTATCCATCGGCAGAAAGCCCACTTTGCATCCATCAACTAAGGCAACGGATACTGCTTCGCATCCATCATAGAAACCTCTCTTCGTATCCATCAGGCAGCTGCTGTTCGTATCCATCAAAGAAAGGCTTGTTTGTATCCATCAACCATCGGTGGTTCATGTCCATCAACGACTGCTACTCGAATCCATAAGTGAAACCCATGTTCGAAACCATCAAGCGACTTCTTGTTCATATCCATCAACACTTGTCCATTTCGAATCGGTCACCGCCTCCTAATTTGAATTCATCAGCAGATAGACCACGTCACGTTCGAACCTCTAAGTTAAACTTAGTTCGAATCCATCGACTTCACATCAATCAAAGTGGCAGTGACCTCACTCCCCTCTGATTCGAACCCATATGCTTGAGCCCTTTGAACCCATCAAGGTGCCTTGATTCGTATCCATCCAGATACCCTGCTCCGTATTCAGCAGAATTCCTCGCTTCAAATCCATACTGCAACAACGAATTCGTATCGATCGACTGGAGCATGTCATGATCGATACAAACAAGATTCTGCATTCGAATCCATACATGATAATATATTCGAATCCATCAAGTCAACAAACCTGGGCGACGTGTCATCCCTCGATACGAACAAGGTGAGATATATGGAGTCGATGCGGTCAACTTAGAGTAAAGACCGGATCGAGGCGAAGTATGCATGCCACATCATCACGAGACCACGTGAGGCGATCGAGTCGAAGGGATCGTTTCGAAGTGATGGATTCGAACCAAACAGCCACCGATAAATTCCATTTCGTATCGACTATTTCTCCCAATCCATTGATCCAAATGCCATGAAATTTTCACGGGGATTGCACACGAGACAAGGAACGTTCACACCAAATTTCAGCTCGATTGGACATCATCTTGATCGATATGAAATGATTTCGTATCGATCACAGGTCGACTCGAAACTTTATGAAATTGGTCGTGTGGGCCCCCTCACTTGCTAGAGCGAATCTCCCGAAGTTTGAGCGAAGTCTCGGCCTCCAACGCCTATAAATAGATCCCCAGAGCCTACAGAAGAAGGATCTTTTGAGACTCAAGCGCCGAGACTCTGCCGGATCGAGACCTACATCATACTTTTGCTGTTGAATTCGAATTTGCAGTTGTATCTTGCTATTGTTTGTTGTACTTGCTTGTAATCATTGAAAGGGAATCAATAAAGCTGCAAAAAACTTCATAGTGGACGTAGGCAACACGCCGAACTACTCTAAATCGCTTTTCTACGCATTTACTTTCATGTTATTTGGAGTTTTTGTTAGATAATCCTGATTTTTAATTCATATTCTTCATTATTATCTCTTCAAAAACTTCTGAAGAGTGTTTTGACCAATTTTGGTGCAAACAGTATCAACTCACACATTGAGTGCAACATTGGTGCGCGAGGAAGGAAAGATCCAAAGGCCGGTATATTACATCGGCAAATAGATAACATTCCAGAGAAGTGTCATCTTAAGTTGGATAAGCTAGTCTATTGTTTATTGATTGCATCGAGGAAGTTGCAACCATGCTTCTAGGCTTATCCAATATGAGTGTTGATGGATCAACCTCTTGGGCAAGTATAGCATCAACCCGAAACTTCGAGATTATTATTGAAGTGGAATATTGAGATGAGTTAGTATAAGATGACATATCATCCTTGAAAGGTGATTCATGGACATGCATTGGCAGATTTCATTGCTGAATTTACTACTTGGGTGACGAAACGAAAGAGGGGATGGTCGAACATTCATAATGAAAGTTGTATGTCGATGGAGTATCCAATAACCATGATTCTAGAGCAGGAGTAGTCTTGGTAACTCCAAAAGGATGAAGGATCTATTATGCATTAAAGCTTGAGTTATGTCCTATGAATAATAAATAGAGCATGAAGCATTAATTTTGGATATAAGATAGCGAAGGACTTAGGAGTGCTGACACTGGACATTTTTGTGACTTCCAATTGGTAGGTTTCTAATTAAAGAAGGAATTTTGTGCTAAGGGTGCGCAACCCACCCCTTACTTGCCAAAGGTGTTAGAATTACTAGATGATATCAAGCACTGCACGATGAAGCACATGCCCAGAGAGGAGAATATGAATGCAAATTCACTAATCAAGATAGCAAGCTTTAGAGATTTGTAACTAGCAGGGATTATGCCAATTGAAGTATTGTAATCTCCAAGTATCTCTGAAATGATTATTGACTATATCTTGGAGGTGTAATAGAAGGAGTCATAAATGACTCCACTTCAAGAGTGTTTCTTCTTAGAAGTAGGAATGAAAAGTGAAAACTATGCATATAATACTTGCTACAATAAGGAGGATGGAGTGTTATTTCAGAGAGGGTTCTCAGCCCCCATGCTAAGATGTGTCGGCAAGGACGAAGCAAAGAAAATTTATGATGATGCACATCAACGAAGTTGTAACGATCACATTAGGGGGAAAATCTGGCAAAGAAGGTGCTTCGCTATGGATATTTCTAATCAACTATCAATCGGGACATAGCTGAATATTCAGGGAAATGTAATAAGTGCCAAAGCTTTATGAAGATACCTAGAGCACCATCAAACGAGCTTACGCAAATGGCTAGTTAGTTGCTTTTTGCGGTTTAGGGAATTGAGATAAATAGAGTGTTATATATATTTCCAAAGGCACGAAGTAATAATTTTAGCAGCTGACAACTTCATAAAATGGGTTGAGGGTGAGCCCCTTACCACAACCACTTCGATGAAAGTGTATAAACTTGTAGTTAAGACATTTTATGTAGGTTCGTAGTGCCATTAAAGATCGTTTTAAATAACCGAACTCGATTAGAAAGTGTAGAGTTTTATGAATTCCTTGTTCTATATCAAATTGAGAAGAGCACCTTGGCAGTATAACATCCATAGTTGAATGAAATAATGGAGGCATTGAATATCATCAAGAAGAGATTGAAATGAGCAAAAAGCAATTAGGTTGATGAGTTACCACCGACCTTGTGGGTTTATTGGACAACATAAAAGTCTACAACTGGACATACGCCATTCGCACTGGAATATGGAACTTAAGCAATGATGTCTATTGAATTGGAAGCTCCTTCTCACCAGCACATGCATTATGACCCCAATATAAATGAGGAGTTATTGCAAGCATCCATCAAATTGGTAGAGGAAAAGCGAGAAGAGGTGAATTTAAGGGCAATTTCTCACCTGAAAAGAGAAGCATGGTAGTTCAACACTAAGGTCTAGAACCATACATTCAAAATCGACAAGCTGGTTTTAAAATAGGTTTTCCAAAGTATGAGGGCACATGGTTTGAATTGGAAAGGACCCTATGTCAAAAAGAAAAAGCCTAGAGATAGCACAATCAAACTATCATTGGTTAACTAGGCCCCAATTCCACGGGCATGGAATAGTGAGCATTTGAGCCATTATTTCAATTGATTTCATTCATTTTTCAGCATTTATTTTTGTTTGGACATTCATCAGATCAGACTGGACGTAATAAAGAGGGATTCACTATTTGAATTATCGAAGTATTATATGCTTTTTGAATTAATGGGATCATATTCATTAACTTTAATTGCATATGGCTAAATCAATGACATGAAAATACGTCATGTGTTCTGAAAACCAAATGTCTAGGTACCTGAAGATAGGCATCGATGGACTCCTCCTAAGCGATGATCAGTTCGGTTGATTATAATAAGGTTGAGGGCAGATCAAAGAAATCTCCCTTAAAAATCTAATTTTCAACGAACACCCAGAGATAGGCGACTTTGAGGGTTAGTTCTCAAGGATAGGCATCACGTACACTGAGATAAATGTCGATGTATAATTGAATATATGTAGGTACAAGCAATGAAAATTATATTGGTGCTCATGCGGACATGAGTGGAAAGCCATAAAATTTCAATCAAGGCAATACATTTTTGTTTGTGGTTAAACATGACAGGTCTCTAGAGATTTGTAACTAGTAGGGATTATGCCAATTGAAGTGTTGTAATCTCCAAGTATCTCTGAAATGATTATTGACTATATCTTGGAGGTGTAATAGAAGGAGTCATAAATGACTCCACATCAAGAGTATTTCTTCTTAGAAGTAGGAATGAAAAGAGAAAACTTTGCATATAATACTTGCTACAATAAGGAGGATGGAGTGTTATTTCAGAGAGGGTTCTCAGCCCCCATGCTAAGATGTGTCGGCAAGGACAAAGCAAAGAAAATTTATGATGATGCACATCAACGAAGTTGTAACGATCACATTAGGGGAAAAATCTGGCAAAGAAGGTGCTTCGCTATGGATATTTCTAATCAACTATCAATCAGGACATAGCTGAATATTCGGGGAAATGTAATAAGTGCCAAAGGTTTATGAAGATACCTAGAGCACCATCAAACGAGCTTACGCAAATGGCTAGTTAGTTGCTTTTTGCGGTTTAGGGAATTGAGATAAATGGCGTGTTATATATATTTCTGAAGGCACGAAGTAATAATTTTAGCAGCTGACTACTTCATAAAATGGGTTGAGGGTGAGCGCCTTACCACAACCACTTCGATGAAAGTGTATAAACTTGTAGTTAAGACATTTTATGTAGGTTCGTAGTGCCATTAAAGATCGTTTTAAATAACCGAACTCGATTAGAAAGTGTAGAGTTCTATGAATTCCTTATTCTATATCAAATTGAGAAGAGCACCTTGGCAGTAGAACATCCACAATTGAATGAAATAATGGAGGCATTGAATATCATCAAGAAGAGATTGAAATGAGCAAAAAGCAATTAGGTTGATGAGTTACCACCGACCTTGTGGGTTTATTGGACAACATAAAAGTCTACAACTGGACATACGCCATTCGCACTGGAATATGGAACTGAAGCAATGATGTCTATTGAATCAGAAGCTCCTTCTCACCAGCACATGCATTATGACCCCAATATAAATGAGGAGTTATTGCAAGAATCCATCGACTTGGTAGAGGAAAAGCGAGAAGAGGTGAATTTAAGGGCACTTTCTCACCTGAAAAGAGAAGCATGGTAGTTCAACACCAAGGTCTAGAACCATACATTCGAGATCGACAAGCTGGTTTTAAAATAGGTTTTCCAAAGTATGAGCACATGGTTTGAATTGGAAAGGACCCTATGTCAAAAAGCAAAAGCCTGGAGATAGCACAATCAAACTATCATTGGTTAACTAGGCCCCAATTCCACGGGCATGGAATAGTGAGCATTTGAGCCATTATTTCAATTGATTTCATTCATTTTTCAGCATTTATTTTTGTTTGGACATTCATCAGATCAGATTGGACGTAATAAAGAGGGATTCACTATTGGAATTATCGAAGTATTATATGCTTTTTGAATTAATGGGATCATATTCATTAACTTTAATTACATGTAGCTAGATCAATGACATGAAAATACGTCATGTGTTCTGAAAACCAAATGCCTAGGTACCTGAAGATAGGCATCGATGGAATCCTCCTAAGCGATGATCAGTTCGGTTGATTATAATAAGGTTGAGGGTAGATCAAAGAAATCTCCCTTAAAAATCTAATTTTCAACGAACACCCAGAGATAGGCGACTTTGAGGGTTAGTTCTCAAGGATAGGCATCACATACACCGAGATAAATGTCGGTGTATAATTGAATATATGTAGGTACAAGCAACGAAAATTATATTGGTGCTCATGCGGACATGAGTGGAAAGCCATAAAATTTCAATCAAGGCATTACATTTTTGTTTGTGGTTAAACATGACAGGTGATAGGAAAAAAATGTTGTAGTGGAATTTAATTTATATGTACAGAGCTCTAAAAAATACAATACATAGATGGTAGTCATATGCAGTTATGTTTGTATAAGTAAACCATTGCAGGTAATTATATATGCACATTTGCAAGAGTGGTACATTGGTGTAGGAAATTAAACAGGTGATAAAAGGAAATGATAGAGATTTAACAAAAAGAACTTTTCTATTACGTCACTTTTCTTTTATATACGAAAGCCGATGGTCTGACCTATACAAATCAATGCCCTATATATAGAGCAAAGGAGAAAATAATATTACCCAAAATGAGTCAAGTGGCTGATAGTTCATTATGCTACTTGCATTTGATCCTCAATTTCTTCCTTTGCTTCTTCATTAGAATGCTACCTTCCAAAGAACCAACCTCTTCCTTATTGGCTGACAGTTCATCAGCTGAAATATAACAACTTAGTATTGAGAAGCAATAAGTTTTAACTTGTATAATAAAATTAATATCAAAATAGAATTAAATAGTTAAAATTTAAAGGGAATTGGAGATGATTTGAAAGATAATATATGACAATATATGTTTTGAGAAGTTTAGGAAACTTTGAAAATAAAACGGTTGAATTTGGAATTTACTAAATGTGAAGTATAAAGTGTTGTCTTAAAAAAATAGCGATGAAAGGCGAGAATAATTAATGTTGATATAAATGAGCTAGTGAATGTGACAAAAGTGTTATAAAAAGATTGGAAACTCTTAAAAGAAAGGATTGTTTCAAAGTTTAAACATCTTTGGAAGTTAAGGATCATTAATAGATTAATTTATTATTTTATATTAATATTATTATTTTAAATTTGGAAATGTCTTTAATTGGAGTTAAAGGAAGAAATTACTAAAAGGGGGAATTAATTTATAGGACAAAATTTTGTACATTTTTGGCCTCATGGACATGATCTCAATATTTTAACCACAAGGACAAACATTCTCCTAAAAATTACTAATAAGGACAAAAATTCTTCCAAAATTATTTATAAGGACAAACATTCTTCTAAAACTGCTACTGAACTAAAAATAGATACCTAAAAACTGCTACTGATAACTACAAACTGATATCTAAAAACTACTATCAATAACTAAAAACTGATACCTAAATAAAGTTATCCTTCAGGTTAAAATATTGAAGGTCTATCCTTGAGGCTAAAACGCTGAGAAATTTTATCCTTGACAATAATTTCCTACTATTAAAACTAGTGATTGAAATTAAAACCACAAGTAAAACAACAAATGCTATTCTTAAATTTTATAATAAACTTGTTTTGTGGAAATAATTTATTAAAAATAATTCTTGTACGTTGTAAAATTTTACATTGATGAATTAAGTTATGAATTATATTATTCTTGAGCCTTAGTAAATAAACATATTTTGGTAAAGAAAGAAATAAGATATACTTTATAAAGTGGTTAAAATAAAATAAAAGAGACTATCGGCTCATATGATTTTGAATTAAAATTTTCAAATTTGAAATGATAAAGTAAGACTGTATCAAGGCTGTAACGTCCCGCCTTTTCGCACGCTTCAAATCGACACATGTGCAAACTCAAACCATACGGAAGGGCGGATTGTTATGGGGTAAATAAGAAAAATAGAGAAGAGAAAAAAAAAACAGAATCCCACAGCGGAAGGATAAAATATAATAATCAATATATAATTCATAAAACTGTTTACAAAACATTTGCTTCTTCTTTATATAATAAATATCAGAGTTCACATACCAAAATATCAATGCAGCGAAATTAAATGTTGTAGTGGAATAATATACTAGATAGTAGTAATACAAATCTTCGTCTTCGTCCTCCAGAGCTAAATCTTCAAATCCTGAAACACTCGGACTAACCCGAGCGAATTTGAAAGACAAAAACACTCGAGTCAGAACTAAAAGATCTTATGTAAGTTAAATTAACAGAAATAAATATGAGTGTAGTAACTCAAGAGATGCTCGGAATTTACATCTGCTAAGGATCCGTTAAACTATTTACTATGTAGTATATTGCGCTATTATAATAGTGTCTAATTGTAAAATAAATTTAATTTTAAATAGCGTTAAGGCTTTACATTTTCCACCTTAACACATTTATATGTTCCCATAGTCTATACAGTACCGTAATCTCCCCCGCACTGGGCGTCGTCAGAGGGCACTCCATAGGTATGGTACAAAACCAAAATCGTATAAAGCGCGCTAGGGTAGGTGACACGGCACAGTTAGGCAATGCCAGGGTAGATATACCAATTACGCTTCCGGGTCGGTGGTAACGCGTAGCCGCAGCTACCGCCCACCTCGAGCCACATCCCAAAAAAATCAAAAGTGGCCACCGAATCAATCCAAGAATCAAAGTATAATATCGAAGGGATGTGTCCGATCAAAGGTGCTACCTTATTAACCCGTCAATCGCTCCTATTTTAGCCACCTTATGCCAACTCACAGGAGTTGGGTCCACATATTTACCTTACAGGAAACGCCGCCACCAACGTACTTCATTCTGGAATCTCCACCGCGTACACGGTTGTTAAAGTGGTTTTCGGAGTTGGCAGAGAGTATGACAACTTCCGATCCCGGTCTCTTCAACAACCAAAGGTTATTATAACACCGCGGTCATTAAAATAATTGTACTTTCAAAACCTGAATAAAATTATCCATTTCAAAACCCATAAATACGATATCATTTCCTTTTTAAAACCCAAATAAATATGATATCATTTTATTTCAAATATATTTCTTTTCCAAAATCATGCCACTTTTAAAATTTGTAATACCTCGAAATCAAATATTTAAATTTTAACTTTCAACATAGTACTTGGAAATCCATAGTTTTTAAAACCATAACTATCAAACTTAAATGGTTTGGATATTCAACAGTATAAAATAAAATAGTTGAATTTAAAGTTTCTTTAGAAGTAAATAATTTCCACGCCTTCACAATTTTATTCACTTTAAGTTCAGTCTAAACCCATAACTTTTAGATTCACTTTCAGTTTGAATAAAACACTTCAATTTCAATATTTTCAAACTTTGAGTATTTAATAAATTTCAAAACTAAGGTTGGAAATTTCAAATCAACAATTCATTTTCCTATTATTTACTTTTGAAAGGTTTACATGATAAATCCATAACCATTTAAAATAAAACTTAATTTATTAACACTAATTATCTCCTTCCATTTATTTATACTAGAATTATCCATTAAATCCAGTTATGAATATCATACCTTTAAACTTCCAATTTCAATAAGTTAACATCAACTTATGGAGTTAAATTTTAAATAAGCTCAATTCCAATTAATTTCCCATTTATCTTTCAATCTTAATTGATTTGAATCATTTAAAACTCTATATATATACAAGATCTTAACCTGCACTTAAAACATATAATATAGATTATCAATTTCCAGTTTCAACTTATTCATTTTTATTTAACAGATTTATTCATAGCTTAAATTCAAAATTTAACTATATATGTATATATATAATATATTTATATCATATCCAAATTTACTATTTATTAAACCGTATCATACCCAAACAATAAAATTATTTCAAAAATATATTTTTTTTACATATACCGCGGTGCCTGTATATAATTTTCTATCCTAAGGTCAAGTGATATGGATATTTATCATTTCAATCTGCAATTTAAAAATAAAAATGCGGTTGTATATCATTTCAAACCGCAATCCCGAAGGAAATGAACATGGCATGATAACTTGCAGTTTATATAAGATAGAACACATCATTGATTCACCCAATATCAGTCATCAACCAATTTATTTCAATCATCATCAATTTAAACAAACATCAATAAATAGCATATAAAATATACAGGTAATGAATAATAGTTATTAACTAACAGTTTATATTCAATAATAAATTTATTAACTGTTTAACTATCAGTTTATATGCAAATAAATAAATCTTAACTATCAATTTATATGCAATAAATAAATTAATTAACTGTTATATTAAATAAATGCGATTTAACAGAGATGATGAATAAAACATGCCAAACAGTCATAAATAAATTTCTACTCATATCTTAAGTCAAATTAACAGACATAGGAAATTTTAGAAGTTGTGAGTGGGTTAAAACACTCAACTTTTGAATTTAAATCGAATTTAAATCCGATTAAAATCCAAAAATTCGACGGTCTCCAAATATGTCCAAACCAGCGCTAAAACGTCAGAAATTTTATTACGATCCTAACAAAAAAAACCACGCATGAAACGGAGTTCGTATGTGAAAAATATAACAAAAATTACGCTTGAATTTCAAAAATAAAATAAGAAAAAAAGAACAAAATTCACCTTGCAACATGCCACGTCAACCTTACTCCCCTCTTTCATAAACGCACGCACAACATGTGGAACCCAACACACTTCCGTTTGACCGATCTTTGACCATGCCTAGCCACCAATTCGACCGTCAATTCGCCACAAAACTTCGCCGATGAACAACGTGCTAGCCCCTCTACATAACCCAGAAGAGATTTTCCGATCAGACGCACCAGTCAAAAACGCACAAATCAATTTTGACCGCGTTTTCTGGTCAAACTATGCATCGAATTGAAAAATGAATTACACCATCGAATTGCGCTCGTCGAGAGCTTCAACATATATTATTTTGAAATTTTTCTGACGACTTTGACTTTTTGACTCTGATTTTGAAATGTTTCTGGACCTGAAATTTTGTCTGTCATTGAGGAGGAGAAGGAGCTGAAGAAATTTAACGCGCAGACAAATGAGAGTAGGTGGAGGGTAGGGTTTAGCGGGGTATTTATAGATGAAGTTGGAATAGATAGATGGATCCGAATTTAAATGAATTCACAATTTGTCAATTTAAATTCCAAAAATCCATTTATTTGATTCTTAGATCTTATTATGAATAAATGGTCAACTTACCATTTCTATCATTTCTGATTGCAATTAGCTTCAAATTTATTAACCAAACCTCCATATCAAATAAGGATTTATTGCAAAAAAATTAGTGTTTACCTTTAATTAAAGTAAATTCAATAAATTATAAAATCTTATTTCAATGAAATTTTATACCATTCGTATTCAATTCTCTTTATTAAATCAACAATCATCATCTTATGTATATATTTAACATTAGTATATATCCAAATACCCCAATTTCTTTCCAGCCATTAATTACTAACCTTAAATTAGCCTATCTTCATATTATAAATATCCTTTCTTTTAAATGATTTGATTGGATCTAAACATAAGTTTAAATTTAGGTATAAACATATATGCAATAAACTAGCATTAAATTTTGAAACGTGAACTGATTTAATTGGAAATAAATCACCCAATCCAAATTTATTTTAATAAGTTTCCAATTAAACTGGTTAGATTCAATTCCAACCCTTTAATTGAGCCTATCATTACTTTGTAACGCAGTTAACACTTGTCTCACATTTCATTCCATATATATTCAAATTTCCAGCTTCCCTTTGTATAAATTATTATTTCCAAATATATTGAAGTTGTTATTCCAAATTATTATTCCAACCCAACTATATACATGTGCTAAAATTAGAAACTCAATTAATTCATTAAATAGGTTTCATTCTTTTATATTAACTTATGAAATAAATATGCATTTCCGTTGCTCATTACCTTTATACTTTTCAATTACAGTTCTCACCCACATAAATGAGACAATTAATTTCATCTAAATGTAATCGTTTTCCAATACGTTAATAACTTTATTTCCATGTCTTATATTACAACAAACTATCCAATACGAAAAGTCTTAACATTGTTACAAATACTACTTTAATTAACATTAACGCAATACTCAATTAAAATTATTGTAGCTGATTTCAAAATTGTAAATTAACAAGTTACCAAAATAGGCAACATACAATAATCGTTACTCTAACCTTTAGTCACATTAATACGCTTTAATTTCTCAAAATCAAAGTTCCCATTTGTTTCTTGCATTTCAAACTCAAAATCAATTATAACAAATTTCGATAATTCCCCGGACCTTTCCTTTCCATTTATCCATTTATCAGGTTTACGTTAATTAATCTTTTCTTCCATTCCTGAAATTCAACAACTAGTTCTATTATGAATACCGTTAACGTTATTTCCAAATATCCCTTAATTAATATTATCGTAAAAATTTATTTATTTTTATTCCAATTGATTAAAAATTCAATTTCTAAGTCTTAATATACTCTAAATTAACAACTTCTAAGCATGGTATTACTTCTCATATTAATGTAACTTTTATTTATTGTATTAACATTTATTTCAAGTTCTAATTCTATCAACCAATTAAACAGTTAACTTATAATATATGCTTACAATCCAAATATTACACACATTTATCATATTTTGAATGGAGTTAGCATTTAATTCCAAAATTTATCTAAATTTTACATTAAGATAATATTAAATTACCTTTAATAAAATTAAATTCCCAATTTATTTAATGCAATCAATTTTTGACCTTTCAGTTATTTCAATAAATTTAGGGTTGCGCAAGATTAATTATTTATTAACATACATTAACATAATTGCATTAATTTACATTCAGTAACAAACAAATCAATATATTATTCCACACAATAATACACTGATTGCATTTGTTTATACTATGCTCCATTTAAAACTAAGTCATAACAATTGAATGATTGTATTACATTGGAAATCTTCATTAATCATTAACTTGCAAAAACGTATTTCCTAAATTTACATCCAATTATTGTTAAACATGTTTTAGTACATTAATCTTTTCAATACTTACCTCTAATTTCACATATTCGCTTTATATCCAGGTATAAACCCTTATATCCCATTATAACTTAATGCATACAATTTACAACTTCCATTTTTATATTAATTTGAATTCCATTCTAGTTAAAAAAAAATCATTCACTAATTCAACATTCCCCCTTTTTTCCTATATTAAACTTAATGCCAAGTATGACAATTTACGTTACTTCAATAAATTGCCATAAAAATTTAAATTTTTAATTTTAATTACAATTTCTACTGCTCTAATATAAATTATAAATTTTTTATTTTCTTCTCTAAATTTAAATTACAAAATCTTAATTAAATTAACAAATTTATTTACCAAAATTTACGGGTCGTTACACTCTCTCCCACTCAAAACTTTTCGTCCCCGAAAAGGAAAAGAAGGAAAAAGGAAGAATTAAATAGACAATATATCTTATTCAAAATATCAACTTTATAAAACAATAATTTACCAAATTAATTAATTAAAATAAAATATAACAATTTATACCAATTAAATCTTTTTATACTCAAATTTAATAAAGTTTGGTAACATTTTCAAAAAATTTCTAAGTCCTAAATTTACGGAAAATTTTGGCAGTCTCCTTTGTACGTAGAGGTTCGGAGAAAATATAACATCAAATATAATAATGTATAACATATATTTTCCAAAATAATATATATCCCAACACGGGAAAACAATATAATAGCGCTATAAACCGTAATCCGAAAACGTGCCTATTTGTCGGGCACTTAACGCTTATTTATGGAACCAAAAGCAGTAGCAATTGCTTCCATAACCTGCATTTCACTAATATAATCTAAAAGGGTTAATAATTTATATAAGATGAAATATTTAAGGTTATTTTAACCATAACAACAATCAATACAACAAACGCTTGCAACAAGGCATACAACCATAAAATCAATCATTCATTCATATCAAACAAACAATAGTTGTTCGGGTTTAAACTTTAAATTGTACAGAATGGAAAATAATCTATTTAGCGCACCTTTTACTCAACAGTCTTTGATGAAACTAAATAGATTATTTATTCATCCAACCAATTTTAAGGTATCCTTACCCAACAACCACAAAACAAACAAAACAAAACAAAACAAACAACAATTTCAATCAATAAATTAAGTTCATTCTTATTAATTTCATATCATACATTGTTGTTTGATTTCCCTTTTTACTCATATAATGATTTCTTTTAATTCTCATTTATTTCTTTATTTGCGTTACATTCATTCATTTCTCAATTTCATTTACTAGATTTTATTTATTCATTTATTAATAATATTCATGTTCAATTTTAGTTACTTGGCATAACAGTTATACAATTTTTTCTCAATTCCTCTAATTGATTAATGGTTCAATATTTACATTATTTGTTTCATACGTTACAATTCCAAGTTTCTTTTAAATTTCATTTATACCCTTGCATTTAATCACTTATTTTTTAGTAAAAGTTCCAATTATAAATTAGTAATATTCCAATTTACTATACTTAATTGAAACTATTAATTAACGGAACTTAAGAATTAAGTACCGGGTTAAATTTCAAATCATTTTAAAATAATAGATAAATATATACTTAAAATTTATATATCTAGTTATATTTAGAACAATTTAAAAATATTTATTTGTCTATCAAAATAATCTTGTAGTAAAACTACTACAGTGGCCTTCCCACTTTGAAACTCGAAAATGAATGTCGATGATGTGGCCGCCATCACCGAAATTATTTTCCAGCGACAGAGAGGGGAGTATAACTTATTTCTTTTAAAACATTTCTTTCAAATTCTAATGAAATATTTATATCAGAAAATACTTCTAACAATATTATTATTATATTCCAAAATCCATTGAAAGAAATATTCAAAAACCCCGGACTTAAGTTTTAAGTTTCCACTTTTCATTTATTTTATTTTCAACTTAGTTTCAACCATTATTTATATTTTCATTACCTAACACCCAATCTATAGCAACAAAATATATGTCTTTATAAAATATTTTTATATATAGAAAATATAATAGGCAAAGTTATTTCACTCACCTTTATTAAAACCAAATATTATGTCGGTCTGTCCTATTAAGTGTTTAGAAATTCCTGTTGATGTCACAGCGTCCCATGCACCAACCAGAATTTATAAATACAAAACGGAACAGATTAACAGAATAATAAAACCTTTTTATAACACTAACAAGTACGCTCTCTCATATATACACTCAGCGACTCCCATAGGGTATTACTACCCTATTAGTAAAGAGTCAAACCCCAGAAAGCCAAGGTTTATCGCTAAACCAAAGCTCTGATACCAGATGTAACGTCCCGCCTTTTCGCACGCTTCAAATCGACACACGTGCCAACTCAAACCATATGGAAGGGAGGATTGTTATGGGGTAAATAAGAAAAATAGAGAAGAGAAAAAAATAGAATCTCACAGCGGAAGGATAAAATATAATAATCAATATATAGTTCAAAAAACTGTTTACAAAACATTTGCTTCTTCTTTATATAATAAATATCAGAGTTCACATTCCAAAATATCAATGCAGCGGAATTAAATGTTGTAGTGTAATAATATACTAGATAATAGTAATACAAATCTTCGTCTTCGTCCTCCAGAGCTAAATCTTCAAATCCTAAAACGCTCGGACTGACCCGAGCGAATTTGAAAGACAAAAACACTCGAGTCAGAACTAAAAGATCTTATGTAAGTTAAATTAACAGAAATAAATATGAGTGCAGTAACTCAAGAGATGCTCGGAATTTACATCTCCTAAGGATCCGTTAAACTATTTACTATGTAGTATATTGCGCTATTATAATAGTGTCTAATTGTAAAATAAACTTACTTTTAAATAGCGTTAAGGCTTTACATTTTCCACCTTGACACATTTATATGTTCCCATAGTCTATACAGTACCGTAATCTCCCCCGTACTGGGCGTCGTCAGAGGGCACTACATAGGTATGGTACAAAATCAAAATCGTATAAAGCGCGCTAGGGTAGGTGACACGGCACAACTAGGCAATGCCAGGGTAGATATACCAATTACGCTTCCGGGTCGGTGGTAACGCGTAACCGCAGCTACCGCCCACCTCGAGCCACACCCCAAAAAAATCAAAAGTGGCCACCGAATCAATCCAAGAATCAAAGTATAATATCGAAGGGATGTGTCCGATCAAAGGTGCTACCTTATTAACCCGTCAATCGCTCCTGTTTTAGCCACCTTATGCCAACTCACGGGAGTTGGGTCCACGTATTTACCTTACAGGAAACGCCGCCACCAACCTACTTCATTATGGAATCTCCACCGCGTACACGGTTGTTAAAGTGGTTTTCGGAGTTGGCAGAGAGTATGACTACTTCCGATCCCGGTCTCTTCAACAACCAAAGGTTATTATAACACCGCGGTCATTAAAATAATTATACTTTCGAAACCTGAATAAAATTATCCATTTCAAAACCCATAAATACGATACCATTTCCTTTTTAAAACCCAAATAAATATGATATCATTTTATTTTAAATATATTTCTTTTCCAAAATCATGCCACTTTTAAAATTTATAATACCTCGAAACCAAATATTTAAATTTTAACTTTCAACATAGTACTTCGAAATCCATAGTTTTAAAACCATAACTTTCAAACTTAAATGGTTTGGATATTCAACAGTATATAAAATAAAACAGTTGAATTTAAAGTTTCTTTAAAAGTAAATAATTTCCACGCCTTCACAATTTTTATTCACTTTAAATTCAGTTTAAACCCATAACTTTTAGATTTACTTTCAGTTTGAATAAAACACTTCGATTTCAATATTTTCAAACTTTGAGTATTTAATAAATTTCAAAACTAAGGTTGGAAACTTCAAATCAACAATTCATTTTCCTATTATTTAGCTTTGAAAGGTTTACATGATAAATCCATAACCATTTAAAATAAAACTTAATTTATTAACACTAATTATCTCCTTCCATTTATTTATACTAGAATTATCCATTAAATCCAGTTATGAATATCATACCTTTAAACTTCCATTTTCAATAAGTTAACATCAACTTATGGAGTTAAATTTTAAATAAGCTCAATTCTAATTAATTTCCCATTTATCTTTCTATCTTAATTGATTTGAATCATTTAAAACTCTATATATATACAAGATCTTAACCTGTACTTAAAACATATAATATAGATTATCAATTTCCAGTTTCAACTTATTCATTTTTATTTAACAGATTTATTCATAGCTTAAATTCAAAATTTAACTGTATATGTATATATAAAATATATTTATATCATATCCAAATTTACTATTTATTAAACCGTATCATACCCAAACCATAAAATTATTTCAAAAATAATTTTTTTTACATATACCGCGGTGCCTGTATATAATTTTCTATCCTATGGTCAGGTGATACAGATATTTATCATTTCAACCCGCAATTTAAAAATAAAAATGCGGTTGTATATCATTTCAAACCGCAATCCCGAAGGAAATGAACATGCATGATAAGTTGCAGTTCATATAAGATAGAACACATCATTCATTCACCCAATATCAATCATTAACCAATTTATTTAAATCATCATCAATTTAAACAAACATCAACAAATAGCATTTAAAATATACAGGTAATAAATAGCATATAAAATATCATCATCTTATGTATATATTTAACATTAGTATATATCCAATTACCCCAATTTCTTTCCACCCATTAATTACTAACCTTAAATTAGCCTATCTTCATATTATAAATAATCCGTTCTTTTTAATGATCTGATTGGATCTAAACATAAGTTTAAATTTAGGTATAAACATATATGCAATAAACTAGCATTAAATTTTGAAACGTGAACTGATTTAATTGGAAATAAATCACCCAATCCAAATTTATTTTAATAAGTTTCCAATTAAACTGGTTAGATTCAATTCCAACCCTTTAATTGAGCCTATCATTACTTTGTAACGCAGTTAACACTTGTCTCACATTTCATTCCATATATATTCAAATTTCCAGCTTCCCTTTGTATAAATTATTATTTCCAAATATATTGAAGTTGTTATTCCAAATTATTATTCCAACCCAACTATATACATGTACTAAAATTAGAAACTCAATTAATTCATTAAATATGTTTCATTCTTTTATATTAACTTATGAAATAAATATGCATTTCCGTTGCTCATTACCTTTATACTTTTCAATTACAGTTCTCACCCACATAAATGAGACAATTAATTTCATCTAAATGTAATCGTTCTCCAATACGTTAATAACTTTATTTCCATGTCTTATATTACAACAAACTATCCAATACGAAAAGTCTTAACATTGTTACAAATACTACTTTAATTAACATAAACGCGATACTCAATTAAAATTATTGTAACTGATTTCAAAATTGTAAATTAACAAGTTACCAAAATAGGCAACATACAATAATCGTTACTCTAACCCTCAGTCAAATTAATACGCTTTAATTTCTCAAAATCAAAGTTCCCATTTTTTTCTTACATTTCAAACTCAAAATCAATTATAACAAATTTCGATAATTCCCCAGACCTTTCCTTTCCATTTATCCATTTATCAAGTTTACATTAATAAATCTTTTCTTCCATTCCTGAAATTCAACAACTAGTTCTATTATGAATACCGTTAACGTTATTTCCAAATATCCCTTAATTAGTATTATCGTAAAAATTTATTTATTTTTATTCCAATTGATTAAAAATTCAATTTCTAAGTCTTAATATACTCTAAATTAACAACTTCTAAACATGGTATTACTTCTCATATTAATGTAACTTTTATTTATTGTATTAACATTTATTTCAAGTTCTAATTCTATCAACCAATTAAACAGTTAACTTATATATATGCTTATAATCCAAATATTACACCCATTTGTCATATTTTGAATGGAGTTAGCATTTAATTCCAAAATTTTACATTAAGATAATATTAAATTACCTTTAATGAAATTAAATTCCTAATTTATTTAATGCAATCAATTTTTGACCTTTCAGTTTTTCAATAAATTTGGGGTTGCGCAAGATTAATTATTTATTAACATACATTAACATAATTGCATTAATTTACATTCAGTAACAAATAAATCAATATATTATTCCACAAAATAATACACTGATTGCATTTGTTTATACTATGCTCCATTTAAAACTAAGTTGTAACAATTGAATGATTGTATTACATTGGAAATCTTCATTATTTATTAACTTGCAAAAACATATTTCATAAATTTACATCCAATTATTGTTAACCATGTTTTAGTACATTAACCTTTTCAATACTTACCTCTAATTTCACATATTCGCTTTATATCCAGGTATAAACCCTTATATCCCATTATAACTTAATGCATACAATTTACAACTTCCATTTTTATATTAATTTGAATTCCATTCTAGTTAAAAAAAAATTCATTCACTAATTCAACATTCCCATTTGTTTCCTATATTAAACTTAAAGCCAAGTATGACAATTTACGTTACTTCAATAAATTGCCATAAAAAATTTAAAATTTTAATTTTAATTACAATTTCTACTTCTCTAATATAAATTATAAAATTTTTATTTTCTTCTCTAAATTTAAATTACAAAATCTTAATTAAATTAACAAATTTATCTACCAAAATTTACGAGTCGTTACAAAGGCATTGTTTATTAAAGAGGAAATGGGGGAAAATGAATTGATATATTTAATAATGGGTTTGGGTTTAATTCATTATCTATTCAACCCATTGGAGAATAAAGAGAATTCTACCTCATTTTTCATTCTCCTATTTTCTCATTTCATTGCAATAGAAATTAATATAACCAGTTCTTCCTCCTTACTAAAAGAAAACCCTAGCCACTTTAAAAATTGAAATCAATTCAAATAAGTTTCAAAACAAATTCACAAATTCAATAACAAGCTTCCCTACACCCTTCTCAATCTTTTAGACTAAAATAGATAGAGTTATGGCTAAGGTTGGAGGTCGGAATCAGTTGAGTAGCAAGAGGGAAAATAAATATTTGAAGTTGAAATCTCTTGTCAGTTTGTAAATCATAAATGATTCAAGATAAATTAGAAAATTCCAAAATTTTGGTACGTTGTTCGTAACTCATTAATTATCTTTTGTTAATATTTTTGTGAGAAAATATTATGACTTTCTACGCTAAATTGGCATAGTATCGAGGATGAAATTCTAAAAATTTCGTTGATTTTATCTTGATAGTGATTTCATGCAACTTGGAGTTTCTCGATAAAAAGGTGATTAATCATTGACATCTGCTATCTAGATCACTAAATGTTGAATTTTTTTATAATTGGTTTTTAATTTGAGTTTATGGTGTGAAATTAGATAGCTATGTGCTTATGCTGTTCGTTGAAACTAAAAGTATTGAATTTTGCAAACAAAACTTCTCTATTTGATTGATTAGTGTGTTGTTTGCTAGCTTTAGATGAATGCATGCATGCATAAGTTTTATCAGCTGTAACAACCCTAGTTTTGGAGATTACCTGTTAATATTAAATTATAATGGTAGTATAATTTAATACTGCGAATTAAAATAAATAGGGGATTTTTAGATTGTTTATTGGGAATAAAAAATAAAAATTTTAGAATTTAAAATGAGAAACATAGAGTTTGGAATTTTATTTTATTTATGTGGGTCAATAATGATTGGAAAATGGGTTTTATTTGGCGAAAATGCAATAATTGTATTAACTATTGCCAATTACTTCTTTTAATAATTTTTAAAAGAAGAATGTGATTTTTAAAGGTTGTTTATCCAAATAAAAAGATGGAAGTTGATTTAAAATGTATTTTAATTGTAAATTTAAGTTTAAAATGGGTTGTAATATTTTTCTAATTAAGAAAGTGATTTTTTTAATTTTGGGAGTTAAAAATGTAGACTATTATATTTATTAGGTGAAAATTGTGTATTATTGTGAAACAAAGGATTTTAATAATAATAATGTTTTAAAAATAAAAATTTATCCTTTATATAGTGTAGAATAATTTATTTCATGTGTATGTAAATTTACAAATTTTGTTCGGTTGAAAATTGAAAGGAGTATAGTATAGTGTAATATATGTGTGCATTTTATTTAAATGTTGATTAATTAACTAAGGCCACCATATTTTCCTTTGATAATGGGTCCATAAGCCCATTTAGTCCTAACCAAAATTGTGAAAAAGAAGTAAAGAGATGCCTGTACGTTCAAAAAACAATTATCTCTTCTCCTCCAATTGTTTGTAAGAAGAAAGCTCCATTTTCTCAACTCCAAAGCTTTCAAATTCAAATCTTTTTCAAACAAGTTGCTATTACTATCAATTTAGAGTGAAACTAAAAGGTAATATCATTCTAAAACCTTATTATCCCATCAAAGTCTTGTTTCTAGAAGAGTTGGCTATTAATTTCTTCCTTTCCCATTGCATGTGTTTGTTTTGAGTTCTAGCAGGTTAAGAGAAGCTCCTTCTTCCTAAAAGCAAGTGACTTTCCTATGATTCCCCGAGTTTGCTCTCTAGAAAATGTGAGTTTGTCATCTCATATTTGTAGCAAAATCTAGCGTGCTAATGCAAAGATCTGAAAGAAAATAGTCTTTGTATACGTATATTTCCCTATTACTTGTTTTATTGAGTTTCTCGTTTCTAGTTGCCACTTTGAGTGGCCATAACTTCTTGGTTTTAGCTTGAATTTCTATCGGATCTATTTTGTAGTGTATTTTAGTTGTTAATCTAGCTACAAGTTTGATTTTATCTCAAAATATTACGGTTTGATAAGTCATTTTGCTCTTGGAAAATCGGTACGTGCAAGAAAAGCGACAAAAACAATATCCGTAACCTGGGTCGACAAGGAGGTCGACCGAGTACCTCACCAGGTCGACCAACCTGTCGGTCTGGTCCCCTTAGGGATTAACCTAGCGGTCAACCTGATGATATATGGGTGTGGACCTCCTGGTCTACCCATTCTTCTATATGTGGCCTTATTATCTTGAGCTTTCGCAGCATTTAGCCTACTTATGCTATGGCTTTGGACATCATTTCTTCAGTAATCTTGTGATGTTTTTGAATATGTTGAGAGCTATGATGTCCATCAGTGGACTAGCCAAGTTTTGGTGAGTTTGTAATTCAAATTTGAGTTGAATTTGAATTGAGTTTGGATTGAATTTGTATTGAAATTAAGTTGAATTCGAGTTATCGGTTTTGGGTATTTTCTTTGTTTTTTTTATGGTTTTCGAGAACGGTTTTCTCCAAACGATTTAGAAATAATTTTTAAAATAAATTAGAAATTTAAATAATTATTGTAAAATATTTTTAAATTATTTTTGAGCTATACAGTCTATATATTCTTTATAAGAAGGGAATTTCCAATGTTTGATTCCAAATACGATTTTGAAAATTGGTTTTAAAAGCTTGTTTTCTCAAGTAAATTATATTATATATATAATACATGTTTTTTCACTATTCGAGCAAATGAGAAGGAGAACTAAATGGTTTGGTAAAACACGTGGTATGGGACACGAGTGTATCTTATTGGTTAATTCCCGACTTGTCCGTTTGATCTTTTGGACCTTCGGGTCATTTGTCCTTCAGGATGTTTGTCTAACAGACGTTTGTCATTGCGACGTATTTGTCCTTCGAGATGTTGTCATTTGGGAATTTTGTCTAAGAAACGTATTTATTAATCCTTTGGGACGTTTGTCTAAGAGACATGGCGCCTAATTTTAGGAGAATAGTACTTGGCGAGCTTCGGCCATAAGCACGTGCTATATCTTTAAAATGATTTCATTTGCTTATGATTTTCTGAATGTATCGCCTTTTTACATTATTGTCCATTTGAGCCATTCGAGACATTATATATGGCAATTACATCTTTGGAAATTTAACTCCTTATCGAGTTTTATATTTGAGATTTGCGTTTGCCAACACTTGGCGTTTATTTGAGATTTATACTCTCCTATTTGGAGATATATATGAGATTGCCATTTTAGGTGTATTTTGTGTTTGAGACTTCTCTATTTAGAGAATATTTTTTGTATTGCCATTTATGGCGAGTTTTGAGTTTGAGATTTGGGATTCTCCTATTTTGGAGATATGGTTCATAGAAACCATTTTAGTGGCTTTTGGGATTTCGCCGGTGATATGAGGCATTTATTATACTTAGTGTTATTAGGTGAGTTTACCTATTTCGAGGATATAAACTTAGTGTAATTAACATATTTGAAGTAATGGCATGCTCTTATTATTGTTTCTTCTCAATCGAGGGGATATCTTACCCTTTACCTTATGCTTATATTATCATTTATCCTTATAAACTGATTTGTTTAGCTAGACCGACCCGTGTATTTTATACTCGGGTCAAACCAAGTTGTTTCAGGTTAGGTACCCTTATGGACTTAGCATATACTGCTTTCGCATGGACTTATCTGCTAGCCATTTTTGTAGTAGTGTTGTTGTTGCTACTCTGATATGTATTTATTGTATTTACTCATGTGTATATTGTGGTCGTCATACCACTTATGATGTATTATTTGTATTGTTTTAGGATGTATCAGTATATATATATATATGTGTGTGTGTGTGTGTGTGTGTGTCTGTTTGATGTTCTGTGATGTGTTATGCATTTGAGTTGTTGTATTTTATTCTGATTGATTCTATAGCCACCTGTAGTGTTGTATTAAGCATTTATTGGATATGTCGATCCACTTGAAAAAGGAAAAAAATATAAAGCACTAATCGACGTATTCAATAGATATTTAAGACAAGACTATAGATGGTCACTCTAACCAGCCATATTCTCCGCATTAGCAGACAGTATTACCCAGTAATACTCTTTGTTAATATGAGTCTCGGGGTGGGGCATCACATCACCCCTCTAAAATATGTTTCCATCATTGTAAATCGACGATACGCCGATTGAGGTCTATTTCCTAGAGCTGCAAAGCTCTAGAGAAATGCATCACCGATGCACCGGTTAATGCACATCAGTACATCGGTGCTCGTAACTTGGAGCTAATCAGCTCCAGGATAAAAGCTATATGATGTTTTATTTCTATATTTTCTTTCCTTTTGTATTCATCTTTCTTTGATCCCATGAGATTTCCAGAATTTCAATTTCCATCACTCTTTTAGAGTTTTAACTTTTCAAATTAGTTAAAATTTTATATTTGAACAAGAATTTATTTATAAATAAGACTAGCTTTATTTAGTTATATGTAAGTATATCCTTTAAAACTACTTAAAGGAATTATATATATATATTGGGATTTCAAAATTCAAAGCAAATTTTATCATACACATATAGAGAGTTTGAGTAGAAAATGATTTTATAAACTAGATAAAAAATAGTCTTTTTAAATTATGATATTTAAAATTCTATTTACACTTATGCCTTTTTACAAGAAAGTACATCAAGAAAATTCATACAAATTTTTTACAAACATATGTATGTTTTTTAATGCTGAGTGGTATGGGACATTCGGTATAACTTCATCGGTTAAATTCTACGAATCGTCATGTAGAATATTTTTAGGTACGTGGAATTTACTAGCTTGTAGTAAGTATTCATGTAACACTAAGTGATATAGGACACTTGAGCAATACCCAAATTACTACTATTCTAAAGTATATCACACTATTGATTAATAGTATCTTGGGGAAGCATGCTACTTCTATATCTATCCTTATCTGATAATGCATTTCATTATGGTGGTCGTGCCTCGAGTCATGGTATAATTTCTATCTTGCTTTGTGCTTGACTTTTGTTGGTTAGTTTCCCAATACCACAAAGCCCGCAGTCAATGCCTTGGGCGATATTCAAGGTCATAACACTTTACATCAATTTGTTAATAGAGGTGGCACCTCATAAGTGCTTTTGGTAGGTGGCACACGTTTTATGAGGATCTGGTACTTTTTTGGCTGTACGAGTATCACTTTTCGATAATAATCAAGGAACTCCTGGAGATTTTCTTATCAGTCTCCCCTTCGAAGAGGCCAAATTATACTAAGAATTAACCTAAGAAGATATCTATAAGATCAGTTGTTATTACTCGATTTGCTTCACGCTCATCTTTGAGATCTGACTTGTTTTTTGCAATCAGTGAGTTTGACTTGCCTCATGGTTATCCTTGAGACCTTCCCGACTTCATGCTTTTCCATGAATTTTGAGATCAATCATGCTTCATGCTCACCAATGAGTTTTGAGATCCATCTTATTTCATGCTCGTCGGTGAGTTATTTGAGATTGGACCTACTTTATGCTTGTCGATGAGTTTTGATTTGCTTTGTGCTTATTCTTTAGATTTGACTAGTTTTGTACTCATCACTGAGTTGCTTTTGAGATTCGACTTTCTTAGTATGTTTTGATGAGGTTTTGGCTAGATTTCATGCCATTTTTATGATTTTCAATTTTTATATGATTTTTCACCCAATTTTAATATGATTTTCGATGATGGACATGAACGTCCTTATGACATAGTGACTTATTTGAGGTTACGTCATAAATATTTTTGGATATTCGAACATTATGTAGTTACAATTATTCAACATGTCTATTGTTATCCAGCCTTTTGGAAAGGCCGTGATACCAAGAGATTAATCAAAAACCGAAGGCAGCTCGTCTCAAAGATTGGCTATACATTGTTTAACCATGGATATCGATGAATTTTGTCCGAGCCCGGATCAGGCTACAATTGATAGGACACGGCAAGCAAAGTCATGGAAGCCAGCATTCCAAATTTCAAGTCAATCCAAGTTCGTATGCTTAAGTTATGATCGATGCAAATTGAAGGAAAAAGCCATATTTTCGTATCCGTTAGTGCACATTGATTCGTATCGATGTGGTTCGTATTCACCATCATGCCTCGGTTCAAATCCATCAACCTCGCATCGGTCAGGACGGCCGCATTTTCGTATCCATCCATTTCACATCGATCGACTTCGCATCGATCAGTCCATCCCGTTTCGCACCCATCGATAGGCCCTACTTCGTATCGATCAATTTCACACTCAAGCAACTGTTTCGTATCGATCAACTCTGCATCCGTCAACCAGCAACGCACTTCGTATCGATCGACCAATGCCTAGTTCGCATCCATGAAGGAGGCGTTTATTCGAATCCATCAGGGAGCTATAGTTCGTATCCATCACAAATATCGATACGAAATCACCACCGATACGAACTAAGGCACCTATCTCGATTCGAACTAGGCATATTGCAAATCAATACGAGGCGCATGTAGTTGATTGATTCAAACTGTGTAACGGCACTCGATACAAATGAGGCAAAACTCATGGATACGACGCGGTCAACTCGGAGCAAAAGGCGGATCGATGCGAGGTATGCACGCCACATCGCCGCGTTGTCACTTGCCTTGATCGAGTCGAACAGATGGATAGAAACCATGGATTCGAACTCAGCAGCATACGAATGCATCGATCATATCTCACAAACCACTGGTCCAAATGCTATGAAATTTTCACAGGAGCTTACGTGCAAGCTAAGATATGCACGCCACAGCTTGATTGGATCATTTTTTGATGGATACGAAATTGTTTCGTATCGATCACAGATCGAGTCGAAACTTGGTTTGGTCGGTCGCGTGGGCCCACTCACGTACCAAAAGAAGTCTCCCAAAGTTTGAGCGCGTTATCAGCCTCCTACGCCTATAAATAGCCCCCTGAAGCCTACAGAAAATGGATCTTTTGGCTGTTCGACGTCCAGACTCTGCCGGATTCAATCCTACATCTTTTCATCACCATTGTATTCAAACTTCAGAGCTATAATCTACTGTAATCTGCTGTAACAGATTGAAATCGTCAAGTGAATCTATAAAGCTACCAAGTTCAGAGTGGACGTAGGCATGATCGCCGAACCACTATAAAATCTGTGTTGTTTATTGCTTTCTTTTGAATATTTTGAGTGATCTGCATCATTCTTCCTATACTTGCTTGTTACTTGTGATCTGTGATTACGAACTAGTGCTTTCATTGGAAATTGGGTGTTTGTGACCAATTTTGGCGCAAACCTTTTGGTGCTTTCACTGAGAATTGAACTCAGGAGTTCTATCATTTGAGAGTTGAATCAAAAGGCTTAGAGATTAAGATCGGAAGAATCATGACAAGGCGATCAAGTAGAAGGTAGAGACCGGAGAGAAGTCAACACGAAGGAAGTCAAGAAGCTTCCTCAGGAGCGAATCAGGCATCGATCTTCATCACCAGGGATGAGATGGAGGAAATGATAAAGAGACAAGAGGAGTTGATCCAGTGTTTGTTTCAACAGATTGGGCAACTTGGAGCACAAAATCGAGGAGCAGATGGAGTTCAGAATGGAACAGGACCATCCGGCGTAGCACCAGGACTAGGGGGCACACACTTGGAGCATGTTGATCCAATCCTGAGGAGAGAGACATGAGCATCCGAGCAACCAGATGGTAATAGAGGGATGAACGCTCAACCAGGGGGGCAGATTCCTAAAAGCTCTCATGGACTAGGGGGCTGGTCGAAGGCAGTGAATGAGGATTACATCTTGGAGACAATAACAGATTGGCAGAGATGGTCAGACGAGCTATGAGAGGAGGATTAGTAAACAGAGATCTTGAAGACGTGAATAGGAGTCCCTTTTCTCCTGTGATTAGGATGGCTAGGAACCTACCAGAGTTCAAGTTACCATCAGTGGAGATGTACGATGGGAGGATGGACCCCGTGGTCTATCTAACAAAGTATATGAGGCACTTGGAAGTGCTGGGGGCATCACGGGAAGTTATGGTCCGGTGCTTTCCATTATATCTGACGGATATCGCAGCATTATGGTTTAGGCAGCTGGAGAGCGGCTCCATAGGAACTTGGGCAGATTTGACTGAGAAATTCATGAGGTAATTCAGGGTTCACATCGCAAGAGCCAAGAATGTGATGAGTTTGGCAACTTTGAAGCAGAAAGTTGGGGAGTCTTTGAGGAATTTTCTTACGCGATTCAATGCGGCAGCAACATCAGTGGATCGACCATATCCATCCATGGTTATGATGGCAGCTGTGTCCGGAATGGCTGATGGAATAGAGTTCAAAATTTCATTAACTAAAGATCCGCCTATGGATCTAGGAGAATTCTATCACGAGGAAAAAATGTTTCTGCGATTGGAAGATGCTAGTGCAGAAAGAGAAGAAGGAATCGACGTTTACACAATCAAGGGCGGAAATCCACCTAGAAAGGGTGCAGAGACTGGTAAAGGGAAACGAAAGGCTGAGAATAATAATGGCAGGTCAAAGAGGCCACAAAGGGAGCCGCGATTCACCACTTATTCTGAGCTGAATGAGAGTTTGGAGCAAATCTATCCGGATACCAGAGAGCAGGTTCCCTATCTTAGACCAATACGAAGGGATCCAACTGTTGACGAGAGGAAATCAGACAAATAATGCTTATTCTACGAACTGAATGGTCATAACACTAACGATTGTAGATATCTGAAGGATGAGGTGGTAGGGCATATCAGGAACGGTAGGCTACTTCAGTATGTGAGGAGGCGAGCGCCAGCGGTGGAGTCAGAGCGACCACCGTATACATCAGCTAGGGGTGACCCTGAACCGGGACACCGGATGGTTATCAATTGATTGATTGATTGAAATAACGATGAACAAGTTGTAAAATTCTCACTAACACAGTTAAATCATTAACACATGTATGAGATCACGAACGATCCACATGCATGCTCTGAATGACTAACTGACCGCACCCTAGTAAGAGTTTACACTTTGACATCTTTGTCTTGTTTATGTTTAGTTTTAATTTGAACATTTGGATTTGTTTTGTTTGAAAATTTCAATTAGAGAATTCACATGCGCATTAGTTTGATATTTGCAATTCTATGGAAGAATTTACTTGTATACCCATTGGATCGCGAACGGTCCACGAGCACCCCTTGTATGGCGATGAACCGCCAAAATCTTTGAACCAGAAATTAACCCCAACGTGATATCTGACCCTAGTAATGTCAAGTCCCCCTCAATACTCGATCGCGAAAGATCACAATTTGCCTCGAGCAGCACTCGACCGCGAATGGTCACGATTCGCCTCGTGCGACATTCGATCGCGAATGATCACACTCTGCCTCGTGCGGCACCTGACCGCGAACGGTCACAGTTCACTTAGTATGATATTCGATCACGAACGATCACATTCTGCCTCATGCGGCACCCGACCGCAAACGATCGCAATTCATCTAATACAGTACCCGATCGTGAACGATCACATTTTGCCTCGTGCGGCATCCAACCGCGAACGGTCACTATTTGACAAGAATGACGCTCGATCGCGAACAATCGCAAATCGTCTAGAACGACATCCAACCTCAAACAACCTCCCTTTATTTGAAGCGGTATCCCGACCGCGAACGGTCAACATTTGCCGCGAATGGCATCCGGCCGCGAACGGTCCCATTTCACCATTTGCCGCGAACGACATCCGACCGTGAACGGTCTCATTCCACCATTTGTCGCGAACGGTCCCATTCCATCATTTACGACGAACGGCATCGATTGTGAATGGTCCTGTTTCACCTCTAATGGCATGCGATCCCGAACGATCGTCATTAGAGGTCGTATGAAACTATCGAGTTCTTTACAGGTTGTTGACAGGATATGAACATCCAGCACATAGCATTACAAAACACACCTTCCTATCGCAAGGCATGTTTTGGGCGGCAAGTGTTATCCCGCCTTTTGGCAAGGTCGTGATACTAAGAGATTAATCAAAAACCGAAGACAGCTCGTCTCAAAGATTGGCTATACATTGTTTACCATGGATGTCGATGAATTTTGTCCGAGCCTGGATCAGGCTACAATTGATAGGACATGGAAAGCAAAGTCATGGAAGCCAGTATCCCGAATTTCAAGTCAATCCGAGTTCGTATGCTCAAGTTATGATCGATGCAAATTGAAGGAAAAAGCCATATTTTCGTATCCATCAGTGCACATTGATTCGTAATGATGTGGTTCGTATTCACCATCATGCCTCGGTTCGAATCCATCAACCTCGCATCAGTCAGGACGGCCGCATTTTCGTATCCATCCATTTCACATCGATCGGCTTCGCATCGATCAGACCATCCCATTTCGCACCCATCGATAGGCCCTACTTCGTATCGATCAATTTCGCACTCAAGCAATTGTTTCGTATCGATCAACTCTGCATCCATCAACCATCAACGCACTTCGTATCAATCGACCAATGCCTAGTTCGCATCCATGAAGGAGGCGTTTATTCGAATCCATCAGGGAGCTTTAGTTCGAATCCATCACAAATATCGATACGAAATCACCATCGATACGAACTAAGCTACCTATCTCGATTCGAAGTAGGCATACTGCGAATCAATACGAGGTGCATGTAGTTGATCGATTCGAACTGTGTAACGGCACTCGATACAAACGAGGTGAAACTCATGGATACGACGCGGTCAACTCGGAGCAAAAGGCGGATCGATGCGAGATATGCACGCCACGTCGCCGCATTGTCACGTGCCTTGATCGAGTCGAACAAATGGATAGAAACCATGGATTCGAACTCAGCAGCATACGAATGCATCGATCATATCTCACAAACCACTGGTCCAAATGCTATGAAATTTTCATAGGAGCTTACGGGTAAGCTAAAGAACAATCCTGCCCAGTCTCAGCTCGATTGGATCATTTTTTGATGGATACAAAATTGTTTCGTATCAATCACAGATCGAGTCGAAACTTGGTGGGGTCGGTCGCGTGGGCCCACTCACATGCCATAAGAAGTCTCCTGAAGTTTGAGCGCGTTATCAGCCTCCTACGCCTATAACTAGCCCCCTGAAGCCTATAGAAAATGGATCTTTTGGCTGTTCGACGTCCAGGCTCTGCCGGATTCAATCCTACATCTTTTCATCACCATGTATTCAAACTTCAGAGCTATAATCTACTGTAATTTGCGGTAATAGATTGAAATCGTCAAGTGAATCAATAAACCTACCAAGTTCAGAGTGGACGTAGGCAAGATCGCCGAACCACTATAAAATCTGTGTTGTTTATTGCTTTCTTTTGAATATTTTGAGTGGTTTGCATCATTATTCCTATACTTTCTTGTTACTTGTGATCTGTGATTACGAACTGGTGCTTTCATTGGCAATTGGGTTTTTGTGACCAATTTTGGCGCAAACACATATTGTTGATTATGGCTATTTCAGTGAGGCTTATTGATGTATATGTTTATGTTCTCACCCTTATTATATTTTAAAGATAGCCTAACCCATTTATTCTTTTATAATCCTCCAGTTAGATGGGGACTTAATAGGTATAGGGAATTAGTGATCTTGGATATGGCCTAGCTTTGTAGAATAGATGTTGTGCTATATATGTATGTATGTATGTATGTATGTATGTATGTATGTAAGTATTTAGTGGTATTATTTTGCGCTAGTCCTGAATGTATGCATGTATGGTGAGTCGTTATGTTTCTCTATATTCTATGGTACTCGTTAGATTTGATTTATATATATGTGTATATATGAGTCAAGTGCTCCTTTTATAGACTCACTTTATGTGTTACGATATGGTACACATTATATATTACTACTGCTATCTGTGGTTTTGTGCTCTCTACTGCATTTTTATACTGTTCTATTCTATGTTAGCCAATATGTTTATTACTTTGTGCGGATACTGTTCAAGTGATTTATCGTTTTATAAGGTAAAGGAAAACGTGATGGTGTTAGCCCAAGGGAAAGACACAAATAACCACTCCTAACAAGCCTTATTCTCTACAATACTAGATAATTTTCTTTCTAATAATCTTTGGTAGTATAGTATAGAGGTGGTGCGCCATATAAAATGACATTTTTGGCTTAGAAGATAGTGATGCCTTAGTGACAAAATAATCAAGTAGTGGCAAGTAGAAGGTAAGAAGCTATGAAGCTAAGAAGTTAAAGTGATAAGAGGGGAGGAAGGTTAGCATCTTTCGTGATCTTGAATTCCTCTATGATAGATGTAGCCATGGAAGGTTCCAAGTCTCGGTAATATTGACCTCCTCCCACTTACGTAGAAAGGTACTAAGGTTGTCGCCTTCTTTAAGAGCTTCTATCTTTTCAGCTTTACAATCGAGCAAGAGCTGGTAGAGGTGGTGTTGACCATGGAAGTTATAGTAATAGCTCCCAACCAAAAAACTAGGAGCATGGTTAACAGTTAGAAGAAGGACAATTTCTGATTGACCTAAAGTATGCAAGACATGGTGCTATAGGTCAGCAACGACTTTGCTTGAGAATCCAAATGGTGTAAAGCTCGAAGTAACTTATCCCTCTTCGGTGATGGTTGATAATATAAACGGAAACTAACAAATACTCATGAATATACGCCACTATAGAGGAAGGTGAAATAGAAGTAGAAGTTGTAGATGTAGAAGCTAAGGCGACCTTGTAGTTTATTGTCATGATGAGGAGTCTCTGTCAACATCTTCTGCGTAGTCATAGTAAGAGGTAGATCAATTATCTCCTCAACTAGTAGATCAATGCATGCCTTGATGGGCATTTGTAGATCCTCTTCAGCAAAGCATTGTGCTCTTCCCTTCTCCAAGGCAATCAAGTCTTTTTCATCAAAAAGGTCAACTAGGATGTCTACTTCACTAAATAAAGTCCCATCATCCTCAGCCTTTTCTCTTTCCTCCTTCATTGTTAAATCGTGAATGCCAGTCAACATTCATAGATAGAAATCATCAATCCATTTCAAACCTTTTGTCTTGAAGACATTTACAAAAAAGAAATATGGTCCGGCTGACTTGATCCGCATCGGCATGTTTTTTTTGCCAACTACTTTGGGTAGCTGGTTTTGTAGATCATCTACTGTGGCCTATAATATTTCACTTTTAAATTAAGATCAAAAACTTTTTTGCCTCAGCCTATAATTTTTCCACTTCATTTTTAGCTAAGCGATCTCTTTAATTTTGACATTGATTTGGGCATTGGAGGCATCGATGCTAGCTTTAGTTTTTCGATCTACTTAGCTAGATTGTCATTTCAAATATGACCCCCTCGAACTACTTGTGTACTATTTTACTTTGGCTTAGAGAGCCAGAGTTTCATCTTTGCATTTCACTTTCTCCTTCTCAAGGATTTCACCCTTGGCTTTAGGAGCTTTTTCATAGATGTCGATTTCCATGTTCAAAGGATCGATGAGCTTCTTGTCACTTGCTACATTATTCTCAACCTATTAAACGAGGTGGTAGATCTTAGCATTGATGTCACATAATTCCGTGTTAGCTTCGTCCAAGAATGATATATTTCTACAACTATATTATAAGTATAATGTCCTTTCTAGATATCTTTATTAGGAATATCATCAATATTATAGTTAAACATGACACCGATGAGATCCTTACTCAGGTATTTGAGCCAATGGGTTGATGGTGCTAATAAGGAGGATAGATAAATAGTGGCGGCAGCAGTCTCTTTGCCTAGCTATTGTTACGGATCAGCAGAGGATATCACCAAATAGACAGGTGATTTTTTCAAATGCTGGTAGGAAACTCCCAGAGCGGATATAGGAATCAACTTTCCCCTGGTAGTTTGGATAAATGTAGTGGATGTGATTGGAGTAAAACTCATGGCCTAAGCATGAGTTAAAGCCAGTGTGCTCATGAATAATAAAGGGTGGAGAATGTTTGGATTGGTAGGAGCTAAATAAATTATGAGAGCATGGATTCTCATGAATATCCCACCCATGATTGTGGCACTTGGCATTATTCTAATGCTACCTTACATCCATCTCTCAACTAGATTCACTAGATGAGTAGTGGTCACAATGTCTACCGGGCTTAGCGATGGGCATATTCCGAGATGTCTTATTACCAAGATCTTTGTAGTAGTTGTACCTACCCATGGTACCTGAAATATAAAAGAAAAAGGGTTATTACTTGATTTTGGGGGTAGAAGACATGTGAAGTGCACATAGAAGTGATATTAATCCATGTGGGTGCGATGCAATCCTATCTACCTTACAGACCTTGCTAAGTTTATAGGGGCAAGGGAGAGACTATGTCCTTGTGAGGAGTGTAGGTGGTTTCGTCCCATCCAAGCATCATTACATTGAAGTAAGGATGGTCGAAGTTACGGCCTTGAAGGTTAATGGGTCCTAGATCAAATTGCAGCTTAAAGGCTTCGTCCTCAATTGGGACGAGGGTTAATTCCATGGTAATACTGTGAGTCGGACTGGTAGTTTCTTCTAAGAGCCCTCTCTTAGGCATTGAACCATGGAGTAGGAGTAAATTTGCCATCTTTTTTGGAATTCTCTATGATGGATTCTTCACCAAATTCTTCTTCTCCACCTTCATATTCATCCTGGTCCTCCTCATCTTTGTCTTCTTCTTCTTCTTCATATTATACTCCTTTTTCTCATCGATGGTAATTACAATGAACTTGTTTTCTTATTTATCTATCACATAGTGGTAGGCCGGATCTAAGGAAGGAATATTAGCTTAAGGATAGGCCTATGGAGCACCAGGAGGAGTTAATTGGAAATGCTCTCTATGACCATTGTAGAGGGGATAGAAATCACGAAGACGAAGGTCGATCAGTAGACATGTTGTCATGTGCTTATCTTCAAGGCTGGTTTGGAGTTGTGTGACCATTCATTTCACATTTGAAGTTGTTAATGTATTGAATATTCAAAAATGAAGGCTGCATGCTCAAGTGTTGGGCGAATACCATATATCAGCTGAGTAGAACTACAAAGGCATTGGCATGGAGTTAGGAAGGATTAAGCTTCACTGACTAAAGAATGTATCGGAGGAAAGAATTAAAAAGAGGCACCACAATAGGCATATGTATCGATTAAAAGCTTTATGACTGACTGGATGGCTATGAACATGTTTATATGGCAACGGAAGCCTGACATCATCCATAAGGATCCGGTGCCTAGTGCAAATTCTTTAAAGCTCTATAGCTGATAAGCGAGATGCAGAAGAATCTGGAGTGTTATCCAAAACCAGAACTCCTTCCAAGTGAGAATATGAAGAGATCTCATTATGCGGGTCCTCAATGATCATTAATGGAGCCACATCTATTAGATCCCGTAAACGTCTACGGTGTTAATACCTCAATATATAAATATAGATACTAATGTTTTGCCAAGTTAAATAGTATATACCATAGAGTATTACATAGTTTCTAAATCAAAGACTATAAAGTATAAAGACTCAAGATAAAGATATGAAGACTCATGAGTTCAAAGATAAAGAAATGAAGATCTCAAGATTATAATTTTGTGTGCAGAGTCACCGGTAATGTTAAAGTCCTGGATAGCAATTTCTGTTCTCTATCTCCAATTTTTGATCTTTGATACTTTAACAAAAATAAATTGTTTTAATTAAAAAATATATTTTAAACATATTTTACAAAGTTTTTAACATCCAAAAATATTTTAAAATTATGTTCAACTTATTTTACAAAAGTATAGGATTTTCAAATCATTTTAAAGAAAACAATTTTCATTTTTCACTGGCATATGTTGACATACATGTTGCCAAATGGTTTTTCATATTTTGAATGAAAGTGTGTATTCGACACAACTCTTCATGAATGGACAAATCTATTAACTTACTCTATAAAGAAAAGTGCAAACAAATTTTTAAATAACTAATTATTTACTTTCTTCCCACTCCTCACTCACTTGAAAATTCTGTTGGAAAATGTACTACATTATCTTCAAAATTATATACAATCAATCCATACTTCATTATATTGATTCAATTCTACTTCCTTACTGTTTTGGAAACATCTTTCTCTCTAAATTCAAAGATCAAAGTGCTATCCAAGAGGCTAAAAGATCAATTGTATCTAACGTATAAGAATTTATCTTTGGAAAAACTATCAAATCTACTTATGTTTGTTTAGATGTGCTTAGAGCCTGTTAAAATTAAGTAGCTGTGCTTATAGCCCACCCAAATCAAATGGGCGTTCTTAATAGCCCATTCAAATCTAATGGGTGTTCTTGTAGCCTGGTCAAATCAACTGAGTTTTCCCAGATTCGGAATACATGAAGGATGTGTTTCATAGCCTTAAAATCGAGATTGTATTAGGGTTTACCTTCTACCTGTTTAAAGATTGGCATTTGAAAAGAAAAATGTACAAGAAATTGTATGAGACCGGATATAGGAAAAATCCAAATTAGTATAAAATCCCAGGTGTCATCTCTCTAACTCTTACTTTACTTTACTGCTTTTACTTTTATCTATGATTACATCTTTGACTGATTACTAATATAATTCTATGTTTTTAATCAGTGATTTAATATTAATCTTGAAAGAAAATTTAAAAGATATACATAAGTTAGAAAATATTATTCATCCCTCCTCTAGTATTAAATTGGCCTTAAGATCCATAATTCCATAATCTACATTTGGTATTATAGCACTGGGTTTTTGAAAACTCATAATTTTATTTTTGAAAAGTTTAAATGGCATGTAATATAATTAGTACTCTTATTAATACTTTTATATAAATAATATACTTTTATATAAACAATTTGTAAAACCGATATGTTCTTTTCGAATAGATTAGAAACTAATTATTTTGAAAAGTCGCTTGATATTTTCGAAAGGTATAATGTTAAATTGTAAGAACAAGTATGTTATATAGCTAATAGTGCACAAACACTTGATAGTCATACATCACAAATCAAGAAGGATAAATGGGTTTTACATAGTAGATATTCAAAATACATGATGGAAGTTCAAGAGACAGGAAGAGAAACAATGCACATATATATGCATAAAGACAAATTTTTAGATGGAAAAACAATAATGTTGGAATAGAAGACGTCAGCAATGTCGATATTATTAACCCAAAAATGGATCAACATCCAAAAATTAGATGAAAGCATCGGTTCAGATAAAAGTGAAAGAAAAAGTAGAGAATAGACAATAACACATAGAAGTTTTTATAGTGGTTCGGCGTAATCTCTGGCCTATGTCCACTTTAATCAAGTTTTATTATTGGGTGCTAGTTGTTATCTCTCTGGATTACAACTATTTTTTTTCCTTAGATCTAAGTTATAATGAATCTGAATAAGTTTGGAAGAGATAAGAAGTGAAGAAGGTGTAGGTGAAGCTCCAAGTCCAAGAGTGTTGATGGAGATTCAATAGAGAGAACATCCTTTTCTAGTAGCGGGTAGGTTGGTATTATAGAGGAATCAGATAGCATTGAGTCAGCGGTCCCATAGCAATGAAGTTTCAGAGATAGCACGAAGTCACACCGAAAAACTCAAGCCATCTCTGTCAAATCCTTAACGTGGGATAAGTTAAGGTGCTTTGGTCCAATTCTAGCAAAAAATTTTGAAGTCCTTCTTTCCCTTTTTCTAAGTGCACTTGCCAAATTTCAAGTCATTCCATCACCGTCTCAATGTTCTCTATAACTTAGGATGAGTTAAGGACTTAGCCAATTTTCCAACCAGTTGACCTAAGGTCTTAACTCGAGATGAGTAAAGGACTTAGCTAATTTTCCAACCAGTTGACTAAAGGCCTTAACTCGGGAAAAGTTAAGGACTTAGCCAATTTTTTGACCAAACTTCTTGAGCTCCGTCCCTCTAAGTGTGCCTCCCAACTTTCAAGCCGTTTCGTCCTTGTTTGAATCTTCTGAGTCCAGTTGAAATCTGCTTTGCTAAAAAACGGGTTAATACTTGCTCCCCGCCCCAAAGTGCACCTTTTGAATGTAAGGTGTGCTTTTCTCAAGAGCAAGTTCAAGTAATTAGTCTTGGATAGTTGAGCTCTCCATCTACTTCAATCTTGCTAAATCGTCCAGTTCCTTCGGATTCTTTTATCAGTCACTGGTCATTCCAAACTTGTTACAACCAAAGAATCTCGACTATACCAAGATGTAGTTTATACATCACAATCATTTTGATTTCATTTGGTGTTTTTATATCATATATCTCTTACTACATCTGTTTTCCGAAACCCGTGTTCGTCCTAGATTTATCAGTTTTATTCTAATTACAAGGTGTTCAAATTCGTTTATTAAATCTGTACCCATTATAGGGTTTGATATCTCTTGATCATCTTCCATTTATTTTAATGTGCGTTCTATCCGGATCATTTATCGTTTAAGTTAAGACAACGTTCTCTGTAGAACATTTAATGTTCAATATAAGGGAGATGATCTCTTCGGATCGTTTAGTGTTCCAATCTAATGTTTCAATCTCTTTGGATTCTTTCTTGCTTAGTCTGTTCGCTCTCAAATTGACTCAATGACCAAACAAGCCCATTTTCTCACTCTCCGGTGAGAGGACTTACTACTTGCACTCCAGTCCGCCTCTCTGAGTAGAAGCGTTGTAGAGACTGAAGAAGCTAATCTATTTCACTCTCCGGTTACGTGGCTCGATCCTTGCACTCCGGCCCCATCTATCCGGATGGTAGCTCTAAGGCAATCCAAATCCATACAAGCCCACCCGTCTGCTCTCTGGCAAGGGGATTTGCATCATGCTTTCCGGCTCCATCTCTCTAGATAGAAGCTCTAAGGCGATCCATATCCATGCAAGCCCATACGCTTACTCTTTGGCAAGGGTACTTCACCATGTATGCCTGTCTCGTCACTTCGGACGAGACATAAAGTGATAAATATTAGTCATCACATTCCCATGGATTTTGCAAAATTCAAATTAAAATAAGCAGAAATCCGAAATAGTCATCTTAAATATTCGACTAAAACATGCCTAGGGTCCAATCTAGATCCCGTACACATGTAAGCTGTCTGAGGTTATCACAGTCGTAAGCAGTCATCCCAGGCATCAAACTTAGAGCATGACTAGTGACCAATCTAGGTTTTATGCACGTCTAAAAGATTTGAGGTAATTATCCTAATTATCAAAAGCAAGAAGTAGCAGAGATAAGAGATGAATTTGCCTCATGTCCGCCATAATCATGGGATTATAGGTCTCAAAAAAGATACCTGGTTGACTCTTGGTGCATTAGCTGCAGATGGTGGTTGCTCTAGCTGCACCGCTGCATTTCGGTTTCTTACATACTATTGCAACTAGTTGTTCCAAACCAGTTCCATAATCATGTCGCAAAGGTGTCTGCACCCGTTCCCTTTATGTCCTTCTGGCTAATGGAATATGCCGTACATCCTAGATCTTTTCTCTCCATCTGAAAGCTCTCGCCTAGTCGGCTTCTGATAGCGGATGTACCCCTTAATTTTCAAGTAGATCCTTTCCAGGGTTTCAACTAGCTCTGCATAAGAAAAGAACTTCAGTCCTCTCCTTAACCGCTTAGATTCTCCATCGTAATCGCCAACTTTCCATTTCCCTTTATCCTTACGATATCAAGCTCTAGACGATCCTCCACCATCTACGGCTTTGACTTCATTAAGTTCAATGTCTTTAGCTTCAGCATCTTCCTGACGTAAGTATCTTTCCACTTCATGGTAGAATTCCATGAGATCCATCGGTGCGTCTCTTTCCACAGCAACCTTGAAATCTGTTTTTCTTGCCACTCCTGAAATCGCTACCTTGAGGATTATCGATAGATCCGGTCTGTCCACAGAAGTAGCCGCTGCATTAATCTTGTCAACTAGCTCCTTAGGCTTTCTATAGGCCTTTACTTCATAGTCGAAAGCATTATTACATTCTTCAATCTGGATATGTGAACCCTAAACTGGCTCAAGAACCGGTCCACTAATTCAATCCAGGTACAGATATAACCATTTTCCAATTGTCGAGACTACATTGTAGCCAAATCCGTCAAGTATAATGGAAAGCATCATCCCATAACCTCCTCCAAAGCACACAACACCTCCATGTCTTAGATTTATCTCATTAAGTGAACCGTTGGGTCTGATCTTTGATCATACATCTCTAGTGTCAGAAGCTTGAAATCAGGGGAATACCTCGCATTCCAAATATTTGAAGTGAACGGGTTCCTATTCACGTTCTCTAAGCATTGATTTAGGGGTCCACCTCTAATCATCTTCCGTACTAACTCAGCTAATCGATTTTCACCATACAATGAAGGTCTTCGTCTAAAAATAATACTTTAGTCCCTATTCTTATAGTGGAATTTTGGCACATATTCTGGCATATTTGCCTCTGATTGCACATTAGTGTTCTGATCTAAGCTATGATTCCACTTTATCCTCCATTCCTATGGGGATGTTCTGGCACATATCCCTCCATTTGTTGTGCATTTACATTTTGATTTGCATTTCTAACTCCATCGTTGTCCATTTCTAGCATTCCAGCAATCACACCAACGTTGCCCACAACTATCGGTTATTCTATTGGTGGGGGCATTGCTCCAACTTGCTCCGATCCAATGCATGCAACTCCTGCTCTAGTTCTTAGCACTTGGTTCTGAATCCCAGCACTTCTAGCTATTCCCTACCATCCAATCCTTTGGAAAAACCTTCCAACATCTCTTGTTGCCTAGTTAATATTCCATTTTGTATCTCCTTTATCATTTTCTCTATCTTTTCCTTGGTTATATAAATGGATTGATGAGAATTTGTGGATACCTTCTGGCTATCCTTAAGAACTAGTTGACTTGCTTTTGTTTTAGATCTATTATTACGCCTTTTCATCTTCTCCAAATCTCAGATTCAAGCTTTAAGTTTTCAAATCTCTCTTTGTTCTTAGTGAAAGCACCAAAATGCCAACCCAAAAAATGGATCAACACCGAAAATTGGATGAAAGCACAAATTCAGCTAAAAGTAAAGAAAAGGTAGAGAATAGAAAATAACCTACCGAAGTTTTTATAGTGGTTCGACATAATATTCAGCCTATGTCCACTTTAATCAAGTTCTATTATTGGTTTCTAGCTGTTATCTCTCTGGATTACAACTAGTTTTTCCCTAGATCTAAGTTATAACGAATTTGAATAAGTTTGGAAGAGATAAGAAGTGAAGAAAGTATAGGTGAAGCTCTAATTCCATGAGCGTTAATGGAGATTCAACAAAGAGAAAATCTATTTAAGGTAGCTGGTAGGTTGGTATTTATAGAGGAATCAGGCAGGATTAAGTCAGGAGCCCAATAACAATGAAGTCCAGGAAATAGCACGAAGTCACACCAGAAGACCCAAACCATCCCGAGTCAAATCCTTAACTCGGGATGAATTACGGCTGTTAAAATCGGGATGAGTTAAGGTGCTTTGGACCAATCATGGTGAAAATTCTACAAGTCCTTCTTTTACCTTTCCTAAGTGCTCTCGCTAGATTTCAAGTCATTCTGTCTCCATCTCAATGTTCTCCTTAATTCGAGACGAGTTAAGGACTTAACTAATATTCCAACCAGTTGACCTAAGGCCTTAATTTGGGACGAGTTAAAGACTTAGCCAATTTTCCAACCAGTTGATCTAACGCTTTACCTCGTGATTAATTAAGGACTTAGCCAATTTTCCAACTAATTGACATAAGGCCTTAACTTGAGACGAGTTAAGGACTTGGCTAATTTTTTATCAAACTTTCTAAGCTCAATTATCTAGTCCCTCTAAATGTGCCTCCCAAGTCTCAAGCCGTTTCATCCTTGTTTGAATCTTGTAAGTCCAGTTGAAATCTGCGTTTTTAAAAAGCGGGTTCACAGTAATCTTGAAACTTCATTTAATTTTTATATATTTCTTTTTAATAAGTTCTTTAGGTAAAAATACATTTCATTTCTTCTTTTATGTAACTAAAATGGTTTAAATAAGTAGAAAACAAGTTTTTCCTCTAAAAATAACGGCTAGTTTTCAAACTGAAAAGACACTTTAATTTTTGAAATGCCTTATGATTTTATCTATAGAATATTCAAAATTATTTACGTATAAAAAAATTACACGTTTACTGTAATTAATCTTATGTAGTAAAAGTTCAAAAAAAAGATTTTAAAGGAAAATAATAATTTTTGAATTTTGTAGACTTTTACAAAAATTGACTATCACTTTGAAACCAGGGCAGAACGTACTAAATGCAGTGGTATGTTTTAAATCTTAGAAATTATAACTAATAAGTTTTAAATGTAATTTTTTACATGAATATAAGATAAATATACTAGATTCAGTAAAAAATTTGGAGCTAAAATTCGAAATCCGACTATTTTATTATTTTTGAATGAACAGACACTTAGTAAGTTACAACGACTTTATTTTAGATTTTGGAGCCAAAATTTGAATTTTTATGACCTTCAAATTAAATTATTTTTTCAATCATGAAAATATATTACACGTATAATTAACATATCTAACTATATAAAAATTCTAAAAGCATTTTAATTATTTAACATTTTCCAGATTTTCGTACAAAATTGACCAATCTCTTTAACTGTCGAATAAGTATGTTAAACGCAGCGATTTTATAGAAAACTATAAAATCTATATTTTTACATGAATCCTTTTTAACTCATAACATGTACTCTAAAATGTTTATGTAAAAAATTTCATATTAAAATTCAAAAGTTAACTATTATTATTTTCAAATAAGCGGACACTTGGTGGTTACAATAGTCATATTTTTGACACGGGCCATTGCAATTTTGAATTTTTATGTCACTTTGCATAAATTATTTTCACATAAAAAATCATTTCTAGAATATAATTAGTATATATACAACATAAAAAATTCTAAGTAATTTAAATTAGTGTAGTATTTTCTTTTATTTTGTTAAATTCTAATAGACACTTTAATGGCTATGTTGTGGTTTTCATTTTTTAATGGTCGCGCCTCTTCATGGCTGGTCATACTTCTTTCCTAATCTCTTTATAACGTGTTTTTTTTCTAATGAAAACCAATTAATCATTTATCATGACTATACTAAATAGAAAAGCATACCTTCTTCCGTGATTTCAACTTTTCTAAGACTGATTTTACTTTTCTTACTTTTATTTCTTACTAACTTTCTAGTGAGATCTAAACTTTATGACTTCATTAAATTAATTTACTTAGAGCTTGTGAATAAGGCTTTATTTATAGAATTCGTTCTATTAATGAGAACGTGCCACATCACATGACACTTGTCATATAAACAAATAACAACATATATGCAAAATAACATGTGTCATTACTCTTGTCCTTTAGGATGATCATTGTGTACATGCATGATGCCAAGTGTCTTTACATGTGTAATTCATTAATACACTTATAACTTAAGTGATGAATGTGACACAAAATATATGTTAGAGTCGCATTATCTTACACATAATAGTGTAATGAATGATTTTTTGAACTCTGCTTGCGTTGAATCAAAATTTGAAGAGAAGAGGTTTAGTAGAGTATCTCATTTTTAACGTTATATTTTTTGTTGTATGTAATCTACCTTTTCACGATTTAAACATTCATGACCATAAACACTTAAAAATATTAGGTTTGACTTCTAGAAGACTGGAACCAACATAGTATGGATACTAGTACAGAGATATATTCCTCTAGGCACTATGCATAATAAGAAGAGAAAGATTAAAAGAAGACTATGGAGATCATTTGTATGGTCAATCATATCATGATGTTCTCCGAAAAGAAGATTTTCAAGACGACAATGACGCCGAAACAAATGATAAACCAATTTACTTCCATTCCTAGGTTCTTTTTATTATTAAATTATATGGGCTTTTTATTGATATTTTTTAACTCTACATAACCCACTTATACCTTGTATAGTAGGCTAAAAAAATTATTATAAATTATTATGTGTTTCTAGAAATAAATAATACATATGAATAAAATAATATTCACTTCAAAAATTTATTAAACATAAATTTTATCATTTACATAGTTACACTTATCAAATATTGTGTTAGGCTATGAATAAATTTCGTAATTAATAAGGTTTGTTATAAATGAATTTTATTTAATAAATTTAATGTATAAGGTTCTCTGTCAAATTTGGATGCTTAGATTATATTATAAGATCATTTATGTCATATTGAATTGTTTTCCATACTCTCATCATTAAATTTTGATTTCATATATATTTTATAGTTTATACTGATTTTGATATGTTAGGTATTGATTTTGATGTATATCATCTTACTTAGGAGTTTATTCCCATTATTATTGGTGCTGGTTATAGCATCTTACATTCTTATTTGGTATTGATTAAATAAATAGCTTCTCAATTTTAGTCTCTCACAAAACGGTATCGCATTTAGGGGGATTTTTATTTTTATTCCATTTTTGTTGACGACAAAGGGGGAGAGAAATATTGTGACGCCCCACCTCTATACTCACACTAGCTAAGGATACTACGGGTAATGCCGTCGAGTAGCACGAAGAATAAGGCTGTTGAGGAGCGACCATCTGTGTAATTGCTTTGTGCGAGTACCGATATGTCAGATAGTATATCATGAATTTTATTTCAAAAGGAAATCTGACATAACAAATACAAACTCAAAGCTACTACGCTGTGGCTATGTGACCTTTGGAAATAAATATAAAATAAGCACAATACAAAATCAGTCACAGATATCCATATCACTAAGGCGGAAACATATATAAATACAACACATAAAGGTGTACATTAAAGTAATGGTCATACAAGATCCACTACATCACAAAAGAATAGATACAAGTTCAAGATAAAAGAATATGTATACATCAAGGAGTCTCTATCTCGAATGTATAATAACAAAAACTACTAAGCTAAAGTAGTTAGCCAAAATACAGGTGACAGACCCAGATAACAAGTCAAGCAGAAGCACCTGAAATACCTCGGTCTGACCCCAGTATTATTTAAGAAGAAAAAAATAAACGGATCAGTCTAGCTATAAATATCACATAAAATGAGATAGGATAAGAGATACGATAAAAACACATGATAACAAAAATGCCAAACTGTGAAAAGTATACATTAAATAACAACAAAAATCATACAATATTTCAAAAATCTCAAACACCAAAAAGAATGTCATATTCTTTATTTTATTCACCAAACCACAAATATTGACAAAACTTATCAATGGAAATTACGAAAATTGGCGAAACAAAAATTCTAGAAATCATTAACTAGAAATCTAGAAATCAGAAAAAGGGGAAGGCCTATCATGAACGGGAGCGTGAAAACTCACCAACACATGTATAGAAAACGAAACGCTATTCCATGGTCGCTAACCATCAATTTTGTGCCGAAGCTCCACAAACGGTCCGAAGACCTTTGAGCCGAAGAGCTCCACAAACGGTCCGAAGACCTTTGAGCCGAATCTCCACGAATGGTCTGAAGACCTTTGAGTCGAAGCTCTACAAACGGTCCGAAGACCATGGGTCGCTACCCCACCAAATTGAGCCGGAACTCCACTGAATGATCATCATAGACGAACAAGTGTAAATTACACTAAGCTTGTAAATAAATGAGTTAGGCTTCATGTCCTATAACCACTAGCTTAACTTAATTATTTACGAACAAGTTGTAGACTTCCACTCGAGAATAAGTGTAAATTACACTTAGCTAGTAAATATATGAGTTTAGCTTCATGTCCCATAACCACTTGCTTAACTTAAATATTTTTGAACAAATTGTATATTTCCACTCGAAAATTGTCACGAGGTTTAAATCGAACAAGTCTAAGAATTAACCGACGAAGTAAACGCAAGCGTTTCATACCACTTGTTTTGCTAAGTCGTTTAATTGGTTTTCTCGAATGAATGATGTAAAGGTTTGTATATACTAATAGATTGGAAAATGGTTTTAAAAGCGAGCTTTGCATTGGAAGTAAATGTTGAAATCGTTTTGATGAAAGAGATTTAGTATTTACTACTAGTATAGTAACCTTTGTATTTTAAAGTGACAAACCACAGAAATGATTGTAAAAATAATCAATCAACCAAAAATTCACATTCGACGACGTGAATTAAATCCATAAAAATCGATATCAAATCCATCAAATGGATATTCCTAAAAAATCCAGAAAAGAAGTCATCAAAGTCGATAACAAATGACAACAACTAACTGAATCAAAAAAAATCGATTAAAATTGGAAATTCACTTAAAAATGGGAAAATAGGTGAACAATTCCAGATGTCTGGGGGTTAATCCAGACGTTTGGATTTGGTTTCTGGAAATATTCCAGAAAACTTCCGAGATGTCTAGTTTGGTAATCCAGACGTCTGAGACCATCCAAATGTCTGATACAAAAATTCAGACGTTTGAAATTAGTCTCCGCTATTTTTATTTTTTGCCGTATATTCTTTTTCTCCAGAATGCAAAACCAGACATCTAGACTTTACCTCCAGACGTTTGGTTGCCTGTTCTAGGCAACAATTTACCTAGGCCATGATGGCCAAAATGATTCGGGATCGATCGGACGAGCAATGAAGACTAGGGATTTATGCCAAGCGGCAACCCAGCCTTATAGGCTCTTCGATACACACCAAATGACATGTCCACATATCCAAGATTGGATCTTTAAAGATTTTGGCTTCAAAACAGCAAAATTTGGAAAATTCACCAAATCAATTCAAATCAAAAGCAAATGAACATGAATAGATGTTAGGAATTCATACCTAACAACAATGAAAGTTATAGACGTAGATGTGAGTTCAAAAACTCACCTTTAAACCTAAAAATAATGAATGAGAAGCTTTAAAACAAAGGAAGACCAATTCCTCTTTTATACACCTCTAGAATCTTCAATCTATTATCAAAGGTGAAGTTTTTCCTAAGTTAGGTTATAGGAATTTCTGGAAATTGAAGAGAGAATGAGATGGAGAAGATGAAGAGGATGCTTACCTCTTTGATCTTAAAGCAAGAACTTGAATTTTCTAAGAGAACTGGGGGTTAGGAGTTTCTATTTCCCTTTCTTTTCCCCATTTTTATTTTGTCTTAAGAGTGTTAGGAAATGAAAATTAATGAAGAGGAGAGGAGTGGAGTGGTTAGGTTATTATGTTGGGTTAGTGGGCTGAAATCCAAACCCAAAGCCCAATAGCAAAATTCTACTCAACTCCAAACATATCGATGTTTACACTCAAAAAGGTCGCAAATGCCATTTTGAACTCAATGGAAGTAGTCTCGAGTCCTAATCCGACTGTTTGCAAAAAGTATCATTTCAAACTTTAGTCTGACTAACAATGCTATATTTAAATATACAATCGTAAAACATGCGGGTTGTTACAGACTCCCCTTCTTAAAGAAATTGCGTCCTCGCAATTCTTAAGAAGAAAACAAAGAGTAACAACCATAAAAGCATATCAACATAACATAAAATTTTAAATAAGAAGTTCATCTTAAAGAGCATGAGAGAGTAAGTCTGGATGTGTTCGCTCGATGAATTCTCTGGATTCCCAAGAGCAATCCTTAGGATTTACGGACCAATGAACTTTCATAAGCGGAACATCTTTATTTCGAAGGTGTTTAACCACCGTAGCAATGATACGAATAGGATGTTGCTCATAATCAATTAGGTGAAACTTCAATTCTCTAATAACACCGGGCTTAAGAATAGAATCAGAATCCCTATGACATTTTCGTAGTTGAGAGACGTGTAAAATGTCATGAATAGCAGAAAATTGAGCTCGTAATAAAAGGCGATAAGCCATGGAACTAATGCGTTCAGTTATAGGAAATGGACCAATATTTCGAGGTGATAATTTTCTCGATCGACTGAAATGCACAACACCTTTCATAGGTGAAACACGGATAAACACCAAATCTCCCATAGAAAATTCCAAATTCCTTCTTCGGTTATCAGCATAGGATTTTTGCCTACTTTGAGCTTCTTTCATCCTATGACGAATAAGGTCGATCTTTTCTATGGGATCGCGAATAAAATCCATACCTAAAACCAGCTTCTCACCGACCTCAAGCCAACAAGAAGGAGGTCGGCATGGCATTCCATAGAGTGCCTCGAAAGGTGCTATACCAATACTGGATTGGAAGCTATTGCTGTAACAAAACACAACAAGGGAAATATGATCTTCCCAACTTCCACCAAAATCAAGAACTTATGCACGAAGATGATCTTTAAGAGTTTGATTCACACGCTCGGTTTGTCCATTGGACTGAGGATGATAAGCGGTGCTAAAAAATTAGCTTCGTTCCCAAAGCTTTTTGAAGACCTTCCAAAATCCACTAGTAAATAATGGATCACGATCGCTAACAATAGAAGTAGGAACTCCATGCAATTTAACGATTTCTTTAACATAGAGTTTGGCCAAAAGTGGTTTGGTCCGGTTGGACCGAACGGGAATAGAATGGGTGGATTTTGTAAGTCTATCCACAATCACCCATAAACTTTCATGACCCGAACAAGAACGAGGAATACCATCAGTAAAGTCCATGGAGACTTGATCACACTTCCAAGCAGGAATGTCTAAAGGTTGCAATAACCCATCGGGCCTTCGATGCTCGGCCTTTACGAGTTGGAAAGTCATGCAACGCCTAATGAAGTTAGCAATATCAGATTTCATCCCGTCCCAATAATAAAGTAGTTTCATGTCCGCATACATTTTACTACTACCGGGATGAATGGTGAATTTAAAACGACGAGAGTCTTCGAAAATACCTTTACGAAGATCACTAATATTTGGCACGATAAGTCTACCAAAATTTTGAATCCACCACGAGCATCGATTTCAAAGTCTTTCAAACCGACAACATCAATTTTATCCGTACAACTTTGGCCAAGAAGAGCCAATTCGGGATCTTGCTTTTGAGCATCAAGAATACGGTCCAAAAGAGATGGATGAGCCACAAGGCTACATAGAATAAGAGATGAACATGAATCGGATTCACAATCTCAAATCTCACAAGTGGATAAAGTCTCGAGATCATTCCATTTGGATATCGTCATTAAAACAACTGTTTGTTGCTTACGAATGAGGGCATCAGCAACACGATTCTCCTTTCTGGGGCTATAAAAATATCAAGATTATAAGATGCAAGGAACTCGAGCCAATGTTGTTGATGCAAATTAAGTTCGTTTGAGAAAATAATTACTTCAAAGATTTATGATCAGTGTAGAGAAAAAATTTCTCTCCCAAAAGATAACGACGCCAAATTCTAAGGGCGAAAACAATTGCCGTGAGCTCTAAATCATGAGTGGCATATCTAGTCTCTGCAGGCTGTAGTTATCTAGAAGCATAAATGATAATGCACTCCCTTTTTGCATGAGAAAGACACCCAAACAAATACAACTAGCATCGGTACAAATAGTGAAGTCTTGGTTCGCTTCGGGAATCATAAAAATAGAAGCATCGGAAAGGAGTTCTTTTAAATGATCCTCTTTCACGAAAAGCTAAGACATTCAAAATTATAATTAACTTTATGTAATCATCATTTTTGAATTTTTTTTCTTTTTACAAGTCAATTTACTATGTCTGACTGTCTCATCATAGCGTTAGGAGATTCCTATCGATAACGTTGATCGGACGCATCGACCAGAATTTTTAAAGCACTCAATGGGCGAAACAACACAAAATCATCTTCTATATGATAAACATGTCTCTTAAAAAAAATTCTTACGAATATTCTTTGCTCGTTTTAGGAACAAAATACGATTATACTTATAAAGGTATTTTATTAAAAAGATTCGCAAATTTTAAATTGTTGTTTTCATCCATAATCAATGAATACAAGGAGGACTCATCGAGATATTTATAGAATACTCGATTCATAAGATGGATGAAATAAGCTGGACAAACCGAATGACATCATGAGTCATTCATAAGAATCATAACGAGTGAGGAATGCGGTAAAGGAGAGCGCTATCCTCCGCAACTCGTAGCTGATGAAAACCGGTGGCAAGGTCAAGCTGAAAAGACCTTAGCATCACTCAATAGATTGCTTAGGTGGTAATCCTAAGACAAGCTCAAAAATACCGAAAAATTCTTAAACTACTTGAATGAAAGAAATAACATTTCTCTCATCATGTGGGTTCAAAGAATAAAATGATACCACCAAATTGGAATCAAAATTATTAAGAACAATAGAAATCTGCTTAACAGATTGAGGATGTCGAAGAAATATAGTCCTCCCGGGACATTGGATGTGGGCTTCATAACGGTTATGCCAATCCATTCCCAAAATCATTCCGAAACCAAGGTGATGCATAACATGAAAATTGGCTCGGAAAGCACAACCACATAAAATAATCTCGACATCTTTATAAAGTAAACTGAGTGTTGTGGATCTGCCAACCGGATTCACAATTCTCAGTGTAGTCATCAAGCCCAAAATGTTTAAAGAAAAAGAATCAACAAGTTCTTTTGATATAAAATAATGAGTTGAATCCATATCAAAAGGAACTTGAATAGGATAATCACAAAACAAATATCATCAAGGACTGAATGAGAAATACCTTGACCATGAGAAGTGTCACTAGGAGCTTGCACAACATTCAACTTTCCCTCTCTCCTACTTTGAAGTTTGGGACGAGAAGATAAAAGATGACCTGAACTTTTGCAATAGCGGCAAGTAAAGGGTTTTGGACACTTATTTGCATAATGGCCCTTAGAACCACAATTGTAGCATTGTCCACAACTAAAGGTAGGAGTCTTTGCTATTGAAGTTGCCTGCTTTCCTTTCATGTTAGGATTGGAGCTTGTGAACTTAATATGCCTCTTCTTGTTGTTATTGAGGCTTTTTTTGGAACCTTCAACATCACTATCACTTCCTTTATCGGTCTCTTCTAGTCAAAGAGTGATATCTACAAGCTGATCAAAAGGAATTTCTAGTTTCAGAGGTGAAACCTTTTTCGGGTTCTTACTCAAAGCATAAATAAAACTTTGATTCTTTACAAGATCCAAAAGTTGTTGGGCAGACATGAATACGGCATCCAGAAAAGGACTACTGGATTGACCGATGCTAGGACTACCAGATCTAATCATCTCTTCTTCTTAAAGAAAGAAAGAAAGAAAGAAGAGGAAATAGGTTATTCAAAGAATGAATATCAAAAAAACACGATTGATAGAACAAGGAACCATAAAAGAAAATAGGATAGAACGGGTCCCAAGGCTCGAATAAATCCTAAGGCACGATTCCTAAGAAAGACTTAGGACAACGATCCTTATTATAATATTCTATATTGTTTCGAAGTTTGGCTCGATAACAAACTGTGACACCCCACCTCTATACTCACACTAGCTAAGGACACTACAGGGTAATGTCGTTGACTAGCACGAAGAATAAGGCTATTGAGGAGCGACCATCTGTGTAATTGCTTTATGCGAGTACCGATATGTCAGATAATATATCATACATTTCGTTTCAAGAGGAAATACGACATATCAAATACAAGCTCAAAGCTACTACACAATGGCTATGTAGCCTTTGGAAACAAATATAAAATAAGCATAACACAAAATCAGTCACATATATTCATATTACTAAGGCGGAAACAGATATGAATACAACACATAAAAGTGTACGTTAAAGTAGTGGTCATATAAGATCCACTACATCATAAAAGAATAGATACAAGTGCTGGACAAAAGAATATGTATACATCAAGGAGTCTCTATCTCGAATGTATAATAACAAAAAATACTAAGCAAAAGTAGTTAGCCAAAAGTCAGGTGACAAACCCAGATAAGAAGTCAAGTAGAAGCACCTGAAATACCTCGGTCTGACTCGGGTATTATTTAAGAAGAAAATAATAAACGGATCGGTCTAGCTATAAATATCATATAAAATGAGATAGGATAAGAGATATGATAAAAACGTATAATAACAAAAATGCCATACTATGACAGGTATACATTAAATAAATAAAAAATCATACAATATCTCAAAATTCTCAAACACCAAAAAGAATTTAATATTCTTTATTTTATTCACCAAGCCTTAAATATTGACAAAACTTATCAAGAAATCATGAAAATTGATGAAACACAAATTCTAGAAATCATTAACTAGAAATCCAGAAATCACAAAAAGGGGAAGGCCTATCACAAACGGGAGCATGAAAACTCAGCAACACGTTTATCACAAACGAAACGCTATTCCGTGGTCGCTAACCATCAATTTTGAGCCGAAGCTCCACAAACGGTCCGAAGACCTTTGAGTTGAAGCTCCAGAAACGGTCTGAAGACCTTTGAGCTGAAGCTCCACAAACGATCCGAAGACCATAGGTCGCTATCCCACAAAATTGAGCCGAAACTCCACTGAATGATCATCATAGATCAACAAGTGTAAATTACACTAAGCTAGTAAATAAATGAGTTAGGCTTCATGTCCCATAACCACTGGCTTAACTTAATTATTTACGAACAAATTGTAGACTTCCACTCGAAAATAAGTGTAAATTACATTAAGCTAGTAAATATATGAGTTTAGCTTCATGTTCCATAACCACTGGCTTAACTTAAATATATATGAACAAAACATAGATTTCCACTTGAAAATTATTACAAGGTTTCAATCGAACAAGTCTAAGAATTAACCGATGAAGTAAACGCAAGCATTTCATACCACTTGTTTTGCTAAGTTGTTTAATTGGATTTCTCGAACGAATGAGGTAAAGGTTTGTATATACTAATAGATTGGAAAACGGTTTTAAAAGCAGGCTTTATATTGAAAGTAAATGTTGAAATCATTTTGATGAAAGAGTTTTAGTATTTATTACTAGTATAGAAACCATTGTATTTTAAAGTGACAAATCAGAGAAACGATTGTAAAAAAAATCAATCAACCAAAAATTCACATTCGACGATGTGAATTAAATCTATAAAAATCGAAATCAAATCCATCACATGGATATTCCCAAAAAAATCCAAAAAAAAGTCATCAAAGTCGATAATAAATGACAACAACTAATCGAATCAATAAAAATCGATTAAAATTGGAAATTCACTTAAAAAGTAGGCAAATAGGCAAAACTGAACAATTCCAAACGTCTGGGGGTTAATCCAGACGTCTGGATTTGGTTTTTAGAAATATTCTCGAAAACTTCTTAGACGACTGATTTGGCAATCCTAATGTCTAAGACCATCCAGATGTCTAATACATAAATTCAGACGTTTGAAATTAGTCTTTGCCATTTTTATTTTCTACCGTGTATTCTTTTTCTCCAGAATGTATAACCAGACGTTTGGACCTTACCTCCAGACGTCTGGTTGCCTATTCTAGGCAATAATTTACCTAGGCCATGATGGCCAAAACGATTCGGGATCGAATGGACGAGCAACGAAGACTAGGGATTTATGTCAACCGACAACCTAGCCTTATAGGCTCTTTGATACACCCCACTTAACATGTCCAAATATCCAAGATATGATCTTTAATGATTTAGGCTTCAAAGCACCAAAAATTGGAAAATTCACCAAATTGATTCAAATCGAAAGCAAACGAACATGAATAGATGTTAGGAATTCATATCTAACAACAATAAAAGCTATAGACGTAGTTGTGAGTTCAAAAACTCATCTTTAAACCCAAAAACAACGAATGAGAAGCTTTAAAAAAAAGGAAGACCAATTCCTCTTCAATACACCTCTAGAATCTTTAATCTATTATCAAAAGTGAAGTTTTTCCTAAGTTAGGTTGTAGGAATTTCTGGAAATTGAAGAGAGAATGAGATGGAGAAGATGAAGAGGATGCTTACCTAAGCTTCTCTTTTATTTTAGAGAAAGAACTTGAATTTTATAAGAGAACTAGGGCTTAGGAATTTCTATTTCCCTTTCTTCCCCCCATTTTTATTTTAGCTTGAGAGTGTTAGGAAATGAAAATGAATGAAGAGGAGAGGAGTGGAGTAGTTAGGTTATTGTGTTGGGTTAGTAGGCTGAAATCCAAACCCAAAACCCAATAGAAAAATAACAAAATTCTACTCAACTCCAAACATATCGATGTTTATACTCTAAAATGATGCAAATGTCATTTTGAACTCAATGAAAGTAGTCTCGAGTCCTAATTCGACTGTTCACAAAAAGTTGCATTTCGGACTTTAATCCGACTAACAATGCTATATTTAAATAAATCATTTAAATATACAATCATAAAATATGCGGATTGTTACAAATATATAAAATATAACAAGCATATATTAAAGGGGAGTTATCTAACTTAGGAGGAGTTATATTATATTTTATATACAGGAATATCTACCTGGTTTTCATCATCAAAAAAGGTGAGAATGCATATAAATATAGATACTAATGTTTTGCCAAGTTATATAGTACATTGTGCTAAATCAAAGATTGTACAACATAAAGACTCAAGATAAAGATACAAAGACTCATGAGTTTCAATGGCAAAAATGAAGATATCAAGGTTATAATTTTCTATATAGAGTCGTTACTATATATCGTTAAAGTTCTTGATAGTAATTTCTAATCTCTATCTCCAATTTTTGATCATTGATATTTTAAACAAAAATATATTATTTTAATTACAAAAATATATATTAAAAATATTTTAAAAAAGGTTTTTAAAATCCAAAAATATTTAAAAACTAGGTTCAAATTATTTTACAAAAGCATAGAATTTTCAAATCATTTTAAAGAAAATAATTTAATATTTCACTAGCATATGTCGACTGCATATTGATATGTCAATGTGACGACCCTGACTCGACTTTCGAAAATCGGCACAGAATACGACACTCGTATTCAAATGCCACAGATCCAAACATCGAATCTGGTTCGTCGGAGTTTATAACAACATCAGATGAATATAAAACAGCGGAACAAAATGAATATCATGCATACATCTCAGATACAATATCATAATATCCATTGCTACATCAGAGTATTTTTTTTATACACACACAATAACTCCAAATAACCATCATAATAATACAATAGGCGATCATATATCCAAAAAGTCTTTAAAGGAATGAAGTGATAACGAACTCCCAAAACTAAACACCTGAGATCCCTAAAAACTTCCAAACTTTCTCCAAAGCAAAGGCTCCAAAATACAGCTACACCAGAACACGTAAACCTGCTACTAGGCTGCCCGTGTGGAAATTATGGGCACCCAGAGTTCAGAAAAGAAAAAATAAACTCTGGGTCAGTCATGGGACTGGTATGAGTAAACAAAAAATAGTTGCTTTTAAATAGGACAAGATTTGTAAAAGAAATCCGGTATGCTTTTGGAAAATGAAACTACCATAAGACCTCCCGCCACACACACAATGCAATCGCAGAATTGGAGGAGATTTCTTCTTATGATTGTCAAATATGCTTGATATGAGAAAAATTCTTTGATATTATTACTAATGCATAGCGTGGAAAATCATTTCGGAAATATAATATTAATCTTAACCAGCATAGACATTCCGAACTATGCCCAGTATAGCTACCATCTAAACAGTGGTGACCACCATAAGTAAATGGCAGGTTATACAACTAAAACCGTACTGAGTTCGTTTTGGGAATTGGATTTCCAACAAATGGTCAGGCTAAGGAACTTCCTACTGCCACATGTGTACGCCTCTGGCGGGACGTCCCAAGAACCTACCCGGTTTCTGCCAATACAAGGTCGGGTTACCTCTGTAACTAGGTAACTACTACTCGAGTATGCCACTCCCCAGTCCTTTGGGAACTTTATCTGAGGGCCCTCTATCACAATGCAACAACCACACAGTAAATGAGATTGGAGCTACAACATAGGTAAATATCTGGGCTCCATACCATGACATCACCTTTTCCCAGAAGGAAATGACATACCCTAAAGGGCGCGGCGCTTATAACCTTGCCGCATTTTTCCTGTTTCGACCATTTCTGGGTTGTGAGGTCCGATGAGGTCTCGTCCACAAAGCTACGCTTTACACGAAAGCCATGCTTTGATCACTTGATTAACAAATGATCATCAACACACAACAGCACTTAGCATGCCACACTATCAAATTGCGAGTATATCGCTGATAACCTTCAATTACATAACCTCTGAACTCGTACGTCTCAAAGAAGGGTGTTAAGCTAAGAGAATAAATTCTCCGCCACCAACATATACGTATTTGAAAGAAATCTACTTTATACTTCAAAATGTAGTGTCAGACACACAACCATACAAGTCTGTTCCGGGTTCGAACATAACCGAAGGCACTTCGTCCAATAAAGGAAGAAGCCCTTGCAAATCCGGGTATCCACAATCCTGATCGGGCTTCCCATCACTTAAGGAATCTCTATACCGGAGCAACTCAGCGCAGAGACAATCGATAGGTTATCCTATCGCTTTCGAAAACACCCGATCTTCACCACCGGTCTTTAGATGCTATCCATTTCGACGTACCGCTATTCAGAATGTGGTATATGACACAGAGGTCCTTTCCCGGCTAAACCGAATAGTGAGCGTTTAATTTTAAAACACGTGGACATATCAATCACAAAAATTCACATTCAGGGTTCGATATGGGTTTCAGATAAATAACTGAAATCCGACTCCCTGTCGCATGAAGTTTAAATGCCGTTTTACGGGCAAAGGGGTTTTCACATCAATACAGAACAAATCACAGATCACAGTGCAGTACATAGCAATCTACATCACACAGTATTACGATCACAATAAAAATAACAATTCAGTGCAGTACAATTATTTTCAATCAATGTGAGTGCGATTTAATAGATTAACCACATAATTATTTTTATTGATTATTTTAAATCAATAATTAATTAAATCTTAATTAACTTGATTAATTGTTTCTTAATTAATTATTTTAATTAACTGCCAATTAATCAACTTAATTTATCTAATTAACAAATTCTTAATTTACAAATTAATTTAAACACCTAATTGTTTAGCAATTTTAATTACAAATTATAAATCATTCTTAATTTCTTTTCAAAACCATTAATTTATAAAAATTATTCACCTTAACTATCATTTAAAAATCTTCTTTATACTTGAAAAATTAATTTATTGTTACATTAAAAGTTTTAATGTTAATTTACTTCAACTCTATCTTAAATTTAATTATTTAGTTAAAGGATTAATTAAATTCTAAAAACATTGTTAAATAATTTAACCTTATAGTAAGTTCTTAACTTAACATAAATCAACAATGGTTACCTTGAAATCCAAAAATTTACTTAACATTGTAATTTGAATTTTTTGTTGGGCTTAACCCATTATGAAGCAAACCCGAGTAAATCCATATTTTCACTTGAGTCAAACTCGAGTTTCTTTCCATCCTTCCTCGAGTCTCTCTCCTTCCCACCTACTCTTCTTTTTCCTGTTCTTTTTTTCCAGAGTTTAAGCTATTCGCGTCCTCGAGTTCAACTGACATAACATGAACAATATTCGCGTACTCGAATTCCTCACCGAAGCCACACACTCTTCCTCGAGTATCACCTCGAGTAGCCACACGCAAATTTCCTGATACCCAAACAGCGTCGTGCACGTGCACATCATCGTGTCGCCGTTCTGGTGACCATCGCGATCTTCGGCAGGTCGAAATTTACCCTACACTCGAAATCGAGCTTCGATTCGCCGCAAAAAACTTGAAATCGAATTTGGCCTCTTTGAAACTGAAGCTCGACATACCCAAACCAAATTGCGTCATCCTCCTCGTGTAGTTCGCTAGAAAATCCACGACTCCGGCTATATCACATCAACACTCCTCTCTTTCATTTCTTTGAATCTCAAGAAGCTCGGTCAACCCAAGAGAACGCTATCCCCTTCCCATTGAATACGTTCAAAACTCGAACTGTAACCCTAAATCGAACTCGACTTCTCAATTTACGCAATAGAAAAAATTTCGACAATTTTCCTAAGATCGTGGATCAACACTCTAGCTTCAAACCAATTTTCATTAACCAATATCTAATCGATCATCAGAAAATGAAGAAATTTGTTTTTGTACAAACCCGAACTGCACTTGGAATACTAAATGAAAAATCATCATATTTATTTTAAAAATCATCTCTTTGTGTGTTTATTCAGGTTATATAATCAAAACAATGATTTAACATACTTGAATTTATCCCATGATTTTGTTTTACTGTAACTTTTAAGTTACAGAGACAAATACTTCATGTTCAAGCTTGAAACAAATTTTAATCTGTGATTCAAGTTTAAACGAACTTGTTTTATTTAAAAATCCTAAACTAAAAAGGATTGTGTGAAGTTTATTTGAATTTTTTTCTCAGTTTACTTTGCTCTGAAATAAACTATTGAAGAACAAACTGTAAAAAAAATTCCAGTAATCACAGACAAAAACATACAGAACAAGTCTTCTTCAATATGCAGCAAAGCTCAAGATTTTTATTAACTAAAGACTTAGATTTCAATAAAAAAAATAGGTTTACTCACTTAGTAATGTTGATGAACAGAGTTGTTTCTATGTTTTGAAGAACTGCAGTTTTAATCCTTCTTCTTTTCTTTCCTTTTCTTCAGTAGATTGTTTTTAAACTTGAATATAAAGTGATGTTTTCCTATTTCTTTTTCTTTCCGATTTTGTTATGTTTTCATGAACGAACTGAAACAAATACGCATGTATATAAAGGAGTCAGGTTTGTACTAAGGGAGGGTTCTAACTCGTGCAACACTTTCTTTGATAAGATATTTTATTTTTATTTTCTTGTTGACTAAGCCATGTTTATTTCGGCTGATTATGATTTTTGTATATGCTGAGAAGATGGCATTAAATGTTCATGTTTCCACCTTAGTTTACATGCAATCTTAATTTGATTTTTATAAGTACAAAGTTTTGTTTTATTTGGCAGATTTTTCTTCTTCTTTTGTAATCAAATTTTGCTTTTATTTTACATACAACTCATTTTTTTCCTATTGTTTCCTGGCTTATATAGCTCTCATGCAAACTTGTATGAATTTCTATGTCATTTTATAACTATAAAATCTTATTACAACATACATTACCAATTTTATTTCTATTCAAAGTTTAACTATCAACATTAATTGATACATATATTTTATTTTATGGTTTAAGACAATTTCTTGTTTGTTACATATTTTATTCATTATTATTATTATTATTTATTTAAAACTCAAACTGTCAAATATTTATTTATATCCATACAACTTTCTTTTATTTAATATTAATAATATTTTATTTCATTTGAAACTTTTCAAATTAAATTTCAAAAGTAGAAATAATTTACCGAATTTAAAATTCAAAATTTTGGGGTGTTACAAATATCCCCCTTAAGAAAATTTGTCATCAAAATTTAAAAGTGAGAGGAAAGCAACAACGAATACACGAATTCAGAAAAAATAAGGAAATGGCTTACCAGTTTAAGCCGAGATATCCACTCTGCAATTGGGATATGATTTCTTCATATTATCTTCAGTTTCCCAAGTGCAGTCCTTCGAATCACCACTCCCTTGAACTTTAACCAGTTTCTCAACTTTGTTTCTCAATCGCTTCTCATCACGATCTACAATCTTTATTGGTTCTCTTTTTACTGCCAAGTTGGGAGTGATCTCAAGGTCCTGCTGAGCTGCCTCCTCAATAATACTATCTGGGTCGTGCACATACTTCCGAAGACTAGAAACGTGGAACACATTATGCACACCAGACAACCAGCTGGGTAGCTGCACTCGATATGCTAGAGGACCGATCCTCTCCAGAATAGGAAAAGGACCAATATAACGCGGTGCTAGCTTTCCAGTTTTCCCGAACTCAATACACCCCGCATCGGAGATACTTTCAGAAATACAGAATCTCCAACTTGAAATTCCAAATCTCTTCTTCGGCGATCATAATAGCTCTTCTGACGACTTTGAGCAGTTACTAATTTCTTTCGAATAAAATCTACCTTCTCGATGGCTTCTTTAATCATATCTTGTCCAAGGACGAGTCTATCACCTGATTCAATCCAGCATGCAGGTGATCGACACGGACGACCATATAAAGCTTTGAAAGGAGCCATTTCTATACTGGCCTGATAGCTATAGTTTTATGAGAACTCGACCGGATGCAAATGGTCCTCCCAAGCACCACCAAAGTCGAGAATACAAGCACGCAAAAGGTCTTCTAGAATTCGGTTAATCCTCTCAGTCTGCCCATCAGATTGTGGGTGATAAGCAGTGCTGAAATTCAGTTTTGTTCCCAAAGCAGCTTGGAATGCCTCCCAAAATCTACTAGTGAAGATCAGATCACGATCACTCACTATGCTGCTGGGAATACCATGGAGACGAACAATTTCCTTTATATATAGCCCTGCTAAGCTTGCTGCAGTCCGAGTGGATTTCACTGGAATGAAGTGAGCAGTTTTGGTTAGATGGTCCACTATAACCCAAATAGCTTCATTTCCCTTCTTGGTTCGTGGCAATTCGTCGATGAAATCCATCGATACCTGATCCTATTTCCATTTTGGTACTTCCAAAGACTGAAGTAAACCAGCCACTTTCTTTTGATCGCTTTTAGTTTGTTGGCAAGTAGCACAACGACTCACATAAATAGATATGTCTCTTTTCATCGTCTTCCACCAGAAAGTTCTTTTAATATCTCTATACATTTTATTAACTCCTGGGTGGATGTAAAGCTTAGATTTGTGACATTCATCTAAAACTTCACGCTTTAGATCAGGGAAGTCTGGAACACAAATCCTGCCTTTTAATCTTATAACTCATATATTATCCATCTCAAAACTTTTGTGTTCTCCTTGGCATATCCGTTTATAAATTCCCCGAAGAAACTCATCTTCATACTGCTGTCTCGCAATCCTTTTAAGAAGAGCAGGAGCGATAACCAGATGAGCAAGAATAGCATGTTTCCTACTCAAGGTGTCGGCAACTACATTAGCCTTTCCCAGCATATACAGAATATCTAGGTCATACGATGCCAGAAATTCCAACCAACGTTGTTGTCGCAGATTTAGATCCTTCTTGGTAAAGAGATATTTCAAAGATTTATGGTTGGTGAATAATTCAAAATTTTCACCTAGAGAAGATGAGTTCATTAGATATATTGTTTAAGTTAAGTTAAATTCGTAAATTGTTAAGAAAGATGAAAAAAATTCTTACCCACAAGATAATGTCGCCGTATTTTCAAAGGGAAAACAACTACCAAAAGCTCCAAATCATGCGTTGGGTAGTTTCTCTCATGCGGACGTAATTTTCTACTCGCATAGGCAATTGCCTTCCCATTTTGCATTAATACTGCATCTACCCCATCACCACATGCGTCAGTATAAACAGATAGACCCTGATTCCCGTTGTCAATAGCGAGAATAGGAGCAGTGATTAATCTCTTCTTCAATTCCTGAAAAGCTTCGTCACATTTTGGAGTCCAATTGAACTTTACGTCCTTCATCGTTAGCTTTGTCAACGGACTAGCAATCTTAGAAAAGTCTTGAACGAACTTCTAGTAATAGCCTGCTAAACCCAAAAAACTTCGAACTTCTTTTGGGGTAGTAGGTCTTCTCCAATCAAGCATAGCGGAAATTTTGCTAGGATCAACAGAAATTCCCTCTTCATTAACAATATGGCCAAAGAATTTAACTTCTTTGACCCAAAAGTGGCATTTGGAAAATTTCGCGAATAGAATATTTCTCCTCAATATCTCCAAAACGATTTTAAGATGCTCGGCATGCTCCTCTTCGGTCTTGGAATAGATCAAGATATCATAAATAAACACGAGCACAAATTTATTCAATACTTCCCGGAATACATGGGTCATAAGATCTACGAAGTATGCTGGAGCATTGGTTAGCCCGAAAGGCATGACTAACCATTTGTAGAACATATTGGGACCCCTGAAAGCGGTCAAGTGAACACAATCGGCGATTCGTAGTTGATGGAACCCTTGGGCTAGATCCATCTTCGAAAAGAAACGAGTGCTGTGCAATTGATCAAACAGATCATCAATTCTGGGCAGTGGAAATTTATTCTTGAGAGTCATCTTATTGAGATCATGGTAATCTACACACAATCTCAAAGATCCGTCTGATTTAGCAACAAATACTACTGCTGAGCCCCATCCAGAAACACTGGGTTGAATTAATCCTTTTGCTAATAGATCATCGGTTTGCTGAACTAAATCAACCTTTTCCCTGGGTGCCATCCTGCGACTTGCGTGAACGACCGGACGGGCGTTAGGCACTAGGTCAATTCTGAATTCTATTTCTTGATGTGGAGGTAAAGATTTCACTTCTTCGAACACGTCCGAAAAATCTCTAACAATTGGTATAGACTCCAAACTGGGTTCGGGATAACCCAAGTTATACATCAATCCCTCTCTTTTTGGACTAGGGTTCTCATAAGAAATCTCGATAAAATCTTCAAATTCGGTTTTAATCAAAATCAATCGATTAATGCAATACAATTTGGCTTCATATTTCGCTAGCCAATCCATTCCGAGTAAGACTTCAAACTCGTTAAAATCAAGAACAAAGAGACCGATAGGAAATTGATAACAAGAATATGAGATAGGAACGTCTCTACATCGAAGACAAAGATTCGCAGGACCTCCAACTAGATTCTTTACGCATATAGGCTCATCCACAAAATCAGGTTCAAGATTTAGTTCATTAATGGCTTGCTGAGAGATAAAACTATGTGTAGCGCCCGTGTCAAATAGAACTCTAACAATGCTATCATAAATGATAAGGTTACATTCCAGAACTCCTTTCCCTTTTTCTGCTTTGGAAGATGCAGGTTGGTCTTTGACTGCGTACACATTTGCTGTTTGAGCTTGCTTCATAACTGGGCAGTCTTTAACTTCTGTTCCACTTTCTGACAATTATAGCATTTCTTGGGTTTCTCTTGAACGGATTGATCTCTCTTTGACTTCTTACAACTGTTTGAGTAATGGCCTTTCTCTAGACAACTATAGCAAGTGACATTCTCTGCTACGCTTCCCTGAATTCTCTTCTTTTTCTCTTTGCCCTGCCATGGTTTCTTGCCTCCAAATTTCCTCTTCTTCCAATTTTGATTTCCCGAATTTCCTTTCTCCACCGGGGCTTCTTGCATATCAAGTGTGGCATATCTGTATCCTATATCAACTAAATCTGAAAAGGATTCCTTAACGTGGCCAGTCATCCTTTCGTGAAATTTCTTATTCATCCCACGAATAAATCTTTTATTCTTCTTTAAAGACGTATTCACCAATTCGGGGCCAAAACGCGATAATTCATTGAATTTTTTTAGATACTCCTCGAATGACAAACTTCCCTGCTTTAAGTCCATGAATTCCTGGTACATTCGAGAAATTCCAGCTGATGGCAGATAGCACTTCTCAAATACTTCTTTGAATTTCTCCCAAGTAAACTCGTCTTCTGGCTTATCTGCAATGACTGTCTCCCACTAGGCTAAGGCTTCTTCTTGAAGTTGCCAAGAAGCTATGAGTCGTTTCTGATCGTCTTGCAGCTTTAGCTCTCTAAAGATTTTCTCACATGATCTGATCCATGCTTGAGCCTCAACAATCGACTCCTTGCCGGTGAACGGCTTACCACTAAGCCTTGAGAAATTTTTATATAAATCAACCAGATTCGGCTGCTGCTGAATAGTATTGCTGCTACTGCCGTTGGGGGATCTTGATTACTTGTTGGGGCACTTCCTTGACCCCTAACTCTTCCTCTTCGTCCGCTCATTCTTACTATTTGTAATTAGTAAGAAAATTGATTTAGATATTCGGACGAGATATCTTAATGAATACCAGCGTAAAAGAAATAGACTAAGAAAATTTGGAGTTTTAGTCTTGGTTATACTCATTCTAGGGTATACTTCACCCTATCTCTAATGAGCCATCTAATGTGTTATACTCCATAGCTAAAGTTCTTACTCAACCTTCAACTCTGGTACCAAATGTGACGAACCTGACTCGACTTTCGAAAATCGGCATCGAATACGACACTCGTATTCAAATGCCGCAGATCCAAACATCGAATCTGGTTCATCGGAGTTTATAACAACATCAGATGAATATAAAACAGCGGAACAAAATGAATATCATGCATACATCACAGATACAATATCATAATATCCATTGCTACATCAGAGTATTTTTTATACATACACCACAACTCCAAATAACCATCATAATAATACAACAGGTGATCATATATCCAAAAAGTCTTTAAAAGAATGAAGTGATAACGAACTCCCAAAACTAAACACCTGAGATCCCTAAAAACTTCCAAACTTTCTCCAAAGCAAAGGCTCCAAAATACAGCTACACCAGAACACGTAAACCTGCTACTAGGCTGCCCGTGTGGAAAATGTGGGCACCCAGAGTTCAGAAAAGAAACAATAAACTCCGGGTCAGTCATGGGACAGGTATGATTAAAGAAAAAATGGTTGCTTTTTAATAGGACAAGATTTGTAAAAGAAATCTGGTATGCTTTTGGAAAATGAAACTACCATAACACCTCCCGCCACACACACAATGCAATCGTAGAATTGGAGGAGATTTCTTCTTATGATAGTCAAATGTTCTTGATACGAGAAAAGTTCTTTGATATTATTACTAGTGCATAGTGTGGAAAATCATTTCAAAAATATAATATTAATCTTAGCCAGCATAGACATTCCGAACTATGCTTACTACAGCTACCATCTAAACAGTGGTGACCACCTTAAGTAAATGGCAGGTTATACAACTAAAACCGTACTGGGTTCATTTTGGGAATTGGATTTCCAACAAATGGTCAGGCTAAGGAACTTCCTACTACCACATGGGTATGCCTCTGGCGGGACGTCCCGAGAACCTATCCGGTTCTCTGCCAAAACAAGGCCGGGTTACCTCTGTAACTAGGTAACTACTACTCGAGTATGCCACTCCCCGGTCCTTTGGGACCTTTATCCGAGGGCCCTCTATCACAAAGCAACAACCACACAGTAAATGAGATTGGAGCTACCACATAGGTAAATATCTGGGCTCCATACCATGACATCACCTTTTCCCAGAAGGAAATGACATACCCTAAAGTGTGCGACCCTCATAACCTTGTCGCATCTTTCCTGTTTCGACCATTTCTGGGTTATGAGGTCCGATGAGGTCTCGTCCACAAAGCTACGCTTTACACGAAAGTCATGCTTTGATCACAATTGATCAACAAATGATCATCAACACACAGCAACACTTAGCATGCTACACTACCAAATTGGGAGTATATCGCTGATAACCTTCAATTACATAACCTATGAGCTCGTACGTCTCAGAGAAGGGTGTTAAGCTAAGAGAATAAATTCTCCGCCACCAACAGATACGTATATGAAAGAAATCTGCTTTATACCTCAAAATGTAGTGTTAGACACACAACCATACAAGTCTGTTTCGGGTTCGAACAGAACCGAAGGCACTTCGTCCAATATAGGTAAAATCCCTTGCAAATCCGGGTATCCACAATCCTGATCAGACTTCCCATCACTTAGGGAATCTCTATACCGGAGCAACTCAGTGCAGAGACAATCGATAGGTTATCCTATCGTTTTCGAAAACACCCGGTCTTCACCACCGGTTTTCAGATGCTCTCCATTTCGACGTACCAATATTCGAAATGGGTTATATGACACAAAAGTCCTTTCCTGGCTAAACTGAATAGTGAGCGTTTAATTTTAAAACACGTGGATATATCAATCACAAAGATTCACATTCAAGGTTCGGTGTGGGTTTCGGATAACTAACTGAAATCCGACTCCCTATCGCATCGAAGTTTAAATGTCGTTTTACGAGCAAAGTGGTTTTCACATCAATGCAGAACAAATCACAGATCACAGTGCAGTACATAGCAATCTACATCACACAGTATTACGATCACAACAAAAATAACAATTCAGTGCAGTACAATTATTTTTAATCAATGTGAGTGCGATTTAATAGATTAACCACATAATTATTTTTATTGATTATTTTAAATCAATAATTAATTAAATCTTAATTAACTTGATTAATTGTTTCTTAATTAATTATTTTAATTAACTGCCAATTAATCAACTTAGTTTATCTAATTAACAAATTCTTAATTTACAAATTAATTTAAACACTTAATTGTTTATCAATTTTAATTACAAATCATTCTTAGTTTCTTTTCAAAACCATTAATTTATAAAAATTATTCACCTTAATTATCATTTAAAAATCTTGTTTATACTTTAAAAATCAATTTATTGTTACATTAAAAGTTTTAATGTTAATTTACTTCAACTCTTATCTTAAATTTAATTATTTAGTTAAAGGATTAATTAAATTCTAAAAACATTGTTAAATAATTTAAACTTATAGTAAGTTCCTAACTTAACATAAATCAACGTTGGTTACCTTGAAATACAAAAAATTACTTAACATTGTAATTTGATATTTTTGTTGGGCTTAACCCATTATGAAGCAAACCCGAGTAAATCCAAATTTTCACTCGAGTCAAACTCGAGTTTCTTTCCATCCTTCCCCGAGTCTCTCTCCTTCCCACATACTCTTCTTCTTCCTGTTCTTTTTTTTCTTCAGAGTTTAAGCTATTCGCGTCCTCGAGTTCAACTGACATAACAGGAATGATATTGGCGTACTTGAATTCCTTACCGAATCCACACACGCTCTCCCTCGAGTATCAACTCGAGTAGCCACACGCAAATTTCCTGATACCCAAACAGCGTCATGTACGTGCACATCATCGTGCCGCCGTTCTGGTGACCATCGCGATCTTCGGCAAGTCGAAATTTACCCCTACAATCGAAATCGAGCTTTGATTCGCCGCAAGAATATTCAAAATCGAATTTGGCCTCTTCGTTAAAACTGAAGCTCGACATACCCAAACCAAATTGCCACATCCTCCTCGTGTAGTTCGCTAGAAAATCCATGACTCCGGCTATATCACGTCAACACTCCTTTCTTTCATTTCTTTGAATCTCAAGAAGCTCGGTCAACCCAAGAGAACGCAATCCCCTTCCCATTGAATACATTCAAAACTCGAACTGTAACCCTAAATCTAACTCAACTTCTCAATTTACGTAATAGAAAAAAATTTCGACAATTTTCCTGAGATCGTGGATCAACACTCTAGCTTCAAACCAATTTTCATTAACCAATATCTAATCGATCATCAGAAAATGAAGAAAAAAACAAATTTTGTACAAACCCGAACTGCACTTGGAATACTAAATGAAAAATCATCATATTAATTTTAAAAATCATCTCTTTGTGTGTTTATTCAGGTTATATAATCAAAACAATGATTTAACATACTTGAATTTATCACATGGTTTTGTTTTTACTGTAAATTTTAAGTTATAGAGACAAATACTTCATGTTCAAGCTTGAAACAAATTTTAAACTGTTATTCAAGTTTAAACAAACTTGTTTTATTTAAAAATCCTAAACTAAAAAGGATTGTGTGAAGTTTATTTGAATTTTTTTTCTCAGCTTACTTTGCTTTGAAACAAACTATTGAAGAACAAACTGTAAAACAAAAATTTCCAGTAATCACAGACAAAAGCATACAGAACAAGTCTTCTTCAATATGTAGCAAAGCTCAAGATTTTTATAAACTAAAGACTTAGATTTCAATAAAAAAATAGGTTTACTCACTTAGTAATGTTGATGAACAGAGTTGTTTCTGTGTTTTGAAGAACTGCAGTATTTATCCTTCTTCTTTTCTTTCTTTTTCTTCAGCAGATTGCTTTTAAACTTGAATATAAAGTGATGTTTTCCTATTTCTTTTTCTTTCTGATTTTGTTATGTTTTCATGAACGAACTGAAACAAATATGCATGTATATAAAGGAGTCAGGTTTGTACTAAGGGAGGGTTCTAACTGGTGCAACAGTTTCCTTGATCAGATATTTTATATATATTTTTCTTGTTGACTAAGCCATGTTTATTTCGGCTGATTTTGATTTTTGTATATGCTGAGAAGATGGCATTAAATATTAATGTTTCCATCTTAGCTTACATACAATCTTAATTTGATTTTTATAAGTACAAAGTATTGTTTTATTTGGCAGATTTATTCTTCTTTTGTAATCAAATTTTGTTTTTGTTTTACATACAACTCTTTTTTTTCCTATTGTTTCCTGGTTTATATAGCTCTCGTGCAAACTTGTATGAATTTCTATGTCATTTTATAACTATAAAATCTTATTACAACATACATTCCCAATTTTATTTCTATTCAAAGTTTAACTATCAACATTTAATTGATACATATATTTTATTTTATGGTTTAAGATAATTTATTATTTGTTACATATTTTATTCATTATTATTATTATTTATTTAAAACTCAATCTATCAAATATTTATTTATATCCATATAACTTTCTTTTATTTAATATTAATAATATTATATTTCATTTGAAACTTCTCAAATTAAATTTCAAAAGTTCAAACAATTTACCGAATTTAAAATTCAAAATTTTGGGATGTTACAGTCGATATACATGCCGCCAAATAGTTTTTCAAATTCAGAATGGATGTGTATATTCGACACAACTCTTCACAAACGGGCACATCTGTTAGTTTACTATATAAAGAGGAGTGCAAATGAATTTTTAAATAACTAGTTACTTACTTTCTTCCCAATCTCACTCTCTTGAAAATTCTCTTGAAAAATATACTCTATTCTCTTCAAAATAATATAGAATTAATCCATACTTCATTTTATTGATTCAATACTACTTTCTCGCTGTTTTGAAAACATCTCTCTCAATTCAAAGGTCAAAGTGCTTTCTAGGCGGCTATAAGATCCATTGTATCCAAAGTACAAGAATTTGTATGTGGAAAAACTATCAACTCTACTCATGCTTATTTGGGTGTGCTTATAGGCCATTCAAATCAAGTAGGTGTGCTTGCAGCCCGTTCAAATCATACGGGTGTGCTTAGTAGCCTGTTCAAATCTAGTAGGTGTTCTTATAGTATGATCAAATCAAGTGAGTTTACCCCGTACTTTGAATATCAAAGGGTGTCTCTCGTAGCCTTGAAATTGAGATTGTATTTTGGTTTGCCTTCTACCTGGTTAAAGGTTGGCATTTGAAAAGAAATGTGTATAGGAAATTGTACGAACTGGCTGTAGGAGAAACCGAACCAGTATAAAATTCCTATTGCCATGTCTCTAACTCTTACTTTACTTGACTGTTTTAATTCTATCTATGGTTGCATCTGTGATAGACTATTAGTATAATTATGTTTTATTAATCTATCATTTAATATTAATCCTGAAAAAAAATTAAAAGATTTACATAAGTTAGAAAATACTATTCACCCCTTAGTGTTTAATTAGCCTTAAGATCGATAATTCTAAAACCTGCATAGAGGAATTAGTGGTCATAGGAATAGAAGTTGATGTCGTGCTAGGAGCCATCACTAGCTATGTAGAAGTGGAAGCGACCGCTGCAGTGTTTGAAATATGCAAAGAGCATCCGGATTCCATAATTAATGATATCTTGGATAATGAGCATGGTCATGTAATCTTTGTTTCAATTTCTATATATAAATTATTATCTAGTCTCCATAGGTGGTCATTGTATAGCATTCAACGAATGATTATGTGTTAACCCATCAGAATATGTACATCGACTGGAGCGAAGTGTCGGTGTCTTATGCAGTGTGTGTGTGTGTGTGTACTGTGTCTTTAGCATGGTGTATGAAAGCATTTTGTGTAGAAAGCCCACACAAGCTAAAAAATGAGCTTCGGCACATGATGGAACAATGTGCTACATATTACCCATTAACGTAGGAATTACATTAAAACCACCAAACAAATATCACTGTGGTTTGGAACTCAAACTCTTGACTGAGCAATCCTAAATAGATAATAAAATCTCACGGAGCAAAGGTTCTTGACTGAAAAGGTCTAGTGTTGATGGGACTCAAATCCTAGGATGTGTCAACACTCGAGTTTACTAGAAAAGGAATAAAATTTCATGGAATTTTTCTTGGAATCGAGCCAACTCAATTTCCTTTGACTAGAAAGTTCATTAAGAATCAATTTCAAATTCATCACCATCATTAATCTAATCCATGTTAATCTGCATTGCCTCAGCTTCAGCCTTGAATAAGCAGCATTGATCGACGACAATCAAAGGGAGTGATCAGTAAGAGCTTCAGATGGAGCAGTAGTCGATGCCGATGGAGGTAGGATGGTGCGGCGATGTTGGTGGTGGCAACGTGGGTCGAAAGTCAATGACAAAATAGTGGAACTTTACCTTGTACTAGTTGATTGAGAATGGATCGGCGGTAGGGATTTAAGGTGGATTACTTGAGATTGAAAGCAAAGGAAGCCCTAGATTTGGAGTTACAAGAAGAATAAGAGATGGTTGTAAATGCTTCCGATGGAAAATTATTAAGGAAAAATGCCAAGTGTTGTGTATATATATGGTTTGGTAGTAGCATAGATGGGTATCTATACAAACACGGATTAGTACTGGTCAATTAAGCATTTCTTCAAAAGAAGATGGAAAAGGATAATATACCTACCTGACCATGAACTAGAACCACTCTTAGAAAATTTTCAGTGATGAACATGATGAACAAGTTTATGGGTATTTGATCGCAGTTGTTTATATTTTCTAAGATAACATGACTCAATTACAGTTTGGAAACAGGTGTCAAAGTTGTCAATGAAGTTGCAATGTTCCATGGAAACTAATTAAGTAACGAAAGCATCTGTGCAGATTAGGATTTGGTCACTTGTCTAGACTCGATGATTACTTTGTGTACACAATAGCATAATTCGGGAGGAAATTGATACCCAACATTTTACCAAGTGATATTTCGATAGAATTGGACTATGAAATTATGACAGAATGGACTCTAGACTTTAAGACAATCGACTACAAGTGGGTAGAAATAAGGGAAATTTTGGCTAATTTAATGGATCAGCACCAATCCATCAAAAATAAGTTTTGCCTCTAAGCTCTTTCTTAATCGATATCAAAGCTATGTTGAAGGAAAAGACAAGTATTAGGAATCAAGGATGGATCGGTATTAATTCATCAAAAATACCATTTTGCCTCTAAAAATTTAAAGAATAAAGGCTAATGCATTTTTGGAGCAAAGTAGAAATTTTAGATCAAGAGCATTGATCGATATCGATCCATCAAGCTTCGAGAGTTGTCCAGAATTGACATGATCACTTTCTTGATATTGCAGATCTCCTTAACTAATGATTTCATACTGGATCCGATGATTTTCTTAGCTTGGAGCAGCCCAATCTAGCTATAAATAGTAATCTTCTTCAGCAAAGAAAGGACTTTTGAATCTATTATCAACTTTTTCTAGGGAGAGGCTAATACTCCCCTTAAGCTTCCACACATGCCTACATCATTCTTGCAAAAGATCATATAAGGGGAGGGGTAACTAAAAGGAATCCAACTAGATAATATTTATAAAACTCAATATCAACATCAATTACTTATTGCGGACGGATCATACAACCATTCCCTTCAATTATCTTATAATTTCCCAAGGTATAATCCGTAGCATTTTTACGGAGTTTAGAGAAGAGGGCAAACCTCTTAGGTGGAGGGGCAAAGGATCATCACCATCTATTGAGTGTGTAACTGTTGTTGTATTTGCTCGAACACTTTTAGACCGTGACAAAAGCTATCAACTCATAACCATTTTCAAACCTGTTGCTATTGCACATAATCTGCTCATAGCCAGTGTTACCAAACACATCACCTAAGCCTATAACATTTGGAAGAAGAGGGTGATACACTGCATCTTGCACAGACGAAACAACATGGGGGTCAATGGAAGAATTGCACATCATTGATGGGGAAGCCACAAACCTATATATCTTAGGAATAGGGTTCATGGGGTTTTCCCTAGCTATGTCAAGAGAAGAGAATGGCGGATAACCTAAGCAAAGGGGGCCCACACTAAAAGGTCATAAGAGTTGAAAGATGTACCAAAGCAGGTCCTTAATGCAACAAGATCCAATGAAAGATCCAATCCCAAAATTTTGATTTCTTTTTTTGGGTCATTGGGAGATTCGAATTCAAAATTGATGAAGAGGGTCAAAAGTTTAATGCATATGGATGAAGCATTAGAGTGAGAAAGGGAACCAAGGGACCGTTAATTTTCATGGATTTTGATAAACATACACACATATGAGTGTGCGTGTTTGTGTGTATTAAAATAACATAAATATTTGGGGGATAATGTATAATAGTTCTACTTCAGATTTTCCCTACCTCCATGCACTCCTCCTAACACTTTCTTTTGTATATTTATGTTTTTTTCTCCCCTTTTATCATTAGCAAAGATGGGCAAAAATGTAAATGTTAAGGACGATTAGACAGAAATGTATAGAATATGTTATAGAGTTATGTAGAAATATGTTATATAAAGAATATAAAGGGCAAAATCAAAACAAATTTTAAAATAATACACATAACATTTTACTGCTAATATTTAAACATACAACAAACAAGATGATATGATGATGATATAATGATAAGAACATAAAAATAAGACTAAAAATAAAATAAACACTTAAAACAACTAGAAACATACACATACGTTAACAAAAACTTATGAACATAGAATTTTATGGCTTCTTTATATAAGTTTTAATTCTTCCCAGACTAGGATCAAAAATATGATCCAAAAAGCATACTTCCCATTCGTCCATTTTTTCTTTACCATCTATATCTATTTCATCACCCTGTATTTCTTTGGATCGAGAAGATATGGGAATAGTTTCCAATCTCTTTGTAGCTGCATAAGATCCAAAATACTAAAGTGAAGCAAACTTAAGTTTCTGGATGAGGACAAGATGTTTTTGGTTTTTCATGACAACATGCAACGCTCTTTTGAATGGTTGCAATGTCTCTTCCAAGTAATCCATCATTTTCTCTTTATAAATACTTAAATCATGCCCACTTTGATGAATAAAGTTGTTTAAAAAATAAAGAGAAATGAATGATAAAAATGGAAGATAAGTTTTCTGTAAGAAAATTGTCTTTCTAAAGGGATAAATCAAAATAATAAATGTTCCCTTATTTTATAGTAATAATTCTAAAATCTAAATTTTAATAATTGAATTTATCAACATATGTTGACATATGTTGACATGTAAGTTGAAATACAGTGCTTTACAAAGTACATTTTCTTCTAAAAATTTTGTTAAAATTTTTTTAAAAGAAAATATTTACATACACATATATATTTTCCAAAGAATGGTAAAGTATTAGGACACAACCGTTTTACGTAATATAGAATATTTCATCAATATTTGAATGCAAGATACATCGAAATGAAACATGAAAAAGAAAAATAAAAGTTTAGATAAAAGAAAGAAAGAGAAAATGAAATTATAGATCTAGATAGTTGCTTTTTAGAAGGTTGATGAAGCATATAATTATAAGCTAGCTCTAAGTTTTTCTAATTCTTTTCCAAAAAAGTTATTAATGTTATTGGATAGATTTGTAAACTTTTTACTCATGGAATGCTTATGCTTTCTTTGATTCTTTGGAAGCTATTCTTGATTCCAAATATCATATGCATATGTAGTACCATAGCTTTTGTCAAATCTCTCTAGCGAAGTATCTTCTTCTTATTCTTTAATATCCATTTCTTATGCCTCTTCCTCTTCGGTCTCCTCCCCTCCTTCCATCCTTTCTTCTTTACGAGTAAGTGAATCATATGGCTCAAATTCAAAGGGGATATCCATAAGAGAAATGTTGCTCTTGTCAAAGATTTTTGGATTAAAAGTGGTTTCACCCCTTAGGTCTACACCAAAGTAGATTAAAATTCTAGTCAAGCACAGCCCATGAAATAGTGTATGTTGGTGACTAGTTATTTTCTTGCCACAAAATCAGAACAAATGACTAGTGCCCAAATTATATCACTTTTGGTAAAAGGGGAATATAGGGTTTTAAATATGTTTTGAGTGGGATTGTTATAATTATACATTCTTGGAGTTACACTTGATTGCAAAATGAGACTCATAAGTCTAGCCTTAGGTCTTAAATTTTTGCCTTCGAAATCTAACGTAGCGTTTAGTTTTAAAATGATTTTTGTGTTTTTGGTTTTCAATATGTATCTCAGATATGAGAAGAATGGAGGGACGACAGAGTGGAGGAAAGAAAGATGGATGGAAGGACCAAGGGTGTAACGTCCTGCCTTTACGCACGCTTTAAATCGAGACATGTGCCAATTCAAACCATACAAAAGGGCAGATTGTTATGGGGTAAATAAGAAAAACAAGAAAGAAATAAAACAAAATAGAATCTCACAGCGGAAGGATAAAATATAATAATCAAGTATACAGTTTATAAAGTTGTTTTACAAAATATTCGATTATACTTACAACATTTATCAGATTTACACATACCAATAACAATGCAGCGGAACAGTATGAGTATAGTGGACTAATCATAAAAATAATAATAATAAATCTCCGTCTTCGTCCTCCAGAGCTAAGGTCTTCGAAATCCTGAAACGCTCGGACTGACCCGAGCAAATTGAAAAGACAAAACACTCGAGTCAGAACTAAAAGATCTTATGTAAGTTAAATCAACATGAGTAAATATGAGTGCAGTAACTCAAAGATGCTCGGGATTCACATCACTTAAGGATCCGTTAAACTATTTATTATATAGTATATTTCGCTATTATAATAGTGTCTAGTTGTAAAATAACTTACTTTTAAATAGCGTTAAGGGGTTACCCATATAGCCCTTAACACAAATAATGCCAATAGTCTATACAGTGCCTTCATATCTCCTGATCGGGAGACTACGAGAAGACACTCCATAGGTACGACACAAATAGAAACACGTACAAGGCGCGATAGGGTAGGTGATACGGAACAACTAGACAATGCCAGGGTAGATATACTAATTACGCTTCCGGGTCGGTGGTAACGCGTAGCCGCAGCTACCGCCCACCTCGGACAAATTCCCACAAATCAAAGAAATCAAAAGTGAAGGTGGTCACCGAATCAATCCAAAGTCAGAGTATAGTATCGAAGGGAAGTGTCCGATCAAAGGTACTACCTTATTAACCCATCGATCGCTCCTGTTTTAGCCACCTTATGCCAACTCACGAGAGTTGGGTCCACGTATTTACCTTACAGGAAACGCCGCCACCAACCTACTTCATTCTGGAATCTCCACCGCATACACAGTTGTTAAAGTGGTTTTCGGAGTTGGCAGAGAGTATGACAACTTCCGATCCCGGCCTCTTCAACAACCAACCGTTATTATAACACTGCGGTCTTTTCAAAACAATTTATACTTTTAAAAAAACAGAATATAATATTCATTTCAAAACCATATAAATACGATACCATTTTTCGTTTTAAAAACCAAATAAATTTGATATCATTTATAAACCCAAATCAGTATAATATCATTTTTATTTCACATATATCTTTTCCAAAATCATTCTGCTTTAAAATTTATAATATCTGGTAACCAAACATTTGAATTATAACTTTCAAAACGTAATACTTCAAAATTTATAGCTTTAAAACCATAACTTCTAAAACTTGAACGGTTTGGATATTCAAACAGTATATAGACTAAAATAGTTTGAGTTTAAAATTTACTTTATAAAATAAAATAATTTCCACGACTTTACAAATTTTATCCATTTAAAATTTAGTCTATATCCATAAATTTTAAATTCACTTTCAGTTTCAATAAAACACTTCGATTTTAATATATTCAAACTTTGAGTATTTATTCAAAACTATGGTTGGAAATTCTATTCAACAATTTATTGTCCTATTATTTAGTTTTGAAATATTCACAAAATAAATCCATAAAATAAATTCAAATCTCTAACAATTATATATTTCCTTCAATTTATTTATACTAGAATATTCATTTAATTTATCTTGAAAAAAAATCCAGTTATAAATATCATACCTATAAAATTTCCAAGTTTAATAAGTCTACACCAACTTATGGAGTTAAATTTTTAAATAAGCTCAATTCCAAATAAATTTTCAATTTATCTTCTAATCTTAATTGATTTGAACCATTTAAAACTCTATATATATAAAATATCTTATACTTATACTTAATCATATAATATAAATTATCAACTCCATTATTCAACTTATTTACTTTTGTTTAACAATTTCATACATAGATTAATTCAAAAATTTAACTATATGTGTATATATAAAATAAGATTTTATATAAGATCAAAAATTAATATTTATTATACCGTATCCTATCCAAACCATAGAAATCATTTCAAAATATTTTTATATATAGACCGCGGTGCCTGTATATAATTTTCTATCCTATGCAAGTGATACAGATATTTATCATTTCAATCCGTAATTAAAATAAAATTTTACGGTTATATATCATTTCAAACCGCAATCCCGAATGAAATGAAATGCATAACATCTTGCAGTTAACATAAATAAACATCCATTCATCCATCAAAATCATACATCCATTTATCACAATCATCACCAAATTCAAACAATACATCAGGTGATAAATAACTGGTATCAATTATCAGTTTATATAAAAAAAAAAATTTAATAACTGTAAATTGGCAGGTTATATGCAAAATAAATATAAATTTAACTGGCAGTTAATATGCAATAAAATTAAATAACTATTTAATTTAAATGAATGCAATCTAACTAAAATGATGACTAAATATGTGCCAAACAACTGTAAATAAATTTCACTCATATCATAAATAAATTTAACAAACATAAGAACTTTTAAAAGTTGTGAGTGGGTTAAAACACTCACCTTTTGAATTTAAATTGAATTTAAATTCAATTTAAACCCAAAAATTTGACCGTCTCAGAATTTGTCCAAACCAGCGTCATCAAGTCCGGAATTTCAATACGATCCTAACAAAAAAAATGCGCGTAAAACGAAGCTCATATGCGAGAGTTATAGCAATAATTGCGATTGAAATCATAAAAATAAAATAAAAGAATGGAACAAAATTACCTCACCCAACAAACTTGACACGTCACCACATATTTCATGCGCTCCAGACATGAACGAAAACGCGTACGTGAGGAACCCATCTCAGCCACGTTGACTGACCTTTGACCATACTTCCACCCCTATTTCGGCTGCCGTTCACCATGCTACCACCACCATGGAACTCCCCTGCTCCGGCCGCACCCGCCCTAGCCCCACGCCGTCCACCGATGCACGCCGCTGTCGCACCATTTAGGGGTTTCGAAACCCTAAACCGAGATTTCCCGGCTCCTCCATCCATTTCACGACCTCCTACCACCACCAAACTACTCCACGAGCCCATCTCACCAATACCCATAAACAGATTTCTTGATTGTAGCTTAAATCAAAAACCCCCAAATTTGAATATAGAGTTTCGAGACAATAAGCTTTGACCACGATTTCAGATTGACTTGAGCACCAATTTCAAAAACAGAAGCTACGCGTGGATTCGTGATGATGAAATCTTCGATATATATTTTTTTCCTAATTTTCTGAGGATTTTGAATTTTTGACTTTTGATTTTAAATTGTAATTGGATGTAGGTTTTGCATCCATTGAGGAAGAGGAGGAGCTGATGAAATTTACGCATAGACAAATGAGAATAGGTGGAGGCTAGGGTTTAGTAGGGTATTTATAGATAAAGTTGAAAAATAGATAAATCGGGTTGATAGATATACGTGCTACCGCTAACGTGGCCCAAAAAGCCCGTTCTGACCCCGAAACGAAATTGGGTAAACCCATATATCAAAATAGGTGTTTTAAAATATTTTAAACGCGATGGAAAAAGTTTCACTTCAAAATTCCATCGTATGAAGAAGTTATGCTGAAATCAATATTTTCAAATTGGTTTCAATTGATTTTAATTGATTTCAATTAAATCGATTTCAAGGCGTTTCGCGTTCGTACAATCAAACGACAAGTCTGATCGCTACAAAACTTGAAACCCTATAATAATTTACCGATACGGATCCGATGAAACTGGTTTCGTCGAAATCTGAGTCAGTGGCCAAAATGGCTATTTTTATATTAATTAAATAAATTAAAAATAAATTTGTTAAATCAAATTTCAAAATTTAAATTCTAAAATTTGCAATCTTATTCACTTTATAATTCTCAAACATTTAAAATGATTTGACAAATTTTTAAATGTCAATTTATTAAATATAAATCTTCAATTTCATAAAATTCAAAATTATAGATAAATTTCCAAAATTTCCATTAAATTGAATTAACCCCTAATTATTCCATTCATAAATTTCAAATAGAAGGGTTTACCATTGGATTAAAAATTATTACCTAAAAATATTTCCCAATTTCAACTTAAACTTTTAAATTAACATAAAATTAAATATTTGATTTATTCATTTGCAATAAATCCAATTATTAAATAAAATAACTTACTTTCAAAAATTCAAATTCTACAATTCATAAATTTCATCATCTTGATTTACTTATTAATTTACTTTAAATCAATTCCCATCTCTATTTAAAGTAACTTAATTTAACCATTATAGAATTTATTTCAATTTCTTAAAATAACCCTTTAATTATAAATTGAATCCAATTTATTTTAATAAGTTTCCAATTTAACGAATTAGATTCAATTTCAACCTTTATTTAACATACTAAATAAAATAAATAACATATATAGATTGTTACCAATTTTCCTTTTCTTGCATTTATATGTTTATTACTTGATGACACCGGTTAATATTCCATATATACACCAATTTAATAAAATTGTCATTAACACGTTATTACCTCATTAATAAATCAAATACTTGCATTAACACAATTCCTTAAGTTTTTTCCAATTACTGTTACAATGTTTTATTACATAAATCAATTTACTACTTTCCTTTAGTTTCTCAATCCATTTATTTACTTGTGTCCAATTAATAGTCAAACATATATTTTAGATTATTTTCTATAATTGGAAATTTTTGCAAGTTTATAAATCATTAAATTTAATTTTGCACTGTTTCTATTGAATTTTCATTAACACTTCTCACATTAATGTAACTTTTATTTATTTTATTAACATTTATTTCAAATTCAAGTTCCATCTACTGATTTAACAGGTAACTTATAATATATGCTTACCAGCCAAATATTTCACCAATTGTCATACTCTGAATGGAGTTAGCATAAATTTCAGAATTTATCTAATTCTTACATTGAGATAACATTTAATTGCCTTAAATGAAATTAAATTCTGAATTTATTTAATGCAATAAATTTTGACCTTTACCAATTTAATACATTCATTAATTTTTACCTATTTTATATTTTATAACTAAGTGCAACATTTGTACACTATTACATTTAATTGCAACTTCATTTTACATTGTAAATTTTTATTTACAATTGCTACCTAAAATTTCTAACATTACATTTCATTGTAAATCAAAAAATTTATTTCATACCAAATTAAATTACAAAGTTCCAAATTAAATTAACCAATTATTTATTGAAAATTTCCGGGTCGTTACAAAGGGGATAGAGGGATGACAGAAGAATGGATTGTTTCATGTGCTTGTGTTATTTCCCAAAACACGGAGAGAAAAAATTGTTTTCTCTTTTTCATGTTAATTTTTTCCAAATCTGTCGTTTTTGGGTATATAAATGCGTCATGTGCATTTTTGTATGGACGAATATCCAAAACTAAAAATAAAAAACCAAACAAAACCTAACTCTTTGCTGCTTTTAAATAAATTATAAATCACTTCATGATCATTATAGCAGGTTTCAAAATGTTGGAGTTCATGGCCATAACTTTTGCAAACAAATATTTTACCAAGTAATGGAGCATTCAAATAATTTTAACTCCTTTTAAACCATTCCATATTTCTTTGTCATTCCCTTTTTGAAAATTTACTGTTTACTTTGCATAAAATAAAATAAAAATTTTGGAGAGCAAAAAAATCATTTCGAGAAAGATTGGTCAAACTTAAAATCACATTTTCTAAAGCATTTTGCAAATCATACGAGTTGAATTCATTGAAATTTAAATACTAAACCAGAATATTTTCCTAAAGTAGCATATTCCATGTAAGATTCAATGGATCCTTTGTAGTTGCTAAGCCATTTTTTAGTATAGTGAATTTTGGAGTTTTTTTAGAGGAAGAATGTTCATATTATGTAGACATATGGAAGGATTGGAAAGAAAGTTGTGAAGAAGTAATTTGAATTTGATAGTAAGTTTTGAGATTTAGAATTGAATATATGTGGATATATATGAAATAAATGGATTTCATCATGCTTCACGAAAGCCTAAAATATGCTTTCTGAATTTTGGATTTAATGTGAAAAGGAACGAAGTTCAAAAGTTCAATTTTAAAAAGATTATTTCTTCTGTGTCATCATATGTCAACATATGCATATTGTGTATATCAGCATACTTTGCCCAAAACACCCTATTACTTTTATAGATTTTTTAAACAATATCATATTATTTCAACTTCCTAGATCTGCATGACTTTTCATAAAAGGGATAATATGCAAGATTGACTTTCAACAATTTATATGCTTGATATTTTAGTATAATAAATACTATTCTTTCTTTCTCTTTTGAAAATAATAATTAAATTTTGATTCAGAATAATGCACGAGTCCTTTTTGAAGCATATTTCATAATTACCATCACATTTCAAAATTAATATCACACAAATGACGTACACTTATTAAATTATGCTTTAAATTTTCAATGAGCAAAACATTAAAACTAAAAGGAGTTTTTAAGTTACCGATGTTGCTATTGCCAATGCTAATAACATATCCTTTTGAATTATCACCAAAATTCATGCTTTTACTATCTTTGCATATAATGTCACTCAATAACCATAGATTTTTCATTATATGTTTACCATCCTTTATTTCGAGACCCCAAAGTAAACAATGTTGATCCTGAAGTCATCACCTAAATTATTTTAAGCAATAAAATAGGATAGAATTTTTTCAACAAATATTAAGTAAATAGACTATCTAAATAGATTTCAGTACATAATTTGCGTTTACATTTTTACATATCTGTTGACGCCAAAAATGGGCATCAACACCCAATAGAATATTGTAGAGAATAAATAAAGAATGAAATAAAACAGAACAGAAATCATAAATTTACACACAGATTTTATAGTGGTTCGGCAATCTTGGTCAACGTCCACTTTATACTTTTATTGATCTTTCACTTGATTATGATTACAAGAATGTTTGTATCAACTGGGATCCATCAGTATAAAAGTGAAGAATAAAAATGCCAGAGCCTCGACAAAGAAAGCAGAATCTCTTTTTTGACGCCAAGCCTGCTGTATTTATAGGGGAAAAGACGGACGAATCGGACTAAAATTTTGGCAGGAGGTTTGGAAGACCAAGATAAGGCTACCCAAAAAATTTCAGCCCCATTGCGGCCTACGATAGGAACAATACCGATCCCTATTAGTGCATCCAAATGCGCTGCAATCCCCATGAGAGATGCCCAATGATGTGAGTTACTTGGTCCCCAAATTTTGTGCAATTCTAACGTACGGTTTGTGAGATATCGCATTTTTCGTGAAGTAGTGTTGCTTGAATTCTAATTTCTATTGATCCCTCCAAAGGGAGTTATATCGACCCCTCCAACTTCCTCCAATTGGAATGAGATCCATAGAGGGTGTTCCACATGTTGTAGTAAGCTTGTACTCCAAGTTTCATATTGATAATTGTAGATTTTGAGTTACTGACCGATCATCGCTACAAAATTAAGTTGTGGAATCGATACGATATGATCCATAGTGTTGAATATGGATCGTACATGATCCATCTTTAGGGAGTAGTTAGCTTTCATGCTTCTGCTTTATATTATTATCAATGCTTTATTTTTGGACCCAACAATCATCGCTTTGGGCAACTGTCCTTGATGACAGTCGAGCCTAACTTTTCAAGCTAGTTCAGATATAACTGGGTCAAAATGCTAGACAACAATATCCTAATACATGCCCATACATGGGTAAATATAATAAAAACTTAGCTTATTGTGTCGTGCCAGATATACGAGGATGATGCCACGGACACTCAACCGATCATACAATTCGATTTTACAACATTGGAACCAAGCAAACTTTATTGTCTACTAAGTTTTTGCTTCGAGTTCAGAATCTTCATTAATCATTAAGAAAACTTTTCTAAGCCATAACTTGGCCTACTCAAATGAGTACCCGTGAGTTTATAGAGAAAACAATAATAAAAAACACAGTTAAGACATACAACTTATGAGTAATATCTAACTATAAACATAAAATATAGTGAGACAGTGCTTGGGGTGGCCGAAAATCACAGTCGAAGCTCAGATCAGTGGCTAAGGTTTGCAAATATGGGACTTTTTGATTTGGCGACCAATTAGAGAAATTAAAGCATATGATCATAGATCATGAGATGGGGAGCGCAAAGGCAGTGGTGGCGTGGCTCAATTTAGCCTATATCGACTAGAATTGGCCACGAAAGTCACTTTGGCATGGTGACAGGTGGCGTTTGGCGGTGTGTGGGTGGTGCCACATGGAAGTGCATGCCGAGGGGAGGTGGATGCTGGTGTTCATCATGGTTCGGATGCTTTGGAGGAGGAACCAACGACGACCAACTTCAGTGCTAATGAGTTGAATGTGAAGTCGGGGAGATGGAAGATACTGCTCACGCATTATTTTATTTTATTTAATTATTAAATTACCATATCTCTTGTAACTTCTAACTTCCGTATCTTTTGCATATGAACTCTGATTCACGTGCGGTTTCTTCCATCTAACTCACGGTGAATTTCAAAAAATAGAGCACTATTTGTTGAGTTTGGAGAACACTGAAAAAAGCACGTTGGTATGATATTTTTAATTTAATCAATTGAATTCTTAAGTATAAAGAAGATATCTATTGATGAAAAATTATAATTACTGATATGTGTTATGAATCTTATGATATATTGAAAATTATCTAATATTGCGATTTTAGATAGCAATGTTGACTATTTATTGTTGATAATTATATTATTCGATGTTTTATTATAACTAATTGTTTATTTAAATTTTGGAAGTAATTAATTGATATATGTTATTCTGCCTTTTCATCAGGCCGAGATACTATAAATTCGGCAAAAATGGATGGACTGAAAATTGATTATAGTTGAAACTATGGACGATAGTCGATTGGAGTTCATATTCTCTAAATATGGACAAAAAAAGATGGATCGTTATCGATCGGATCAGTAGTGATTTTCTTCAAGACTGGCCGTGGAAAATTTGCTATTTCCTTTGAGTCTGTTTGGAGGGAAACGATCGGCATTGATCGGTTTTCGTGCTTCAAGTCAGAATAACGTTTGCTTGGAGAAGATTTCGATTTTACCCAAGTCTAACTCTGGGCCAGAATCTTTAGCATTTGCATCAAGTCAGAAAGGTGATTACTTGGTTCTCACTTCGAGTCAACCCTGAAGTGGGTTTTTCGATGACCGTTTTGGCGATTTTCGACAATGATCAATCTATAACTCAAAATCTACAAAGGCAATCGACATGAAATTTGAAGGATAACTACGCTACACTATGAAGGACCCACATCATCGATCACTAGTCCCCACGATAAAGTTGGATGCATCGGTAATAATCCATATGGATCGATCCATAAAATAATTCAAATCAATGACGATCAATCAATATCTCACAAATGCAAAGTCCGATTGACACGAAACTTTGCGTATAGTAAAATATTATGTAAGAGAACCTATCATATCGATCGCACTTCATTTGGAGAAACTTGAACTATCGGCGTACATCGTTCTTAACGATCGTATCATTTCAGCCAGGATGATCCTAACTCCATGGAAAGCGCAATATCTCACAAACAATAAGTTAGAATGGCACAAAATTTGGAGATCAAGTAGCTAACATCATGGTAGAAAACTAGAATAATTGCACCCGAAAAGGAGAAAATATGGAACGATGTTCCATATTTTCATTTTTCAACTTGACTCCATGGAAAACATGATATCTTACAAAAGGTGAGTCAGAATTACATGAAATTTGGAGAGCAAATAGCTAACATAATGGAGGACCCATAAAAATGATCGCATCTCCATTGGAGGTAGTACGAATGATCGGCACCTATCATTCCAATGGAGTGCGATCGATTTGAAAATTGGTGGATCGGATCATACGGCTCTGGATGTTCTTGTAACGAAATTTCAGCCTGTTCCATGCACGTCTTCACCTATAAATACAGCTGACTTTGCTCACTACAAGGGATCTTCTTCTTCTTCCCATTGGATCTTCTTTTGGCTCTCCTTCATCACTTCTTATCTCTTCCTTCATTAATTTCTAAGGAAAAAAACAATTGTACTTCTAATCATACAGTATAAATAAAAGATTATTGGGGTGGACATAGGTTGGAGTTTGACGAGCCATGATAAAACTTTCATGTACATTTACTTTTCTACAATCTGTTATGTGATCTGTGAATCTAACATATCTGTTTAGATCTAAATATTGGATATTGGTGCTCTCACTTATAACAGTGTGTTTTAAGCCCATTTTTGGCCTAAATACTTCAGGGCTTTCATTGAGAAAGCTAGCCCCTGTGGATTTGAAGTTTAGATTTGGAATCAACTTGAGAGCTTGGATTTAGATCAATGGTAAAGCCATAATGTGACGACCCATACTTCAGAAGGTTTATATCGACAATAATCCACACAAGTCCAATTCAAATAATCTGATACATAGATAATCAAATGGGTTAATTAATAAAAATAAGAAAATAAGATGGAAACAACACAGAATCTTGCAACTGAATGAAAAATATAATAATCAGATAAACAGTTCATGAAGTTGTTTACTATACATTTTAATATAATTTGTACAACATTGATCAGGGTTATATATGTACAACAGAATAAATAAAATACTGCAGCGGAACAAACAATGATGGAATAATACTAGTAATAATACGTCAACTCTTCGTCTTCGTCCTCCAGAGAATAATCTTCGATAAACTAAAAACTCAGGCCTGACCCGAGCGTAATGAAAAGACAAAACACCCAAGTCAGGACTAAAATGTCCTTATGTAAGTCAAATTAATAGCGCATATAACATGAGTGTAATAACGTCAAAGATGTTTATGGGATTTAACATCTCCTATCCAGTGTATAACATGCGTTTAATAACTCAAGAGATGTTACGGGATTTTCCATCTCCTAAGGACCCGCCAAAATATTTATATGTAGTAGAATACGCTATATGTATAATGTCTAATCAGTAAAATAAACATTTTTCTTAGCATTAAGGCTTTACATTAATCCCCCTTAGTGCGTTTTTAAGCATTGTCATACAGTTTTCATATAAAACACCAGTAAACCGTTGGTGGATAGGGATGCGCCGCGATATGACAACACTAAACCGAAATCGTAGGGATCTCGTATAGAGATAAATATACGACAAGGCACGTGAGGCAACGCCCAAGGTAGGATACAACCAGTTCACCCTTTCCGGCTAGTGGTAACGTATTATAGCCATGATCGCCTACCTCGTAGAGCACTCCAAAATCCTAGGATGCGCACCAATCAATCACAATGTAAATTATGGTAATACGAAGAAGTGAGTCCGCTCGGGTTAGCTCGCTTGACTGGTACGGCTCCTGTGTTAGTCATTTTAAATAGACACAAGTGTCAGGCCAATCCATCATCATTCTCTTTCTTCAAATCCAACAAACGTATGCCAAATGCAATCACTTCGTTCTGGATCATCACTCCACGTACACAGTTGTTAAAGTGGTTCCGGTATCGATAGTGAGTATGCCCATATCCGGCCTCAGTCTCTTTAGCAACCCAACATCGTTTTACACATCGATTGGTTCTTTGACATTTCGAAAACAATTCGTATTTGATATCAAAATATCATATTCGCTTCAAAATCAAATTCATTTCGAAATCATCATATTTACTTAAAATATCCCATTTCATTTCAAAATCATTTTCCCCTTTAATATCTAAGTTTCAGTTCTAAAATTGTTTCAAATTTCCATTAGGGTCATAACTTTATTCGACCCAATTCGTATTTAAATCCATGATTTAAAAATAAACATTCCACTCTCGACCAGTTTGAATTTTTGAAAAACAGATTGAATAGTTTTAAATTAGTTTAAATAATTAAAATAGTTAAAAGTAGTTTAAATGGTTAAAATAGTTAAAAATAGTTTAAATGGTTAAAATAGTTTATAAAATAGCTTAAGTATTAAAATGGTTTATATAGCAAAAATAGTTTGGAAAATTCAAAATAATTCAAATATTTAAAAAGATAGATTTAAATAGTTTATGTCAAAATTATTTATTTGAAAATACTTTTAAAGTCAAACCGATTCAATTTCCAAATTTTCTAATTCAAATTACTTTTAAATTTCCATTTTGATTTTTATCAATTCCAAGTTCGATTTTCTAAACATCAATTCAAAAACACATAAATCAAAGTTACTTTTAATACCCAATTTGAAATCTAAATCCTCAAATATAATTCAATTCCGAGCTCAATTTTGAAATAGTTCCATTTCCATAAATTTGATTTTTTCGTTTTCTTAAAATCAAACCTTTTAAATAAATTTCAAATCAAAATTTTTAAATCATTTAATTTAACCAACCGGTGTTCATATATAATTTTCTATCCTACGGCCAAGTGATAAGTTATATCAATTTAATTTCAGGAATGGATATATATCATTTCAACCCAAATCATAGTGTCATGGGTATATCTCATTTCAACATATTTATTAATTTATTCAACATAATTCAATTTATAGTTTTATGCACTGTAAATAATATACAAGATGATAATAAGATATATCAAAATAAATAAACATCTAAATCATCCAAAACGTAGGTCAATCAATAGCATCCATCATAATTAACATCCAAATCAGCCAATAATTCACAACAATTCCAGAGTTATCAATATCAGGCATTTTACTAGCAATTAAATTCCAACAAATTTAACCGTCAATTTTAATTTTTAACAGTTAATTCGAATGCCAATTAAATTTATCAAACAATGACCAATAAATTTATATCACTTCATAATTTCGAATTTAACTAGTATAAAAATATTTTAGTACGTTGTGAGTGTTATAAAACACTCACCTTGAGTTTTAATTAACCAAAGGTCCAAATTTTAAACTAAATCGAACAATGTTCGATTTACTTTAAAATTCCAGCGGACTTCGAAAAATCCCAAACCACTTCCGAAATGTGAACTTTGCAGCTACGAATTAAACATGATCGACTTCGTGATTTTTGGACCTCACATGAATTTAATATGGATTAACAACTATGAAATAACTTAATAGATTATTAACTTAACTTTGTAATTGTCTTCAATAAATTACCTTCCCTCCCAAAAACTCTATGTTTGTCGTCCATGAACCCTTCACCTTCGGCCTGACCAAATTCCACCACGATTTCAATGCCCCCGCTATAACTTGGCCTTACGCACACAAACAACCCACTGCAAACACCCCAACCCACGGCCTCACTCTCTGTCGCAGCCACCATCGCCACCGGTTCGCATGCCACCAACAACCTTCAGCAACCTATTTGACCTTACGATCCCCAATATCAACCTACCTCTGCCACGCGTCTCCTACACACTCGAGTTCAAACAAACCGATCGCGACTTCGTCGTAATCCAAACCCTAGAACCCGACTGCAGAACCCCCAAACTGATATCACAAGCATGTACTCCTCTCGAACGACCCACTAATGACGACTCCAGATTTCACGAGCACCTCCCTCTTGTTGGGCGTGTTTCCACCGGACCAGGGCCACCGGACCAACGAAGGCACTGCCGAATCAATCAATGAAGGCACCACCGAACCAACCACACTCCAACCCACTATCGAACCAATCCACTAACCAACCCACTACCGAACCAATCCACGAACCAACCCACTACCGGACCAACCACACCCACTAACGAACCAAAGCAGGACCGAACACCCCCACTACCGAACCAAGGCAGAACCAACCACACTCCTCTCGCCATCGAATCAATCCACACGCCATTCACTACCGGACCAAGATCTCCAACCATCACCGGGCCGAAACACTACTGAACCCACACGAAGAAGGCCCTACCGAACCAGAAGCATAATACCACAACCGAACCAGAAGCATACTTCCCCTACCGAACCAAAGTGAAGAAGGGATTACCGAACCAACAATGCCAGATCATATCAGCCCAGGCCCACCAGCAGCTATATTCATCCAAGACCCTTGCCCCTAGCCTCGCTCTATAAATAGAGGGGCAGGGGTACAACAATGGGGGACAAGTTTGAGAGCTCAAGCACGGATAGAACTTTCAAACAACTTTCATACACTTGTAAGCAAAGCTTTGTACTTGCAATCTGCACAGTGACAGAGAATAACATATGAAGTGGACGTAGGCACATTCTGGCCGAACCACTATAAATCTGTGTGTCTTTTACAGTTTAGTCCCTTCTTTTTACATATCTGCATAAATCTCCTAAATCGCTAAGAACAACATAAAATCGACTAAAATCCTACGACTTGGAGGTGTTTGCCCATTTTCCCTGCAAATATTATTGGCGCTTTCACTGAGAACTCGAGCTAGAAGCTTTAGCTTCTCCCACTTAAACTTCTTCCCGACAACATCGCTCATTGCTTGGAATACATGCCTCCCAGGCAGAAGAAAGATGTTAGCAAAGGAAAGAACGTCGCAACTAGCAGCGTTCCAGATCCAGTGATCACAGATCAAGAGAATCGTCCCGTTCCAACAGCAGTACAAAATGGAAATCAGGCAAATCCAATAGCCCCTGCCACAAAATGGCCGGCAGCAATTACTAGGGCAGATCTAGGCAGGGTTGTGGCTAAAGTAACTGACCGCTTCACATCCCAACAAGAAGCCTTGGTGGACCGACTCATGTCACGCTTAAGGGATGCTGAAGAATCCAATCGCGACACTCAATCATGGGATGAGTCCCAGTCGGGAGGATCTCGGAGGCGACAAAGATCTTTCTTCTTCGAAGAAACTAGCAACAGAAACAACAATGATAGGATTCGAGCCCGAACTCAGCCCGAACTCCGACCCGAGGAAACACTTGGAACCAAACCCAACGGGGGAGGTACTAGGCGAGGGTCGGCTGTGGCTGAGCCAGTCATGCTACCTAGCCACGGAAACACCAGTGAACGGGGAGGAGCTAGAGTCCAGCCCGAAGTTGGATCCAAGGAAGTGCTCAAAACAGAACCCAACAGGGGAAGGTCAAGGCAAGGTCCAACTGTAGCTGACCCTAGCATGCTCCCAGAAGACCAGAGACAGCCACTGGAAAATAATAGGAGTGATAGACGATACCAACCCTATAGATCATCTGGACAGAATCAATCCCGCAGAGAAGAACCAAACTCATTTCTATCTGCTCCAAATTCTGATGAAAGGATGGCGCGATTGTTCAGAGAGTGCATCCAACGGGATCAAAGAGATCGAGGGATAGGTGCTAGGGTAACCAGCCCTTTCACCCGTGATATCGAAATTGCCATCACCCTCCGAGAATGGAAAATACCAACAATGGAACCTTACAAGGGAATCTATGACCTCGTTGTACCCTTGCAGAGATACACACAGTATATTCTCATGAGCGGAGCCATAGAGGGAGTATTGTGCAAATGCTTTCCGCTATTCTTAGCAGATCTGGCTACCTCCTGGTTTGTCATCTATCCCAAGGATCCATCAGCTCATGGGAAATGTTGAAGGAAAAGTTCATCAGCCAGTTCCGCATTCATGTGGAACAACCCAAGGACGCTTATTCCCTATCTAATATCAAACAGAAGCCTGGAGAGACAGTGCAGCAATATCTAACTCGATTCAATGCTGCAGCGGCCGCAGTCCAAGATGCCGATGAGAAACTTATCTTAATGGACCTATGTAGTGGTGTGCATCCGGATACTAAGTTTGCTAGAAGATTAACGAAAGAAAAACCAGCTACCTTACCCAATTTCTTCCATGAAGCCGGAAAATATATGAGACTTGAAGACGCTGCCACTGAAAGACAGACAGGGCAACAAACCAAGGCAGCTCATGGCGACACCCGCTGTAACAAAGGACGTTTGAAGAAATGACTCTAGAAATAATGCTGGTGGCAAGAAGGGAGAAAAACATCTATATCGGCCATGACTGAGATTTGACACTTACACTCCTTTGAATGAAACGATCGAAAAAATCTTCCTGGCCACCCAAGATGAAGTTAAATACAAACGCCCCCCGTACAAGAAGGAATCAGATAACACAATTAAGTCAGGAAAGTTCTGCCGCTTCCACGAATCTCATGGGCATGATACCAATGAGTGCCATCATCTCCGGGACTTAATTGAAGAACACATCAGAAGGAAGAGACTGGAACGCTATGTAAAAGGTTAGAGCAGGACCCTAGCTCCATCCAATGAGAACCCAAGGCTACTCCTCCTAGAAACAGGAGGGGGAAATCGCAACACCAGCGGCTCCAGTCAAGAGAAGATAGTGGTCTGTACCATATCGGGTGGACCACACATCGCCGATAGGAACTGGACAGAGATGGAAAGATACGGAAAGTCGCTTAGAAACAATGAAGGCTGCGTTAATTCTGTTATGGAAAAGCGCCACCCGAAGCAAAAAGAGAATGATGACATTACATTCAACAGGCGTGACCTAGAGGGAAGGCAGTACCCTCACATGGATCCTATGGTCATCTCTGCCTGGTTCGGTCCGGCCGAAGTTTTCCGGAGTCTAGTAGAAACTGGAAGCTCAGTAAATATCCTATTCAAGCATGCTTTCGACAGAATGAAGCTGTCAATGAAGGATGTGTCTCCCTGCAACAAACCACTACATGGTTTCACTGGAGATGCGAAGATGCCCCTCGGGCAACTGGACCTCTTTGTTGAAGTAGGAAGTCACCCCCGCTCTATTGTACGGAAACAAACATTTGTGCTAATAGATAACCACTCGGCCTATAACGCCTTTTTAGGAAGACCAGCCTTGTCTGACTTCCAAATTGTCCTGGCCCCGTGGTGCCTGAAGATGAAATTTCCAACAGACAATGGAATAGGGGAGTAGAGGGAGATCAAGATGCCGCTCGAGATTGCTATGTAACTGAACTTCGCAATAACCGCAGGAAGGATAAAGGGAAAAATGCAGAGACGACTCTCTGCATGAAAAACTTGGATGCATAGCAACTAAAGAAGGCCCCTCCTCTTCGATATACCAGTGATCCTTTCAATGAATTAGACCCCAGGGAAAAAGTGGAGGAGGCCACCGCCGAGCCTACAGAGGCTATGGAGTTTGTATTTGTAGACAAACACGACTCGAGTACACTGTTGAAAATCGGATCTCAGCTAAGAGCAGAATTGAGGGATCAACTCATTGATTTTCTCCGCCACAACTTGGATGTGTTTGCATGGACGCACGCTGACATGACTGGAATCTCCCCAGACGTGGCATGCCACGTACTAAACATCGATCCTACCAAGGTGCCAGTAAAGTAGAAAAAGAGAAATATGGGGGCAGAACGATCAGCAGCCCTCGATGAAGAAGTAAAGAGCTTGCTTGCCAATAACTTCATTCGAGAAGCCATCTACCCAGAGTGGATCGCTAATCCGGTACTAGTAAAGAAGGCTAATGGGAAGTGGCGTACATACATTAACTTCTCCAACTTAAATGACGCTTGCCCGAAGGATTGCTTTCCACTCCCCCGAATCGATCAGCTGTTGGACAGCACAGCCGGGCACGAACTCTTATCTTTCATGGATGCAAACTCAGGATATAACAAAATTCCTATGCATGCCCCCGATAAAGACCACACTAGTTTCATCACTGACCGGGGATTGTACTGCTATAGAGTAATGCCTTTTGGACTTAAAAACGCTGGAGCTACCTATCAGCGCCTCGTCAACAAGATGTTTGCGGAACTGATAGGACGAACTATGGAGGTTTATATAGATGACATGCTAGTAAAATCGAGGAAAGCCAACGATTACGTAAGCCATTTGGGTGAGATGTTTCAAGTACTTCGCCAATATGGAATGAAGCTGAATCCTCTAAAGTGCTCATTCGGAGTATCGTCAAGAAAGTTCTTGGGATTCATCGTCCATGCTAGAGGAATTGAAGCAACCCCCGTACAAGTCCAAGCCCTGAAAGATATCAGGATACCTTCCACTCGAAAAGAAATGCAAAGCCTAAATGGGAAGGTGGCCGCCCTAAGCAGATTCATCTCTAAAGCGACTGACAAGTGCGTCCCCTTCTTCGAGGCTCTAAAGAAAGACAAAGGAAAGTTCGAATGGACTGACGAATGCTTAACAGCCTTCCTTAACCTAATCGAACACCTCCAGAGACCACCGGTACTCCCAACTCCAAACGAAGGCGAAGAGCTATACCTATACCTTGCTGTGTCATCTCATGCTCTAAGCGCCGCTTTGGTGAGAGAAGACAACCGCGCGCAACAGCCAGTATACTTTGTAAGCAAGAGGTTAACGGGGAAAGAAGCCAGATATCCTAAACTTGAGAAGCTAGCATACTATTTACTAATCACGTCCCGGAAACTGCGACACTATTTCCAATCTCATTCCATCAGAGTTCTAACCGATCAACCGCTAAGGCAGGTACTCCATCGTCCCGACACTTCTGGATGACTACTTAAATGGTGCATTGAACTGAGTCAATATGATATCACCTACCATCCTCGCACCGCTATCAAGTGATAAGCCATGGCCGATTTCATTGCCAAATTCACTACCAACGAAGGTAAGGAGCAAACTGAAATAGCAAAAGACATTAAGTGGAATCTCTTTGTGGATGGAGCATCAAACGAACAAGGTTCGGTGGGAGGTATTGTAATAATCACTCCCAAGGGAAGGAAGCTACACTATGCTCTAAGGTTGGAATTCGCTGCCACCAACAACGATGTAGAATACGAAATAGTAATAGCTGGATTATAACTTGCCTTAGAGATTGGAGTCAGTTCTTTATGTCTTCATAGTGATTCTCAACTTATTGTAAACCAAATACTAGGAGAATTTCAGACTCGAGGAGAACGACTCACAGCATATCTAAAGAAGACCAAGCTGCTACTCGATCAATTGGATCACTATTTAATCAAACACATCACTCAAGAAGAGATCAAGAGGCCGACGAGCTGGCTAAGCAAGCTAGCATGAAAGACGACACCATTTCTGGAACAGTGGTCATCTCAAGGCAACTAACCCCGAGTTTTGAGCAAGTGAATCTGATAGCTGCAACCGAAGAAGAAACTTGGATGACTCCCATCCGAAATTCTTACAAGATGGCATACTGCCCAGCGAGCGTAACGAAGTCCGGAAAATCTTGAGGAAAGCTTCTCGATACACAATACAAGAAGGCATCCTCTATCGGTGCGGCTTCTCTAGCCCCTTATTAAGGTGTGTCGCTGGAAGGGAAGCTAAGGAAATCTTATCCAACATCCATCAAGGAGGCTGCGGAGATCACACTGGAGGGCAGACTCTGGCAAAGAAAATACTCCGATATGAATATTGCTGGCCCGCCTTAAACAAAGACGCCTTAGACTTCGTCAAAAAATGTGACAGATGTCAGAAATTTTCCAAGATTACTCGACTACCAACAAATGAGATTACTCAAATGACCAGCCTTTGGCCCTTTGCAGTATGGGGAATTGACTTGATTGGCGAACTGCCGGTGGGCTGAGTCAGAGCCAAATATGCTATAGTGGCAGTCGACTGTTTCACCAAATTGGTGGAAGCGGAACCTCTAAATAAAATATCCTTGGCAAAAGTTATTAACTTCTTGATCAAAAATGTTCTATGCAGGTACGGGGTTCCACTCAAAATCATATCGGACAATGGACTTCAGTTTGACAGTGAAGAGTTTGGCGACTGGTGCCAAAAGCACGGAATTCACAAAAGCTTCTCATCTGTGGCTTACCCCTAGGCAAACGGACAAGTCGAAAATGTCAACAAAATTCTCAAACCTTTAATCAAAAAGAAGCTTGGAAAATCTAAAGGCGTTTGGGTGGATGAACTTCCTACGGCACTTTGGGCCTACCGCACATCTTTTAGAACATCAATGGGGCATACTCCTTTCTCTTTGGCATACGGATCGGAGGCCATGCTCCCAGTCAAAACTGTAGTGCCTTCCCACCGCAGGATCCACTATAACCCAGAAGAAAATGAAGAACTCCTTCACATGTCTTTGAATCTAATTGAAGAGAGAAGAAATGATGCAGCGCTCAAAACAGCAGCTCACAAGCAAAAAGTGGCAGCGCAATACAACTCCAAAGTCAAGCATCGTAGCTTACAAGAAGGAGATCTTGTCCTCAAACGAATTTTCCCACGTCCCGGTGCACTAGATCCAATCTGGGACGGACCATATGTAATTCATAAAGATCTCCACAACGGAGCTTATATTTTGTCAACAGTGGACAGAGAGGTGTTCCAGAGGGCATGGAACATCCAACACCTTCGTCGATACTTTTCTTAACTTGTACTGCCCATATGAAGTGAATTAACAAAGAGAATCAGTGGACATGGGCATTTTCGTGCCGAACCACTTTAAAAACTTGTCTCTTTTATAACTTGTTCCTTTATATCTTGGCTGCTTGTTAACTTTATCCTTTTCTGTTGAACAAAATCCTGTGCAATGGCATTTCCATTCAAGACACATCACAGCGCGACTTCACCTGGACAAGACCTAACAGGTACTATACGAATCTATGCCCTCGCCAATGAGACACTTTTTCTCCAACATCCCTCTGCTGTGGGTTAACTCATTGCTCGCGATCGGCCCTTAAAGCCAACTGTAATGAGCCGATTATAAGCCACCGAGAAGGCCGACTATAGCCGAGGTAGATCATTACGGCGTTCAGCTCGCCGGCAACCGTGAACCTACTTTAAGCCCCAACATAAGGTGTGGCCAGCCAGGGGTAGTTCACAGTTGACGATCGGCACCCACGCTAGCCGGCCACGGTAAATCGAATAATACCCACGATTATGGGCCATAATGGCCCGGGTAGTTACTGTGTGCGATCTCGGCTCCGAGTGTCTTAAGTACGGCTGTGGTAAAAAAGAGAAACTCCCCGCGGAGGCGTAAGATGGGTAACAAATATCTCCAAGACCCACAGCTTGGGAAAGTGACTACAAAACTTGTTTTCCACGAACTTAAGCACATCGCAGGCCTTCTTTGATTGGAAGTTTTACTATTTTTTATATTTATATTTTGCTTAAAAACTTTCCTCCTATCCTCTATAACGATCCCTAAAGTACAGGACACAAAATAGGAGACGCTCGCTAATGGGAATAGGAACTCACAACTGGATGACAAGTCACTCAGCTGCATTCCACGCTCAGTCATACAAGTCATTCAAAGCAACCGTCTACGACTAAAACATAAAGGGCGGTACTTTCTTCTTTTGTATATGAATACGTAGCTGTAATTTATTCGCACATCACACTAACATTGCAAGATATGAAATTATATTTTAAGCAAGAACTTGACATCAAACACAATTGAATCACAGGAATGTGCACAGCTATATTTCTTATGCAACACACCAAAATAACGATAGCATTCAAATGACAGAATCAGCTTAAATTAAAATTACATGCCAAGAATAAAGTCGTTCGTTACGAATAACATAATTACAGACTAAAAGTTACATTAATGTTTTGAGACTACCATAGATGACAATGTCAAGTAAACCAAAAGATATCCAGATCAAGTCAAGGAGTCGGCTGCATCGGAGCTTCACCTCTATCCTACCGGCCCTCCGAGATCTACTTAATCGCAGGATTGGAACTCTCAGCATGTTGACCAGAGGTTGTTGGTGCTTCAGAGGTCCCGCCTGTCCAATTCATAAGAAGAATCCATTAAATAAACAATAAGCAATCAAGTTACGAAAAGCTAGAAGGGAAGACTTACCAGCATCTGCTCCTTGATCATCATCCTCTAACTGCACACATACCTCCTCAGCAGTAAGCGGCCGCATACCCTCCTTCACCGCCGCTTTCTCCTCCTTGGTGAATTGAGCCGTAATCATGTCCATTCTAAAAGACACGCCACCCTCCTTATCTGTATCGGCCTTAGCCTCCTCCAGGGCCCTAAGATAAATCGTGGCCAGGACTCGGGGATAATCATCCGTCCAAGATAAGTTACCCTGTTTCCAAGTGCGAAAGTATATATCCTGAAGCATCTCATCCATTATCCCCTCATTCTCCTCGAACTCCCTTATTCGGTCCTCAGAAACCAACAGCTTTACAGTGGTAGCATCCCTCTCCGATTGGTATCGCGAGCAGTTAGCCTGAAAGGATTTCCTCATCGCCTCCATCCTCTTTCAGCTTGGTTTGAGCAAGCTTTACGGCTTCAAGCTTCTCGGATAACTCCTGTACAAGCTCGAGATCCGCTTTTTGAATCTCATCCACCGTTGCAATAGCCATATCAATCCGTTCCTCACAAACAACCTCCATTTTCCGCAACTCTGCCCTACTGGCCTCTTCCATGGTTTTCTTTAATTGCCTAGAAGCGGCCTCATGTTGAGAGATCTGAATGGCCTGATCAGCGAGTTGTTTGGCCTGGTCGGAAACCATTAACCGCAATCGAATGTTAGCACTCCCGATTTCTTCTCCAGCCTTGACCAGTCAGGCATGATGCCCCATCAGCTTCCTGGTTTCCTCAGCAACCCGGTCAATGTTTGCCTTAGCTTCGCCCCCAAAGTTACGACCCGAGTGCACTACACCACAAAAGGCTTTTAACAGCGTTTGATAAACGCTGTAATATGATACAACAGCGTTATTAGAAACGCTGTATAACGACATGCTGTCGTATATACATAACTTACAACAGCGTTTCTATAAACGCTGTTGAAACATCTCTGTGACAGCGTTTATTACGAGCTGTCAATAATGTTTTTACAGCGTTTCAGACGTGCTGTATTATGTTTCAACAGCGTTTATAACTACACCAAAATAAGCTTTTAACAGCGTTCTAAAAACGCTGTAATAGGATATAACAGCGTTGTTAATAACGCTGTATAACTCCCGTTCCACAGTTGTTGCTCCCCTTTTCACAGCATTTTTATTATGCTGTTGGAGCAATGTACATTATCTTTTCATAGAATTGACAGCACGGTTTAAACGCTGTTGTTTGTTTGTACTATTTTTACAGCGTTGCACCATTGCAATATTTACACACTGGTATCATTAATCTAAATAGCATTTTATTATATTTCAACCGGATAATATACATAACATATACAAATCAAACTAAAAAATATCATATAAAAACATAACAATCAACCATTTCAATAAATTAAGTTGAATACAATATCCATAAACAAAGTTTACATAAATCCATAAACAACGATAATATTTATAAACTAATATCCTACGACAGTGGACAAAGGCACATATCTGCACCGACAACCAAGGCAACAAATGCAACTGCAGATACTTCATACCCATCTTCTCATCAACTTGCCTGAACACATTCGTCACTGACCATACAACCACACACTGTGCATATACCACTCTACCTTTGTCGAACTAGCAGCACTGACCACACTACCTCCTCTGCCAATACACTCCTGCCTTGCTGCTTCCCCTCTTCTCAACCACTTCATTTCTGCCCACCTGCACATTCGTACTGTGCACCCACACCACTACCATTCATATCACATAACTAAACTGCACCGTTACAGCTAAACTGCTCCACTGTAACCCCCACTGTCATTCAACATCCAACTGTGCACATATATCAGTGCACAAACACATCAAAACCACCACAGTTCTTACTCACCAACCCTTCACTGAACATACTTCATCAACATCAGTTCAAAACTCGAGCCGCTGCTGACACAGTCCCCTATCCCTCCACTTCGGTTCAAAATAAAAACATTCTCAATACCTACCAACCCTTCACATCTGACCACATACCATCAAACTGCCACCATTGCTTTGCTTCAACCCGACCACACCATCATATCTGCACAACCCACACAAACCAGAACTCCTGCACTTCTGCATTCAAACACGTCTACAATTCACACACATCTCCACAGAGCAACCAATACATCATCATACATAACTAACAAACATACCAGTGCTCCACCCCTCATAACCACTTCATACAACCATCCTTCCACCTCTGGCACAGAACAACTACTGACCATCACATAACCATCAACTCTCCTCGACCACTCTATCCCCACAGTTCACTACTTCCAGCAACACTGCATCAAGCTACAAATGTATCATCGAGCTCCTAAAACTATAAATCCAGCTAAATAAAAATTATAAGAAACAATTAACAAGAGGATCAAAGCTACATATCTATAATTGCAAGCTGATATCACTTCATATCAAAAATTATCCACCAAACAATAATAGAAATGACACTTAACTACTAAGAATCGGTACCCACGTCATAGAAATATACGCAGAAAATTTGTTAACCGAAAAATAAACTTTTAAGAGAACGCGATTATTACCCGAGGAAAAGATCTGAAGAACCAAAGAGACTCGGATAAAAAGATGTGGACTTCTGAGAATGAAAGAGCTTTTAGAATTTGCTTGTCCAATTTAATGTTGAATTCATCGTGACAATCGCTTAATGCAAAGTGTAGTTGAATGAAGAGACTTGAATTTTTGTATGTAGGGGAGAAATTACAATGTTGTGAGTAGCGTTTGTATGGAGGAGGATGTTTATTGATGGCAGCAGTTTGAATGCAAATGTACAGGGTTGAAGAAGTTTTGTATGTGGTAGACTTGAATTTTTTATGTCAGTAGCAAGTGGATGGAAGGTTGGCAATTTTGAATGAATGAAACGGTGGTGGCCAATGAAACAGTGGAAGGCACTGATGTAGTGGTACAGCAATTAGTTGTGAGAAGGCAGAAGGCTATTCGGGGAATGAAATGTATAGTTGAATGGTGTATGACTTGTTCTGAAGTGGCTGAAATGGGAGGTTGCACTGTTGTTTGAGTGGGATGATCGGGTTTGTTTTGTATGGGAGAATCAAGCAATGGTTGATGGTGGAAGCAGTGTTTCTGGTTAGTTGGTTTGAAGTGTTGTCGTGGCTGTTTGTGGTAGTGATGACAAGGGGATGGCCAGAGAATTGGTGGTGGATGGCAAATGTAACAGGGATGAAGTATGGTGATGGGGTGTGTATGCAGTTGTGAGGAGAAGCTGATGACTGTAAAGCAGGGTTGGTCAGCAAGCTATTCTGGTATGTTGTCGATGGGTTGAATATTGTGAACAGGCTTGTGAGTGGTGAACAGAGCAATAGTGTGCACAATGCACAGTGTGAAATAGTGAACAGAAATGCACACAAAGCAAGTGCTATAAAAACACTGAAAATTCAAAATTGCAATTGTATTGTAAAAAAAACTGAAATGAAAACTTTTTTTTTGTATTTTTGTTTTGAAATGTCTGTTTTTTTTTATGTAGAGAGGCAAATGTAAAATAAAATGAGAATTCAAAGAAATTCATAGTTAACATATTATTATTATTTATCATAGTTTATTATTATTAGTAGTATAAAATATTAAGTTATATATTATAATTATATAAACTAATCCTGTTAATTTTTATAAAACTTAGTTAATTTTGTTAAAATTTCATAATACTTAGTTAATTTTCATAAACTTATCTAATATTTATAAATATTAGTTAACTTAGTATTATTATTATAAATCTTAGTTAATAGTAATAATAATTATTATTATTATTTGGTTATGTTTTAAATTTTTATGTACTTAGTTAATTTTTATAAATTAAACTTGCTAAATTTTATAAAACTTGGTTAACTTAGTTAAAAAAAATTTATAATAATCATACTTAGTTAACTTAGTTAAATTTTTATAAATTTATTTAATATTTATAAATCTTAGTTAACTTATTATTATTATAATAATTATTAGTTAATAATAAATATTACTACTACTACTATTATAATATAAGATTTAGTTATATTTTATATTTTATAAACTAAACTTGTTAATTTTTATAAAACTTAATTAACTTAGATAAATTTTTATAATACTTAGTTAATTTCTATAAATTTAATATTTATAAATTTTAGTTAACCTATTATTATTATTATTATTACAAATCTTAGTTTATTATTATTATTACCATTATTATTATTACTATTACGATTATTATTATTATTATATAGAAGATAGAAGATTTAGTTATATTTTATATACTTTGTTAATTTTTGTAGACTAAACTTGTTAATTTTTATAAAGCTTAGTTAACTTAGTTAAATTTTTATAGTATTTGGTGAATTTTTATAAACTTATTTAATATTTATAAATCTTAGTTAACTTAGTATTATTATTATAAATCTTAGTTAATAGTAATAATTATTATTATTATTATTACTACTACTATAGAAGATTTTGTTGTACATTATATTTTTATATACTTAGATAATTTTTATAAATTAAACTTGTTAATTTTTATAAAACTTAGTTAACTTATTTAAATTTTTATAATACTTGATTAATTTTTATAAGCTTACTTAATATTCAAAAATCTTAGTTGACTTTATTATTATTATTTAAATTTTTATAATACTTAGAATAGCGGTTCGGGTATAATATAGCCAATTGGGCTGTGTATCTGAATCGGCCCACATAGAGTTGCACACTATAAATGCAACTATATCATGTACAAACTGAAGCAATTACAAACTGATTGAATAAAAAGCAATTGCTATTGTATATCAATTCTCTTGCTAAACATAGTTTTTCAAATTCTCTATCATGGTATCAGAGCTGTTTCAAGCTTAACGGCATTGAAATTAGATTTTGAAGAAAGAAAGAAGTCAAGATATCATCAGAGAATTATCATCATCTGATATCTTGATAACCCATCAGGTATATCTCATCATTTGGGTTACATAATTGATTTTGCTTATTAAAACAGGTGCCGTGCCAAAGAAATCAACAAGTTTCTGACTGCAACAAGTTTTTAAGCAAATTCCAAAGCAAGAAGATTCAGAAAAGAAAAATAGATATCAAGAAAGCAATCAAAGGCAGAAAGAAAGTAATTGCCCTGCCAAGAAATCATCAGAACACATTCATCATTTGATTCTGGCTGCAACTAACCTGAGCATACTGCATCTGAAGCAATCTTGCAACTGCAAGTTTCTGAATCATCAAGCTAGTTATCTCTTTTATTGATTTCAACACGGCTGAAGGAGACACCAACTCAGCAACCTCTGATAATATCACCAATCCTCAGCAACAAACTGCAGAAGTAGCTGGAAAGTTGATCAAGCCTGTCCTTAGCCCACAAAGTCAACTTATCACCATCCATTTTGAAGAAGATAATCATCTTCTATGGAAACTTCAAGTTGAAACTGCAATTTATTAAGAGTCTATTAGTATTACTCATACTAGAAATGCATCCATCAAAGGTGCAAGGCAGTTATTTTCAAATAATTTATTAAGAGTGCCAAGAATAAAGAAAAATCTCGCGAGTGTATCACAATTTGCTAAAGATAATAATGTCTATTTTGAGTTCTACCTTAATTGTTGTTTAGTTAGAGACATACGAATTAAAGAAATTCTTTTGCAGTGTTGCTGTCAGGGCAAAATTTGTAAGAAAACAAAAGTATTGTAACATGGCTGAAACTGTTCAGCCAGAGAGATAAAAATGTATTTGATCTTTGGCATTATAAACTTGGTCATCCAAATGCAAAAATTGTTAAACAAGTACTTTGCGAAAATAAAATTCCTTTTGATAATACATCTGCACCATATATTTGTTCATACTGCCAGATGGGTGAAAGCCACAAATTAGCATTTAATGATTCATTAACTATGTACTCTAAACCTTTAGAATTAGCTGCAACTGATCTTTGGGGTCCAGCCCCAATATGTTTAGACTATGGCTACAAATATTATATATCATTTATTGATGCTTTATCTAGGTACACATGGATCTATTTTTTGAAATCAAAGTCTGAAACATGCAATGTAGTTGTTCATTTTATATCCTTAGTTGAAAAACAAACTGGTTGTCAAGTCAAGATAATGCAAACTGTTTGTGGAACTGCGTATAGTCCACTCAGCAGTTTTTTCAACAAAAAAGGGAATAATTCATAAAACTACACGTCCTTATATATCTGAACAAAATGATCTCATTCAGAGAAAACATAGACACAGTTGAATCAGGTCTTACATTGCTAGCTCAGGCATCTCTGCCACTAAAATCTTGGTCTAATTCATTTAGCACAGCTGTTTATTTAATTAATAGTTTGCCAACAAAAGTTCTCAAAGGAATAAGTCCTATAGAAACGCTATACAAAGTTAAACCTGATTATCAACACTTGAGATCCTTTGATTGTCCATGTTTTCCCTACTTGAGACCATATAATACTCATAAACTGAACTTCAGATCAAGACCGTGTACCTTTTTAGGTTATGGGACAAAACAAAAGGGATATAAATGTCTTGATGATAATGGAAAAAATATTTATAACGTGTTTAATGAGTATGTATTTTCCTTTAGGAATGCAGATATAAAAACTACCAAGAAAATATATAATCCAAAAGTATCAATACCTGATTTACCTGTGTGCACTGATATGCCTCAAACAAGGGAGACTGAAAGGACTGCTGGAGCTAATGAGTCTCAACTCACAATGTCAAAGCAACCAGGTCATGAGTCACCAGGACTACCCAGCTATCTCAGTCAATCTCCTACACACTCAAGTCAGCAAACTCATCGAGTTAGTGAAGAAAATTCAGACCGTCTACAAAATCAATCAGGAAATAACAATAATCAAGCAAATGTTGAAGAACAACCACAAGTAAGAGCAGGCCATCCCATGGTCACAAAAGCAAACGGTGGCATTTTTAAACCAAAGTTATACACTGCAGTCACTGTTTCAGAGAGTCTGAAACATTTGAGCAAGCTTTCATGTTTGCAAAAAATAATGTAGTATGTAATTGTTGAATGGTTAATAGGGAATCCCATTACCCTATATAGTCGGTAAATAACCAAACAACTAATATTGTATCTATACCAATGTAAAATTTCAACTAAAGAGACTACATGAGTCTACCGTTGACCATCCAATATTAAATTTAAATACTAGACTTTAACCGTGTTTCTAATAAATTTCTATAAACTTCTACGGTAATACTATATTGACGATATTAATTAAATTTGTTTGCTAGTACCCATTTTTTGCATATCCATCGTTCTGCTGTCGGTGGTCATGGCGGCCATGATGGTGGTGGAAACAATAATAATTTTTACAAATTAGAAAAGTAAAGATAAAAACTGGAAAATGCTTCTTAATAATCATTAATTAGGAGGACAATATAAATCATATAAAATATTTTTGCTTTTGTGCTGCTATAACAATAGCCTAATATATAATCTGTGTATACTTGATAACATATATATGGGTTCTTTGTCTAGAAAAATGCACATAATAGATTCTGTATTTTCACATATCTATAACTACATATATTGTATATCTCTTTAGTTTAACATATCAAATTATGCTAAAAGGCTATTAGCTGTCAAAGAAAGCATAAGGAAGATGAATATGTAGAAGAAACTGAGAAGATTTCACCTGAGAGGTCTTCAACATGGTAATTTGATGAACATGACCAACAGCATCAAATTTTGCTGGGAAACCTACATTTGTCCTGGAGATTTTTGCCAAATTTACAATAAACCATTTGTAAGAAACTGTTTGCAAGAAAATCAAATGGTAAAAATAATTCCAACTCCTGAATGGAAGTTCAAAAGCCTAATTTTTCCAAAGATATAAGCATAATTATCTATAAAATAAATTTAACTGCAGTAACAGTTGCTTATTGATTTTTTTTACTATGTAATAATGGGAAAGTTGAAGGGCATGGTGAATATTAGCGTGGACATTTAACTGCAGTAACAGTTGCTTATTGATTTTTTTTACTAATATTATAATACTTTTAATTGTGAATTATGATCTTATCATCGTAATCATCGATTACTACCACATAATTATTGCATAATTTTGTTCGAAGTTATATTAAATATTACCATATTTATCATTCTCGACATATTTATCATTCTTGACTTTATTATTTTTGTTAAATCCTGTAAATAAGCATATAGCTTTTAGAATAAGCCTGGTGTAAAAATGGTTTGTTAAATTTGTCAAAAATCACAAAAAATTACCGTTGATTTTGTTCTTTCAAGTTGTTATACTCCCAACTTTGTGCATCCCACAGCCTTACTTCATGATCCAAACTGCCACTAGCAAGTATTTCAATGCACAGTGGGTGAAATCTTACCTGCAGGGAATCAGTAATTGAGACTCTAAATAATAAATAATACATGAATACACATTTCCTAAAATTAAGAGGAAAAATAAACAAGATGCAGGAAACATTTTTTTATCCACTCGATAACAGAATCCACTATCGAAGAAATTAAACTAGGCTATCTTGTTAGGTCTCAGGTTGTAATCTATTATTTTCAGGCAATAAAAATAAAAAACAATGACGCAAAATGATGTGTTTTTTAATGTAAGAAAAAGTACATGCTCAATCTTCCTTGTATATCTAATTTTCAAACAAAGTATTTAATGCTTAAGGATGTCAGTCAAGGTAGATGAGGACTTTCTCCCCTGCAAGAATGGAAAAAAATAGGCTAAAATATTTTGTAATTTGTTTGGTCTTCAGTGAAATATATCTTTCTTGGACATAATAATAAGATTCTGGTTCTGTTTCAAATTCTTGTTGGAGTGATTTAATTATTAGCCTAAAAAGATGAATTTCCAAACGTTGTGCGTTGCAATGGAAATTGACTTTTGGTGAATGTAAATGATTGTTGATATATAACACTCTGAGTGGTCATAACTGGGTATAATATATTGGATCATAATTCCTAACATAACCGCAATTAACAGTTAGCATATAAAGATATTGCCGGAAGCAGAAATACACACACCACGATAATACATGCATAAAAGAGTGTATGTGGTCCACATGTGTGCAGGTGCACATACATACATATGTGTATGTGTACACGCACACACGAAAATATCCATCGACAGATATATGAAAAAATAGAAAAAACTTAAGTGATGAATATAATGATAGATGTATTATGCATACCACCCATGGTGTCCGCCGATGGCCACTCAAGATTTTTAAACATCTCCTGGTCTGGCAATCGATTATCTTAACAGTGTGATCACCACTGGAATATAACTAGACAGAGTTAGCAACTTATTGTAGAACAGCCATTAGCCTTTAAGAGAATAATAACAATTATTTATGAAAAAATTTCTACTACAAGTACAAACAATAATAACTCACTGTGTAGAAGCAATTGTCTTTCCATCCAAACTAAATGCTGCAGCAATTGTTGATCATGGAGGAGGTGAAAGAGGGCAATATTTAGCTGACAAATGATGCAATGACTTTGCTTCTACCCTGAAAATGATGCCCTCAAATAAACATCAGATAAATGTCATCAAGATACTGATAATTGTGTAGAAAATAATATACAGCAATGTACTTGTAACCATGTTTTTGAGCACATTGCTAGGCTTGCTCGTCTCCTTCCTCAAATGAATATCAAATCATCACAGGTATTAATTGAAAATTTGCAACCATAAATACTTGCTCTTTAGTCATGATTATAGTTAGTAAATTTATCATCAAATATTTATCAACCATAAAACCCTTGGCCGAAAAGAAAAGGGAGTGGTTGACCAATGGGTCATTAAGTAAAATGAAAACTATGTTGCAAATTGGTGTATAAACTACTAGTTTTCCTAGGAGCCAAAAAATGGGAAGATGATCAAGTGATAGTGAAATTGTGTATCATAACCTAAGGCTATAGTTGCATCATCAAAAAGCACACATTCAAGTGAACCTAAATCCATTGGTTCAAGCCTTATCAGTGTGTGTGTGTGTGTGAAATTAGAGCTGGTTCGGAATCTTAAGGGTGGCATTGGAAATAATTTCAGTTTGAAAACCTTAGTTAATGTAATTTGATTTTGTAATACGACTTGGCCACACTCCATAGACTTCTGAATGGATAGGATTTGGATCACAGCATCAATCCATATATCCTTAGTACTAAGATTCATTATCCAATGGATTATGTACCATTATTACCCAATCCGCTGGATTATGAATAATTAAATCCAAATCCGATGAATTACTAAAATTTTGCCTCGATAGTTTGATATTTCCATTAAAGAAAACTTGTTTATTCAGAAAAGCATATGCGTAGAAATGGGTGCTTTTAGAAATAAATTTAAACTGCTGCTGCTGCTACTGAATACTAATAACAGACAAAAGGAAGGTCAGAGGTTTAACAATTTAGACAGAAATGAATGTTGGATGTAAAGGAAACGACTAGCATTCGAGCCTCAGGATCGATTATTTTCTTAAAAAACATTAACATATATTACTATAAAGAAGCAAACTTCCACATATTATAAGAACACAGGGTCTACTGGTTTGTAAGACAAAGATCCCACCTGCAACTCAAGCAAGAACTTGAAGGAGATTGTGAGGAACATGAATTTGATGAAGCAGATGCCATAGAAAACTTTGCATTGTCAATAAAATGCTGACTCATTGGTTCCTCTAAGCATGATAAGCCTGAAAAAGACAACCACCTCCAAAACTGCTTCATACCACAGTACAACCACCACACAGCTTCCTGCCTCAAAACCACTCCACTGTCATACAACATCAACTCAACTTCATTTCCGTCACATATTCAACTTGTTCTCACTTCGACTACCGACCACTGACTTCACTCAACTGTCAACAACACTGCTTCCAAATTGCTAAACACTGATAACCACCTTGCCAATATCACAACACTGCTGCCTCCTCTGTCATCTTCCCCTACCATTCAAACAGCCAACTTGCCAGAGACAACTACATAGCTCCAACTACAACTTCAATAACCACTACTATCAAACAACAATCACACTGTTTCATTGCTATGCATTTCTCGGTTAACAGAACCACAGACAATCAGCCTACACATCACTGTCAAACACCAGCATTCCAACATTCCAGCACAACAGCGACTTCAATAACCCAAAGCTCTACAACCCAAAGTCGAACTACGCAGCCTCACCAGAACCATCTAAACAATCCTCGAATGCTAATTTCTGTGAAATCCCAATCGCCTCAAACATCACAAGCATACACAAAACTCCAACCAACACCCACCACAGTTCAACTCGCAACCTCCTAGCCCCTTGACCACCAACAATCTCCTGACAACATACCCAAAAAAAATTCGCAACTGCCATTCACCAGAATCAAACCAAAGAATAGTGCCAGTCTCACCGTAGCTTCCTGAACATCGACGACTCTGAGCCAACAGATTCGCAACCATCAAAACCGCACACCAAAACAGATTCGCAACCATCTAAGCAGTCGTTCGCATGTTGTGGTGGTAGAATTGAAGCGATGGTTGGACAGATGCTGGCGATTTCGATTTAGGGTTATGCTTGGTATTTGGGGATATCGGGTGTAAAATTATGAAATGAACATGATTCAAGGAACAAATAAAGTATGAACAAGAGAACTGAGATTAGATTTGAAGAAATCGGGACAAAGAATGAAATGCAGGAGATTTTGGTGAAGAAGATAATTGATATTTTTTGTAATGAGGAATGAGAATAAGAAGGAAAGGCGGTAGAAAGAAATTTTAGTCCCGCGTTAATTTTTTAGCTCTATCCCTAAAATGTCAGCGTTTGTTGATTAATATTGTTCGTTTAAAATATTATCGACAGCATTTCCTTAAAAAACGCTGACAAATGTTGCTGTTGAAGGTGAATTTTCTTGTAGTGGTGGTAAGCAAATCAAGTTCCAGGGACTTAGCTTCATCCAATACTCTTACCATAGGATTACGGGGAAGAAGGTGCTCATTGGTAGCCTCATCAAAGGTAATATCACAAGAACCCAGATCCAGATCCGGATGACCTGCAAACGGATTACGAGCCAAGCCGGGATGACCTATCCGGGTAATGGTAGGATTTTCAGATGGGTGCGGAGGAGGTATAACTTCAGTATTCTTTTTCGTGCTATCCCGAAGAGGCTGAGTTGGGGACTGAGGACCAGGTGAGGGTTCAAAAAAGGAACGACTCCTCTTCTTCCTTTGGATATCCTCTTCGATAACTCCAATAAGAGGACGGTAGCCGACTACGTCTCCAGGGTGGCAAGTCGAAGGCTTTGGTTTAGTAGAAGCCTTAAGAAGTTTTTATTGTTCAAGACGGTGCCGAACATCTGATGTATTGGCCACCTTACCCGCTTCTGTGATAAAAACCAAGTGTTACAAGCATACATTGAGCTATAATTCAAGAAATATATCAAGTTAACAAGAGTAAAGAGACGCTTTTATACAAACCCTGGGGAGGAGTAGGATATTGCAATAAGTCCTGGATATCATTCCAGCATGGGAGCTGATCATAAAATATTCCTAAATCCTTATCATAAATGCTGCCGGTAGGAGTCAAAAATTTACCTTGAATCGAGGAATTGCCTTAGCTGAAGCGCTCCTAGAAGATGAATCGGCGCCAGTCCCGGCCTTGTCAGCTTTTTTAGGCTTCTCCATTAAAGCCGTTCCTTCCTCCAAACCTTCAAAAGCTAGGCGGAAAGCGTCATCTGTCCACTCATGGATCACACCTGCTTGCTCAGAAGACAAAGCCCCAGTGCCATCACCACTCCGTCCATCGCCACCATCATCGCTATGACCATCGCCATCACCTTCTCCACCACTTCCACTCTCCGCCTTGCCTCTTTCCTCCTCCACATCTTCCTCCTCCAGGATATCTGGGCATGTGCTGGGGGAGGGTCCATCGGACTTCTTAAGTTTCTTCCTCCCGGCAATGGGATGTTTCGAGAAGGGTTTCCTTTTGCTGCTCTTCGCCGTAGCCCATCCTTTAGCTTTGGCGGCCCTCTCCTCAACTGTGTCTCTTTGCTTGAACACAGACTGGCGTGGCAAAATCAAGTTGTGCCCCAAAAGAGTAGCATTCCTGGTCAAATAAGAAGCCGCCCTCTCCTTTTCCAGAATGGCTTCTATTTCCTCAGCCATCCGAACCAAACGATCATTCTCTACAACCGCAAAGCCACCTTTCGCTAGCAAGAAACAAAGCACATAAGTAGGAGCATTGCAGTCGGAACGGAAATTATAAATAAAAGTCGACTTACAGCCAGAGGTGAAGAGGTGGAAAGAAACAGAGTCATCCTTGACAAAGAACCATTCCTTCTTGAACATGCTAAATTTTGAATATAAGTCCAGGACTGGCTTGAAAGACACGGCCGATTCTAAGCTAATATATGGAGACCCTTTCTTGTAGCCTCTCAAGTTATACAGGTACCGGATCTCTCGGTTGGAAGGGGGACGCCTGTATTTTCTCTGGAAAATAATGAACAGACTCACCAAGATGGCATAGGAGTTGGGCTGAAGCTGGAAAGGGGCCACCTTCAAGTATGCGATAAAGCTGATTATCCAAGCGTTGATCGGAAGAATGGCTTCGCACATGCAATGATACCTACTATAAGCAAAATATTCTTCAGGGGGGTTATACGGCATCACCCCTTTTCCAGGAAACATCATATGCGCTCTGTCAATCCCAAAGGATCTAGATATAATGTCAAGCTGCTTGTCTTTGAGGGAGCTGCGAAAGCGGTCAGGCGGTGAGTTCAAGAGCTCCTGAGGACCGTACCCATCTACTAATGATCTCGGGGATGGTCCATGTCGTTCTGGCTCTGACTGAACTGGGGGCACTATGGAGGACTCCCCTTTGTCCTTGGATTTCTTCTTGTCATAACGAGTTTCTACTTTATGAGACATTATCTGCAACATGAAAAAACACATCGTTAGAACAAGGGATGCAGACAAACAAGTACCTACGGCCTGGAATCTCATTCATAATTCAAAACATAAAAACTCAGTTGGTAGTTCGAGGCCAGAGTCCATTCGACATTCGTACTCCCCAAGTGCATTCGGTAGTTTGGAGCCAAGGTCCATTCACCACTCGCACTCCCCAAGTGCATTCGGTAGTTCGAGGAGAAAGCCCATTCGGCACTCGTACTCCCCGAGTGCATTCGGTAGTTCGAGGCGAAAGCCCATTCGGCACTCATACTCCCCAAAGTCATTCGGTAGTTCAAGCATAAAATTTATTCGGCAGTTGAAAACCTCACCTGGTCCGGCAGTCAAGTCTGGTTCGGTACTTGATTGATTCGGCTATTTCAAATGATGAACGACGACAGAGGCGTGAAGCCCATACTTATAGGCAACGTAGGAGGACTGGACCAACCGGTTCGGCACTTGGGCCGAATGAGGGTGTCCAAGTTGAGAAAAACAAAGCGCGACATATGCAGGCATATGCCCCACTTTGGGAGGCAAATGTTGGGCGTGTTTCCACCGGACCAGGGCCACCGGACCAACGAAGGCACTGCCGAATCAATCAACGAAGGCACCACCGAACCAACCACACTCCTCCCACTACCGAACCAATCCACTAACCAACCCACTACTGAACCAATCCACGAACCAACCCACTACCGGACCAACCACACCTACTAACGAACCAAAGCAGGACCGAACACCCCCACTACCGAACCAAGGCAAAACCAACCACACTCCTCTCGCCACCGAATCAATCCACACGCCATTCACTACCGGACCAAGATCTCAAAACATCACCGGACCGAAACACTATCGAATCCACATGAAGAAGGCCCTACCGAACAAGAAGCATACTACCACAACCGAACCAGAAACATGCTAACCCTACCGAACCAAAGTGAAGAAGGGATTACCGAACCAACAATGCAAGGCCAGATCATATCAACCCAGGCCCACCAGAAGCTATATACATCCAAGACCCCTGCCCCCTGCCTCACTCTATAAATAGAGGGGCAGGGGTACAACAATGGGGGACAAGTTTGAGAGCTCAAGCACGGATAGAACTTTCAAACAACTTTCATACACTTGTAAGCAAAGCTTTGTACTTGTAATCTGAACAGTGACAGAGAATAACATATGAAGTGGATGTAGGCACATTCTGACCGAACCGCTATAAATCAGTGTGTCTTTTACAGTTTAGTCCCTGCGTTTTACATATCTGCATAAATCGCCTAAATCGCTAAGAACAACATAAAATCGACTGAAATCCTACGACTTGGAGGTGTTTGCCCATTTTCCCTACAAACACCTCCCATACAGCCGTGCCTTTAAATTCGCCTCCCCCTATTCCAGTCGAACTAAACCCATAACTCTAAAATGTGCCCTTCATCCTCGACTCCATCGCCGCTTGAGTATCAGTGAAAACGAATCGCGATTTCGTTTAAGAATTTTACATTTTTTTTCTTTTTTTAAGAAAAGGAATGAAATCGTGGATTTAAACTAGGAAGGAGTATGTAGGCTAGTGTATGGATACGCTAATGAAGGGTGGATCGGCTCATTCAGGTTAGGGTAGGCTGATGGTGATAGGGCTTTGACTTGATTTGATTTCTTATTTATCGATTCTGAATATTATGTATCGTATACAGGGAAATCTTAAACTCCTAACGAGGCATGCCACCTAGCTTTAATAATGTTATACCGCTATTTCGAACCCAATGTAACCAGTCTTGAGCTCCAATTCAATCGTATGTGGAAGATATCTTTTTAAATCAATTATTTAAATTAAATTCAACGCATTTTTATCCCGTACGATTAAACGATAACTCCAAACACTACAAGATTTGAAATCCAATAATAATACACTATTACGAATCTAATGGAACTGGTTTCGTCGAATTCCATGACTATGCCTCAGAAGGCTATTTTTACTCGTCAATTATTATATAAAATTCCCAATTTCTAACTATTCACTTTTAAATTCAATTTTAAATGTTAACAATCTTCATTGTTGTTTAAACAAAATTTACATCAACTTCTAATATCATTTTCAATCACATTAAATTCAGAATTCAATTATTCAAATAATTCCCAATATTTAATTTAAACAATTTAATTATCCCATAAATCGATAAGAATAAATCATTAAGTTCCAAATAAATTTAGTTATCAACATCATTTTATTTCTATCTAAATAATTCATGATTATTATTTAACTTCAATTATTAATTAAAACCCAGTTAATATAAGGAATTACATTTCAATACTCGTTTTCGCCAAATCTTCGTTATTTCAAAATTTTATTTAAGTTCATATCTAATAACTTACATTCAAAATCATTAAATTTTTATTTTTAACCATTTTTATTCAATAATTATATCAAATTTCATATTTTAAAATAGTTAAAAATATGGGTCGTTACATTCTCCGCCACTCAAAACTTTTCGTCCTCGAAAAAGCGTTAAGTATAGAATTTAACACTTGATATATTTTCTTCAATACAATCAACTTCTAAAACATTAAATCTGATTTATTAAACCATTACTACGCTTCTACTATGCCACTCCGATCAGCTTAAGGAATTTACAAGTTAGTAAGCAAAACAAGTTATAAATTTCTTTAAAACTTCAAAAAAATTCTAACTTCCGGATTTACGGAAAATTTCGGTAGAGTCTCCTTTGCGTGGCTTGATCGGAAAAATTTTACAATTCAATACATAACCCGAGTATACCAAATAGATATCAAATATACATCTCATTTCAATAATGAGGCATCCTTTAAGGGAAAAATATAAAACCGGTATGTAATCCAAGATGTGTACCATATTTTATTAATACAAGCGAGTTTGCTCGTATTAAATAAGAAAAAGAGAAATATAATCCGCATATACGTTCAAACGGTCTTCATATGTACCTATCTGAACTCAAATTAGAATATTAGTTTCATATAATGATATAAAAACATATATGAGTTTATCGAGCATATAATATGAATTTTTAAAACCAAACCATAACATAAGCATTAATATATGACAAACAACAATCATATTCAATAAAACTGTTATAACGACGATTTACAACAAAAGAAGCTATTCAATTATTAGTATTCATCCAATTAATTCATAACAATATGAATTTACATTATCCAATGCCCATATTCAATTTATACACTTTATTTCTTATTAACATCCAATTTTTTTATTAACATTTAATTGATTTACTTCTATTTATTCAAATCTATTTCACTTACATTCTATTTCATTCAATCCAATCTGTTATATTTCAATCATTTTGTTTTACGTTTAGCAACATCTCATATCAATTCATTTCACATCTTGTTTAACTAACATTTATCAAAGTTATAAACTATGAACTTTAATTTACATTTTCGCAAAACATTTGAATTATAATGTTCATATCCCCATTTTTAGCATCAACATCGTTAATGAATTATTACTTATATCCTTACTTAAGTTTGTTTACAACTTAATTCACATTTATTTCTCACAATTTCATCTAATAACAAATTTATTTGTGAAACATTTTATTAATCACCACTTTAGTTTATAATATTTCTATAAAATTCCAACTTCTTATATACGACATTATCTAAGTTTATAATTATCTCAAAGTTACAAATTCAATTTCAAGATTTCTTTGCAAATTTATATTTAATTCCATAACCAATTTACAAAGATATTATTTATTTCATTTTTCTACTTTCTTAAATTCCACTTAGTTATTCCATTTATTCATTAATCATTTCATAATATACTAATTAAGTGTATAACATTTATTATTACAACTAAATTTCAATTTATATACATTATAATTGCTCTTAAGTTTTGTTTACATTTATAATATCCCATTACATATCCAAATCATCATTTTAACTTTTAGCATTTGGTAAGTCTTATTATATGTTATTAGAGAGCAATTTGATATTATACAAATTTATCTGGTTCATTTTACTTAATTAAAATGTTCACTATTTTAACCTTTTTAAATTTTCTTTGCTTTCAAATTTAGGGTTGCATACTTCAACTTTAAAGTTTCTCAAAAAACATAGCTTAAATTACTTAATTCTCTTATTTTTTAAGTTCGGGTTATTCAAATATTTCATTTCATCCAAATAATTTGAAGATTATTAATTAACAGAACTTAAAACTTTTAAATACCGAGTTCATTTCAAATCATTTGAAATAAGTATGTATATTTATATCTTTTATATATCAAATCATACTATTGGAGTTTAAACCAAAAATCCATTTATCAAAAAAATTTCATAGCAATGCTTCTCAGAAGTCCCCCCCCCCCCCCCCACTTTGAGACTCGAAAATGAACATCGATGATGCTGCGCAGTCATCACCAAAATTATTTTTCAACGACAGAAGAGGGGAGTACAAAATCCTTTCCCTTTTAAAATTTATTTGAAAACAATTTGTATTTGTATATACTTTTAAACAATGCTGATACTATTTTCCAAACCTTGGAGACCTTTTTCAAAAACATTGGAATTTAAATTTCTCAAATTGTCAATTTTGTATTCATTTTACTTGCAAATTATATTTTATAAATCATATTTATACAGTTTCATTTCTTATAATCATATAATAGCTAATAATTTAGAAATATTGACTAATCAAACAATAAACGATAATGATCAATAGTATCATTTCAAGCAACTAATTCATACTATATATATAACATAATAATTTATGAAAGTTATTCCTTTATATACGATATATAATCAGCCTAAATTATTTCATTTACCCAATTTCAAAACAATACTATATCGAATTGTTATGTTCAAGTGTTTAAAGATCCATATCAATAACGTTAATTATTCATATTGGCCAGAATGCATAAGCCACTCAACAAATCAACCAATACAATATAAAACAATTTTTATATTTGCTAAGAAATACGTTCTCATATATGTACACTCGAACTCATTCTAGGGTACTACTGAGCCTTTCTCAAATGAGTTACCTCACAAAGCCAAGGTTATCGCTAAACCAAAGCTCTGATACTAGCTATGACCACCCACATTTCGACATGTTTAAATCGCCAATTCAAACAACCCAAAACATAGATAATCAAATGGTTTAATTAAGAAAAATAGAAGGAATCAACACATAATCTCACAACGGAATGACAAAATATAATAATCAAATAAACAGTTCATGAAGCTGTTTACTATACTTTTGATTATAATTTATACAACATTTATCAGAGTTATATATGTACAGTAGAACAAATAAAATACTACGGCAAAACAAACAATGATGGAATACTACTAGTAATGAAAAGAAAAAACATGTAAGTCAAGAATAAAATATCCTTATGTAAATCAAATAGATATTGCATATAACATGAGCGTAATAGCGTCAGAGATGTTTACAGTATTTCACATCTCATATCTAGTGTATAACGTGCATCCAATAACTCAGGAGATGTTACGAGAATTTCCATCTCTTAAGGTTCCATCAAAATATTTATATGTAGTAGAATACGATGCATATATAATGTTAATCAGTAAAATAAATATTTTTCTTAGCGTTTAGGCTTTACATTAACCTCCCTTAATGCGTTTTTAAGCATTGTCGTATAGTTTGCATATAAAACATCGGTGGATAAGGATGCATCGTGATATGACAACGCTAAACCAAAATCATAGGGGTCTCGTATAGGGATAAAAGTATGACAAGGAATGTGAGGCAATGCCCATGATAGGATACTACCAGTTTATCCTTCCCGACTGGAGGAACGGATCATAGCCATGATCGCCCACCGCGTCCAACACTCTCAAAATCCGAGGATGCACACCAATAAATCACAATGTAAATGATGGTAATACGAAGAAGTGTGTCCGCTTGGGGTAGCTAGCCCGCTTGACCGGTACAACTCCTGTTTTAGTCATTTCAAATTGAAACAACCATCAAGCCAATCCATCATTTTTCTCTTTATTCAAATCCGGCAAACATATGCCTAATCCAACCGCTTCGTACTAGATCTTTTCTCCATGTACACAGTTGTTAAAGTGGTTCCGGTATCGACAGAGAGTATGCCCATATTCGGCTTTAGTCTCTTTAACAACTAAATGTCATTTTACACAACGATTGGTTCTTTTACATTTCGAAAACAGTTCGTACTTGACATCAAAATATCATATTCACTTCAAAATCAAATTCATTTCGAAATCATCATATTTACTCAAAGTATACCATTTCATTTAATCATTTTAGCCTAAAAATCTCGGTTCCAATTCCAAAATTGTTTCAAATTTCCATATGGGTCATAACTTCATTCGACCCAATTCGTATTTAAATCCATGATTTAAAAATAAATAGTCCACTCTCGACCATTTTAAATTTTTGATAAGAAGTTTGAATAGTTTTAATATAGATTAAATAATTAATATAGTTAAAAATAGTTTAAATGGTTAAAATAGTTAAAAATAGTTTAAATGGTTAAAATAGTTTAAATGGTTAAAATAATTTAATATAAAATAGTTTAAGTATTAAAATGGTTTATATAGCAAAATAGTTTGGAAAATCCAAAATAATTTGAATATTTAAAAAGATAGATCTAAAACAGTCAGCTTAAGTTACATTAGCCAAATGTTCAGATTTTAAACTAAATCGAATAACGTTCGCTTTAATTTAAAATTCTAGCAGACTCCGAAAAATCCCAAACCACTTCCAGAATGTGAATTTTGCAGCTATGAATTTAACGTGATCGACTTCGTGATTTTTGGACCTCGCATGAATTAAATATGGATTAACAACTACGAAATAAGTTAATTGATTATTAACTTAACTTTGTAATTGTCTTCAACAAATTACCTTCCCTTCCAAAAGCTCTATGTTTGCTGTCCATGAATCTTCCACCTTCGGCTTAACCAGAGTCCACCACGATTTTAAAACCGCCACTACCACTTGTCCTCACGCGCACAAACGACCCACTGTAAACACCCCAACCCACTGCCTCACTCTCTGCCGCAGCCACCTTCGTCACCAGTACGTGCGCCACCACCAACCTTCGGCCTCCCATCTGACCTTGTGATCCCCTATCTCCACCTGCCTCGGCCCTATGTTTCCTACGCACTCGAATTCAAACAAATCGATCGCAACTTTGTCACAATCCAAATCTTAGAACCTAACTACAGAACCCCCAAACCAATATCACTAGCCTGTACACCTCTTGAACGACCCACTAACGACGACTCCAAATTTCGTGAGCAACTCCCTCCCCTGTAGCCGTACCTTCGAATCTGCCTCCTCCTACCAGTCGAACTCGACCCACAACTGTGATATCCCGGAAATTTTGGCAATATCAATTTAATAATCTGTATTTAAAATTAAATTGATTTGATAAATTCTGTTAATAAAAATTAACTTGATTTAATAATCCAATTAAATAAATGTTTAATTGGCGAATTTTATCTTTTAAAAGCTAATAAATGCTTTCTATTTATAATGTATGTGTGTATATATATATATTTATATATATTGTAGATAGATAAGTTTTGATTTGAAGTTTAATAAACATATAAAATCTTGTTTTAAAATTCCGATATTCATTTTTATAATTTGGAAATTGATTAATTTATTTAATAAATAACTATTCAAAACTATTTAATAAATAACTATTTGGTTAATATACTTAAAGAAATTGTTTTAAATTGTTTAAATATATTTTAAGCATGGTTTAAATTTGAATAAGATAAAACAAAAGTTTATTTTCTTTTCTTTTTCGAATATAGCTAAATAATTATAATTTGGAATTATATATGAAAATTTAAAATACCATTTATATATTGAACATTAATGTATAATTTCTTTTAATAAATTATTTATATTAATAAATATGTTATTTTTAAATAATAGTAATAAATGTACAAATATAGATAGATTTTAAAAGACAATATTATTATTATTTTTAAATTAAGTATGTTAATATAAATTATTTTTAAATGGAATTTTTAAATGTATGAATAGAATCTGAATTTATTTTGAATTCAAATGAGTAAACATATTCAAATTATTTTGGATAAGCTTTCATTTTTTATATAAATTGTTTTATTTCATTTTCTTTAAAAAGAACTACATATACATTTATTTATGGAAATATTATATATACGTATGTATGTATTTAATAAATAAAGAAGAGGATTTCATTTACCTTTAAAATAAATAAAAACAGATAAAATTACTTAAGACACATGTTATTATCTTAGGTGATATAATGACAAATGTAGTTAGGATAAGAGACTAATGTAGCAAGTGTCTTTTATTTCTATTTTTTTCTTTTAATTTTAATAAATCAATTACACTTATATATAAACATGTTTTCTTCAATCTTCTTCTTTTCTAATCTTCAATTTTTTTCAAAGTTTAGAAGATAAGATTTCAGCTGAAATAATTTGTTTCCAAAACTCTCAAAAACCCAAAATTAAATAAAATTCAAAAATGTGAAATCCTTCCTCAGAAAAAAAAGTTTATCTGCATTTTTTCAATTCTGCTCCTCTGCAAAATCATTTTCCTTCAATCTCTTCTAAAGGCCTATAACAAGATTTCAAACCAACCTGCAAAGCATTTTTAACCTGTAATTCCGTCAACCTGAAATCTGTAATGCAAGTTCAAATCAGCAAGTCCTCTGTAAAACCTTTTTCAAATGCAAAAGCAAAGCATAAATTCCGCATTCTTTTAACCTAGGAATAAGTTTAAATCTAAAGCAAGTTCAAGTTTCTTTAGGCCTGCACGCAAGTTTTAAAACAAGTCATATGTCTTCAACAAAGTTTTATTAGAATGCAACTCAACTTCAAGTAAAAAAAAATCTGCAACTCAGTTTAAAATCAAAGTAGTAAAGCAACTTCAATCTAGTGCTCTGTCTTTCAAAAATATCAGGTGAGTAACACTTTCTATTTAAAATTTTAGTATAAATTTGTTGCTTAAATAAGTATGCTTGTGTATGTTTATTTGGTTGCATGTGGATTAGTATGCTTGTGTATATGATCTTAAATGCATTGCTGCATATATGCATATAAATGTTTGAATGTATGTGCTGTGTATCTGTTCTTTCCTGTGCTTAATTTCAGAAGAAAGATTTTAATAAAAATCCATTTTCTCTTAAACAAGTTATGTTAGGATTTAGACTTTAAATAAAAAAGTTTTGTTTCATCATAGATTAAGGTTTAAAATTTATTTAGATTAAATTAAATTTAGAATTTTCTCTGGAAATAAAATTAACAGGAAACTTGAGTCTTTGAACAAAATTCAAACATGTTAATTTTGTAATTCAGGAATCTGAATCAAATGCTAAAACTTAAATTTGATTTTTGAAATAAAAATTACAATTTTTATTATTTGGTTTTGAGGGCATTGCTGTTTTTACTGGAATTGTAAATAGAGGAAATTCAGATGATCTCGAGGTTGTGGAAGGATGGATTTTCTTCTGGTGATGGATTAGTGGTCAGTGATGATGAGAAAAATGGTGGTGGTGGTGGAAGTTCACTGTGGTGAAGATGATTGTTCAAATTGATTCCTAAACTTAGTTTTTGGGGCAGGCAGTGATTTGATCAGCATGGTGGTTGTAGTGGATCGAGTGTTTTGGATTTCCAGGGGATAGTAGATGGAGCATCGACGTACACATGTCCGAAGTTGGAGCCGTCACGGTGATCGGATTTTGGGTTGCGTCGTAGTTCCAGGTTTTGGGAATGGATGATGAACTTGTTCCAGTATGCTTCAGGTTTTGGATTGGCGGAACTCAGATTGATTTCGTGATGCTTGTGTGAATCTGATGATCGTGGATGGATCTAGGTGCTAGCGTCGACGTGCTCAATGCTTGGGTGGTGGCCGGAGGTGGCCAAGACCACCGTGCATATGCACGGTGCAGAGGAATGTGTCAGGTGAAGTTTGGGTTGCTGTTTCTTTTTGGACTCGAGATTTACTCGAGTAATTCAAGTTTTTGGCCCGAAGATGTATAGGGTCTTACTCGGAGTAAATAAAGGGAAGCTCGGGTTTTTTCCTGTGGTTACAGGTTTTTGGAAACCTGTAAATTTTAATTCAAAAGTTTGTTTTAAAATCTGAATGCGGGTTTTAAATAAGAATTTAAAACTAAATTTAAAGTATGGTTTTCAAACTGAGTTTGAATCCAAGTTTTATAATCTAATTTCAATTTTATAAATTAAAATGTTTAATCAATTTTTGATGTTGTAACATATTTTGTTAACGCTTAAATTTAAACGCCAACACCCTAGTGTATAAGATGTGATTGTGAAAGCACCACCCACTTGTATGGGAATCAGAAATAAGCAGAAAGTATGTAGAAAAACAGTAAGAGACACAGTATTTATAGTGGTTCGGCTTAGGATCAAGCCTACGTCCACTTTGAAGCTCTTTATTGTTTATTTAGATACAGTTTTTTTACAATCAACTCCGATTACAACACACTTAGACAAATATCTCAAACCCCGATGTAGAAGAATCCTTTGAATGCATGATGAATGAGTTATTTTTCTTCACGAGATTTGTTGAAATGTCTTTGGTGATTGGAGTGATAGAAATGTTGCTTGAGTGTTGCTTGAAGTCGAGACAATAGCAGAGTAATGGCCCGTAGGAAGTCAGTCCCCAAAAGTCCTTTGAACGTTGGAAGTGGCTACGTATTTATAGGCAAACTTCCTAGGCTGAAATTGCAAAGTCATGAGTCGTGGTCGACTCATCATGAGTCGTGACCGACTCATGATGAGTCGTGAGTCGTCTGCAAGTCACTTCTTTGCAGCATGATCTTGAACTTGCCTCTGAGTCTTGTGTCGTGTGTCGGCCCATCTTTTGAGTCGTAGCGGCCTCTTGAGTCGTTGAATTGGTCTAGGCCTTGAGTCGCAGACCCTGCTGAGTCGTTAATCCACACTGTACCTTTAAAGCACTAGCTCGCTGAGTCGTTGCCACCAATGAGTCGCTGACTGCCCTACATGTTGAGTCGCTGACGCTTTAACTTATTAGGCTCCTTAAGTCGTGAGTCGCTCCTTTGAGTGGCCTTATAGGATGAGTCGTGGGCTAGTTGAGTCGCTAGTCTTGATGAGTCGGCACTTACTGAGTCGCTCCTTTACATGAGTCGGTAACTATTATGGGTCGTAGGCTCCTTGAGTCGCTCGGCGTTAACAATTGCCCCTCGAAGTACACGCTTATATCATGAGTCGTGTGCTTCGACTTTCTTCTTGAGTCGTGACCGACTCAGGGCGGCCTATGACTCGTGAGTCCTTTCTCATTCTCCCCTGCCTTGTATATAAGCTATTGCGTTGTTCTTCTTCCTCACTTGATCTCTGTCTCATCATCTTGTGACGCCATTAACGCATCTTTGAATCTCATTTCCGAAGGCGAATTCAACCCTGCTACTCTCCGATTCATCCCAACCATTATACTTCGTAAGCAAATTCAATCTTAATCCATAATAATCAACGTTGAATCACAAATTCTCATCTTTCGGCTTTAGTTTGTTTTCATGTGCTGCGCTTCACTTTGAATTGTTGTAATCGATTCTAGATCACTATTCGATACGCGAGTTCAGCAATGCATTGAATTTAAGATCGATGCGAAACATTTCAGATTGTTTCTCGGGTGATTTGTAGGTATGGAAGGACGATGGGCTCCATTGGGAATGTGACAGATCCTTGTTGCCTTAGCATTACCGGGTTAGTGGATTGAGACAGGAAAAGGGGGGCTGTGAGATGAGGCGTGATGAGGAATTCCAAGAGTTAGCGAATTAGGTTTTGCCTTTCGACCACTGATTTTGAAAAGCCTTGCAATCTCAGCCGTATACGACTCAATGCTTTAGCCATAAACCGTAGATGACTTAAACTATAAGTCGCGAACGACTCAAGCCATGAGCCGTGAACGACTCAGCACTTGGGTTACTTTCCATGACTCAACCTTTCAAACTATACACGACTCAAACCATAAGCCCTGAACGACTCAGTACTTGAGCCTCTTTTCCATGCTTGAACCTATGACCGACTCAACTAAATGCCTCCTTAGATTTGAGTCGCGGCCGAGACAGGATTTAAAGAAATTTGCATTGTTCTGATTTGAGGCTTTTTCCTTCATGCACATTACAACTTATAGAACTTAACTTAACTCGCCGCATATCCTTTAGGCCGTAACCGAGTCATCCAAATAACCAATGACTTAGCTTAACCAATACAAAGAATTATTGAGTCGTTGACGACTTAACACTTGTAAATTTTGCTTGAACTTTGAACTGTTGAACTTTGTCGTATTTTTTCCACAGGTCACTCTTGCAAGCTAATAACCTGTCTAACACAATGTTTACAGAAAATTGGGACGAATATACTGTCATTGATTGCCCACACCGAATGACAGATTAGTTAACGATAGATGATTAACTTGAATGAACTGCATATATGAAGTGCCTTTAATATATCTATTTCAAACAAAATATCAAAGCAATGCTGAAGTAGTCAATTGAAATCGACTTGCTTGCACTAATATTATGTTTGAACTTTTAAGTTAACAAGTTCTGAAATGTTTACCATCGATCAAGCATCGACTAGTGTAATCCTAGTTATATATACTTGTCACTTTTCTAGTCTTGCACAACACTTCACACTTTTTAGGAAACGCGCACCTTCGCATTTGAACATCCAGTTGCTTGTGTAGAATGACTTCTCATCAAGAAGAGCCGATGAGTCAGACTGAAGATACCTTTCCGGTAGCTATTCCTGTGGATAACCCTCCAGAGAGAATACCAACAACTCTGAATCAACGGACGTTTAATCAATTGTGCGTCCAGTTTGGCATCGATGATGCTGACGCCTTACTACCGGGGCCAAATGATACTGCCGATAGGCCACCTCTTGGTTTTGTTGCTGTCAATCGCCAAATGTGCTTAAATGGCGCTATTCCTCCTTTTAACGACTTTCTTCAACAGTTCTTGCTTCGGCTGTCTATCTCTCCATTCCAATTACACCCCAATGGCTATGCTATTCTGATGGGGTTATGTGTTTTATTTAGGAGAACCTTGGATCGACTACCAAGCTTCGGGGAGATCTGTTATTTTTGCTCATTTACAAAAATTAAAGACCATCCCTCCATTGTGGTTATAAGAAGCGCTCGAAACCGCAAACTTATTACTGATCTCCCCGAAAGCGCTCACGGATTTTTGAATCAGTTTTTCTTCGTTCGTTGCCCTCCAGGGTTTTATGCCATCTGGAGAGTAGGAAGTAAGATTTCCTGTCTATATTCTTTCCGCTTTGAAGCCATTTTTGAGATCCGAACTTTTAGTTGCTAACTTCATTCTTTGTTCCTGTTTTAGCGCTTCCACCCCCTACCAGGGACCCAAGTTTTAAGCAAATTTTAGAAAGATTAAATGCTGTGCCGGCAGAAGAAAGGAGCATAAAGTTTCTGCTAAGCGATGAATTTTTACACCAATACGGACTTCTCCATCCCTCTCGCTTTACTCAGCCTCATGAAGCCCCGACTGAAGTTCCCGATTCTCCGACGAAAACTCTCGACGCCTCGGTCTCCACTAAAGATCGTGTGCAGGGAGAAACTTCTACTGGAACTCCATTAGTGAAGTGCTCTACTCCACGAGACGACACGGGGCCATCCGAAAAGTCCGCGCTTCCCCCCATTACTGAAGAAGAAGAGGAGCAACCTTCCCAAACTATGAAAAATGCCGATAAAGGAACTGATGGAGGGAACCAGGCTAGGCATGACGATGATGATGTCTTTGGGGATTTAAGTGACTTATTTATCTCTTCCCAAGAGCTCTCTAAAGATGATCCTGCTCGTGGTAAAGTTATACCTCCAACAATTGAAGCGACATCTGCCCTCCAACTGACTCCAACTCCTTTATCCCAAGAATTGCCACCGATAGCGAAACCTATTACATCCCCCCAACTGAGAAGTGGTTCGTTAGCCCAACGCGAGTAGTTTGCACTTCACACACCACTTAAGAATTTTCCAGCACACTTATGCACTTATCTTCTTATGCTTTAAAGATTTCTGAAGCTTATCTTTTCTTATTTCAGATTCTCCAATGACACGCGGTGGATCATACTATCAAGATTTTCAACGCTATGGTGGGCGTGGACAGTATAATTATGGGCGCTACTTCTCTTCCTATAGGGAGTCTGATGAAGAGAGGGCTGCTCGAAAAGCTCGGGAAAGGAGGGATGCCGAAGAACGTCGTGATAGAAGGGATAGGGATGAGCATCGCGACTCCCCGCAGAGAGGTGACGATTCCTATAAAAGGAAATCACACGATGACCGGGGAAAAGGTCATGTAGTAGAAGATTCGAGCAAACGAGCTCGACATGGTGAGAGACATGCTTCCACCACTCCCGACAAGCCTACTGCCCCTGCCCCTCTTGATATTTCTTCCGACTCTCCTGCTCTCGGAAAGGAGGACATCCAGACAATAATAAGCAGGCCTAAATTTCAAGTGGGGTCTGGCCCAGCCACCTTACAAAGTCGCTTTCCACAATGGTGCTTAAAAGGCGTGAGATTCGATCTTGACCTGGTTCCAATCGACAAGCCCGCCATGCTGCGAAATCTTGACGCTGTTAAACTTGACATCGAGAGGATGTCAAACTGGCAGAAGCTTGTTGATGAGCTTCAACGAGTTAACCGCGCCAACTTAGAGGCCATGCTCACCATGGAAAATGATAAGGCTGAGTGGCAAAAGGTCCTTGAGCAGCATGATACCGAGATGAGAAGCATTACTTCCTACAACGAGGAGCTTGAAGCAAAGGTCGAGAAGTTGAGAGATGAGCTTGCTGCTTCCTCTACCTCATATTCTCAAAAAGAAGAAGTGCTTCTCAGACAGGTAAGAGATGCTCATGCCAGCCAACGGGATGCTGAGGATAGGCTCGAAGCTCAGAAAAGAATTAATGAGGGCTACATTACTGATGTTGCGGAGCTCCAAATGAAAAACAAATCCCAGGAAGCGGAGATACAAATGCTCAAACTTCAGCTTTCTAAAACGGAGAGGGAGCGCGATGAGGCCGTCGCCGGCAGAATCGCAGCTGAGGAATCTCACGAGGAGACTAAGAATAGCTTTGGCTCGACACTATTCGACTTCTACTTACATAGCGTCTTGGGGCGTGGAAGCCTTGCTTTTCTAGGTCCCAAGTACGAGATCACTTTAGCCGAAGTGTGGGAGGCTGCCCTCGATATGCTTGGTGCTGAGGGTGCTGGTTATGATGAGTCAGCCTTGGAAAGGCATTATTTTGATGAGGACGCTCGCACTGCTCTCGCCAGGGGAAAGGAACAACTTGCTAAACTAAGAACCGAAGCGACAGAAGGGGGGCAGGTTGAAGGAACTACTTCAACTACCCCGGTTCAGCCACCTTCTTTGTCCGAAATCAACATCATTGGTTCCAGTTCCCATTTTGCTTCTCCTACCAAAATTACTACTGAGATTACAAGTGTACATGGTGGAGATGAGGGCGATGAGAGCGCTGACGCGCAAGCATATGAAGTTGATATCAGGAGATCAGCTTCACCAGGTAACCTCACTGTTAATCCCGCCACTGTCAATTCTGTTCAAGCGGGTTATTCATTTGCTTCACATGAGTTTCATGAACTCCTTGGTTATCTTCTCAATCTCGATGAGCCTTCATCTCCTCTCTCTACTAACTTTATTGGTGAGCCTTCATCTCCTCTTTTTACTGACTTTAACCTCTTTTCTTCTGTAGAGAAAGCACCAAGTACTGCTCAAACTTCTACTCCTCCGGTTATCCTTCCTCCATCTCTTCAGGTGGCGCCTCCTACTGCCTCGCAACCCAGATCACAGGAAGAACAAATAGAGGCTCTTCACGGCTTGGATGATCCCGTCGCTTCGCAAGAGCAGAAAGATGAGAGACTTGAAGGAGGTGATATATCCCCGGAGCGAACTCCTTCTGACGACGTTGTTCTATCTGAACTTGTCACTCCGGGGAGTGAGTCTTCCTCGCAAAGGAGAAAGAAGCGTGGGACATCCAAGAGGAGGGGGAAGAAAATCATCGCCACTGAAGAGGAGCCGGAAGTTGAACCGGTTGCGCCTTCCTTTCCTACTTCCCTTATGCCCACCGATCGTCCTGAAAAACTGATCATCCGGCCGGGTAAAGGGTCTAAAGGCAGCAAAAAGAAGTGAAGATCTTTAGTTTCTAGTTTTTTGTGTTTTGCATGTACTGGCCGAGAATTGTGCGGGTACCGGCCCCCGCTTTTCTTTATTTTGAGACCTGTACCTGCACTATAATTGAATAAAATGATTCTTCGTTTGTACAAACTTTTGTTTGAATTAGAGAGTACATTTGTTATTCGTTTTGGCATGAGTTCATTTGATATTGCAGCGAGCTCATGGTATGTTACTTGAGCGTTACCTTTTGCTGGTTTAGTTATATCATACAGTGTGTAATTATACTATATTGCCCCCATTCCATAAGTTTGCTGCAATATTCTATACTTCGAGGGGACTTGCACTCTTATTTGCTAAAGAATAATTATGTTATTTTTATTTTAAAAAGAATTCTTGTAGAGTACAACCCCCTTCGTATGAGTTTCTACGCGCTTTGTCCTTTGAAGAAATCACTTCTTTCTTTTTGCTTAAGTACATTTTCTTTTTTGCCGAGTGATTTCTTTTATGTAGCAAAGCGGACCTCTGAAGGGTACTTTAACTCCTTTTCTCTTCTCTTCTTCTTTTTTTTTTTTTTTTTTTTTTTTTTTAAAGAAGATCATTTTCCAGAATAGGTAAATTACTTTTCCTTTGTGAGTTAAAGCATGCCCCTGATGAGGATTTTTTTTTTTTTTTTTTATATATGGAAAGTTGTACCTCTGAGGAGGGATTTTTTCACGTTTCAACACTTGAAAGTTTTATTTCAATCTCGGCGAAACGTGTACCTCCAAAGAGTTTTGCCTTAGAAAGTCTTTCCACGTTTCAACACTTGGAAGTTTTATTTCAATCTCGGCGAAACGTGGGCTTCCGAAGAGGTCTTTCTTCTTGATTGTGCCTCCGAAGAGGTCTTTATTTTGCTTGTCTTTCAACTCCGGTGAAGTGAAATTCCGAAGAGCGGCTGTTACACTTCAACTCCTGGTGAAATATGCCCCCGAAGAGGTCTTTATTTTGTTTGCATTTCAACTCTGGTGAAGCGCAATTCCGAAGAGCGGCTGTTACACTTCAACTCCTGGTGAAATGTGCCCCCGAAGAGGTCTTTATTTTGTTTGCATTTCAACTCTGGTGAAGCGTAATTCCGAAGAGCGGCTGTTACACTTCAACTCCTGGTGAAATGTGCCCCCGAAGAGGTCTTTATTTTGTTTGCATTTCAACTCTGGTGAAGCGTAATTCCGAAGAGCGGCTGTTACGCTTCAACTCCTGGTGAAATGTGCCCCCGATAGGGTTTGCATCGCCTGGAAGTTACTCTCTCATGGTTGGAGGGTCATGACTTCTCCAATCTTTTTTGTTGAGTAGAGAACTTTCTTTTTTGTGGCATATATCCCATTAGGGGTCTTTGTAGAGAAGCATTTGGCCTCTGAAGAGGGCTTTTGGCCTCCGAAGAGGGCTTTGGTCTCTGAGGAGAAGCATTCGGTCTCCGTAGAGAAGCATTCGGCCTCTGAAGAGGGCTTTTGGCCTCCGAAGAGGGCTTTGGTTTCTGAGGAGAAGCATTCGGTCTCCATAGAGAAGCATTTGGCCTCTGAAGAGGGCTTTTGGCCTCCGAAGAGGGCTTTGGTCTCTGAGGAGAAGCATTCGGTCTCCGTAGAGAAGCATTCGGCCTCTGAAGAGGGCTTTTGGCCTCCGAAGAGGGCTTTGGTCTCTGAGGAGAAGCATTCGGTCTCCGTAGAGAAGCATTCGGCCTCTGAAGAGGGCTTTTGGCCTCCGAAGAGGGCTTTGGTCTCTGAGGAGAAGCATTCGGTCTCCATAGAGAAGCATTTGGCCTCTGAAGAGGGCTTTTGGCCTCCGAAGAGGGCTTTGGTCTCTGAGGAGAAGCATTCGGTCTCCGTAGAGAAGCATTCGGCCTCTGAAGAGGGCTTTTGGCCTCCGAAGAGGGCTTTGGTCTCTGAGGAGAAGCATTCGGTCTCCGTAGAGAAGCATTCGGCCTCTGAAGAGGGCTTTTGGCCTCCGAAGAGGGCTTTGGTCTCTGAGGAGAAGCATTCGGTCTCCATAGAGAAGCATTTGGCCTCTGAAGAGGGCTTTTGGCCTCCGAAGAGGGCTTTGGTCTCTGAGGAGAAGCATTCGGTCTCCGTAGAGAAGCATTTGGCCTCCGAAGAGGGCTTTTGGCCTCCGAAGAGGGCTTTGGTCTCTGAGGAGAAGCATTCGGTCTCCGTAGAGAAGCATTCGGCCTCTGAAGAGGGCTTTTGGCCTCCGAAGAGGGCTTTGGTCTCTGAGGAGAAGCATTCGGTCTCCGTAGAGAAGCATTCGGCCTCCGAAGAGGGCTTTTCATCTCACGGGAATATGTCGACCGATTGTGGTGAAATGTGTGCCCCAGAGGAGGGTTATTGTCAGGAAGTTTGGAGTTTCCTTTTCTTGTTTGGATGGATTCTCGGGAGTGTGTTGGCTGGTAACTCCACGACTTTGTAACGAGAGAGACACCTTTTTCGATGGAGCCCGCTTGAGGTCTCTATCCCCTGAGGAATTATGCCTTCAAAAAGGGCTGGCACTTCCGAAATGATCTTTTGTTGGCTGATGCTTGCTCTCGCATACTTTTTTGCCGTTGATTCATGTTGACAATTCCCATTACTTCGCAAGGGTCATTGCTTTTAGCTGCCAAGCCTCTCCCTTACCCAAAGGAATATATTTTATAGTTAAGCAAATTGGTGGTGGCAGATGTAGGTTCTTTAACTGGCCGTTTGTTTGTTCATACATTTGCGGTTAGCTATATATGATCTGCTTTTATCCCCCTTGCTTACTTTCGGTTGAAGTTCTCCTTTTGTAAGATTTGGATATGGGAATTTTGAATGGCTCAGTGCTTGACTACTGGATGTTGTTGCGGATCGCTTCGTCTCATGACTGGTAAGTCTTGTTTTTATGGCCTGCATTATTAAATGGTCTTTTTAGCAACACGCTCAACGTATTTCATACGCCAAAATAAAACAGAGCAGTTTATAATAGTAGGGAACACGAGAATTATAGTGATTTAGCCAGAATTGGGCCTATATTCACTTTACTGCTGTTGTTATTCGCCTGCCTTGCAATTGCCCTTAACAAGAGAATCATATATCTGTAAATTTATTGCAATATCTCAGCAGAGTTTTTATGTAAAATATGGATGTAAGTGGCTATTATTCCAAGTTCTTGGAATTGGTTCTCTTTTGACAGTTGCGAACTTGATTGATTATATTAGCAGTGCCTCAGTGCCATCCTTAAGTGTGCACTATCTTCTTCTGTTGGCGGGTGGTTTTAACTGAAGAAGCATACTCTAGCCAAATCTTATTTATTTGCTTAGAGTATTTCTTATTTAGGTTTTGCCCCTGGACTTTCGTCACTTAAGACTTGCTTTAGAAAGCTACCAAGGGTTGCTTGATATTGTAACGAATCGGCTGGACATTGATTGCCTGCAAATTTAGATCGATAATTTTAGTGACATTCTTAGAATATTTCACATATCGAAATAAAATAAGCGACTTGTAATAATAGGGAGAACAAGGCTTATAGTTTTTATTATTTATTTGCACTGTCTTTATAACAGATTTTGATACAAGAATTATTGGATCAGCATTCCTTTACAAATTTGAAACATAGTATTCAAGTAAAGTAAGAAAGCAGTTGTTGCCCCAAGCTTTAGGGATTGAATCTTTTGGCTTGAAAGGATTGGATGGCAACGTTTTTCAGAATCGAAACTTCCTTTCACTTTGAAGGTCTTCCTGAAGCGTGTGCATGTCTTCCCGTCTCATCCAATTTTTTCCTACCTGGTGAGGGCTTGCTGTCACGATACTGATGATAGGACCTTCATTTCCCTGTGCCACGGTTCTTTTATTTGAGCTACATTGTTGAGCGGACACCAGCTGCACCTTGGAGGATGAGGAGTAGTTAATTCCATCTCTTTTCACATATTGTTGCAGTTCATTCTGTTTGAGCAACTCTTCAATCTCCTTCCTTAAATGGCGACATTGATTGGTGTCATGGCCAGGCTGATTGTGAAATCGGCAGAATTTTCCATTGTCTGTTGCGCTTCTCCTCAACAGAGATGGTTTGGGGTACACAACAACATCCTTTGTTGCCAAGAAGATATTTTCCGGAGTGTCGGTCAAGGGAGTGAAGTCAGAGGATCTGAAGCGTCGAGCTTTTTTCAAGAGCTTCTGCTTTCTTTTCCCTCCATCGTCCTCTCTTTGTTCAATCATCTCCGGTATGTATTCTTCATCGTTACCAGGACTCAATGGGTAGTCGTCAACTATTCTCTCGAAAGTTGCCCTTGACAAACGTTCGTGGATAGTTGGTCGTGGCCATGAACTTTCTGTTTGGGGGAATGGTCCAATAATGCCAGTTGCTCGTTGAGGAATATTCCATTCTTCTGAAACCTGAGCCTCCTTAGCAATGGTTTTTATATTGCTTTCTAGTCGACGGACTTCCTCTTGCAATGTGTTCATCTTGTCCAGTATTCTATTACTTTGAACTTCCATGTGTTGATATATTCCATAAATCACAGCATTTAATTCAGCCTTTGTGACCCCAATAGTTGAAGCTGTTTCCCCTAATGTGGGAAGAGCAATGGCGTTGCTGCTAGTACCTTCAAACCTCAAAAACTTTCGTTTCCTTTCAGAAGCCATAATTTCTGCTAGACTTCTAGTCTTCAAGGAAATTCTCTCTACAAATCTTCTGTAAAGCAATGATGATAGAAGTCCTGAGTTCAATTCTCAGTGAAAGCACCAAAATGTTAACGCTTAAATTTAAACGCCAATACCCTAGTGTATAAGATGTGATTGTGAAAGCACCACCCACTTGTATGGGAATCAGAAATAAGCAGAAAGTATGTAGAAAAACAGTAAGAGACACAGTATTTATAGTGGTTCGGCTTAGGATCAAGCCTACGTCCACTTTGAAGCTCTTTATTGTTTATTTAGATACAGTTTTTTTACAATCAACTCCGATTACAACACACTTAGACAAATATCTCAAACCCCGATGTAGAAGAATCCTTTGAATGCATGATGAATGAGTTATTTTTCTTCACGAGATTTGTTGAAATGTCTTTGGTGATTGGAGTGATAGAAATGTTGCTTGAGTGTTGCTTGAAGTCGAGACAATAGCAGAGTAATGGCCCGTAGGAAGTCAGTCCCCAAAAGTCCTTTGAACGTTGGAAGTGGCTACGTATTTATAGGCAAACTTCCTAGGCTGAAATTGCAAAGTCATGAGTCGTGGTCGACTCATCATGAGTCGTGACCGACTCATGATGAGTCGTGAGTCGTCTGCAAGTCACTTCTTTGCAGCATGATCTTGAACTTGCCTCTGAGTCTTGTGTCGTGTGTCGGCCCATCTTTTGAGTCGTAGCGGCCTCTTGAGTCGTTGAATTGGTCTAGGCCTTGAGTCGCAGACCCTGCTGAGTCGTTAATCCACACTGTACCTTTAAAGCACTAGCTCGCTGAGTCGTTGCCACCAATGAGTCGCTGACTGCCCTACATGTTGAGTCGCTGACGCTTTAACTTATTAGGCTCCTTAAGTCGTGAGTCGCTCCTTTGAGTGGCCTTATAGGATGAGTCGTGGGCTAGTTGAGTCGCTAGTCTTGATGAGTCGGCACTTACTGAGTCGCTCCTTTACATGAGTCGGTAACTATTATGGGTCGTAGGCTCCTTGAGTCGCTCGGCGTTAACATATTTTAAATATGATTTGTATCTTAAAATAAATATGGGTTTAAATTCCTTCAAACATCTTTTATAAATAAGAAATTATTTAGTAGAAGTTTTAAAAAGGTTTTAAAATGTTTTTAAAACTTTGTGAAAGGTTAAGTGTGGTTTTCATTTTAAATTTAAAATTTAAAATGAAATTTGGAAACAAATTTTAAAGTAAGTTGTTTTGAATATTGCTTTGTTAATGATAATGAAATTATTAATAAGAAATGTTTTACTTATAATAAATCAAAGATTTAAATGATTTTGGTTTATTAAATTAGTAAGGTAATTAGATGGTTAATTAATTAATTTATTTAATTAATTAAATAAGGATTTTGAATTAATTAATTAAGGTTGAGTAAATTAATTAAGAATTATTTAATTTGGAAATAAGATCATTAATTAAATAAGTTAAGATTTTAATTAATGATTTTAAAATTAATTTATCAAGAGGATAAGATTAATTAAGTTAATTAATTAAACAATTAGTGATTAATTAAATGATTGTTAAAGATTAATAAATTTGTGATTAATAATGATTAATTTAAATTAATTACTTAAGAGAGGTAATTAAGGAAATTTTTGATAAGTTAATGAAGGTCATTAACTTGGAATTATTTATGAATTAATTTAAGTGATAAATTTTGATAATTAATTAGATTAATTAAATTTGATAATCATTATGGTATTTAGTTAAGTATGATTACTTTGTGAAAGTAATTAAAATTATTAATTACTCATTGTAATTAATTAATTTATTTGATTTGTTTAAATTAATTAATTAAGTTTAATTAATTTAGAATAATCATTGATGGGTTGATAAGTAATTAATGAAGGATAATTACTTAGAGAAGTAATTAAGACGAGTAAATGTATCTTATTAAAGTATGAAAGATTTGAGGTTAATTGTTTGTGTAATTATTACGGAAGATAATTTCTTTGTGAAAGAAATTAATAATTAATTGCTTGGTGTAATTAATTTAAGCAATTATTGATTAAGTCATTTGGGAAAATAATTAAGTAATGTAATTAATTAAGGGTAATCAATTACTAATAAAATGATATAATTAATTATTAAATATAATTAATTTAGGGGTAATCAATTTACTCAATGCAGTATTTAAGAATAGTTAATTACTGAAGTTAATTAATCAAAGTGATTAATAATTAAGGTTAATTACTTAATGAAGTTAATTAATCTAAATGTAATTAGGAATCATTAATTAATATAATTAATGATGTAACTAAGGATTAATTAATGGAGATTAATTAATTAATGATAAGTGATTAAAGTAATTAATTAATGTAATTAATTAAGGATTAATGTGATTAATTGTAATTAATTAATGAAGTAATTAGAGGTTAATTACTGTAATATGTGAAATTAATTACTTGAATGTAATTAAAGAATGATTAATCAAGGGAATTAATTAGTGGTTAATTAATTAGTTGATTGATTTGTAATCAATTGTTATATAAGCAGGATTTATAGATTGAAGTAATTAATTTAATTTACTTTAAATTAATTAGAGATAATGTAATTAATTTAATTCATTTTAAATTAATTATATATGGTGTGATTATTAATTCAAGTTTATATATGGATGATATAGATTCCCTTGATTGGTTTGAATCTCAGATATGATATTAGTAATGATGTGTGATATAGATGCATTGGTTGCATTGTGATAATGATTTGGATTATCTTCTGATAATGGTAATATGGATTATCTGTGGTGATGATTATCTATTGTAATGATGTGAATTATCTATCTGTGTGTATATAGATAATTAAATTGAATTGTTTTAAATCTTAAAACAACTTGGACCTAAAAGACACGCTTTGGATTTCGATGAGACCGAGATCGGGTTTCCATATTTGGATATCCGAAAACTACATCGATCCAAATTAACGATAGGTCGTGAATCTCAAGTGAAGGTGAAGATTCAGAGTGCAAGGGTTATCGTCGTTAACTCTGAGGGCGATTCCAAAATGAGTGTAACGAGATAATGCCTCCGGTTTCGTTCGAACCCGGAACGAACTTGTATGGATTGAATGCTTTCAGGACATCGTCAGGTGGACGATGTGCATTCTAAGAGATGTGTTCTCTAAAGGTAATCGTAGCCTCAAGCTCATCAACCGGGAATGGCTAAAACATGGGAGGTGCAGCAAGGCTAAATGGGTCATGCTCAAGTAGGACAAGATTTCCCCCTGTCTAGAAGTCCCTTTTTATTCGGCTGTGTGGGCGGTTGATTCATGACAACTGCCGGGGTTGTCTTGTTCGGGACTGTCCAGTAATGGATGGTTCCGGCCTTTTGTTACAGGGGAGTGGGCGTACTCCTCGGTACGGTGATCTTGGCCACGTGCTGTGACGGGCGGTGCACCAGTAACCCTGCCATTGTATGGAATCCAAAATCCAATAAGTGCCAACGGTTTTGATTGTATTACTCACTTTTGTGGCTAGTAGCATAAATTTAATAGATGTAACAATTTCGGCTATTTCTTATTTACTTGAAAACCCTAGACCTATTATAATATCACCGTGTTTCCTATCAAATGTTTTGGTTAGCATAAGGTAAAAACTTTTCCATGTTTATGTGTGGGAAGTCTTACATGATACCTTTCTTTTTAAAGGTTTTTCAAAAAGTTAAGCAACTTTAACATGTTACTCACACCAGACCCATGTCTGACCCGAAGTTTATTTCTATTTTTCTTAAACTCTTGGGTACTCAAATTTTTACGAGTAGCCAAGAGATTCAGGTTAGCTTTGACGAATTATGGAGGAGCAAATGGAGCAGGAGGCTTCTGCATTGTAGTTATCTAGTAATCCGCTATGTAGGTATCTTTGAGTCGTTTGTTTGAGTTGTTATATACTGTGTTGTAATAACTAGACAGGTGGTTATAACTGCCTAGTATGTGTTGTATTAGCTGTGTAACTCTGATAGTCATTGGATATCTATGTAATACTTTTGTTATTAATATAATTTATTCGTTCCGTTGTTGAGATTCTGTTGTTGTTTCTTCTTTCTTCTCTTTCTTTCTCTTTCTATCCCTTTCTTTCTTAATTCATGATACGTCTTTTTGGTTAGTGGAAGACGGGTCGTGACAACAACCCTAAAACACGCCCTTCATCCTTGACTCCGTCGCGGCTCAAATATCAGAGAAATGAATCGCGATTTCATTTAAGAATTTTATTTTCTTTTCGTTTTGAGAAGAGGAACAAAATCACGGATTAAACTGGGAAGGACTGCGTAGGCTAATTTATGGGTACGCTAATGAATAGTATGTTGGCTCGTTCAGGATAGGGTGGGCTGACTGTGACAGGGTTTTGACTTGATTTGATTTCTTATTTATCTATTTTGACTATTCTGTATTATATACAGGGAAATCTCGAACTCCTATTGAGATGTGCCGCCTGGCGTTTATAATGTTATACCGCTAATTTAAACCCAATGTAACATGTCTCGAGCTCCAATTCGATCGTACGTGGAAGATGGCTTTTTAAATTGAATATTTAAATTAAATTCAACGCGTTTCTATCTCGTACGATCAAACGATAACTCCAAACGCTACGAAATTTGAAATTTGATAATAATACAGTTTTACGAATCCAATGGAACAGGTTTCGTCGAATTCCAAGACTACGCCCCAGAAGGCTAATTTTACTCGTCAATTAATATATAAAATTCCCAATTCCCAATTATTCACTTTCAAATCCAATTTTAAATGTTAACAATCTTCATTGTTGTTTAAATAAAATTTACATCAACTTCTGATACAATTTTCAACCATATTAAATTCAGAATTCAATTATACAAATATTAATTTAAACAATTTAATTATCCTATAAATCAATATAAATAAATCACTAAGTTCAAAATAAATTTTAGTTACCAACATCATTTTATTTCTATCTAATAATTCAAAATTATTATCTAACTTCAGTTATTGATTATAAATATATAGAATTTCATTTCAATACTCGTTGTGGCGAAATCTTCGAAATTAGTTTATTTCAAAATTTTATTCAAGTTCATATCCAATAACTTTCATTCAAAATCATTAAATTTTATTATTAACCATTTTTATTTGATAACTATATCAAATTTCATAATTTAAAATAGTTAAAAATACGGGTTGTTACAACCAACAAAATAGATTGCAGATAGGAGCCATCATAAAGGAAGCCAAGAGGCATCTTTTGGAGCAAATCAAACCTTCTTCATCACTAGAAATGAGATGGAGACAATAATGAACAACATCCAGGAAAAGATGCTCAACAGACAGGAGGAAATGATGCAGAATCTGCTCCGACAGATTTATAAGTCGGATTACAAAGCAACGAAGTTGGGTAAACAGAAACTACAAGGAACTTGGATTGAGGAACTGGAGCAGATGAAGCTGCTAGAAATTAGAATGGAGCGTGAGGAAACGGAGCTAGCAGGCCGCAAGATGGAACAGAGTGGCAGGTGGTAGTGTAATATCCTCCACTTGGAGGCCCAAAAATAACGGCTACGGATGTTGCAGTCATCCATAGTTATTAACTCTCGATGACCAAATGCAGTAGTGTTAGGTACATTGATATAACAGAAACATATGGATATGAAAAAAAATTAAAACCATTAAACAAATTTCTCATTCCATTTCAACCATATTTCGAATTCATTACCTAATCCAAAATTCAAGAACCACGTTCAGAGAAAATTTAATGATTACAAATTATGCCAAGAGCAACATACGAAGATGCCTCCTTAGATGATCAAAGTCTAAACATAGGCAATTCAACAATTTTGCCTTTACATCAAACCCAGGGGAATCAAATAGAAAAGAATACCTGCTAGCTAGCTTGCCTTCTACACATCTCTAGAAGCTTATTCGTCTAAAGAAGAACCTGAAATCCTCAAAGCTTAATCTACTGAAAATCAATTGAGCACCTAAGAGTTTAAGGAGAAAACATAAACTTCGAGTCAGACAAAAAACCTGGTATGAATAACAATCTACCATCTTCAATTATTTAGATATCTAGCAAGACCATACCACTTAGCGGAACGGGTATCTTGCTTAAAAATTTATAATAACCGTATAGTGTGCTCCTGCATCTACAATAGTTAAAAATACAGAAATCTAAATATCATGATGATATGCAAATAAGCAAAATATCTTGGATTTTCCATCCCCATTCATTAGACTATTTGTCTCGGTTATAATTTCTAGGGTCAATAGTAATCTATCAATTTTCATGGGTGGACTAGTAATCTATTCAAAGCTTATGCACTATCCGTCCCGTTTCATAGTTTTCATGGAATCACTAAGAACCTATTAGCCCTAACCAATAACTTTAGTATTTCATAGGTTCTCTCTGATCCTATTTGTATCTCAAATAACTTCTCTTATATTATAGTTTTCATGAGTTGAATATGACCCTATTGATCTTTGTCGATAACTTTATTCGGATATAGTTTCCATGGAATCACCACGAACCTATTGACCCCGCCAATAACTCTCTCCAAACATAGTTTTCATGGGTTTACTATGAACCTATTTAAATTGACAACTTCTTGATCAACCGTTGGGCATCCTATGTTCTGGTCTACCAGATCTCCTGGATGTAACTCTACTCATGAGGGAGTTAACTCAATTTATATTTACTACTTGGTCAACCTAGCCGGTTATTTTGTCATTTCTCCCCAAAATACAGTTATGGGTCCATTATGCAGTGAATATGTTTATGGAAGAAACATATAGAATAACAGATCATAACATAATAATACAAACCTTTAGGGTTTAATATCCTTGAAATCCTTTTCACAGGAAACATGGTTAATTCCTTTAACCCTTTATTTTATCAAGGAAAGCTTCTTCAAAAACTCCAAGATTATAAGCATTTCAAAGCTCCTTTATATTACCATAGGTTTTCCTTTAAAAAATGAGACTGGGTTCTTTGTTTTGAAAAATAAGGCTTCCGAAACCTTAGACCTTTACTTTTGAAACCATTAGAATATATCTTTTGAAAGCATTCAAATATTCTTTTCAAAACACTATACATACGCCTTTCGAAACATTTTAAAACCTTTCTTTCGAAAGCATCAAAACCTTCTTTCGAAACCATCAAAACATTCATTTTGAAAGTATTAAAGCATATCTTTCCAACTTGTAGAAGCATAGCTTCGAAACCATTTGAATGTACCTCTTTCAAAACCATTGGGTTTAATCTTGAATATAAATTTTGAGTCAAAGTGAACATAAGCGAAAGTAATCCTTTCGAAACCATTAACCTTTAAACACAAGAATTTGGGGAAAACTGATGGGTTTGGAACCATCCTTTTGAAAGCATTAGTCTTTAAGTAAAGCAAGTAGAAGGATTGCTTTGAAACAACCTTTCGAAGCCATTTCCTTTGGAACCTTTAGTATAAGTGGCTACTAGAGCCCTTTCGAAAGCATTGGGAAGCAGCTTGTTATATTTATAAAACGAAAGCTAGCCTTTCGAACACATTGAAAACTTCAACATATTCAAAAGGTTTGAAGACGGCAGTAAGGTTTAGACTTGGTTCAAATCTACCCTTTCGAAAGCTTCTCTTTAAAACATAATACACGTCAACTCATTCAAAAGCTACCCTTTAATAAAAAGGCGGCAACCCCTTCGAAAGCTACATAAAAGTGATCCACCCTTTTTGAAAGCATCCACTAAAAGTAAGGCAACCGGCATCTCTTTTGAAAGCAGAATCAAAAACCTTCGAAAGCTATTTAAAATGGACTTGGCCCCTTTGAAAGCATGGTTTCGACTCTATACCTTCCGCCTTTCTCCAGTCCACTACATACCAAAGCATTAATTCCATGTATATTGGTTTCGACTTGGTTGGAGCGGAGGTATGGGGTTGAAAGGTTGCTACTAGAAGTGGCAAAACAATAAATCTTTATAAAACTATTTTGTTGCCTTATTAAGTAAATGCTTTTCAATAAACTTTCCTATTTGTAAAAATATAATTTGATGCTATAAATTTTACTAAAATATTTTCTAAAAGTCTCCGAATTCATCCAAAATTTATTAAAAATAATTAACAAAGAAGCCATTCAGTTTAGCAAAAAAAAAGACATTTAAGTATTTTTCATAGTAAATCACTCAGGAAAAATCTCCAAAATTCATCAAAATTCACTTTAATACGTTATCTGACATATATAAATTTCAGACCCAAAATTCTTTATATAACAACAGAAATAAATTTTAATCCCAATAATTTATTTCTTCCTTCAAAAATTCACAATAAATTATCCATGGCTTGGATAATTACGAAAATTTCAACCCATCTCCAAAATAGTGTGTTACATAACATACTAAATCCTCATGGCATTCGAAACCCAATATAAATGATTTTAGCCTTCAAATCAAATAAAACATTTACCAAACATACTTGTTTGAATCAAACATATCATGTAATCCTAGCGTATCCTCATTAAAATTATAATAAAGGTTTTTAACTTAAAATCTGAAGTCAAATGCTCTTCAAATACTTGTTTGGATCCTCTTTCTGATTAGAAGCAATCCTTTCGATCAACACTGGTCGAACTTCCAAATAGGACAACATGGCGGTGCTCTGACTAGAACTAGCAGTGGATCTTAATTGCACACTACAAATAGTCAAAGCTTCTAAATCTTTCCATTCTGCCAACATGGCTAACACCACATTCTAATGTTTTCTGCTAAGAGCATCCTCTACTTTATTTCTTTTTCCAGGTGTATACTCTATACCAAAATCATAAGCTGCTAAAAAATCCATCCACCTTTGCTGTCTCATATTCAACACCTTCTAAGAGAATAAATATCTTAAGGACTTATGATCTGTGTACAACTCAAATCTCTCCTCTAAGAGATAATGTCTCCATATTTCCAATGCGAAGATCACCGCTGCCAACTCTAGATCATAAGTAGGATATTTCACTTCATGTGGTCTAAGCTATCGTGAAGCATAGGCAATGACTTTACCTTCTACATCAACATAGCTCCTAATCTGGTTCTACATGCATCGGTATACACCATCAACTCTTGGTTTCCAACCGGAACCACCAACATAGGCACATTGGTCAATAAATGCTTTAACTTAAGGAATGCTTCCTCGCATTTGTCAGACCAAGTAAACTTCATGTCCTTCTTGGTTAAAATAGTCAAAGTCGCTACTTTCCATGAGAAATCCTTAATGAATCTTCGGTAATAGCCAACAATTCCAAGAAAACTTCTAATCCCAGTCACCATCTCTGGTCTCTTCCGCTTATTAATAGCTTCGATCTTATCTGGATTGGCTGACAACGCTCTCTTTGAAATAACATCTTTCTTCCAGAAATGACACTTGTAAAATTCACTTTCAGCTGATGCTGCCTTAGCTCCCAAGCACTACTCTAAGATGATCTTCATGTTCTCCTTTATACTTAGAGTACACTAAAAGGTCGTCTATAAATACCAATGAAAACCTATCCAAGTACTCTCAGAAAACTCGGTTCATCAAATCCACGAAGAAAGCCGGTGCATTCATTAATCTGAATGGCATTACTAACCACTTGTACAAACCATACCTGGTCCAAAATGTAGTCAATAGTATATTGTCCTTTGCCACTCTTAACCAATGGAAATCCATTGCTAAATTCAATTGAGAAAATATTCTTGCTCCACACAATTGATCAAATAGATCATCGATTCTCGATAAAGGATACTTATTCTTGATCGACTTCTCATTCAATTTACGATAATTGATGCACAGCCTCAATGACCCATCTGGTTTCTTTACATACACCGTGACCGTACCCTAAGGCAAACTTCTTAGTCTAATAAAATTTCTCCCTTCTAGATCCACTATCTACACCTTCAATTCTTTAGTCTCGTTCAGTGCCATCCTGCTAGGTGGTCTACTTATAGGTTCTTCTCTTGGCACAAGATCTATTCATAACTCAATGGCTCGTTTTGGGGGTAATCCTATAACTGGCTCAAAAACATCTGCAAATTCTCTTGCTACTCAAACCTGACTTAAATCTTCTTCTACTTTCATAGCACTCAATGTAGTACAAGCACTCCGGTCAGGATCCTTAATTGAGAATATAATTGGGTTATGACTATCAAGGTGTCTCAGCAATATTTCCCTATCTTGGAAATATATCCTAGCCTCGTATCTACCCAACCAATCCGCACCCAAAATGATTCCAAAGTCTACGAAATTGAAAATAAACAAACTGCATGCAAACTTATGACCTAACAAATCAAGTTCTAACTGGTAACATCTCATTCCTAGAGTTGCATATCCTCCTATTAGATTCGCAACCCTTAAGGAAGAACAAGGTATGTGGGTTCTAAACATAACATATCAACCAAACACTGAGATATAATTGAATGTGATGCACCAATATCAAATAGTACCCTAACTAGTATACTTTTAATCAAAAGCGCCATCACAGTCTTTCCTTTCTCGGGAGCAGTCGGCCTAGCAGAAATAGTCCAACAGCGAAGACTTTTCCCTTGTCCGCCCTGACTGGTTCTGCATACTAATTCTTATAATGCCCAACCTGATCGCAGTTAAAGCACTTCACACACTTCTTATCTGCGTTCTTCTTCCCCTTGCCAGTTCGGTATTCATGAGCATAGTGGTCCTTCTTATCGCACTTAAAGAAAACTAGATTATCTTGCCTTCTTGACAGATTCCCCCTTCTGGGTTCCCTTCCTCTAGAAGTACTTCCTCTTCTTTCCAAGAGAACTCTAGGTTTCAACCTGTTTCTCCTTCCTTTAAGTAGCAAGCATCTCCATATGTCGGATTTCCATTTCCACAACAACATTAAAAGGATCATGAGGATGTGGCAGAGTCACGCTAGCAATCTTGGGTCTCAATCCCCGAATAAACTTCACATTCCTCTTGATGATGATCTCAATGGTAGCATGTCCATATCTGGATAACTCATCAAACTTTGTGGCATGCTCAATCATTGACATCTCACCTTGCACCAAGTCCATGAACTTCCTCAACAATGCTGACTTGATAACTTCAGATAAAAACCTCTCTTCGAATCTCCTTTGAAATTATGCCTAGGTAAACTCTTCCTTGGGAACTCCTGTAGTGACACTATTCCAACAATAAAGCGCTGCTCCCTGCAACTGCCTAGAAGCAATCCCCTTTTCTGCTCATCGTTTAATCCCAAATCAGCGAAGATTATTTCACAATACAAAAGCCAATTCTCAACTACTATAGCATCCTCTGTTCCTTAAAAATGGCTTCCCACCAAGACTAGTATAATCCCTACTCAGCTTGGCATAGTGTTACCATCTGGGGCTATGGTATTCGCTCCTCCAACATTATCAGCATTACTCCAGCTACTCCTATGGTAGCTCCTGCTTGCACCAGATTTACAAAGAATCGATACATCATCCCCATATCTACTAGCGGGCTTCCAGCACCTATTTGGGCATTTGCATTTTGATTAGCATTTGCCTGTCGACCCTAGTTTCTCTGGTTGGGTCGAGTATTTCCATTTTTTTGGTGCTTTCTCTATCGAGATTTCCTCTTCTATTTCCTGCCTCTATATCTTTATTTCTTGTAAATCTGCATATGAGCCTTAGTAAGATACAAAAGAACAGTTTAAGAGAGAGGGGAGTACATACTTATATATATATGTATGTATGTATATCGGATACAAGTATTTTACTATAGAGTTAACCCAAACCCTGATCTTATTTCTGATTCATTGGATTATGTTTCGAGAAATTTTTTTTAAGTTTGAAATTTCTTTTAAGTTTTCAAAACCTATGCTTGATACCAACTTGTAACATACCCCTCTTGGAGGCTCAAAACTAACGGCTACAGATGCTGCAGTCATCCATAGTTATAATTCTCAGCGACCAAATGCGGTAATGTTCGATACATTGATATAACAGAAACACATGGATATGGAAAAAAAATTAAAACCATTAAACAAATTTCTCATTCTATTTCAATCATATTTCAAATTCATTACATAATCTCAAATTCGAGAAACACATTTAGAGAAAATATAATTATTACAAATTATGCTAAGAGCGACATATGAAGATGCCCTTTGATGATCAAAGTCTAAACATAGGCAATTAAACAATTTTGCCTTTACAACCACAGTGGAATCAAATATAAAAGAACACCTATTAGCCAGCTTGCCTCATGCACGTCTCCGAAAGCTAGTTAGTCGAAAGGAGAATCTGAAAACCTCAACTCTCAATCTACTCAAAATCAATTGAGCACCATAGAGTTTAAGGTGAAAACATAAACTTCAAGTCGGACAAAAACCCTGTACGAATAATAACCTACTGTCCCAAATCATTAAGATATCTAGTGAGACCATGCCACTTAGCGAATAGGTTTTCCCTTTATAGTATCTTGCCTAAAAATTTATAGTAACTATATATTGTGCTGCTGCATCCATAATGGTTAAAAATATAGCAATTTAAAAGATCATGATGATATGCAAACAAGCAAAATATCCTGGATTTCCCATCCCTGTTCATTTGACTATCTGTCTTAATTATAATTTCTAGGGTCATTATTAAACTATTAGTTTTCATGGGCTGACTAATGACTTATTCAAAGATTATGGACTATCTGTCTCGTTTCATAGTTTCCATGGGATCACTAAGAACCTATTGCCCCCTGCTAATAACTTCAGTATTTCATGGGTTCTCTCTTATCCTGTTGGTATTGGACAATAACTTCTCTTGTATCATAGTTTTCATGGGTTGACTATGAACCTATCGATCTCTATCAATGACCGTATCTAGATATAGTTTTCATGGGATCACTACGAACCTGTTGGCCCCTGCCAAGAACCCACTCCAAACTTAGTTTTCAAGGGTTTATTATGAACCTGTCTAAACTGACAAATTCTTATTAAGTCTTTGGGCATCCTATGTTCTGGTCTACTCGACCTCCTTGATGCAATTCTACTCATACAGGAGCTAACTCAATTTATATTCACTACCGAGTCAATATTGCTGGTTATTCTGCCCTTTCTCCCTAAAATACAGTTGTGGGTCCATTATGCAGTGAATATGTTTATAGAAGAAGCATATAGAATAATTGATCATAACAAAATAATACCAACCTTTAGGGTTTAATATTCTTGAAATCATTTTCGCATGAATCATGGTTAATCCCTTTAACTCATTATTTTTATCAAGGAAAGCTTCTTCAAAACACCAAGATTATAAGCCATTTCAAAGCTCCTTTATATCACCATGGGTTTTCCTTTAAAAATTGAGATTACGTTCTTTTTTTTGAAAAATAAGGCTTTCGAAACCTTACACATTTACTTTCGAAACCTTTAGAATATATATTTCGAAAGCATTCAAATCATATTTTTAAAACACTAAACATATGCCTTTCAAAACACTTTAAAACATTTCTTTTGAAAGCATCCAAAACCTTCCTTTTGAAACCATTAAAACATCCCTTTCGAAAGTATTAAAGCATATCTTTCCAACTAGTAGAAGCATAGCTTCGAAACCATTTGAAAGTAGCTCTTTCGAAACCATTGGGTTTAATCTTGAATTTAACTTTTGGGTCAAAGTGAACATAAGCAAAAGTAACCCTTTCGAAACCATTAGCTTTCGAACAAAAGAATTTCATAAAAACAGATGGCTTGGGAACCATCCTTTCAAAAGCATTAGTCTTTAAGTAAAGAAAGTAGAAGGATAGGTTCGAAACAACCTTTCGAAGCCATTGCATTCGAAACCTTTAGCATAAGTGGCTATTAGAGCCATTTCGAAAGACTTAGAAAGCGGCTTGTAATATTTATAAAACGAAAGCTAGCTTTTCGAACCCACTGAGAACTTCAACCTATTCGAAAGGTATGAAGATGGCAGTAAGGTTTCAACTTAGTTCAAATCAACCCTTTTGAAAGCTTCTCTTTAAAACATAATATATGGCAACTCATTCGAACGCTACCCTTTAAATAAAAAGACGAAAGTCCCTTCAAAAGCTACATAAAAGTGATTCACCCCTTTTGAAAGCATCCATTAAAAGTAAGACAAGTGGCATCTCTTTTGAAAGCAAGACAAAAACCTTTGATATCTATTCAAAATCGCCTCGAACCCTTCGAAAGCATGGTTTCGACTCTATACCTTTAGCCTTTCTTCAGTCCATTATGTACCAAAGCATTGATACCGTGTGTATGGGTTTCAGCTTGGTTGGGACGGAGGTATGGAATCGAAAGGTTGCTATGGGAATTGGCGAAATAATAAATCTTACAAAACTGTTTTTTTGCCTTTTTAAGTAAATGCTTTTCAAATAACTTTCCTATTTGTAAAAATATAATTGGTTTCCATAAACTTTACCAAAATCTTTTCTAAAAGACTAAAAATAATTAATAAATAAGCCCTTCACTTTAAAAAACAATTAAGACATTTTAGTCCTCCAACCTAATTAATTTAATGTCCATAGTAAATCACTTATGAAAAATCTGCAAAAATCATCAAAATTCACTTTTAATATGTTTTTTGACATATATAAATTTCAGACCCAAAATCCTTTATATAGTAGCCGAACAAAATTTAAACACGATTATTTATTTCTTCCTTTAAAAATTCACAATAAATTATCCATAGCTTTGATAATTATGAAAATTTGAACTCATCTCCAAATATTGCTTTACATAACATACTGAATTCACGTTGCATTTGAAACCCAATATATACTATTTTAGCCTTAAAATCAAATAAGACTTTTATCAAACATATTTTTTTGAATCAAACATATCATATAATCCCAGCATATCATCATTAAAATCATTATAAAGGTTTTAATCTTAAAACCCAAAATCGAATGCTTTTTAAAAAAATTAGATGGTTTTGATTATTATTCACCGTGCTTTGGATAAGTAACTTGAGATTTGATCTTGTTAATTCTCTTTGGTTGATTCCTTAGCTTTAAAATGATTTTTCTCCTCTTTTTCCCTTAGGTTATGGCCAGCTTGAGCTCTTTGGTTTATGTTTTAGAATTATCAAATTATCAAATGAAAAATGGGAATAAGGGTTTAGGGGTTAAGGGTTATGGTGGATGATTTACAATAATGCCCTTGCATTATTCTTTTATCGGTTAACTAATAAAACCCTTTCCGTAGCCCCATTCTTTTAATTTTATTTGATTAAGCATGGCCTCTATTTAGTTCCAAATCTCAATCCCCTTGTCACTCGAATCCTAACATTATTCTATTTAATTGATCTAATTAAATCTCTTGGATAATGTTATTTAAAATTAGGGGTGTTATAGGAAATCTTGGGCCAACACACAACGATCGGTACCGATCATCCTGTAACGAATGGTGTCGATTGATCTAGACTAAGTGGCATGCCCACGAGTCATGCTAGATCGATCCCAGTTAGGGTGTTGGACAATTCTAAGTAGTATGTTGTCGATCGAAATGCAGAAGTATGTTCAACGGAGCTGGTTCTAGGATTCCATCATGGATTCGGAGTGCATGTTGTAAATAATGATTGAAGGTTACCACTGGATGACAATAGAAGGTTTGCTGAGATGACCAGATAGGCTATAAGAGGAGGATTGGTGAACAGAGATTTGGAAGATATAAATAGAAGTCTCTTTGCTCTTAATATTTGGGATGCTAGGAATCCACTAGAACTCAAACTACCAACATTAGAAGTTTATGATGGAAAGTCGGATCCAACTATGCATATTATAAGGTATATGCAGCACATAGAAGTATTATGGACATCAGAGGGAGTCATGGCATGGTGCTTCTCTTTGTAATTAACGGATATAGCTACATTGTAGTTCAGGTAGTTGGAAAGCGGTTCTATTGGCTCATGGATGGAATTGGTCGAAAGGTTTATGAGGCAGTTTAGGGTTTATATCTCGAGACCCAAAAATGTGATGAGTTTGGAAACACTAAAATAGAGGATATGTGAGTCCCTAAGGAGGTTTCTAACAAGGTTTAATGCCACCGCGGCATCGGTGGATCGTCCAGATCCATCCATGTTTCGATGGCAGGTGTATTTGGAATTTCTGATGGCATGGAGTTCAAGGGTTCACTAGCATGGGATCCACCTATGGATCTCTGAGAGTTTTATCATGAAGCAGAAAGTTCTTGGGGCAGGAAGATGCACGAGCCAATAAACTGTAGGTGAATGCTGTGCAAAGTGGAGGATCATTATAAGATGTAAATAAGAATGATAAATGCAAATAAAAAATGGATGATGTCATTAATGTATTGAATAGGTAATAGAGAGAACCAAAATTTTCTTCTTATGCGGATTTGACTGAATCTCTGAAAAGGATTTAATCGGATACTCGAGGACGCCTTCAGTGTCGAAGGCCGACAAGGAGGGAAACCTCCGAACATGATCAGACATCAGGAAAGCATTACATATTCCATGAGTTGGATGGGTATAGAACAAATGATTATAGGCATTTAAAGGATATAGTTAAGGAACATGTTAGGAGCGGTCAGTTGCAACATTATGTGAGGACATAGGCTACGACACTGGAAAGGAGTAGCCACTGTCCACCTCGAATGATAATGGCACTGGATCAAGCCATCATCCTCAACTTGTCATCAATTGATTGAGATGGCATGGAATAAGTAATAAACTCCACAGTAGTATGGCTAAGTTACTTACACATGTACGGAATTAAGGATGGTCCCTAAGCATGCTCTGAGATGATGATTAACTGTAGTGCTCGAGTTTGTGAAATTTTGATTTTTCTTATTTGCTTCAAACTCTAGTTTTTCTGATATTTCGGTTTATTAGTTTTTTGGTTTTATATTTTGCCAAATGGACTTTGGAATGCTTAAATCTGGATTAATGTAATAAATAATAGAATTGCATTTGTGCCCTCGACCAGAGAGATAAGGCAATAACCGCAATGCACGAGTCCATTCGTTGGAGAGCGACGGGACGGATTTGTACATGGGTTAAGTCCTCGACTTGGTATCGAGGCTGGAGAAGGATACCTCACAGATTAAGTCCTCGACTAAGGATAACGCTGGAAAAGGATACCCCAAAGATTAATTCAACGACTGGGTATCGAGGCTGGAGAAGGATACCTCATGGATTAAGTCCTCAACTGGGGATCGAGGCCGAAGAAGGATACTCTAAATATCACGCTATGTCCCAACCAGAGACAGTTTCGAAAAAAGCAAGAAGTAAGCCGCTTCGTTAGAGGCGATAGGATATGCCTGCTTATCGTTGTGCCCTTCTTGCCCGAGAGCGAGTGGAGTATAACAAGTGCTCGGAGAAGCTATGATCGAGCCGGAGAGGTCGTGGATTTGGACATGAACCCGAAGCAGTCTTGAATTTGGCTAATGACCGAAGAACTCATGGGTTCGGATATTAGCTTCGAACAGCAATGAATTTAGCTTTAGATGGATAGGGATTTGGATAAAACAATTTGGAGAGATCGTAGATTTGGTTAATGAATTAGAATGGATTCAGAATTGGATATCAACGCAGATCAGTCATGGATTTCGCTAACGATCCAGAGAGATCAAGGAATTAGATTGGCAATGGATTGTATTTTGGACTGGACAATATGGCTACTGACAGATTATGGATTTCGAATTCATAATAATTCAAAACATGCCTTCCTATCACAAGGCATGTTTTGGGAGGCAAAGGTTATCCCGCCTTTTACTCAGATTGGGATACCATGGATTCGGCTAAAATGGATGTATTGGAAATTGATTACAGTTGTAACTATGGACGATAGTCAATTGGCGTTCGTATGCTCGAGTTATGGACAAAAGAAGATGGATTGTTATCGATCGGGTCAGTGGTAATTTGCTTCGAGTCAAACCCAGGGAAATTTGACATTTGCTTGGAGTTTGCTCGGAGAAAAACGATCGGCACTGATTGGTTTTTGTGCTTGGAGTCAGAATCACATTTTCTTGGAGAAAATTTTGATTTTACCTGAGTCTAGCTGTGGGCCATAAGCATCAACATTTGCTTCGATTCAGAAAGGTGATTACTTGGGTCTCGCTTCGAGTTAATCATAAAGTGGGTTTTCGACGACCGTTTTGGCAACTTTCGAAGATGATCGATCTATAACTCAAAATCTACAAAGGCAATCAATATGAAATTTGAAGGATAACTATACTACACCATATGTGACCTACATCATTGATCGTTGGAGTAACGATCTGGAATTTTTGGATATTTGAAATTGGAATATATAATTGGTTTTAAATATTTAAGAGTTAATTTCTAACTTTAATTTCAAATATTACTATTTATTTGGCAATTAAATTATTAAACTTAAAAATTGTTAATTTGGTAAATTGTTGAATCTGGAATTTTAAGCCTGTTAAAAATAATTTAAAAGCTTGTAAAATTTGTATTGATAGTATTGAAGATAATAGAGTTTTTAAAAATTGAATTTAAAAGTGGTTTGTTCGGTTTTAAAAGTATATCGTTTAAATTGATAACTAAAATAGCCTTCCGGGGCGCAGTCTTGGAATTCGATGAAACTAGTTCCATTGGATCCGTAATAGTGTATTATTATCGGATTTAAAATTTCGTAGCGTTTGGAGTTGTCATGTGGCCGTACGATATATCAACGCGTTGAAAATATAAACTAGAAATTCAATATAATAACTAGGCCCAGAAAGCTGTCTTCTCCATACAATTGAGTTAGGACTCGAAACCTTTTCCATTACATTCGGAATAGGGGTATAACATTATGAACGCCTAGCGGCACGTCTCAATAGGAGGTCTAGATTTTGAGTTGTAATTTGAGACGATTTAAAATTTTAAATAAATATATATATAAATTTACATTGATTGACATTATATTCAAATTAGAACTTTTTGCTTTCTTTTGAATCACTTTCACCATTCCATCACGTAAAGCCTCACATCCTGTCCCCTTCCATTCCCTTTGTAAAACACACATCAATTCAATGCCGGGAAGAAAAATATATGAAATGGACGAACTGCTAAATCACGTTCCTCCCTTCTTTTCTCGTTCTCTAATCCAATTTTTCACTCGAAATCAATTCGTATCTAAGAAAAAAATGGCCTCCCCAAATCGAATCCATTCAAAATCATTCAATATATATATAATACTCGTGCGAAATCGAAAATCGATTTTGATTCATAACTTTAGGGTTGAGGCTTGGGGGAAATAGTTCGATCGACTTTAAAGCGAGAAGGGATGACATGGGGTATTTGGGTTCGATGGTTAGCTAGAGTCATGATGGTTGGCCGCGATAAGGGAATTAGGGCTTTGGGTGGTTCTTTGTTGGCAGAGTCGACTCACCGAAGTGAGCAGCATTAAGGGTGAGGTTTTGGGGACTTCGGTCATCGGATCGGTTTCGCGCCTCGAACGCGTGAGGTGATGGTAGTGGAGGCCGATGTCGAGGTCGGTGTCAATGGCAATGTTCACGATGCTGGCTTTATGGGAGTCGCCATTAGGCACTGTTCTACGCAATAAGGTATTAACCAATTCTGCAGTTTATTTATTTCTTCATTTTCAATTTTGATTTAATAAATATACATATTTTGACGAAAGAAATTAAATTATATAAGGTTGAGAAACAGAAACTTTTATCTGCAGAGAGGATATAGGTCGATATGATTTTTATCTACAGTAGGATATAAAACAAATTATTAATTTTAAGCTAAAGATTTATATATATGTATACAGTAAAGCAAAAGTATAACATAATATATATATATATATATATTCATATGCCTATTTTAATAAACAAGAAAATTATATATAGAAAAGACTTTGGAAAATATATAGGAAATTTTAAAATGTTTGAAGAGTTTATAAAAGTTAGAATTTTTGAAATCCATAATTTATTTTTATAAGTATGTATATATGTGGTATCAAAAGAAAAAGAAAGAATAAGTGTGTGTGTGTGTGTCTATATGTGTATATATATATATATATATATATATATATATATATATATATATATATATCTTCACTTACTGTCAAAATTTTAAAAAAAAATATTAAGGTGGTTAACTTATTTAGTTAGTCTATTCAATTATTTTAGTCGTTAAAAATAATTTATTAAAGAAAAATTAGTTTAAGTATAATTCTTAGTTAATTAAATTAATAAATGGTAATAGGTTGATCAACTACCTCAGATGTTAGTAAATCATATAATGTTTATTCAAGGTCTGAAATCAAGAAGAAGACAAGTCTGTTTGGATCGGATTGCAAACTATGGGGCAAAGGTGAGTTAATCTCACGCATTTGGATTACCTTAAATTTAAATAATTAAATTTAATTTATTGAATTGATGATTTATTATTAGTCTGGATGTGATATTATATATAGTGTCTATATATATATATATATATATATACATATACATACATATATATATATATATATTGGAGTGATGGATTCCCATATTATATAGCGGATGAGACCCTATGCGCCCCGCATAATAACGGATGACCCTTTTACCGCGATATCCCCCTCGAAGTGGGATTGGTATTTTATACTGTGCTAACATCTGTGGATGTAAGAAAAAAGGTTGGAGGGATCCAACTAGATTCCTCAAAATATTTAATTTATTTTATATTCAGCTATGTGATTTATTTGATGATTTGTGATAGATTATATTGATTGTATTAGGAATTGAAATTATTGAATGTTATGCTTGGCTGAATATATATGGGTATTTTGAGAAATGGAAAAATATATGTATAAAGTTTGGGTTTTTAAAGGAAATGGAAAGAAAATTCTTAAGTAAAATTATTGGGAATTGGATAAATCGAGTAATAAACTTTAAAGGCAATTTAAACCAGGAAATCGATTTAGTGTTTTGGGAACTATGATTTGAAGGAAAATGAGAAATGGAATTTGTAAATTGGTTTATAAATGAAGTGGAATATTTATCAGTGGATAAATTTGAAAGTATAGATTCTGGTGGAATTTATAAGAAAGGTGCAATTCATTTTAAAAATAAAGGTAATTTTATTTTTAAAAGTTGGAAGTATATTTTTCCTGGAAACTAAGTATATTTTCAAAGAAAAGATTTCAAAGTATAAACTAAAAGTTTAAAAAAATGTTTTTAGAATGTTTTAGAAAATTTATTATTTTAATTATTTTTAAGAGAAAAGTAAATATTTATTTAAGTTAATTATGGTAGTTAATTATTTTTAATGGTAAATGAGTATTATGATTTTTAAAAAGGAATTTTAACATAAATATTTGATATAATAACTTTATTTTAAAAGGAAATTTTGATTTAAGTTTTACTCAGGAACTCTTATAAATTTCTTAAGTATTATTTTTATTTAAGTAATTTTAGTAGCCTTAGTGTAAATAATTTAAGTATATATTTTTGAAAGTGATTATAAGGAGATGGAAATGTGTTTTAAAAATAAGAAGTAGTTTTATTAAAGTGTTGAAAGAAATTTACGGGATTGTGATGTAAATTAAATTTGGATTAATCGAGCAGGATTAACAAAGGATTTTATGGGTTATACTGAAATGAAAGTGTATTTTCCTGTAAAACCAAGTATATTTTCAAAGGATATATATATACATATATAATTTGGAAGTTTAAAGTTATTTAAAAAGAAGTTTTTAGGAAAAAAATTATTTAATCATTTTAACATTTTAAGTAAATATTCATTAAGTTAATAATAGAAGTATTTTAAAGGTTTAAATAGTATATGATTTAAAAGTTTTACATGAGAAATTATTAAAAAATTTCATAACTAGTATTTTAAATAAAGGGTTTTAAGCAGTTTTATTTTAAGAGTTTGAAGTATATACTTTTGGATAAAGTGATTTAAATTATTTAAAAACCTAAAGTATTAAGACTTGGTAATTCCCAGTGGAAATAAAACAATTGGATGGAAATTTATTTCCGTGAGAGAAAAGTGATTTGAAAACTATTTTCGAAGGATTTAAGTGTAGAAAAATATATTGCGAAGATATTTTGGAATAAACAATTTGGAAAATTATTAAGGCCTGATGGTTGTTTGTGGATGTTATATGGTAGTTAAATAACAAACTACCAATATTGGCCAATGCACTGATCGTTTCGAAGAGACCGGGATCGGGATTAATTTCCAGAAAACCACCTCGATCTGGTTTGAATTTTTTCATGAGGAAGACAAGAGGTTGGAGTCGAAGATGGAGCAGTGAAGTGCAAGGGCTAATCACCACTAATCCTGAGGGTGATTCCAAAATGGATGTAGAAGGAGTAGTGCCTTCGGTTCCGTTCGGACCGGGAATGGACTTGTATGGACGATATTAGACCATCATCAGGAGGACGATGAGCATTCTAAGTGAATGTGTGCTAAAAAGGTAACGCATAACCTCAAGCCTCATCAACCGGGAATGGCTAAAATAGGGAAGGTGTAGCAAGACTAAGTGGCTAGCAACCAATTATGGTAAGGTCAACCCTGTCTAGATGTCCCTTTTATTCGGCTGTGTGGGCGGTTGCTGATCCCAACTGCGAGGTGATCTTATTCGGACTATCTAGTAAGAGGTAGCTCTGGTCTTGTGTTGTAGGAGACCAGGGTGGATTCTTGATACTCTGATCTAGACCAGGTACTGTGATGGGCGGTACTCCAGTAGTCATGCCATTGTATAGAATCCAAACTCCAATGAGTTCCTTCGAACTTGTTTGTATACCTATTATGTTGGAATTTAATGAATGTAACAATTTTGGCTATTTGAATAAGTATTTGTATATAGAAACTACTATAATGTCACAGGATTTGATAAGAAATGTTTTGGTTATCATAAGGTAAAAACCCGGCATGTTTAGTTGTGGCACGGTCTTACGAGATACCCTTGATTTCAAAAGAATTTTGAAAACTTTAATAATCCAATTGAGTATGCCCTCTCACGCTGGTTTTCCAAACTGACTTGGGTGTTATTTTACTATAATGCTCGGGTCAGACCGAGTATTACAAAGTACAGATTCTGGAAGGATTGCTATGGAGCTCAGGGGATGCGCTGGATGGCGAGACGTATCACGTATCTGAATTATTTCTGATGTGTATGGAATGTTGTATATTCATCTTTGCGTGGAAAAGTTATCACAACTGTCCAGTGTTGTGCTTTTCTTGATGTTGTATTCTGATGATGTATATATAAAACAATTACATTCCTTTTGTATAAAGATCAGTCATTTATCTATTATATATTATTCCACTATGATTGTGAGATTCTGATGTTGTTTTGTTTTCTCTTCTTCTACCTCCTTCTTCTTTCCTATATGGTCTGGTTTTCCGGCATTCGATTGTTCGGCATTTAATATAGTGGACGTATTGATGTTGATTTTCAAGCGTCGAAAAATCAGGTCGTGATAGTTGGTGTCAAAGCAAGGTTAAGCGAGAACCTTGGGTTTGGTGGGGATTACTCATTAAAAATAGAGTCCATAGTACTCTAGAATGAGTTTAAGTGTATTAATAGATATGAGCGCGTATTTGTTAGTGAATATAAAATTGTTTTATATTGTGTTGACTTATTGGTTAAGTGTTTATAAATTCTTATCGGCACAGTCTGTACAACTATATCGATAGGAATTTCTAAACTCTTAAACTAGGCAAATCGAAAGAGTATTATTTTAAATAGGGTAGATGAAATAATCTTACCCAAATTATTTTTATATATAAAAGGAGTGATTTTTCATAAATTATTATAAGTATATATGGTTGTTTCGTTGTTAGGGAATGATAAGATTAAATTATTATCATTGTGTTATGGAAATTGAAATAAGAAAATAAAATTATAATCAAAGGTTAAGAAAAGAATTCATATAACAAAATAGGATTTATAAATTGAAATAAAGTTCCAGAATAATATTTTAATATGGATTGAGGGGATTTGAAATTTGGATTTTGGAAAAATTAGTTCCCTTTATATTAGAAAATGGATTTCAAATGTTTTAAAGGAATAATAGTAATATTATTTCGAAAATATTTTTGAATTGGATTTGAAATCTAGTGAGATTTGAAATTAAAAGTATTTGGAAATGTTTTTAAAGAGGTAAAAGCACCGAACTCACATCGATCGTTGGAAAATAACTTCGGTGATGACTACAGCATCATCGATGTTCATTTTCAAGTTTCCAAGGAAGGAATTGCTGCCTAAATATTTTAAATTGGTGTTTGTTTGCAAAATTGTGTTTGATTTTGGAAAGCAAAGAAATAAATTGGGTTGGTTATATATGATTTCAAAAATGTTTTTAAATTTGTAAGCAATTGTCTAAATTCTGGAATCTTATTTAAAATGTTTAGGGAATATAAGTAAGTCTGAAAATCTTATAAGAATTTGAAATTGTTCGGATAAAATATAACTGAAGAAAATTTAAATGAAGATAAGTGTGATAATGAAATAAATAAGTAAAATAACCAATTAAGTGTAATGTAATTGAATCTAGTTAAATAAAAGTGAATTTAAGGAAAAGTCTAAGTAGACTAAATGGAATTCATATGGAAATTGGAGATCCAATTTGAATAGAAGTAGATATAAACTAAAGTGGTGATGTAAAAATAAATCTTTAAGTGTGTAAAATATTTATATTGAACTTAAGAAATGAGTGGTGAATATTCTTAAGTAAATTTGGAATTGAGGAATATACGAAGTAAATTTGTGGAAGAAGGTTTAATAAATGCGTGTGAAATGATAATTGAGAATAAGTGAATAGAAATCAAAATAAATGTGAACAAAAGAGAATTGATATAACTAATAATCAATTGGGGCTAAATACGTAGGATGTACGTCTATTATTTTATTTGCATAGCGATTTGATCCAGATTCGAGCATAAAAGTTGAGGTAGTTATACCGATCCGATTTGGGATTTTTCACTCGATTTTCGACGGTGAACCCTAGAGATGGATTTTTGATTATTTCTATAAATTCTCTCTATAGTTTGTGGCTATGCAAGGAGAATGACGGTTTCTGATCAAGAAACCAGATATGAGTCTGCACTAGGAAGTCGGGTGGACGATACTAGTTCGAAAGCAAAATTGTGTGATCGAGTGAGCGATCGGATTTGGTATTGCATATGGATGATATGTGTGCATCGTACGGTTTAAGTAAAGCAAATATTGAAACTTTTGGAAGGAAATGAAAAAATGATTTTGAATTCTGTGATTAGATATTATTGCTAAGTAGGATATATGGGAGTTTTGAAAGGAAAGGAAATTGGTGTCTTCGATTTCAGAAGATAAAATTTAATGGCCCGATAAAAAGGTATGTATTTAAATTGTCATATGAAATTTGATGGTTTTCTTGTCTAGCCACTTGTCTTTTGTTTTCTTTTGGAATTTGGGGGCCCATAGAGGATTTTGTAGTCGTAGCGATCTAGTCGCGCAAAGGAGACACTGGCGAAATTTTTCAAAAATTTAAGGAGTTAGAAAAATTTTGAGAAGATTTTTATAAATTGAAATTTGGGTTCAAGTTATAATTTGAATGGTTTAGTAAATAATTTTTGTTGGAATCTCGATTTTGATTATGACAAGCTATATAATATTATGTGTATACTAACCATCTTTTACAGGAGACTTATTGCAGATTCCTTTTTAGATGTTTAAACTGAGTATAGTGTGTCTAGAGTCTATACTTTACTTAGAAATTTGTTAAAATCTCTTCTGAAACGATATGTATAAATATATGCACACACTTGCATCATATGCAAAAAGATCTGAACTCAGACGTCTGAATTCTGAAACCTGAATATTGTTTCACAATATTCAGACATCTGAATGAAAAATTTTAGAAGTCTGAATATAGTCAAAATTTTCCTAAAAGCTTCATGTTTGCGTTTCAATCTAATTCAGAAGTCTGAATTTTTTAATTAGATGTCTGAATATTTTCAACCGCTATTTTCTTCAAAAGACACTTCTCTTCACCGAAGAGAAACATTTTCAAAATCAATAGTTGCACCTGTTCTTTTCAATATAACTTTTCATCTATAGTTGCAACTCTTTATATACTATAAATAGATTGCAGAATTCAATAAACAATTCACCGAATTTACTTTTAGCATTCTAGAATTCTCATCTATTCTCAAGCTTTCAAATTGCACTCAAATTACTTACATACTTTGATCACTGATCACTTGATCTTGCACAATTTTCAAAGCACATCACACTATATATCATAAAGGAGAAGATTAAGGAAGATTGTACTTAATTGACTTATCATTGTTATTTAAGAACACACTACAGTCAGATACATTTGTTATTTGTAAAGAAGTCCTGTTCGGTTGCTCAGACAGTTGAACTCCTATTCGGTTGCTTAGGCGGGTGCAGTCCTGTTCGGTTGCTCAGGTAGTGTAAACATGTTCCTCTGGGTTAAGTGAGGGTTTTTATAGTTGAAATTCCAGAAGGAGTCTGGGACTGGACATAGAACGGGAAGTTCGAACCAGTATAAAAATTCCTGGTGTGCTTGTTTTATTTTACTTATTCATATTACTATAGTAACTTAGTTTATTTCCATACTAGTTTAATATAATTCCATATAGCATGATCCGCATTGTCTTTTCATTTGGTATCAAAGCAAGGTTTCGTCTAACCGTAACATAGTTATTTGATTCTGTAACAGCCCTAGTTTTTAGCTATTTATTTCTTTTAATTTTTTTTGTTTTTAGAAATATAATTTATATAAATTGTGTTTACCAATATTGTTTAAATATTTAATTTAGAGAATTAAACTCGTTAATTTAATATGATTTTTGTAACTAAATTTAAGAAGAAGAAAAAAAAAGGAAATTTTTATAATGTATAATGAAGTGAGTGGTAACTAAATGTTTTGGATATTATCATAATATCTGTTGTTATACCCATTCCCTAAAAATAATGAAAAGGAGAAAATTTGTAACATATTAAAGTAGTTAATTAATTATGTTAATTTGGTAGGTTATGACATGCAAATCATGTTGGTGGAATATTCTCAATTTTGACATATTAATTATGTTAGCAGTGAACATTGTTAAGCAATTTAAAACAATGAAACTTACAATCAATTTATTTGATAAATCTACCTTATTCCTAGTTAGCAATTCAAAACTTGAATAAAGGCACATACGGATATTTTAAAATGGAGTTAATGACAATTAATAGATATTTCAAAAAGAAATTTATGACAATTAATAGAGAAATTAATTGTAAAATTTCAGTAGTTGACCAGAATTAATTTATTGAATAATTAATGCAAATTAATAAAATTGATGAAAGATAAATAAGTTAATTCTTTTGGTTAATGGCATGAGGACACGAGGTTAATCCCCATTTTGTAGGAGAAATCTGCCCGTGTAACCAGTCCGGCTACCAGTGCCTACAAAGCGGACGGATTAATGTGAGACGTCGCAGGATTGATAATTAACAAAAAAGGTTAATTAACTAATTAAGTTAGTAACCAAATTTGAGTATGTAATTAAAGGAGGATAATTAATTGGTAATATGGTAATTAATTGAAATCAATTAAGGAGGGTAATTAAAAGGGATAAGGTAATCAATTGAAATCAATTAAAGGCAATTAAAGGGGAATTAATTGATTAGAAGAATATGGAAATCAATTAGAGGGAATTAACTAATTTTGAAGTTTTAACTTTGTTAAAAGATAATTAAATTCGCAATATTAAAGTGAATATGGTATACATGTATATATGAAAACCAATTTAATTCAATCAAATTGGAAATCAAATTTGCCTTCCTTTGCGCGTGACACAAAATTTTATTCTTTTAACATTTTGACATTTGCCTCTTACCATTTGTTTCTTGAGCATGTCACTGTATTCATTTATTCACGCAGCCTTATCCACAAAAATATCAACTCTTCCAATTGCCATTTTTCCTCTCACCTAAATTAAATGCATTCAAAATTTAATCTTGCCTATCTTTGCAAATTTTCGCATACCCATTATATCTCTCTGTTTCCACTGCGTTTGTTTTGCAATAAATAAATTTTTCGAACCATTGATCAAGTAAATATTTATGTAAGCATTTATTACTTTTGCCTTTTCAGTTAAAAGCTTTTTCATTGCTTACCATAAATCACGCAAGAGCTCAAGTTTTGCTTCCTCAATCAAATCTGTTCAAATTTGCAGTAACGCATGCTTTAAATTTAGATTATAACTGGTATAAATCACGCAAGCTATCTAAAAAAAAAAATCCAAAAGAGTGATATCGTTCAAACATAAAACTGGAAAGAGAAATCAACGCATGCATTTATCACAATTTTCGTGTAGCGTTCAAACAAGAAGAACTGGAAATAAATCTCTTGCCTAAACGCATGCACTCAAAAATCAACGCTTGCATTTATTTCTTACGTTTTCAAACCTGCCTATTTATCTCCCCTTTTTATTTCGCAAGATTATCTATAAATACTTTGCCTCATTCACATAAGTTTTCATATCTCCTTGTTTGTCCCTCTCTGGTACAAGCTTCTATCAGGTAAATAATTTGCATTGTTTATTTCTTTGCTTCTTCCAATTTTCCTTCCTCCTTCTTGTGTTCTCTGATTTCCTTGCTCGGCTACTTCCCCATCATGCCGTGCCATTTATAAATACATATAGAACTTTGTTAGTAGTAGGCTGGAAGAAATGATATAAATTGATTGTAGGAAGCTAGACTATGGAATTAGTGTAGTTATGATGTAGTTAGTGGTATTGTGGATTTGGATAAGTGCAGTTTGAAGAGGAAGGCATAGAAAAAAAAAAAAAGAATTACAATTTAATAATGGAGAAGATAAATTGATAAGGAGAAAATGATATGAAATGTTGTTTAATTCAAATAAACAATATTGTATGAATAAATCTTGGGTGAATATAATAAAATGACATTTATTTCAATTTTTAATGGTTGAAATAAATTTAAGATGGTTAAAAATAAATTTAACTACTTATTTGAGAATTTGGGTGGATAAATATCAATGGATTGTATTTATTATGGTTAATAAAAGGATATTGGTGATGTATACCAATAATCACCTTTTAATGTTTAATAATAAAAGTAAAAGAAGAAATAATTTGCCTAAACATGATGAACATGTATGTGAAATAAAGTATTATTTAATGAATTCGAATGTAGTTAGTGGCTACATTTGATTAAATCGAATAATTTGAACAGTATTGTGTTTGTTGCCAATATTGTCATTTTATTTAAATAAATATATATGAGAATGAAAATAATTGATCATGATAAATATGATTAAAAATGTGAGAAATAATTTAATAATGTCTAAACATGTATTTGTTTTGTTTGGGTGCATAACATCTTTTTATTCAATCAATTGTATTAAATTTGCAATTTATTTTGCAATTTATTCAATTTATTTTATGCATGCGTACGGTTGAAGTATGGGCCTAGGATATGTTGAGACGGTTAGCGGGTTGTAGTAGTCGAGCAAGTTGAACTAAATTTCTTTTATTCTATTCGTTCCAGTTGTTCTGAAATTTTGCTTTGACCGTAATTTTTAAATTCGCGTACTTGGTATTTGGATCTTATAGATTTAAGTCAAGGCTTTGCATCCGCCGAAGTTTGATCGTGCTTTCCGTTTTTTTTTTTTCGAAGTAGATACCGTGTTTGATTTAGATCCACTGCAGCGTTTAAGGTGAGTATTTCTCACCAGACATATGTACATATATTTTGTGAATTATCGCAAGTGTATGTGTAAAAATTTTATTTAAATATTATCTGTCTGTAGTATAACGTAGAATGATGAATCCCATTTAAATTGACACCTCATCAGTTATTATCTGTTGTATTATTTCTGCAGTTATATTATATTATTGTTTATTTACTGCTTAAATCACCACTGCAAGTTCCCTGTTAAATTTAGATTGTTATGGGCTGAAATGATAGGCCTAAATGATTATTATTGTTCAATCATTCTGTTAACTGCTTAACTGTTAACTTGGGATTGCGGGTTTGAAATGATAGAACCCGGGGTTTGTAAATTACGGATTGAAATGATATAAATCCGTATCACTTGACCTAGGCTAGAAAACTATATACAGGCCCGTGGTCCTTATAATATTTTCTGAAATATTAAAAATTATTTTGGAAGTTAAATATTTGATTTAATATCTTTAAAGGATTTTATATTGATTTTGAATGAGTTATAAATGTTAATAAATAAATAAATAAATATTTGAATAAAATTTTGGAATATAACTTATTTTGGAAATTCTGGATTTTTGAAAGGATAAGATTTCAGTTAAGAAATATATATAAGTTATATTTGGAAATATTTATTAAGTTAAACAATCTACTAAAGCATTTAAATGCTGTCTTTTGAAATTGGACTAGTTTTACCCGTAACTTTAGGTAGCATTTCCTAAGTGCTATAGAATCTGGAATTTGATTGTTTTGAAATTTAAGGAATTTGATAAATTATATTTATGTTTAAGTTTTGGAGACCTTTAGGATATGAGATTTATAACTGGATTTTTCTTAATAAATTTAAGATGAACATTCTAGTGTTAAGTAAATTTTGAAATTATTTAATGACATAATTTTGGAGTTTTATCTATGGAATTTATGGGAATATTCAAGACGAAATAATAAACACTAATTTGTTGAAAGAAAAAAATATCCAACCTTAGTTTTGAATATTAATACTCCAATTGGATATATATATAGGAATTGAAATGGTCTTGGGAACATGAAGTGATATTTAAATTATGGTTTAAAATAAAGAAATATATTTGTAAAGCTATGTAAATTATCTTCTTTACAAAGTAACCATAAAGTTAAACCATTTATATCCAAACCATTTGTGTTTTGGGAGTTATGTTTTTTTTTAAAGAAAAATTTCCAATATATTATGGTTTAAAGGTATAATTCAAATATTTGGTTTCCAGATATTATAAATTTTAAGCAGTATGGTTTTGGAAAAGAATTATATTTGAATATAACGATATCATGTTGTTTTGGGTTTTAAATGATATCGTATTTATAGTTTTGAAATGGAAATGTTTATACTGGTTTTAAAGTATAAATTGTTTTTAAATGACCACGGGTTATAATAACGATGGGTTGGCAAAGAGACCGGGATCGGATATGGACATACTCTCTGTCGATACCGAAAACCACTTTGACCAACCGTGTACGCGGTGGAGATTCCAGAATGAAGTAGGTCGGTGGTGGCGTTTCCTGTAAAGTAAATACGTGGACCCGACTCCCGTGAGTTGGCATAAGGTGGCTAAAACAGGAGCAATTCCAGGCCAATGAGGTCATTCCTCTGATCGGACGCTCCTCTTCGATATTATACTATGATCTTGGATTGATTCAGTGGCCACTTCTATATTTTGATTTTGGGGGAGTTAGTTCGAGGTGGGCGGCAGCTGCGCGCTGCGCGTTACCATCAGCCTGGATAGCAATTGGTATATCTACCCTGGCATTGCCTAGTTGTGCCGTGTCACCTACCCTATCGCGCCTTGTACGAGTTTGGTTTTCTCCCGTAGCCCGTGTGGTATCCTCTAGTGGCTTCCCGATCAGGAGGGACTATGATATTGGATGGACTACTGGGACTATTACGTGTTAAGGGCTATATGGGTAACCCCTTAACGCTATTAAAAAGTAAGTTTATTTTATAAATAGACACTAGTATAATAGCGCAATATACTACATAGTAAATAGTTTGACGGATCCTTAGAGGATGGGCGGTCCCAAGCATCCTTTAAGTTACTTGCTCTATATTACAGTACACTTGAATTAGCTTACATTATATAAGTATGTATGTCCTGATTCGAGTGTTATGTTTTATTTTTACGCTCGGGTCAGCCTGAGTTGCAGCTTCAATTTCTTCTCCGTAGCTAGGACACTCAGTAGATCATTCGCGCTGCTGGAAGTTGTTTCAGCCTTTATCTTTTCTGGAATTCAAGACTTTGAAGACTCTATCTCTATTTATGTCTTAAAATTTGTATTGAGGATTATAGACAATGTAAGTTCTGTTTTGTTGAAGTTATATCAGTGGCTTCATGAACCACTAAATTTTTAATTTCCGCTGCGAGATTCTGATATCTGTGTATGTGATTCTGTGATCTATTTATTGTATATTCTGAGTTTTGCCAAATTTATTCTACAACGCAGTATTTTGAACAATTCAAGTCCGACAATGTGCGGATGCGAAGGGTTGAAAATACTGGGTCGTTACATTTGGTATCAGAGCTTTGGTTCTAGGCAAAACTTAGAATGTATGGTAAATTTGATTTACAGAATCACGTTCATTCGAGATTGAACCACTCTCTTTTCGAATTTTGGAACATTCCCTACGGTTCCAAAGCTCATTCGTATCCCTCACTTTTTCATCTGCTTTAGATTCTGGAGTATCTCATAACTCCACTTCGGATGATCTTTATTGTAAATTGGCGGTCTCGCCATTATTCTAATAAAGGGGTGAAACTCCTTTACCATTAGCATTGATTCACCGGAGATTTATATTTATCCTCGGTTTATATGCTAGTATCTTTGGTTATTCCAAATTCTATCTCTTCGGATCAAATGTAGATTTACCCCAACCACATCGATATGGCTCTTTAAGTCACGGATGACTAGGTCAAGGTTGTCCGCGACTTATATAGACTTACCCAGTTTCCTTATTCTGATCTTCTGATTTCAATTTATCTTGAATTCTATTTGATTTGAGTTCATCAAATTTGAGTCTCTATCCTGGTTTGAGAAGTTTATTCCTATATTTGAAATTAAAATCTAATATTATATACATGAGTATAATTTTCAAAATTTTATAATTAATTTAACTATTTGTCAAGAGATAATAGTTTTGATTTATTTTTGATTTTGTAAACCATGTGTTTTGGCTAAAATAAATAATTGAATATAAAACAATGGTTATAAATTAATTTGGAAACAGAAATGAACTTAAAACAAGAACTTGAGAATTCAATTTCTGATGATTTCAAACCTTGTGTTTAAATTTTAAAAGGATGTAATAAGTATTTTGTATAGAAATTTGTTTCCAAAGAAATTTTAAAATTAGTGCTTTTCTCTTTGTCGCTGGAAAATAATTTCGGTGATGACTGCAGCATCATCGACATTCATTTTCGAGTTTCGAAGTGAAAAGACCATTCTGTAGTCTGGCTACAGTGTTTCCTTGAGATTTTAATTGATTTGAATTTCTAAAGTATGACTTAATATATATAGATATATAATTTAAATTTGATTTGACAAATTAGGTATATATATTTAGTTATCTCTAAATGGTTTGAAGGGAATCAGGAATTTAATTCTTAAAGTTATCTTGAGGAAGGAAAATAAATATAATAACAAAAATTTGAATAAAAAGGTTCCAATTGGAGATAATTAAATTGAAAGTTTTATTTGTATAACACCCAATTTCATTTAATATAACTTACCTTGATTTTCAAAAGTTAACATGTAATTGGATAATATACAATATAAAAGGATTTTATGAGTGGTTATAATAAATATTATACACTTAAATTTTAGTTATAAAAGATTAATGGGGATAAATAAGGAAAAGGAATTTAAGGAATTTTATTCAAATGTCTTAATAATCAAATTAATTTAATATGGAGCCGTAAATCTAACCAAGAGATTTTAATAAAAGGTTATTTCCTGAAATGAATATGTTTGTGTAATAAACAAGGTATCTTTGAATAAGGAAAATATATTTGAAAGGGATATTTTTGGAGTAAGGATTATATATCTTCAAATCATAGTTTAATTGATGTCTAAATAAATAGTTAAGACGTATTCTAATATCACTAAATTTTGATAATTGAGAATTGGTTTTCAAATGGAAATTCAAGGGTAACTTATTGAAGGAATATCTTATTTATAAGATAAGTATTTTTAATAAAGTGTTAGGTTATTTGTTAAAATTCAGAGTTAAGTACATAATAAACTGATTAGGAATACTATTATATCTACTATAGCATATTATGAGTGCTGCTGTTTCTAAAAATAAAATGTTTTGGAAATTTTTTTTATAAATGAACTTAGGAATATTTCAACCTTGAAATGAATATTGTTTGGCATTGAATTTAAAAGGTATAAATGAAGATTATTTTAAAGGTATTATGATTTTAGTAGCATGATTTCCAAATGATAATATTTATAAATTTAATGATTTCAAAGCATTATGATTGCAAATTTATTATCTTATTTGTTTTCAAACTATCTTTAAGTGTCCTTGGTTTCCCTGTCTGCTACAGAATGAGGAGGCTATTGCTTATACCAGTCTATTTAGAAATCTTTTCTATAATCTTTAAAAATCTTTGTTACTCATCGGGGCCTGAGCACCGCTTACCACCCATAGACCGACGATCGAACTGAAAAGAGTAAAACCGATTCTAGAAGATCTTCTTTGTGCTTCAAATCCGGAACTATTCGTTTAAAGTTCTTGTTTATCTAGCTTATCTTCCTTTGTTTCTTTTCTTTTGTTCCTTTTCGAGGACGAAAAGTTCTTAAGTGGGGGAGAGTGTAACAGCCCTAGTTTTTAGCTATTTATTTCTTTTAATTTTTTTTGTTTTTAGAAATATAATTTATATAAATTGTGTTTACCAATATTGTTTAAATATTTAATTTAGAGAATTAAACTCGTTAATTTAATATGATTTTTGTAACTAAATTTAAGAAGAAGAAAAAAAAAGGAAATTTTTATAATGTATAATGAAGTGAGTGGTAACTAAATGTTTTGGATATTATCATAATATCTGTTGTTATACCCATTCCCTAAAAATAATGAAAAGGAGAAAATTTGTAACATATTAAAGTAGTTAATTAATTATGTTAATTTGGTAGGTTATGACATGCAAATCATGTTGGTGGAATATTCTCAATTTTGACATATTAATTATGTTAGCAGTGAACATTGTTAAGCAATTTAAAACAATGAAACTTACAATCAATTTATTTGATAAATCTACCTTATTCCTAGTTAGCAATTCAAAACTTGAATAAAGGCACATACGGATATTTTAAAATGGAGTTAATGACAATTAATAGATATTTCAAAAAGAAATTTATGACAATTAATAGAGAAATTAATTGTAAAATTTCAGTAGTTGACCAGAATTAATTTATTGAATAATTAATGCAAATTAATAAAATTGATGAAAGATAAATAAGTTAATTCTTTTGGTTAATGGCATGAGGACACGAGGTTAATCCCCATTTTGTAGGAGAAATCTGCCCGTGTAACCAGTCCGGCTACCAGTGCCTACAAAGCGGACGGATTAATGTGAGACGTCGCAGGATTGATAATTAACAAAAAAGGTTAATTAACTAATTAAGTTAGTAACCAAATTTGAGTATGTAATTAAAGGAGGATAATTAATTGGTAATATGGTAATTAATTGAAATCAATTAAGGAGGGTAATTAAAAGGGATAAGGTAATCAATTGAAATCAATTAAAGGCAATTAAAGGGGAATTAATTGATTAGAAGAATATGGAAATCAATTAGAGGGAATTAACTAATTTTGAAGTTTTAACTTTGTTAAAAGATAATTGAATTCGCAATATTAAAGTGAATATGGTATACATGTATATATGAAAACCAATTTAATTCAATCAAATTGGAAATCAAATTTGCCTTCCTTTGCGCGTGACACAAAATTTTATTCTTTTAACATTTTGACATTTGCCTCTTACCATTTGTTTCTTGAGCATGTCACTGTATTCATTTATTCACGCAACCTTATCCACAAAAATATCAACTCTTCCAATTGCCATTTTTCCTCTCACCTAAATTAAATGCATTCAAAATTTAATCTTGCCTATCTTTGCAAATTTTCGCATACCCATTATATCTCTCTGTTTCCACTGCGTTTGTTTTGCAATAAATAAATTTTTCGAACCATTGATCAAGTAAATATTTATGTAAGCATTTATTACTTTTGCCTTTTCAGTTAAAAGCTTTTTCATTGCTTACCATAAATCACGCAAGAGCTCAAGTTTTGCTTCCTCAATCAAATCTGTTCAAATTTGCAGTAACGCATGCTTTAAATTTAGATTATAACTGGTATAAATCACGCAAGCTATCTAAAAAAAAAAATCCAAAAGAGTGATATCGTTCAAACATAAAACTGGAAAGAGAAATCAACGCATGCATTTATCACAATTTTCGTGTAGCGTTCAAACAAGAAGAACTGGAAATAAATCTCTTGCCTAAACGCATGCACTCAAAAATCAACGCTTGCATTTATTTCTTACGTTTTCAAACCTGCCTATTTATCTCCCCTTTTTATTTCGCAAGATTATCTATAAATACTTTGCCTCATTCACATAAGTTTTCATATCTCCTTGTTTGTCCCTCTCTGGTACAAGCTTCTATCAGGTAAATAATTTGCATTGTTTATTTCTTTGCTTCTTCCAATTTTCCTTCCTCCTTCTTGTGTTCTCTGATTTCCTTGCTCGGCTACTTCCCCATCATGCCGTGCCATTTATAAATACATATAGAACTTTGTTAGTAGTAGGCTGGAAGAAATGATATAAATTGATTGTAGGAAGCTAGACTATGGAATTAGTGTAGTTATGATGTAGTTAGTGGTATTGTGGATTTGGATAAGTGCAGTTTGAAGAGGAAGGCATAGAAAAAAAAAAAAAAAGAATTACAATTTAATAATGGAGAAGATAAATTGATAAGGAGAAAATGATATGAAATGTTGTTTAATTCAAATAAACAATATTGTATGAATAAATCTTGGGTGAATATAATAAAATGACATTTATTTCAATTTTTAATGGTTGAAATAAATTTAAGATGGTTAAAAATAAATTTAACTACTTATTTGAGAATTTGGGTGGATAAATATCAATGGATTGTATTTATTATGGTTAATAAAAGGATATTGGTGATGTATACCAATAATCACCTTTTAATGTTTAATAATAAAAGTAAAAGAAGAAATAATTTGCCTAAACATGATGAACATGTATGTGAAATAAAGTATTATTTAATGAATTCTAATGTAGTTAGTGGCTACATTTGATTAAATCGAATAATTTGAACAGTATTGTGTTTGTTGCCAATATTGTCATTTTATTTAAATAAATATATATGAGAATGAAAATAATTGATCATGATAAATATGATTAAAAATGTGAGAAATAATTTAATAATGTCTAAACATGTATTTGTTTTGTTTGGGTGCATAACATCTTTTTATTCAATCAATTGTATTAAATTTGCAATTTATTTTGCAATTTATTCAATTTATTTTATGCATGCGTACGGTTGAAGTATGGGCCTAGGATATGTTGAGACGGTTAGCGGGTTGTAGTAGTCGAGCAAGTTGAACTAAATTTCTTTTATTCTATTCGTTCCAGTTGTTCTGAAATTTTGCTTTGACCGTAATTTTTAAATTCGCGTACTTGGTATTTGGATCTTATAGATTTAAGTCAAGGCTTTGCATCCGCCGAAGTTTGATCGTGCTTTCCGTTTTTTTTTTCGAAGTAGATACCGTGTTTGATTTAGATCCACTGCAGCGTTTAAGGTGAGTATTTCTCACCAGACATATGTACATATATTTTGTGAATTATCGCAAGTGTATGTGTAAAAATTTTATTTAAATATTATCTGTCTGTAGTATAACGTAGAATGATGAATCCCATTTAAATTGACACCTCATCAGTTATTATCTGTTGTATTATTTCTGCAGTTATATTATATTATTGTTTATTTACTGCTTAAATCACCACTGCAAGTTCCCTGTTAAATTTAGATTGTTATGGGCTGAAATGATAGGCCTAAATGATTATTATTGTTCAATCATTCTGTTAACTGCTTAACTGTTAACTTGGGATTGCGGGTTTGAAATGATAGAACCCGGGGTTTGTAAATTACGGATTGAAATGATATAAATCCGTATCACTTGACCTAGGCTAGAAAACTATATACAGGCCCGTGGTCCTTATAATATTTTCTGAAATATTAAAAATTATTTTGGAAGTTAAATATTTGATTTAATATCTTTAAAGGATTTTATATTGATTTTGAATGAGTTATAAATGTTAATAAATAAATAAATAAATATTTGAATAAAATTTTGGAATATAACTTATTTTGGAAATTCTGGATTTTTGAAAGGATAAGATTTCAGTTAAGAAATATATATAAGTTATATTTGGAAATATTTATTAAGTTAAACAATCTACTAAAGCATTTAAATGCTGTCTTTTGAAATTGGACTAGTTTTACCCGTAACTTTAGGTAGCATTTCCTAAGTGCTATAGAATCTGGAATTTGATTGTTTTGAAATTTAAGGAATTTGATAAATTATATTTATGTTTAAGTTTTGGAGACCTTTAGGATATGAGATTTATAACTGGATTTTTCTTAATAAATTTAAGATGAACATTCTAGTGTTAAGTAAATTTTGAAATTATTTAATGACATAATTTTGGAGTTTTATCTATGGAATTTATGGGAATATTCAAGACGAAATAATAAACACTAATTTGTTGAAAGAAAAAAATATCCAACCTTAGTTTTGAATATTAATACTCCAATTGGATATATATATAGGAATTGAAATGGTCTTGGGAACATGAAGTGATATTTAAATTATGGTTTAAAATAAAGAAATATATTTGTAAAGCTATGTAAATTATCTTCTTTACAAAGTAACCATAAAGTTAAACCATTTATATCCAAACCATTTGTGTTTTGGGAGTTATGTTTTTTTTTAAAGAAAAATTTCCAATATATTATGGTTTAAAGGTATAATTCAAATATTTGGTTTCCAGATATTATAAATTTTAAGCAGTATGGTTTTGGAAAAGAATTATATTTGAATATAACGATATCATGTTGTTTTGGGTTTTAAATGATATCGTATTTATAGTTTTGAAATGGAAATGTTTATACTGGTTTTAAAGTATAAATTGTTTTTAAATGACCACGGGTTATAATAACGATGGGTTGGCAAAGAGACCGGGATCGGATATGGACATACTCTCTGTCGATACCGAAAACCACTTTGACCAACCGTGTACGCGGTGGAGATTCCAGAATGAAGTAGGTCGGTGGTGGCGTTTCCTGTAAGGTAAATACGTGGACCCGACTCCCGTGAGTTGGCATAAGGTGGCTAAAACAGGAGCAATTCCAGGCCAATGAGGTCATTCCTCTGATCGGACGCTCCTCTTCGATATTATACTATGATCTTGGATTGATTCAGTGGCCACTTCTATATTTTGATTTTGGGGGAGTTAGTTCGAGGTGGGCGGCAGCTGCGCGCTGCGCGTTACCATCAGCCTGGATAGCAATTGGTATATCTACCCTGGCATTGCCTAGTTGTGCCGTGTCACCTACCCTATCGCGCCTTGTACGAGTTTGGTTTTCTCCCGTAGCCCGTGTGGTATCCTCTAGTGGCTTCCCGATCAGGAGGGACTATGATATTGGATGGACTACTGGGACTATTACGTGTTAAGGGCTATATGGGTAACCCCTTAACGCTATTAAAAAGTAAGTTTATTTTATAAATAGACACTAGTATAATAGCGCAATATACTACATAGTAAATAGTTTGACGGATCCTTAGAGGATGGGCGGTCCCAAGCATCCTTTAAGTTACTTGCTCTATATTACAGTACACTTGAATTAGCTTACATTATATAAGTATGTATGTCCTGACTCGAGTGTTATGTTTTATTTTTACGCTCGGGTCAGCCTGAGTTGCAGCTTCAATTTCTTCTCCGTAGCTAGGACACTCAGTAGATCATTCGCGCTGCTGGAAGTTGTTTCAGCCTTTATCTTTTCTGGAATTCAAGACTTTGAAGACTCTATCTCTATTTATGTCTTAAAATTTGTATTGAGGATTATAGACAATGTAAGTTCTGTTTTGTTGAAGTTATATCAGTGGCTTCATGAACCACTAAATTTTTAATTTCCGCTGCGAGATTCTGATATCTGTGTATGTGATTCTGTGATCTATTTATTGTATATTCTGAGTTTTGCCAAATTTATTCTACAACGCAGTATTTTGAACAATTCAAGTCCGACAATGTGCGGATGCGAAGGGTTGAAAATACTGGGTCGTTACAGATTCTTTGCTAATATGTATAATAACACCAGCCCTAATACTATAAGCACTAACACCAGTTTTATAGAAGGTCAATCCACTACACGACCTCCATTTTTCAATGGTTTAAACTATAATTATTAGGCTACTCTTATGAGAATCTATATGCAATCAAATAGCTTTGAATCATGGAATATCACACAAAACGAATACACTCTTCCTACAGGATAATACTCCACATGGGGAAACACACAAAAATTAGATGCTACTGCCAATGCTAAAGCTATGAAAATTTTATGCACCGGACAGAAATGAATTTAATCGTATTAGCATGTGTCAAACTACTTATGAAATATGGAGAACGCTTAAAATCATTAATGAAGGAACTAACAAAGTCAAACAAAGAAAAATTTCTATGCTCAAAAATTAGTTTCAAAATTTTAGAATGAAACAAGAATCCATCAATGATATGTACTCTAGATATCAAGATACCTATCATTCACTATTAGGATTATGCGAAGTACGCTGATTTTGATACTATATCAAAAATTCTAAACTCTTTAACGAATGAATGGAAAAGAAAAGTCTTAGCTATTGAAGAAGCTAACGACATCTCTACCATAAAACCTGAAGAGTTAATAGGAAATCTAATGTCCTTTGAAGTGAATTTGCAGGCAAAACGAGTACAAACACGAGACAAAAGAACATAGCTTTCCATGCTGAAGAAGAAAAGGATGAAGATTCAGATGAAGAAGATCAAGCATTTATTGCAAAAAATTTCAAAAAGTTCTTAAAATTTCGAAAAAAACAACAGAAACAATGAAAAATAGAACTTTCCAAGCAAACCATCATCTTCAGTTCTAGAATGTTTTAATTGTCAAAAGAAAGGTCATATGCAGAAAGAACGTCCAGAACTAAAGAAATAATTCAACAAGGGCATAAAAGAAAAGAGAAGGAAAGCATTTTATGTTACATGGGATGATTCATATACCTCTTCATCAAATAGCAGCAGTGACAGTGAAAACGAGCAAGCTAATGTTTGCTTCATGGCTACCGAAAACGAGATTAGTAATTTTACCTTTGATGATATGATAGAAATAAATTCAGAGCTAGTTGACACTCTCAAAAACTCAAAAGAAAATATAAGGAGACTCATGAACATCAGAACAAAGAAGAACTCGAAAGAGGTAAGCTTAAAGATGAGAAGAAAATACTAGAGGAAGAACTTGAAAAATTATAAGAATCATACTCTAATATCAATTCCCAACTCACTCTTTTGAGTCAAGAAATTGAAACTCAAAAAGAGAAGAATGACGCTCTTGTTTTTGAAAATCACGAATTAAAGACAAAAGTAAAATTGACAGAATTAGATAATACTAGTCTCAAAACTAAGTTAGAAAGCATCACCAAAAATGTTCAAACTTTAATAAAGGAAGAGAAACTCTATCTAAAATTATTGATAGCTCTCAATCTGTTTCTAGTAGGAAAGGATTAGGGTATGTTAAGAAAACAAAAGTTCCACCTAAAAAGAAAATTACGAGAAATATTAATCCTACTGAAAAACAGTCAAAAAGGAATTCTCACCCAAAAAATATAAGTGTTTGGGTTCCTAAAACAAGCAACAGTTTGATTGGGAAGAAATATATTAACATCTTTTTAGAAACTGTTCATAAAAATAAAGATTGCATTTTCAAATGGGATACTGAACCATCTTTGGTTTGGTTCCTAAGACTTAACTCTTAGGACCCTATTAAAAAGGTAGGTACCAATGTTATCTGATATTTTTTGTAAGTCCCACTCAAGAAAAGAGGAAAATGGAAACTCGACAGTGGTTGCTCAAAACATATGAAAGGAGACAAAGATACGCTATCAAACATTACTTACTCAGATGGAGGCTCCAACACATTTGGAGACAACTCCAAAGGCTATATCATCAGCAAAGGCGATGTGAGCAACAATGATATTTCAAATTTACCTCTTATTTCAAATGTTTTACTAGTCAAAAATTTGAAATATAATTTACTTAGTATCAGCCAATTATGTGACAAAGGATTCAAAATCACATTTTCTAAAAATAAATGTAGTATTTTTTATCAAAATCAAAATCTTATATTTGAAGGAAATAGAGACAGAAATATCTGTGTTCTGAATATGAAAATAAACCATAATTCAGATATGTGTTTAATAGCCAAAGAAAATGATCCTTGGTTATGGCACAAATGATTATGTTACATTAACTTCAAAGCTATAAATAAGCTTTCTAAAAATGATTTAGTAAAAGTATACCGAAAATTAATTTTAAAATTGATCATATTTATGATGCATGTCAGTTAGGAAAATTAACTAAATCATCATTTAAATGTAAAAAGGTTATTTCAACTTTACAACCACTTGAACTACTACATATGGATTTATTTGGACCAACACAAGTACGATCCATTAACCACAGTAGATATGTGTTTGTAATCTAATTAAACACTTTGGTATGGAAAATACTTCTACCAAACAAACTCCTATGAGTACAGCTACACATCTTGATAAAGATGAAAGTGGCAAAAGTATTGACCAAAAATTATATAGAAGTATGATTGGATCGTTACTATATTTAACAGCCAGAAGACCTGACACGATGATAAGTGTTTGCTTGTGTGCACGATTTCAAGCAGATCCCAAAGAATCACATTTACGAGCAGTGAAACGCATATTATGATATCTTAATAAAACCTAGGACTTTGGAATATTCTATCCAAAGGAATGTCCTTTTGAATTAGTGTCCTATAGTGAAGCTGATTTTGGAGGAAGCCGGATAGATTGAAAAATTACAAGTGGGACTTGTCACTTCATTGGACGATCTCTTGTATCTTGGTTTAGTAAGAACCAAAACTGTGTTTCATTATCGACATGTGAAGCAGAATATATTTCTACAGCTTTGGCATGTGTTCAAGTTATCTATATGTAACAAACATTACAAGATTTTGGATTTAATTTATCCAAGTCAACTATTTACTATGATAATTCCAGTGCTATAAATTTATTTAAAAATCCTGTTAATCACTCATGAACAAAACATATTGACATTCGTCATCATTTTCTTCGTGATAATATTGAAAAAGATCTAATCAATCTAGAATTTGTGTCCTCTGACAAACAATTGGCAGATATCTTTACAAAACCGTTAAATGAAAATACTTTCATCAATTTAAGACGAGAACTTGGAATCATCTCTTTTAAAGACTTATAGGTTCACTTAATTTTTAAAATATATATTTTTTATATTTTACATAATTCATAGCTTACTAGGAATCATATCAATAATAAGAAATTAAAAAAAGGGGAGGGGGTTTCCATCACTCGAACTCAAGATCTCATACTCGGTAGTCTTCTGCTCTACCACTTCACTCTTTATTTTTTTCTGAAACATTAGTTTATTTTTGAATTCTTATATACCTTTCATTTTCTCCTCCTTTTCCTATGGCTATTATTCTCCTAACCATACAAAGTTTCTCTATTTTTATCTAGCTTTTAACTATATATTCTCTGCAATTCTTAATTCTTTGCACCAGAATTCATTCAAGTTTTTAATTTTTTTTTTTCAAATTTTTGTTTCAACATGTCATCTCAATACAACTCCGAATCATCTAAGCTTTCTCATACTTCTCCTTCTTCGACATCGGTAAATCTACCAACTCCAACACCAATTTATGAACCAGTTCCGATTGTTCCACCCTCAACTCATACTGGATATACTCCACCAACTAGAAGAACAAGACGGTCTCTCTTTTTTGGATCACCATCCACAAAAGAGAAAATAGACGATATTCATCACTATCAGAGAGAAACATTAGAATTACAATGCGAATTATACTATGAACAAAAGGTTAATGCCAAACGGCTTAGCTTTTTGGAACAAGTCACGTTAAATTTTTGTGGTTCATCATCAAAAGATGCAGTTCATTAACCGTCTATCGTTCGTTCTGCAAATCGTCACAATCCTTGGGAACCATCACTACAACAACCACCAACATCACCAAAATCCTTGGGAACGTGGCAACAGATGAACTCCACTTCGACCGTTTGTGGAGAACACTAAAATTGAAGAAGTGTCATATCATACTCCAAGTTCTTCTTCAAATCTCTTTAATTTTTTGTTGTTTATATATTATTGTTAATTTGTTATTTCATTTTGTTTATTCTAAAACTTGTATTATTTAAAATTATTTTGATAATATATATTGTTTTCTATTCAATAAAACTAATATGTGCCCCTTTGCAAAATTCAGACGTCTAAATATTCAAGGTAGAATTTTTTTACCCAGATTCAGACATCTAAATCAAATAAAACAGACCTCCGAATAAGGCCAAATTTGAACTATTTCCTTACGGGTTGTATCGCAACCCAATTCAAACGTCTGAATAAAATGATTCAGACGGCTGAATTTTTCTAAGCCAATTTTTTTTTCCTTGCTTCTTTCTTTCTTTCCACTTATACCCATTCCTTTTCACCGACTATATATAGCCTTTTTCACTTCATTCCCAATTACTTCCAAACCCTAGCCCCCATTTTTCATCTCTTTCAAAACTTTTAACTTTCCTCTAACTCTCAAATGGCACCAAGATCAAAAAGAACTAGAGAATCAACCTCCGAACCATTCGAAGATCAAATTCGGCAATGGTTATGGAACGATGATGTTGTTTCTCGGTTTAATTCTATGAAGAATTCCAACATCTTCGAAGGAGCATTCATGAAATTTCCTGATTTCGCAGCATATCATGTTAGAGAGTTAGCAAAACAATTCCACTTCAATGGCTTAATTGGGTATACTCCTAACAATGTTAAGATTAGTCATCTTATGATTAAACTTTTTTTTGCAAATTTAAATTTGGATAATCATAATCCCCAAAACCGACAAGACTGTGTTTGGTCGATAGTTTGTGGCGTAAGAATCTTCTTACCTTTACAAAGACTAGGTCATATTTTAAATTGTCCTTATCAAGGAATTGATATTAATGAAATTGAAATTGATATGGATCATCGAGACGAAGTTTCACATCAGTTTTTGTCCGATCAACTTATAAATTTGGGCAATTTAAAATCTACCTTCTTACAGCCATAAGCTAGACTAACTCACCATGCACTTATTCGTTCTTTACAACCAAGGATGGGGAATTATGAAAAAGTGTATAAAGAAAACTTCCAAGCCCTTCATTCTATTCACTTCACTCAACAAGTGAATTGGGGAAAAAAATTATTTTGGATGAATTTCAAGACATCACAATCTGGAGAAAATATAGAACCATTCATTATAGTGCTTATATTATGCGCATCCTCCTAAATGTCAATGTACCAATGCTCGACTTCGATTTTACAACTATTAGTGAGTTAGGCGCTAAAACTTTAGGATTGATGGGTCTTCCACCGCGGCCTCCTCCTCAACAAATCATTTACTTCCATCAATGGTCATAAAATGTTCAACAAGGTGTTTCTTAACCTCAAGACACTAGCATTACTTCTTCTTCTCATACTCAACATGAAGAAGAGGAGGAGGATGATGAAACCATTCAAAAAATTGGCCCGAAAACTTCTTCATGGAAAGCCATCATAACTCTCTCCCGAAAGCAATCAAAAATTCATCGGGACATTAAGGCACTTGAGAAGAAGACGGATAGAAAACTCAACTCTATCAAAGGCTTTCTCAATAAAATATGGGATCGAATTTCTTGTTTCGGTTCTTCATCCACTCAAGCTTACAACCCTTCCCCATTTCAATGGTCTTCCTCAAGCTCGAGTTCTAATCATAATGATCCGTCTATTGCAAGTCAATTTTAATTATCTTTGTCTATTTTTTATCTTATGTTTGATTTGCTTATATTTTAAATTTTCTTTGTCAAGTTGTATGAGATATTTCTAAACTATTATCTCTGCATGTATTTACTACTCTAATTACTTTAATGAGGAGAACTGTCTATTGTTATTTATACACATTCTTTTTGTCGATGACAAAGGGGGAGAAATATAAAATTGTGCATATTGACAGGTGGAGAAACAATACTTTAAATATTTATTATTGATTATATAGTTGTCATCATAAAAAAGGGGAGAATGTTGGAATCTCGATTTTGATTATGACAAGTTATATAATATTATGTGTATACTTACCATCTTTTGCAGGAGATTTATTGCAAATTCCTTTTCAGATGTTTAAAGCTGAGTATTGTGTGTCTAGAGTCTGTACTTAGAAATTTGTTAAAATCTCTCCTACAATGATATATATACATATATGCACATACGTGCATACACATGCACAAAGGTCTGAACTCAGACGTCTGAACTCATTCATTCAGACGTTTGAGTTCTGAAACTTGAATATTGTTTCACAATATTCAGACATCTGAATGAAAATTTTCAGACATTTGAATATAGTCAAAATTTGCCTAAAAGCTTGCTGTTTGCGTTTCAATCTAATTCAGAAGTCTGAATTTTTTAATTCAGACGTCTGTATATTTCCAACTGCTATTTTCTTCAAAAGACACTTCTCTTCACCGAAGAGAAACATTTTCAAAATCAATAGTTGCACCTGTTCTTTTCAATATAACTTTTCATCTATAGTTGCAACTCTTTATATACTATAAATAGATTACAGAATTCAACAAACAATTCACCAAATTTACTTATAGCATTCTTGAATTCTCATCTATTCTCAAGCTTTCAAATTGCACTCAAATTACATACATACTTTGATCATTGATCACTTTATCTTCCACAATTTTCAAAGCACATCACACTATAGGAAAATTGCACTTAATTGACTTATCAGTGTTATTTAAGAACACGCTACAGTCAGATACATTTGTTATTGGTAAAGAAGTCATGTTCGGTTGCTCAGGCGGTTGAAGTCCTATTCGGTTGCTTAGGCAGGTGAAGTCTTGTTCGGTTGCTCAGGCAGTGTAAACCTGTCCCTTAGGGTTAAGTGAGGGTTGTTGTAGTTGAAATTACAAAGGGAGTCTGGGACTGAACGTAGAACGGGAAGTTCAAACCAGTATAAAAATTCCATGTGTGCTTGTTTTATTTTACTTATTCATATTACTATAGTAACGTAGTTTATTTTTGCACTAGTTTAATATAATTCCATATAGCATGATCTGCGCTATCTTTTCAATTTTGTTTGAAACCTATGGATGGGTTTGGAAAGTTAGAAAGAGGGTTAGTGTGTTTTTAATTAAAAGATTGTTCTGGGTGTTGTTAAAAATGTTTGGTTTTGGGGAGTTGTTAAAAACTACTTGGATTGGGAAAATAGTTAACGGGTTCTGGATCATTCCTCTTAACTAGTAATTTCGGGGACGAAATTCTTTTAAGAGGGGAGGAATGTGATGACACAGAATTTCTGATATTTGAAATAGGAATATTTAATTGATTTTAAATATGTAATAGTTAATTTCTAACTTGAATTTCAAATATCACTATTTATTTGGCAATTATATTATTGAATTTAAAAATTGGTAATTGGGTAAATAGTTGAATCTGGCATTTTAAGCTTGTTAAAAGTAATGTAAAAGCTTGTAAAATTTATATTGACAGTACTGAAGATAATAGAGCTTTTAAAAATTGAACTTAAAATTGGTTTGTTGAGTTTTAAAAATATATCGTTTAAATTGATAATTAAAAATAACCTTTCGGGGTGCAGTCTCAGAATTCGACGAAACCAGTTCCATTGGATCCGTAATAGTGTAATTTTATCGGATTTCAAATTTCGTAGTGTTTAGAGTTGTCGTGTGGCTGTACGATATATCAACGCACCGAAAATCTAAATCGGAAATTTAATATAATACCAAGGCCCAGAAAGCTATCTTCTCCATACAATTGAGTTAGGACTCAAAACCTTTTCCATTGCATTCTAAATAGGGGTATAACATTATGAATGCCTAGCAGCACGTCTCGATAGGAGGTTGAGATTTTGAGTTGTAATTCAAGACGATTTCAAAATTTAAATATATATATATATATATATAAATTTATATTGGTTGACATTATATTCAAATCATAACCTTTTGTTTTCTTTTCAATAATTGTTCACCATTCCAGCACGTAAAGCCTCACATCCTCTCCCCTTCCATTCCCTTTTTAAAACACGCATCAATTCAATGCCAAGAAGAAAAATATATGAAATGGCCGAACTGCTAAATCTGTTCCTCTCTTCTTTTCTCGTTCTCTAACACAAATTTTCACGCGAAATCAATTCGTATTTAAGAAATAAAATAGCCTCCCAAATCGAATCCATTCAAAATCGTTCAAATATATATATATATATATATATATATATATATATATATATATATATATATATATATATGTATGTATGTATGTATGATGTATGTATGTATGTATGTACGTACGTATGTATGTATGTATGTATATGTATATGTATATGTATATGTATATGTATACGTATACGTATATGTATATATGTATATGTATATGTATATATATGTGTATGTATATGTGTATATGTATATATATGTATGTATGTATGTATGTATGTATGTATAAAATACTCGTACGAAATTGAAAATCGATTTCGATTCATAACTTTTGGGTTGCGGCTTCGGTGAAACAGTTCGATCAACTTTGGAGCGAGGAGGGGTGACGCAAGGTATTTGGGTTCGATGGTTGGCCAAAGTCGCGATGGTTGGCCACGATGAGGGAGTTAGGGCTCGGTTTGGTTCGTTGTTGGTAGAGTCGAATCGCAGAAGTGAGCAGCAGTAAGGGTGAGATTTTGGGGGACTTCGGTCATCGGATCGGTTACGCAACTCGAATGTGAGAGGTGATGGCAGTGGAGGCCGATGTCGAAGTCGGTGTCAATGGCAATGTTCGCGATGCTGGCTTTTTGGGCGTCGCCCTTAAGCACAGTTCCAGGCAGTAAGGAATTAATCAATTCTGTAGTTTATTTATTTCTTTATTTTCAATCTTGATTTAATAAATATACATATATTTACGAAAGAAATTAAATTATATAAGGTTGAGAAACAGAAACTTTTATCTACAGAAAGAATATAGGTAGATAGGATTTTTATCTACAGTAGGATATAAAGCAAATTATTATTTTTTTCATGCTAAAGATTTATATATATGAATATAGTAAATAAAAACTATAACATAAATATGAATATAAATATATATATATTCACATGCCTATTTTAATAAACAAGAAAATTATATATAGAAAAGACTTTGAAAAATATATAGGAATTTTTAAAATGTTTGAAGAGTTTATAAAAGTAAGAATTTTTAAAATCTATAATTTATTTTTATAAGTGTATATATATATATATCTCTGCGTGTGTGTGTGTGGTGTTTCAATAGAAAAGGAAAGAATAAGTATACATGTATATCTTCACTTACTGTTAAATTTTAAAAATAGTATTAAGGTGGTTAACTTATTTAATTAGTTATTCAATTATTTTAGTCATTAAAAATAATTTATTAAAGGAAAATTACTTTAAGTAAAGTTCTTAGTTAATTAAATTAATAAATGGTAATAGATTGTTCGATTATCTCAAATGTTAATAAATCTATAATTTTTATTCAAGGTCTGAAATCATGTAGAAGACAAGCTTGTTTGGATCGGATTGCAAACTTAGGGGCAAAGGTGAGTTAATCTCACTCATTTGGATCACTTTAAATTTAAATAATTAAATTTAAGTTATTGTATTGATTGCTTGAATTGATGATTCATTATCAGCCGGATTTGATACTATATATATACACATACATACATACATACATACATACATACATACATACATACATATATATATATTGGAGTGATTGATTTCCGCATTATGTAGCGAATGAGACCCTATGCACCCCGCATAATAGCGGATGGCCATTTTACTGCGATATCCCCTCGAAGTGGGATTGGTATTTTATATTGCGCTAACATCTATGGATGCAGGAAAACGGGTTGGAGGGATCCAACTAGATTACTCAAAATGTTGAATTTATTTTATATTCAGCGACGTGATTTATTTGATGATCTGTGATAGATTATATTGATTATATTGGGGATTGAAATTATTGAATGTTATGCTTGGCTGAACATATATGGGTATTTTGAGAAATGGAAAAATATATATAAAGTTTGGGTTTTTAAAGGAAACAGAAAGAAAATTCTTAAGTAAAATTATTGGGAATTGGATCAATCGAGTAATTAAATTTAAATGGAATTTAAAACCAAGAAATCAATTTGAAATCGATTTAGTGTTTTACACACTGTGATTTGAAGGAAAATGAGAATTGGAATTTGTAAACTGGTTTATAAATGAAGTGGAATATTTATTAGTGGATAAATTTGAAAGTATAGATTCCGGTGGAATTTATAAAAAAAAAAGGTGAAATTCATTTTAAAAATAAAGGTGATTTTATTTTTAAAAGTTGGAAGTATATTTTTCCTGGAAACTAAGTATATTTTCAAAGAAAAGATTTCAAAGTATAAACTAGAAGTTTAAAAAAAATGTTTTTTTAGAATGTTTTAGAAAATTAATTATTTTTAAGAGAAAAGAAAATATTTATTTAAGTTAATTATGGTAGTTAATTATTTTTAAAGGTAAATTAGTATTATGATTTTTAAAAAGGAATTTCAATATAAATATTTGATATAATAACTTTATTTTAAAAGGTAATTTTGGTTTAAGTTTTACTCAGGAACTCTTATAAATTTCTTAAGTATTACTTTTATTTAAGTAATTTTAATAGCCTTAATGTAAATAATTTAAGTATATATTTTTGAAAGTGATTATAAGGAGATGGAAATGTGTTTTAAAAATAAAAAGTGGTTTTATTTTTAAAGTGTTGAAATAAATTTATGGGATTGGGACATAAATTAAATTGGGATAAATCGAGAAGGATTTATAAAGGATTTTATGGGTTATACTGAAATGGAAGTGTATTTCCCGGTAAAACCAAGTACATTTTCAAAGGATATATATATATATATATATATATATATATAAGTTGGATGTTTGAAGTTAGTAAAAAGAATGTTTTAGGAAAAATTTTATTTAATCATTTTATCATTTTAAGTAAATATTTATTAAGTTAATTATAGAAGTATTTTAAAGGTTTAACTAGTATTTGATTTAAAAGTTGGTCATTAAATATTTATACTCTATCTCATAGTCTATTTTAAAATTAGTTTTGGTCTAAGTTTTACATAAGAAATTATTAGAAAATTTCACAACTAGTATTTTAAATAAATTGTTTTAAGTAGTATTTATTTTAAGTGTTTAAAGTATATATTTTTGGATAAAGTGATTTAAATTATTTAAAACCCTAAAGTATTAAGACTTGGTAATTTCCAGTGGAAATAAAATGATTGGGTGGAAATTTATTTCCGCTAGAGAAAAGTGATTTGAAAATAATTTTCAAAAGGTTAAAGTGTAGAAAAATATCTTGCGAAGATATTTTGAAATAAACAATTTGGGAAATTATTAGGGCCTGATGGTTATTTGTGGATGCTATATGATAGTTAAATAACTGACTATCAGTATTGGCCAATGCGCTGATCTTTCGAACAGACCGGGATCGCAATTAATTTCCTGAAAACCGCTTCGATCCGTTTGAGCCTTTTCATGAGGAAGACAAGAGATTAGAGTTGAAGATGAGCGGTGAAGTGCAAGGGCAAATCGCTACTAATCCCGAGGTTGATTCCAAAATGGATGTAGTAGGAGTAGTGCCTTCGGTTCCGTTCGGACCGGGAACGAACTTGTATGGACGAATGCTTTTAGACCAACGTCAGGAGGGCGTTGAACATTCTAAGTGAATGTGTGCCAAAAAGGCAACGCATAGCCTCAAGCCTCATCAATCGGGAATGGCTAAACCAAGGGAGGTGCAGCAAGGCTAAGTGGCTGGCAACCAATTAGGGTAAGGTCATCCCTGTCTAGATGTCCCTTTTATTCGGCTGTGTGGGCAGTTGCTGATCCCAACCGTAGGTTGATCTTATTCGGACTATCCAGTAAAGGGTAGCTCCAGTCTTGTGTTGCTGGGGATTAGGGTGGATCCTCGGTACTTTGATTTTTTGTATAAAGACCAGTCATTTGTCTATTATATATTGTTCCGCTGTGATTGTGAGATTCTGATGTTGTTTTGTTTTCTCTTCTTCTACCTCCTTCTTCTTTCCCTTACAGTCTGGTTTTTCGACATTCGATTGTTTAGCATTTAATTTAGTGGACGTATTGATGTCCATTTTCGGACGTCGAAAAATCGGGTCATCGCAGCTGGGCCCCATGATGAAGTTGGATTGATCGGTCATGCTCCATATGGGTTGATGCATAAAACAATTCATATCAATTATGATCAATCAATATCTCACAAATGCAAAGTCGGAATGGCACGAAACTTTGGGAATAGTAAAATATTATGTAAAGGTACCTGTCAAATCGATCACAAATTATTTGGAGAAAATTGAATGATCAGCCTACATCGTTCTTGAACGGTCACATCATTTCGACCAGAACAATCCCAACTCCACAGAAAACGCGATATCCCACAAACTGTAAAGCAGAATGGCACAAAATTCGGAGAGCTAGTAGCTAACATCATGGTGGACCGACCAAAATGATCACACCCTAAAAGGGGCAAATACCGAATGATCTTCCATATTTGCATTTTTCAACTAGACTCCACGAAAAAGCAATATCTCACGAACGTTAAGTCGAAATTGCGCGATATTTAGAGAACAAGTAGCTAACATCATGGAGGACCTACGAATATGATCGCATCCACGTTGGAGATAATATGAATGATCAAAACCTATCATTCCAATGATGTGTGATTGATTTGAAAATTGATGGATCGGGTCGTACGACTCTAGCGGATCTTCTTGCGAAATTTCAGCTCGATCCATGTATGTCTTCACTATAAACATAGTGGACTTAGCTCATTACAAGGGATCTTATTCTTCTTCCAATTGGATCTTCTTTTGGCTCACCTTCATCACTTCTTATCTCTTCCTAAGTTTCTAACGCAAAAACAACTGTACTTGTAATTTTACAGTATATATAAAAGATCATTAGAGTGGACGTTGGCCAGAGTTTACCGAACCACTATAAAACTTGCATGTTCAATTACTTTTCTACAATCTATTCTATGATCTTTGAATCTATACTTCTCCATTTGGATCTAAATATCGGATAATGGTGTTCACTTAATAGAGTGTTTGTGCCCATTTGTGGCCTAAATAATATAAAATGGATAAGGTTGGTTAGGCTGGATAAATAAATGATAAATAATGTAATTTATGACCTTTGCATAGGGTTTGTAAATAACAATGTTTGAATGAAATAAAATAAAATTAGCTAGAGAAATTTAATAAGGTTATTATTTATGAATTTTCGAGAAATCCATAAATAATAATGGAGAATATACTTTATACATATTTTAGAATGTTTATTATTATTATTATTCAATAAAGGGTTATTTTATAAATAATAATATGGTTTTGTGAGAATTACACAATTTTGACATAAATAGTAAAACTGGTTCTTGAGTATATTAAATAGATTTAAAATTTATATTATTACTTTGGCATAAATAATGACATTGTTGATTTGAAATGTAATCTGATGAAATTACTAATTTTGGTATTGAATACTATGTTTAGAGAGATTTGAAGTAATAAAAATACAACAAAGTATTTTGCAGTATATTATCCATTTGAGAAGATTATTATTGTATTTTTTAAGGTAGAAAAAGGGTGCTTTTATAATAAACAATAATAAGATAACTTTATTCGTGAGAGAGAAACCATAGCAATAATTATGATATTTTGAGTGGGTGCAATGTGTGATTAGTGGTTGGCTTTATTTATTATATACATTGTTTTATGACGATGGAATCACATTAAAGATGGGTATGCAATGTTTTACCATTGTTACTACTAGTCGATGTATGGTTATTTGATGATGGATTTCGTGGTACTTATATTGATCAGATTAGTATGCATTTGATGATATTGATGGTTGTGTTACTTCTATGGAGTGATTACTATACGCTGGTTGATTTATACTTATGTTGATGGTGTATTATTATAGTCCATAATTAATAATATATGTAAGTATATTTGTGTTGCTATTTTATTATTTTATGGATTGGGGTAGCCATTGGATATTGTTGGTGTTGGATGATTGTGTGTTATTATTATTGTAGTTACCCTATATGATGATTTGTTAGAATGGATAATTAGTAGCACTATTTTCAACTTCTCCTATTTTCTTTAGTTGTGTTGATTGCATTGGTTGTGATGGTTCTAATGGTTGCGTGGAAGTTATGGTTGTAGAAATATTTGATGCAGGAGAAGAGCAAGAAATAGAACTACATGGGCTTAACCCCCAAAAGGGGTACGTAGGTAGCCTTTTTCTATGCAAAAGCCGTCGGATCCCTTAGGTCGGGCTGGGGTGTATAGAAATTGATGCATTTCAAAACATATTTGAAGCCTTTTTTTCTTATATATTTGTACAGTTGTAAAGTTGCATATGTGAGCAGAAGGAATGGAAAGTCGAAATTGTTGGGCTATATTAGGATAGCTGATTTGGTATATTTTTATATACTACAGTTATATTATTTATGTGTTAATGAAAATTGTTGTATTAAAAGATAAATTGATGTGATGATGTAAAATAACTATATAATTGAGTAAGTAGTTATATATATCGATGTTTGATTCTGATGTGTTTAAATTTTTTATTTTTATCTACTTACGGCCTACTGCTTTTAATATTTGAAATCGGTATTAAGCATATTTGACGTTGTTTATAATTGATTTTAGATTTTAAAATAGTAGGTCATCACACTTGGTATTAGAGCTTTGGTTTAGCGATTCCCTGCGCCTTGGATAGATTTGACAAATATGATATAATAATTTAAACCACAACTACCTCGCCATAAAATGATGTTTATTTATGAGGACCCTTATATGGAAGATAAATAAAGTAGGAGTGAGGTAAGAAGAACACTTATAGAAAGGGTTAAGCGTTTGGCCAAAGCCTGAGTGGCATACACATGATGTTAGACTATAATTGAAACCTATCCTTATTAAGGTAATTTTTAAGTAAATAATATTTGTTTGGGAAATTTATAAAATATATAGCTATGAATTTGAAGAGATTCTATTATATAAGGAAAAATGATTATCTTCAGAAATAGGAGCGATTTGTTGAAAATTTTGATGATAATAAAGTATTTTATTTGGAAATAAAATAATTTTATGAAGATGTTTTTAGAAGGAAAAATGATAATAGAAAAAATATTTTATGTAAGAATGCTTTTAGTAAAAATATGTTTTAATTAGTAATTGGAAGTTGAACTCAATTTTAAAGAAACATTTTAATGTGAAGATCTTTCATTGTTTTGAACATCCTTTGAGAAGTACTTTTCTAACGGTATTATAATTTAAAAGCACATATTAATGAAGGAAAGAGTGATTTTTGTTGAAAGGTCCTATTTTAAAATACTTTCATGGAAGAATGTTTTGATTTAAAGTATTTTATTTTCATAAAAATATTTTAATGGGATTAAAATTATTTTTAATTTGGTAACACCCTTTGAAAGATATATATTGGAAGGTATATACTAACATCATTGTGATTCAGAGTACTTCGAAAGATTATTTTGTTCAGAGATATTTTGGAAAGAAAAATTTTCGTTAAAGAATATTTTAAAATATTTATCATGAGGGTTGAAAGTATTTATTGAACAAGATGTTTTGACGAAGAAAACTATTTTAATGACAGTAAAAGATTTGAAAATATCCTGGAAAGAGTATATATCTTATTAGAGAATGGTCAGCGAGTGCTCTTATTTTTAAAGAAAATAATATTTTGTTGAAACATTCTTTACGGTGGATATTATATGGTATGGAAAAGTTTTATTTTAAAGATACTTTACAGGAAGGTTATTCCAAAAAAAATCTTTTATTCCGAATGAATTATTTTCTCAACAGAAGTATCTAATATATATATATATATATATATATATATATATTTGTGTGTATGTATATAGAAGAGATATTTCTAATTGAGAAATTAGATTATTGCCGGAAATAACTTGGTGGATTTATTTTTAGAATAAAGTATCGATTTGAAGTAAAGAATGCGATATAATATTTATTTTAGACAAATTTTTTATCGAAGGGGAGTATGTTTTTAGAAAAATTTCATTAGGAAATTGGTCTTGATTGTAAGAATTTCCACTTAAAGGACGCTTTGGTAAATTATGGTTAGAAAGGAAAAATATTTGGTGGAGTAAATAGTTTTGATTGACAATGGATCTAATTTGAGAATATATTTGGAAAGAAACAATGTTATATAAAAAATATCAAGTTTTACAATACCTTGAAAAAAGAGAGGAAGATTTAATATGAAAGTAGATGGTGGAAAAGGTAAAATATTTAATTGAATAACAAAATTGGGGGTGTTTGTTAAAAAGGTATTAAAAAGATGTTTTAGTTGTGAATTTTGGCTGAGGACTATAAGTTATATTTTATAACATACTGTAAATGCTCAGACTGACCCGAGCGAATTGAAAAGACAAAACACTTGAGTCAGAACTAAAAGATCTTACGTAAGTTAAATCAATAGTAAATAATATGAGTGGAACGGCGTCAGAGATGTTTACGGGATTTGGAATCTCCTATCCAGTGTCTAACGTGAGTATAGTAACTTAAGAGATGCTCGGGATTCACATCTCCTAAGGATCCGTTAAACTATTTACTATGTAGTAATATTTTGCTATTATAATAATGTCTATAGTAAAATAAACTTACTTTTAAATAGCGTTAAAGATTTACCCAGCCTCCCCCTTAACACAATAATAGTCCCAGTAGTCCATCCAGTATCAGCGCATCTCCAGATCGGGAGACTACCCAAAATACTCCACGGCTATGGGAGAAATCCAAAATCGTACTAGGTGCGCTAGGGTAGGTGACACGACGCACAAGGCAATGCCAAGGTAGATATACCAATTATGCACACGGGCTGGTGGTAACGCATAGAAGCTACTATCGCCCACCTCGAGTAACACCCCAAAACAAAAATTAAAAGTTGCCACCAAATCAATCTCAAAATCATAACATAATATCGAATGAATGTGTCCGATAAGAGGGTCTACCTCCTTGGCCCGAGATCGCTCTTGTTTTACCCACCTTATGCTAACTCACGGGAGTCGGGTCCACGTATATACCTTAATAGAACGTCGCCACCATCCTACTTCAATCAGGAATCTCCACCGCGTACACGGTTGTTAAAGTGATTTTCGGTATCGACAGAGAGTATGCCCATATCTGATCTCGCTCTCTTCTACTATCAGCCGTTATTATAGCACCGCGGTCATATTCAAAATAATTTATACTTTAAAACCAAAATATCATTGCCCTTTCAAAACCAAATCAATACGATATCATTTTCACTTCAAATATATCATTTTCCAAAATAATAGCACATTCAAAATTATAACACTTCGAAATCAAACACTTGAAATATAACACTTCAAATCATAATACTTTATAACTCATAACTTTGAAGCATAATTCCACCACTTAAATGGTTTAAATATTAAAATACTTTATATAATAAAATATCTTCTTCAATTTCAAAAATCAATTCCAAAATACTCGAATTTTAAAATTTTATATTTAACATAAAATAGCTTCTTCAATTTCAAAAATCAATTCCAAAATACTCGAATTTTAAAATTTTATATTTAACCAAATCCTAAATCATAAATTCCAATTCAATTCAGTTTCCAAACAAACTAATCCAAATTTATTGATTTCAAAACAGATTTGATCCATAGAATAAACCATTTCAAATTCAATATATTTCAAACTTTAAGTATTCTACAATTTCAAAACTAAGTTCGGTAATTACAATTCAACAATTAAATTTTCTATTATTTAGTTTGAATTAATTTACATAATAAATCCATTATCATCAAAATAAAACTCAAATTACAAATAACTAAATATTTCCTTCAATTTATTTACACTTGAAATATTCATTTAATTCACCTTAAACAAAATCAAGTTATAAAAATCATACCCTTTAAAAATTCAAATTTAATAAATTTCACATCAGGCTTATTTGAGTTTAATTCTTAAATAAATTCAATTTCAAATAAATCTCAAATTTATCTTCCAATCTTAATTTATTTAAACCATCGTAAACTCTATATTAAAATAGAATTTAAATACTTAACTGTGTTATCTTCAATAAAAATCAAACTCATTATTAAACTTATTCTATGTTAAAATCAAGGATAAAATAACATTTATACAATATCTAAAAGCAATATTTATCCAAAACTATATACTTCTTTTCAAAACCATAGAAATCATTTCAAAATATTTTTATATATAGACCACGGTGTCTGTATATAATTTTCTATCCTATGGTTAAGTGATACAGATATTTATCATTTCAAACCATAATTTGAAATATAAATACGGTTATATATCATTTCAAACTGCAATCCCGATGTGAAACTTATTAGTTATTAGAAGTTATACGATTTAACTAGAATAAATAAATAAAACAATTCTCAAACTTATACGTCACTTGCTGGCCACGCGTTCAACATCTAGGTTTTCAAACTAAACCCTAGCGTCTCAGAACGTAATTTCTCGATAGCCACCATATTCAAACCGTGAAACGCCGCCTGCCACTCCACTTCGTCAAGATCCAATAACCCCATGCGACTGCGTGTCCAAAGCCGCATGCACGCTGCCCAGGCGAGCGCCTCCGGCTCACCGACGTGCCAGTTGCCGCCATGACCTACTTCAGCCAATCGCGGCGAATCTGAACCGCCTTCGACCAAAACGACCATGCCAATGCACTCTGCACGACACTCTTCTCCCCCTTCCACTCCCCGATCGAAACCTCGTCGCAAATCCACCGTCCAAACCCATAACCACATATGACCGACCACGGATAAAAGCCTAAATTTCGATCAAATCATGATCCAAATCGAAAAACGACCCATAGATTTAGGTTGCGCTCATCAGGAGCTTCAGATCGATATAGAATTTTATGTTATTGGAGGAGTTTAAATTTTTGAAGTTGAATATTTGAATTGAAACTAGGTTGTGAATTTTAGGGGTTATCTGCCATTGAGAGAGGAGCACAGAAATTTCTGTACTACATAAATGAGAAATAAAAAGGATGCTAGGGTTTATAATGACATATATATAGGTAGAACACAACAGAAACAAATGGGCTTGATTTGGTTTGGAAAACTAAACGATAAAATGGCCCGAAAACCCCGTTCTGACTCCGGAATGAAACTGGGTCTTATATCAAAATAGATGTTTTAAAATATTTTAAAATCAATGGAACAGGTTTCAAGTCCAAATTCCATCATATGGAGAAGTTACGCTAAAATCAAGTTATTCCAAATTGATTTCAAATGATTTTAATTAAATTGATTTCTTGGCGTTTTGAGCCCGTACGATCAAACGACAAGCCCGATCGCAACGAAACTTGAGATCCTATAATAATTCACCTTTACGGTTCCAATGGAACAGTTTTGTCGAATTCCGAGTCAGTGGCCAAAATGAATATTTTCTAGTTAATTAAATAATTTAATATTAAATTAAGTAATCACTTCTTCAATTCAAATTCAATTATTTACCCTTCCTATCATTCCTGATTATAATTAAACTTATAATTCATTAACCAAATTTCCATGTCAATCAAATAAGGATTTATTGCAAATTTATAGCGTTTACCTTCAGTTTAAGTAAATTCAAATAAATTTTAATTTTAATTCCAAATAAATAAGTTCAATTAGTTTTCAATCTCTTTATTCAACCAATCATCATCTTATGGATATATTTAACATTAGTATATATCCAATTACCCTAATATTTTTACAATCATAAACTAAATTCATATTATCGTAGTTTTTAATTACGTTTAATTGCGATGGATTTAGATCTAATTCAATAAATTAAATAAATTGGTAAACACTTAATGATTATCACCATTTGCCTAATTTAATCTCATTCATACTTTATTATCAACCAACATATATTATAAAATTTCTTATCTAACATTGATTTTATCACATTACAGTTTACTGTGTATTATTTCATCAATTATTATAAATTTGAATTTATTTTCCAATTTACTATTTACAATCAATTATAACCTTATAATTGGTTTCAATTAATAGGGATTGCACTAAATTAACTTGCATTAACAATATTACCTTAATTTACATTCAATTACTGTTAACAATGTGTTATTTCGTTAATTAATTCAATACTTACTTTTATTTTCTCATGTTCAATTTATAACCAAGTATAACACTTTCACTACTTCATTTATTAGAATTTTATTCGAATTGTTAATAATTAGTTTTAGTTACCATTGCTATATTTCATTTTAGCGTTCATTTCAATATTAAATTATAAAGTTTTTATTTTTTTTCCAAATTAAATTACAAAAATTTTATTAAATTATAAAATTAACCAATTTAATTATCAAAATTTATGGGTCGTTACACTCTCCCCCAATCAAAACTTTTCGTCCCCGAAAAGGAAAAAGGAGGGAAAAGAAGAAATTAAGAAAATAATAAATCTTATTCAAAAGTATTAACTTTATAAACAAATAAATTTACAAAATTAATTAGTTTAAATAAAATATACAAATTTATAACCATTCAAGAAAAACAAAAAAATTGGTTTGTTCGGGCGGAGACACTATAAATCACATAAAATGACAAATAACTATGAAGTATTCCATTTACTCAACAGTCTTAGGTAAAACTCAATAGATTGTTCATACATCTAAGCAATTAAAGCATCTTTTACCCAAACAACCCATAAACCAAAACGAATAACCATTTTAAACAATAGATCAAGTTCATTCTTATTAATTCCATTTCATAGCATTTATTGCTTAAACTCCTTTTCATTCATACAATGATTCATCCTTTAATTTACATTTATTTCTTACAAATTTTTATTTCCATTCAGTGTGTATTTCATTTATTTTGATTCATTTATTTATATATTTATGTTCAATTCAATTTCTCATATCAATTCATCTACTTAAGTTTTTAATTACTTTCTTATAATACTTACTTTCTATCACAATTTATTATAGTAATATTTCATATATAACATAAGTTTATCGCAACTACAACATCAAATTCTTATCTATTAAGGAATTTCATTGAATATTTTCATTACTTCAAGTTTACTAGTATAATATCCTATTACATTTCCCTATTAAACATTAGAACTTTTAATATTCGGTAAGTTATATATATGCTTTCTAAGGACGTAATTGAAAGTTACACAAGTTTATTTTATTTCTTTTAGTTAACTTAATGCTCAATAATAATATCCTTTGTTTTATAAGTTACAAATTTCAACTTTCTGGTGATTTCATTTATAACCTAGCATTTAGTCTCTTATTTTAACTAAAGGTTCCAATTATTAATTAGTTACATTCCATTTTACTACAATAATCGAAAATATTGATTAACGGAAATTTAAGAACTAAATACCGGGTTAAATTTCAAATCATTTTAAAATAATAGATAGATGTATACACCTACAATTTATATATCCAATTATATTTAAAACAATTTTGAAATTTATATTTGTTTATCAAAATAAATCTGTAGTAGGACTACTACAGTGGCCTTCCCACTTAGAAACCCGAAAATGAATGTCGATGATGCGTACACTCATCATCGAAATTATTCCTCAGCAACATAGAGGGGAGTACGGAACTTATTTCTTTTCAAAGTTTCTTTAAAACAATTCTTTCAAGTCATATTGAAATATTTATATTAGAAAATACTTTTAAATAATATTATTACTATATTCTAAAATCATTTGAAAGAAATTTTTAAATACCCCGGAACTTGAGTTCTAAATTCCCATTTTCATTTATTTTATTTTAGATCTTATTTCCAACCAATATTTATAAATTTCACTACCTAACAACCCATATATTACAACCAAATATAACCTTTATAATTTTTTTTACTTTATATACAGAAAATATAATAGGCAAAATTATTCCATTCACCTATATTCAAACAAATATTGTGTCGGTCTGTTCTATTAAGTGTTTAGAAATCCCTATTGATGTCATAGTGTCCCATGCACCAATCAGAATTTATAAGTACAAAACGGAACAAATTAACACAATATCAAAACCATTCTATAACACTAACAAATACGCTCTCTCATATATATACGCTCAGCGACTCATCATAGGGTATTACTACCCTATTAACAAAGAGTCAAACCCCACAAAGCTAAGGTTTATCGCCAAACCAAAGCTCTGATACCAAATGTAACAGCCCTCCTTTTTGTACGCTTTAAATCGACGATAAACCATACATGTTAGACTCAAACCATATAGAAGGGAGGATTGTTATTAGGATGAATAAGAAAAGGCAGAGAAAGAAAGAAAAAAACAGAATCCTGCAGCGGAATGATAAAATATAATAATCAAATAACAGTTCATGAAGTTGTTTTACAAAACATTTGATTTTACTTATACAACACATATCAGAGTTACACATACCAGAGAATAATAAATAATGCAGCAGAACAGTATGAATGTAGTGGAATAATATATTAAATAATAGTAATACAATCTTCGTCTTCGTCCTCCAGCAATAAAGTCTTCGAATCCTGAAATGCTCAGACTGACCCGAGCGAATTGAAAAGACAAAACGATCGATTCAGCACTAAAAGATCTTATGTAAGTTAAATCAACAGTAAATAACATGAGTGGAATGGCGTCAGAGATGTTTACGGGAATTGACATCTCCTATCTAGTGTCTAACGTGAGTGCAGTAACTTAAGAGATGCTCGGGATTCACATCTCTTAAGGATTCGTTAAACTATTTACTATGTAGTATTATTTCGCTATTATAATAATGTCCATAGTAAAACAAACTTACTTTTAAATAGCGTTAAGGAGTTACCCAATCTCCCCCTTAATACAATAATAGTCCCAATAGTCCATCCAGTATCAACGGATCTCTAGATCGGGAGACTACCCTAAATACTCCACGCGCTACGGGAAAAATCCAAAATCATACAAGGCACGCTAGGGTAGGTGACACGGCACACAAGCCAATGCCAGGGTAGATATACCAATTACGCACACGGGCTGGTGGTAACGCGTAGCAGCTACTACCGCCTACCTCGAGCCACACCCCAAATCAAAAATCAAAAGTGGCCACCAAATCAATCTCGAAATCACAACATAATACCAAAGGAGTGTGTCTGATAAGAAGGGCTACCTTCTTGGCCTGATATCGCTCATGTTTTACCCACCTTATGCCAACTCACGGGAGTCGGGTCCACGTATATACCTTAATAGAACGTCGCCACCATCCTATTTCATTCTGGAATCTACACCGCATACACGATTGTTAAAGTGGTTTTCGGTATCGACAGAGAGTATGCCCATATCCGATCCCGGTCTCTTCAGCAACCAACCATTATTATAACACCGCGGTCATTTTCAAAATAGTTTAAACTTTAAAACCAAAATATCTTTGCCCTTTCAAAACCAAATCAATACGATATTATTTTCACTACAAATATATCCTTTTCCAAAATAATAGCACATTAAAATTTATAACACTTCGAAATTAAACACTTGAAATATAACACTTTAAATCATAATACTCTGAAACTCATAACTTTGAAGCATAATTTCCACCACTTAAATGGTTTAAATATCAAAATACTTTATATAATAAAATAGCTTCTTCAATTTCACAAATCAATTCCAAAATACTCGAATTTTGAAATTTTATATTTAACCAAATCCCAAATCATAAACTCCAATTCAATTCAGTTTCCAAATAAACTATTCCAAATTTATCGAATTCAAAACAGATTTGATCGACAGAATAAACCATTTCAAATTCAATATATTTCAAACTATAAGTATTCAACAATTTCAAAACTATGTTTGGCAATTACGATTCAATAATTAAATTTTCTGTTATTTATTTTGAATTCATTTACATAATAAATCCATTGTCATCTAAATAAAACTCAAATTACAAATAACTAAATATTTCCTTCAATTTATTTATACTTTAAATATTCATTTAATTCATCTTAAACAAAATCAAGTTATAAAAATCGTACCCTCTAAAATATCAAATTTAATAAATTTCACATCAAGCTTATCTGAGTTTAATTTTTAAATAAATTCAATTTCAAATAAATCTCAAATTTATCTTCCAATCTTAACTTATTTAAGTCATCATAAACTCTATATTAAAATAGAATTAAATACTTAACCATATTATCTTTAATAAAAATCAAACTCATTATTAAGCTTATTCTATATTAAACAAATTATACATAGCTTAAAATCAAGGATAAAATAAAATTTATACGATATCTAAAATCAATATTTATCCAAAACCATATATTTCTTTGCAAAACCATAGAAATCATTTCAACATATTTTAATATATAGACCACGGTGACTGTATACAATTTTCTATCCTATGGTCAAGTGATACAAATATTTATCATTTCGATCCGTAATTTAAAATATAAATACGGTTATATATCATTTCAAACCGCAATCCCGAATGAAATAAAATCCATAACAACTTGCAGTTTATAACAATATAAAATACAACATCCATTCATCCAATATCAATCATCAAACATTTATCACAATCATCATCCAGTTCAATCAATAACATCAATATAGAACAGATAATAAATAACAGGTATTTACTGGCAGTTATATCCAATAATAAATTAAATAACTATTTAATTCAGTTAAATCCAATAAACTGAGATGATGATTCAAATATGCCAAACAGTCATAAATAAATTTCTAATCATATCATAAATCAATTTAACAAACATAAAAAAATTTAGAAGTTGTAAGTGGGCTAAAACACTCGCCTTTGAATTTAAATTGAATTCAAATCCAATTTAAACCAAAATTCAAACAGTCTCAGAATTCATCCAAACCAGCGTTAAAATATCTGAAATTTCGATACGATCTCAAAGGAGAGAACCACGCGTGAATCAGACTTTGTATGTGAATTATTAGAAGTTATACGATTTAACTAGAATAAATAAATAAAACAATTCTCAAACTTACACATCACTTGCTGGCCACGCGTTCAACATCCAGGTTTTCGAACTAAACCCTAGCATCTCAGAAAGCAATTTATCGACAGCCGCCATCTTCAAACCGTGAAACGCCGCCACTCCACTTCGCCAAGATCCAATAACCTCATGCGACTGCATGTCCATGGCCGCACGCACGCTACTCAAGCGAGCGCCTCCGGCTCACTTACATGCCAGTTGCCACTACGACCTACTTCAGCCAATCGTGGCGAATCTGAACCGCCTTCGACCCAAACGACCGTGCGGTGCACACTGCACGATGCTCTCCTCCCTCTGCCACTCCCCGATCGAAACCTCATCGCAAATCCACCGTCCAAACCCATAACCACATATGAACGGCCGGGGATAAAGGCCTAAATTCCGGTCAAATCATGATTCAAATCAAAAAACGACCCATAGATTTAGGTTGCGCTCGTCAAGAGCTTCAGATTGATATAGAATTTGATGTTATTTAATAAGTTTAAATTTTAAAGTTGAATTTTTGAATTGAAACTGGGTTGTGAATTTTAGGGTTTGTCTGCCATTGAGAAAGAGGAGCACAGAAATTTCCGTACGTACAGAAATGAGAGATAGAAAGGCTGCTAGGGTTTATAACAACATATATATAGGCAGAACACAATAGAAATAAATGGGCTTGATTTGATTTGGAAAATTGAACGATAAAATGGCCCGAAAAGCCCGTTATGACTATTTTTACGAAATTGGATCAACCCATATATCGAAATAGATGTTTTGAAATATGTTAAAATCAATGGAACAAGTTTCAAGTCCAAATTCCATCGTATGGAGAAGTTCAGCTAAGTTATTTCAAATTGATTTCAACTGATTTTAATTAAATTGATTTCTTGGCGTTTCGAGCCCGTATGATCAAACGACAAGTCCGATCACTACGAAACTTGAAATCCTACAATAATTCATCGTTACGGATCTAATGAAATTGGTTTCATCAAAATCCGAGTCAATGGCCAAAATGGCTATTTTCCAGTTAATTACATAATTTAATATTAAATTAATTAATCACTCTTCAATTCAAATTTAATTATTTACCCTTCCTATAATTCCTTATTACAATTAAACTTATAATTCATTAACCAAGATTTCCATGTCTAATAAGGATTTATTGCAAAATTTATAGTGTTTACCTTCAATTTAAGTAAATTCAAATAAATTATATTTTTAATTTCAAACAAATAAGTTCAAGTGGTTTTTGATCTCTTTACTCAATCAATCATCATCTTATGGATAAATTTAACATTAGTATATATATCCAATTACCCTAATATTTTTACAATCATAAACTAAATTAATATTAACGTAGTTTTTAATTACGTTTAATTGCAATGGAGTTAGATCTAATTCAATAAATTAAATAAATGGGTTAACACTTAATGATTATCACCATTTGCCTAATTTAATCCCATTCATACTTTATTATCAACCAACAAATATTATTAAATTACTTATCTAACATTGATTTTATCAAATTACAGTTTACTGCGTATTATTTCGTCAATTAATATAAATTTGAATTTATTTTTCAATTTACTAATTACAATTAATTATAACCTTACAATTGGTTTCAATTAATTGGGATTGCACTAAATTAATTATTTATTAACTTGCATTAACATTATTACCTTAATTTACATTCAATTTCTGTTAACTATGTGTTATTGTATTAATTAATTCAATACCTACTTTTATTTTCTCATGTTCAATTTATAACCAGGTATAACACTTTCACTACTTCATTTATTATAATTTTATTCGAATTGTTAATAATTAGTTTTAATTACCATTGCTATATTTCATTTTAGCATTCATTTCAATATTAAATTTTTATTTTTATTTTTTTCCAAATTAAATTGCAAAAATCTTATTAAATTAAACAATTTAATTATTGAAATTTACAGGTCGTTACACGATGGTGTAACTTGAGTTTTTAGTTTACCAAACGCTCATTATGGCGATGTTACCTTATGACTATTGTGTTTGACTTTCCCTTCGGAGTTGTGTAAATGTCTCCTATGGAGGGGATTAGGAAATGACATAGAGACTATCGAATTGGATGTGTGGTGTGGTAGCCTTTTACTTATGATTACTTACTTTTATTGATATTGCTTATACCATTAATAATTAATAAAATGTCACTGCTTGTTTGATTATGTTTACTTATTACTCCATGTCATACATATTTAAACTGATTCCCCCTACATATATTATGTTGTTGGTTGTTTTGTACTTTTACTATTGTTGATTGAATTATTTACTTGTTACTTGTTTACTAGATTTACTGTACCGGTTTGGTTATTCACTTAGTGGTTGTTGTTGATTGTTTATTTAAAATAATTGGTTTATTTTCTTATTTGTCTGTTGTATGCTTGTCTACTGTTTGCTTTTTTATTTGTCCACTATGTACGATAATTATGCAATTGGAATAGGTTAAGGGCCATATTTGACTTAGTCATAGTGGCGGTGGTTTCTTAAACTATGAAGACTGGATATTGGAATTGAGTAAGAGATATGAAGATGTTCCTTAAAGATGGATAATAGTGATTAGAAAATTTTGATAGTTAAAGACTTGATGGGTACAATTAGGGGATTAAGGATAGGCGGGTAGTTCATTATAGAGTTTTTAAAATGTGTTTAGAAATTAATTTTTTTATGATTGCCGGCTTCCATAAATGTTTTATAACAAATAGTTCCAATTTAAAAGAAATTTTTATGATTTAATTATATATGTAAAATGGTGGTTTTTCAAAATTAATTTTATAGAAAGATTGTTTTATAAATGGAAATACAATATTTTTGTTTTAAAAGGAGATGAAAGCTTTGAATTTTGGTATATGTTTTTCTCTTAATATGTATTGAATTCTCATCGCTAGCCGGTCCCTCTTTGGCATTTTGGGTAAGTCATCCACATCAAATGAAGGAATCACTATAAGAGGATTTATTAGTCTAATTTTCGAAGGAATACGAAGATTCGAATGAGATGACTTTACGACTTATTGATTACACACTGGGGGGATTCTAGGAAGGGTGACCAGTGGATGGAATGTTAAATGGTTCTGTCGTGGGAAGAAAGTTAGTGAGCTAAAAGGCGAGTTCAATGAGGAGAGCTCGTGAGTTCCACTATGGATATGAATGGAATGGAATGATGGCTGCATTCTGCTACTGGATGTGTGTTATGGGATCGATCATGACTAAAGGCTTTGATGTATGCTCATAAAGAAAGGGTACATGGGGACGCCCACCTGGATTTGCAAATTTATCCAGATCTTTACGATGGTAGATTACCATGAAATTTATGATTGTGATTCTATATCCTAACCGTCTAAGTGGCATGGAATTGCGCATACATGTACCCACAATGCTCTTATAATGTTGAGTATTCATTGACCTTATGGTAGTGGGAATTTGTGTCATCGTATATCCTAAAGTACAATACTCTTACGATGTTGAGTATTCATTGACTTCACGATGGCGGCCATTTGGTACAAGACCTTATGATGAGGTTTGAGAATCGAGAATTTATACAGATGCAGCATGAGTAGATGGCCATGTAATTTGAGGATGAAGTCATGATTTAGTGCATATTACTTTGAGGATGTAGCCATAAAGGGGTACTTGAACTATTTTGGAAGGTGTAAGAATGAGGTAGTACACTATTTATTATGAAGATTAGATTATGATAAAGTCAATGATGACATTGAAGATACATATATTTAGATGGGTGTGTAGTCGGCATAGGGATTAACATACACGTGTTATTTTTTCGCATGGTGATGTGATGATTGTTTTTTTGATGTGTGTCTATGCTTTATTTTTATGCACTATGTTGATTGTTGATTTATGTGTATTCCTTTATTTGCATACGGATGTTTGGATCAACCTCTGTTTTGATGTGGACTTTAATTATAGTTAGTTAACGTTGAATTATTAAGGGGTGTGACATTAATTAATCTTTGATTGATATTATTTCACTTTTTTTTATGGGTTGTTATTTTTACATACTATATTTTGGATTAAATGATGAGGAAGTGCATGTGTTACTATAATATGTATATGTAGAAAATTAAATTCATTGTTGTGAATGAATTGTTGTGTATTGTGATTGATGATATAATATGGTAAGTAGTTAACTGGTAATTGATATATTTCCCTACATTTTTTCATTAAACCCATACTGATGATTTATTGATTTGGTTGGGATTTGTATTTAGGAATTGCGAGGGCGCTATTCTTTTTAAGGAGGGAAGAATGTAACGACCTGCAAAGTTTATGCTTTTATAACTAAAGTAATTAAAAAATAATTTTTAATAGAAGGGTGGACTGGTTGTTGTACTTATAACAATTGCGAAGGCCTTTCCAAAAGGATAATTTGATATATAATTTTGATATTTTGGAGTTATGATTTTCGAAGTAGAAATGTTATAATGTTAAACAACATACATAGCTATTTCGGGTCGAACTAGATATGCAGCCCATTACCCAGCTTAATAACTATATAAATGAGGCAATGAAACCCTAGCCTCTTCTCTAATCTTAGCTTTTTTCCCTAATCCAAAAATAAATCTTAATTGCTCTATAGCAAGTAACAAGTTAATTAAAAGTAATTAAAAATCAAATTATACAAACTATATCGAATAATATATCACTACGAAACTCTCCATGGAGACAACGGGTTGCATTTGTTTGTCAAAACAGTGCTTGGGGTGGTCGGAAATCATAGTAAAAGAATAGATTAGCGGCTCGGGTTTGCAAATTTAGGACTTTTTGATTTGGCAACTAATTGTAGAAATTGAAGGCACGGGATCATAGATCTTGAGGTAGTGAGTGCAACAGCGTTGCTGGCATGGCTCAATTGAGCCTAGATCGATCAAAATTGGCCGTGAAAGTTGTGGTTGGCATGACGACAAGTGGCGTTTGGCAGCGTGTGGGTGGTGTCTCATGGAAGCGCGTGGCGAGGGGAGGTCGATGTGGGTGTGGGTGTTGGCGTTCGTCGTGGTTCAAGCACCTTGGATGAGGAGCAAATGGCGGTCAAACTTCAGCGGTAATGGGTTAAGTGAGAAGTCAGGGAGAATGAAGGTACTGTTCACGCGTTATTTGATTTTATTTAATCATTAGTTTTCCATATTGCCCTTGTAACTTCTAACCTCTGTATATTTCACCCACGAACTCTGATTCACGCGCGGTTTCTTTCATTGGACTCGTGGAAAAATTTCGAATGATATGGCAATAGGTTTGATGATTTAAAGACTAATAGAAAAGGCGCAATGGTGTAATTTTTTTAATTTAGTTAATTTAATCCTAAGTATAAAATAGACATCTCTTGATGAAAAATTAAATTGTTGATATTTGTTTAGATATATTGATAATTGTTTGATGTTGCGACTGTTAGCCAAAAAAATGGATCAAAGCCCTGGTTTAAATTTGAAAGCACTAGCATGTTCTAACAGAGCAGTATAATACATCACAGATATAAGAAAAGAAGAGTAAAAGAAAGAAGACAGAGAATTTTTATAGTGGTTTGGCCTTTAATGAAGCCTGCGTCCACTTTATAGTTTTATTATAAACTGATTGTTGTTAGAAGATGTATTTGATTACAAGACTTGGATTATCTCTAATTATATTGAAGCCCCAGAGTTGGAATCCACTAAAGAATCACAGTGAGTCCCTTTGCAAATTGTCGTGAGGGAGGTAGAGAGCGAAGAATGTTTCCAGCAGAGCTTCAGCAACTAGTCCGGAGAAGATCTCATTTATGTTGCAGGTAGGATGGTATTTATGGAGATCGGAGGACTTCTATGCTAGTCCACTTCATCAACTAAACGCAGGTAGGTAGGGAACAACCTTGATGGGTTTAGCTCATGATCCGAGCCAAAATAGTAGTGACCCATGCTGTCTTCGCTAGCGACACATAGAGTTGGCTCATATGCGAGCTAATAGCTTAGCCATTGCATTGCTTGGTTACCTTATTGAAGTCTCATGGAAAAGCATGAGTTGCTAGCAATCCATGGTGTATGGGTCGCTAGTGATTCATACAATTAGCATTTTTTGACATATTTCTTCCTTCCTTCTCTTATTCCATGCAATAGAGTGACCTCTCACTTTGTATGGATCGTTAGCGATCCATAGGGCATGGGCCGCGGGCGATCCAAGTACTTAGATGTTTTTTGGATTTTTGATTTTGAGATGTTTCAATGACCTTGTATCGTCATTGCTTGCTTAGTCTCGTTGCACACTATTCCGTTTTGGTGGTTGTCTACTAGGTGTTTGCACTCGACTGCTGATTGGGATGAAAGAATGTTGCTCTCTTCGTTTAGTCGATCTCAATTGTTGTCTCAGTAGCTTGGCTATCGCTAACTCCTTTCCCTTGCCTCTGTGGTTAAGGTTAAGTTCTAAACATCCTAACGTTGTGGGATTATCCTGTTTCCTATCGGATTTTGCGAGGTTAAAAACCCAAAATCTTTCCCCCTAGAGTACGTCTTCATTGTAAATGAGGCGTGCTCTAGAAGTTATTGCTCTCAATATTTGTCCATTGACCTCCAAGTGATTGCATTGGAGTTTCACGAATACGTGGCAAGTCATGTTGTTGGTCATCTAGATTTGGTTTTGACTGCTCTTGCTGCTGTAACAAATCAAATTTTTTCACTTAGTTTCTCGAAATGCTTCGAAATGATGGTCAAATGTTGGAGGATGAAGCGGAAAAAAAAATTCTCCCTTATTATGGGTCACTACCGATCCACTATTTATGGATCGCCAACGATCCATACGAAATTTTCTTTAAAAGTTAGGTCGCTAGCGATCCATGATGGATTGCAGGCGACTAAATGACTTAGAAAAAATTATGCTTCATTTCTAGTCTACCTAAATATATGCTTGAGCCGACCTAGTGTCTTATTCAACCCGAGTTACTTTTGCTTCTTCACGCGATCCAATTTCTATGTAATCCAATTCCCGACGATTCAAGCACTTGCTCAACCCAATTCATCACCTTCTTAGATCCATTTCATCCAAGCTCCACGTCGAGATCCTCTTATTTTTTTCCATGAAACCTTAGCTAACCCATCATTTTGCTGTCGATTCATACAATTGATTCTAAACCCTAGCTTGCCTTTGAATCATTGTCGACCCATCTTCTAGCCCGCCAGCGATCCATCCACGTCTCGTTGATTCTACATCTTTGATCATCTTGTGTTCTTGAATTCAATTAGAGATGGGTTTGCTTAATTGGTTTGCTAATTACTGTGTTTGTGCAATGATTTGATGACATGTTTCCATTTGCAATGTTGATCGTGAGAAGTTCGAGTTAATTGTGGTTTAACGAGTCAAATAGGCAATCGGGACTTGAGTTCTCTCTTGGAACGATGTTCAGGCTTTGGCCCAATGCTTGATGCATTTTGCTATATTCGCCTGTTAGACCAGAATCGACTTGTGCCCGGTTTTATAGATGTTACTACACGACATATCACTAGTCGATCCCGATTCTTTCAGAGAATTTGAGATTATCCTGCTTACTTGTTGCAGGCTTGGCGTCCTTATAGGGAGAATATTTTTTGTGTCACTTTGGACAACAGATCAATTATTGATCATTGATCGATAACGGGTAAGTGTATAGAAAGTAGAAACAAAAGCAGAAAACTAAGTTATATAGGAAGTTCTTTTCTTCTTCCACTGCGAGTGACGGGATAGGATGTTTGCAGTGGTTCGAGTACCAGATTATCACATATAGATAGCACACTGCACTTGCCCCAGTTCATACTTGAAACCCGATGTGTCAACTACAAGTTAATGTTTCTTTGGAATTCAAGTGTGGTAGAGGAAGCTATTAGTTTAGGATAGATTTACCAGAGCGTTTCGGATGCGAGTTCTGTTATTTAGAATGAAGCAGCCATCCATGCATCGTCAGTCAAGCTGGGGAAGCCCGACACTCTATGAAGCCGAGTCATCATCGACTTCGTAAGCTCGGTATGGCCCGATAGTCCCAGCTGGGCCAATCGTGGATTGAATGCCTCCCAACTTTAGAGTTCTACGTAATCCGCCTTAGGGAGCTTCATCAGGGGTTTCTGCCAAGGTTCTTCATAACATCTGTTCGCAACATGGAATTCCCAAAGAGGATGTGCGTATGCCAGAGAAGGACAGATTTTCTCATATGCCTCCCCGGGGGTATACCGCTTATCACCGATACGTGTGTTTGAACAGAATTGTGCCTCCTTTTAATGACTTTGTATGTGAAACTCTTTCAAACTCAGGTATTTCCCTATTTCAGCTCTATCCTAACGACTACGCCATCTTAACTTGCCTACATGTTTTTTTCATGCGGGCGTTGAACCACGCTCCAATTTTTGATGAGTTGCGACATGTTTTGGCGTTCAATAAGAGAGATGACTATCCTTCCTTGATCATAATCGAAGCCTAAAGAAATTAGAAAATCATCCCGCGCTTGCAAACTAACTTATCATAATTCAAAATGCAATATTCCTTTGTCAGATGCCCTGAGGGGTTCAATCGTCGGTGGACAACAGGGGGTAAGTTTCTTTTTTTCATTCATCGACCTTTGATGAGTTGTAGTGGAGTTTCTAACCAATTGTATGTCTCTTGCATTTATTCCAAGGACAAACAGTGACATGGTTCTTGGCGAAGTTTGTTAGACTCTAAAGGCAATTGATGACGAGGAGAGATGCGTTAAAGTGCTATTGGCCGGTGAGAACTTGCATCGATATGGGTTATTGGCACTGGGTAGATCCGCTGTTTAGGTTGGAATTCCCTCTCCTACCCAATCTAGGGTTCTTACAAGATCTACTTCTTCCTGCAATGATTCCGAGGAAGGCGCCTATCAGGGGAGAGAGAGCCCGTCCGGAGAATCAACAGTTGAGGCCCGCAAGGGAAGAGACGCCACTGCAACTTGATTTAGCAGCCCGGCTAGAATGCCTCTAATTTCGGAGGAGCAGAAGAAGAGTTCAAGCGCAAAGAAGGCAAGGCTGCGTTGGACTCAGAAAAAGAAGAAGGAGAGTTTGAGAGTAGTAGTGACGAGTCTACTGTAAGTGATGATCTCTTCGTAGAATCCGATGACGATGACAAGGAATCGTGTGACGAAACTTCGAAATGAGCCCCATTCTTCCAAGCTCGCATCTCCCTCATATAAGAGATAAAGGCAAAGCTAAAGAGTCTGGAAGATGTTGAAACTCTCCAAGTAAAGAACTTAGTTTGAAGTAACAAAGCTTAGAAATTAACATCACTTTACAAAATAATAGAACTTGAAATTAATAGAACTTAAGAATTTTTCTTGACTTAGAAATTAATGGAGCTTTGGAAATTAACATAAATTAGAGATTAACAGAACTTAGAAATTGACAAAATTTAGAAATTAACAGCACTGTGGGAATTAATAGAACTTTTAAAAATCCTTGTTAACTTCTTTATTTAAAAAAATTGTTTAGAGTGACAAAACTTGTGAACATAAAGATTTCAGGTGTTTCTATTTAAGTACCGGTGTATTCCCCAAGTTCACAGGGATGTTTACTTCAAACAATTTTCAGATGACCAGAAACTTAAGGTTTAGATAATTCTTATATCAAAATTGAAATTTGGCTAAGCCGCGGCTTGATTTTCCTTCTTTTGGAAGTTTTGAAACTTTAGCATGTAATCCCAGCTTTTGGCGATATTCTGGTAAGTATGCAATTTATGCGTGTTTGAGAGGTGCACATTACATGGTTTGATTGAGGGAGAATTTAATCACTAAATGTCTATAGTTGAGACATTTCAGTTGGTTTATAGCATTCCATTTTGTTGGAGCCGTGCTCAATATTCCTGATTATAGAAGTGGTTGGCGCGAGTTTTGAGATGCGCGGTTTTTAGTGCTCCTCCTTGTTGCCTATCTTCGGGCCACGTGAGGAGCGTGTTTTTTCAGTATTACCCAACGCTACCTATCTTCGGGCACTGTGAGTGGTTTAAGTTTTTAAGAATCAGTGCGTGATTTTTTCTGCTCCTAGGATTTGCCTGGGCAGTATGAGGAGTTAGTGTTTTGGAATTTAGTGTGTGGCTTATGGGGTGCACAACATTTCTTTTTCCTCGGTGTTGCCTATCTTCAGGCAACGTGAGAGGTTATTATTTCAGCGTGCGGCTTATGAGGTGCGCAGCTTTTGTTTTTTCTAGACATTTCCTATCTTCAGGCAATGTAAGGGGTTATTATTTTAGTGCGCGGATTATGGGGTGCGCAGCTTTTGTTTATCCTTGGTGTTGCCTATCTTCGGGCAACGTGAGGGTTATTATTTTAGTGCATGGCTTATGGGGTGTGCGACTTTTGTTTTTCCTCGTTGTTTCCTATCTTCGAGCAATGTGAGGAGTTATTATTTTTGTTCACGGCTTATGGGGTGAGTGGCTTTTGGCACTCCTCGGTGTTGCCTATCTTCAGGCAACATGAGGAGTGTTGATTTTAGCCTTTTCGATATTGCCGGAGCAACACCGGTTTTTTGTAGACAAAGACTGGGTTCCGCCGATATAACGGCTTGAGTTGATTTGCTTCTATTGACCCAGCGGGTAATCATTATAAACACGGTTTTGTTGGTTCAAGAAGAACACTTTATTAAGGAAAGTAGGGCAGTTTTCTCCTATGTACAGTGCCCTTGATATCTCGGGATGGCTTATTTGCTGGAAAATCAAAAATACATAAGATAACATTCAAATAAAGTAACAACGAAGCGATTTGCTATTCTATGCCCTTGAAAATTGAGGTCCGTCGGTCGTTAGCTTGAAAGTCACATCTCTTAGCTTTTGATTAATGATATATGGACCGTCCCAGTTTGGTCCGAAGGCCTCCCTAACAGGGTAAACTTGCTTAAGCATAAGATATCTCACTTCAAAGTTTTGATTGTGAACTTTGGAGTTGAAGTACCATGCAACCCTTTTTTGGTGGACGGCAATTCTCAGCTCTGCCTCTTCTCTTCATTCATAAACCATATCTAGCGATTCGAGTAGGAGCTGCTTGTTTTTTTGTTTGAAATTCCGCCTTATGTGCGAGGGGCTTCTAATTCAACAGGAATCATTGCTTCCGTACCATATGCTAAGGAAAACGGGGTGTGGCCAGTTGGCGCTTTGTGGGTAGTTCTGTAAGCCCATAGTGCGAGTGCAAGTTCGTAAACCCAATTTCCTTTGGCTTTTTCTTGTTGCTTTTTGATTGTGGACTTGATTATCTTATTTATCACTTCCACCTGCCACTTTGCTTGCGAATGAGCCACTACGAAAAAGCTCTCTTCAATTCCAAAGCACTTATAGAAGTCTTTCAACTTGGAACTTTCGAATTGGGTTCCGTTGTTGGTGACGATTTTTTGCAGCACATCAAACCTGCAAATGATGTTTTTAGTAACAAAGTTAATAGCTTTCTTTATGCTTATGGCAGGCAGCAATTCCGCTTCGACCCATTTTATGAAATTATCTACGGCAACTACAGCATATTTGGCTCCTCCTTTTGCTACTGGCAAGACGCCAATCAAATCGATCCCCCATGTCGCAAATGGCCATGGGCCGACCATCTGTGTGAGCTCCATTGAAGGAGTTCTCTTACTGTTGCTGAATCTTTAGCAACGATCGCATATTCTGGCATGATCTACGTTGTCGCGATTTATTGTTGGCCAGAAGTACCCTTATCGAGGGACTTTCTTCACAAGGGTCTCCCCCCCAATGTGGTGTATGCATTCGCCTTCATGTACCTCCTTTAGAATTCATCATGCTTTATCATCAGCCATACACTGGGGGTTGAGAATCCCCTTCGATAGAGTAATCCATCTTGTATCATGAACCGTGGCGTCTTTCGAAGGAGCTTCTTCCATTGATTCTGATCAGTTGGAAGGGTTCCTGCGAGTAGATAGTTCTTTCTCGGTGTCATCCACATATTTGGTTCGATGGCGGCTTCGAGAATATAGTCTACGTCCATTTCGTCAACGCTTAGGTTGGCCATAGTTTTAACTAGGACTAGTCCCAATGACCGAGCTTGTAACATCCCCCCTTTTCGTACACTTTAAACCGACACACGTGCCAAGTCAAAACATAACGGAAGGGCGGATTGTTATGGGGTAAATAAGAAAAACAGAGAAGAAATAAAAACAAAATAGAATCTCACAGCGGAAGGATAAAATATAATAATAAATATACAGTTCATAAATGGTTTACAAAACACTTGTTATTCTTTACACAATAAATATCAGAGTTACACATACCAATACAATCAATGCAGCGGAACAGTATGAGTGTGGTGCAATACTATAAATAATAATAATACGGATTCTTCGTCTTCGTCCTCCAAAGCTAAAGTCTTCGATCCTGAAACGCTCGGACTGACCCGAGCGAATTTGAAAAGACAAAAACACTCGAGTCAGAACTAAAAGATCTTATGTGAGTTAAATTAACAGAAATAAATATGAGTACAGTAACTCAAGAGATGCTCGGGATTTACATCTCCTAAGGATCCGTTAAACTATTTACTATGTAGTATATTGCGCTATTATAGTAGTGTCTATTTATAAAATAAACTTACTTTTAAATAGCGTTAAGGCTTTACATTTTCCACCTTAACACGTAAAATGCCAATAGTCTATACAGTACCGTAATACCTCCTGATCTGGAAGCTACCAGAGGATACTCCATAGGTACGACACAAATAGAAACTCGTAGTAAAGGCTCGGTATGGTAGGTGACACGGCACAACTAGGCAATGCCAGGGTAGATATACCAATTGCTATCCAGGCTGGTGGAAACGCGTAGCCGCAGTTACCGCCCACCTCGGACTAACTCCCCAAATCAAAATATAGAAGTGGCCACTGAATCAATCCAAGTCAAAGTATAATATCGAAGAGGAGGGTCCGATCAGAGGAATGATCTCATTGGCCTGAGAATCGCTCCTGTTTTAGCCACCTTATGCCAACTCACGGGAGTCGGGTCCACGTATTTACCTTACAGGAAACGTCGCCACCACCTACTTCATTCTGGAATCTCCACCGCGTACACGGTTAGTCAAAGTGGTTTTCGGTATCGACAGAGAGTATGTCCATATCCGATCCCGGTCTCTTTGCCAACCCATCGTTATTATAACACCACGGTCATTTAAAAATAGCTCATACTTTAAAACCAGAATAAACATTTCCATTTTAAAATTATGAATACGATATCATTTTAAAACCCAAAACAATATGATATCCTTTATCCCAAATATAAACCTTTTCAAAAATCCAAATGCTTTAAAATTTATAACGTATGAAAGCCAAATATCCTTTCAAAGCATAATATTTCGAAATTCATAATTTAAAACCATAACTTTTAAAACTTGAATGGTTTGGATATTCAACGGTATATGAATTAAAAGGTTTAACTTAAATGTTACTTTGTAAAGAAAATAGTTCTCATGGCTTTACAAATACATTTCTTTATTAAAGTCTAAACCAAAATTTGTATTATCTCTCTCAAGTTCCAAAACCACTTCAATTTATATATATACGTATATCCATTTGGAGTATTAGTATTTCAAACTAAAGTTGGATTTTATTCTTTCAACAAATCGAATGTTCTATTAATTAGTCTTGAATATTCACATAAAATCCATAAATAAATAAAAACTCCAATTTCTAGTAATAAAGTATATATTTTTTTTCAATTCAAATTATACTAGAATATTCATTTCAATTTATCTTGGGAAAAAAAATCCAATTATAAATATCATATCTTAAAATTTCCAAACTTAACATTTAAACATATGATATAAATTATCAAACTCCATTTTCTTAATTTTTTTTTCCATTTTTAATAAAGAGATTTATACACCTTTTAATTTCAAAATTTTCAACTTCATATGTATATATATGGAAGAATAATATTTATACAATATAAAATTTAAGATTATTATAAACCGTATTCCATCCAAACCATAGAAATCACATTAAAATAGTTATATATAGACCGCGGTGCCTGTATAAAATTTTCTATCCTATGGTCAAGTGATACGGATATTTATCATTTCAATCCGCAATTTTAAAAAATATAAAATTTTGCGGTTATATATCATTTCAAACCACAATCCCGAATGAAATGAAATATGCATGATAATTTGCAATTTAATGACATACAATAAACATCCATTCATCAACATCATCCATCATCCAAATCGCAATCATCAATCAATATCAATCAATAACAATATTATTTTTGGTACTACATAACAGGTAATACTGGCAATTTTATTCAAATTAAATTTAACAGCTATTAATCTACAGTCTATATTCAGTAATAAATTATATAACTGTTAACTAGCAGTTCATATACAAACAAATAAATTTTAACTGTAAATTTATACGCAATAAATTAATTAAATTAACAGTTAAATTTAATAAATGCAATTCAACAGATATGAATAAAATAAACATGCCAAATACTCATAAATAAATTTCTATTCATTTCTAAAATTAATTTAACAAACATAAAAGCTTCTAGTAGTTGTGAGTGGGTTAAAACACTCACCTTCTGAATTTAAATCGAATTTAAATCCGATTTAAACCCAAAAATTCGACGGTCTCAGAATTTGTCCAAACCAGCGTCAATGGATCTGGAATTAAATTACGATCCTAACAAAAAAAATTTCGCGTGAATCGGAGAATGTATGAAAAAAATATTCATTTTAAACGATTTGAAAACAAAAATAAAAATAAAATAAAATAAAATAAAATAAAACCCACTTAACTTCAATGGCCACGTCAGCTAAAAGCTACAGCACATCGTCGAATTTTTTCTGGTCAAACGAATATCCAAAACAGAAAACGAATTGTACCAGCAGATTACGTGTCTCGAGAACTTTATCATAAATTTTCTGGAATTTTTGTGGAGAGTTTGAATTTTATTAGAAAATTTGAATTGTAGATAGATTAGGTTTTGTAACCATTGAGGAAAAGAAAGAGATGAAGAAAAATGAACGTACAGCCAATTGACAATAGAAAGGAGGCTAGGGTTTATCACAGCATATTTATAGATAGATCGCAACAGGATAGGTGTGTACGAATTTTAACGTGCAAACAGAAGTGGTCCCAAAAGGATATTAATTATACACGTTACGGATTAAATTATTTCTTTCTCAACATTTACATTGCATTTTGAGCGTATTCACACATGTATAATTAGATGCTTCATTTAAATTTCCATATATATATTCACAATTACATAAATTTCCAAATACGTAGATAAATTTCCAATTTCAACTAAATTCTAAACTACTGTAATAATTACAGATTAAATTTCTATCCATTCTCAATAGATTACGTTTACATACTAAAATCCACATTTCTATGTATATTTGAATTCCATATTATACATATTTTATTTATCTTAATTACTTCCAACTTAAATTTCAATCAACATAAAACGTTTTATTCAGTTTCCAAAAATTTCAATCATGCTTTAAATCCAAATGAATAAATAACTTAATTCCCATTTAAGCATTTTTCATTTGATTTGCAATCAACCTTTTATGATCAATTAAATCCCGATATATTAATTAAACGTTATTTCCATCATTCTTTATCCTATGAAGAAATTTAAGTTATTCACACCTATTACTAAATTTCATATTAATGCACACAAATTTACATTTATTGCAATGGTTACCAAATATTTCCCTGCAATAATTCATTCCCCTATACATACTTACAATTTCACTTAAACTTTACTATACCCATTTATTTTCTCAACATTACAACCAACGTTACCTCAATTCCACTAATGTACACTTATTCTATTATCACTTACTAACCATTCAAATTTTTATTAACAAATAGGCAGGTAATTCCTATGTTACAAATTTTTAATTCATCCTAATCCCTTACTATTGACATACATTTGCATTACTTACATATCATTTACAATGTTACCCAAAATCTCTATCCATTGTAATCAATACCTTAAATAAGTTTCAATTTATATTCAAGTGAATACATTACCCTTTTTCGTTATGTCATCCATTTTTCACAAGAAACGTTTTATCGTTTCGACAACATTTTATTTCTAATTACCTACATTGATTTGTGTACGTCTCTACTATTTAAAGCATTACCATTCTCGCCTTCATCTAAATCTTCATTTATGAATATTTAAAATAAATTTCACTTATTTCCTATTTATACACTTATAAATTCCAATTCCAATAAATAGATAAATCTCCGTTTGCACTACTTAAATCAAAAATCAGCGATTATCCTATCTATACATTTTAAGTGGATGGATCAAATGTTGTATTCAAAAATCTACTTCTTAATATTCTTAGATTTAAACTCAACTCTCTATTAACAGATGTTTAAACTTCTTTTATTACTATTAACTTATTATTATACATTAAACTTAAATATACTGACAAAGCTTGTTTTTGGTACTCTTTTCATTTCCATAAATAAAATTAGCAATGGATTCATACCTTATTATGTAATTATCTTTAATTCCACCTAACTAAATATTTACATAATCTTTTATTTGCAATAAATCAACTATTTTATATTAATTAAATTTAATCTTCCTGGTTTACTTATTCATAGTATGTAATTCAGTTACTCACCCTAACCTATTTATTTGAAATCCAATCCAGATTATTTTTACTAAGTTCCAATTTCCAAAGGTTACTGCAATTAATCCAATTAATTGCAATAAATTCTAATAAATTTGATTTTATTGGATTACAACTCAAAATAAATCAATTATTACTCAACTACCTAATTAACATTTCTTTTATATTCCAATACATAAATATTTCCCAAAATTTCATCTTTTATTTGCATAACTTACCGTATCTAAATTTTATTGGAAATTTTGTTAACTTTACGCATAAATAAAGTTAGAACCTCAATTAATTCATTCCATTTTGGTTTCATTCTTTATATCACATTAATCATCATATTATGAATGGAAATTTATCTAGGTTACATCTTATTTATTCACTTACCAATATTCCACACTAACTGCAATAATTTAGTGCATTAATTGAAATTGATCAAAATAAAACTTAACAAACTAATAGAATAAATAACGTACAAAAATTTATTGTCATTAATCTATTTCATAAGTCTACACTCAAATACTCACTTAAAATAAGTTTTACGTTTCCATTAATTCGCGTTCGCACACCCGTTACTATATTAAAAATTACTAAAGTAACGTTTTTCTTAATAACAACATTAAAATTTCTCAATATTTAAATGAACTTTATTTCCAATACATGCTACCTAATTGCATTTACTTATGATCTTATCCAAACATTCATTTATATTTTATTTCCATCAATTAGTTAATATTTACATCCATTTATTAACAATTTACTTCCATTATACAATTGCAATTTATTATAGTTATTATTACATTAAATACTATTTCAATTTTATTTTTTTAGTATTAATTAAACAATCATATTAAGATATTATAATGTTTTTCACTATTTATTTACACTCCATTAAAACCCAACAGTCGTCTCAATCACATTTGAATTTGCATTAAATTGGTTGTCCAGCAACTGCCATTTGTATTACTATCTTAATTCTTATACAGTTATCGTTTTACCAATTTACTAATACATAGGTAATTTAAATTTTTGTCTTTAATTCTTTATTTTATATTTTATTCAAGTGCAACAAATTACACTATTCCTGTAACATCCCGCCTTTTCGCATACTTTTAACCGACACACATGCCGATTCAAACCATACGGAAGGGCGGATTTGTTATGGGGTAAATAAGAAAAACAGAGAAGAAATAAAACAAAATAGAATCTCACAGCGGAAGGATAAAATATAATAACAAATATACAGTTCATAAACAGTTTACAAAAGCTTGATTCTTCTTTTACAATAAATATCAGAGTTACACATACCAATACAAGCAATGCAGCGGAATAGAAAGAGTGTGGTGTAATACTATATATAAAATAATACTGATTCTTCGTCTTCGTCCTCCAAAGCTAAAATCTGCTATCCTGAAACGCTCGGACTGACCCGAGCGAATTTGAAAAGACAAAAACACCCGAGTCAGACTAGAATATCTTATGTGAGTTAAATAAACAGAAATAAATATGAGTACAGTAACTCAAGAGATGTTCGGGATTTACATCTCCTAAGGATCCGTTAAACTATTTACTATGTAGTATATTGCGCTATTACAATAGTGTCTATTTATAAAATAAACTTACTTTTTAATAGCGTTAAGGAGTGACCCAATATTCCCCTTAACACAAATAATGCCAATAGTCTATACAGTACCGTAATACCTCCTGATCGGGAGGCTACCAGAGGATACTCCATAGGTACGACACAAATAGAAACTCGTAGTAAAGGCTCGGTATGGTAGGTGACACGGCACAACTAGGCAATGCCAGGGTAGATATACCAATTGCTATCCAGGCTGGTGGAAACGCGTAGCCGCAGTTACCGCCCACCTCGGACTAACTCCCCAAAATCAAAATATAGAAGTGGCCACTGAATCAATCCAAGTCAAAGTATAATATCGAAGAGGAGCGTCCGATCAGAGGAATGACCTCATTGGCCTGAGAATCGCTCCTGTTTTAGCCACCTTATGCCAACTCACGGGAGTTGGGTCCACGTATTTACCTTACAGGAAACGTCGCCACCACCTACTTCATTCTGGAATCTCCACCGCGTACACGGTTAGTCAAAGTGGTTTTCGGTATCGACAGAGAGTATGTCCATATCCGATCCCGGTCTCTTTGCCAACCCATCGTTATTATAACACCGCGGTTATTTAAAAATAGTTTATACTTTAAAACCAGAATATAATCCATTTCAAACCATAATATTTCGATATCATTTCTTCTTTTAAAACCCAAACCAATATGACATCGTTTATCCCAAATATAGTTTTCCAAAATCATAATGCTTTAAACTTCATAACTTCTGAAACCCAAATATTTTCAAGCATAATATTTTGAAATCCATAATTTCAAACCATAACCTTTGAAACTCAAATGGTTTGGATATTCAACGGTATATAGAGTAAATGGTTTAACTTTTAAAGTTTACTTTGTAATGAAATAATTTCTACGGTTTTATAAATGAAATTCTTTATTTTAAAGTCTAAACCATAACTTAAATATCACTCTTGAGTTCCAGAATCATTTCAATTTATATACATATATGCCTATAATCATTTGGAGTATTTATATTTCAAAACTAGAGTTGGGTTTTTTTTTTTTTCTTTCTACAAATCAAATGTTTTATTAATTAGCCTTGCATATACCCATAAACCCATAAATAAATGAGCTCCAATTTTTAGAAATAAGACATATATATTTTCCAATGCAAATTATACCAGAATATTTTTCCCATTTCAATTTATACTAGAATATTCATTTCAATTTATTTTGGAAAAATCCAATTATAAATATCATATCTTAAAGTTCCAAACTTAACATTTAAACATGTGATGTGAATTATCAACTCCATTTTCTTAATTTTCTTCCATTTGTAATAAAGAAATTAAACATCTCTTAATTTCAAAATTTTCAACTTCATATGTATATAAATATGGAAGAAAATATTTATACAGTACACAATTTAAGATTATTATAAACCGTATTCCATCCAAACCATAGAAATTACATTTAAAATAGTTATATATAGACCGCGGTGCCTGTATATAGTTTCTATCCTATGGTCAAGTGATACGGATATTTATCATTTCAATCCGCAATTTAAAAAAAATAAAACTACGGTTGTATATCATTTCAAACCGCAATCCCGAATGAATGTACATGCATACTAACTTGCAGTTTAATGATATCCAAATAAAACATTCATTCAACAACACATCCATCATCCAATCACAACATCGATCAATATCAATCAATAACAATTATATATATGATCATATATAACAGGTGATAACTGGCAGTTTATTCAAATTAAATTTTATCAACTATTAATCTAACAATTTATATTCAGTGATAATTGACATAACTGTTAACTAGAAGTTCATATGCAAACAAAAATTTCTAACAGCCAATTAACACGCAATAAATCAATTAAATTAACAGTTACATTCAATAAAATGCAATTCAACAGATATGAATGAAATAACATGCCAAAAGCTCATAAATAAATTTCTATTCATTTCTAAAATTTATTTAACAAACATAAAAGCTTCTAGTAGTTGTGAGTGGGTTAAAACACTCACCTTTCGAATTTAAATCGAATTTAAATTCAATTTAAACCCAAAAATTCGCCCGTCTCAGAATTCGTCCAAACCAGCGTCATCGAGCCCGGAATTAAATTACGATCCTAACAAAAAAAATCGCGCGTAAATCGGATATCGTATGCAAAAGTTATAGCGAAAATTGCGAGTTGAAAAATCAAAATTAAATTAAACAAAATGGTACACAATTCACTCACATTCAATATGTACACGTCATCCTACTGTGCACGCACCTCCTTCCAGAACGCACGCAAGCAGCCGCCTCTAAATTTTCGAAACCCAAATCAAAAATTCCCGCCAATCCAACCGTTGAAACTCGAAACAAACTACATAGATGCGATCCCCTCGGTTCCCTCTCCAAAACCCAGAAATGTTTTTCCGATCCGACAACTTTTGTTACGGCGATGATGAACGGTTTTGGGGCTGTTTGAATTTATTCTGGATGAACGACAGCTCCAATTGAAAAACGAATTACACCATGAGATTACGCGTATCAAATACTTCAACATATATTTTTTTCAGAATTTTCTGAAATTTTTGAGTTTTGACTTTTGATTTTGAACTGTGGATGGATCTGGAATTGGATCTGAGATGTATACATTTGGGGAAGAGAAAGGAGTGAAGAAATGAACTTACAACAAAAGAATAGAGACTAGGGTTTTTAGCTGTATATTTATAGATAGGCTAGAGGTAGGGTAGCTAGACTGGATACGCGAACGTGCGTGACAAACCATGGTCCAAAAAGCCCACTATGCTTCCGGAGCCAAATTTGTTAAAACTATATATCCAAATAGGTGTTTTAAAATATTCTGAACGCGATGGAAAAAGTTTCGTGACCAAATTCGATCGTATGAAGAAGTTATGTAAAAAAACAAAAATTTCAAATTGATTTCAAAATGCGTAAATTTCAAGGCGTTTCGAGTCCGTACGATCAAACGACCAGTCCGATCGCTACGAAACTTGAAACATTATTATAATTCACCGTTACGGATCCGATGAAACTGGTTTCGTCGAAATCCGAGTCCGTGACAAAAATGGCTATTTTTAATATTTATTAAATAAATTAAAATAAATCATAAAATCCAAATTTTCTTTCAACTTTAAATATTGGCCAAATTTCATTACTTATATAATCCAATCAATTCCAAATAATTTAGCAAGCTTGGATGTGAACTAAAATTTATAAGTATATAAATTTCGCAGTGTTAACCTCTGCGTTTTCTTATTATTTGGGAATTATAAATTTTATTCGCAAAACCCAATTATTAAATCATATACTTATACTCTCATCTTAAATCTAATTAAATAAATAACTTGATTTCTATTATCCAACTCAAAATATATCAATTATTCTCCAACTACATAGTTAACGTTTCTTTTATATATCACTGTGGTAATATTTCAAAATGTTCATCTTTTGTTTGCATAAATTACTGTATTTAGATAAAATTGTAATTTTGGTAACTTATCACATAAATAAACTTAAAACCTCAACTAATACATTCCACCTTTGTTTCATCTTATTCATTCACTCATCAATATTCCGTACTAACTACAAAATTTAGTGTATTCCTTTAAATTGATCAAAATAAGACTTATCAACTAATAGAAAGATTTACGTACAAAATTTATTGTCATACATCTAATTTACAAGCCTGTACTTAATTATTATCCTACAATACGTTTTACGTTACTATAATGTTCATTCTTCTGTTCCTACGTTTCTATAAATTTATTTAACGCAACACTTAATCTACACCTATTGCGATGTTTCAAATTTACTTGAATGAACAATTTCTTTACTCAAAATAGTTGTTGTAAACTCTTAATTCCACATTTATAAGTGTATTATTATTTTCACTCAAATATTATACATATATATAGAGTATTGGGTTTTTATTTAATCATCATTTATCATATATATTAATTAATTAAATTCAATATTTAAGTCTGACTAAATTTATTCCCCAAATACACATTTACCTTTCTCAACCAATAAATATAACCAATCAAATTCTCATTTTATTGAACCTTGGTCAATTCCACACGTTAATTTTACTTAAAGTCTCAATTAATTAATTTACCTCGGTTTCATTACCTTATTACCTTATATGCATAATTGACGTGGTTATATCTTCCATTACATCAATAATTTATCATTTCATCTTACCATTTATCTACGTATCCTTTTATTGCACTGATTGAAATAAATCCACTTATTAAATTCCCAATTCCACCCTTCTATTCAAACCAAGTATCATGCTATGATAATATTTTACGTTGGTTACACAAAAAAAATCAACTTTTTTATCGTTATCAATTAAACATACATTAATTGCACAAATTAAAGGAATTAATTGCCATTTATCCAATTAAATTTTTCATACATCAATCTATTTCATCTAAATCCTTACCTATGAATATTGCAACCTTTAATTCCATTAAATACCAATTAACCCAAATTATTTCATTTATTCTAAGTCATATCACTAAAATAATTCATCATAATAAACTTAAAATCTATACGTTTATTGATTTATTTCTATTTGTCTTATGTTAAATTCTAAATTTAGTAAGACAACCTAAAGTACTCCATTCAATCGACAGTCCCTTTCAATTGTTAATACGTACTTAAATTTCTACAGTTGCCTTCCATCTGCACTTCCGTTACTATGATAAAAATTAGTAACGTTTATGCCATCAATCCATCATAATTACTTACCCTTAATTGAGTTTGATTTCCAAATAAATTTGCTGACCCTTAATTAGACAATTTATAAAAGTTTGTCATCATACCTATAGTTCTACGCTTATGCTATGTCTTAAATTTCAATAAATTTATAAATTTTGAGATGTTCATTAGGGTTTACAAATTTATTGACTTGCAATAACAGGGTTTCTTAATCTATTCAATTTATCGTTCACAATCTTTTATTGCATTAAATTGGTTTAATATTCCCATCTTAAATTTTATGTCTAGGTAAGAATTTTTCTTTCTTTCTCTACTTAATTCATTTGAATTTTATTCAAATGTCTTTAAATAGGTTTCTAAGTCACTTCTATATAATTTATTCTAGCCTTCATTTTAATATTTATCTACCACCTTTATTCTTTCAACTAAAATAAATTACAAAAATCCTATTAAACAAACAATTTTAAATGGTCGAACTTTACGGGTCGTTACACTCTCCCCCACTCAAAACTTTTCGTCTCCGAAAAGGAAAAAGAATGCAGAAGGAAGAATAAACAGTACATCTTATTTCAAATATTAACTTATAAACAATATTTTACTGGATTAATTTCCTTTAATGAAATACACTTGTTTTATAATCATTATGTCTTTTAAGACTTGAATTATTAAAGTTGGAAAATTATTTTTTACAAAATTCTAAGTCCAAAATTTACAGAAAAATTTTGGCAGAGTCTCCTTTGTACGGAGGGACTCTGGAGAAAATATAATATCCAAATATACAAACATATTACATATATTTCCAAAATAAAATATCCCACACGGGAAAATATATAAATAGCGCTTTAATCGTAATCCGAAAACGTACCTATTTGTCGGCAATACGCTTATTATTTTGGAACCAAAAGCAGTAGCAGTTGCTTCCAACCCCTGTATTCACTTATATAATCTAAAAGTTAAATATCTATATTACAGTGAAATGTTTGGGTAGATTCAATCATTCATATCCAAATCAAATGCAACAACCATACATTTTAGCAACAGCACACATCACAAACAACAATCATTCAATCAAACAACCATTTGTTGTTTGGGTTCAAATTCTGAAATTGTACGAAATGAAAAATAATTATCAAGTGCATCCTATACTCAACAGTCTTAGATGGAACAAGGATAGATTATTTATTCATCCAACAACTTCAAATTCCTTACCCAACAAACATAAATCAACAATAACAATTCAAACCAACAACCAACTTAACTTATTATACATTTATTTCATGCTTCAGTGGGTTGATTTTCTTTCCTTCATTTATGGAGGAATTTCTTTTTTTTTTCTTACAATTTTTATTTTCCAACTATCACAAAATTCATTATATTTGTATTTCCTTTTTATTACTTAAGTTTATAAAATAAATTCTCATTAATAACAACAAATATTTTGAATATCTTCATTTCCTTACTCTTCACTTGTAAGATTTCCCTTAAATTCTAAATCTGCTAACATTCATTCTTATAAGTGGAAGTTTTTATTTATTCATTAACTTATTAATTGCAGTCATTTCAATTTTTCCTACTTTCCATTATATTAGAATAGGGAAGATTAAAACATACTTAAGTCAATAATCATACAATCAATTCTTATTTTGAATTTCATTTTATATACTTAGGTTCATATCATCTATTAATAATTCTTAGCCCTTTTTCAGTAAAATTTCAATTATAACCTAAGTTTATACCATTAAATTCTTATTATAACAGTAATTTATTGAATACTTCATTTTTCCTAAATTCCTACTTGTAAAATATTCAATTCCAGTTTCTCATTTAACACTTCAACTTTTATATTTGGGTAAGTTATTTATGTTAAGGAAAATGCAATTGAACCTATACAAGTTAAATCTCCATTCTTTTAATTCATTCATTCTTCAATAAATCTTTTCCATTATTTATCAGTTAAAAACTTTTACTTCCCTTATACCTAGCATTAACTTTCTTACTTAATATTTCACTAACAAATTTTAAACAATTAATTAACGGAAAAATTTAGAATTAAATACCGGGTCAAATTTTAATCTATTTCAAAATAATAGATAATTAATTTCTTGCAACTTTTATATCTCTAATTATATTTAGAACAATAAAAGAAAATTTTTAGAAAATTTCAAAATAAATCTGCAGTAGAATTTACTACAGTGGCCTTTCCCCTTCGAAACTCGAAAATGAAAGTCGATGATGCGGCCGTCATCACCGAATTTATTTTCAGCGACAGAGAGGAAAGTACAGAATTTAATTCTTTTCCAAAATCTTCTTTAAAACAATTCTTCCAATTTATACGAAATATTTATATAAGAAAATACTTATAAACCGAACCATTATTTTTCATAAATTCTTTGAAAACATGTTTGGAAAATCCCGGACTTAAGTTCTAAAATCTCCAATTTGATTTATCATAATTTCAACTTAGCTTCAGTTATTATAGATATTTTTATTTTCTAACACCCAATCTATAGCAACCAAATATATATATATATCTTTATAAAACTATTTTTATATATAGAAAATATAATAGGCAAAATTATTTCATTTACCTATATTAAAACGGATATTATGTCGGTCTGTCCTATTAAGTGTTTAGAAATCCCTATTGATGACATAGCATCCTATGCATCAACCAGAATTTATAAATACAGAGCGGAACAGATTAACACAATATAAAAATCTTTTCATTAATACTAACAAATACGCTCTCTCATATATATACACTCAACGACTCCCATAGGATATTTCTACCCTATTAACAAAGAGTCAAACCCCACAAAGCCAAGGTTTATCGCTAAACCAAAGCTCTGATACCAGATGTAACATCCCGCCTTTTCGCATACTTTAAACCGACACACATGCCGATTCAAACCATACGGAAGGGCGGATTTGTTATGGGGTAAATAAGAAAAACAGAGAAGAAATAAAACAAAATAGAATCTCACAGCGGAAGGATAAAATATAATAACAAATATACAGTTCATAAACAGTTTACAAAAGCTTGATTCTTCTTTTACAATAAATATCAGAGTTACACATACCAATACAAGCAATGCAGCGGAATAGAAAGAGTGTGGTGTAATACTATATATAAAATAATACTGATTCTTCGTCTTCGTCCTCCAAAGCTAAAATCTGCTATCCTGAAACGCTCGGACTGACCCGAGCGAATTTGAAAAGACAAAAACACCCGAGTCAGACTAGAATATCTTATGTGAGTTAAATAAACAGAAATAAATATGAGTACAGTAACTCAAGAGATGTTCGGGATTTACATCTCCTAAGGATCCGTTAAACTATTTACTATGTAGTATATTGCGCTATTACAATAGTGTCTATTTATAAAATAAACTTACTTTTTAATAGCGTTAAGGAGTGACCCAATATTCCCCTTAACACAAATAATGCCAATAGTCTATACAGTACCGTAATACCTCCTGATCGGGAGGCTACCAGAGGATACTCCATAGGTACGACACAAATAGAAACTCGTAGTAAAGGCTCGGTATGGTAGGTGACACGGCACAACTAGGCAATGCCAGGGTAGATATACCAATTGTTATCCAGGCTGGTGGAAACGCGTAGCCGCAGTTACCGCCCACCTCGGACTAACTCCCCAAAATCAAAATATAGAAGTGGCCACTGAATCAATCCAAGTCAAAGTATAATATCGAAGAGGAGCGTCCGATCAGAGGAATGACCTCATTGGCCTGAGAATCGCTCCTGTTTTAGCCACCTTATGCCAACTCACGGGAGTTGGGTCCACGTATTTACCTTACAGGAAACGTCGCCACCACCTACTTCATTCTGGAATCTCCACCGCGTACACGGTTAGTCAAAGTGGTTTTCGGTATCGACAGAGAGTATGTCCATATCCGATCCCGGTCTCTTTGCCAACCCATCGTTATTATAACACCGCGGTTATTTAAAAATAGTTTATACTTTAAAACCAGAATATAATCCATTTCAAACCATAATATTTCGATATCATTTCTTCTTTTAAAACCCAAACCAATATGACATCGTTTATCCCAAATATAGTTTTCCAAAATCATAATGCTTTAAACTTCATAACTTCTGAAACCCAAATATTTTCAAGCATAATATTTTGAAATCCATAATTTCAAACCATAACCTTTGAAACTCAAATGGTTTGGATATTCAACGGTATATAGAGTAAATGGTTTAACTTTTAAAGTTTACTTTGTAATGAAATAATTTCTACGGTTTTATAAATGAAATTCTTTATTTTAAAGTCTAAACCATAACTTAAATATCACTCTTGAGTTCCAGAATCATTTCAATTTATATACATATATGCCTATAATCATTTGGAGTATTTATATTTCAAAACTAGAGTTGGGTTTTTTTTTTCCTTTCTACAAATCAAATGTTTTATTAATTAGCCTTGCATATACCCATAAACCCATAAATAAATGAGCTCCAATTTTTAGAAATAAGACATATATATTTTCCAATGCAAATTATACCAGAATATTTTTCCCATTTCAATTTATACTAGAATATTCATTTCAATTTATTTTGGAAAAATCCAATTATAAATATCATATCTTAAAGTTCCAAACTTAACATTTAAACATGTGATGTGAATTATCAACTCTATTTTCTTAATTTTCTTCCATTTGTAATAAAGAAATTAAACATCTCTTAATTTCAAAATTTTCAACTTCATATGTATATAAATATGGAAGAAAATATTTATACAGTACACAATTTAAGATTATTATAAACCGTATTCCATCCAAACCATAGAAATTACATTTAAAATAGTTATATATAGACCGCGGTGCCTGTATATAGTTTTCTATCCTATGGTCAAGTGATACGGATATTTATCATTTCAATCCGCAATTTAAAAAAAATAAAACTACGGTTGTATATCATTTCAAACCGCAATCCCGAATGAATGTACATGCATACTAACTTGCAGTTTAATGATATCCAAATAAAACATTCATTCAACAACACATCCATCATCCAATCACAACATCGATCAATATCAATCAATAACAATTATATATATGATCATATATAACAGGTGATAACTGGCAGTTTATTCAAATTAAATTTTATCAACTATTAATCTGACAATTTATATTCAGTGATAATTGACATAACTGTTAACTAGCAGTTCATATGCAAACAAAAATTTCTAACAGCCAATTAACACGCAATAAATCAATTAAATTAACAGTTACATTCAATAAAATGCAATTCAACAGATATGAATGAAATAACATGCCAAAAGCTCATAAATAAATTTCTATTCATTTCTAAAATTTATTTAACAAACATAAAAGCTTCTAGTAGTTGTGAGTGGGTTAAAACACTCACCTTTCGAATTTAAATCGAATTTAAATTCAATTTAAACCCAAAAATTCGCCCGTCTCAGAATTCGTCCAAACCAGCGTCATCGAGTCCGGAATTAAATTACGATCCTAACAAAAAAAATCGCGCGTAAATCGGATATCGTATGCAAAAGTTATAGCGAAAATTGCGAGTTGAAAAATCAAAATTAAATTAAACAAAATGGTACACAATTCACTCACATTCAATATGTGCACGTCATCCTACTGTGCACGCACCTCCTTCCAGAACGCACGCAAGCAGCCGCCTCTAAATTTTCGAAACCCAAATCAAAAATTCCCGCCAATCCAACCGTTGAAACTCGAAACAAACTACATAGATGCGATCCCCTCGGTTCCCTCTCCAAAACCCAGAAATGTTTTTCCGATCCGACAACTTTTGTTACGGCGATGATGAACGGTTTTGGGGCTGTTTGAATTTATTCTGGATGAACGACAGCTCCAATTGAAAAACGAATTACACCATGAGATTACGCGTATCGAATACTTCAACATATATTTTTTTCAGAATTTTCTGAAATTTTTGAGTTTTGACTTTTGATTTTGAACTGTGGATGGATCTGGAATTGGATCTGAGATGTATACATTTGGGGAAGAGAAAGGAGTGAAGAAATGAACTTACAGCAAAAGAATAGAGACTAGGGTTTTTAGCTGTATATTTATAGATAGGCTAGAGGTAGGGTAGCTAGACTGGATACGCGAACGTGCGTGACAAACCATGGTCCAAAAAGCCCGCTATGCCTCCGGAGCCAAATTTGTTAAAACTATATATCCAAATAGGTGTTTTAAAATATTCTGAACGCGATGGAAAAAGTTTCGCGACCAAATTCGATCGTATGAAGAAGTTATGTAAAAAAACAAAAATTTCAAATTGATTTCAAAATGCGTAAATTTCAAGGCGTTTCGAGTCCGTACGATCAAACGACCAGTCCGATCGCTACGAAACTTGAAACATTATTATAATTCACCGTTACGGATCCGATGAAACTGGTTTCGTCGAAATCCGAGTCCGTGACAAAAATGGCTATTTTTAATATTTATTAAATAAATTAAAATAAATCATAAAATCCAAATTTTCTTTCAACTTTAAATATTGGCCAAATTTCATTACTTATATAATCCAATCAATTCCAAATAATTTAGCAAGCTTGGATGTGAACTAAAATTTATAAGTATATAAATTTCGCAGTGTTAACCTCTGCGTTTTCTTATTATTTGGGAATTATAAATTTTATTCGCAAAACCCAATTATTAAATCATATACTTATACTCTCATCTTAAATCTAATTAAATAAATAACTTGATTTCTATTATCCAACTCAAAATATATCAATTATTCTCCAACTACATAGTTAACGTTTCTTTTATATATCACTGTGGTAATATTTCAAAATGTTCATCTTTTGTTTGCATAAATTACTGTATTTAGATAAAATTGTAATTTTGGTAACTTATCACATAAATAAACTTAAAACCTCAACTAATACATTCCACCTTTGTTTCATCTTATTCATTCACTCATCAATATTCCGTACTAACTACAAAATTTAGTGTATTCCTTTAAATTGATCAAAATAAGACTTATCAACTAATAGAAAGATTTACGTACAAAATTTATTGTCATACATCTAATTTACAAGCCTATACTTAATTATTATCCTACAATACGTTTTACGTTACTATAATGTTCATTCTTCCGTTCCTACGTTTCTATAAATTTATTTAACGCAACACTTAATCTACACCTATTGCGATGTTTCAAATTTACTTGAATGAACAATTTCTTTACTCAAAATAGTTGTTGTAAACTCTTAATTCCACATTTATAAGTGTATTATTATTTTCACTCAAATATTATACATATATATAGAGTATTGGGTTTTTATTTAATCATCATTTATCATATATATTAATTAATTAAATTCAATATTTAAGTCTGACTAAATTTATTCCCCAAATACACATTTACCTTTCTCAACCAATAAATATAACCAATCAAATTCTCATTTTATTGAACCTTGGTCAATTCCACAAGTTAATTTTACTTAAAGTCTCAATTAATTAATTTACCTCGGTTTCATTACCTTATTACCTTATATGCATAATTGACATGGTTATATCTTCCATTACATCAATAATTTATCATTTCATCTTACCATTTATCTACATATCCTTTTATTGCACTGATTGAAATAAATCCACTTATTAAATTCCCAATTCCACCCTTCTATTCAAACCAAGTATCATGCTATGATAATATTTTACGTTGGTTACACAAAAAAAATCAACTTTTTTATCGTTATCAATTAAACATACATTAATTGCACAAATTAAAGGAATTAATTGCCATTTATCCAATTAAATTTTTCATACATCAATCTATTTCATCTAAATCCTTACCTATGAATATTGCAACCTTTAATTCCATTAAATACCAATTAACCCAAATTATTTCATTTATTCTAAGTCATATCACTAAAATAATTCATCATAATAAACTTAAAATCTATACGTTTATTGATTTATTTCTATTTGTCTTATGTTAAATTCTAAATTTAGTAAGACAACCTAAAGTACTCCATTCAATCGACAGTCCCTTTCAATTGTTAATACGTACTTAAATTTCTACAGTTGCCTTCCATCTGCACTTCCGTTACTATGATAAAAATTAGTAACGTTTATGCCATCAATCCTTCATAATTACTTACCCTTAATTGAGTTTGATTTCCAAATAAATTTGCTGACCCTTAATTAGACAATTTATAAAAGTTTGTCATCATACCTATAGTTCTACGCTTATGCTATGTCTTAAATTTCAATAAATTTATAAATTTTGAGTTGTTCATTAGGGTTTACAAATTTATTGACTTGCAATAACAGGGTTTCTTAATCTATTCAATTTATCGTTCACAATCTTTTATTGCATTAAATTGGTTTAATATTCCCATCTTAAATTTTATGTCTAGGTAAGAATTTTTCTTTCTTTCTCTACTTAATTCATTTGAATTTTATTCAAATGTCTTTAAATAGGTTTCTAAGTCACTTCTATATAATTTATTCTAGCCTTCATTTTAATATTTATCTACCACCTTTATTCTTTCAACTAAAATAAATTACAAAAATCCTATTAAACAAACAATTTTAAATGGTCGAACTTTACGGGTCGTTACAATTCCTTTATTGATATTTCACCTAACCTTTCAACAATTAAGTTAAATAACCGTTTCTACAATTCATTATTAATTATAAATTTAATTCTCCTTTATTTATGCAACTTACACCAGGGTATAAATCTTCCATTATCTCAATCATTAGATTTCTATTAAATTTAACAATAATTAAGATTTTTAATTACCGTTGCTATAAATTTTCATTTAGCGTTCATCTAGTATTAATTTACCTCCTTTATATATATATATATATATTTCCCTTTTCTACAAAAATTAAATTTCAAAATCCTTTTTAATTAAAAATTTAATTGTCGAAATTTACGGGTTGTTACACTCTCCCCCACTCAAAACTTTTCGTCCCCGAAAAGGAAAAGAAGGGAAAAGAAGAATTTCGAAATCAATATTTTAAATTTACAAAATTAGTTAATTTAGCTAAAATATACAAATTTATATAAAGTGAAATATTTAAGTGGTTTCAACCATTAAACAACCAAACAAAACAACAACCATCAACCTTACAAACAGCATACCTACACAAGACAAAGCAACCATTTAATTCATCAAACAAATAGTTATTCGGGTTCAGAACTTGAAATTTGTATGGAATGAAAATAACTATCAAGTGCATCCTTTACTCAACAGTCTTAGACGGAACAAAGATAGATTATTTATTCATCTAAAACTTCAAATTCCTTACCAAACAACCATAAATCAAACAATACAATTCAAACCAACAACCAAATTAACTTATTATACATTTAATTCATGCTTTAGTTGTTTGATTTTTTTTTTTTCATTTATGGAGGGATTTCTTCATTTCCTACAAATTTCATTTTCCATTTATTACAAAATTCATTATATTGGTATCCTATTTTATTTACTTAAGTTTATATCATCTATTTATAATCTTACCTTTACTTATATAGTAGAATTTCCAATTTAACTTAAGTTTATACAATTTAATTCTCATTTTATCACAGCAAATTCATTGATTACTTTCATTACCTTACTCTTCACTTGTAAGAATTTCCCTTACATTTTCTTACTAACTTTGCACTTTTCTTATATGGTAAGTTATATATGTTTTAAGAATGTAAGTGGAAATTTATACAAGTTTCTTCTCAATTCCTTTAATTAATTAATGGTTCATCAAATATATATTCGTTTTATAAATTAAAATTTCAACTTACCTTTAATTTCATTCATTTATTAAATGTTGACGTTTCTATTATATTTAATAGTAGTAACAATTTAATTTCCCACTTCCACTTATATTAAACTAGTAGCATTTAAATCACACTTAAGTTTATAACCCTACACATCAATCTTTATTTGTTAAAGAATTTCATTTTATTTACTTAAGTTTAAAATCACCTATTAATAATACTTATCTTAAATTATGGGAAAATTCAAATTATAACTTAAGTTTATACCATTATATTCTTATTTATAATAGCAATTCATTGAATCCTTCATTATTTCCCAAAATTCCTACTTGTAAAATATTCAATTCCAATCTCTCATTTAACATTTCAACTTTTTATATTTGGTAAGTTATATATATGTTAAAGAAAAATGCAATTGAACTTATACAAGTTTATCTAAATTCTTTTAATTCATTCATTGTTCAATAAATCTTTACCTCTCTTATAAGTTAAAATTTTAACTTCCTTTATAACTTAGCATTAATTCTCTAAATTAGAGGTTTCACTTCATTAATTACTTACCTTTTATTTTACTAAAATAATTTAAACCATTAATTAATGGAAATTTAAGAATTAAATACTGGGTCAAATTTCAAATTATCTTAAAAAAAAAAAAAAAAATTTCTTACTACTTTTATATCTCAATTATATTTGTAAAATTAAAATTTTAGATATTTTCAAAATAAATCTGCAGTAGAATTTACTACAGTGGTCTTTCCCCTTCGAAACTTGAAAATGAAAGTCGATGATGCGGCCGCCATCACCGAAATTATTTTCCAGCGACAGAGAGGAAAGTACAAAATTTATTTTCTCCAAAATCTTCTTTAAAACAATTCTTATGAATTAAAATGAAATATTTATAGAAGAAAATACTTATAAACCAAAGCATTATATTTCATAAATCCTTTGAAAGCAAATTTTTAAAATCCCGGACTTAAGTTCTAAAATCTCCAATTTGATTTATTCTAATTTCAACTTAGCTTCAATTATTATAAATATTTTTATTTCCTAACACCCAATCTATATCAATCAAACATATACATAATATCATTTAAAACTTTATTTTATATATAGAAAATATAATAGGCAAAATTATTTCATTCACCTATATTAAAACGGATATTATGTCGGTCTGTCCTATTAAGTGTTTAGAAATCCCTATTGATGACATAGCGTCCCATGCATCAACCAGAATTTATAAATACAAAGCGGAACAGGTCAACACAACATCAAAATCCTTTTATAACACTAACAAATACGCTCTCTCATATATATATACACTCAGCGACTCCCATAGGGTATTACTACCCTATTAGTAAAGAGTCAAACCCCACAAAGCCAAGGTTTATCGCTAAACCTAAGCTCTGATACCAACTATAACATCCCCCCTTTTCGTACACTTTAAACCGACACACGTGCCAATTCAAAACATAACGGAAGGGCGGATTGTTATGGGGTAAATAAGAAAAACAGAGAAGAAATAAAAACAAAATAGAATCTCACAGCGGAAGGATAAAATATAATAATAAATATACAGTTCATAAATGGTTTACAAAACACTTGTTATTCTTTACACAATAAATATCAGAGTAACACATGCCAATACAATCAATGCAGCGGAACAGTATGAGTGTGGTGCAATACTATAAATAATAATAATACGGATTCTTCGTCTTCGTCCTCCAAAGCTAAAGTCTTCGATCCTGAAATGCTCGGACTGACCCGAGCGAATTTGAAAAGACAAAAACACTCGAGTCAGAACTAAAAGATCTTATGTGAGTTAAATTAACAGAAATAAATATGAGTACAGTAACTCAAGAGATGCTCGGGATTTACATCTCCTAAGGATCCGTTAAACTATTTACTATGTAGTATATTGCGCTATTATAGTAGTGTCTATTTATAAAATAAACTTACTTTTAAATAGCGTTAAGGCTTTACATTTTCCACCTTAACACGTAAAATGCCAATAGTCAATACAGTACCGTAATACCTCCTGATCGGGAAGCTACCAGAGGATACTCCATAGGTACGACACAAATAGAAACTCGTAGTAAAGGCTCGGTATGGTAGGTGACACGGCACAACTAGGCAATGTCAGGGTAGATATACCAATTGCCATCCAGGCTGGTGGAAACGCGTAGCCGCAGTTACCGCCCACCTCGGACTAACTCCCCAAAATCAAAATATAGAAGTGGCCACTGAATCAATCCAAGTCAAAGTATAATATCGAAGAGGAGGGTCCGATCAGAGGAATGACCTCATTGGCCTGAGAATCGCTCCTGTTTTAGCCACCTTATGCCAACTCACGGGAGTCGGGTCCACGTATTTACCTTACAGGAAACGTCGCCACCACCTACTTCATTCTGGAATATCCACCGCGTACACGGTTAGTCAAAGTGGTTTTCGGTATCGACAGAGAGTATGTCCATATCCGATCCCGGTCTCTTTGCCAACCCATCGTTATTATAACACCACGGTCATTTAAAAATAGCTCATACTTTAAAACCAGAATTAACATTTCCATTTTAAAATTATGAATACGATATCATTTTAAAACCCAAAACAATATGATATCCTTTGTCCCAAATATAAACCTTTTCAAAAATCCAAATGCTTTAAAATTTATAACGTCTGAAAGCCAAATATCCTTTCAAAGCATAATATTTCGAAATTCATAATTTAAAACCATAACTTTTAAAACTTGAATGGTTTGGATATTCAACGGTATATGAATTAAAAGGTTTAACTTAAATGTTACTTTGTAAAGAAAATAGTTCTCATGGCTTTACAAATACATTTCTTTATTAAAGTCTAAACCAAAATTTGTATTATCTCTCTCAAGTTCCAAAACCACTTTAATTTATATATATATATATATATATATATATACGTATATCCATTTGGAGTATTAATATTTCAAACTAAAGTTGGATTTTATTCTTTCAACAAATCGAATATTCTATTAATTAGTCTTGAATATTCACATAAAATCCATAAATAAATAAAAACTCCAATTTCTAGTAATAAAGTATATATTTTTTTTCAATTCAAATTCTACTATAATATTCATTTCAATTTATCTTGGGAAAAAAAGTCCAATTATAAATATCATATCTTAAAATTTCCAAACTTAACATTTAAACATATGATATAAATTATCAAACTCCATTTTCTTAAAAAAAAATTTCCATTTTTAATAAAGAGATTTATACACCTTTTAATTTCAAAATTTTCAACTTCATATGTATATATATGGAAGAATAATATTTATACAATATAAAATTTAAGATTATTATAAACCGTATTCCATCCAAACCATAGAAATCACATTAAAATAGTTATATATAGACCGCGGTGCCCGTATAAAATTTTCTATCCTATGGTCAAGTGAAACGGATATTTATCATTTCAATCCGTAATTTAAAAAAATATAAAATTTTGCGGTTATATATCGTTTCAAACCACAATCCCGAATGAAATGAAATATGCATGATAATTTGCAATTTAATGATATACAATAAACATCCATTCATCAACATCATTCATCATCCAAATCGCAATCATCAATCAATATCAATCAATAACAATGTTATTTTTGGTACTACATAACAGGTAATACTGGCAATTTTATTCAAATTAAATTTAACAGCTATTAATCTACAGTCTATATTCAGTAATAAATTATATAACTGTTAACTAGCAGTTCATATACAAACAAATAAATTTTAACTGTAAATTTATACGCAATAAATTAATTAAATTAACAGTTAAATTTAATAAATGCAATTCAACAGATATGAATAAAATAAACATGCCAAATACTCATAAATAAATTTCTATTCATTTCTAAAATTAATTTAACAAACATAAAAGCTTCTAGTAGTTGTGAGTGGGTTAAAACACTCACCATTTGAATTTAAATCGAATCTAAATCCGATTTAAACCCAAAAATTCGACGGTCTCAGAATTTGTCCAAACCAGCGTCAATGGATCTGGAATTAAATTACGATCCTAACAAAAGAAATTTCGCGTGAATCGGAGAACGTATGAAAAAATATTCATTTTAAACGATTTGAAAACAAAAATAAAAATAAAATAAAATAAAATAAAACAAAACCCACTTAACTTCAATGGCCACGTCAACTAAAAGCTAGAGCACATCGTCGAATTTTTTTCTGGTCAAACGAATATCCAAAACAGAAAGCGAATTGTACCAGTAGATTACGTGTCTCGAGAACTTTATCATAAATTTTCTGGAATTTTTGTGGAGAGTTTGAATTTTATTAGAAAATTTGAATTGTAGATAGATTAGGTTTTGTAACCATTGAGGAAAAGAAAGAGATGAAGAAAAATGAACGTACAGCCAATTGACAATAGAAAGGAGGCTAGGGTTTATCACAGCATATTTATAGATAGATCGCAACAGGATAGGTGTGTACGAATTTTAACGTGCAAACAGAAGTGGTCCCAAAAGGATATTAATTATACACGTTACGGATTAAATTATTTCTTTCTCAACATTCACATTGCATTTTGAGCGTATTCACACATGTATAATTAGATGCTTCATTTAAATTTCCATATATATATATATATTCACGATTCCATAAATTTCCAAATACGTAGATAAATTTCCAATTTCAACTAAATTCTAAATTACTGTAATAATTACAGATTAAATTTCTATCCATTCTCAATAGATTACGTTTACATACTAAAATCCACATTTCTATGTATATTTGAATTCCATATTATACATATTTTATTTATCTTCATTACTTCCAACTTAAATTTCAATCAACATAAAACGTTTTATTCAGTTTCCAAAAATTTCAATCATGCTTTAAATCCAAATGAATAAATAACTTAATTCCCATTTAAGCATTTTTCATTTGATTTGCAATCAACCTTTTATGATCAATTAAATCCCGACATATTAATTAAACGTTATTTCCATCATTCTTTATCCTATGAAGAAATTTAAGTTATTCACACCTATTACTAAATTTCATATTAATGCACACAAATTTACATTTATTGCAATGGTTACCAAATATTTCCCTGCAATAATTCATTCCCCTATACATACTTACAATTTCACTTAAACTTTACTATACCCATTTATTTTCTCAACATTACAACCAACGTTACCTCAATTCCACTAATGTACACTTATTCTATTATCACTTACTAACCATTCAAATTTTTATTAACAAATAGGCAGGTAATTCCTATGTTACAAATTTTTAATTCATCCTAATCCCTTACTATTGACATACATTTGCATTACTTACATATCATTTACAATGTTACCCAAAATCTCTATCCATTGTAATTAATACCTTAAATAAGTTTCAATTTATATTCAAGTGAATACATTACCCTTTTTCGTTATGTCATCCATTTTTCACAAGAAACGTTTTATCGTTTCGAAAACATTTTATTTCTAATTACCTACATTGATTTGTGTACGTCTCTACTATTTAAAGCATTACCATTCTCACCTTCATCTAAATCTTCATTTATGAATATTTAAAATAAATTTCACTTATTTCCTATTTATACACTTATAAATTCCAATTCCAATAAATAGATAAATCTCCGTTTGCACTACTTAAATCAAAAATCAGCGATTATCCTATCTATACATTTTAAGTGGATGGATCAAATGTTGTATTCAAAAAACTACTTCTTAATATTCTTAGATTTAAACTCAACTCTCTATTAACAGATGTTTAAACTTCTTTTATTACCATTAACTTATTATTATACATTAAACTTAAATATACTGACAAAGCTTGTTTTTGGTACTCTTTTCATTTCCATAAATAAAATTAGCAGTGGATTCATACCTTATTATGTAATTATCTTTAATTCCACCTAACTAAATATTTACATAATCTTTTATTTGCAATAAATCAACTATTTTATATTAATTAAATTTAATCTTCCTGGTTTACTTATTCATAGTATGTAATTCAGTTACTCACCCTAACCTATTTATTTGAAATCCAATTCAGATTATTTTTACTAAGTTCCAATTTCCAAAGGTTACTGCAATTAATCCAATTAATTGCAATAAATTCTAATAAATTTGATTTTATTGGATTACAACTCAAAATAAATCAATTATTACTCAACTACCTAATTAACATTTCTTTTATATTCCAATACATAAATATTTCCCAAAATTTCATCTTTTATTTGCATAACTTACCGTATCTAAATTTTATTGGAAATTTTGTTAACTTTACGCATAAATAAAGTTAGAACCTCAATTAATTCATTCCATTTTGGTTTCATTCTTTATATCACATTAATCATCATATTATGAATGGAAATTTATCTAGGTTACATCTTATTTATTCACTTACCAATATTCCACACTAACTGCAATAATTTAGTGCATTAATTGAAATTGATCAAAATAAAACTTAACAAACTAATAGAATAAATAACGTACAAAAATTTATTGTCATTAATCTATTTCATAAGTCTACACTCAAATACTCACTTAAAATAAGTTTTACGTTTCCATTAATTCGCGTTCGCACACCCGTTACTATATTAAAAATTACTAAAGTAACGTTTTTCTTAATAACAACATTAAAATTTCTCAATATTTAAATGAACTTTATTTCCAATACATGCTACCAAATTGCATTTACTTATGATCTTATCCAAACATTCATTTATATTTTATTTCCATCAATTAGTTAATATTTACATCCATTTATTAACAATTTACTTCCATTATACAATTGCAATTTATTAAAGTTATTATTACATTAAATACTATTTCAATTTTATTCTTTTAGTATTAATTAAACAATCATATTAAGATATTATAATGTTTTTCACTATTTATTTACACTCCATTAAAACCCAACAGTCGTCTCAATCACATTTGAATTTGCATTAAATTGGTTGTCCAGCAACTGCCATTTGTATTACTATCTTAATTCTTATACAGTTATCGTTTTACCAATTTACTAATACATAGGTAATTTAAATTTTTGCCTTTAATTATTTATTTTATATTTTATTCAAGTGCAACAAATTACACTATTCCTTTATTGATATTTCACCTAACCTTTCAACAATTAAGTTAAATAACCGTTTCTACAATTCATTATTAATTATAAATTTAATTCTCCTTTATTTATGCAACTTACACAAGGGTATAAATCTTCCATTATCTCAATCATTAGATTTCTATTAAATTTAACAATAATTAAGATTTTTAATTACCGTTGCTATAAATTTTCATTTAGCGTTCATCTAGTATTAATTTACCTCCTTTATGTATATATATATATATATTTCCCTTTTCTACAAAATTTAAATTTCAAAATCCCTTTTAATTAAAAATTTAATTGTCGAAATTTACGGGTCGTTACAGAGCTTCACCTGAACCTGTCAGTTTTGCCAAATAATCTGCCTTAGTGTTTTGCTCCTGTAGGATGTGAGTGAAGGTGTAGTACTCGACGTCGCTTAGCAGTTCCTGTACTTTTGACAGGTATGGGGAAAATTCTCACCACGTGCCTAATACTCCCCTTTTACTTGACAGACGACCAGTTGTGAGTCGTTGTATATGTGAATAACTTTTATTATGAGCTCCTTCACAACTTTCAGTCCAGCGATCAGTGCTTCATTGTTTGTTGCTGGAAATTCCAAGCACAAAGCATGGCTAATGGCTCACCCATCGGAGGTTTCAAGCACTACTCCTGCTCCTAAACAGAAGTTGTTGGATGTGCCATCGATGAAGAGCTTCCATTTCATGTCTATTTCTGACTGAACTTCCTCCTTTTCATCTTGTACAGTAAATTCAACGATGAAGTCAGCTAACACATGTCTATTGATGGCTTTCCTTGGGTGGTATGTGATGTCGTATTGATTCAACTCTATATTCCACTTTAGTAGTCTTTCGGAAGTTTCTGGTCGGTATAACACTTGCTTCAGGGGCTGGTCAGTCAATACTTTAACTGGATGAGCCTGAAAGTACGGTCGTAACTTTCGAGATGCGATTAAGAGGCAATATGCTAGCTTATCTAGTTTTAGGTATTTCTTCTCAGCACCGGTGAATCATTTGCTAATGTAATATATGAGTCATTGGATTCTCGCTTCTTCCCGCATGAGAGCGGCGCTCAACGCATGCAGGGAGACTGCCAAATAGATAAGTAGGTCTTCTTCGTCCATCGGCTTGGAAAAGATTGGGGGAGCTTCCATGTGTCGTAGCAATTGTTCAAAAGCGATTTGACAAGCGTCACTCCGTTCGAAGTTTTTCTTTCCCTTCTTCAATGCATCAAAGTACGGTATGCACTTGTCTATAACTTTTGAGATAAATCTGCTCAGTGCCGCGACTTTTCCATTCAATTTTTGAAGTTCCTTCCTATTTATTTGGCCTTGGACTTCTCGTAGTGTCGTTATTTGTTCCAGATTTGCTTTGACACCTTGGGAACTAACTATAAACTCCAAGAATTTCCCAGAGGCTACTCCAAAGTGACATTTGAGTGGGTTAAGCCTTATTCCATAATTTCAGAGTATTTTGAACATTTCAGCAAAATTTTCTACATATTTAGCAACTACTCGAGATTTGACCAACATATGGTCCATATAAACTTCCATAGTCTTTCTGATCTGACGTTTGAACATAGTATTAACTAGCCTTTGGTATGTTGCCCCGGCGTTCTTTAACCCGAAGGCATTACTCTGTATAGTACAGTTCTAAATCGGTGATGAAGCTGGAGTTTTCATGATCTAGCTCATGCATCAGGATCAGGTTGTAGCCCGAGTATGCATCCATAAATGACAGTAATTCATACCCCGTCATTCCATTCACAAACTGATTGATTCTAGGGAGTGGGAAGCTATCTTTCGGACAAGCCTTATTTAGATCCGAAAAGTCAATACAAGTTCGCCATTTTCCATTAGACCTGTTGAATAAAACTCGGTTTGATACCTATTCAGGGTAAGTTGCGTCCCAGATGAAGCCGTAAGACATCAACTTATCAACCTCCACTCTCAATGCCTTGACCACTCAGGGCCCAAGCTACGTCTTTTTTGCTTTACCGGTGCGAATTTGGGGTCAATATTGAGTGCGTAGCGGGCAATTTCAGGTGATACCCTATACATATCGAAGTGTGTCTAAGCAAATACGTCCAAATTGGCACAAAGGAATTTGGTTATTTCTGACCGCATCTTCTTTCCAAGCTGCGATACATTTTTCAAGACCCACATTGGGTCATCCATATAAACTAGGACAGACACCGTCAATTCTGCCGGTGCTGCCCGATCCTCCCCTAAACTCTTCTTTTTAGAGTCCATATCCTTATCGAATTGGCTATGTCCCCAAGCCATGGGAGGCTCTGTAATTGCTATTCGGAGGGTTCATGGATGTGTTGGATTTTCCCCACATCTTTTCCTTTTTCCTTTCTTCTTGACTCATGCAATTCTGTGATGTAGCATTCCCGGGCGGCGCTTTGATCTTCTTTCACAATTCTGTCTCCGTGCTCTATAGAGAACTTCATTGTAAGGCACCATTAGGCTAGTTCCATTCTCAAGTCGGCTAATGCGGGCCATCCTTAGAAGGTGTTGTATGTTGACATTTTATCGACGATCACAAGAGTATGAATGAGGGTGACCCTTTGCTCACCCTCTCTAAGCTCCACAGGTAGGTCAATTGTTCCCACCTGTTATTTTGGTTCACTGGTAAACCCCAGAATCTTTGTTTGGTAATGGATATACTTTTCATGCCAATCTTCATCTGATCGGAAGTACATTTGAAGAGTGTGTTAACGGAGCTGCCACGGTCAACCAACACACGTCGAACTACAACTGGTCCAATTCCTACCATCATCAGCATCAAATCGGGAGTTGGAGCTTCGATCCCCTTGGTGTCACGATTTTAGAACACAATATCGTCAATCAAGACCTTTTGCATCTTAGATGGAGTTTTGTCTTCCATAGCTAAAATGATTCCTTCGAAGCATGCTTCAACGAACTTGCATACCACTCCATTTCTCTCCAACTTCTTTGCATGGGAGGTGGCCCTCCGGATATTGTTCCGATAATAAGCCTTTGGTCAGTTCGTTTCGACCCTTCTTCGCTGGTTCCAACTTAATTCCTCCATTCTCTTGGGTGTTGAGGAGTCGCAGACTAATCAGGGTTTTGTGGTTGTCTTACGTACTATTGGAGTTTGTTATTCTAGACCAGTTCCTCAATGAAATTCTTCAGGTGGAGGCATTCATTCGTATTGTGGCCGTGTGTCTTGTGGAAGCAGAATTTCCCAGAGCGCTTCTGCTGCTCAGTCGCCTCCTTTCTGGGTGGCTTTTTGCATTCCTTGGTCCCTTAAGTTATGAGAAAAATGTTTTCCAGTGTGTCACTTAAGGGAGTGTAGCCTTCGGGCCTAAACCATTTGAACTTTTTATTATTTCCATTACCATTCTTCTTATTGGAGTTTTGACCTTTTCTCTTTGAATTTCTGTCTTCCAATGGTTCCTTCAGCAGTTCGAGAAGTGTGCGCATTTTGATTCATTTCTACATCGATTTTCCCAACGTTCGCTGGTGGCACACTAGTAGACTTCCTTTCCAATTCCTACGCTTCCTCCAACCTTAGGTAATGACTTTCTTTGTGATTGAAATCTTTCTTGCTGGTAGGTTGCTTCATCTTAATCCACTTTCCAAATTCAGTTTTTGGTAAAATGGCATGGGCTAATGCCATAAAAACCATGTCTTCATTAGGGTTGCTTCACCATGGTGTTAAACCTGTTCATTAAAGATTGCATTGATTTGTTATGCCCTTGGAACAATCTGGATAGGGACATGACGTCTTTTGGCTGCGCAGTATGGAGTCTGAACTGATCAAGGAACCTTGTCACCAGTTGCTCAAAAGTAAAGATAGATTTGGTGGAGGCATAGTGAATCACATTGATGCAATTCCTTCAAAAAAGATAGGTAAGCATCTGTATCTAACAACTTTAGAGGCATTTGCTCCATCCATATACCAACTGTATTTGTACATGTAGGGTTTCGAGTCCTTCATCCCATCATAGGACAGAATAGTTGCTATTATGAATTTTTCTAGATATATCTCATTCAAAATTTCATCGGTGAAAGGAGTCCGACTTGGCGCAGATCCTCATTCATCATCTCTTCTATCTTTACTCTCCTTCATTAATCATTTAACCACGTCCACTATGTATGCCTCTAATGTCTGGTGTCTTGAGGATGGAGGTCAGTCACTACGCCAAGTGTTTGACTTTGCAATCGGTCTTGGTGAGTGGGCTCAGGCCTAGGCTCTTGTAACGACCCGTATATGTAGCTATTTTAAATTATTTAATTTAGTGTAGTTATTGAAAAAATGGCTTAAAATAGAAATTTAATGATTTTGAATGTAAATATTGGATTTAAACTTGAAAAAGATTTTGAAATAAACAGTTCAGAAGATTTAAGTAATACGAGTATTGAAAATAAATGCTATGTAATGAATGTGTGTACAATCAATAGTTGGATTAAATAATAAATTTTAAAATTATTAGATGTAAACAAATTAATTGATTGATAATGAAAATTCATTTAAAATCCAATATTGAAATTTGTTGAATATTGAACAATTAAATTGTTTAAATTTAATACTGGAAATTATTGGAATAATTGAATTTTGAATTTAATATGATTGAAAATGATATCGAAAGTTGAAGTAAATTTTATTTAAACAACAATGAATATTGTTAATGTTTAAAATTTTATTTAAAAGTGAATAATTAGAAATTGAAAATTTTATATTATAATCGAGACGCTAAAATAGCTATTCGGGCACAATCTCGGATTTCGATAAAACAAGTTCCATTGGATCTGGAATATTGTGTTATTATCGGATTTCAAAGATCGTAGCGTTTAGAGTTATCGTTTGGTCGTACGGAATAGAAATGCGTTGAAATTAATATCGAAATCTTAATATTTAATTCGATTCAAAAAGCTATCTTCCATATACGATCGAATTAGTCCCTGAAATATGTTCTATTGCATTCGAAATAGGGGTAAAACATTATAAACAACAGGCGGCACGTTTCGTTTGGAGTTCGTTTGAAAAAGCACGTAAATTTCGAAAAATAATATAAAATATAATATGGATATATATATATATATATATATATATATCTATGTTCACCAAATAGTGAAACCTAGCCAAAACGAACTTAGCCGCAAGTTACAATTCTAATACCGAAAAGCAATCCCCTTCTCCTTCATTTTTCTCCTAATCCATGCAATATCGTCGAGAATCTTTAACTACAAAAGTGTTGAGCTTTCCGAGCTCGATACATCTAACGATGGAGATCGCGAACAAGTCGATGTGGAGGCCAAAAATTGCTCGAGAAGGTGGCGGGTTCGTGCGCTTTTTCCTCGGGGTAGTGGTGACCGAGAACGGCGCCGTTCTAGCCGTGGGGCGGGCGGCGGTGGACTATGAAGTGGCGGTGATGGATCGTTGTCTAAGCGAGCGTTTTGGTCGCGGTAATTGGTAGAATGGTGGCGACATGGGTTTTGAATGTGGGGAGCACGATCTGGAAGAAGGAAGCTTGGACGGCCATGATCTCTTGATTCAAAATGTACGGTTGATATTTTCTAATAATATAAAAAAAGAGTAAATTTATTTATACTAATTTGTATTCAAAACTTTAAAAGTTCATATCTTGATCATACAATGTCGAAATTGGATGAAATAAGCGGCGTGGGAATCGCAGTGACGAGCACTACCCTGTGGTGTAAATTTGGAGATGTTTGGAGCTTTCTAAAATTGTAGGCTAGATCGAATGTTGTTCGATTTGGTTTAAAAAAATTGGAAACTCGAGGTGTGTGTTTTATAACGCTCACAATGTATGGGAAAAATTTTATGCTAGTTAAATTTGAATAGATGAAGTGATATGAATTTATTGATTGTTATTTGATAAATTTGATTATCATTTGAATTAACCATTAGAAATCAAAATTGACAGTTAAATGCAAAATTGAAACTGAATTGCTAGTAAATTACACAATATTAATAACTATGAAACTGGTGTGAATTATATTGTCAGTTTGTATGATTGATTATGATGGATGAAAATTGGTTGATGTTTGGATGTTTGGATGTTATTTGTTTATATATATATATATATATATATATATATTTGTTTTCATCTTGTATATTATTTACATTATATAAACTGTAAATTGAATTATTTCAAATAAATTAAGAAATGGTTGAAACGATATATACCTATGACATTGAGATTTGGATTGAAATGATATATATCCATCCCTGAAATAACTGATCACTTGACCATAGGATAGAAAATTATATTCGGACATCGAATTGGTTAAACTAAATGATTTTAGAATTCTTGATTTGAAATTTATTTAAAATGATTTGGATCTAAAGAAATAAAATCGAGTTTGTGGAAATCGAATTCTTTTTGAACTTGAGTCCAAAATGTGGGATTAAATTGTGTTTGATGAAATTGTTTAAAAATCGAAGTTAAGATTTTGAAGTTATAATCATAATAAGATTTGAAACTCGAAAATTGGATTGTTTTAAAAGATTGGATTTTTATTCGGACTTTGAATATTGCTTAGTAGAAATGATATAAATTGATATTTCAAAATTGAGCTCGAAATTGGATTATATTTGAAAATTGGATTTTAAATTGAACACTGAAGGCAAATTTGATTAAGTGTTTTAAATCGATATTTTGGAAATCGAATTTGAAATCGATGTAAATCGAAATGGTTTAAAATTTAGAATTAAAATGAAATGGTTTCAAATTGGAATTGAATTGAAATCAAAATTGAATTATTGGGAAACGAAATTGAAATTGATTTGAATTTAAATCGAAATTGAAACGATTGAGTGGAAAAAAGAATTGACTTGAATTGGAAGTTGGAATTGTATAAACTTGACTTTGAAACTATTTTCCAATGAATTACTTTAGTGTAAACTATTTTAAAGGTACATTCTTTAATATTCAAATTATCTAGATTTCCAAACTATTTTACTATATAAACCATTTTAACATTTAAACTACTTTATATTAAACTATTTTTAACTATTTTTAACCATTTAAACTATTTTTACCACTTAAACTATTTTTAACTATTTTAATTAAAACTATTTTAAAACTATTCAAACTATTCTCAAAAATTCAAACAGGTCAAGTATGGAATGTTTATTGTTAAATCATGGATTTAAATAAGAATTGGGTCGAATGAAATTATAACCCAAATTGAAATTCGAAACAATTTTGGAATCGAAATCGGTATACTAAGACGAAAATGATTTTTGAAGTGAAATGGTATATTTTGAGTAAATATGACGATTCAAAATGGATTTGATTTTGATGCAAATATGATATTTTGATATCAAGTATGAACTATTTCAAAACGTAAAAGTGCCAACCGGTGTGTAAAACAATGTTTGGTTGTTAAAGAGACCGGGGCCGGATATGGGCATACTCTCTATCGATACCAGAACCGCTTTGACAACTTTGTATGTGGAGTGATGATCCAGAATGAAGTGGTTGGATTTGGCGTTATTTGTTGGATTTGAAGAAAGAGAACAATGATGGATTAGCCCGTCACTTGTGCCAACTTGAAATGACTAAAACAGGAGTCGTACCGGCCAAGTGGGTTAGCTACGCCGAGCGGACGCACTTCTTCGAAATACCATCATTTACATTGTGATTGATTTGTGCACACCCTCTGAATTATGGGAGTGTTGGACTCGGTGGGCGATCATGGCTATGAAGCATTACCACCAGCCGGGAAGGGTAACTAGTAGCATCCTACCTTGAGCATTGCCTCACGTGCCTTATCATACTTTTATCCTTAAACGAGACCCATACGATTTTGATTTAGTGTTATCGTATCACGGCGCATTCCTATCCACCGACCATTTAACTGGTGTTTTACATGCAAACTGTATGACAGTGCTTAAAAACGCGTTAAGGGGGATTAATGTATAGCCTTAATGCTATTTTAATATTTATTTTATTGATTAGACATTATACATAGCATATTCTACTACATATAAATATTTTGACGAATCCTTAAGAGATGGAAAATCGCATAACATCTCTTGAGTTATCACGCGCATGTTATACACTAGATAGGAGATGTGAAATCCCATGAACACCTCTGATGCCAATGCACTCATATTATATGCGATATCGATTTGACTTACATAAGGATATTTTAGTCCCGACTCAAGAGTTTTTTTTTTAATTACACTCAGGTCAGCCCTGAGTTTTTCAGCTTATAGAAGATTTATTCTAGAGGATGAAGACGAAAATTTGGTATACTATTACTATTATTATTCCTACATCATGTTGTCTGCTACATTACTTATGTATCTCTGATGTATACATATAACTTTGATAAATGTTGTACTGAATAAAATCAAATGTATTGTGTGAATAGCTTCATGAGCTATTATTTGATTATTATATTTTATCGTTCCACTGCGAGATGCTCTGTTTGTTTTCTCCTTCCTTTTCTCCTATTTCCTTATTTACCCCATTAACAATTCTCCCTTTTTGAATGGTTTGAGTTGATATGTGTGGTTTATTATCGATTTAAACTGTCCAAAAAGGTAAGTCATTACAGTTGGTATTAGAGCGAGGTTTGATGATAACCTTAGCTTTGTGGGGTTAACTCATTAGAAATAGGGTCTGTAGCACCCTAGAATGAGTTTGAGCATATTAATAGATATGAACACGTATTGGTTAGCGAAAATGAAATGTTTTATATTGTGTTGACTTATCGGTTGAGTGTTTATGAATTCTAGTCAATACAGGAAGTATAACACATCGATAGGGGTTTCTACACTCTTAGACAAGGTAAACCGACACGGTATTGTTTTGAAATTAGGTAAATGGAATTATTTTACCCTAATTATATTTTATATATACAGGAATAATTTTTATAAGTTATTATAGTATATAGTATGTTTGGTTGTTAGAAATTATAATATTAATCATTATCGTTTATTGTTTGAATAGTTGATATTCCTAAACTATTAGCTATTATGTGATTATAAGAAAATGAAATTGTATAAATACGATTTATAAAATATGAATTGCAAGTAAAATGAATATAAAACTGAGATTAGAGAAATTTAAATCCTGGTGTTTTTGAAAAAGGCTTTCAAGGTTTGTAAAATAATATTAGTATTGTTTAAAAGTATATACAAATACAAATTATTTTCAAATAAATTTTAATCAGTATGAATTTAGTACTCCCCTCTTCGGTCATTGGAAAATAATTTTGGTAATGACTACGCAGCATGATCGACGTTCATTTTCGAGTCCCAAAGTGGGGGAGACTTCTAAGAAGCTTTGCTATGAAATTGTTTTGAAAAACAGATTTTGGTTTAAACTCCAAAGGTATGGTTTGATATATATATATATATATATATATATATATATATAAGAGATAAGTATATATACTTATTTTGAATGATTCGAAATGAAGCGGTATAAAAAAATTAAGTTCTATTAATTAATAATCTTCAAATCATTTGAATGAAATAAAATATGTAAATAACCAGAGCTTATTAAATAAGAGAATTAGGAATTCTAAGTTAAATGTTTTACGAAATTTTAGCGTTGAAGCGAGCAACCGTAAAATTGAAAGTAAAGAAAATTTATATAAGTTAAAATAATGAACATTCTAATTAAGTAAAATGAATCTGATTAATTTGTATATTATCAAATTGCATCCTAATAGCATATAATAAGACTTAACAAATGTTGAAAGTTAAAATAATGATTTAGAGATGTAATAGGATAATACACAAGTAAACAAACTTTAAAAGTAATTAAAATTTATATAAATGGAAATTTAGTTGTAATAATAAATGTTATACTTAATTTGTATATTATGAAATGTTAATGACTAAATGAAATAACTAGAACCTAACAAAGTAGACAAATGATCAAATAATACCTTTGTAAATTGGTTATATAATTAAATATAGATTTGCAAAGAAATTGTGAAGTTGGATTTATAACATTTTAAGATAATTATAAAATTAGATAAAGTCCAACTTCTTAAATATGACATTTATAGAATGATTATAAACTAAAGTGATGATTAATAAAATGTTTCACAAAAAAATTTGTTATTAAAGGAAATTATTAAAATGAATGTGAATGGAAAGAATTTTGTGTAACTAAAAACCAATAGAAATAAATATGTAAGTTGTATGTATATTATTTTAGTCGCATAATGATTTGATCCAGATTCGAGTATAGAATTTCGAGATAATTTACATCAATCCAAATTGGAATTTTTCACTCGATTCATGACGATGAACCTTGGATATGAATTTTTGATTTGATTCTAAAATTATCTACATAGTATATGGCTATGCAAGGAGAATAACGGTTTCTGATCAAGGAACCAAATCTGAGTCCGCACTAGGGAGTCATGTAAACAATACTAGTTTGGAAGTGAAATTGTATTATCGAGTGAGCGATCAGATTTGCTATTGCATACAGATGATATATGTACATCGTAATGTATTAAGTAAATAAATATTGGAAATTGAAAATGAAAAATATACAATGATTTCAAATTATACGATTGGGTATCATTGGTAAATAAGATGCATGTATTTGAAATCAAGGAAATTTGGATTGTTGGACAAAAAGGTACATGTTTATTTTGTCATTGGGTTTGATGGTTTTATAATGGAGCAACTTGGATTTTATTTTTGTTGGTTTGGGGACCGTAGAGGCTTTTTGTACATGTTTTGATCGAGCCATGCAAAGAAGACGCTGCCGAAATTTTCCGTAAATCTGAATGTTAGAAAAATTTTGAAATTTTAAAATTTTATAACTTATTTCTATAACTAAATTTGTAATACCATAAGCCGATCGGAGCAGCTTAGTAGAGGCATAGTAATGGTTTTATAAATAAAATTTTATTTCTTTATAAGTTGATAATTTTGAATAAAATATATCAAATGTCAAATTCTTTACTTAACACCTTTTCGGGGATGAAAAGTTTTGAATGGAGGAGATTGTAACGACCCATATTTTTAGCTATTTTAAATTATTTAATTTAGTGTCATTATTGAACAAAAATGGCTAAAAGTAGTAATTTAATGATTTTGGATGTAAGTATTGGATTTAAACTTGAATAAGATTTTGAAATAAACAAATTTAGGAGATTTAAGTAATAACGAGTATTGAAAATAAATGCGATGTATTGAATGAGTTTGCCATCAATAGTTGGATTAAATAATAAATGTTAAAATTATTAGATGTAAATAAATTAATTGATAACAAAAATTCATTTAAAATCCAATACTGAAATTTGTTGAATATTGAACAATTAAATTGTTTAAATTTAATATTAGAAATTTTTGAATAATTGAATTCTGAATTTAATATGATTGAAAATGATATCAAAAATTAATGTAAATTTTATTTAAACGACAATGAAGATTGTTAATATTTAAAATTGGATTTAAAAGTGAATAATTAGAAATTGGAAATTTCGCATTATAATCGAGACGTTAAAATAGCGATCCGTGGTCCAGTCTCGGATTTCGACGAAACTAGTTTCATTAGATCTGTAATAATATTATTATCGGATTTCAAATATCGTAGCGTTTAGAGTTATTGTTGGTCGTACGGAATAGAAACACATTGAAATTAATATCGGAAATTTAATATTTTAATTCGATTCAAAATGCTATCTTCCACATACAATCGAATTAGGCCCCGAAATATGTTCCATTGCGTTCGGTATAGGGGTAAAACATTTATAACACCATGCCGCATGTTTCGTTTGGAGTTGGTTTGAAAATGCACATTAGTTTCGAAAAATAAAATAAAATATTAAATGCGTATATATATATATATATATATATATATATTCACCAAATAGTGAAATCCTAGTCGAAACAAACGTAGCCGCTAGTTACAATTCCATGGCCGAAAATCAATCCCTTTCTCCCTCATTTTTTTCATAATCCTTGCAATATCGTCGAGAATCTTCAACTACAAAAGTGTTGAGCTTGCCGAGCTCGATACATCTAACAGTGGAGATCGCCAACAAGTCGACGCGGGGGCCCAAAATTGCTCGAGAAGGTGGTGGGCTCGTGCGCGTTTTTATCGGGGTAGTGGCGACAAAGCTCGGCGTCGCTCTGGCCATGGGCGCATGTGGCAGTGGGCTACGAAGTGGCGGTGATGGATCATCGTCTAAGAAAGCGTTTTGGTCGCGGTAAATGGTAGAATGGTGGCGGCATGGGTTTCGAACGTGGGGAGCATGATCTGAAAGAAGGAAGTTCGGGTAAACATGATCTCTTGATTAAAAACCTACGGCTGAGATTTTTTGAGAATATAAAAAAGGGTAAGTTTATTTATTGTGACGACCCCGACTTTAACCTTCGAAAATGGGCATCCAATACATCACCCGTATTCAAATGTCGGAGATTCAAACGTGGGAGTCCGGTTCGCTGGAATCATAACACATTAGATGATAACAACACAATGGAAACAAAATAACTTTCATTGATACACTACATGGATTACAACATTCTACAACAACTGACCATCATCATCAGAGCCTATATATTCTACACATCAGCAGAATACAACATAACAGCAGAAAAATATCATCACATGGTCTTCCAAGAGAGTCCAACATACTGCATCTTCATTCCCAAAGCTCCGAAGTCCTAACCAAAAGGCTCAAAACCAAAAGCGTCAAAGACTTCCAGATCCACATCTACTTCCCAACTTAGCTCTAAAACCTACTGATAAACTGACTCTAGGCTGCCCGTGTGGAAAATTAGGGCACCCAGAGTTTAGCAAAGGGAACAATAAACTCGGAGTCAGTCATGGGACTGGTGTGAGAAACATAAAAATAGTTATTTGTACAAAAATAAATCTGTTCATGCTTTTGGAAAATGAAACTACCATAAGGTCTCCCAGCACATACTCAAATGCAGTCATACACATGGCTGTGGTTTCTCCTTATAGTAGTCAAACATGCTTGATACGCAAAAATCCTTTTGATATTATTTTTAGTGCATAGCGTGGAAAAACATTTTTCAAGTATAATGTTAATTTTAGCCAGCATACGTACCATTATAGTATGCCTACTATAGCTACCATGTTAAATGGAAGGTTCTACAACTGAAATCGTGAAGGACTCATATTGTTTTTTGGATTTCCAACAAATGGCCAAGGCTAAGGAACTTCCTTTATCCGAACGAGTACGCCTCTGGAAGGACATCCTAAGAACCTAACCGGATCTCAGCCAACACAAGGTCGGGTTACCTCTATAACTAGGTAACTAACTATCACGAATATGTCATTCCCCGGTCGTAACCGACCTTTACCAGGGCCCCTCAAATTCCAACAACTACATAAGTAAAATATCTAGGCTCCATACCATAATACCACTTTTAATCCAGAAGGAAATGCACATACCCTTAGGGTCGCGAACCCCATAACCTTGCCAAATCTTTACTATTTCGACCATTTCCCGAGGTGTGAGGTTCGATGAAGTCTCGTCCCACAAAGCTACGCTTTACACAAAAGCCATGCTTCGATCAACCAATGCTCAGCACTTAGCATGCCATATTACCAAATTGGGAATATATCACTAATAACTATTAACTACATAACCTCTAAGCTCGTACGTCTTAGAAAAGGGTGTTATGCTAAGAGAATAAATTCTCCGCCACCAAACAGAAATGTATTTGATAGAAACCAGCTTTATATCTCAAAGTGTAATGTCAGACATACATCCACACAAGTCCATCATGGGTCTGAATGGAACCGAAGGAACTTCGTCCAATTAAGGAAAGAAGTCCTTGCAAATTCGGATATCCCCAATCCCATCTGGACTCCCCATCACATAGGGTAACCTCTATACTGGAGCAACTCGGTGCAGAGATAATCAACAAGCAATCCTTTCATTCTCGAAAATATCCAGTCTTCAACCACCGTCTTCAAATGCAATTCTATTCCGTCATATCATTATTCGTAATGGGTTTTCGACTTAATGCCCTTTCCCGGCCTTTCCGAATAATGAGCGCTTATTTAAAAACATATGGATACATTTGGATCTTAGTCAAGTCCCCACTTTTTAGCTCTTATTTCCCTAAACCTTTCCTTTGGAATGGTTTAAACAAATTCCATTTTTTTTTTTTTTAAAAGATCCACCTTTTGTAATTCAATGCAAAATATTATATTCGCGCAGCAATTCATCATAGATAAATAACTTACATTTATCACAGCTTAATCCAAAGCAATTCATATCATAGAATATTACAGACTAACATACTAGAGATACAAACTCTAACGACCCTAACTCAACCTTTAAAAATCGGCACCGAATATATCTCCTATATTCAAATGTCGCAGATCCAAACGTCGAATCTGGTTCGCTGGAGCTTATAACACATTAAGTACAACAACTCAGCGGAAGAAATTGAATAATATCATATACAACAATGAATACAATATCTGATACAACTGAATGATACAATGAATATCAATATACATCAGAGATATGATACAAGACAATAGCAGTGGAAAGAAAATATAACACCAGCAGCGGAACAATATCTCCAATATGGTCTTCAAGAGGGAAAAAAGATAGAATCCAGAACTGTAACTCCATCTCCAAAGAACCAATCCAGAAGTAGCTCGAACTCCCAATCAAGATGAAGTAAAGCAACTCGATCAAAATGCAATTGCCAAATCCTAAGGCTGAAAGCTATTGAATCTATACCTACTATTCGATTATCTGAAAAACCCAACTCTAGACTGCCCGTGTGGAAAAATTGTGGGCACCCAGAGCTTAGGAAGGGAACAATAAACTCTAGGTCAGTCATGGGACTGGTATGAGCAAACAAAAACAATTTATCTTTAAAACGAACAACCAAGGATTTTAAATTTAAATCCGCAATGCTTTTTAGAAAATGAGATCACCATAAGGCCTCCAGCCACATACACAATGCAAACGCAGAATTGGAGGAGATTTCTCCTTATGATGGTCAAATATGCTTGATACATGAAACCATTTTGATATTATTATTAGTGCATAGTGGAAAACATTTCGAAAGTATAATATTAATCTTAGCCAGCATACAACATTTAGTCGAATGCCTACTATAGCTACCATGTTCAATAGCAGTTTACCGCCACATTCCATGGTAGGATATACAACTAAAACCATACTGGATGCATATTGTTTCTTGGATTTTCCAACAAATGGTCAGGTCAAGGAACTTCCCATTGCCACATGGGTACGCCTCTGGAGGGACGTCCCGAGAACCTACCCGGCTCTCTGCCAACACAAGGCTGGCGCACTCCCTTCACGGTAGTAACACATAAGATATGCCACCTTCGGTCGTTTGTGACCTTTATTCGAGGTACCTCTACACCAACAACATCACACAGTAATAATATACAGTGTCCACAAGAGTAAGTATCTAGGCTCCATACCATGATACCACCCTTTTCCAGAAGGAATGGACATACCCTAGGGGTGTGACCCCTGAAACCTTGCCGCATCTTTCCTGTTTCGACCATTACCGGGTTGTGAGGCTCGATGAGGTCTCGTCCACAAAGCTACACTTTTTCACAAAATCATGCTTTGGTCAACAAATGATCAGCAGCACTTCGTGTGTCACATTACCAAATTGGGAATGTATCACTAGTAACCATCAACTACATAACCTCTGAGCTCGTACGCCTCAGAGAAGGGTGTTAAGCTAAGAGAACAAATCTTCGCCACCAAGCATAAATGTATTTGATAGGAACCGGTTTTACATCTCAAAGTGTAATGTTAGACACACATCCATACAAGTCTGTTCCGGGTTCGAACAGAACCGAAGGCACTTTCAAGAAGCCCTTGCAATTCGGATATTCACGATCTCGATCGGACTCCCCATCACTTAGGAAATCTCTATACCGTAGCTACTTAGTGCAGAGACAATCGATAGGTCATCATATCGTTCTCGCAAATACCCGGTCTTCACCACCGGTCTTCAAATGTTATCCATAACGTCGTATCATTATTCGAAATGGGTTATATGACACAAGGTTCGCTCCCGGCTAAACCGAATAATGAGCGCAATATTTTAAAAACATATGGATGTGGGATTTCAGTTAAGTCACAACTTAAAAATCCAAAGCTTTTCTTTCAAATGGTTTAAACAAATTACAATTTCAAATCTTTAAACAAAAAGATTCATTCCAAAAAGTTCACCTAGTTTCACAAAGATCCATTTACGGATTTCAAAACAATTTCCATTTCAATTGGATTAACTCATCCAATTTTTAAAATCAAAGGTTTAGCTTATAGCTTTCAAAACGTTTCCAAAGATTTATTCATAACTTGGAAAACCATTTTCATTTTAGACTTGAAATCCCTTTAACACAAATTGGAAATTCATTTCTTATATGAAAGCTTTTATTATTTGAAAACAAATAGTTTTCATTTTGGAAAAATCCGATTTCATTTATACAAGTTAAAATATTTGGGTTAAATTCAAAGTCCCAAAACGATACTTTAAAAATTGTTTAAAACCTATATAAACTTGTATACCCTTTTTAAATCATAAATAGAATTCAATTTCAAATTTTGAATTCAAATTTAGATCAAATTTCAAAACTAAATTAAGTTATTCAAAAATAACTTTTACCTTTGAAATTCCTTTTCAAAATCTTTTTACTTTAAACCCAAACCATTTCCAAAACCATTTGGATTCAAGATTCAATTTTAAAACAATTTCAAAATTCTGTGACTTAACCAATTTCCACGTGCAATGCATATTTGTGTGTGTATAAGTGTGGTCCAGGGGTTTTACACACAATAGTGCAACAACATCATCAATTAGCACAAATTCGAATACAGCAATATATTTGATAAGCGGTATAAACTATAACGCTTATCTTTCTTTCACAGATCACAAATATATATCACATATAATAAATTACATTAAATACAGCTCATATCAAAACAGAGCATCACATATCGGGGACATCAAACAATTCAATCATCCAATAGAATCCAAACATTCATAAGTACAGTTAATTGTCTGATTAATTCAAATCAGATTAATTACTTATGAATTACTAATCCTGGTTAATTAACATTAATAAATTACAAATCATTTTGATTAATTATTCTTTAATCATTTATTAATTAACCATTAATAGTAAATTGATTACCCTATAATTATAATTAATCAACCTTTAATTATTTAATTCACCATTTAATTAATTATCTTTAACTAATTAATTAACCCTTAATTAATTAATTACCATTAAATTAATTATCCTTAATTAATTACGATAAGTGACTATCCCTAATGTTAAATCAATGTTAATCACTTGATTAATCCACCATTAATCATTAATTAATTACTTTTAATTAAGTAATTATCTTTAAGCAATTAATTACCTTTAATTGCTTTCATTAATTAATTTTCATTAATTAATTACATTAATTTATTAATCCTTAATTATAAATTAATTAACCTTATATTAATAATTAATTATCTTTAATTAATTACAATAATTAATTAATTAATCCTTATTTGATGATCATCCCTCAATCACTTTCGTAAATTAATTTACTTTTAATTAATTAATTATTGTCAAATTAATTACCTTTATAAATTAATCACATTAATTAATTATTCTTTAAATTAATTAATCTTAAAACACTTGATTTATAAATCTTTAAATCATTAATTGTTCATCCTTAATTACTTTCATTAAGTAATTACTTTTAAGAAATTAATCATTCTTAAATTAGTTATTCCTTAATTTCTTGATTTATTAAACTTATAATCATTGATTAATTATCCTTAATCATATAAGTTAACTTAACCTTTAAGTTGACAATTTAGAAACATTTGATTAACTCCTTTATTATTTTGTTAAGTTTATTTAAATGTAACTCTTATAAATTATAAGTTTAAAACATTTTGAACTTAATTAATTTAAAATATCTTCATTTTAAAACCTTTAATTACATATTTCAACTTAACAACAATCATTAATTTAAAAAGGATAGTTTAGAAATCAAGTTAACTTAGATTGTTAAAGTTTTTGAAACTGGAAATTATGAAACCCGAGTTAACTTCGAGTATTACCCGAGACCATTGCCCATTTACTCCGAGTTTTTCTCAAACCAACCCGTACGCTTTACTTTTCCAAACCTAAATTTTATTTTAAGTGTTAAACCTGGTTCGTTCACAAAATTCCCCAAACTTATTCTCGAGCCAACACCCTAGCTCTCGAAATCAACTTCGAGGCAACTCCATCATCAACCACACACCATTACCCAGGCACAATTGCATGCACATGTACGTGCACCATCACCTGAGTCACCTCCGACCTATGACGAACTTCCCTGCATGTCACCCATCATCGTTGCAGTCGATATCAATCATCAAAATAAGATCACAAGTTCCCGAGCAAAATCGAACGACTTGGAACAAAAATTCCAACCAAAACTCCCCTCGCTTCCACGTTGTCGACCACCGGAAGCCCAGCGACTCCGACCACACGCTCCCCGACCATCCACGCTGCTTTCCACCAAGTTTCGTGCCACTCGATCATCTAGAGACGATGCCATGATTCGACTGCCAAGCTCGACCCATTTAGGGTTAAAAACCCAAATCGACGGATCGCCGATGCCACCGCCCATGGTTGCCCTTTCCACCATTTTTGTCAAGCTCTCCTACACCTCGACCTCCTCCAGCCACGACACCGTTACCAACAACCCACGTGATCGCCGCTGTTTGATAGAAACTCATATCACGTTCAACCCACGAGTTCACCCAAATTACTCAACTAAAAATCTTGATATTTATCTCAAAATTCATCGTTTCGCTCCATAATTCAGATTATATAATCAAAGATAGAAATTAATTTGATCGACTTTAACCCAAGCTTCCATTTTTACTGTAATCTATAAAATTTTGAGATAAATACCCAACCATTATACCTAAAAAAACTTAAAATTTATATTACCTGATTTTAGTCATTTTTCATTTAGAAGTCATGGTTTAAATTTAGTTGTATATGGAGTTTTGAGTTAAATTTGGATGTGTTTGAACCTGGGTACAACAGAACAGGTGTGAATGTATGTGTATTCAGACATGCACTGATACATTCAAATATACAGGCATATTAAACAACATTCCAAATCATCCTTTAAGCATCAATACCATATCAAAGATTATAGGCAAAAATAAGTGAGTTTGCTCACCTGTGTATGTTGAAACAGAGAGCAAAAGTCTGGAATTGTTTGATTTACTTGCATGCATGATTCCTGTATTCATTCGAATTTGTCTGCTGTTGAGTTACTTCTTGATTTTCTTTTTCCTTTGATTTCTTTCTGGTTTATTGTAAAAACTGGAATGCTTTGCCTTTATTTCATTTCTTCTTAGGTTGAAGACATTGACTCCAAATTTGTTTGAATTGCTTTTGCTCTTTGATCTTTCTTTTGATTTTTCTTTCTCAGATTCTTGATTTACAAGCTTGAGAAGTTTTGATCGAATTTATTTTACATTTATTTGAATTTGCTTCCTGTTTTCCCTAGAATTTTGAAATGATCTCCAGCTTAACTTCTGAGTTTGAATCTCAGGCTTGAATGCTTCCAGATTGAGAGGGTTTGAATATGAAGATGAAAGAGTTTTTTTAAAGCTCCAGTTTTTTGCTTGTTTGGTCTGAGAAAACCAGATTTTTTTTTTGTTTTGATCTGTATCTTTTATTTCTTTCCTTTGTTTTGTTTCAGGTTTTGAGATGAAAAAGGGATCTTTGCATGTTTCCAAAGATTTAATTCAAAAGAAATAAATTTTATTGCCACTTGTTGACACTTGTGTTACTTGCATGGCCTATTGCTTACACTTGTTATTTTACTTATGTGCATGGATTATACTTGTCTTTTTCTTGCATTTTTATGTTTAAAACCTTGTCTCATATTTTAATTTATAAATTTTAATTTAAACCCTTATTTCACAAAAGTCACAAGTGTGTATTTTATGTTTTACTCCTTAGTTTAAAATATTTTTGTAAGTTTGTTTTAACCCTTTATGTAAATAAAATTTCATATACAACATGTTTTTTAAATGTTTATATTTTTAATATTTTTACATTTGCTTAAATAAATTTTATTTCAATCACTTTTCACATTACAATTTTAATTTAGTTCAATACATTTACATATATACATTTGTGCATTTTACATTCATTTTTTTTCCATATTATTTCTATTTGCACAACTTTTAAAGGAAAAGAATGATTTGAAAATCTTGATTACATATTAACAAATAATCACATTTATTTATATAAGAGAATTTAACTTAAAAATAATCCTTTTGAAAATTATTACTTTAATTCCCAAATTACATCTTCTAAATATTAATGTATTAAAATTTTAGAACCAAACTTTTATTAACTTAAAGCTTTATTATTATTCTATTTATTTTCAACACATTTATTTTTAAATCCAATTCTATTTAGAAAATTACTTATCCTTAAATTTTAAACCAAATTCTATTTATAATCTAAAATTTTCATTTATTCTAGAAATTTTTTATTAATTCACAAAAAAATTCCCAATTAAATTCCAAAATCAAATTAATTGTCGAATTAAACTTGTTTAAAATTTGGGAATGTTACAGATTCCCCCCTCAAGAAAATTTCGTCCCCGAAATTTGCCAGGGAGACGACAGAGAATAAATGGATACACAAAAATAGAGAAAACAGTTTTCCAGGTCAAATTGAATATCTATTCTGCATTTGGCTTACCAAATCAGAATATCATCAATATGAGAACAACTCATTCAATATTACACAAGAACTCGGGTCACCGGATCTACGAAGATATATAGGGCAATGGTTAGTTCGAAGGGATAACTAACCATTCTTAGAATATATCTGGACCCAACAGAACAAACAATGGGTACAATTTAATTCAGGTTGGGATATCCCAAAGTATACACCAACTTGTCCCTCTTCGAACTTCAGTCTACACAAGAAACAGAATTCCAAATTTGGTTTAGCCCGATATCGTTTTATTGATACAATTCAAATTTATCCTTATATTTGTTAACCAATTTTTTCCAAATAAATTTTGAAATTCATTAGAGTTCAAAACGAAAAGCTGATAACGAGAATACGAGGTAGGAACTTATCTACACGATTCGCAGGCCATCACCACACCGAAGGTTCTTCTTCTAGCTGCTACGAAGCAATCAAAGAATTCGAAATCAAATCAAAGGAGATTGAGGAGAAAAGTTGTTTCCGCTATTGTAGGGTATTGACCATTTGTACTGGTACTCCCCTGTCCCCTATCCCATCCTCTTCTTGCACTCATACTCACTATCAGTGGATAGTAAGAGAATTTACTGAGGCGTTCAAACAGATATCTTAGGGATATACTCATTCTAGGGTATATTTCACCCTATCTCTAATGAGTTACCTAATGTGTTATACTCCTGAGCTAAAGTTTCAACCTTCAGCTCTGATACAAATTCTAACGACCCTGACTCGACCTTAGAAAATCGGCACCGAATATATCACCTATATTCAAATGCCGCAGATCCAAACGTCGAATCTAGTTCGCCGGAGCTTATAACACATTAACTATAACAACACAGCGGAAGAAATTGAATAATATCATATACAACAACGAATACAATATCTGATACAACTGAATGATACAATGAATATCAATATACATCAGAGATATGATACAAGAAATAGCAGCGGAAAGAAAATATAACACCAGCAGCGGAACAATATCTCCAATATGGTCTTCAAGAGGGAAAAGAGTCAGAATCCAGAACTGTAACTCCATCTCCAAAGCACCAATCCAAAAGAGGCTCGAACTCCCAATCAAGATGAAGTGAAGCAACTCGATCCAAATGCGATTGCCAAATCCTAAGGCTGAAAGCTATTGAATCTATACCTACTATTCGATTATCTGAAAAACCCAACACTAGACTGCTCGTGTGGAAAAATTGTGGGCACCCAGAGTTTAGGAAGGGAACAATAAACTCCAGGTCAGTCATAGGACTGGTATGAGCAAACAAAAACAATTTATCTTTAAAACGAACAACCAAGGACTTTAAATTTAAATCCGCAATGCTTTTTAGAAAATGAGGCTACCATAAGGCCTCCTGCCACACACACAATGCAAACACGAAACCATTTTGATATTATTATTAGTGCATATGCTTATGATAGTCAAATATGAGACTACCATTAGGAGGAGATTTCTCCTTATGATAGTCAAATATGCTTGATACACGAAACCATTTTGATATTATTATTAGTGCATAGTGGAAAATATTTCGAAAGTATAATATTAATTTAGCCAGCATACGACATTTCGTCGTATGCCTACTATAGCTACAGGTTACCGCCACATTCCATGGCAGGTTATACAACTAAAACCGTGCTGGGCGCGTATTGTTTCTTTAGATTTTCCAACAAATGGTCAGGCCAAGAAACTTCGCATTGCCATATGGGTACGCCTCTGGAGGGACGTCCAGAGAACCTACCCGGCTCTCTGCCAACACAAGGCCGGTGCACTCCCTTCCCGGGAGTAACACCTAAGATATGCAACCCCCGGTTGTTTGCGACCTTTATCCGAGGTACCTCTACACCAACAACATCACACAGTAATAATATACAGTGTCCACATGAGTAAGTATCTGGGCTCCATACCATGATACCACCCTTTTCCAGAAGGAATGGACATACCCTAGGGGTGCAACCCCTGAAACCTTGCCACATCTTTCCTGTTTCGACCATTACCGGGTTGTGAGGCTCGACGAGGTCTCGTCCACAAAGCTACACTTTTTCACAAAGTCATGCTTTGATCAACAAATGATCAGCAGCACTTCGTGTGCCACATTACCAAATTGGAAACGTACCACTAGTAACCATCAACTACATAACCTCTGAGCTCGTACGTCTCAGAGAAGGGTGTTAAGCTAAGAGAATAAATCTCCGCCACCAAGCAGTAATGTATTTGATAGGAACCGGTTTTACATCTCAAAGTGTAATGTCAGACACACATCCATACAAGTCTGTTCCAGGTTTGAACAGAACCGAAGGCACTTCCGAAGAAGCCCTTGCAATCCAGATATTCACAATCCCGATCAAACTCCCCATCACTTAGGAAATCTCTATACCGTAGCTACATAGTGCAGAGATAATCGATAGGTCATCCTATCGTTCTCGCAAATGTTCGGTCTTCACCACCGGTCTTCAAATGCTATCCATAACATCGTATCATTATTCGAAATGGTTATATGACACAAGGTCCTCTCCCGGCTAAACCGAATAATGAGCGCCATATTCTAAAAACATATGAATGTGGGATTTCAGTTAAGTCACAGCCTAAAAATCCAAAGCTTTTCTTTCAAATGGTTTAAACAAATTACCATTTCAAATCTTTAAACAAAAATATTCAATTCACAAAGTTCACCCAGTTTCACAAAGATCCATTTACGGATTTCAAAACAATTTCCATTTCAATTGGATTAACTCATCCAATTTTTAAAATCAAAGATTTAACTTATAGCTTTCAAACCATTTCCAAAGATTTATTCATAACTTGGAAAACCATTTTCATTTTAGATTTGAAATCCCTTTAACACAAATTGGAAATTCATTTCTTATATGAAAGCTTTTATTATTTGAAAACAAATAGTTTTCATTTTGGAAAAATCCGATTTCATTTATGCAAGTTAAAATCTTTGGGTTAAATTCAAAGTCCTAAAACGATACTTTAAAAATGGTTTAAAACCCATATAAACTCGTATACCCTTTTTAAATCATAAATAGAATTCAGTTTCAAATTTAGAATTCAAATTTAGATCAAATTTCAAAACTAAATTAAGTTATTCAAAAATAACTTTAACCTTTGAAATTCCTTTTCAAAATCTTTTTACTTTAAACCCAAACCATTTCCAAAACCATTTTGATTCAAGATTCAATTTTAAAACAATTTCAAAAATATGTGACTTAACCAATTTCCACGTGCAATCCATATTTGTGTGTCTATAAGTGTGGTCCAGGGGTTTTACACACAATAGTGCAACAACATCATCAATTAGCACAGATTCGAATACAGCAATATATTTGATAAGTGGTATAAACTATAACGCTTATCTTTCATTCACAGATCACAGATATATATATCATAGATAATAAATTACATTAAACACAGCTCAAATCAAAACAGAGCATCACATATCAGGGACATCAAACAATTCAATCATCCAATATAATCCAAACATTCATAAGTAAGATCGGTTAATTGTCTGATTAATCCAAATTAGATTAATTACTTATGAATTACTAATCCTGGTTAATTAACATTAATAAATTACAAATCATTTTGATTAATTATTCTTTAATCATTTATTAATTAACCATTAACAGTAAATTGATTACCCTTTAATTATAATTAGTCAACCTTTATTAATTAATTCACCATTTAATTAATTATCTTTGATTAATAAATTGACCCTTAATTAATTAATTACCATTAAATTAATTATCCTTAATTAATTACGATAAGTGACTATCCCTAATCTTAAATCAATTTTAATCACTTGATTAATCCACCTTTAATCATTAATTAATTACTTTTAATTAAGTAATTATCTTTAAGCAATTAATTACCTTTAATTGCTTTCATTAATTAATTTTCATTAATTAATTACATTAATTTGTTAATCCTTAATTATAAATTAATTAAGCTTATATTAATAATTAATTATCTTTAGTCAATTACAATAATTAATTAATTAATCCTTATTTGATAATCATCCCTTAATCACTTTCGTAAATTAATTTACTTTTAATTAATTAATTATTGTCAAATTAATTGCCTTTATAAATTAATTACATTAATTAATTATTCTTTAAATTAATTAACCTTTAAATACTTGATTTATAAATCTTTAAATCATTAATTATTCATCCTTAATTACTTTCATTAAGTAATTACTTTTAAGAAATTAATCATTCTTAAATTAGTTTTTCCTTAATTTCTTGATTTATTAAACTTCTAATCATTGACTAATTATCCTTAATCATATAAGTTAATTTAACCTTTAAGTTGACAATTTAGAAACATTTGATTAACTCCTTTATTATTTTGTTAAGTTCATTTAAATGTAACTCTTTTAAAATTAAAAGTTTAAAACATTTTGAACTTAATTAATTTAGAATATCTTTATTTTAAACCTTTAATTACATGTTTCAACTTAACAACAATAATTAATTTAAAAAGGATAGTTTAGAAATCAAGTTAACTTAGATTGTAGAAGTTTTTGAAACAAGAAATTATGAAACCCAAGTCAACTTCAAGTATTACCCAAGACCATTGCCCATTTACTCCGAGTTTTTCTCAAACCTACCCGCACGCTTTACTTTTCCAAAACTAAATTTTGTTTTAAGTGTTAAACCTGTTTTGTTCACAAAATTCCCCGAACTTATTCTCGAGCCAACACCCTAGCTCTCGAAATCAACTTCGAGGCATCTCCATCATCAACCACACACCATTACCCAGGCACAATTGCACGCACATGTACGTGCACCATCAACTGAGTCACCTCCGACCTATGACGAACTTCCCTGCACATCACCCATCGTCGTTGCAATCAATAACGATCATCAAAATAAGATCACAAGTTCCCGAGCAAAATCGAACGACTTGGAACAAAAATTCCAACCAAAACTCCCCTCGCTTCAACGTGTCGACCACCGGAAGCCCAGCGACTCCGGCCACACGCTCCTCGACCATCCACGCTGCTTTCCACCAAGTTTCGTGCCACTCGATCATCTAGAGACGATGCCATGATTCGACTGCCAAGCTCGACCCATTTAGGGTTAAAAACCCAAATCGACGGATCGCCGATTTCTTCCGTCCATGGTTGCCCTTTCCACCATTTTTGTCAAGCTCTCCTACACCTCGACCTCCTCCAGCCACGACCCCGTTACCTACAACCCACGTGATCGCCGCAGTTTGATAGAAACTCATCTCACGTTCAACCCACGAGTTCACCCAAATTACTCAACTAAAAATCTTGATATTTATCTCAAAATTCATCATTTCGCTCCATAATTCAGATTATATAATCAAAGATAGAAATTAATTTGATCGATTTTAACCCGAGCTTCCATTTTTACTGTAAGTTATAAAATTTTGAGATAAATACCCAACCATTATACCTAAAAAAAAGTGTTAAAATTTATATTACCTGATTTTAGTCATTTTTCATTTAGAAGTCAAGGTTTAAATTTAATTGTATATGGAGTTTTGAGTTAAATTTGGGTGTGTTTGAACCTGGGTACAACAGAGCAGGTGTGAATGTATGTGTATTCAGACATGCACCAATACATTCAAACATACAGGCATATTAAACAACATTCCAGATCATCCTTTAAGCTTCAATACCATATCAAAGAGTATAGGCAAAAATAAGTGAGTTTGCTCACCTGTGTATGTTGAAACAGAGAGCAAAAGTCTGGAATTGTTTGATTTACTTGCATGCATGATTCCTGTATTTCATTCGAATTTGTCTGCTGTTGAGTTGCTTCTTGATTTTCTTTTTCCTTTGATTTCTTTCTGGTTTATTGTAAAAACTGGAATGCTTTGCCTTTATTTCATTTCTTCTCAGGTTGAAGACATTGGCTCCAAATTTGTTTGAATTGCTTTTGCTCTTTGATCTTTCTTTTGATTTTTCTTTCTCAGATTCTTGATTGACAAGCTTGAGAAGTTTTGATCGAATTTCTTTTACATTTATTTGAATTTGCTTGCTGTTTGCCCCAGAATTTTGAAATGATCTCCAGCTTAACTTCTGGGTTTGAATCTCAGGCTTGAAAGCTTCCAGATTAAGAGGGTTTGAATATAAAGATGAAAGGGTTTTTTTTAAGCTTCAGTTTTTTGCTTGTTTGGTCTGAGAAAACCATATTTTTTTGTTTTGATTTGTAGCTTTTATTTCTTTCCTTTGTTTTGTTTCAGGTTTTGAGATGAAAAACTGGTCTTTGCATGTTTCCAAAGATTTAATTCAAAAGAAATAAATTTTCTTGCCACTTGTTGACACTTGTGTTACTCGCATGGCCCATTGCTTACGCTTGTTATTTTACTTATGTGCATGGTTTACGCTTGTCTTTTGCTTGCATTTTTATGTTTAAAACCTTGTATCATATTTTAATTTATAAACTTTAATTTAAACCCTTATTTCACAAATGTCATAGATGTGTATTTTATGTTTAACTCCTTAGTTTAAAATATTTTTGTAAGTTTGTTTTAACCCTTTATGTAAATAAAATTTCATATACAACATATTTTTTTTAAATGTTTATGTTTTTAATATTTTTACGCTTGCACAAATAAATTTTATTTCAATCATTTTTCACATTACAATTTTAATTTAGTTCAATACATTTACATATGTACATTTATGTATTTTACATTCATTTTTTTCCTTATCATTTCTATTTGCACAACTTTTAAAGGAAAAGAATGATTTGAAAATTTTGATTACATATTAACAAATAATCACATTTATTTTTTATAAGAGAATTTAACTTAAAAATAATCCTTTTGAAAAATATTACTTTAATTCCCAAATTACATCTTCTAAATATTAATGTATTAAAATTTTAGAAACCAAACTTTTATTAACTTAAAGCTTTATTATTATTCTATTTATTTTCAACATATTTATTTTTGAATCCAATTCTATTTATAAAATTACTTATCCTTAAATTTTAAACCAAATTCTATTTATAATAAAAAAAATCATTTATTCTAGAAATTTTTAATTAATTCACAAATAAATTCCCAATTAAATTCCAAAATCTAATTGATTGTCGAATTAAACTTGGTTAAAATTTGAGAACGTTACATAAACCAATCCAAGCATTCAATAAAGTTAATCATCTATAAGTAAGATTAATTAATCATATAATTAATTTAATTTAAACCAAATAAATTACTTACTTATGAATTAATTACCTAACCCTGCTTAATTATCATTAATTAATTACAAACCATTTGTAATTATATTAATTAATTAATGAAATTAATTAATCATCCTTAATTACTTACATTAATTATTTATCATATAATTACCGATTAATTTCTCTTTAATTATTAAGTAATTATCCTTTAATTATTAATTAATTAACCTTTAATTATTAATTAACTACTTATTAATTAATTAATTAATTATTCTTCAATTACTTTCATTAATTAATTAATCTTTGATTACTTAGATCAAATAATTAACCTTTAATTATTAATTTAATTAATTAATTACTCTTTAATTACTTACATTAAGTAATTATCCTTTAAGTAATTATCCTTTAATTACTTAAGTTAATTAACTAATCCTTAATTACATAAGTCCTTAATTAATCTAAGATAAACCATTTACCTTAATTAATTACTCACTTACCATTTAAATCTTATTTAAATCAAATGCTTGAAATTACTTTATTATTAACATACAAAATTACTTGAGACCCTTTATTAATTTAAGTTAATACACTTATCTTAATCACCTATTTAATCCAATAATTATTAAACTCCATTTGAAAACACTTATGGATTAATAACTTAATATATAATCATTCCAAAACCAAATCAATTAACTTTTAACAACATTTAATCTTTAAAGATTTAATCTTTGAAACTTGTTTGAAAATAACCTTGACAAATACTTTTTGCTTTGAAAATTTGTTTAATGTTTAGCTTTGAAAACTTTGTTTAACAAATTTGCCTTTGCACTTGCATTTGCTTTTTTGCTTTAAAACTTGTTAATTTTTTTTAAACTTTGTTATCTTTAAAAAAAAGAAACCCGAGCCCATAGCAAAAACACCAGAGCCAAACTACAAAATTCCCGAGCAACAGCCCGAGCCACGTCCTTTTTTTATTTTAAACTTTGTTATGTTAAATGTTTTAAAACTGTTATAATATGCTAAACCCTCACGAACTCACCCGAAGCCAAACTCGAGCCATGACGTAACTTCCCCGAGATCCCACCCGAGACTCCACCTTCTTCTTCTTCTATCCTACAGCATCACCCATGTACATAGATACACGCATACACGTGCACGATCGATCAGCATCCCTTCGACTAACTTCGCTACCACTAGCAAGTCATCGTCAACCATCCCGACCCAAGCGACCACCTAGAACCTCGAGACATCCACTAAATCAAATTCGAGCATATTGACTTCCACCTGGAACAAACCGATCATCTAATAATCGCCTCGACCCGCCACCTCAATTCACCAGAACCCTCGAAACTCCAAACATAGCTTCACCGAAGACCTACGCAACTATCCACCTTTCTCCGAACCAGTCTGATGCTTTGACGACGACGAACTCGCTTCGAAACTCACGTCGACCAAGTCAACTCCTAAAACCCTAGATCACCATCGTTCAGCCACCATGGTGAACTATAAATTCACCGAGTATTTTTGCCAAGACCCCCTACACTCAAGCATGCTCCCAAAATGATCACGACCTCCCTTTCCTCGCCGATCACCAGAAAATACCAAAAACCCCTTTCCTATTAAACCATGAATTCCTCACTCAATACTAAACTAAAAATCTTGATTTAACTTTTGAAAATCATAATTTTTGAAAATGAAAAAGATGATGTAGGTGAATCAAGAAATCATGACACCCAAATTTGGCAAGTTTCTTAGTTTTCACTGTATATATTTTAATTTTTCCAAAAACACTTAATTTAATGATACTTAGAAATATTTTTAAAATTAAGATCTAGTTAATTTATACACCTTTTGTTTAAACATCACCAGCTAAAAGACATTAGAGGAAGAGAAATTGAATTTTGGACTTAATCTAAGCCTGTAAATTTTGAACAGGAGGATATATGCATGTACACAAACATGCACACATCAATCTACATATATATATATATATACATGCAGACATATTTTACATCCATACAAACATTTTTCACCATATACTTCAAATATCAATCACAAACATGAAGATATATAAACAGATTCAAGTTTAATATGTAAGTTTACTCACCAGATTACAGAGAAATAGAGCCTTATTTTTGAAAATCTGAAACTCTTTAGGTTTGACTTGATTTTGAATCTGATCTTCTGGTTGATGTTTGAGTTGAATCTGAATTTACTTGATCTTTGCAGTTGAAAGAGTTGAAGTTGTAGAATTTGAAAGAGCCGTTGTTCAGATTTTTCTTTAGTTTGATTTCTTTTTAGTTTTGGAATATATGAAAGAAAATGAAGAGTAGAAGTATAGATGTGTATGTATAACCTTGTTTTCCCTAATCATTTTATTATTTATATTTTCAACTTAAAAGAAAACATATTGCCACTTGTAATTGCATGTTACATTTAGCCTACATATGTCTTTATGCATGCCTTAATGTTTTTAATATGTTTTTATATAATTTTATATTATATTTTTAATTTTTAGTTAATACATTTCCATTTATTAATATTTATATAACTTTAAAGAAAATGATTTAAAAATCTAATTATACACTAACAAATAAACATATATATATATATATATATTAGTTTTTTAATATAGAGTTTTTAAATCCAATTTATTATAAGATATTTATTTTTGAATTTCAAATCAAAATTCTATTTACAATCTATTTATATATATATACACACACAAACCAAATTTAGTACATGTATAATTTTAAAAAGAAAGTATATAAATCTTTAATTAATTCTTATTTTAAACTTAAAATATTAATCATTAGTGTTTTTGAAAATATAGAATTTTAACTTTAAATATCTATTGAAAATTACTACATTGAATTCAAATCAATGCTTCCAAATCACAATATATATATTATAATTAGAAATATCTTATTTGTTTTGAAAAAATTCAAATTAGTTCACAAAGTAGTTCTAAAAAATTACATTAATTACTAAATTAAATTTGGCTTAAAAACGGGATCGTTACAAATTCCCCCTTAAAAAATTTCATCCTCGAAATTTGATAAACAGGGAAACAAACAAAGATCATATGAACACATAAAAAGATAGAGAAATGGCTTACCAAATCAAGTCGAAATATCTATTCTACATTTGGGATAGGACTTCTACGTGCTTTTTTAGTTTTGGAATAAATCAGAATATCATCAATAAATACGAGAACGAACTTATTCAATACTTCATGAAATACTCGGGTTATCAGGTCTTCGAAATATGCAGGGGCATTGGCTAGTCCGAAGAGCATAACTAACAATTTGTAGAATGTATTAGGACCCCCAAAAGCAGTCAAATGGATACAATCTTCCACGATTCTCAACTGATGGAATCCTTGGGCAAGGTCCATCTTGGAAAAGAATCGAGCACCATGCAATTGACCGAACAGGTCGTCGATTTGGGGCAAAGGAAATTTATTCTTAAGGGTTAACTTATTAAGATCATGATAATCTATGCACAATGTCAAAGATCCATCAGACTTAGCTATATAGCTGAACCCCAACTGGAACGACTAGGTCGTATAAATCCTTTCTCCAGTGAATCTTGGATTTGCTTAACTAGCTCTACCCTTTCTATTGGTGTTATCCTACGACTTGCATGCACAACTGGACAGGCATTGGGAACCAAGTCGATTCTAAATTCAATTTCCCTATGTGGAGGTAAAGACTTAACTTCTTCAAATACATCAGGAAATTCTCGAACAACAGGAATGGATTCCGAACTCGGGTCGGGATACCCTAAAGTATACATTAGCTTGTCCCTCTTCGGACTTGGATCCTCACAAGAAATCACAAAAAAAATTCCCAATTTGGTTTTGACCGAAATCATTCTGTTGATACAATCTAATTTAGCTTCATATTTTGTTAGCCAATTCATTCCAAGTAAAATCTCAAATTCATTATAGTCAAAAATGAAAAGGCTGATAGGAAACTGATGATGAGAATACGAAATAGGAACCTTTTTACAACGTAAACACAGATTCGCAGGGCCTCCTACCGGGTTCTTCACACAAATAGGTTCGTCTACGAATTTGGGTTCAAGATTTAACTCTTCTATGGTTTTCTGGGAAATAAAACTATGCGTGGCTCCAGTGTTGAATAGAACTCTAACATTTTTTATAAATAAGAAGATACCTTCCAAAACTCCATTCCCTTTATCATCTCCTGAGGTTGAAGGTTCATCCTTGATTGTATATACCTTTGCTACTTGGGTCTGCTTGATTATCGGGCATTCTTTAACCATATGTCCTGGATTATGGAAATAGTAGCATTCCCAGGCTTCTTGTTCATCCCTTTAATAAATCTCTCATTCTTCTTAAGAGGGGTATCCACCAATTCAGGTCCAAATCGGGATAACTCATTAAACTTATTTAAGTATTCTTCAAAAGATAGATTTCCTTGCTTCAAATCGGTAAACTCTTGATACATCCTGGAAATACCAGCGGAAGGCATATAACGCTGCTCAAATACTTGCTTAAATCTATCCCATGTGAACTCATCCTCCGATTCGGCCAAAGTAATGGTCTCCCACCATACCAAAGCTTCTCCCTGGAGCTCCGAGGAAGCCATCAACCTCCTTTGATTATCATCCAATTTCAATCCTTTAAAAATCCTGTCAGGACCCGATTCTTCGACTCCCGAATATCGACATCAATACGTCCACTGTATCGAATGCCGATCAGTCGGATGCCGGAAAACCGAACACTGAGGGTTTTTAAGAAGAAGAAAGAGACAGAAGGAGAGAGAAAAGATAGAAAATAGAGAGGAAAGAGAATAGAACGGAACAGAAGAAAACAGCACAACATCAGAATCTCACAATTCGCAGCGGAACAACATATAATAAATAAATGAATAATCTTTAAACAAAGAACTATATCAGTTATTACATTACATTACATTACATCAGAGTGTACAACAACAAACAATCAGCGGAAAAAGAATACTATATACTAGTAATACGCCATGCCATCCATCTTGCCTCCAGCAATTCCTGAATTCCAGAATATCCTGATAAACCTTAACTCTTGACTGCCCGTGTGGAAATTGGTGGGCACCCAGAGTTTAGGAAGGAAAACAATAAACTCCGAGTCAGTCATGTGACTGGTGTGGGAACTCAAAACAATTTATTTATCTTTAAAATAAACTAGAGGAATATTTTTAAAAATCAATTCGCAATGCTTTTAAAAATGAGACTACCATAAGACCTCCCGCCACACACACAATGCAAATGCAGACTTGGAGGAGATTTCTTCTTATGTTAGTCAAAGATGCTTGATACGCATTAAAAGAAAACATTTGATATTATTACTAGTGCATAGTGTAGAAAAATATTTCGAAAGTAGAATATAAATCTTAGCCAGCATAGGTACCATTATATTATGCCTACTATAGCTACCTCCTGAGGAAGCAGGTTCTATAACTAAAACCGTACAAGATCGTATTGTTTCTTTGGATTTCCAACGAATGGTTAGGCCAAGGAACTTCCCATTGCCACATGAGAACGCCTCTGGATGGACGTCTCCGAGAACCAAACCGGATCTCTACCAACATAAGGCCGGGTTACCCCTAACTGGGTAACAACTGACACGAGTATGCCATCCCCCAGTCCTTTGGGACCTTTAACCGAGCGCTCGTCACCATCATCACACAATCATAACAAAGTGTTTCAACATGAGTAAGTATCTGGGCTCCATACCATGATACCATCCTTTTCCATAAGGAAATGCACATACCCTAAAGGGAGCTACCCCTCATAACCTTGCTGCATCTTTCCTGTTTTGACCATTCCGGGGTGTGAGGCTCGACGAAGTTTCGTCCACAAAAACACGCTTTATACAAAGTCATGCTTTGGGTCAACAAATGATCATAGAGATGATCACCAAGATAGACGATCAAACAAATGATCCTATCACAAATAATCAACACAATGATCATTTCACAGCAACACTCAGTATGTCACATTACCAAATTGGGAATATATTGCTGATAACCTTCAACTATATAACCTCTGAGCTCGTACGTCTCAGAGAAGGGTGTTAAGCTAAGAGAATAAATTCTCCGCCACCAACAGAAATATATTTGAAAGAAATCGGCTTTATATCTCAATTTTTAATGTCAGACACACAATCCATACAAGTCTGTTCCGGGCTCGAACAGAACCGAAGGCACTTACAAAGAAGTCCTTGCAATCCGGATAATCTCTAATCACGTCCGAACTTCCCATCACATATGGAGATCTCTATACCGGTGATCAGCCAGTGCAGAGACAATCAACAAGAAACCCTTTCGTTTTTGAAAATATCCGGTCTTCAACACCGATCTTCAAATGCAATTCATAACGACGTATCACATATTCGGAATGGGTTATACGACCCCAAGGTCCTTTCCCGGTTAACCCGAATAGTGAGCGCTTATTTAAAAAATAATAAGTGTGGCATTCAATTTCAAGCAAATCACAACAAATACCTATTTAAAGGTAAATATTGATAGTCGGTTATTGAACTATCAATAGATATGCACAATCATCACCAGATTCCAAATAATTTTCCAAATTATTTATTTTCCAAAAATATGTTTATAAGATATATATTTTCCATTCTTTAAAAATAAATCAATATTTATTTTTAAACCCATTTTCCAAATTTCATTTATAAATTCCATATTGAATTTATATTTCCAAAAAATATTTATGAATATACAATTCCCATTATTCATTTTCAATTTACCTTCAAAAAGATAAATTCTCTAAACTTTTCATTTCACATTGGAAATACATTTTCATACTTATTTATTAATAAGTAATTCACGAACCTATTTATTTTCAACACTTGGAAAATATTCAATATACTTAAATCGAAATTAAGTATATATTTCATTCTTTAAGGAAATCATTCTCTTAAACATATTTATTTGGGCCAAAACGAATGTTGCGTAAAACATCGTTACGACAACCCAAAATCACTAGTATAGGGATTCGAAATTAAAATAGATATATAAATCCCAATACTATACAAAATATTTCCTTTCGGAAATCATCTATTATAACAACAGTGTTATAATCTACCACTTCCTTCTATTTCTCGAAAACGTCTATTTCAACAATGAATGTTGAAATCTATGATTTCAAATCTTAATACATTTAAAACATCGTTAGATCGTTTTAATTCTATTTAAAACATCTCATTCAAAACCATTTCTTTAACATATTATTCACTATTCAAAAACGTGAATATACTTGTTAACAAATTTTATCATTTCTATTTACTTTGTTTTACAGGTTTATTCACTGTCTAAAACGTGAACATAACTCCATTAATAAATTACAACAATTTACTTATCAAAATAAGTTGTTGCGGATTTATAAAATAATGTTTATAAATTTCATTTCTATTTATTTTATAGCAACTTCCTTTTATAAATTTCCTTTATTAACTTATTCGGTTTATAACTCAATTATATACCGAAAGTCCATATTATAAGTTAAATGCTTATAATTTATTCGTTTACAAAAACGTTCTTTCAAACTTCCCAAAATTTAAATCTTATAACTTATAAGATTCATTTATTTATCCAAAATCTATTCTTTTAAATAACTTTACAAATTTTATAAACCTACTGTTTAATAAAATTCCATTTATAACTTCACCGTTATAATCCTATAGATTTCATTCATTTATGAAATTCATTTACAAATCATTTTATCACTTATAAAAACTCGTTTTATAATTCCAATATTTTAACTCATAAAATATTAATTTTATAAATCTTTTATATAATCATTTTATATTATTCTTTTAAAACGTCTTTAAACTCCTTTATTATTTCATCATTTTGATTTATATAATAGTCAAATTTCATAAATCCTATTTTTAAAATTTTTATAATAAATTCAGAAATCCCAGTTTAAACTATTTTATAAAATTATCAATCCCATATTTTCAAAAATCAACTTTTAACTGTATTTCTCAAAAATCATAATTTTTATAATATTAAAATTATAACGTTTATTTATTTAAGATGAATCAATTCAAAAAAAAATATTTTATAAACGTATACTTTCAAAAATTACTTTAGAAATCCCTAAAAAATCAAATCGTTATTTTTAACTTAAAAATTGGATTCGATGATGCAACACATCAAATAGTCAATCACGACTTTCAAACATCATATATCGATATGATAAACAATCAAATATCACAATATCTAAAATCAATAAATATTTGTGAGGAATCTAGTTGGATCCCTCCAACCTGTTTCCCTGCATCCATAGACATTAGCACAATACCCATTCCACTTCGAGGTGGAATATCGCGGTATATGGGATTTTATAAAAATATTATCCGCTTACTAACGGCGCAATAGGGTCTCATCCGCTATACAATGCGGGAAATCAATCAACTACAATATATACATATGCCAATATATATATATATATATATATTGCTATATATAGATATATCCTACAATATCTAATATCACAATCAAGCAAACAATCAATAACTGCAAATCCAACTTATACATTTTTGAGTGAGAAGTTCTCACCTTTGCTTTTATTTTGCAATCCATTACCCATTTCGGCTTGATTTCTCTTGATTTATACCTAGTATAAATATTTACACAGTTTGTTAATATTTGAATTAATCAAACTGTTAATTTCCGTTTAATAATTTTAATTTTCTAATGATTTAATTTCAAACTAATTTTCTTTAACAAATTTATTTAACTAAAAATTTAAAAATTAAATTTCCTTTAAAATTTATTTCTACTAATTCTTTTACTTTAAATTAATATCTTTTTAAATAAATTTGTTTTAACTAAAAATTTAAACTTGAAACAAAATTTACTTTTTAAAAAAAAAAAATATTTTCAAAATGAACTAGTAAATTTATAATGTATTCATTCATTTATTTTTATTTTCACTTTGAAACTATATCACATATATATATCTAACTAAAACTAAAGTAGGTTTACATCTTACTGTAAAACAAATTTTCTATTTATTTACACACATTTATTTTTCATTAAATTCGAACTAAAATCAATAGCATTACCTAATTGCCTTGCACGAAGAAGCCGATCCAATCGATCGCAACTGCCCCAACTCCTCGACGAACGCACGCAGCCTCACCAGAAATCACCGGCTGCCTCTATGCACACGACTTCACCCAAACCCATCGCCGAGATTGCGCCGCCACCCTGCTGTGCTCGAGAACCCGCGCGAGTGCTTGCACGAGCCTCCTCTGGCCGCGTGAAAACCCCAGCCTCACGCGAACAATCGCGAGCCCACCTCGATCGAACTTGAGTTCGTCGTTCCCAAAACCCCTGCTTACGTCGCTCTCCCCCAATCGATCGCCAACATCGCGATTTTTTCGCCATCGAGCCTCCCCTGGTCTGAACCCATTGCCTCGCGTCGAGCAATCCTTGGTCGCGAGCTCCCAGTTGACCGCGACCCTTGCGATTATCCTCTCGTGAATTTAACCCCCCCCAGGCTTCGGCCATTAAATTTTTGTTCGTTCTCTCTCTTTTTTTTTTTTGAATCTGAAGAGGAGGGCCGAGATAATTATATTCGAATGAGGTATGCGTTACATGATTTATTTCGTGAATTTAGGCGTGATCGAAGGAGTGATTTTAGGCTTGAGGTTAGGGATGCTGTCTTTTATTTAAATTTAAATTTAAATTAAATTCGTTGAAAATTTCAACGCGTTTACTCACCGTATGCTCACATAACAACTCCGAAAAATACGAAATTTGAAATCCGAGAATAATTCAATATTACGGACCCAATGGAACTGGTTTCGTCGAATTCCGAGACTGTGCCTCGGACGGCTATTTTAAATATCGATTCAAACGATTAAAATTTCAAAACTGAACAATTCACTTTCAATTTCAATTCCGAAGCTTCTATAATCTTCAATATTATCAATATGAAATTTACAAGCCTTTGAAATATTTTTAATCGGCTTAAAATCAAAGATTCAAATTTTTATTCACTTTCAATAGATTAAATTCTATAATTTAATCGTCAAATTCATTCTGATAATTTGAAATTCAAGTCAAACTACCATTCAAATATTTAAAATTAATTAAATATTTTCAAATTAAATTATTAAAAATTCTGGGACGTTACAATCTTCCCCCCTTAAAAGAATTTCATCCCGAAATTACAAGTTAAGAAGAATGCCCTTATCCCATCTATTATTTTTCACAATTCAAATTGTTTTATCAACTTTCTAAAACAAATCTTTTTACTAGAGATTCACTATCATTTCAACTTGCTTTCCAACTTCACATATAAGTTTCAAACAATATTGTTTACCTAACAATTCAAATTTAAATTAAAATTAAAATTTTAAACTTTCAAAATTTCTCAAAATTTTTCTAACACCCTAAATTTTCGAAAAATTTCGCCAGCGTCTCCTTTGCGCGGCTAGCTCGGTACGACTACAAAATGGCACCACGGCCCCTCAGAATCAAAAAGAAAAGAGAAAACCAAATGGCTGGAGAAGAAAATCATCAAATTTCATACTGAAATTGAAATACGTACCTTTTTGTCGAGCAATTTAAATTATCTTCAAAATCAAAATCCCAATTCCATTTCTTTTAATACACCTATATATCCTGCTATCCATAATATCCAATTCCAACATTCAAACCATTTTGCCAATTCATTACAAAATTTCCAATATATGCTTCTTATACATTTTTACTTCACTATTGAAGTTACATATTCATTTTCATTCAATTTAACATTTCAATTCAATTCAGAATTTCAATTCTATTTGAATTCAATTCACAATTTAAATTTCATTCGAATTCAATTCACAAGTCTAAAGATTGAATTCTAACGATTAACTTTCATTAGCTAATTCATATTACTACTTTAAATTAGTTTCATTCACTAATTCATTTCAATTTGCAAATTTCGAAATCGATTTGTCGTTAACTAAAATTTTCCAAAAATTTTCAAAAATATTTCTAACTCCCAAAATTCATGGAAAATTTTGGCAGAGTCTCCCTTGTACGGAGGAGCTTTTGCAATTTTACAATATGTATACATCGACCCACACGGTCGGAAAACAGAAAAACAGTTCATATTTCCTATTTTTATTGCGTAGGCGTACCTTATTTAGCATTTTTAAGCAAAGCGGCTATTTATTAGCTTATTAGCTCAATCAAATCCAGCCCAACGACTTCGCTGAACCTGTACTTACTTAGTTTAACCATGTCGGTGACAAATATAAGAAATCTATTAACATTACATTCATTTTCAATAACAAATATATAGATTTCATTAGCAATACATTCAAGATAAATTCCATTAGCAATACATATGGTTTTAATTCATCTTTAGTCGCTTACGACCAAATCACATGACATTTCCATTAAATCAAGTGGTTTACAGCTCATTTTCTTCATTCTATTCATTTCTAAGCAAAACGAATTTATACTATTTTAATTGATTCAAAAATCAATTTTATTGCTTTCATTAACTCATATAATTTTATACAATCTTGTTTGTGTCAAACGACAGTTATTTCTATGCAAATTTAATGATATTCACTTAATAGGATATCTATTTTAGTTTATAACTAATTTAAGTTGACATCAATTCAATTTATTTTAATTCCACTCCATTTCAATTTGCATTTCATATTTCATTCAGTTGATTTTATTAACCAAACAAATTTCATTCAATTTTTTTCAAATCTATTCCATTCACTAATTTAATTCAATTAGTACATTCACTTATTCATTTTAAATTTCAATTTCCATATTCAATTCATCTCGAATTTACTTTATTACTAACAAAGGGAATTTCAATTTACTTCTTTTTACTTACTGGAATTTATATACAAGTTCAAATTTATCTTCAAATTTAGCCCACGACTAAACTTTAATTTAACCAATTCAAATTCCAATTCATTAATCCATGAATTTATAATTTATCAAGTTAGTTTACTTGAATTCAATCCATTTTATTTCTTATTTAATTCCATATACTAATGATAATAATTTAATATTATTAACAACCATGCAACCATATACTATAATAATTCATAGAAAATCATTTATTTTCTATACAAAAATAGTTTTGGGCAAAATTATCTTATTTACCTGATTCAAAAACAATTTTATATTCACTAACAAATACGCGCTCATATCTATTATTACACTCAAACTCATTCTAGAGTACTGCTGACTCTATCTCTAATGAGTAACACCCAACAGAACCATGGTTTTCGCTTAACCATATGCTCCGATACCAAATTGTCAGGACCCGATTCTTTGACTCCCGAATATCGACATCAATACGTCCACTGTATCGAATGCCGGTCAGTCGGATGCCGGAAAACCGAACACTGAGGGTTTTTAAGAAGAAGAAAGAGACAGAAGGAGAGAGAAAAGATAGAAAATAGAGAGGAAAGAGAATAGAACGGAACAGAAGAAAACAGCACAACATCAGAATCCCACAATTCGCAGCGGAACAACATATAATAAATAAATGAATAATCTTTAAACAAAGAACTATATCAGTTATTACATTACATTACATTACATTACATCAGAGTGTACAACAACAAACAATCAGCGGAAAAAGAATACTATATACTAGTAATACGCCATGCCATCCATCTTGCCTCCAGCAATTCCTGAATTCCAGAATATCCTGATAAACCTTAACTCTCGACTGCCCGTGTGGAAATTGGTGGGCACCCAGAGTTTAGGAAGGAAAACAATAAACTCCGAGTCAGTCATGTGACTGGTGTGGGAACTCAAAATAGTTTATTTATCTTTAAAATAAAGTAGAGGAATATTTTTAAAAATCAATTCGCAATGCTTTTAAAAATGAGACTACCATAAGACCTCCCGCCACACACACAATGCAAACGCAGACTGGGAGGAGATTTCTTCTTATGTTAGTCAAAGATGCTTGATACGCATTAAAAGAAAACATTTGATATTATTACTAGTGCATAGTGTAGAAAAATATTTCGAAAGTAGAATATAAATCTTAGCCAGCATAGGTACCATTATATTATGCCTACTATAGCTACCTCCTGAGGAAGCAGGTTCTACAACTAAAACCGTACAAGATCGTATTGTTTCTTTGGATTTCCAACGAATGGTTAGGCCAAGGAACTTCCCATTGCCACATGAGAACGCCTCTAGATGGACGTCCCCGAGAACCAAACCGGATCTCTACCAACATAAGGCCGGGTTACCCCTAACTGGGTAACAACTGACACGAGTATGCCATCCCCCAGTCCTTTGGGACCTTTAACCGAGCGCTCGTCACCATCATCACACAATCATAACAAAGTGTTTCAACATGAGTAAGTATCTGGGCTCCATACCATGATACCACCCTTTTCCAGAAGGAAATGCACATACCCTAAAGGGAGCTACCCCTCATAACCTTGCTGCATCTTTCCTGTTTTGACCATTCCGGGGTGTGAGGCTCGATGAAGTTTCGTCCACAAAAACACGCTTTATACAAAGTCATGCTTTGGGTCAACAAATGATCATAGAGATGACCACCAAGATAGACGATCAAACAAATGATCCTATCACAAATAATCAACACAATGATCATTTCACAGCAACACTCAGTATGTCACATTACCAAATTGGGAATATATTGCTGATAACCTTCAACTATATAACCTCTGAGCTCGTACGTCTCAGAGAAGGGTGTTAAGCTAAGAGAATAAATTCTCCGCCACCAACAGAAATATATTTGAAAGAAATCGGCTTTATATCTCAATTTGTAATGTCAGACACACAATCCATACAAGTCTGTTCCGGGCTCGAACAGAACCGAAGGCACTTACAAAGAAGTCCTTGCAATCCGGATAATCTCTAATCACGTCCGAATTTCCCATCACATATGGAGATCTCTATACCGGGGATCAGCCAGTGCAGAGACAATCAACAAGAAACCCTTTCGTTTTCGAAAATATCCGGTCTTCAACACCGATCTTCAAATGCAATTCATAACGACGTATCACATATTCAGAATGGGTTATACGACCCCAAGGTCCTTTCCCGGTTAACCCGAATAGTGAGCGCTTATTTAAAAAATAATAAGTGTGGCATTCAATTTCAAGCAAATCACAACAAATACCTATTTAAAGGTAAATATTGATAGTCGGTTATTGAACTACCAATAGATATGCACAATCATCACCAGATTCCAAATAATTTTCCAAATTATTTATTTTCCAAAAATATCTTTATAAGATATATATTTTCCATTCTTTAAAAATAAATCAATATTTATTTTTAAACCCATTTTCCAAATTTCATTTATAAATTCCATATTGAATTTATATTTCCAAAAAATATTTATGAATATACAATTCCCATTATTCATTTTCAATTTACCTTCAAAAAGATAAATTCTCTAAACTTTTCATTTCACATTGGAAATACATTTTCATACTTATTTATTAATAAGTAATTCACGAACCTATTTATTTTCAACACTTGAAAAATATTCAATATACTTAAATCGAAATTAAGTATATATTTCATTCTTTAAGGAAATCATTCTCTTATACATATTTATTTGGGCCAAAACGAATGTTGCGTATAACATCGTTACGACAACCCAAAATCACTAGTATAAGGATTCGAAATTAAAATAGATATATAAATCCCAATACTATACAAAACATTTCCTTTCGGAAATCATCTATTATAACAACAGTGTTATAATCTACCATTTCCTTCTATTTCTCGAAAACGTCTATTTCAACAATGAATGTTGAAATCTATGATTTCAAATCTTAATACATTTAAAACATCGTTAGATCGTTTTAATTCTATTTAAAACATCTCATTCAAAACCATTTCTTTAACATATTATTCACTATTCAAAAACGTGAATATACTTGTTAACATATTTTATCATTTCTATTTACTTTGTTTTACAGGTTTATTCACTGTCTAAAACGTGAACATAACTCCATTAATAAATTACAACAATTTACTTATCAAAATAAGTTGTTGCGGATTTATAAAATAATGTTTATAAATTTCATTTCTATTTATTTTATAACAACTTCCTTTTATAAATTTCCTTTATTAACTTATTCGGTTTATAACTCAATTATATACCGAAAGTCCATATTATAAGTTAAATGCTTATAATTTATTCGTTTACAAAAACGTTCTTTTAAACTTCCCAAAATTTAAATCTTATAACTTATAAGATTCATTTATTTATCCAAAATCTATTCTTTTAAATAACTTTACAAATTTTATAAACCTACTGTTTATAAAATTCCATTTATAACTTCACCGTTATAATCCTATAGATTTCATTCATTTATGAAATTCATTTACAAATCATTTTATCACTTATAAAAACTCGTTTTATAATTCCAATATTTTAACTCATAAAATATTAATTTTATAAATCTTTTATATAAATCATTTTATATTATTCTTTTAAAACGTCTTTAAACTCCTTTATAATTTCATCATTTTGATTTATAAAATAGTCAAATTTCATAAATCCTATTTTTAAACTTTTTATTATAAATTCAGAAATCCCAGTTTAAACTATTTTATAAAATTATCAATCGCATATTTTCACAAATCAACTTTTAACTGTATTTCTCAAAAATCATAATTTTTATAGTATTAAAATTATAACGTTTATTTATTTAAGATGAATCAATTCAAATAAATTATTTTATAAACGTATACTTTCAAAAAATCACTTTAGAAATCCCTAAAAAATCAAATCGTTATTTTTAACTTAAAAATTGGATTCGATGATGCAACACATCAAATAGTCAATCACGACTTTCAAATATCATATATCGATATGATAAACAATCAAATATCACAATATCTAAAATCAATAAATATTTGTGTGGAATCCAGTTGGATCCCTCCAACCTGTTTCCCTGCATCCACAGACATTAGCACAATACCCATTCCACTTCGAGGTGGAATATCACGGTATATGGGATTTTATAAAAATATTATATGCTTACTAACGGCGCAATAGGGTCTCATCCGCTATACAATGCGGGAAATCAATCAACTGCAATATATACATATGCCAATATATATATATATATATATATATATTGCTATATATAGATATATCCTACAATATCTAATATCACAATCAAGCAAACAATCAATAACTGCAAATCCAACTTATACATTTTTGAGTGAGAAGTTCTCACCTTTGCTTTTATTTTGCAATCCATTACCCATTTCGGCTTGATTTCTCTTGATTTATACCTAGTATAAATATTTACACAGTTTGTTAATATTTGAATTAATCGAACTATTAATTTCCGTTTAATAATTTTAATTGTCTAATGATTTAATTTCAAACTAATTTTCTCTAACAAATTTATTTAACTAAAAATTTAAAAATTAAATTTCCTTTAAAATTTATTTCTACTAATTCTTTTACTTTAAATTAATATCTTTTTAAATAAATTTGTTTTAACTAAAAATTTAAACTTGAAACAAAATTTACTTTTAAAAAAAAAATATTTTCAAAATGAACTAGTAAATTTATAATGTATTCATTCATTTATTTTTATTTTCACTTTGAAACTATATCACATATATATATATATCTAACTAAAACTAAAATAGGTTTACATCTTACTGTAAAACAAATTTTCTATTTATTTACACACATTTATTTTTCATTAAATTCGAACTAAAATAAATAGCATTACCTAATTGCCTTGCACGAAGAAGCCGATCCAATCGATCGCGACTGCCCCAACTCCTCGACGAACGCACGCAGCCTCACCAGAAATCACCGAGCTGCCTCTATGCACGCGACTTCACCCAAACCCATCGCCGAGGTTGCGCCGCCACCCTGCTGTGCTCGAGAACCCACGCGAGTGCTTTCGCGAGCCTCCTCTGGCCGCGTGAAAACCCCAGCCTTGCGCGAACAATCGCGAGCCCACCTCGATCGAACTTGAGTTCGTCGTTCCCAAAAGCCCTACCTTACGTCGCTCTCCCCTAATCGATCGCCAACATCGTGATTTTTTCGCCATCGAGCCTCCCCTGGTCTGAACCCATTGCCCCGCGTCGAGCAATCCTTGGTCGCGAGCTCCCAGTTGATCGCGACCCTTGCGATTATCCTCTCGTGAATTTAACCCCCCCCCCAGGCTTCGGCCATTAAATTTTTGTTCGTTCTTTTTTTTTTTTTTTGAATCTGAAGAGGAGGGCCGAGATAATTATATTCGAATGAGGTATGCGTTACACGATTTATTTCGTGAATTTAGGCGTGATCGAAGGAGAGATTTTAGGCTTGAGGTTAGGGATGCTGTCTTTTATTTAAATTTAAATTTAAATTAAATTCGTTGAAAATTTCAACGCGTTTACTCACCGTATGCTCACATAAAAACTCCGAAAAATACGAAATTTGAAATCCGAGAATAATTCAATATTACGGACCCAATGGAACTAGTTTCGTCGAATTCCGAGACTGTGCCTCGGACGGCTATTTTAAATATCGATTCAAACGATTTAAAATTCAAAACTGAACAATTCACTTTCAATTTCAATTCTGAAGCTTCTATAATCTTCAATATTATCAATATGAAATTTACAATCCTTTGAAATATTTTTAATCGGCTTAAAATCAAAGATTCAAATTTTTATTGACTTTCAATAGATTAAATTCTATTATTTAATCGTCAAATTCATTCTGATAATTTGAAATTCAAGTCAAACTACCATTCAAATATTTAAAATTAATTAAATATTTTCAAATTAAATTATTCAAAATTCTGGGTCGTTACAACTCCTCTCACAAGATTGAATCTAAGCTTGCGCTTCTATAATAGTCTCCGTACCTTTGAATGGTTTCCCTCCAAGTCTTGAGAAATTTCAATATAACTCTGCCAGATTTGGCTGGGGTTGGATGGGAAGAGTTTCTCCTACCATTACTGTTGTTGCAAGGTCTCGAACATTTGTTGTGGTACTCCCCTTTGCCCTACCTCGTCCTCTTCTTGCACTCATTCTCACTATCCCTAAATAGTAAGAAAATTGATTTTAGGCATACGGATGAGATATCTTAGGGAATATACTCATTCTAGGGCATTTCTTACCCTAACTCTAATGAGTCACCTAATGAGTTATACTCCAAAGCTAAAGTTCTTACTCAACCTTCAGCTCTGATACCAAATGTGATGACCCCGACTTCAACCTTCGAAAATTGGCATCCAATACATCACCCGTATTCAAATGCCGGAGATTCAAACGTTGGATTCCGGTTCGCTGGAGTCATAACACATTAGATGATAACAACACAATGGAAACAAAATAACTTTCATTAATACACTACATGGATTACCACATTCTACAACAAGTGACCATCATCATCGGAGCCTATATATTCTAGACATCAGCAGAATACAACATAACAGTGGAAAAATATCATCACATGGTCTTCCAAGAGAGTCCAACATACTGCATCGTCATTCTCAAAGCTCCGAAGTCCAAACCAAAAGGCTCAAAACCAAAAGCTTCAGAGACTTCCAGATCCACATCTACATCCCAACTTAGCTCCAGAACCTACTGATAACCTGACTCTAGGCTGCCCATGTGGAAAATTAGGGGCACTCAGAGTTTAGCAAAGGGAATAATAAACTCCGAGTCAGTCATGCGACTGGTGTGAGAAACATAAAACAGTTATTTGTACAAAAAGAAATCCGTTCATGCTTTTGGAAAATGAAACTACCATAAGGTCTCCCGGCACACACTCAAATGCAAACGCACGTATGGGGGAGGTTCTCCTTATAGTAGTCAAACATGCTTGATACGAAAAAATCCTTTTGATATTATTTTTAGTGCATAATGTGGAAAAACATTTTGCAAGTATAATATTAATCTTAGCCAGCATACGTACCATTATAGCATGCCTACTATTGCTACCATGTTAAATGGCAGGCTTTACAACTGAAATCGTAAAGGGCTCGTATTGTTTGTTTGGATTTCCAACAAATGGCCAAGGCTAAGGAACTTCCTTTATTCGAATGGGTACGCCTCTAGAAGGACTTCTCGAGAATCAAACCGAATCTCTACCTACACAACGTCGGGTTACCTCTGTAACTAGGTAACTAACTATCACGAGTATGTCATTCCCCGGTCGTAACCGACCTTTACCGAGGCCCCTCATATTCCAAAAACCACATAAGTAAAATATCTAAGCTCCATACCATAACACCACTTTTAAGCCAAAAAAATGCACATACCCTTAGGGTCACGAACCCATTAACCTTGCCGCATCCTTCCTGTTTCGACCATTTCCTGGGGTGTGATGTTCGATGAAGTCTCGTGCCATAAAGCTACGCTTTACACAAAAGCCATGCTTCGATCAACCAATGCTCAGCACTTAGCATGCCACATTACCAAATTGTGAATATATCACTAATAACTATTAAATACAAAACCTCTAAGCTCGTACGTCTCAGAGAAGGGTGTTAAGCTAAGATAATAAATTCTCCGACACCAAACAAAAATGTATTTAATAGAAAGCAGCTTTATATCTCAAAGTGTAATGTCAGACATACATCCATACAAGTCCATCCCGGGTCTGAATGGAACCGAAGGCACTTCGTCCAATTAACGAAAGAAGTCATTACAAATCCAGATATCTCCAATCTCGTTTGGACTCCCCATCACATAGGGTAATCTCTATACCGGAGCAACTTGGTGCCGAGACAATCAGCAGGCAATCCTTTCGTTCTCGAAAATACCCAGTCTTCAACCATCATCTTCAAATGAAATTCCATTCCATCATACAATTATTCGGAATGGGTTTTCGAATTAATTCCCTTTCCCTGCCTTTTCGAATAATGAGCGCTTATTTAAAAACATATGGATACATTTGGATCTTAGTTAAGTCACAACTTTTTAGCTCTTATTTCCCAAAACCTTTCCTTTGGAATGGTTTGAACATTTCATTTTAAATTTTTTTTAGACAAAAGATCCATCTTTTATAATTCAATGCAGAACATTATATTCACACAGCAATTCATTACAGATAAATAACTTACATTTATCACATCTCAATCCAAAGTAATTCATATCATAGTATATTATAGATTAACATACTAGAGATATTAATCAATCCAAGCATTCAATAAAATTAATCATCCATAAGCAAGATTAATTAATCACATAATTTATAATTAATTTAATTTAAACCAAATTAATTACTTATTTTGAATTAATTACCTAACCCTGCTTAATTATCATTAATTAATTACAAACCTTTTGTTATTATTCTAATTAGTTAATGAAATTAATTAATCATCCTTAATTAACTACATTAATTAATTATCATATAATTACTAGTTAATTACATTTTAATTATTAATTAATTATCCTTTAATTATTAATTAATTAACCTTTAATTATTAATTAATTAACCTTTAATTATTGATTAACTACTTATTAATTAATTATTCTTCAATTACTTTCAGTAATTGATTAATCTTTAATTACTTACATTAATTAATTAACCTTTAATTATTAATTTAATTAATTAATTATTCTTTAATTAGTTACATTAAGTAATTATCCTTTAATTACTTAAGTTAATTAATTAATCCTTAATTACATTAGTCCTTAATTAATCTAAGATAAATCATTTACCTTAATTAATTACTCAATTACCATTTAAATCTTATTGATTGAAATTAATTTATTATTAACATACAAAATTACTTGAGACCCTTAATTAATTTAAGTCAATACACTTATCTTAATCATCTACTTATGGATTATTGACTTAATATATAATTATTCAAAAACCAAATCAATTAACTTTTAACAACATTTAATCTTTAAAGAATAATCTTTGAAACTTGTTTGAAAATAACCTTGATAAATACTTTTTGCTTTGAAAATTTGTTTAATGTTTAGCTTTGAAAACTTTGTTTAACAAATTTGCTTTTACACTTGCATTTGCTTTTTGCTTCAAAACTTGTTATTTTTTTCTAAATTTTGTTATCTTTAAAAAAAGAAACCCGAGCACATAGCAAAAACATTTGAGCCAAACTAAAAAATTCCTGAACAACAACCCGAGACACTCCCTTTTTTATTTTAAACTTTGTTTTGTTAAAAATTTTAAAACTGTTATAATATGCAAAACCCTCACGAACTCACCCGAAGTCAAACTCGAGCCATAACGCAACTTCCCCGAGATCCTACCCGAGACTCCACCTTCTTCTTCTTCTATTCCTACAGCATCACCCATATACACAGATACACGCGTACACGTGCACGATTGATCGGCATCCCTCCGACCAACTTCGCTACCACTAGCAAGTCATCGTCGACCATCTCGACCCAAGTGACCACCCAGAACCTCGATACATCCACGAAATCAAATTCGAGCATATCAACTTCCACTGGAACAAACCGATCATCTAATAATCGCCTCGACCCGCCGCCTCGATTCACTAAAACCCTCGAAACTCCGACCATAGCTTCACCGAAGACCTACGCACCTATCCCCTTGCTCCGAACCAGTCCGATGCTTTGACGACGGCGAACTCGCTACGAAACTCACGTCGACCAAGTCAACTCCTAAAACCCTAGATTGTCATCATTTAGCCACCACGGTGAACTATAAATTCACCGTGTATTTTTTTCGAGACCCCCTACACACAAGAATGCTCCAAAAATGATCATGACCTCCCACTCCTCGCCGATCACCAGAAAATGCCAAAAACCCCTTTCCCGTTCAACCATGAATTCCTCACTAAATACTAAACTAAAAATCTTGATTTAACTTTTAAAAATCATAATTTTTGAAAATGAAAAAGATGATGTAGGTGAATCAAGAAATCATGACACTCGAATTTAGCATGTTTCTTAGTTTTCACTGTATATTTTAATTTTTCTAGAGAAACTTAATTTAATAATACTTAGAAATATTTTTAAAATTAAGATCTAGTTAATTTATACACTTTTTGCTTAAACATCATCAGCTAAAAGAGATTAGAGGAACAGGATTTGAATTTTGAACTTAATCCAAGCCTGTAAATTTTGAATAGGGGGTATATGCTTATACACAGACATGCACACATCAGTCTACATATATATATACACATGCTGACATATTTTACATTCATAGAAACATTTTTCACTATATACTTCAAATATCAATCACAAACATCAAGATATATAAATAGATTCAAGTTTAATATGTTAGTTTACTCACCAGATTACAGAGAAATAGAGCCTTATTTTTGAAAATCTGGAACTCTTTAGGTTTGAGTTGATTTTGAATCTGATCTTCTACTTGATGTTTGAGTTGAAACTGAATTTACTTGATCTTTGCTTGCTTTAGTTGAAGGAGTTGAAGTTGTGAATTTGAAAGAGTTGTTGTTCAGATTTTTCTTTGGTTTGATTTCTTTTTAATTTTGAAATATATAAAAGAAAATGAAGAGTAGAAGCATAGATGTGTATGTATAACCGTGTTTTCCCTAATCATTTTATTATTTATATTTTCAACTTAAAAGAAAACATATTTCCACTTGTAATTGCATGTTATATTTAGCCTACACATGTCTTTATGCATGCCTTAATGTTTTAGTATGTTTTATATACTTTTGTATTATATTTTCAATTTTTAATAAATACATTTCCTTTTATTAATATTTATATAATCTTTAAAGAAAATGATTTAAAAATCTAATTGTACACTAATAAATAAACATATATGTATATATATTAGTTTTTTTTTAAATACAGAGTTTTTAAATCCAATTTATTTTTAAGATATTTATTGTTGAATTTCAAATCAAAATTCCATTTACAATCTATTTGTATATATATACAAACCAAATTTAGTACATGCATAATTTTAAAAAGAAAGTATATAATTATTAAATCCTATTTTAAACTTAAAATATTAATCTTTAGATAAAGAATTTTAACTTTAAATATCCTTTGAAAATTATTACATTGAATTCAAATCAATGCTTCCAAATCAATATATATATATATATATATATATATATATCTTATAATTAGAAATATCTTATTTGTTTTGAAAAAATTCAAATTAGTTCACAAAGTAATTCTTAAAAATTATATTAATTACTAAATTAAATTTGGCTTAAAAACGGGATCGTTACATTTATATTAATTTGTATTCAAAACTTTAAAAGTTCATATCTTGGTCATATGAGGTCGAAATTAAACAAAACAAGAGCTCTGAAATCGCTGCGACGAGCACTACCCTGTGGTGCAAATTTACAGACATTTGGAGCTTGCAAAAAATTTAGGGTGAATCGAATGTCGTTCAATTTGGTTTAAAAAAATTGGAAACTCAAGGTGAGTGTTTTATAACGCTCACAATGTACAGGAATTATGCTAGTTAAATTTGAATTTATGAAGAGATATGAATTTATTGGTCGTTGTTTGATAATTGATTATCATTTGAATTAACCGTTAGAAATTAAAATTGACAGTTAAATGAAAAATTAAATTGAATTGCCAGTAAATTACCCAATATTAATAACTATGAAAATGGTGTGAATTATATTGTCAATTTGTATGATTGATTGTAATGGATGCAAATTAGTTGATATTTGGATGTTTAGATGTTTATTTGTTTATATAAATATTCTGCTATCACCTTGTATATTATTTACAGTATACAAACTATAAATTGAATTATTTCGAATAAATTGAGGAATAGGTTAAAGTGATATATACCTATGACATTGAGATTTGGATTGAAATGATATGTATCCATCACTGAAATCAAATTGAAATAATGATCACTTGGCTATAGGATAGAAAATTATATACGGACACTGGATTGGTTAAATTAAATGATTTTAGAATTTTTGATTTGAAATTTATTTAAAATGATTTGGATCTAAAGAAATAAAATTGAGTTTGTAAAATTGAATTCTTTTCGAACTTGAGTCCAAACTGTGGGATTAAATTGTGTTAACGAAATTGTTTAAAAATCGAAGTTGAGATTTTGAAGTTATAACCGAAATAAGATTTGAAATTCGAAAATTGGATTGTTTTAAAAGATTGGATATTTATTTGGACTTTGAATATTGCTTAGTAGAAATGATATAACTTGATATTTAAAAATTTAGCTCGAAATTGGATTATATTTGAAAATTGGATTATATTTGAAAATTGGATTTTAAATTGAATACTGAAGGCAAATTTGGTTAAGTGTTTTAAATCGATATTTTGGAAAACGAACTTGGAAACGATGTAAATTGAAATGGTTTAAAATTGAGAATTGAATTAAAATGGTTTCAAATTGGAATTAAACTGAAATAAATTGGAATTGAAATCGAAATTGAATTATTGGGAACCAAAGTTGAAATTGATTTGAATTTAAATCGAAATTGAATCGATTGAGTGGAAATTAGAATTGACTTAAATTGGGAAGTTGGAATTGTATCGGCTTGACTTTGAAACTATTTTCCAATGAATAACTTTAGTATAAACTGTTTTAAATCTACATTCTTTAATATTCAAATTATCTTGATTTCCAAACTATTTTACTACATAAACCAATTTAAAATTTAAACTATTGTATACTAAACTATTTTTAACTATTTTTAACCATTTTAACTATTTAACCGCTTAAACTATTTTTAACTATTTTAATTATTAAAACTATTTTAAAACCATTCAAACTATTTTTAAAAATTCAAACTGGTCAAGAATGGAATGTTTACTTTTAAATCTTGGATTTAAATACGAATTGGGTCGGATGAAGTTATAAACCAAATTGAAATTGAAAAAAATTTGGAATCGAAATCGGGATACTAAGACGAAAATTATTTTCCAAGTGAAATGGTATATTTTGAGTAAATATGACGATTCGAAATGGATTTGATTTTGAAGCAAATATGATATTTTGATATCGAGTATGAACTGTTTTCGAAATGTAAAAGTACCATCAAGTGTGTAAAACAACGTTTGGTTGTTAAAGAGACCGGGGTCGAATATGGGCATACTCTCCGTCGATACTAGAACCACTTTGACAACTGTGTACATGGAGTGATGACCTAGAATAAAGTGGTTTGATTTTGCGTTGTTTGCTGGATTTTAAGATAGAGAACGATGATGGATTAGCTGGCACTTGTGCCAATTTGAATGACTAAAACAGGAGCCGTACCGGCCAAGTGGGTTAGCTACCCTGAGAGGACGCACTTCTTCGAAATACCATCATTTACATTGCGATTGATTGGTGTGCACCCTCTGGATTATGGGAGTGTTGGACGCGGTGGGCGATCATGGCAATGATGCGTTACCACCAGCCGGGCAGGGTAAACTGGTAGTATCCTATCTTGGGCATTGCCTCACGTGCCTTGTCATACTTTTGTCCTTAAATGAGACCCATACGATTTTGGTTTAGTGTTGTCATATTACGGCGCATCCCTATCCACCGACTGTTTAACTAGTGTTTTATATGCAAACTATACGACAATACTTAAAAACACGTTAAGGGGGATTAATGTAAGGCCTTAACGTTATTTTAATATTTATTTTATTGATTAGACATTATATATATAGTGTGTTCTACTGCATATAAATATTTTTACGGATCCTTAAGAGGTGGAAAATACCGTAACATCTCTTGAGTTATTGAAGATTTATTCTGGAGGACGAAGACGAAGATTTGGTATACTATTACTATTATTATTCCTGCATCATGTGTTCTGCTGCATTGCTTATGTATCTCTGATGTATGTATATTTTGATAAATGTTGTATTGAATAAAATCAAATGTATTTTATAAATAGCTTCAAGAAATGTTATTTGGTTATTATATTTTATCGTTCCGCTGCGAGATTCTGTGTTTGTTTTCTCCTTCCTTTTCTCTTATTTCCTTATTTACCCCCAATAAAAATCCTCCCTTTTTGAATGGTTTGAGTTGACATGTTTGGTTTATTGTCGATTTAAACTGTCCAAAAAGGTGGGTCGTTACAGCTCTCCTCTCTTCGGGAGAGCCACTCCTACAAGGTCCCATTGGCTTGCAGTTAGTCTAACGGGAGCAGTTTGAGAATCCTTGCATTATCAAATGCATTGGCATTTTCTTCCAATTTGTCGTCTTGCTCTCCGTCCTCCGATTCAGAGAGATCCATATCTATGTGTTCTATGAGGGTCTTTGCCCCTTGGCTCAATTTAGAATAGGTTGCCTTGTGGCGAATGCAGTACTTGCATTTCCGTCCACATTCAGTCCTATTATCACCATTTTTGTGGTTGTTTTTCATTTCTTCTATGTAGACCAGAGATGGAGGAATACTCTTGTTCCATAGCAACTGCGGGTTCAGGCATAGTCCTTGGAGCGGGATTTGACTGTAGGGTTAGGAAAGCATTAAGCTTGTCCATTAGAGCCTTTTGGCTACTTTTCATTTTTCGGTCGATCACATCAACCATTTTATTTAACTCATCCCTAGTATCAACTTCGTGCTGACTGGAGGAGGCCATCGCCCGATTCCCTAAGTTAGTGCCATTTACTTCAATTTGTTGGGGATTAACATGTTCTCAAGCTACCGCTGTCCCTAGAGATCTACCGGAGGCAGTTCTTCTTCTTCCAGGGGCCATTGATTCCAAATAGTGGATTTTTCAAGAAAAGATTAAGGATCTAACTTCTAGACCTATGGGATCTAAAGTAGATAGCTAGATCTAGATCTAGAGTTGGATTTCTCAGTGAAAGCACCAAAATATTAACCTACAAAATGGATCAACACCCTGGTTTAAGTTTGAAAGCACCAGCAATGCTCTGACAAAGCAGTATCACAAATCATGGATATAAGAAAAGAAGAGTAAAAGAAAGAAGATAGATAATTTTTATAGTGGTTCTGCCGTTATTGAAGCCTATGTCCACTTTAAAGTTTTATTATAAACTGATTGTTGTTACAAGATATGTTTGATTACAAGACTTTGATTATCTCTAAGTAGACTGAATCCCGAAGTTGGAATCCATTGGAGACTCACGGTGAATTCCTTTGAAGATCGTGGTTAGGGAGGTAGAGAGTGAAGAATGTTTCCAACAGAGTTTAAGAAGCAGTACGGAGAAAAACCCATTTATGTTGCATATAGGATGGTATTTATAGAGATCGGAGGACTTCTAGGTTAGGCCACTTCATCAGCTGCTCGTAGGTAGGGAATGGTCTTGAGTGGTTTAGCTCGCAATCCGTGCCAAAACTACGGGTCGCTAGCGACCCATGCTCTCTTCGCAAGCGACCCATGGAGTTGGCCCATACGTGAGCTAATAACTCATCCATTGCATTGCTTGGTTGCCTCGTTGAAGACTCGTGCAGAAGCATGGTCGCTAGCAATCCACGGTGTATGGGTCACTAGCGACCAATATACTTAGCATTTTTTTGACATATTTCTTCCTTCCTTCTCTTCTTCCATGCAATGGAGTGACCTCTCACTTTGTAGGGCATGGGTCGTTGGCGATCCAAGCACTTAGATTTTTTTGGAGTTTGAGATGTTTCAATGGCGTGTATCGTCTTTACTTGTGTAGTCTCATTGCATGTTGTTCCATTTTGGTGGTAGTCTACTAGCTGTTTGCACTCAACTGTTGATTGGGCTGAAAGAATGCTGCTCTCTTTGTTTAGTCGATCTCAATTGTTATCTCGGTAATATATTTTGGCTCTCGCTAACTCCTTGCCCTCACCTCTCTGGTTGAGGTTAAGTTCTAAACCATCCTGATGTCACAGGATTATCTTGTTTCTTGTTGGATTCTACGAGGTTAAAAACCCGGATGACAGCGACTATTTTGGATTTGTTTTTCCATGTTGACTATTTATTGTTAATGCTTGTATATTGGGTGTTTTGTTATAACCAATTGGTTATTTAAATTTTGGAAGTACTTGATTGATACAAAATGGATGAAATTAGTTAGATTGTATAATGAATGATAAATAATATAACTTATGGATTTTGTATAGTGTTTGAATGAAATAAAATGAAATTAACTAGAGAAATTTTACAAGGTTGTTATTTATGAATTTCTAGGAAATCAATAGATAATAATTGAGAATATACTTTAAAATTATTTCAGAATGTTTATTATTATTATTCAATACAGGGATATTTTATAAATAATATAATGGTTTTGTGAAAATTACCTTGTTTTGAGGTAAATAGTAGTGAACGTGTTTTGGATTATATTAAAGAGATTTAATATAAATATTATTACTTGGGCGTAAAATAATACTACTGTCGATTTGAAAGATAATTTGATAAAAATTACTACTTTTGGTATTGTATAAAATGATTGGAGAGATTTGAAGTAATAGGAATACAGTAAAGTATTTTGAAGTTCATTATCCATTTGAGAAGATTATTATTGTTTTTCAAGTAAATGAGTGTTGCTTTTATAATAAAAAATAATAAATAATTTTATACTTAAGAGAAAAATAGTAGTCGTAAACATTATGTTTTGAATTGGTGCAATGTGTGATTAGTGGTTGTTTTATTTATTATATACATTATTTTACGATGATGGGATTGTATTAAAGATGGTTATACGATGTTTTACCATTATTACTACTAGTTGATGTATAGTTAATTATGGTTATTTGATGATGGATGTCGTGTTACTAATATTGATTGGATTACTACACGTTTGATGAAATTAATGGTTATGTTACTATTATGGAGTGATTGCTATATATTGGATGATTTATACTTACATTGATGGTATACTATTATAGTTGATAATTAATATTGTATGTATTTATGTTGTGATTTTCATATTTTATGGATTGAGATTGTCATTGGATATTTTTGTGTATTTGATGACTATGTGTTATTATTATTGTGGTTACTCCATATGATGATTTGTTGGAATGGGTGAGTAGAAGTATAATTTTATGCTTTTACTATTTGCATTAGTTGTACTAATTATATTGGTTGTGATGGTTACAATGGTTGCATGGATGTTACGGTTGCAGAAATATTTGGATATAGGAAAAGAGCAGGAAATAGAACTACGTGGGCATGATCACAAAAAAAGAGTACGTGGGCATCCTTTTTCTATGTCGAAGCTACTGGATCCCTTAGTTAGGCTGGGGTGTATAGAAATTGACGCAATCCAAAATATAGTTGAAACCATTTTTTCTTACATGTGTGTACATGTGTAAAGTTAAAGATGAGAGTAGAAATGGGAATGGAAAGTGGAGATTGCTGGGTTACATCAGGATATCCGATTAGATATATTTTTCCATAGCATGGTTATATTATTTATGTATTAATGAAAATTGTTGTACTAAAACATAAATTGATGTGATAATGTAAAATAACTATATAATTGAGTTAATAGTTATCTATATTGATGTTTGATTCTATTGTGAGGTTCTCCCTTTTTATCCATTTTAAAAAAATTGTTTTATCTATCCACTATCCACTGCTTTTAATATTTAAAGTTGGTTGTAAGTGTATCTGACATCATTTTAATTGATTTTAGATTTAAAGATAGTGGGTTGTCATAGTGCATGACTGTAGTGGATGTGTGCACATAGAGAGGAAGGTTGAGACAGTGACTGAGTTAGAAAGATGTAGTGATGGGGTTGTTGAATGGTATTCGATCTTCCCTACATCGTTTTGGTGAGATAAACTACTCTTCTTGCTCAATATATGTGTTGTTCTGCTCTTTTGCTTGGCTACTCTAGGAGAAAGGTCTGAAACTCATTTGTAGGGATTGCTTTATAAATATAGTGATTGAATTAATAGGAATCAAGTTTCTAAGATACACTTACTGTGTTATTGATATATGCCTATATAAATATACTTGATTTCTTGCAAGTTGGAGTTGTATGAATTTAGTAGAAAGAAGGGAGTTGTAACAAACCACCTTGAAACGTGCCTAATTTTCAACCAAATAAAAGACCATCGAACCTTAAACTTAGTACAAAGCTTGTTATTGTTGGCAAAGTTGATGTAATGAACAATATACAGAGCTATCTATCTATGCTATCAAAATCTCACAGCGGAAAGGATAAAATATAATATTAGAAATAAGTAACCATTTTATAAAAATTCAAATGTCAAAAACATAATATAACATCCTAATATCCAAAATACAATATCTCAAAACAACAACATCATGTTTGAAATGGGTACATCAAAATATACCAAAACATAGATAGATAGATGACTTCCACATGTCCTCATCTATTGCTCCATCCTCCTAGTCAGCAACATCTCCCCCACCCTATGTGTTGTAATGAGGAGGGGGTAAGAACAACAATGCCCATCAAATGAAAATCTCAGGGCTTACCATAATAGTACTTGGGCAGTATTATATAGATAAGTAACATGTCTTATGTTGTTTACGCCAAAAATTGGCACAAACACACAATGAAATAATAAACATGAAGATCTTAAGAAAGGGCACGAAATAGAAAAGAAGAAAACACAATTTATAGTAGTTCGATAAATACTCCAGCCTACGTCCACTTAACTTTATTATTCGATTTATGTTGAGTCTTTACAAATTTGTTATTACGAATTGGTGACGATCCTTGAGATTATAAAAGAAGTACATGAAATTTTTAAAAGAGTAAAACAATCCCCAAAACAATGTATCTCCTCCTCTATTTATAGCTGTAGGTCGTCGGAATTTGCTCCTCCACATTTGTGCCCGCGTTCCTATAACAATGCGAGCTATTAGGTTGATAAAATTAAAAAAATAAACAACTATCTATCTATATTTTCATAATCTCACAACGGAATGACAAAATATAATATCAAAAACATGTACCCATTTCATAAAGAAAACCATTTCAGAAACATAACATGTTAATATTATAACATGGTTACATAAAGTCTCCATAGTATAATATCTCAGAATAACATAACTATCAGAACTGAGTATAATAAAAATAATTAAAAATCATAAATATATATGTATAACTGCCACAAGTCTTCGCCTCTACCTCCGCCTCCTAAAATCAGCACTTCATCCTCTAACTTGTGTGTTGTAAAGAGGACTGGATTAAAACAACAAATGTCTAGTGAAATGAAAATCTCAAGCTTCACCACAATTGTACTTGGGTGGTATTATTTAAATAAGAAATATATCTTATGAATTTAAGGCTATACCAAATGTAACAGTCACTCTAAATGGCGGTGCTACAAATACTGATAAGGTTAACTATAAGCCCAAAAGCTTTTTAAGTCTAATTCTAAAATTCTAACGCAACTAACATCAATGATGCAAGAGAAATCATTCAAACTAATAAATACCCTCTATTGGTGATTCGACAAACGCTAACCATTTAATACCTATAAAATCTATAAGTCCTTGTCCTTTAATACCTAAGCTATTTCCAACGTAACTATTGTTAATGATGTGAGAGAGAGAACCTCCAAATCAATCAATACCTCTTTCATGGGACTTAGGTAGACTCTGACCATTTAAGACCTATAAAATAGGCAGGTCTTTATCATTTAAGACCTAATCCAAGGCGAGTCCCTACATGGTTACCACTAGCTGACATCGTAAAAAATCTCATTAGGTCATTTAATACTTCTCATAAAAAGAGGTTGGCCCTACCATAACCACTTAATACCTCAAACCCGAAGCGGGCCCCTCCGAAGGATTTCACCTACCGCATCCAAAACACAATTTATGACTCATAACCCACTTGTGACATCTCATATTAGTCCGACCATTTGTAGGTATTGGTAGCCAGATTAACTGTGTAGGTTTACCCTAAAAAATTGGGATTAACCTCACGTCTACCGTAGTTATTTATTATAGGCGATGTCTCACATTAGTCAGCAAAGCCACGCCGCTGGTAGCCAGATTTAACTAGGCAGACTTCCATGTAGCTTTGGACTAACCTCGCATCCCCATAACTTAGCCACAACTTATATGTATGTCCACTATAAACATACATCATCCTATACGAATAATAATTAAGGAGTCCCTAATTAGGGATTAACTTGCTAATTTACACTAACTTACTTCCTACAAATTAATGTTATTTACTACCCTTTTAATTCTAATCAATATGTTCAATATACTATAATTATTACATTATTATTAACTTTAATAATCAATACATTAATATTGTATCCATATATTTTTACGCATCGAATTTAAAGACAAATCATTACATTACAATAATTTGATAATAATTTGCTTACAAGGTATTTTGAAATATCAATCTTATATAAATCTACAATTCCAACAAGAACTGCTATTACTATAGCCAAATAAAATAGATTTGTACAAACATGTATCTACACTTGTTCCATATTAATATTTCCATATTAATACACTAGAATCCCTTTTATGTTTTAAAGAACAAACCATCACAAATTAGATCGCCTATATTCAGTTCAACCTTCGTATACAACAGTTTGAAGTGAGAAAGGAATTCGTTATTTATTTAGGTGGTAGAAATAAATGATGCAAAGTACAAACAATACAATGCATAATTTACACACCATTTCTAATTTATTTCTTTATGAACCCTTTAACACTTCAATTGAAAAGAAGGAAAATATGTTAAATTGACCATAAATTATCTAATTCTAATAGTTAATTAGATTCTAATATACCAATACCAAAAACAACTAAAATTCCAGCATATACAAAGATTGATATTTACATAAGGAAATTCATGGTAGTTTTAGATGTTATGTCTTCGTTTAACAAAATTTCCTAAGGCATACATTAAATCCAAATAAATACTACTCAAATAAAAAAATGTGAAAAACTTGATATTTCCACTAATATAGTGATGTTTGCTACCCAACTAGATTTGATTCCATCACGCCTAATTCTCCTTCAGATCTCCTTCTATTAAAATATACAACGAAGTGAATTGCATATAGAAGTTAGATTTAGAATCGAAAACTAGAGAGGAATAGAATTAGAAATCAAAAGAATTAAACACCTAACCCATACCCGAAAATCCTAACTGATCCAAAAACCAAAGAAGAAGAGATTTGATTAATACAGCTCCTAATTCTCTACTAATCTTTCCCTTTTTAAATGTGCAACAAATAGATTGTATTTATAAATTAGATTTCAAAAATCAAAAGATAGAGAAAAGAAGGAGTAATTTAAATTAGAGACTAGAAATAGAATTATTTACCAAAAAAGTTTACTGTTTCTGAAACACTAAGGGGAAAGATTTTGACGGAGCTTTGCTAGCATTCCCAAAATTTTATAAAGGAAAAATGAGGGTCCAGGGGTCTATTTATATAGGTTGGAAAGAACATGATCATTGGATTAAAGAAACTAGTTTGGAACGTTAAAAATACCAAAAAAAGAAACCTAGCCACCATCCATAGTTTTGCCTCCCACCGGTCAACCACCTTAACCCACCTGTCGACCGCTAGCAGTCGACCAGTCCCGTTTTGTGTGCATATGTTTTCTACACTGATTTATTTTCCATTTTAATTCATTATTACTCAGTTAATTCTTACGTTAACACATGTTAACTTAAACGTTTTCACAAACATTAATCTCAGCCAATATTTTAAAATTCAAAATTTTAATTTCAAATTTAAATATTAAAATTTAAACTTGTTTGAATTAATTTTAATTTGAATACTTCTAAAGCCCATAACATTTTAATTTTAACTTTGATTTCAATGTATTATTTATGGAAATCGATCAAAAAAATTGACATGGATGCAATGGTACAACTCTCGTAGTCAAAATCCATCATTTACAAAAAAAATGTTTTTAACCATATTTTAATTACTTAATTTCTTATTAAATTTTAAGGGTTGTTGCATTCTCCCCCATTAAAAAGGACTTCACCCCCGAAATTACCAAGGGAAGATAGTGCAACGTACACTCAACAACCATGTTATACAACCAATTTATTTACAACAATGTACGCAACATTTACTCAACCAAAAATGCAATATGATTATGGACGCAAACAAACTATAGGTGAGCTAAATCCTAGCATGAATGCAAGGCCGTAACATATAGGCATATCTGCAAACATCCTAAATATACAGAAAATTCTATATGAGTGCAAAAATAACACTAAAAGTGTGGCTACCATTTCCTACCTTCCAATCTAGCAACCACAATGCAACCAAAAGCCTATATTTTGGAGACAAAAGTTTACCAAAGAAAAGCTAAAGATGAGAAACCTTCACCTTTCCTTCGGTTTCCTATGCGCGTTTTGCTAAGTTACCTCCCCATCTACTCAAATCAACCTAATTTTCTTCGTTACGAAGCCTCTCAATGCTTTTCTCCAATATGCAGGTGGGAGCATGAGGGGGTGATGGGATTCATTTTTACATTCATTAACAGATCAACCTCTACTATAAAGGTAATGTCGTGTAGACATTTCCTCACTTGTGGGACATGAAAGACGTCATGTACTCTCACTAATAAGTCCGTAAGGTCTACCTAACAAGAAAGTTCCCTTACCTACTCTAAAATCAGGAGAGCCTCAACGAACCTAGGCACCAACTTCCTAAAATTACCAAACCTCATAACATTTCTAAGAGAGGAAATCATAACATTTCTAAGAGAGGAAATCTTAACAAATACCGTATCCTTAACTAAAAAATCCAATTCATATCTTTGCCTATAAGCATAGGACCCAAAACAGTCCTGTACGGCCTTCAAATGCTGCTTAAACACTTCTACTTTCCCCAAAATCCATCTAATATTCTATTCACCCTTCCCATTTGACTATCGATTTGCGGGTGGTAAATGATGCTAAGATCCAAAGTCATTTCTAAAGCTAATTACAAACTTCTCAAAATCCCTTAGTGAACGAAGGGTCTCTATCACTGATATTGCTAATTGAAACTCTATGTAGTTGCATCACTTCCTTAACACAATCTGTGATAGAGATGCTACAATCTTGTTACATCCAATGGAAGTAAAATGAGCTAATCTACTATAGCCTATATAGCTTCATTGCTTCTAGGTAACCTATCTGTAAAGTCCATCGATATATGTTCTCAATTCCAAGTCGGAAACTCCAATGCTAACAACAATCCTTTGGACATGCCTTGCTTAAATTTATTCCTTTTGGGACGTCAAAATTCTAGAAAAAGTTCGGTGGCTCTTTCTTTTTCCTTGACCAATTAGAAAATTCTCTTCATATCCCTATACAACTTATCACATTCTAGGTGGATGGTGACACTCCATAAGCTTTGGGTTTGAAACATTCTAACCTATTTTCCTTATTAACCTCTACTCTTATCTTTGGTTTATTTCTAATTAAGTGTCCTTATGAAATTTTCTTATTTATGATGTTCCTTAATATATATTTATTTAGTGGTCTAATCCCATCCCTAAAGTCAAAAGAGTGATCAAACATGAATATGCCTTATACCATATCAAATATGTTCCTCTAAAGGAGACAACTAGCGATTTCAACCCAAAAACTCTAAAAGAAAACTTTCGCCGGAAGCTATCCTTGATCATTAACTGGGTTAAATAACGTTAGGTTCCTAACGCTTCTTAGTAATTTAAGATATACATTCCTAGAATGTCATTCCACTGTTACTCACCTTTCTAAATTTTCCTTCTTAGTTTTAATAATTATCCATTACCTATAATAGCCAGTCCTCAATGTCAAAATTGACAATCTCTAATCAATCCTTATTTAATCTCTTTAAATACATTTACCAGTTTCCAAAATCTACTTATCATAAGTACTCAATCCTTCCATAAATACAATATTAAATTTCTTAATCAGCCCCTCTTTTAATTTCTTTTATCCTTTATTAGTTACAAATTTATTGCCTATTGAATCTGCAGTTTATGTCCATCAATCCTAGTCCTATACTTACTATGTTGTTAATAATCAATCCGAATATGGTTATAAATTATGCTATTTATATGTTTCTTATTTCTAATTATTAATTTCAAATTATTACATTCCTCTCATTTTTTATGTTAGAGCTATCCTTCCGTAAAGGATTACCATTATAATCTCCCATAAATTAACCACAAGTGATATTTTTGCTTTATTTGAAATTACGAGGTATTAATTCTTTTTATTTTATTGAAACAGTGTAACGACCCATAAATTTTTAATAATTTTTAATGGTTTTATTAACATATTTATCTTAATTTTGTGAAATTTTAAATAATAAAATTTGGATATAAAAATTTAATATTTGGAATACGTATATTTAAATATAGGAGATGGTAAATTTTCAATTAATAATATGAAAGTTTATTTTTATTGTGTAATTCTATTTCAATTCAAATCAGTTAATAACTGATGGTAATAAATTAATTTCCAAAACCTGAATATTTTTCCATAGAAAATTTCAAATCCTCTTCTGAGTGAGACGTCATCTTTCATTTTTCAATATTTGGACTTCTATTGCTCCATCTATCTTAATTCTGGCAGAATATCAGCATTTCGATACCGATTATCGACTTTTGGTCAGACAATCGTACCATAAATATCTCTATATCGTTTTGATGGTCTCGTCGTGCTGATCTCAGTGGTATATTCCTTTCTGTATTTTGAGGGCCGGTGCACGACGGAAACGAAAATACTGTGCGTCATACCGTACCGAAATTTATGACCTTTTGTTTCTTTTGTCTTTTCAAATTTGAAACGTACAGCTTAGACCACTGTACTAATTTGCTATAATTTTTTTCCTGGATTGTCACTTCAGCTTCGTTTCTCCCGTTGCTTTATATTAATTTCAGTACATTTCTATTTTTTTATTTGTTGTTGCTTTCAAGTTGTGAATGTGCTCAACTTTTCACCCTCGATTCCATGCGACTTGGCCTTCCTTTCACTTATTCTATTCATAGATGATATGTATTTAATACATGTTCATTTTTTTGCTATCATCTGTTCGTTTCCGCTTCCTACTTTTCTTTGGAAAAAAACCATATAAAAAGTGACAGCACACGCCTGAAGCTTCACATTATATTTGTTCACCACTGCCACTTTTCTCCTTCCTCCTTTTTATTTTCTTTCCTCCATTCAAACTAGATCCACGCAACTCCGCCTCTCCACTATAGCTTGCCTCAACCTCTTACCAACCTCAACATCATTCTCGAGCTCACCATAACCGCCTCCCCTCCCTCTGTTCCGTGGCCTTCCCATTCTTCCGTTACCCCTATCGAGCAACTCACCAACCCATGCACGCAAGGCCTTTTCCACCATTCTCCTCACCCGCGTGCACAACCTCGGCCAGCAAACTCCACCGTGCAGCCTGTCTCCTAAACAAGCATCTCCTCGCCGTGCTTTCTCGGCTTCCGCAACCTAGTTCGTCGATCCTATTTCCTCTCTGCTTTTATATGTGGTATGTGTATTTCATATTAAATTTTGCACATGACGTGTTTAAAGTATTATCATGCACAATATATATAGTTGCATGTTGGATTATAGTTAAGTTATATAATATTGTTAACTATATATAGTACGTCTTTATTTGGATTCTTAAAGTCAGGCTTATATACATACATAATAGAATTTTGCGGTTTGATCATATGGTCATTTTATTTATAGTTTTACAGCGTATTATAATATAAAAGTAAAATATATTTGTATATATGTAAGTTGCGTGAATTTTATCAAGCTGTAGAATACTCATTTCCAAATTTGCAGAGGTGAATGCATTTAGCATATATATAATTAAGTTATATTCATCAGTTATATTTTGTTAGTTTATATAAGTTCTAAAGCTTGTAGGTATATATATATATATAATGTTTTATTTAAAACTGCAGTATATTGGTTTCGACTCTTAGTTTATAAATCTGTTAGATATGCCAGTTTATAAATTTATGTAAGTGTTTATCTTATATTATGCACATCTATAATGATGTTGCCTCTGTAGTAATTGTTCAGACTACTACCAGCTTCTCTGTTTTTAAGTAAGCTATATAAATTGGTTTAAATAATTTATTATCTATTTGTAATACATATCAGCTATATATATGTTAGTGCATGAGTTTTGATTTTTTTTCTACAAAGTATATGGTTGTACGGATTCATTATTTAGTGTATTACATATAGCAACTAGTTATATTGTATATATAGTTTAATAAAGTAAGCTACTTCGGAATGTATTATATATATGCACAGGTTAGATTCATAGTTAGTAAGATAGATTTGAAGTCTTAACAAATATATTTATATTGAGCTGCATAGTATATTTAATTATGGTTGTATAGTGGGTCTGCATATATGTACCATTAACCTGCATACATAAGTCTGGCTTCTATGATCATATGTGTGTGTGTGTGTGTATTCTAATGTATGTTTAAAATCGATTTATAAATACAGTCTTTAAAATATATACATGATATGTTAGGATGAAATGAATGTAATATATATGTATTGATTTTAAATATTATGTATATAAATGTTGAGTTTAATATATGTTTTGAAAATTTGAAATGTATTTGAAATTAGAATGCGATTTTATCCAAATATGGTGATATGCATAGGTTCGCTTGTACCTATTATCTTCATCAATCCGGTTCTGATTCGTTATAGATTTCTATTATCAGCTTCGTCCATTGTTCCTGTTTTCTTCATCAAATCGTGTCCATCCAGCGTTACTTTGAAATTCGTAGCTCGTTTCCTTGTCAAATCTGTTTAGCCTCAAAAGGTGAGCAATCACTCACGATTAACATTCTTATATTTATTAGATTTTATTTCAATTGAAATATGCAGGTATTAATTATTTAAATTGTAATATATGCTATTATCAGTAACTGTTCACCTGTGGGATATGACACCATATCCAGTTGTTTATATCATATGGTTACTGATGATATATGCCTGTTATTATTATTACCATATCTTTTATCACTCTGCAAGTTCTCTGTTAGTATAGAATTCACTATGGGTTGAAATGATACATACCTGAACGAACTTTAGAATAGGAGAAAATCGTTATGGGTTGAAATGATAGACCTAAGTGATTTTCATTTGTTTTGAATTTGGGATTGCGGGTTGAAATGATATCTACCCGTATATATTTAATTACGGATTGAAATGATAAATATCTGTATCACTTGACCAAAGGATAGGAAAATATATACAAACACCGTTGGTCCATATATATAAATGTTTTGAAAATAATTTCTATGGTTTTAAAAAGAAATATATGGTTTTAAATAAATGTTGGTTCTTAAAATATTATATATATATATATATATGGTAATTTTATTTGAAAATTTAATAATAATATTATTGAGATTGATTCAACACATATAATATGTTTAAGTATTTATTTAAATTTATATATCAAAATAGATTGTTGTAAAATTTTGAATAAGTTAAGGTTGAGAAGATAAAGTAGAATTGATTGAAATTGTATTTAGTTAAGAGTTGTACTAAATTAAATCGATTTGAACCATTAAATTTGAAGTTTAAGATTTGATCTTATAACTTGATTTCTGATTTAAAGTGATTAAATGGATATTTCAAGTTTAAATAAATCGAAAGGAATATTTAGTTTCAGGGTAAATTAAGGTTATTTAATAATACTGAATTTATTAAGTGAATATTTTAAGACTAAATAATAATGAGGTTAAATCGAGATCTATATGAAACCGTTAGATTGAACTTTGAAAATATTGAATATTAAAGTTTTGAAATATACTGGAATTTAAATGCTTTATTTTTTATTCAGATTTGTATTTGAAATCGATGTAATTTGAATTTGTTATTTAGAAACTGAATTGAATTAAAATGGATAAATCTAAACTGAATTAAATTTGAATTTGGAACTCGAATTGATTGGAATCTATTTGCGAAATTGAGGAAATATATATATATATACACACACACACATATATATTTAGTGGAAATGACATTTTGGTTTTGAAGTATAAATTTATTGAAATGACCACGGTGCTATAGTGTATATTTCTGCATAGTAGATAGTTCCACGGATCCTTAGAGGATGGTTATCCCAAACATCTTTTGAGTTGCTTGTATTTCAGTTGATATTTCACTAAAGTTGGATTTATTGATATAAGAATGCTAATCCTGACTCGAGTGTTTTGTGTTTGCTTTACGCTCGGGTCAGACTGAGTAATACAGCATTTGAGACTCACCTTTGGAGTTTGGAGCTTCGCTTGGAGATCCAACTATCAATTCAGCTTTCAGCTTTTCCAGTTGATTTGTTCAGAGAGATTATCAGTTGTATTGGAGACTTCACTGTATTTGAGATATTCTGTTGTATTTTATTTCAAACTTTGTTGTTCATATAGTAGTCTCATGGACTATTATTTATTTATTCCGCTGCATTATTAATATATTACTCTGTGTCTGTGATTCTGTGATCGATTTATTTACTGTGTATGTTGAGCTTTGCCAATTATAAATTAACAACCTGATATTTTAAGCAATCAAGCCAGGCATGTGTGGATGCGAATGGTTGAAATATCGGGACGTTACAAACAGACAGTGTAAACTACAAAAAAGAATATCTGTATCTTACACATCTCTTTCCTATTATCCATACAGTTTCAATATCAAAAATAGCGCCATAAGTGATAGCATCATAAAGGAATTGGAGTCACTACGCTCTACATTAAAGATCAATAATGCTATGAGATCAATTGTGTAAAATCGATGATGTATCTTCTCGGCATCGCCCTTCATCCACACGGCCCCTCACCCACATCACACATCATCACTCGTAATTCATTAGTGTCGAGTTCCATCAACAATGAAAAAGAAGAATATCTCACTTTATCAAGGCCGCATAGGACTCACCTCGTTCATTGTCGAAGTCATATAGTGGTGGAAGCGACACTATTTCAATGGCATAGCTAATCATCGTCTCCATAAAGAAATTGCCACTCCTTTAGCTTCGTTAGATATCATCAGGATAGGTCACTATTAATACCCTATTTTGGGATTTACTATCACCATCTATCCTTGTGATGTTCATGATGAATATCATCGAGTTCATGAAGATAGGACAATAGTTGAAGCGGATTTAACTCAACACTATCATCAAGACACTTAATGTATGATAGAAAGGCAAGTTCGTTGCCGATACTGATCCAATAATGCAGTTCAAGATCAACGACGATGGTATTGGTACCGCACCTATACGATGCTGCACTCCATCAATGGCGATAGCACCTTCTTTCAGCATCGAGCCTCAAGTAATACCACTTTGTTCCCAAAGCAACGCCGCATGTCCACAAGGCCGAGATGAAGATCATGCCTACTCGGTGTCTCCCCGTCGACAAGCATCGTATCATGAGTCAACTATGAAGATCTTGATAAAGCAATGTTGCCTACCATCCATGACACTTGTATCCCACCATGATAACGGCACACTTCATCAGATCCTTACGAGAATGTTGCATGTTGTTAAATATTGACATAGAAACCTATCGACACTTAATGATAGTTCCAATTAGTGTTGCCAATAACTAAATGAAAGTGTAACCAAGTATAAGATTACCACTGTAGAGGTTCTTATACTTATCAAGAAGTGTCAAGTGTTGTTGTCAAGCAAGCCGAACGCAAAGCAGCATTAAGGCCGCCGAAGCTGTTGTCGTTGTTATCATCAAAGATGATAATGATACATGCCGAAGATGCAAGGGCCGCGTGCTCGCCTTTACAAATATGGACCTAAGGGTGCCATTTTAGGGCGCGATTTTCTTTCCACTCTTTATTCTTGAAATCAGACCCTTGTAAACTCTAAATTGAATTGGGGACAAATCCTATTTGACTGTAAACATGCATAATTAATACGAACAAGGACTTGGACATGCCTATTGCTTATGACTATGCCTTTTCGAAAATTATTGACTTGGATGTGCATATGTCCAAACACCTTGAGTTCGAAACATGATGTGGCTATATAAAATTAACTTGGGACTATGACAAGTGAATATATGCATAATATATGAACATTAGACTTTAAATATAAGAAAGAATTACATAGCCCATTATCGTGCCCAAAGGACTATTACCTAAATTTATGACTTATATTCTTATCTCTTATAAACATATGACATGACATGAGCCGTTTCGGAATATTATACCTGAAAGCCCATATGGACTATTGAATATGACAACTTTAAATTATCTTATGATATCTCAAGCATAATGATTTAAAAAAACACATGGACTTTCGTATATTTCTCTTTAAAGACCTATTGCCATCACCAATCCATCCTGTATTGATTCCAACATGCACTAAGCCTTAAGTGAAGATTTGGTCCTTGACGATACAACTAAGTCAACATTGATTGGGTGATGCTTAATCATGTCACCACATTTTTTTAAGTCAAGGATTAATTTATCACTATTGGCATCATGGATGTTATACTAGTTTTTGGTCTAACATTTTCGGCGCTAAGAAAGGGGTTCGAACCTCCAATCCTATTTAAATCTTTCCATGAGCTAATGAAGCAAATTGTTCTTTCAGGAAAATGAGATCAAGACAACTTAATGCTCTAAATGAAGAGGTTATTCAAAAAAACAACATTAGAAGAGAATGTAGTTCCTAACTTCAACTTGGGAAATGTAGGGCTTAGACAACCATCAAAGTTGGCACAACCAAGTAGCAGTGAAGCCAAGATTAGAAGCCTAGAACAATAATTGCAAGTGATGAATGGACTTATAGAAGGAATACTTGCACAAAAGTCCTCCAAAACTACCAGACCTACAAGAGGAGATGAAGCAAAATCTCCAAGGAGGGACTTGAATGCTTCTTCTCTTAGAAACAAAATCAAAGGCAAACTTACCCTAACTCCACAAAAGAGAGGAGATGACTAGAAAGATAAAGAAATAACATGGAAGATTAGAAGAGAAACCCAAGGAATAATCCAAAAGCTCGACTTTTGAACAAACCTTAAAGAAGCAACTACTATAACGATGAATCTAACTTGAGAAACTTCATAGAAAAAATGGCAAAAGGTATGCTTAATCTCAAGGGAAAAAGAACTCTAGACAACAGAGTCAATGATAATCATCAAGAAGCACCTTTACAGATGAGATTACAACCACAAAAATTCCTTCTCATATCAGGATCCCCTCCATCAGGTATAATGGAAAGACCGATCCAGACGATCACTTTTTGGCTTTTGAAAGCCAGATAAACCTATACAACATGTCTGAAGTTATGCATTTGTTGGCTTTTCCTAACTACTTTTTAGGGAGCGGCGGTTAAATGGTACCGATAGTATTGGGAGAGGACCATCTATTCTTAGAAACAATTTTCTTATGAATTCTCAATGTAGTTCTTTATCTACAAAGATCCCGCCATCCACTACACCGTGGTAGCTAATATCAAACGAAGACCAGGAATGTTTTGGGTGATTATCTAAAGAGATTCAATATTGACGCTCTAAAGGTGAAAAATATTACTGTTAGAGGCAGGCTGGTTGTAGTATATTCTGGGCTAATTGAGCAAACTCCATTTTATCGAGAACTCTACATGCATAGATGTAAGGATTTACAAGATTTCCATTTTCAAGCCGATATATTCATTTGAATGGATGAAATGTATCACACCTGAAAGAAGGCACAAGGCAGAAAGGAAACATGAAAGATTAACAACAACCGCAACCATAAGAAACCAAGATGGGAAGAAGACACAAGCACCAACCATTGCTTTGACAAGCCCATATACAAATATGTTGTAATGAAGGAAAGAGATGAATTTTCAATTTCTTGCAAAGCTAAAACTAAACCAAGAAAGGGGTTATTATTGTGCTTGTCATAAATCGAATGGGCATAAAATAGTTGATTATCGAGTACCGGCAAGCATAATCGATCGAATGATTCGAATCAAATACCTGAAGGAATTAGTTAAGGAAAATCAGAAAGCTATCCGTTATGAAAATGGAAACCAAAGGCCATCAAGCAAAATCGCGAAACAGATAGAGGATGATGTTCGGTTAGATTTCATTCTACCTCTCAACAAAATTGACGAAATCCATGAGGGCCCACATTTGGCTAGAAATAGCAAAGGAGCTAGGAGACACTGTTAGGTAAGAAAAGGAAGGGATTTTATCTATTCAAGAGGAGCCTACACTCAAGAATCCAAGATTCTAAATCCAGATGCATACTTTGACCATTACTCCACAAGAGCTAAGAGGGGTACGCCACTCGTAAAATGTGTAACGACCCGTATTTTACGTGTCGATAGATCGTAGAATTTGCAGGTCGTTAGTGTTGTTTGTGTTGTCTCTAGCTTGAGTCGTTTAGAAGTTAACCCGGGTGCAAGTGATGAGTCGTGACCGACTCATAGAGGACCGACCTATAGGTGTTGCCGAGTTAGTAGGCTTAGCCGGGTTAAGAAATTCAACGACCTAAAAGTTAGGCGACTTAGTGATGGTGACCGACCTATAGTAAGTCGTAGACGACCTTAGGAACTGGCCGAGTTTAGTGTGGAGCGACCTAAGGTAGATAGGTCGGGAGAGCGACCTAAGGTAGATAGGTCGGTAGAGCGACCTATAGGAATGACCGACTTAAGGAGTGAACGGGTCATAGGAGTGTTTGATTTAGGAGCTAACGACCTAAAAGGTTGCCGAGTTAAGGTTTGGGCCGACTCAGTGGTGAACGACTCATAGGATGGTGGTTTAGGCCTGTGGAACGACCTAAGGGGTTAGGTCGTATGGGAGATAAGTCGTGAACGACTTATGGTTTTGTTAGGTCGCTAGGCCGTAGCATAGTTAGGTCGTTTGGCATTGTTGAGTCGGCTAGGACTTAGGTCGGCACTAGGCTATACCGTGTTCTTGTTAGGTCGGCAGCTAGTTAGATCGTATGGCCCGTGTTGTTGTTATGTCGCTTGAGTTTTAAGTCGGCAGTGTGTTAGGTCGTTGGATGAGATGAGTCGTAGGTCGCGTGGTTGGTTGAGTCGACTTATAGTTAGGTCGGCCTTGGGTTCTTGAGTTGCTTAGGTCGTTGAGTCGGCCTGTGTTTTAGGTCGCGTCTGGGTTAAGTCGTAAGTCGGCCTTGGTTGTATGTTGTGTTGGTTAGGTCGTAGGTCGTAGGGGCTGATGAGTCGGCAACGACTCATAGTTAGGTCGGGGACGACCTAAGGGGCGACGACCTAAGGAGTTTCCAGCCTATAAATAGAGGGGTTTGGCTCACTTTTTGGCACCGGTTTTTGAAGCGACGAAGTGCTGCCATTTTGAAGACTCGACTACAGTATTTTCTTCACTTCTTTCTCTATTTCTATCAAGTGCTAACATCCATTGAAGATTGAAGATCAAGATCAAAGATCAAGAGCCAAAGTTGAAGATTTTCATCCGAAGAAGCTAGATTTCACCGTTTCAAGTGAAATTTCTCCGGATCAAGCTCAAGTTCTTGCTGTCCAGATCTGAAGTTGTTTGATTTTAGGTTGTTTTGGTGATTTGGTGAGTGGTAGTTATCTCTCACGCGGACCCAAAGGAGTGTAGTGGATTGGTAGCTAGTTTATGTGTTTGAAATAGCATTTTCTCGCATTGTCCTTAAGTCTGCATGTAGATCCATCATTTTTGAAGATGTTTACCTATGCATATTTGTTTAACAAGTATTAGAGACAAAACCCATGTTTTATATTTGATAGATCTATGCTAAAAACCATGATTTCACATATGTTGGACTTTTGCTCGTTTATTTACGAAATTGCCATTATAGTTGATATTGCTTAAATTGCTTAATAGATCTTGTTTGAATGATTGATTATTTGAATGTATGATTGATTTGATTGTTTCCAAGTTAGCTAGTAGTTGATTTGGAACAAGATGATGAAAGAGGATTCAAAAGCTATGGAAGAAGGCTCTTGAATGGTGAAAGCTGCTTAAGGCATATGTAGCGGATGTTGAAGCTCATATGTATAGATTGGATGATGTTGAGATGGGACCTTGCCATGATTTGATGAGGCAAACCATGTTGTTGAGTTGAGACTTTGCTTTGATGCGATGAAGCGAAGTATGATGTGAGTCTTGGCTTAATCCAAGCAGGGATCATTCCAAGCATGTTGATAACTTGAAGAGTAGTTCAAGTTGGTTGATAATGGATTGTTCAAGAGGTAGCTTGAGCTTGTATGAGGATAGTCGTCAAGAAGGATGGCTAGGAGGCTTGGATCTCGTCGTTGTTGAAGGTTCTAGCATGCTCAAAAGCAAGAGTACATGGGGCGCCCATAACGACTACAGGTAGGTAGTCGGGACACCCAAAAGACTACAGGTAGGTAGTTGAGTACTCTGGGCAAAGTAGATAAGTCCTAGGCACAAGGCAGTGTGCGGAGTTATGGTTAGAACCGGGGTTACCATTAGCCCTTGACAGATGGTCATTCAACTAACGATGAAATCAAAGCAATGATAACAGTGATAGCCAGAGTCATGGATGTTTGGATGTACTATCATTCGGTCTCAAGAGCGGTGTTTTCTGGGTGCTTATCTGATCTTGGTTTAGGCCTTGGGGGTTTGTATTTGGGAAACATCGACCTTGACTCGAGTGGTTACTGCTTTACTTTTGTATCTGTTTGCTATGTTTGCTTCTCCTTAGTGTGTGTCTGGAGGCTATCACTGTAGAAAGAGGTGGAGTGGGATGATTTGGGTTCCTATTCCTTGTATCCTTTATATTCTTTTGGTATGCTTGATAGTTGATTTACTGCTCACTAAGACTGTTGTCTGACTCAAGGTTTTATGTCTCCTCTTATTACCTTGGGCTGTTCATCCATGTTTGGGATGGGCAGACTAGGTGACAGGTGACAGGTGCTGATCTTAGTGGCTCACGCTGATGATGACGAAGACGAGCAGGAGGCTTTTACATATCTTTTCATATTATATGTACTGGATTTTCCGCTGTTTGTTGTACTCTGAGTGCCATGTAGTGAGGCTTCTTGTATTTCAGATTCAGACATTGTATAAAGCTGTTCAGATTTTATGATATACAGTTTCTGTTCTATAGAGCTTCACTATATTATATTTCTCTATTGTATTTTGTCCATGCGCTGTGAGTTTTACGATAGAGTCTGCGATGTTTTGTTTTACCCTGACTATCGTCCATGGCTGCCTGGCACACCTTTCAGCGCATTATTTCCTTGTTTTGGTGCGGGAGTCATGGGCGGTCGTCACATTTGGTATCAGAGCTTTGGTTAATCGATTTTAGCCAACGCTCGCTGATGTAACTACGTAAGAGAGACGTAATTGTAATTTGATGGATGATTACTATATATAATATAGTAGCCTAGAAGGATTTGAACTCCTTATGCAGTTGTTTCTTAAGGTGTTCTAATCATTCTTATTACAGATATTAAGGATGAGTCGAAGAGGGAGACAAGCTGCGAGGGGTAGCCGTGATCCTAGGGAAGCTGTTGATTATGCTCCTATGTTTGAGGCCATGATGACTTCAATCATGAGGAGAATACCAGCTTCAGGATCATCTGTGGATGTGGGAGTTCAAGTCCAAGCTCCGAGACCGGTGGATTTTGCCAAGCTTTGCAAGGATTATACTGCTCTTGGAGGAAAAGCTTTCTTGGGGACGGAGTCGACTATTGAGGTGCAGAGATGGATTGATGCATGTCGAAGGATCTTTGGTGACTTAGGGATTGAGGATGCAACTAAGAGGAAGCTTGCATCGAGACAGCTTCAGGGGAGAGCTGCTGATTGGTGGAATTCTATCACCATCGATACCCCAGAAGAAGAGATTACTTGGGAGCAATTCCAAGTTAGATTTGAAGCTAAGTTCATCTCTACTTCTCAGAAATCTGTCTTGTTTAAGAAGTTTGTAGAGCTCAAGCAAGGGGGGAGACCTGTTCTTGAGTATATTTCTGAGTTTGAAGCTTTGTCCAAGTATGCCAGATCGTATATTGATTCTCCCTACCAGAAGAATGAAAAGTTTGTGACTGGTCTGGATGCTTATCTTGGGAGGCAGTTGGTGGATCATCTGGACGATCCGTTTGAGAAGCTTGTGGAAAAAGCTCTTAGGCACGAGAGTTTGTTCCCTAAGGAAGTATCTGTTGTTGCTGTAACCAGGGAAGGATCTAAACCACAGCAGAGTGGCAATAAGAAGAGGAAACAACAGCAACAGAGGGGTAGGGATGGCCAGAAGAAGCCGAAGAGTGTAGTGACTTGCTATAACTGCCAGCAGAAGGGCCATCTTTACAAAGATTGTAAGAATCCCAAAGTGCCGGGAAAGTGTTACAACTGTGATAAGCTGGGACATATCAAGAAGGATTGTCCAGAACCGAGGAAAGATAGGCAGGTTGTGCAAGCCTATGCTTTGGGGGCTGTTCCATCGTCTTCGAAAGCTCCTACTGCTGAAGAGAAGGGGAAGAGTGTGGTTGTTCAAGGTACTCTTTCTATTTGTGGTATTCCAGTTTGAGTGTTGTTTGATACTGGAGCGTCGCATTCTTTTGTTTGTGATGATTTGGTAAGCCGGTTAGGTATGAAACCGGATATTGTTGATAGGCCATTGGTTGTGACTAATCCGGTAGGGGGTTCGTCATGTTTGTGTATGTTATGTCGTGGTCTAGTTGTGTCGAGTCATGATTGCTCGTTTGTTTGTGATTGCTTTGTTCTGAACTTTGCGGGGTTCGGAATTATTTTGGGTATGGACTGGCTTAGGAAGTATGCGGCAAGGATTGATTGTGAGAGATTGGAGGTGACAGTCGGGAATGTGGAGGGGCGAAAGGTTGTGATACGATGTAAGCATGAAGAAGGCGTCTTCATGAGCTTCATGTATTCGCTGGTTGTTCCACGGGATGGACTGTCATCGATGCCAATAGTGAATGGATTTGAGGATGTCTTTGAGGAAGTCAAAGGGTTGCCGCCGCATAGGGAGATCGAGTTTCGTATCGATCTAGTTGAGGGAGCCAGACCTGTTGTGATGCCTCTTAGGCGGATGGCACCGAGGGAGCAGCAAGAGCTGAAGGTGCAAGTTGATGACCTTTTGCGGAAAGGATTCATTCGGAGAAGTGTGTCCGAATGGGGTGCGCCCGTTGTGTTCGCAACCAAAACGGATGGATCGTTGAGGTTGTGTGTTGATTATCGTGAGCTGAATAAGGTGACTAAGAAGAACAAGTATCCATTGCCGAGAATAGATGACTTGTTTGATCAGCTTCACGAGGCTAAGGTGTTTTCTCAGATGGATTTGGCAACGGGATTTCACCAGTTAAGAGTGGCGAGGGATAGTGTGCCGAAGACTGCTTTCAGGACACCATCCGGATTTTATGAGTGGCTGGTAATGCCGTTTGGATTGACTAACGCGCCAGCATATTTTGTGGATCTTATGAATAGAGTGTTCAGAGATCAGTTGAGTAAGTTCGTGCTTGTGTTCGTGGATGATATTCTGATTTATTCCAGAACTGAGGGAGAGCACAAGACGCACTTGAGGATTGTTTTGGAAATTTTGCGGAAACATCAGCTGAAGGCTAAGTTTTCGAAGTGTCACTTCTGGAAGAGTGAAGTGAGGTTCTTAGGCCATGTTATCTCTGGAAATGGAATAGCGGTTGACCCCGCTAAGGTGGCAGTGATCCAGGATTGGGTTAGACCTAAGAATGCATCTGATGTGAGAAGTTTTCTTGGATTAGCAGGATATTATCGTCGGTTTATCAAAGATTTTTCCAAGATAGCTGCACCGTTGACAGGATTGACGAAAAAGAACCAAGTGTTCAGATGGGATGCTAAGTGTGAGCAAGCTTTTGAAATCCTAAAAGAGCGACTGACGAGTGCTCCTGTTTTGACTATTCCAAGTGGGAATGATGAGATGGTGGTTTACACCGATGCATGTGGTACTGGACTTGGAGCAGTGCTAATGCAGAAGGATAAAGTTGTTGCGTATGCTAGTCGACAACTGAAGCCGCATGAAAGGAACTATCCAACTCATGATTTGGAGTTAGCGGCGATTGTGTTTGCTTTGAAGATGTGGAGACACTACCTATTGGGGGTTAGATTTGAGTTGTTTACAGATCATAAGTCGTTGAAGTATCTGTTCTCCCAAAAGGATTTGAATCTTCGACAGCAAAGGTGGTTAGAGTTTCTAGCATCTTATGATTTTGGTATAGCCTATACTCCGGGAAAAGGTAACGCAGTGGCTGATGCGTTAAGTCGAAGACATGCAGGTTTGGGAGCCATGTTTTCAGAGTGGAGGAGTCTCGAGTATTTGGCTGAGTTTGATTTCAGGCCTAGATGCGAGTTGGAACCTGAGATGTTGGCAAACTTATCGATAAGGCCTACTCTGGTGGAAAGGATTGGTGAGAGCCAAAAGAGAGATGATAAGCTTGTCAGGATTATCCGAGATTTGGAAGCTGGATTAACTCCAGAGAAGGATAAAGGATTTGAAGTCGATCGAGAGGGTTGGCTTCGAAAGCAAGGGCGACTAGTTGTTCCCGATGTAGATGGATTGAGAGATGAAGTTCTGAGGGAGAGTCATCACTCGAAGTTGACAATTCATCCAGGTGGAAATAAGATGTATCGGGATATGAAGAGAACCTACTACTGGGAAGGTATGAAGAAGGATGTTGGAAATTTTATTTCCAAGTGTATGAATTGCCAGTTAGTGAAAGCTGAGCAGAAGAAGCCCAGTGGATTACTTCAGCCATTAGAAGTTCCTACATGGAAGTGGGAGCAAGTGTCGATGGATTTTATTGATGGTCTACCTAGAACCAGGACAGGGAATGAAGGGATTTGGGTCATCGTAGATCGTTTGACTAAAAGTGCAAGGTTCATTCCTGTTCGATCGACTAGGACTGCATCGAAGTTGGCTGAGTTGTATGTGAAGTGGATTGTTCGATTCCATGGTGTTCCGAAGAGTATAGTGAGCGATCGAGATCCGTTGTTCACTAGTGGATTTTGGAAGAGCTTCCAGGAAGTTTTGGGAACTGAGTTGTGTTTGAGTACAGCTTATCACCCTCAAACAGATGGTCAGACTGAGAGAGTCAACCGAGTTTTGGAAGATCTCCTTAGGGCTTGTGTTTTGGACTTCGGAGGATCATGGGAGGATCACCTTCATTTGGTGGAGTTTGCTTATAATAACAGTTATCAGTCGAGCATTGGTATGGCACCATATGAGGCATTATATGGAAGACCGTGTAACTCTCCGACATGTTGGTTGGAAGCTGGAGAAAAGCTGATACTTGGGCCAGAGATGATTCGACAGACTTCAGATTGTATAGAGATCATTCGGCAACGAATGAAGGCAGCCCAAGATCGTCAGAAAAGTTATGCCGATAATCGTCGTAAGGATTTGGAATTCGACGTAGGTGATATGGTTTTTGTGAAGATTTCTCCTCTGAAGAGTGTCATTAGATTCGGAAAGAAAGGAAAGTTAACTCCGAGATTTGTTGGACCATTCCCGATTATCGAGCGAATTGGAAAGCTCGCTTATAGATTGGAGTTACCGGAAAAGATGGCGGGTGTGCACAATGTTTTTCATGTATCTTATCTACGGAAGTATGTGCACGACCCAACTACTGTGGTTTCTGCTAATAGCTGTGAAGACTTGGAGGTTTATCCAGTGGTTACGAGACCTCGTAAGCCGCTTCGTATTGTTGAAACCGATACGAAACAGCTTAGGAGGAAGACGATTACGTTGCTCAAGGTACAATGGAGTGACGATGTTAACGACTGTACATGGGAGGAGGAAGAGAGGATGAAGGCAGCTCATCCCGGACTCTTCGAGGTATGGCCCTAAAGTGTCGTGACATCTCATGAATTTGTAGCTTGTTCTGAGTCTTAGAATTCTGCATGCTAGGCTAGAATTGGTTGCATGGTTTGTTGATTGCTTTGGATGGTAGGCATGCGGAATATCTTTGATTTCTGATTGTTTGCTTGGAATTTCGGGGGCGAAATTCCTAAGGGGGAGAGAATGTAACGACCCGTATTTTACGTGTCGATAGATCGTAGAATTTGCAGGTCGTTAGTGTTGTTTGTGTTGTCTCTAGCTTGAGTCGTTTAGAAGTTAACCCGGGTGCAAGTGATGAGTCGTGACCGACTCATAGAGGACCGACCTATAGGTGTTGCCGAGTTAGTAGGCTTAGCCGGGTTAAGAAATTCAACGACCTAAAAGTTAGGCGACTTAGTGATGGTGACCGACCTATAGTAAGTCGTAGACGACCTTAGGAACTGGCCGAGTTTAGTGTGGAGCGACCTAAGGTAGATAGGTCGGGAGAGCGACCTAAGGTAGATAGGTCGGTAGAGCGACCTATAGGAATGACCGACTTAAGGAGTGAACGGGTCATAGGAGTGTTTGATTTAGGAGCTAACGACCTAAAAGGTTGCCGAGTTAAGGTTTGGGCCGACTCAGTGGTGAACGACTCATAGGATGGTGGTTTAGGCCTGTGGAACGACCTAAGGGGTTAGGTCGTATGGGAGATAAGTCGTGAACGACTTATGGTTTTGTTAGGTCGCTAGGCCGTAGCATAGTTAGGTCGTTTGGCATTGTTGAGTCGGCTAGGACTTAGGTCGGCACTAGGCTATACCGTGTTCTTGTTAGGTCGGCAGCTAGTTAGATCGTATGGCCCGTGTTGTTGTTATGTCGCTTGAGTTTTAAGTCGGCAGTGTGTTAGGTCGTTGGATGAGATGAGTCGTAGGTCGCGTGGTTGGTTGAGTCGACTTATAGTTAGGTCGGCCTTGGGTTCTTGAGTTGCTTAGGTCGTTGAGTCGGCCTGTGTTTTAGGTCGCGTCTGGGTTAAGTCGTAAGTCGGCCTTGGTTGTATGTTGTGTTGGTTAGGTCGTAGGTCGTAGGGGCTGATGAGTCGGCAACGACTCATAGTTAGGTCGGGGACGACCTAAGGGGCGACGACCTAAGGAGTTTCCAGCCTATAAATAGAGGGGTTTGGCTCACTTTTTGGCACCGGTTTTTGAAGCGACGAAGTGCTGCCATTTTGAAGACTCGACTACAGTATTTTCTTCACTTCTTTCTCTATTTCTATCAAGTGCTAACATCCATTGAAGATTGAAGATCAAGATCAAAGATCAAGAGCCAAAGTTGAAGATTTTCATCCGAAGAAGCTAGATTTCACCGTTTCAAGTGAAATTTCTCCGGATCAAGCTCAAGTTCTTGCTGTCCAGATCTGAAGTTGTTTGATTTTAGGTTGTTTTGGTGATTTGGTGAGTGGTAGTTATCTCTCACGCGGACCCAAAGGAGTGTAGTGGATTGGTAGCTAGTTTATGTGTTTGAAATAGCATTTTCTCGCATTGTCCTTAAGTCTGCATGTAGATCCATCATTTTTGAAGATGTTTACCTATGCATATTTGTTTAACAAGTATTAGAGACAAAACCCATGTTTTATATTTGATAGATCTATGCTAAAAACCATGATTTCACATATGTTGGACTTTTGCTCGTTTATTTACGAAATTGCCATTATAGTTGATATTGCTTAAATTGCTTAATAGATCTTGTTTGAATGATTGATTATTTGAATGTATGATTGATTTGATTGTTTCCAAGTTAGCTAGTAGTTGATTTGGAACAAGATGATGAAAGAGGATTCAAAAGCTATGGAAGAAGGCTCTTGAATGGTGAAAGCTGCTTAAGGCATATGTAGCGGATGTTGAAGCTCATATGTATAGATTGGATGATGTTGAGATGGGACCTTGCCATGATTTGATGAGGCAAACCATGTTGTTGAGTTGAGACTTTGCTTTGATGCGATGAAGCGAAGTATGATGTGAGTCTTGGCTTAATCCAAGCAGGGATCATTCCAAGCATGTTGATAACTTGAAGAGTAGTTCAAGTTGGTTGATAATGGATTGTTCAAGAGGTAGCTTGAGCTTGTATGAGGATAGTCGTCAAGAAGGATGGCTAGGAGGCTTGGATCTCGTCGTTGTTGAAGGTTCTAGCATGCTCAAAAGCAAGAGTACATGGGGCGCCCATAACGACTACAGGTAGGTAGTCGGGACACCCAAAAGACTACAGGTAGGTAGTTGAGTACTCTGGGCAAAGTAGATAAGTCCTAGGCACAAGGCAGTGTGCGGAGTTATGGTTAGAACCGGGGTTACCATTAGCCCTTGACAGATGGTCATTCAACTAACGATGAAATCAAAGCAATGATAACAGTGATAGCCAGAGTCATGGATGTTTGGATGTACTATCATTCGGTCTCAAGAGCGGTGTTTTCTGGGTGCTTATCTGATCTTGGTTTAGGCCTTGGGGGTTTGTATTTGGGAAACATCGACCTTGACTCGAGTGGTTACTGCTTTACTTTTGTATCTGTTTGCTATGTTTGCTTCTCCTTAGTGTGTGTCTGGAGGCTATCACTGTAGAAAGAGGTGGAGTGGGATGATTTGGGTTCCTATTCCTTGTATCCTTTATATTCTTTTGGTATGCTTGATAGTTGATTTACTGCTCACTAAGACTGTTGTCTGACTCAAGGTTTTATGTCTCCTCTTATTACCTTGGGCTGTTCATCCATGTTTGGGATGGGCAGACTAGGTGACAGGTGACAGGTGCTGATCTTAGTGGCTCACGCTGATGATGACGAAGACGAGCAGGAGGCTTTTACATATCTTTTCATATTATATGTACTGGATTTTCCGCTGTTTGTTGTACTCTGAGTGCCATGTAGTGAGGCTTCTTGTATTTCAGATTCAGACATTGTATAAAGCTGTTCAGATTTTATGATATACAGTTTCTGTTCTATAGAGCTTCACTATATTATATTTCTCTATTGTATTTTGTCCATGCGCTGTGAGTTTTACGATAGAGTCTGCGATGTTTTGTTTTACCCTGACTATCGTCCATGGCTGCCTGGCACACCTTTCAGCGCATTATTTCCTTGTTTTGGTGCGGGAGTCATGGGCGGTCGTCACAAAATGACTCGCTTATGAATACTGCGCAAGCTGGACTTTCTATGGTTACCAAAATATTGGTGGATACTAGAAGTGCTATCAACGTAATTTTCAAGCACGCCTTTGACAGGATGGGGATTCCGGAGGAAAAGCATAAACCATGTTTTGAGCCCATTTTTGGGTTTAATAATAAAAGGCCAACTGCTGTTGGACAGGTAAGGCTTCCCGTGTAAATGGGAGTTCCACCATGCTCTCGGACCTTAGAAACTCTTTTCGTCATCAGCGATTAACCTTTGTATTATAATGCCTTTTTTAGAAGACCAGCTTTGGACGTAGTTAATTCCTTTGTCTCTCCTAATTATCTTATGGTGAAATTCTTGACCAAAACAAGGTGGGGAACCATAAGAGGGGAATAATTCCATGCCCGCGAGATGTACTTTGCAACTATCAAACAATATGAATGAGATTACCTTTCTTATTATGATTCGAAGAAAACAAATTAATCTGAAATGATACTAAAAACCTTTAGATGGTAATTCTTCAAACTCATCGCCTAAAGCGAAAGCAGAGCCTATTAAAAAGACTAAACATTAAGAAAATTTGCAAAGAAGAAAAGAAAAGAGAAGGAAGCAAATCTGGTGGAAGACGATATAGAAGATGAGGAAATTATCACAAACTAAACTATAGAAATGAACAAGAAAGAAAGAAGCCTATAGGAGATCCTGAGCAAATATGCATAGATTCAGCCAATACAACGAAGACAGTCAAAACTAGAAGATTGTTAAATAGCAAACCTAAGGGAAAGCTAGTTCAGTTCCTTCGGTCTAGCAAAGATGTATTTACCTGGCTCAAATATGGTTGGCATAGATCCGACCATCATGTGCCATGCTCTGAATATAGACCCAATATCACACCAGTCCGGCAAAAGTAAAGAAAGTTTAACAAAGTTCAGTCTAGTTCATTGGAAGAAGAGGTCAAAAGATTGTTTGAAAATGCATTTATTAGAGAGGTACTTTATTAGAAATGGTTAGCTAATCTAGTGCTAGTTAAGAAATCTAATGAGAAGTGGGAACATGTGTTGATTCCCTTGATTTGAATATAGCATGCCCAAAAATTATTGTCCACTCCTAAGAAAATATCAGTTAGTTGATGCCATAAGCAGATGCCAACTCTTGTCTTTCATGGATGCATATTTTGGAACCAATTCTAATGTTTAAACCAGATAAGGAAAACACAAGTTTATCACAGATTGGGGAACATATTGCTACAATGTAATGTCCTTTGGATTCGCTGGAGTAACATACCAAACATTAGTGAATAGAATGTTAAGGGGAAAAATTAGTCGGAACATAGAAGTATATGTGGATGATATGTTAATCAAGTTTCAAAAGAGAGGAAGTCATCTAAAAGACCTTAAAAAAAATTTGGTGTATTTTGAAAATACCAGATGAAGCATAACTCATAAAAGTGTTCTTTTGGAATTCAGTTCGGAAAATTCTTGGGATATATTGTTAATGTAAGAGGAATCGAAGCTAACCTTGACCAAATTCAGTCTATTAGAAACATGGCAGAACCTAAAACAAACAAAGACTTAATGAGCCTGAATGAAAGAGTGGCAGCATTGAATAGATTCATTTCCAAGGCCATCGATAAATGCATCCCACTCTTCAATGCGATCAAGAAGAAGAAAAACTTTGAATGGAGTGAGGATTTTTAGAAAGCTTTTAAAGAGCTAAAAGATTATTTGAAAAAACCATAAATTCTCACTAGCCCTTTTGATGGGAAAAGTCTTTACTCTATATGGAAGTTTCTGAACACGCAGTTAGCTCAGTGCTAATAAGAGAAGAGAAGGGAATTCAACTTCCAATATATTTACTAGCAAGAGGCTCAAAGATGTGAAAACTAAATATCCAATTATAGAAAAGTTGGCGTACTATTTAATGCTCACCGCATGAAATTTAAGGGATTATTTTCAAGCACATCCAATCAAGGTCTTCCCACTCAAGAAGGCTTTTAGTAAATTGGAAACTTTATGACGGTTGGTTAAGTGGGGAATTGAACTTAGCTAATACGATATTTGTAACATCCCGCCTTTTCGCACACTTTAAACCGACACACGTGTCAATTCAGAGCATACGCAAGGGCGGATTGTTATGGGGTAAATAAGAAAAACAGAGAAGAAATAAAAACAAAACAGAATCTCACAGCGGAAGGATAAAATATAATAATAAATATACAGTTCAAACAGTTTACAAACACTTGATTTGCTTTATACAATAAATATCAGAGTTACACATACCAATACAATCAATGCAGTGGAACAGTATGAGTGTGGTGCAATACTATAAATAATAATAATACGAATTCTTCGTCTTCGTCCTCCAAAGCTAAAGTCTTCGATCCTGAAACGCTCGGACTGACCCGAGCGAATTTGAAAAGACAAAAACACTCGAGTCAGACTAAAAGATCTTATGTGAGTTAAATTAACAGAAATAAATATGAGTACAGTAACTCAAGAGATGTTCGGGATTTACATCTCCTAAGGATCCGTTAAACTATTTACTATGTAGTATATTGCGCTATTATAATAGTGTCTATTTATAAAATAAACTTACTTTTTAATAGCGTTAAGGGGTTACCCATATAGCCCTTAACACAAATAATGCCAATAGTCTATACAGTACCGTAATACCTCCTGATCGGGAAGCTACCAGAGGATACTCCATAGGTACGACACAAATAGAAACTCGTAGTAAAGGCTCGGTATGGTAGGTGACACGGCACAACTAGGCAATGCCAGGGTAGATATACCAATTGCTATCCAGGCTGGTGGAAACGCATAGCCGCAGTTACCGCCCACCTCGGACTAACTCCCCAAAATCAAAATATAGAAGTGGCCACTGAATCAATCCAAAATCAAAGTATAATATCGAAGAGGAGGGTCCGATCAGAGGAATGACCTCATTGGCCTGAGAATCGCTCCTGTTTTAGCCACCTTATGCCAACTCACGGGAGTCGGGTCCACGTATTTACCTTACAGGAAACGTCACCACCACCTACTTCATTCTGGAATCTCCACCGCGTACACGGTTAGTCAAAGTGGTTTTCGGTATCGACAGAGAGTATGTCCATATCCGATCCCGGTCTCTTTGCCAACCCATCGTTATTATAACACCGCGGTCATTTAAAAATAGCTCATACTTTAAAACCAGAATAAACATTTCCATTTTAAAATTATGGATACGATATCATTTTAAAACCCAAAACAATATGATATTGTAACGACCCAGAATTTTTAGAAATTAAAATATGAGTATTTAATTATTTTTAAATATTTATAAGTGAATTTATAAGTCAAATAAATTTTTATTTGAATTTTTGGATTTAATTGAATAATTAAATCAATAATTTAATATGTTAAATTATGGAAATAATTGAAAATTGAGTTAAATATGATTGAAAATGATTTGTAAAATTTTATTTTATCATATGGGAGTTAGAATGATATTTTAAAACTTTTAAAATCGAATTAAAAGTTAATTTGTGAAAATTGAATATTTTAATATTTAATCGACTAGTGAAAATAGCCAATTTTTGAACAGTCTCAGAATTGAACGAAACCAGTTTCATTGGATCCGTAATAGTTAGTTATTACCGGATTTCAAATTTCGTGTCAATCGGAGCTATCGTTTGATCGTGGCAGCTCGAAACGCATCGATTTATTTTTAATTTAAATTTGGCGAGCTAAAATAGCCATTTTTCAAAAAGTCTCGGATTTCGACGAAACTAGTTTCATCGGATCCGTAATGTGATATTATTGTAAGGTTTCAAATTTCAAGTCAATTGGATTTACCGTTTGTCCTGTACAAATTAAAACGCCTAGAAATCGACTTAAATCGGTTTAATTTAAATTGAGCGTTTGCAGCCATATCTCGCACATACTTCCGAATTAGCTTCCGAAACCTGTTCCATTGTGTCCGGAACGCGGGGTAAACCCTAGAAACGCTGGTTACGGCGCGTAAATCGGAGTTCGGAATTTCCGAGATGAATAGTGTCGATCGGTTCCCTATAAATAGACCCCTATCTCTCTCTAAATAAAAAAAAAAGAAAAAAACCCTAGCAAGAAACTGCAGCCGGCCCTAACCAATGTAAGGCCAGAATTTTCTCAACTTCATCCCTCGATTCCTCCAAATCCATCGAGAATTAGCAAAAAGTTCCAACTGCAAATTTGAAGAGGCCGATGAGATCTATAGGATCAACGGTTAAGATTGAAATTAGTGTAGTGGATCAACGGCAATTATCACTCAAAGCACCAACGGTCGGCACGCATTTCGAGAGGCCATAGTGGGCCGCACGTGGCCGGTCATGGGCCGTGGGTGGAGTGGACGGGGGCGGTCATGATGGCACCACTTGATCGTCTTCGAAGTCGATGTTGTTGCCGTGATTTGAAAACCTAATTTGAAGGTGATGGGTTTTGTGTGCGTGTTTGTTACTGGGAAGGAGAACGAAGGGAGAGGAAGAAGCAAATGCACGGCTGAGATGAAGGGGGTGTGGGATCCAGTGGCTCTAGTTTGAATGGGTATTAAAATTGTTAAGTTTGTTGTAAATAGTTTATATAAAATCGTGTACGATCTTTAAAAATTCGTAACTTTTTCATACGAGGTCGAAAACGCGCGAAACCAGTTGCGTTGGAATTGTATGGACGAGCACTACGCGATGGAGTTGGTTTGGAGTCGTTTGGAGTTAGTGAGAATTTTGGGTAAAATTAAACGTCTGTTTAATTTTATTCGAAATAAATCGCTAAAACGGAATTTAAAATCAAGGTGAGAACTTCTCACTCAATCGAATCAGTTTCGATTTTATTTTAAATAGTTAGATTTAAAATATTTGAATGCATGTTTGAATGTTGATTGTTATATATTGATTGTTAAAATAGACATTAAACGCCGTTAGTAAGCGGATGTTATTTATTAAAAACATATACCGCGAATATTTCATAAACAGTGAAATTGGTATTATATATAATAGCAATATATATATATATTGGCATATGTATATATTGGAGTTATTGATTTCCCGCATTTTTTGTTTAGCGGATGAGACCCTATTGCGCCGTTATTAAGCGGATAATATTTAATAAGAACATATACCGCGATAATTTCGTACTAGAGCGAAATTGGTATTGTGCTAATGTTTTTGGATGCAGGAAAACAGGTTGGAGGGATCCAACTGGATTCCTCAACAGTTTTTATTTGATTTCAGATATTTTGATATTTGATGGATTTTCATATTGATATATGATATCGTTGTAGTCGTGATTGACTATTTGGTGTGTAGCCTCATTAGACCCAGATTTTGGAATTTTAAAATGATTTATAAAGTGATTTTTGAAAATATACTATATTTTTGGAATAGATTCATTTTAAATAAATAAACGTATAATTTTTAAAGTTATAAAATTATGGTTTTTGTGAAATACAGTTAAAAGCTGATTTTTGAGAATACGATGCTAGTGATTTTATAAATAGTTTAAATCGGGATTTTAGAATTTATTGTGAAAAGTTTAAATATAGGATTTATAAAATTTAATTATTTTATAAATCAAAATGGTGAAATAATAAAGGAGATTAAAGACGTTTTAAAGAATAATATAAATTGAATTATATTGAGATTTATAAATGGATATTTATAAATTGAAATATTGACATTATAAAACGAGTTTTATAAGTGTTTGAATGAAGTGAAAATGAATTTTGTAAATGAATGAAATTTATGGAATTATAAACTGTGAAGTTATAAATAAAATTTATAAATAGTAAGATTTATAAATTTGTGAAGTTATTGAAAGAATAGATTTGGTTAAATAAATGAATCTTATAAGTTATAAGATTTATAATTTGGGAAGTTAAAAAGAACGATTTTGTAAAATAATCGTTTTATAAGTATTTAACTTATAATATGAACTTTTAGTTTGTAATTGAGTTATAAACTGGAATAGGTTAATAAAATAATTTATAAAAAAGGAAGTTTTTATAAATAAATAGAAATGGAATTTATAAACGTTGTTTTATAAATTCGCAAACAACTTATTTTGATAAGTTAATTGTTGAAACCTATAAATGGAGTTATATTCACATCTTTGAATAGTGAATAATCCTTTGAATTAAAATGAATAAAAGGATGAAATTGTTAATGAAGTTTATTCACGTTTTTGAATTGTGAATAATATGTTAAAGAAATTGTTTTGGATGTGATGTTTGAAATAGAATTAAAACGATCTAACGATGTTTTAAATGTGTTGAGATTCGAAACCATAGATTTCAACATTCATTGTTGAAATAGACGTTTTCGAGAAATAAAAGGAAATGGTGGACTATAACACTGTTGTTATAGTAAATGATTTCCGAAAGGAAATGTTTTGTATAGTATTGGGATTTATATATCTATTTTAATTTCGAATCCCTATACTAGTGATTTTGGGTTGTCGTGACGATGTTTTACGTAACATTCGTTTTGGCCCAAATAAATATGTTTAAAAGAATGATTTCCTTAAAGAATGAAATATATACTTAATCTCGATTTAAGTATGTTGAATATTTTCTAAGTGTTGAAAATAAATAAAATTTGTGAATTACTTATGAATAAATAAGTATGGAAATGTTTTTCCAATATAAGTGAATATTAGAGAATTTATCTTTTTGAAGATAAATTTAAATGAATTATTGAAATCATATGCATGGATATTTTGAAATGTAAATTCACTAAGGAATTTATAAAAGAAAGTGGGATTGGTTTAGAAAAATAAATATTGATTTATTTTTGAAGTATTGAAATTTTATATCTTGTAAAGATATTTTTGGAAAGTAAATAATTTGGAAAATTATTTGGAATCTAGTGATGTGTGCATATCCATTGATAGTTCAATAACCGACTATCAATATTTCCCTTTGAATGGGTATTTGATGTGAATTGATTGAATGTGAATGCTACACTTATATTTTAAATAAGCGCTCACTATTCGGGTTAACCGGGAAAGGACCATGGGGTCGTATAACCCATTCCGAATATGTGATACGTCGTTATGAATTGCATTTGAAGATCGGTGTTGAAGACCCGGTATTTGCGAGAGCGATAGGATGACCTGTCGATTTACTCTGCACCGAGTTGCTCCGGTATAGAGTTCTCCATATGTGATGGTGAATCCGATCAGGAATGTGAATATCCGGATTGCAAGGACTTCTTTGTAAGTGCCTTCGGTTTTGTTCGAGCCCGGAACAGACTTGTATGGATTGTATGTCTGACATTACAAGTTGAGATATAAAGCCGATTTCTTTCAAATATATTTCTGTTGGTGGCGAAGAATTTATTCTTTTAGCTTAACACCCTTCTCTGAGACGTACGAGCTCAGAGGTTATATAGTTGAAGTTATCAGCGATATATTCCCAATTTGGTAATGTGATATGCTGAGTGTTGCTGAAATGATCATTGTGTTGATTATTGTGATAGGATCGTTTATTGATCGTCTATCTTAGTGATCATTGTGTTGATCATTTGTTGACCCAAAGCATGGCTTTTGTATAAAGTATGTTTTTGTGGACGTGACTTCGTCGAACCTCACACCCTGGAAATGGTCAAAACAGGAAAGATGCAGCAAGGTTATGAGGGGTAGCACCCTTTAGGGTATGTACATTTCCTTCTGGATAGAGGTGGTATCATGGTATGGAGCCCAGATATTTAACCTATGTGGTTACTACGAATTTATTACTTTGTGGTTGTTGGTTTTCGGGATCCCGTGAGAAAGGTCGTTTACGATCGGGGAATGGCGTGCTCGTGTCAGTAGTTACCCAGTTAGGGGTAACCCGGCCTTGTGTTGGCAGAGTTCCGGTTTGGTTCTCGGGGATGTCTTTCCAGAGGCATTCTCATGTGGCAATGGGAAGTTCCTTGGCCTGACCATTTGTTGGAAATCCAAAGAAACAATACGTGACTTGTACGGTTTTAGTTGTATAACCTGCTATGGAATGTGGCGGTAACCTGCTATTGAACATAGTTAGCTATAGTAGGCATAGTTCGGAATGTCTATGCTGGCTAAGATTTATATTCTACTTTCGAAATAAATTTTTCCTACACTATGCACTAATAATAATATCAAATGTTATTTTAAATGCGTATCAAGCATCTTTGACTATCATAAGGAGAAATCTCCTCCGATTCTGCGTTTGCATTGTGTGTGTGTGCGGGAGGCCTTATGGTAGTCTCATTTTTAAAAGCATTGCGAATTGAAATAAAAATATTCCTCTATTTTGATTTTAAAGATAAATAAACTGTTTTGAGTTCTCACACCAGTCACATGACTGACTTGGAGTTTATTGTTTTCCTTCCTAAACTCTGGGTGCCCACCAATTTCCACACGGGCAGTCAAGAGTTTAAGGTTTATCAGGATATTCTGGATATTCTGGAATTGCTGGAGGCAAGCTGGATGGCATGGCGTATTACTAGTTTATATAGTATTTCTTTTTCCGCTGCACTAATTGTTGTTGTTGTACACTCTGATTGTAACGCCCCGAAAATTTTCGACTTTCGAAAATTCAACATCGATACTCACTTTATCGACTGCCGAGAATTCGAAGGTCAAAAACCGGAATGTTATGGGTTTTAAAAAGAAAAGAAAAAGATAGAAAGAGAAGATAAGAAAATAGAGAGAAAATAAAATAAAACGGAAGAGAAATAGAACGGAACAGAAAACGACAGAACAACAGAATCTCACAATTCGCAGCGGAACAACATATAATAATAAATGAATAATCTTTAAACAAAGAACTATATCAGTTATTACATTTCATTTCATCATATCATCAGAGTATACAACAACAACAAACAGTGCAGCGGAAAAAGAAATATTATATAAGTAATATGCCATGCCATCCAGCTTGCCTCCAGCAACTCCAGAATATCCAGAATATCCTGATAAACCTTAAACTCTTGACTGCCCGTGTGGAAATTGGTGGGCACCCAGAGTTTAGGAAGGAAAACAATAAACTCCAAGTCAGTCATGTGACTGGTGTGAGAACTCAAAACAGTTTATTTATCTTTAAAAATCAAAAATAGAGGAATATTTTTATTTCAATTCGCAATGCTTTTAAAAATGAGACTACCATAAGGCCTCCCGCACACACACACATGCAAACGCAGAATCGGAGGAGATTTCTCCTTATGATAGTCAAAGATGCTTGATACGCATTAAAATCAAATCAATTTTGATATTATTATTAGTGCATAGTGTAGAAGAAATTCATTTCGAAAGTAGAATATAAATCTTAGCCAGCATAGGTACCATTATATTATGCCTACTAATAGCTACCATATTAGATGGCAGGTTCTACAACTAAAACCGTACAAGTCACGTATTGTTTCTTTGGATTTCCAACGAATGATCAGGCCAAGGAACTTCCCATTGCCACATGAGAATGCCTCTGGATGGACATCCCCGAGAACCAAACCGGATCTCTACCAACACAAGGCCGGGTTACCCCTAACTGAGTAACAACTGACCGAATATGCCATCCCCCGGTCCTTTGGGACCTTTATCACCGAGCGCTCGTAATCAATTCACACAATCATAACAAAGTGTTTTCAACATGAGTAAGTATCTGGGCTCCATACCATGATACCACCCTTTTCCAGAAGGAAATGGACACATCCTAAAGGGTGCTACCCCTCATAACCTTGTTGCTTCTTTCCTGTTTTGACCATTCACGGGGTGTGAGGCTCGACGAAGTCACGTCCACAAAAACATACTTTATACAAAAGCCATGCTTTGGGTCAACAAATGATCAACACAATGGTCACAAGGATAGACGATCAAATAAACGATCCTATCACAAATAATTAACACAATGATCATTTCAGCATCACTCAGCATATCACATTACCAAATTGGGAATATATCGCTGATAACTTTCAACTACATAACCTCTGAGCTCGTACGTCTCAGAGAAGGGTGTTAAGCTAAAAGAATAAATTCTCCACCACCAACAGAAATATATTTGAAAGAAATCTGCTTTATATCTCAATTTGTAACGTCAGACATACAATCCATACAAGTCTGTTCCGGGCTCGAACAAAACCGAAGGCACTTCTTACGAAGCCCTTGCAATCCGGGTATTCACAATCCCGATCGAATTTCCCATCACTTAAGGAATCTCTATACCAGGAGCTACCCAATGCAGAGACAATCGATAGGTCATCCTATCGCTTTCACAAATACTCGGTCTTCAACACCGATCTTCAAATGCAATTCATAACGACGTATCACATATTCGGAATGGGTTATACGACCCCATGGTCCTTTCCCGGTTAACCCGAATAGTGAGCGCTTATTCAAAAATAAGTGTAGCATTCACATTCAAACAAATCACATCAAATACCCATTCAAAGGGAAATATTGATAGTCGGTTATTGAACTATCACTGGATATGCACACATCACCAGATTCCAAATAATTTTCCAAATTATTTATTTTCCAAAAATATCTTCACTAGATATTAAATTTCAATACCTCAAAAATAAATCAACATTTATTTTTAAACAAATTCTTCTTTTCATTTATAAATTCCATAATGAATTTATATTTCAAAATATTCATGAATATACGATTTCAATTATCCATTTTCAATTTATCTTCAAAAAGATAAATTCTAATTATTCACTTCATATTGGAAAACAATTCCATACTTATTAAAAATAAGTAATTCACAAATCTTTTTATTTTCAACACTTAGAAAATATTCAATATACTTAAATCGAATTAAGTATATATTTCATTCTTTAAGGAAATCATTTACTTAAACATATTTATTTGGGCCAAAAACGAATGTTGCGTAAAACATCGTTACAACGTCCCAAAATCACTAGTATAGGGATTCGAAATTAAAATAGATATATAAATCCCAATACTATACAAAACATTTTCTTTCGAAAATCATTTACTATAACAACAGTGTTATAGTCCATCATCTCCTTTTATTTCTCGAAACGTCTATTTCAACAATAAATGTTGAAATCTATGGTTTCGAATCTCAACACATTTTAAAACATCGTTAGATCGTTTTAATTCAATTTCAAATATCACATTCAAAACATTTCCTTTAACATCTTATTCACTATTCAAAAACGTGAATATACTTCATTAACAATTTCATCCTTTTATTCATTTTATTTCAAAGGATTATTCACAGTTCAAAAACGTGAATATAATTCCATTAATAGGTTTCAAAAATTTTCTTATCAAAATAAGTCATTTACGAATTTATAAAACAACGTTTATAAATTCCATTTCTATTTATTTATAAAAGCTTCCTTTTTATAAATTCTTTTATTAACCTATTCCAGTTTATAACTCAATTATAAACTAAAAGTTCATATTATAAGTCAAATGCTTATAAAACGATTATTTTACAAAGATCGTTCTTTTAAAGACTTTCCAAATCATAAATCTTATAACTTATAAGATTCATTTATTTATCCAAAATTCGTTCTTTCAATAACTTTATAAATTTTGTAAACCTACTGTTTATAAAATTCCATTTATCACTTCACTGTTTAAAATTCTATAAATTCCATTCAATTATGAAATTCATTTTCACTTCATTCAAACACTTATAAAAACTCGTTTTATAATGTCCATATTTCAATTTATAAATATCCATTTATAAATCTCTTAATATAAATCAATTTATATTATCCTTTTAAAACGTCTTTAATCTCCTTTATTATTTCATCATTTTGATTTATAAAAAAATCAAATTTTTATAAATCCTATATTTAAACTTTTCACAATAAATTCTAAAATCCCGATTAAACTATTTTATAAACTCAATAGCATCATATTCTCAAAAATCAGTTTTTTAACTATATTTCTCAAAAATCATAATTTTTATAACTTTAAAAATTCTAACGTTTATTTATTTAAACTGGATCAATTCCAGAAATATTGTATATTTTCAAAAATCACTTTATAAATCATTTTAAAATTCCAAAATTTGGTCCAATGATGCTACATACCAAATAGTCAATCACGACAACAACGATATCATATATCGTATATGATAATCAACGAATATCAAAATATCCATAATCAAATAAATACTGTTGAGGAATCCAGTTGGATCCCTCCAACCTGTTTTCCTGCATCCAAAAACATTAGCACAATACCAATTTCGCTCCAGTACGAAATTATCGCGGTACATGTTCTTATTAAATATTATCCGCTTAATAACGGCGTAATAGGGTCTCATCCGCTAAACAAAAAATGCGGGAAATCAATAACTCCAATATATACATATGCCAATATATATATATATTGCTATTATATATAATACCAATTTCACTGTTTATGAAATATTCGCGGTATATGTTTTTATTAAATAACATCCGCTTACTAACGGCGTATAATGTCTATTTTAACAATCAATAGATATCAATCATCATTCAAACATGCATTCAAATATTTTAAATCTAACTATTTAAAATAAAATCGAAACTGATTCGATTGAGTGAGAAGTTCTCACCTTGATTTTAAATTCCGTTTTAGCGATTTATTTCGAATAAAATTAAACGGACGTTTAATTTTACCCAAAATTCTCACTAACTCCAAACGACTCCAAACCAACTCCATCGCGTAGTGCTCGTCCATACGATTCCAACGCAACTGAGTTTGCATTTTTTCGACCTCGTATGAAAAAGTTATGAATTTTTGAAGTTACACGTGTTTATATACATAGATTTTTAACATAAATTTAAACTAATTTATACCAAAGCAAATCTTAGCCCTCCATCTCAACTCCAACCACATCAGGCCGTCCCCAACATCCTCCTCTTCTTCTCATTTGCACGCAACTTCTACAGGTTGTACACGAAGAGGCCGAACCCATTTCAACAATTAGGGTTTGAATTTTTGCATCCTCTACGTTGAACTCCGACATGATCAGCTAGCATCATCGTGAAGCCCCTTCCACCACACACCATCTGCCCAAGACCGGCCACGCGCGCACCCCCCCAGCGTCTCGAAAAGCGTGCGCAACACCCCAGGGACGCGGGCCTGTAGCTCCCTCCACACGACTCCGTTTCCGATCATAACCGTTGAATCTCTAGAGCTTAACGTCCTCTTCAATTTGTTAGTTGAAACTTTCTTGAATCGATGCATGGATCAAGAGATAAATGAGGAGAATCGAAACTAATTTCTGGCCATTCAGTTTCTAGGGCCGGCTAGGGTTTGTTTTATTTTTATTTTTTTTTTATTTTTGTGAAGGGGTAGGGCTATTTATAAGGAAAATTCGAACACTATTCATCCCGGAAATTCCGAACTCCGATTTACGCGCCGTAACCAGCGTTTCTAGGGTTTACCCCGCGTTCCGGACACAATGGAACAGGTTTCGGAAGCTAATTCGGAAGTATGTGCGAGTTATGGCTAAAAACGCTCAATTTGAATTAAACCGATTTAAGTCGATTTCTAGGCGTTTTAATTTGTACCGGACAAACGGTAAATCCAATTGACTTGAAATTTGAAACCATACAATAATATCACATTACGGATCCGATGAAACTGGTTTCGTCGAAATCCGAGACTTTTTGAAAAATGGCTATTTTTACTCGCCAAATTAAAATTAAAATTAAATCGATGCGTTTCGAGCTGCCACGATCAAACGATAGCTCCGATTGACACGAAATTTGAAATCCGGTAATAACTAACTATTACGGATCCAATGGAACTAGTTTCGTTCAATTCTGAGACTGTTCAAAAATTGACTATTTTCACTAGTCGATTTTAATATTAAAATATTCAATTTTCACAATTTAACTTTTAATTCGATTTTAAAAGTTCTAAAATATTGTTCTAACTCCCATATGATAAAATAAAATTTTACAAATCATCTCTAATCATATTTAACCCAATTTTCAATTTTTACCATAATTTAACATATTAAATTATCGATTTAATTATCCAATTAAATCCAAAAATTCAAATAAAAATTTATTTGACTTATAAATTCACTTATTAATATTTAAAATTAATTAAATATTCAAATTTTAATTACTAAAAATTCTGGGTCGTTACACTGATGATATGATGTAATGAAATGTGTTGTAATGTAATAACTGATATAGTTCTTTGTTTAAAGATTATTCATTTATTATTATATGTTGTTCCGCTGCGAATTGTGAGATTCTGATGTTGTTCTGTTGTTTTCTGTTCCGTCCTATTTTCTTCTGTTTTTTCTTTTTCCTCTATTCTCTTTCTCTTCTATTTCTTCTATTTTAAAATTTTGTTCTATCTTCTATTTTTCTGTTCTCCTTTTTCTTCTATGTTAAAATTTTCTATCTTCTGTTTTCTCTCTTCCCTATTTTCTATCTTTCTCTCTTCTTTCTTTTCTTCTTTTCTTCTTTTTAAAACCCATAACTATTCGGTTTTTCGGCAACGAAAAATTGCGTACGTTACAGATATCCTTTATCCCAAATATAAACCCTTTCAAAAATCCAAATGCTTTAAAATTTATAACGTCTGAAAGCCAAATATCCTTTCAAAGCATAATATTTCGAAATTCATAATTTAAAACCATAACTTTTAAAACTTGAATGGTTTGGATATTCAACGGTATATGAATTAAAAAGTTTAACTTAAATGTTACTTTGTAAAGAAAATAGTTCTCATGGCTTTACAAATACATTTCTTTATTAAAGTCTAAACCAAAATTTGTATTATCTCTCTCATGTTCCAAAACCACTTCAATTTATATATATATACGTATATCCATTTGGAGTATTAATATTTCAAACTAAAGTTGGATTTTATTCTTTCAACAAATCGAATGTTCTATTAATTAGTCTTGAATATTCACATAAAATCCATAAATAATAAGACTTCAATTTCTAGTAATAAAAAATATATATTTTCCCAATTTAAATTATACTAGAATATTCATTTCAATTTATTTTGGGAAAAATCCAATTATAAATATCATATCTTAAAATTTCCAAACTTAACATTTAAACATATGATATAAATTATTAAACTCCATTTTCTAAATTTTCTTCCATTATTCATAAAGATTTTTATACACCTTTTAATTTCAAAATTTTCAACTTCATATGTATATATATATGGAAGAAAAATATTTATACAATATAAAATTTAAGATTATTATCAACCGTATTCCATCCAAACCATAGAAATCACATTAAAATGGTTATATATAGACCACGGTGCCTGTATATAATTTTCTATGCTATGGCCAAGTGATACGGATATTTATCATTTCAATCCGCAATTTAAAAGATATAAAATTTTGCGGTTGTATATCATTTCAAACCATAATCCCGAATGAAGGAAATATGCATGATAATTTGCAATTTAATGATATACAATAAAACATCCATCAACATCACCCACCATCCAATCACAATCATCAAGCAATATCAATCAATAACAATTTATATTTGATAATATATAACAGGTAATAACTGGCAATTTTATTCAGATTAAATTTAACAGCTATTAAGCTACGGTCTATATTCAGTAATAAATTATATAACTGTTAACTAGCAGTTCATATACAAACAAATAAATTTTAACTGTAAATTTATACGCAATAAATTAATTAAATTAACAGTTAAATTAAATAAATGCAATTCAACAGATATGAATAAAGTAAACATGCCAAATACTCATAAATAAATTTCTATTCATTTCTAAAATTAATTTAACAAACATAAAAGCTTCTAGTAGTTGTGAGTGGGTTAAAACACTCACCTTTTGAATTTAAATCGAATTTAAATTCGATTTAAACCCAAAAATTCGTCCGTCTCGGAATTCGTCCAAACTAGCGTCATCAAGTCCGGAATTTAATTACGATCCTAACGGAAAAAATTTCGTGAGAAACGGAGGTCGTATGTAGAAGTTACAATAGTTAGAACATATGAAATCAAAATAAATATAAAACAAAATAAATCACAAAAAAAAACACAACACACTCACACGTCAGCAACCCTACACAAGCAAAACGCGGCTACAGGAAGAAGCTCCCTCCCATCGTTCGCACCCAGCAGACAACGCACAGAACACGATCGCAACCCCTGCCCATCGCAGCCGCGCCACGCCCCTCCTGCACCGATGCGACCTCTCCTCTACACGCCATAGCCCACTCGCGTCCGCCCCACGTGGCCACCATCGGCCATAAACCCAGCAGCCGCCGCCCCTATGACAAACCCTAATTGAATTTTACGAACCATCCAACCATCGAATCGACGAACGAATTATACTGATGTACTCCCCATCGTCCATACTACAATACCCAGAAACAGAATTTCGATCAGATGAAGTTTGTTACGGCGCTGATGAATGGTCACGGACTGTTTGAATTTATTCTGGGTAAACGATAACTCTATTTGGAAAACGAATTTCACCATGAGATTACGTGTCTTGAGAACATTAACATATATTTTTGTGAAATTTTTCTGGAGATTTTGAATTTTCATTTTGTTTTTGAACTGGCTGGATCTAGAGTTAGCCCCCATTGAAGAAGAAGAGAAGCTTGAAGAAAATACGCGCAGATAAATGAAATTAGGCGGAGGCTAGGGCTGAATAGCTGGGTTTATATAGAGGGTTAGAGGTAGCGTAGATAGACCGTAGAATGAACGTGCGGAACAACTATGGCCCAAAAAGCCCGCTATGCCTTCGGAACCGAATTTCGTAAATCTATATATCCAAATAGGTAATTTAAAATATTCTGAACGCGATGGAAAAAGTTTCACGTCCAAATTTGATCGTATGAAGAAGTTATGCTGAAAACAAGATTTCCAAATTGATTTCAAATTGATTTTAATAAAATTGATTTTCAAGGCGTTTCGCGTCCGTACGATCAAACGACAGGTCCGATCGATACGAAACTTGAAACCCTATAATAATTCACCGATACGGATCCGATGAAACTGGTTTCATCGAAATCCGAGTCCGTGACCAAAATGGCTATTTTTAATATTCATTAAATAAATTAAATAAATTATAGAAATCCAATTCTATATGAATATTCTAAAATTGTCCCAATTCTATTGCTTATGTAAATTAAAATCAATTTAAATGATTTAACAAGTTTGGCTGTGAATTAGAGTTGACAAGTCTATCAAATTTCAATATACATTCCTCCGCTTCCTTATATTAAGGAATTATAAATAAGTTCCTCAAAACCTATTTATTACATTTTTAATCCTTGTATACTTATCTTTTATCCAAAATAGGGATGCCACATACTTTGGTTCATGATTCACATTATTATTCTTAAAGTCTATTTTAAATTTCAGTAACGTAATATTTAACGTTAAATTCCCTTTATTTATGCAATAAGCGCAATTATTGAATTTGATACTCAAATTAATTTATAGATTCTGCTTTCTAAAAATCTATATCAACAATTTGGTCTAATTATAAATAGAATAAGTATTAACCTCATCTTATAGAATTAATTATTGCAATAAATCCAATTTACCATATCTTAAATCCAAATTAATAGATAAAGCTTGATTCCTTTATTAACTCCTTTGGTTTTCAATTAACCTTTTATGGTGAATATAAATTCCAATGTATAATTGAAACCTTATTTCCATTTGATTTCACTATTTCATTAAAAATCCTCATATTCCAGCTAAATTTCAACTAACGTATAAATTAGCTATTTCAATTTCATTTAATTGCGATTATCATACTATAGAAATTAAATTCCATTAAATAAATAAATAAATGTTGATTCCCATCTATTTACATTATATTACATTGGTACTTCTATTTACAACTTAGCTTTGTATAAATGTTTGAATGTAGAATCTTGTCTATTTCACGTATTAATTAAGCCCTAAAAAATCAATTAATATTATATCCTTGGTCTAACCTCATTTTACCCATATTTATATTAATATATCCTTTGAATTAGGTAAATTACCATTGATTATCTACCTTAACTTATCAGACTCCACTAACGTAATGGTTAAATATTAATTCCATTTGTAAAAAAAAAACAATCCACAAGATTTGCATTTCACATTGCAAATGAATTCATAAATCTTGGCTTTCTTTTTCTTTGCTTCTTAAAGGCCAAATCAAACTACCCTATCATCACTAATTTATGGCAATTAATTGCAATTGGTTCTCCATTAAACTACATAAGTTATCCAATTGAAACCTAAGTGAAACATTTATTTATTTAAAAATCCTACTGTTTAAAAGAGTATATTATCTACGGTATAATTTACATTTGACCAGATTTCTCATATATTTCACACAACAGTGAATTCCAATTTCTACCAACATTATGTTTAATATAAATTGGAAATCCAAATCATTGGTATTTCACAACCTTATTGCGTACATTTACGTATAGTTACACTAAGTCCATACACTGATTCATGAATTCATTAATTAATACACAATTTGCCTTTGTTTTCTTATATTAAGTTTATTACCGTTTTTAAGTACATTCATTATCGAACAATATTCATAAAAAAATTTATCTACACTTATTGCATTGGTTTATTCAACGGTCACCAAATGAAACAATCCTACTATTTATTTTAATATTAAATGAATCCCATTCTAGTAAATATTTTATTAATATTCACTAATTCAACATTTATTGGTTTCTTAACATTAACTTTTAACAAAGTGTGACAATTACATTATCCAAAACTATGGTCATAAAAATTAAATTGTTACATTAAATTCCAATTACTATAACAAATTACTACATTTTCTCAAATAAATCTTAAAGCCCTTTTTTTTTCTAAATCAGGTTAGAAATTATATTAATTTAACTCATTTAATATTATTAATTTAACGGGTCGTTACAATCTCCCCCACTCAAAACTTTTCGTCCCCGAAAAGGAAAAAGAAGGGAGAAGGAAGAATAAAACATTACATCTTATTTCAAATATTAACTTATAAACAATAATTTACTAAATTAATTTCCTTAAATGAGATATGCCCGTTTTATAGTCATTATAACCTTTTATACTTAAATCATTAAAGTTTGGAAAATATTCAACAAAATTCTAAGTCCAAAATTTACGAAAATTTTTGGCAGAGTCTTCTTTGTACGGAGAGACTCTGGAGAAAATATAATATCAAAATATACAAATATATTACATATATTATCAAAATATTATCCCAACACGGGCAAAATTATAAAATAGCGCTTTAAACGTAATCCGAAAACGTACCTATTTGTCGGGCAATACGCTTATTATTAGGGAACCAGAGCAGTAGCAGTGGCTTCCATAGCCTGCATTTCACTTATAAAATCTAAAAGGTTAAATATTTATTTTAAAGTGAACTATTCGAGTGGATTCAATCATTAATCAACCAAACAATTCAACAACCATCAACCTTACAAACAACATACATACACACACAAAGCAATCATTTAATCCATCAAACAAATAGTTGTTTGGGTTCAAACTTGAAATTTGTATGAAATGAAATTAACTATCAAGTGCATCCTTTACTCAACAGTCTTAGACGGAACAAAGATAGATTATTTATTCATCCAACAACTTCAAATTTCTTACCCAACAAACATAAATCAAACAATACAATTCAAACCAACAACCAAATTACTTATTATACATTTATTTCATGCTTCCGTGGCTTGATTTTCTTTCTTTCATTTATGGAGGGATTTCTTTGTTTCTTACAATTTTATTTTCCATTTATTACAAAATTCATTATATTTGTATTCCAATTTATTGACTAAAGTATATATCATCTATTTATACTACTTACCTTTACTTATATAGTAAAATTTCCAATTTATCTTAAGCTTATACAATTAATTCTCATTAACAATATCAAATTAATAGAATACCTTTATTACCTCAAGCTTCACTTGTAAGATTTCTCCTTTCATTTTCTTAATAACATTGCAACTTTTATTATATGGTAAGTTATGTATGTTTTAAGAATGTAAGTGAAAATTTACAAGTTTCTTCTCAATTCCATTTTATTAATTTTAAACTAGTAGCTTCCATACCGTACTGAAGTTTATAACCCTCCACATCAATCCTTATTTAATAAAGAATTTCATTTTATCTACTTAAGTTCATATCACCTATTTATATTACTTATCTTTAACTTGAGATTTCAATTATAACTTAAGTTTATACCAATAATTTCTCATTTATAACAACGATTTATTGAATACTTCACTATTTCCAAAATTTCTACTTGTATAATATTCTAATCCAATTTCTTAATTAACATTTCAACTTTTATATTTGGTAAGTTATTTATGTCAAAGAAAAATGCAATTAAACTTATACAAGCTTTATCTCATCTTTTAATTAAATTTAATGTTAATCAATATTACTCTTTGTAACAATTTCAAATTTCTCTTTATAGCTTTTCATTAATTCTCTTACCTACATTAGAGGTTTCAATTAATTACTTACCTTTTATTTCACTAAAATAATTTAAAACAATTAATTAATGGAAATTTAAGAATTAAATACCGGGTCAAACCTCAAAATTTCTTTAAAAATAATAGATAATTAATTTCTTACAACTTTTATATCTCTAATTATCTTTTAAAACAATTAAAATTTTAAATAATTTCAAAACAAATCTGCAGTATAATTTACTACAGTGGCCTTTCCCCTCCGAAACTCGAAAATGAAAGTCGATGATGCGGCCGCCATCACCGAAATTATTTTCCAGCGACAGAGAGGAAAGTACAACATTTATTTCCTTCAAAATCTTCTTTTAAAACAATTTTTACGAATTTAAAAAATGGAATATTCATATCGGAAAATATATATATGACAATATTATTATACTTTCAAATTATATTGTATTTATATAAGAAATTTCTTATAAACCAAATCGTTATATTTCATAAATCCTTTGAAAGCAGATTTTCAAAATCCCGGACTTAAGTTCTAAAATTTCCAATTTGGTTTATTAAAGTCTCAACTTAGTTTCAATTCTTATACATATTTTTATCTTCTAACACCCAATCTATAGCAACCAAATATATATATATATCTATAAAAATATTTTTATATATAGAAAATATAATAGGCAAAATTATTTCATTCACCTATATTAAAAACAAATATTATGTCGGTCTGTCCTATTAAGTGTTTAGAAATCCCTATTGATGACATAGCGTCCCATGCATCAACCAGAATTTATAAATACAAAGCGGAACAGATTAACACAATATCAAAATCTTTTATTAATACTAACAAATATGCTCTCTCATATATATATACACTCAGCGACTCCCATAGGGTATTACTACCCTATTAACAAAGAGTCAAACCCCACAAAGCCAAGGTTTATCGCTAAACCAAAGCTCTGATACCAAACTGTAACATCCCGCCTTTTCGCACACTTTAAACCGACACACGTGTCAATTCAGAGCATACGCAAGGGCAGATTGTTACAGGGTAAATAAGAAAAACAGAGAAGAAATAAAAACAAAACAGAATCTCACAGCGGAAGGATAAAATATAATAATAAATATACAGTTCAAACAGTTTACAAACACTTGATTTGCTTTATACAATAAATATCAGAGTTACACATACCAATACAATCAATGCAGCGGAACAGTATGAGTGTGGTGCAATACTATAAATAATAATAATACGAATTCTTCGTCTTCGTCCTCCAAAGCTAAAGTCTTCGATCCTGAAACGCTCGGACTGACCCGAGCGAATTTGAAAAGACAAAAACACTCGAGTCAGACTAAAAGATCTTATGTGAGTTAAATTAATAGAAATAAATATGAGTACAGTAACTCAAGAGATGTTCGGGATTTACATCTCCTAAGGATCCGTTAAACTATTTACTATGTAGTATATTGCGCTATTATAATAGTGTCTATTTATAAAATAAACTTACTTTTTAATAGCGTTAAGGGGTTACCCATATAGCCCTTAACACAAATAATGCCAATAGTCTATACAGTACCGTAATACCTCCTGATCGGGAAGCTACCAGAGGATACTCCATAGGTACGACACAAATAGAAACTCGTAGTAAAGGCTCGGTATGGTAGGTGACACGGCACAACTAGGCAATGCCAGGGTAGATATAACAATTGCTATCCAGGCTGGTGGAAACGCGTAGCCGCAGTTACCGCCCACCTCGGACTAACTCCCCAAAATCAAAATATAGAAGTGGCCACTGAATCAATCCAAAATCAATGTATAATATCGAAGAGGAGGGTCCGATCAGAGGAATGACCTCATTGGCCTGAGAATCGCTCCTGTTTTAGCCACCTTATGCCAACTCACGGGAGTCGGGTCCACGTATTTACCTTACAGGAAACGTCACCACCACCTACTTCATTCTGGAATCTCCACCGCGTACACGGTTAGTCAAAGTGGTTTTCGGTATCGACAGAGAGTATGTCCATATCCGATCCCGGTCTCTTTGCCAACCCATCGTTATTATAACACCGCGGTCATTTAAAAATAGCTCATACTTTAAAACCAGAATAAACATTTCCATTTTAAAATTATGAATACGATATCATTTTAAAACCCAAAACAATATGATATCCTTTATCCCAAATATAAACCCTTTCAAAAATCCAAATGCTTTAAAATTTATAACGTCTGAAAGCCAAATATCCTTTCAAAGCATAATATTTCGAAATTCATAATTTAAAACCATAACTTTTAAAACTTGAATGGTTTGGATATTCAATGGTATATGAATTAAAAAGTTTAACTTAAATGTTACTTTGTAAAGAAAATAGTTCTCATGGCTTTACAAATACATTTCTTTATTAAAGTCTAAACCAAAATTTGTATTATCTCTCTCAAGTTCCAAAACCACTTCAATTTATATATATATATATATATATATATATATATATATATATATATATATATATATATACGTATATCCATTTGGAGTATTAATATTTCAAACTGAAGTTGGATTTTATTCTTTCAACAAATCGAATGTTCTATTAATTAGTCTTGAATATTCACATAAAATCCATAAATAATAAGACTTCAATTTCTAGTAATAAAAAATATATTTTTTCCCAATTCAAATTATACTAGAATATTCATTTCAATTTATTTTGGGAAAAATCCAATTATAAATATCATATCTTAAAATTTCCAAACTTAACATTTAAACATATGATATAAATTATTAAACTCCATTTTCTAAATTTTCTTCCATAATTAATAAAGATTTTTATACACCTTTTAATTTCAAAATTTTCAACTTCATATGTATATATATATGGAAGAAAAATATTTATACAATATAAAATTTAAGATTATTATCAACCGTATTCCATCCAAACCATAGAAATCACATTAAAATGGTTATATATAGACCGCGGTGCCTGTATATAATTTTCTATCCTATGGTCAAGTGATACGGATATTTATCATTTCAATCCGCAATTTAAAAGATATAAAATTTTGCGGTTGTATATCATTTCAAACCACAATCCCGAATGAAGGAAATATGCATGATAATTTGCAATTTAATGATATACAATAAAACATCCATCAACATCACCCATCATCCAATCACAATCATCAAGCAATATCAATCAATAACAATTTATATTTGATAATATATAACAGGTAATAACTGGCAATTTTATTCAGATTAAATTTAACAGCTATTAATCTACGGTCTATATTCAGTAATAAATTATATAACTGTTAACTAGCAGTTCATATACAAACAAATAAATTTTAACTGTAAATTTATACGCAATCAATTAATTAAATTAACAGTTAAATTAAATAAATGCAATTCAACAGATATGAATAAAGTAAACATGCCAAATACTCATAAATAAATTTCTATTCATTTCTAAAATTAATTTAACAAACATAAAAGCTTCTAGTAGTTGTGAGTGGGTTAAAACACTCACCTTTTGAATTTAAATCGAATTTAAATTCGATTTAAACCCAAAAATTCATCTGTCTCGGAATTCGTCCAAACTAGCGTCATCAAGTCCGGAATTTAATTACGATCCTAACGGAAAAAATTTCGTGAGAAACGGAGGTCGTATGTAGAAGTTACAATAGTTAGAACATATGAAATCAAAATAAATATAAAACAAAATAAATCACAAAAAAAAACACAACACACTCACACGTCAGCAACCCTACACAAGCAAAACGCGGCTACAGGAAGAAGCTCCCTCCCATCGTTCGCACCCAGCAGACAACGCACAGAACACGATCGCAACCCCTGCCCATCGCAGCCGCGCCACTCCCCTCCTGCACCGATGCGACCTCTCCTCTACATGCCATAGCCCACTCGCGCCCGCCCCACGTGGCCACCATCGGCCATAAACCCAGCAGCCGCCGCCCCTATGACAAACCCTAATCGAATTTTACGAACCATCCAACCATCGAATCAACGAACGAATTATACTGATGTACTCCCCATCGTCCATACTACAATACCCAGAAACAGAATTTCAATCAGATGAAGTTTGTTACGGCGCTGATGAATGGTCACGGACTGTTTGAATTTATTCTGGGTAAACGATAACTCTATTTGGAAAACGAATTTCACCATGAGATTACGTGTCTTGAGAACATTAACATATATTTTTGTGAAATTTTTCTGGAGATTTTGAATTTTCATTTTGTTTTTGAACTGACTGGATCTAGGGTTAGCCCCCATTGAAGAAGAAGAGAAGCTTGAAGAAAATACGCGCAGATAAATGAAATTAGGCGGAGGCTAGGGCTGAATAGCTTGGTTTATATAGAGGGTTAGAGGTAGCGTAGATAGACCGTAGAATGAACGTGCGGAACAACTATGGCCCAAAAAGCCCGCTATGCCTCCGGAACCGAATTTCGTAAATCTATATATCCAAATAGGTAATTTAAAATATTCTGAACGCGATGGAAAAAGTTTCACGTCCAAATTTGATCGTATGAAGAAGTTATGCTGAAAACAAGATTTCCAAATTGATTTCAAATTGATTTTAATAAAATTGATTTTCAAGGCGTTTCGCGTCCTTACGATCAAACGACAGGTCCGATCGATACGAAACTTGAAACCCTATAATAATTCACCGATACGGATCCGATGAAACTGGTTTCATCGAAATCCGAGTCCGTGACCAAAATGGCTATTTTTAATATTCATTAAATAAATTAAATAAATTATAGAAATCCAATTCTATATGAATATTCTAAAATTGTCCCAATTCTATTGCTTATGTAAATTAAAATCAATTTAAATGATTTAACAAGTTTGGCTGTGAATTAGAGTTGACAAGTCTATCAAATTTCAATATACATTCCTCCGCTTCCTTATATTAAGGAATTATAAATAAGTTCCTCAAAACCTATTTATTACATTTTTAATCCTTGTATACTTATCTTTTATCCAAAATAGGGATGCCACATACTTTGGTTCATGATTCACATTATTATTCTTAAAGTCTATTTTAAATTTCAGTAACATAATATTTAACGTTAAATTCCCTTTATTTATGCAATAAGCGCAATTATTGAATTTGATACTCAAATTAATTTATAGATTCTGCTTTCTAAAAATCTATATCAACAATTTGGTCTAATTATAAATAGAATAAGTATTAACCTCATCTTATAGAATTAATTATTGCAATAAATCCAATTTACCATATCTTAAATCCAAATTAATAGATAAAGCTTGATTCCTTTATTAACTCCTTTGGTTTTCAATTAACCTTTTATGGTGAATATAAATTCCAATGTATAATTGAAACCTTATTTCCATTTGATTTCACTATTTCATTAAAAATCCTCATATTCCAGCTAAATTTCAACTAACGTATAAATTAGCTATTTCAATTTCATTTAATTGCGATTATCATACTATAGAAATTAAATTCCATTAAATAAATAAATAAATGTTGATTCCCATCTATTTACATTATATTACATTGGTACTTCTATTTACAACTTAGCTTTGTATAAATGTTTGAATGTAGAATCTTGTCTATTTCACGTATTAATTAAGCCCTAAAAAATCAATTAATATTATATCCTTGGTCTAACCTTATTTTACCCATATTTATATTAATATATCCTTTGAATTAGGTAAATTACCATTGATTATCTACCTTAACTTATCAGACTCCACTAACGTAATGGTTAAATATTAATTCCATTTGTAAAAAAAAAACAATCCACAAGATTTGCATTTCACATTGCAAATGAATTCATAAATCTTGGCTTTCTTTTTCTTTGCTTCTTAAAGGCCAAATCAAACTACCCTATCATCACTAATTTATGGAAATTAATTGCAATTGATTCTCCATTAAACTACATAAGTTATCCAATTGAAACCTAAGTGAAACGCTTATTTATTTAAAAATCCTACTGTTTAAAAGAGTATATTATCTACGGTATAATTTACATTTGACCTGATTTCTCATATATTTCACACAACAGTGAATTCCAATTTCTACCAACATTATGTTTAATATAAATTGGAAATCCAAATCATTGGTATTTCACAACCTTATTGCGTACATTTACGTATAGTTACACTAAGTCCATACACTGATTCATGAATTCATTAATTAATACACAATTTGCCTTTGTTTTCTTATATTAAGTTTATTACCGTTTTTAAGTACATTCATTATCGAACAATATTCATAAAAAAATTTATCTACACTTATTGCATTGGTTTATTCAACGGTCACCAAATGAAACAATCCTACTATTTATTTTAATATTAAATGAATCCCATTCTAGTAAATATTTTATTAATATTCACTAATTCAACATTTATTGGTTTCTTAACATTAACTTTTAACAAAGTGTGACAATTACATTATCCAAAACTATGGTCATAAAAATTAAATTGTTACATTAAATTCCAATTACTATAACAAATTACTACATTTTCTCAAATAAATCTTAAAGCCCTTTTTTTTTCTAAATCAGGTTAGAAATTATATTAATTTAACTCATTTAATATTATTAATTTAACGGGTCGTTACAATATTGAATTCCTGCCCTAGGTGTCAATTAAGGGACATGCACTATTGATTTTGTCAACAAGTGTACATGGTTTATTAAGGAGCAATCAGAAAAAGAAAATGACAAAAAACTTATGTGGAAACTATTCATAGATGGGCTTCAAATAAACAAGGAGCCGGAGCCTGATATGTAATTATAACTCCTAATGGACATCTTTGCACTATGCAATGAAGTTAGGGTTTCCAACCACCAACAATGTAACCGAATATGAAACCATGATAGTGGGACGTACCTAGCCCTCCAATTGAAAATCACTAGAATTAAAATTTTCAATGATTCGCAATTAATGATAAATCAGCTAAATCAGAAATATCACACGAAGGATGCAAAACTGACTCTGTACGTCAAAAAGATATTGAAAATTTTAACTTAGTTTGAAGATTTCACAATACATCAAATACGAAGAGGCAAGAACTCCCAAGCTGATTCTTTAGCAAAGTTATCAAGCTCACAGTGGGCAACAGAAGCTTGAATCATTTCGGTAGGTTACCAAGAAAATACTAGTAGAGGAGAAAAGCCCCAATCCAGAAAATATGACCTTAGTGTTGACCAGGTCTCAAGCCTTAGCACACAAGGAGAAAGAAGATGAAACTATGGTCCTTCAAGAAAACCTTCTTCGTACAAAAACTAATAATCAATATGAGAATAATTGGATGACTCCTATTGTCGAGTATATAACAAAAGAAAGGCAACCAACTGATAAAAAAGTGACAAGGAGAATAAAATGCCAGACCCTAAATTTTATCATAGAAAATGGCATACTTTATAAAAAAGGATATTCGCTCCCTTATTTATGATGTGTTGATCTAGAAATAGGAACAAAAATACTAAGGGATACCCACGAAGGATTCTATGAAGACCATTACAAAGGAATGAAAGTGGCCAAGAAAGTTATGATGCAAGGCTTTTATTAGCCTCAAATGACTAGTCAGGCTATTGATTATGTAAGAAGATGTGAAAAATGTCAAAGGTTCTCTAAGCTCCCATGCCTACCATCAAGCAAATTGACTTCCATCTCAAGCCCATGGCCTTTCAATGTATTAGGAATTGACCTAATTGGGCCTCTATAGATATCCAAAGGAGGAGCTAAGTATGCAGTAGTAACACCTGTCACTTCACGAATAGGTAGAAGCTGAGCCACTTTCGAATATCACATTAGGAAAAGTTCTCAGTTCATTATCAAGAATATCGTTACTAGATTTGGGATTCGTACCAGATAATATTCGATAATGAAACTCAATATGAAAGTGAACAATTTACTCGATTCTATAACAGGAATGGAATCATCAAAAGTTTTCATTTGTAGCTCATCCTAAAGAAAATGGAGCTATCGAAGCAGCTAGTAAAACTGTAAAGACAATTCTAAAGAAGCGGTTGGACAAAGCAAAAGGGAATTGGGTAGAGGAACTACCTCTCTTCCTATGGGTATATAGAATTTCTGCTAAAACTGCGAACAGGGCATCCCCACTACTCCCTAACATATGGATGTGAAGCCATGCCCACAATTAAGGTCAAAGTACCTTCTCATCTAAATAATGCATATGCGCTCAATCCAAATTAAGAGTTAAAGAGGGAATCTCTGGACCTAATCATGAGTTAAGAGATGAAGCAGCTATACAAACGGTTGAGTATGAATGAAGAATATCTAAGTGGAAAATCATTTCGAAAGGGGGATCTAATTCTCTGAAGAGTCATGGCAAACACTAAGAATCTGACGGATGGACCGCTAGGACCAAATTAGAAAGGACCCTTAATCATACACAAAGTAACACTCCCTGGGAACTATAAACTTTGCCGAAAAAATGGCAATATTATTGCCAAAACATGGAACGTCGAACATTTACGGCCATATTTCCTATCAATGGATGCATAAAAATAATTTGTTAGTTCAATCATGAAAAGGGTAGGATTCTACTAAGGCAAAAATGTCCTAGCAATCAAAGGCTCCTGACCGTAAGAAGTCCCTAGCCATCAAAGGCCCTAGCCATCAAAGGCTTATGACCATAAGAGGCCATTGACCATCAAAGTCCTTAGCCATCAAAAGCTCATGACCACAAGAGGTCCTTGACCATCAAAGTCCACAGCCATCAAAGGCACATGACTATAAGAAGTCCTTGACCATCAAAGGCCCTATCTAAGCCTTCAGTGTCATCATCAATGGCCTCACTGAAGTGCCTCCTAGAGGGAGGATGGAGCAAGCCTTTAGCGTCGTCATTAAAGGCCTCGCTAAAGCATCGGCCAAGCTTTCAGTGTCATCGTCAAAGGCCTCACTGAAGCGCCTCCTAGAGGAAGGATGGAGTATGCCAATAGCGTCGTCATTAAAGGCCTGGCTAAAGCACCAACCAAGCCTTTAGTGTTGTCATCAAATGCCTCACTGAAGCCCCTCCTGGAGGTAGGATGGGATAAGCACTTAGTGTCTGTCATCAAAGGCCTCACTAAAGCACCAAACAAGTTTTCAAGTGAAAGATCTATCAAAATAAAAGCCAAATGGTGCTCCAAATTATTCAATCTTCTAGAAGAAGATCTATCAAAATCGGAGCCAGATTTGGATTTCTGGTCTTCTACTATTATTGCCAGATTTGGATTTATGGTCTACTATTATTAGTGTCAAATAAGGATTTTTGGTCTTCTACTATTATCAGATTTGGATTTATGTTCTTCTATTATTATTTTCAATTTTGAATTTATGGTCTTCTATTATTATTTCCAAAAAAGGATTTTGTGGTCTTCTATTATTATTATTAGATTTGGATTTTTGGTCTTCTATTATTACTGTTAGATAAAGATTTCTAGTCTTCTATTACTAACGGATAAGGATTTCTGGTCCTTTATTATTATCTGATATGAATTTCTAGTCTTCTCTATTGCTAGAAGGACATTTTATTATCAAATGGTTTTATAGATTTATACTGCAATCATCTGATGGACCTACTAATCTTCTATTGTCATTGCTAGAAGGGTTTTTAGTCTTCCTTCCTATGATATTTCCATTTAGGGAATTATATTTCACAGATAGTCATGTAGCCTTCAATTTAAAAATATTTATTAAATAATTTATAAACTTGATAAATTCCAAAAGTAATGTTGCAAATAAAGGGTCTTTCATAATCTTCTGAAAAATCTGATCCAAAAGGTTAAGAATAAAAATCATGACTTGTTTTGCAGGAAAATAGTACTAGAAGGAAAATCTTGCCAATGACTAAGCAAAGTAAGGAAATTCATGATTTTACCCTAAGAGTAAAGGCACTACTCATACTAGGAGGGGGCAAATGTTATCCATACAATTTCAACATCTAAAGAGTGCAAGGGGTGACAGCATCACAAAGTAATTAGTGTCACTAACTTCTACGTCAATGATCTATAATGTAGCATGAGATCAATAATGTATAAAGTCAGTGACGTATCTCCTCAGCATCGCCCTTCATCCACACTGCACTTCAACCACACCACCCCTCATCCATACCACACATTATCACTTGCAATTCATCAGTGCCAAGTTTCATCAACAATGAAAAAGAAGAATATCGCACTTGACCAAGGTCGCATAGTACTCACCTCATCCATTTCGAAGTCATAGGGTGGTGGAAGCAATGGTGTTTCAATGGCTCACCTAATCAATGTCTCCATTCGGCTAGTGCCACTCCTTTAACATCATCAGATATCATTATGATTGGTCAATATCAATACCCTATTCTGGTATTTACTGTCACCATCTATCCTCACGACATCAGTAATGAATATCGTCGATGTTCATGAAGATAGGATGATAGTCGAAGCAGATTTAACTCAACATGGTCATCAAGACCACTACTGTATGATAGAAAGGCAAGCTTGTTGCCAACACTAATCTAGTAATGCAGTTCAAGATCAATGACGATGATATTGATAGCGCACCTATACAATCCCGCATTCCATCAATGGAGATAACACCTTCTTTCAGCATCGAGCCTTAAGTAATACCCTCCGCTCCCACAAGCAATGCCATGGGTCCATAGGCCAAGATGAATATCGTGCCTAATCAAAGTCGCATCATCGACAAGTGTCATATCATGAGTCAGCTATGAAAACCTTGATAAAGCAATGCTGCCTACCATTTATGCCACTCGAAACTAGTGTCACACCAAGATAACAGCACACTTCATCAAATCCTTATGGGAATGCTACATGTTGTTAAATATTAATATAGAAACCCATCGATACTTAGTGTCGCTTCCAATCAGTGCCGCCAATAACCAAATGAAAGTATAACCAAGTACAAGATTACCAATGTAGAGGTTTCTATACGTATCAAGGAGCGTCGAGTGTCGTCATCAAGCAAGCCAAATACAAAGCAACATTGAGGCCGCCAAAGCTGTTGCCAATGCTATTGTCGAAGATAATACTGATGCATGTTGAAGAAGCTGGGGCCATGTGCTCACCTCTATAAATATAGACCTAGGGGTGCCATTTTAAGGGACGATTTTATTTCCTCTCTCTATTCTTGAAATCAAACCTATGTAAACCCTAAATTGAATTGGGGATAAATGCAATTTGACCGTAATCATGCATGATTTATACGACTTGGACTTGCCTATTGGTTATGACTATGCCTATTCAAACATTATTGGCTTGGATGTGCATATGTTCAAACACCTTGAGTTTGAAACATTACGTGGCTATATAAAATGAACTTGGGACTATAACATGCGAATATGTGCGCAATATATGAACAGTAGACTTCAAACATAAGAATGAATTACATAGCGCATTAACGTGCCTAATGGACTATTGCACAAATTTTTGACTTGTATTCTTATCTCTTATGAACATATGACATGACATGAGCCCTTTTTTAGATATTATTTTTCAAAGCCCATATGGACTCTTGAATATGACAACTCTAAATGACCTAATGGGATCTCAAGCATAATGATCTATGAAAATTATGAGGTCCACTTTCGTCCGAGCGAAGTGAGGAAGCGAGAAAGTCTCAAGCCGGGTAGCAGGAGTCGAATGATAACAGCTATTCCGCTTTTAGGTAATAAGACAGGTAGTCAATAGCATATGTTTGAAGCATATGGCTTTCTTCAGTTTAGTAAGAGAGAAACCCGTTCACTACCTAGCAAGCAATACAAAGACCACTTTGAAAGGGCAGCTGTCAGACAAGAAAGAGTAGATGAATGGTTCTATCTTCGACTAAGGAGCTGCAGGAGAATTGGAGTGGGAATGAGTCCCATGGCTTTAAGTGAGATGGTTCTGAAGTTCAAACTAGAATGGCCCTTCTGATTCCCGTAGTAACTCCTTCTCAAGTCTTGCCGAAATTGGATTTCCTTTGTGTGCCATATGCGCTTAGACTGGTCCCCTCATCCCGATCCTATCTGAGTTCCCGAAGGTCTTAGTTTCCTTGTAGAAGCAAACTCTCCTTATGACCAAAAGACAGTTCCCTTCCAAGCCTTCCATATATTTCCCCTTAAAGGCCTATTGGAATCACCAATCCATCCTTTAATGATTCCAACATGCATTACGCCTCAAGTGATGATTTGGTCCTTGATGATACAACTAAGTCGACATTAATTGGGCGATACTTAATCATGTCACCACATTTATTTAAGTCAAGGATTAATTTATCACTAGGCATTATTAACAAGGAAACTTGTCGACAGCCTAAAGTTGAATTCAAAGTGTAGATACTCTTTTGAAACCCTCTTTCAAAAAGGTTGAAGCAGTTGATATCTCTCAATCAGGTTAGCATATCTATAATCCATTTTATTTTCTTCAGTTTTCCTTTCTAACTAGTGTGCAACCCGTGCGTTGCATACGGTATATTGTAAAAGAAAAATATTATAACTGTTTTTGAATAAAATAATTTATTATCCAATATTCGATGAATTTTGTTAGGATAAAATGACTTGTAATTTAAATTACTATATTTATAACTGTGCATTTTTGTTATGAGATTTGTGAATTTTTATATTTGGATAAAATTTAAATTATCATTTTTGTTGATGAAAATGAGTTATATACCGATTTATTATTTTTTGGGATTCATTACTTATCAATCAAATAAATAAAAAGAAGTATTCTTAATAAATTTTTGAAATTAATATTTTTATAAAATTTCATAAATAAAAATTCATGTACATATATTCTGAAATTGACATTTAGGTTTTGATACATTTGACTAAAGATAAATGATGTATACATTAAATTTCAAATATCACTTGAGAGAATGACAATAAATAGCTAAAAATAGAAGTGAGATATCAAAGACTCAATGTATTTATATCCATTTATAGTTCTTGCAGCACGTATTTATTAAAATAATCATATGGTATTATCAGGCTGATAAAAAATACTTATTTAACAACTAAAAGAAATATAAAATGAAAATAAGGCTTGAAACATTAAAACTCACCTTGTCATTTTAATTATGTAAAAAAATGATTTTTAATCCATTGTTTCATACCTTATTAGTTTTATTTTATAATAAAACTTTTCAAAAAATATCTAACATTTATGTAAAAAGATGATAAAAAATGAAGGAACAATATTTCAATCAAAATATGGAATAACTTTTGCCTATTGATTAATTCGTATTAAGAATATAAACAATAAAAATGTAACTTTTTATACGAAAACATACTAATTGAAAATATTTATTCCTTTTTCAATATTCAAAATACAAGCAATCATCACTTATCAATATTTGTAGTGTTATTCTTCACAAAATCTAATTTAATAATGATAAAAAGTCCATTTGACATACCAATTTTATGAATGAAAAATGTTATACATGTTTGTAATGATGTACCAATTTTGAAAACAAATTTTTTGTATATATTTGTTTGTAATGAAATATCAACTTTAGAAAGAAAAAATTATGTATATATTTCTTTGCATTAAATAACTAATTTTAGAAAGAATGAAGCTTTATGAACTTTGATGTAGAAAAATGTAAAGTATAAAAGATAATTTTGCATACGATTGTGAAAATATTAAATTATATGGATTTGAATGAAAATATATTTTTACCATTTTTGTGAGTACAAATGCGGTATACATATTGAATTATCATTTTTTTATGATTTATTAAATTAATAAATAAATTTGTTAATTAGATTTAGTATAAAATTTAAATTTAAGATCAATTAATAAATTCAAATAATAGACTTGAATGTAAAATAATATAAGAAAATTGCTACCAAACTAAAAACTGATACCTAAAAAATGCTATCGGTAACTACAAACTGATACCTAAAAACTGCTATCAACAACTAAAAACTAATACCTAAAGAAAGTTGTCTTTTAGGCTAAAATACTGAAGGTCTGTTCTTGAGGCTAAAATGCTAAGAAATTTGTCCTTGAGAATAATTTTCTGTTATTTAAAAATCTTAAACTTAAGATCGCCTAACTAAATTTAATATATGGACTTAAATGTAAAATAACATTAAAAACTTAAATGAAATCTGTACATCATTGTAAAAATTAGTACTAAATTCTGACACCAGAAGAGAGAATCGGTAAAAACATCGTAATAATTATAATAAAAATAAATTGTGAGAATGTGAAAATTAAATATCTAGAGAGAATTAAGGAGAGAGAAGGAAATCCCCGTAACTAATGAGAGAGCTTTAAATTCTTTTGCTTTACTATTATTTAATAGATAGGTTATAGTAGTTAGAACTTCTTATTATCTAACCTTTCGACTAAGACGAAACACCTAAAATCCTTCTTATATTGCCTTTCAAACGAGTTAATCTGCTTCAATCTTCTATAAAAACCCCCATATCGAATCAGTTGAGGAGACCCTAAGGTTGGCTTTAATGACTTAATGATGTGGGTTGGAGAGATTGGTTCCGACTTCTTCAAAAGCTAATCTTTTGACAACATGAGTGTAGGTGCTAAGGCTCTGAGGATATTGGTTAAGTTAAGGGTTTTGACTCACTCTATTGATAACCCTTCGAACAAGTTGTCATAAGAAAATTGTAACTGAATCAAACGGAGATATCAGATCAGTCAAATATCTGAAAATTCCATAATCTTACTTTCATTAAACTCAAATAGTACAAACTGATCAAATTCCCAATCTAATTTGAAAATTAGGGTTTACAACTTAAGAAAATACAAGATTGGAGTGAAAGAATTCGGACCCCCGAAACAAAAACCCTAGGGTCTTATTTATAGGTGTGGGATGGCACCTTTTGACTTCATGCACTTCAACTGGTCGAAAGGTGGCCTTGTAGACCATTCGTCGCCTTTAACATTTGCACATTCTTCCACATTGCATTTGAATGGATTTGAATGCTTTCGTCATCATCGAAAGGGGTAGGTGTGCCTTTTCACCTTGTGTTACTTTGTTGTTGCAAGTAAGAAGGGGTATGAGCTTTCAACTTTGTTAAATGGTACATCTTAGGGGTTTCAAAGTTATTGAAATACTGTAAGTTCCAATGCGGAAGGTAACTTCCAAAAACATACTTGCGGCTTAATGTAGAACCCCTCTTAGTTGTGAAAGTATTCGACCGGTTCGAAAGGATAAGTTATGCTTTCGAAGGGGCTGTTCTAACAAAGCGTCATTCTAAATAATTTGAATGAAGGCGAAACATTCGATTTCGAAAGGTTTGGCGCGCATGCGAGTGGCTGTTATTTGCTGCTTTCGAAAGGTACTCCTCAACTTATTTGAAACGTTTTCATGCAGGCGAAAGCATCTATTTCGAAAGGAAGCAATTGAAGCACAAGGATGCTTTCAACCCCTTCGAAAGCTTGTAACACATCTGACCCTTTGTTGTAACATCCGTTTGATTCTTTCGAAAGGATTTGTTGATGCTATCATTTTTCGTACATCCTTCTCTTCTACTCATATTGATTTCGACAAGGTTGAAGTGAGAATTGGTTGAAGTGGCACTTTTATACGTTGAAGGAATTTGATAATTTATGGAAATTACCCGGAACTTGCCCCGATAAATAAAAATATAGAAATTCACATTCCAAGGGAAACTTATTTTACAACCCAATTATAGATCTGGAATTCCTTTACACTTTATCAATATTCTACAAATAATTGCTTCGGACAAATTTCAAATTTCCAGATTAGGTCATACTTGCTATTCTTCTTTTATTCATATCCTGAAACCTTTAACTCTTCTTACTTAGATAGTGGTCCATATCTACTTCATAAAATATCAACTTAGAAATACATATTACATTAGTATGTATATTTGAGATTCAACTTATAAAACATTCTCCACATCTAAAAAGAAAACTTTTAAGCATACTTTTCAAAAGAATTCCAACTTGTAAAAATAGTTTAGAAAATTGAATTCTTAAAAACTTATAAATACCATGTTTCATTTTATTCCATATATCTATTCCATTTTTATTAAACATTTGGGCAAAACCTTCCAAAAATATTTAAATCCAACTTTTCACAATTTTCAACACATTTACCGCTTTATTCTTAACCTCAAATTCAACGGTTCTAAAATAACTTAGAAAAATAATTTCCCTTCTCAATCACTTTTTCCTTGAAAACCTTCTTCTTTAAAAGTAGAGTATTTAACCCCCAACATTCAAAAACTCAATTATTGAACAAAACTTATTATTAAATTAAAATTCGAAAAGGATTGCTTAATTCCCCCATTCAAAACTTTCTACATCAAATATTTATTCCTCTGAAAGTTAGTCTTTTAATTAAAAATATCTGAAAATAGCTTCTATAATTTTAAACAATGAAAAGTGGAGTAGACACGGTTAAATCCTACCCCAACATTTTCCTACCTCATTCTCATTATTTCTCCTATATTTTCTCTAATTTAATTACTAATCATATTTTATAAGTTCCTAGAGCTAATCCTATCCAAATCTCCTACTATAGCCTTTAAATGGCTTCTTCACCATTTTTAATCAAGTTCCATCGCTGTTTTAAAAAGAAGAATTTTAAAGAACTTCCAAATTTATGAACTAGTAAAGTCAACAAGTCCAACCTATGCTCTACTTTATACTTATTTCGAAAAGAAATCACTTTATCGAAAAATCTTTAAACAGAAAACTTTTTAATCCAATAAACTTTTAGACTAAAAGTTTCAAAAATGAAAAATCTTTTTTACCAAAAACCTTTTAGTCAAAAAATTTGACTCCGCAACTTCTTTTTATTCATAAACCCTTTGCCTTTAACAAAATTTCTAATTTATGAATTTCCAAAATTTCCTTTTATTTTCAAAACAATAGCTCCTCAATAAATCCTATGAAAAAATTTCAAAACATTTCAAGGAAGTTTTCAAAAATCATTTTGATCAAGTTCTTTCACATAGTGTTGAAATTTAGAAAATCTTTTACAAAATAACAACTTCTTAACAATTGTCTTCTCTGTTGCATTTTCTTCTTCTTTCATCCCTTTCTTTCGGGTGTTTACAGCTATCCTGCCTTAAAATATTTAATCAACATCTAACCTTTTTATTTATTATTCCCATAAATGTCACTTGGTCCATATTAAATGGTTGTTATCTTAACGAACGTTTCCTAAAGACATTTATTTACTTATTCAACTTTTATCTTAAGATCTCATTAATCTGTTTAATTGCTTGTAACTCCTCACTTATTACACACTCATTGTCTATTAAATTTTTAAGGTTACGACCCTTCCAATTTTATAATCCCATAATTACCTTAACGACTGTGACGACCCGGAATTTTGGACAATTTGAAATTGGGATATTTAATTGATTTTAATATTTAAAAGTTAGTTTGTAACTTAAAATTTCAAATATCACCATTATTTGGAAATTAAATTATTGGATTTAATTACTGAAAATTGGGTAAAATGTTGAATCCGGAATTTTAAGCCTGTTAAAAATAATTTGAAGGCTTGTAAAATTTATATCGATAGTACTGAAGATTGTAGAAGTGTTAAAATTGAATTTAAAGGTGATTTGTTCAGTTTTGAAAATATATTGTTTAAATCGATATTTAAAAATAGCCTTCCGGTGCACAATCTCGGAATTCGACGAAACTAGTTCCATTGGATCCGTAATAGTTAGTTATTATCGGATTTCAATTTTCGTAACAATCGGAGTTGTCGTTTGACCCTGGCAGCTCAAAACGCATAGAAACTATTTTATCGATTTAATTTAAAATTCATCGTTTATTTCCGTAACTTGCGCATATGATCGAATTAGCCTTCGTAACACATTCCATTGTGTTCGGAATGCGGGTAAAACATTAAAGATGCCTGGAAGCACGCCTCTATAGGGCATTGGAATTTTAAGTTGCATTAAATAAGATATTAATAAATAAATAAAAATAACCTATCACAATCAGGGCTTACCTTCTCCAACACGTCTCCCTCAACTTTATATCACGTGTCTTCTTGGTAATTTATATTATCCTTGTAATTTTGAGCGTGTAGTTTTTGTTAAAAATAAAATAAAATAAAATGGAGCTATATACCAAGTTGTGTGTAATTAGGTTAAACTAGAATAGGATAAACAAGATTTATGGAACATGGATTTTAAAATGTTTAGATTGGAAGATTTTATAAAAAGTTAGATTTTTGAAACTCGTATAGGTCATTTTATACCGGATGTGATTTCAAAAGGAAGTTTAATTGGCTATAACAATTTAAAAAGTGTAAGTCAACTATAATTAAAAAAAATAATTAAAATTAATTTACCTTAGTGATTAATAAAGATATGTAATTTGCTTGTGTAAGGTCTTAAATCGTGAAGGAAACAAGTCGAGATGGAAATGGATTGCAAACAAATCAAAGGTGAGTTAATCTCACTCTTCTGGATTTTTATTTAAATTTAAATGGTTAAATTTAAATAATTGGTTAGATGATTGAATTGATTGATGTGCTATATTATATTTGTGCAGTTAATGCGCTCGGTAGATTCAAAGCGGTGGAGGTGCAAAAAGTCATAGCGGGGATACAGCTAGGATATAGCGGGGTATAGCGGATGACTCTAAAATAGCATATAAAACTCGTACTTAATGTTTTTACAAATATATAAATGGTAATTAAATGAAAAATTATCATTCAATTGAATTATAAATACTACATAAGTAATTTTAAAAAAAAACTTGTGCGAATATACTTTAAATAAACAAAAACTGTTATATAACATAATTGAATTTGGTAGAATATTAGAGTATTTTCATTTCTGAAAATATATTAAAAATTAAATCAAATAAATTAGTTTCATAATTTTATAATGTATAAATGCAATTTTTTAATTCATTTTATTAAAAAAGATATAGCGGGAATAGCGAAATATAGCGGGAATAGCGGAATATAGCGGGAATAGCGGAATATAATGGAAATAGCGGGGAATAAAGCGGAAAGGATATATTCTGGGGCTATATGGAAAAATCGTAGCGGTAGAAATACGCTATGAGATATAGCGGGGTTGAAGCGGGGTAATAGCGGGGCATTAACTACACAGTATTATATATAGTAGTATATAGTATATATTGGGTGATTGATTTCCCACATTATATAGTGAATGAGACCCTATGCGCCACATAATAGCGGATGACATTATATAAATCCCATATAGCACGATATTCCACCACGAAGTGGAATTGGTATTGTGCTAACGTCTATAGATGTAGGAAAACAGGTTGGAGTGATCCAACTGGATTCCACAAAATTATTTAGATTGTTTAACATTCTGTGTTATGAATGTTTGATATGTTGTGATGAATTATATTGATAATTAGAATATTGGTTACCATGGTTTAATTGGATAGTCCGGTACACCTGGTTATCAAAATATATAGAATTGGATTCTTGAAAAGAAATATAAGAGTAAATTTTGGAAGTGAAATAATTATAGAATAAAAATAAGAATTAATTGGAAGGAAATGAAAGTGATTTTTTTTTAAACTGAAGTTAAATTGTAAAGTAGAGATTTAAAAACAAGTTTTAAATCAAAGTTAAATCTGGAATTCAAGTTAGTGAATCTCAGTTTTTAAAACAAATAAAGTTTTAAATTTAAAGTGTTTTAACAACTTGAATGTTAAAGTGCATTTTTAAATTGATTTGAATTTAAAAATAAATTTGGTTTTAAATTCCTTTAAACCTCTTTTATAAAATAAGTAATTAATTAATTTAATAAGGTAAATAAAAAGATAGATAATTACAGGTTGAGATTAATCAAGAGTGGTTAATATTGTGGTTTAATTAATGTAACTAATTTAGATTAGTATAGATTAAATGATAAGTGATATATGAAAAATTAATTAATATAAGTAATTAAGGATTAATGTAATTAATTATAGATAATTAATTTGTGTAATTAATTAAAGATTAATTACTGTTTTTGGTTAAGAATAATTGATTTGTGTAATTAATTAAAAATAATTACTTGAATGTAATTGAAGGATAATTAATCTAGGGTGATTAATTAAGACGGATAGCTAAGGGATGATTAATTAATTGATTTGAAATTAATTAATGTTAAATGAAGGAATCTAAGTGATTGAGGATAAGTAATTCAATTAGAATTAATTAAATTAATTTGGAAGTGATCAAGTTGCTTATGGATGATTGAATGGTATTGGATGCCTTAAATGAGACTCGAAGAGACTAGGGTCGGGTATTAGAAAATACCCGAAACCACTTCGAACTTTTATAAATTGATATGTGAAATCAATAGGCTGGAATGTAATAATTTAAGTGAATTGGACTATTTAATCTATGTTTTTGGTACTTAGATATTGATGTGTGAAATTAGAGAAGTCTATAACAAATTGTGATTTTGTAAATTGATACGAGTTACCTGGGTTTTATATAAGTTGCATGCTTTGTATTCCATGTTAGATGGGTTTGCTCACGCTGGTTTCCAGCCTGACCTGGGTGTTACTTTGATGCAATGCTCGGGTCAGACCGAGTATTACAAACTTTCAGGTAAGAACGTTCTGGAGCTCAGGAGGCGAGTTGGATGGCAAGAACGTATGGAGTGTTTCCGCTGTATTATATTGTTGTATATCTGAGACATGATGATTGTGTATATCCAGTATCTGTATATATATGTAACTCTAATGTATTATAAATGTATTTGGCAAATACATAATTCTTTTGTAAACTGTTATTATTTGATATTATATTTTAATCCGCTACGAATGTGAGAATCTTTGTTGTGTTTCTTCTTCTTCTTCTTCTATCTCTTTCTTCTTTCCCTAACTATCTAGAATTTCGAGATCAAAATATCCGGTTTGTGACAGTTGGTATCAGAGCTAAAGGTTAAGCGAGAACCTTGGCTCTGTTGGGATTACTCATTAAGGATAGGATCAAATGGTACCCTAGAATGAGTTGAGTGTGTGTGTGTGTGTGTGTGTGCGTGTGTGTGTGTGAGCGCATACTTGTTATTTTCTTATATAAAGGTTTTAAATGGTTTTATATAAGAATATATTTTGATATATAAAGCATTATTTCTTTCTAATAAATATTAAGGTAACTCGTTATATTATTTGAAAATTTTAATAATGAGAATTAAGTGGTAATAGAAATACAACCAAATTAAAATTAAATGAAGATAAGTTTGAAATGGATTCAGAATTAAATGGTTTAAAGAGATAAGTTGATTCGATTTAAAGGATTAAATCAACATTTAAAAATTTAATTCGAATTTATATAATTCGGGATGGTTTAAATTTGAAATTTGAATTGAATTCGTTCAAATTGAATCTGATTTGAATTAATTGGATTTGTGATTGAAGATGTATAAGTTTAAAATTTTAAATGGAAAATTTGAATTGAAACGATTTGAAATTGAAGTGGGTTCAATTGATATTAGTCCAAATTGATTGGAATAATTTGGAATTGTAATTAAAGTTGAATAGGTTTAAAATCAAATGGAATTTGATTTGAATTTGGAAAGAAATCGAGATTAGTTCAATTTGAATTGGGGTTAAATCAATTTCAATGGAAATTGAAGTTATTTAAATTGGAACAGAGTCAATTTAAATGGAAGTGGAAATTTAAATTGAATTGATGGGGAAGTGAACAGTTTCGACTCTGGACTATTTTCAATATAAATTGTTTTAATATAAACTTATTTTTCCAAGCTATTTAATATATATAGCCTTTCTTTTTGAAGCCAAATTAATTTATATTTGTTTTACAATTATTTTTGGAACTAATTAACAATTTTTCAACTATTTTACAAATTAATTACTATTAATTACTATTTTTCAACTATTTTACAAATTAATTGCTATTTTACAACTATTTTGCAATTATCTAAAATCTTTATAACTATTTTTCAACTATTTTACAATTACTTAACTATTTTACAGCTACGTTACAAACTAATAATTATTTTTCAACGACTTATCTATTTTAAACTTTTCAAGCTATTTTTTGAATTTAAGCTGGACAGAGTTCAAACTGTTCATGATTGAATATCCATTTAGGATAAGGATTAAAATGATAATCCAATGGAATTGAAACAATTATGATTATATGGATATAAATTAAAGGAAATGTGAATAGAAAGAGAAATTGATTTATTTAATAATCAATGAAAATAGATACGTAGAATGTACGTATATTATTTTATTCGCATAGTGATTTAATCCGGATTCGAGCACAGAATTTCGAGATAGTTATATCGATCCGAGTTAGGATTTTTCACTCGATTTTCGATGGCAAACCTGGATATGGATTGTTGATTGGTTCTGGATATTCTCTATCATAGTTATGGCTATGCAAGGAGAATGACGATTTCCGATCAAGAAACCAGATCTGAGTACGCACTAGGAAGTCGGGTGGACGATACTAGTTCGGAAGTGAAATTGTGATCGAGTGAGCGATCAGATTGGTATAGCGTACGGATGATAAGTGTACATCGCACGGATTTGAATAAAACTGATATTGAAAAGAGTAATCAAATTTGAATATTTGATTTTGAATAAACAAAGTTATATATCTTTGTTATATAAGATAAATCTCCCCTTGTTGAATCTATTGCCGGAAGAAAAGGATTTTGAAGGTGTTTGAAGTATAAAAGGAGTTTTATACAATTTTGAAGTGATCCAAAGTTTTTAAAAAAATTTATATATATATATATATATATATATTAAGGATTTTATGAGGATTTTGGAAAAAGGTTTTGGGAACCTTTGGATTTGGAAAGGCTTTTGATTTTTTGGGTAAAATCAATATTGGAATTTGGAAAGCCTAGTTTGAGAATTATCGATTTTGGAATAATCGATTTTGAGAAAAGGCGATTTATTTGAAATTCATACTAGGTGTATGATTTGGAAGATACTATATCTGTATAGTATAAAGTGTTTTGAAAATGGCTCTGGGGAAAAAGGCACTCCCTTGAAATGAACTTCTCAGGAGTGTCGTAGGTTGGTACTGCCTTGAACCCTAATGGGGGTTCTAAAGTTGATCCTGTGAGGAGTCCGTACAAAACAAGTTCCTGAGGATTATGTGCAGTGTGTAGCGGAAGTCGAGGGTGTTGATTCCTACAGAGGCATTTGGGTTATGCTGTGACGACAGTGTAACTCGATGTCACTGCGATCTACTACAGACCATAGCGAATGTCGTGTGTGCTGCTGAGAGCCAAAAGTCTGCTTTTGATTTTATATCGGTAGACCGCGACCTATGATAACATAGCGAAAGTCGTGTGTGCCGCTGAGAGCCAACAGTCTGCGTTTGATTTTACATCGGTAGACTGCGACCTATATGGGAGTGGCGAAGTTTCATTTTGACAGCGAAAATCGAGGGCGCTGATGCCTACATTTACATGGACTTTTGCTGTGATGGCGACGTAACTCTGAAATGTAATTGCGATCTGTTGTGGGTTCCATGGCGTAATCGAGGGGCGCGGAGTGCCTACAGTTACATGGACTTTTGCTGCGATGGCAACGTAACCCAGGATGTAACTGCGACCATGGATGGGGGTGATGATTTCCAGAGCATTCTCACTAAAGATATTTCCTCTATTTTCAAAAACTATTTTCTATATTTGCAATAAAATTATTTTTCCAAGTATTTTCACTTGGTGTTGAAAACGGGTTTACCAAGTACTTGTAGATTTTTAGTCCTACGCCTGATCAACGTATGACCCAATTTCTGTGAGAACAAGGACGGACTGGTTGAGACATCAAGTTATAAGAAGTATTTTTATAAAAAGCTATTTTAATAGTATTATGTGAATTTAAAAGTATTTCTAAAATTTAAAAATAAAGGAGTAAGCTAGTTACCTAAATAAATCAGTTAAGTGAGTATGTTAATAAGATTTAAATTGGTTAAATAATAGTTGAATTGGGAGTTATTAATGGAGTTTGGAAATGAAAAATTGAATTATAAATTAAATTTTACTTGAATTGTTAGTAAATTGAATACAATTGGAATATGTCAAATAAAAAGGAAGTTGGAATGAAACAGCAATTCAAGAAGGTAGAAATAAATTGAAAATGGCCTTGTAATTAGTTAAATGAGTCATGAATAAGTTGAATTTGGAAATTAAATTTATAACAACTAATCAAATAAATTTGTAGATCGAATGAGATCTGATTGAAATAGAACCAAGTTAAATTGAAAAGGAAAATTTATTTTGCAAATTAAGTGAGCTTAAATTTTTAAGTTGGACTAAATTAAAGTAAATTAACATAAGTTTAAAAATTTATAGAAGCTCGACTTTAAGTGGGAAGGGTAGACCATTAAATAAAAGCTTGGGTTAAGTTAATTTGGAAATGGCTAGTAGTATACAAACATGGAATGTGTCGAGCTAAATAAAATGGTTGTGAATGAATTAAAATGGAAGGATTTAAATATAAATTGAGTCGAAATCAATTTAAATTGGTTATAAAACTTAATTAATTATTTATACACATGGATATCGTCAAAATTTGCATAGAATGAATTGTCGTTTGATGTAAACGAATGTAATTAAATTTCAATGAGTTGATAGAGATTAAATAAATTGATTTTAAGATCAACTGAATTGAATATGAGCTTGTCTGGAGCAAAAATAAATTGAATGTAAGAAATTGATTTGTAAACCATTAAAATTGAATGAAATGGCATATGAATTGATTGAAAGCAATTGAATTAGCTTTAAAATCATATAAATCGCTTATGGAAAGTGTTTGGTGCATGTTGCTTATGAAATGCATGCGTATAGCTATTAAAAGTAAGTGAAATGTTAATAAATTTCATATATTTAGTACTTACATGTTTGAATTGAGTAAGTACAGGCACCAGGAAGCCGTTTGGCTGAATTTGGACGCGCTAATTGCTAAATTAATAAGCTGCTTGCTTAAAAATACTAAATAAAGGACGCCTACGTAATAAAAATAGGAAATATGAACTGTTTTTGTTTTTCCGACCATGTAGGTCGATGTATATATATTTATACTTCTTGTCAAATTGCAAACGCTCCTCCGCACAAAGGAGACACTGCCAAAAAAATTCGAACATTTTGGGAGTTAGAAAATTTTTGGAAAATTTTTGTTAGCGACAAAACGATTGCAAATTTGAAATAGAAATAAATTAGTGGATGAAACCAATTTAAAATAATGATATGAATCAGTTATAAATGGAAGATAAAATTCAATATTCAAAGTTGAAGATAAATTGAATTCATATGGAAATGGGAAATTTAATTTGAATAGAAGTAGATATGAAAACTTATGTAAGGAGATGTATAAAATGATTTTAAAAGCTATGATAGGGTATTATTGCTAAGTAGGATATGCAGGTATTATAAAGGAAAAGGAAAATTGGTTTTGATTTCAGAAGATAAATTTGAATTGCTCGACAAAAAGATATGTGTTTAAATTTCTGTATGAAATTTGATTGGGTTTTTGATCTAGCCACTTGGCTTTTCGTTTTCTTTTGGAATTTGGGATCCCGTAGAGGAATTTTGTAGTTGTACCGAGCTAGCCGCGCAAAGGAGACGCTGGCGAAATTTTTCGAAAATTTAGAGAGTTGGAAATTTTTTGAGAAAGATTTGATAATTTAAATCTGGATTTAAATTTAAATTTGAATGTGTGGAGTAAATAATATTGTTGGAAACTATGGAAGGTATTGGAAAGTTGGTTGAAGAAATAGTGGGTCTTTAATAAAAAAATACGTTATGGCAAGTCGATAAAACTGTTTGGTTTTGGAGAATAGTAATGGGTATTGGATCATTCTTCTTAACTAGTAATTTCGGGGACGAAGTTCTTTTAAAGGGGAAGGAATGTGACGACCCGGAATTTTGGACAATTTGAAATTAGGATATTTAATTGATTTTTAATATTTAAAAGTAAGTTTGTAACTTAAAATATCAAATATCACCATTATTTAGAAATTAAATTATTGGATTTAATTACTGGAAATTGGGTAAAATGTTGAATCTGGAATTTTAAACCTGTTAAAAATAATTTAAAGGCTTGTAAAATTTATATCGATAGTACCGAAGATAGTAGAAGTGTTAAAATTGAATTTAAAGGTGATTTGTTCAGTTTTGAAAATATATTGTTTAAACCGATATTTAAAAATAGCCTTCCGGGGCACAATCTCGGAATTCGACGAAACCAGTTCCATTGGATCCGTAATAGTTAGTTATTATCAGATTTCAATTTTCATAACAATCGGAGTTGTCGTTTGACCCTTGTAGCTCAAAACGCATAGAAACTATTTTAATCGATTTAATTTAAAATTCATCGTTTATTTCCGTAACTTACGCATATGATCGAATCAGCCTCCGAAACACGTTCCATTATGTTCGAAATGCATGTAAAACATTATAGATGCCTGGAGGCATGCCTCTATAGGGCATCGGAATTTCAAGTTGCATTAAATAAGATATTAATAAATAAATAAATAAATAAATTTTAACCTGTCACAATCAGGGCTTAGCTTCTCCAACACGCCTCCCTTAATTTTATATCACGTATCTTGCTTCCTTCCCTTCATTCTCAAATTCTAATCGAGAGGCCAAAACGAAAGAGAAATTAAATTAAAATAAATGGCCGAAGCCAGAGAGAGTTGAAACCGCTCAATTTATTCTATCGTTCAAATAATAAGATGGTCGATTCCATCTACTTCTCCTAGCCTCATCTCAATTCGAATTTGGGGCTTTCATTTTTCTCGCTCGAGCAAACGATTCAAGTTTGATTTCGATGATTTTGGGTCGCACCTCTTTTCCGGTGGCTGATACCAGAAGTTTGCCGGAGTTGCTCGAGATTTGGATTCGAGACCGTTTGGGGTGCGGCGTGTTTAGGGTTGTGGTCGCGATGCCGGGTTCGAGCTCGAGTTCATTAGAATCGAGGTGGATGTTAGAAGGCGATAGTTCTTCGGGGTTGAGCCTCGAGGTTAGGTTACGGAATTTCGAATTTTAGTGCTCGATTCAAGATCTGAAATGCAACAAGGATGCTGAACCCGAGTTCAATCTTTATGCAACCCATAAGTATTTTCCAGTTGCGATTTGAGCACCGGTTGGCCGTTATGGATCGTCCTGGTGGTGAGGGTGTTACTGAGGAGCAATAGAGTGATTTTTATGTCTTGACTTTGACTAAAGTTCTTGGAAGCGAAGAGGAGGCAGTGATCACTGTCTGTGGCCAGGCATCTTCTCGGTAATTTCTATTCTCTTTGTAATTTTGAGCGTGTAGTTTTTGTTAAAAATAAAATAAAATAAAATAAAATGAAGCTATATATCATGCTGTGTGTAATTGGTTAAACTAGAATAGGATAAACAAGATTTATGAAACATGGATTTTAAAATGTTTCGATTGGAAGATTTTATAAAAAGTTAGATTTTTGAAACTCGTATAGGTCATTTTATACCGGATGTGATTTCCAAAGGAAGTTTAACTGGCTATAACAATTTAAAAATTGTAAGTCAACTTTAATTTAAAAAAATTAATTAAAATTAATTTACCTCGGTGGTTAATAAAGATATGTAATTTGCTTGTATAAGGTCTTAAATCGTGAAGGAAACAAGTCGAGATGGAAATGGATTGCAAACAAATCAAAGGTGAGTTAATCTCACTCTTCTGGATTTTTATTTAAATTTAAATGGTTAAATTTAAAAAATGGGTTGGGTGATTGAATTGATTGATGTGCTATATTATATATAGTAGTATATAGTATATATTGGGTGATTGATTTCTCGCATTATATAGCGAATGAGACCCTCTGCGCCGCACAATAGCGGATGATATTATATCAATCCCATATACCACGATATTCCACCTCGAAGTGCAATTGGTATTGTGCTAACGTCTATGGATGTAGGAAAACAGGTTGGAGGGATCCAACTGGATTCCTCAAAATTATTTAGATTGTTTAATATTCTATGTTATGAATGTTTGATATGCTGTGATGAATTATGTTGATAATTGGAATATTGGTTACCATGGTTTAGTTGGATATTTTGGTACACTGGGTTATCAAAATATATAGAATTGGATTTTTGAAAAGAAATATAAGAGTAAATTTTGAAAGTGAAATAATTATAGAATAAAAATAAGAATGAATTGGAAAAAAATGAAAGTGATTTTTTAAAAAACTGAAGTTAAATTGTAAAGTAGAGATTTAAAAACAAGTTTTAAATCAAAGTTAAATCTGGAATTCGAGTTAGTGAATCTCAGTTTTTAAAACAAATAAGTTTTTAAATTTAAAGTGTTTTAACAACTTGAATGTTAAAGTGCATTTTTAAATTGATTTGAATTTAAAAACAAATTTGGTTTTAAATTCCCTTAATCCCCTTTTATAGAATGAGTAATTAATTTATTTAATGAAGTAAATAAAAAGATAGATAATTACAGGTTGAGATTAATCAAGAGTGGTTAATATTGTGGTTTAATTAATGTAACTAATTTAGATTATATAAATTAAAATGATAAGTGATATATGAGAAATTAATTAATATAAGTAATTAAGGATTAATGTAATTAATTATAGATAATTAATTTGTGTAATTAATTAAAGATTAATTACTATTTTTGGTTAAGAATAATTGATTTGTGTAATTAATTAAAAATAATTACTTTAATGTTATTGAAGGATAATTAATCCAGGGTGATTAATTAAGATGGATAATTAAGGGATGATTAATTCATTTGAAATTAATTAATGTTAAATAAAGGAATCTAAGTGGTTGAAGATTAGTAATTCAATTAGAATTAATTAAATTAATTTGGAAGTGATCAAGTTGCTTATGGATGATTGAATGGTATTGGATGCCTTGAATGAGACTTGAAGAGACTGGGGTCGGGTATTAGAAAATACCCGAAACCACTTCGAACTTTTATAGATTGATATGTGAAATCAATAGGCTGGAATGTAATGATTTAAGTGAATGGGACTATTTAATCTAAGTTTTTGGTGCTTAGGTATTGATGTGTGAAATTAGAGAAGTCTATAACAAATTGTGAATTTGTAAATTGGTACGAGTTACCTGGGTTTTATATAAGTTGCATGCTTTGTATTCCATGTTAGATGGGTTTGCTCACGCTGGTTTCCAGCCTGACGCGGTATTACTTTGATGTATTGCTCGGGTCAGGCCGAGTATTACCGATTTTCATGTAAGGACGTTCTGGAGCTCAGGAGGCGAGCTGGAAGGCAAGAACGTATGGAGTGTTTCCGCTGTATTATATTGTTGTATATCTGAGACATGATGATTGTGTATATCCAGTATCTGTATATATATGTAACTCTGATGTATTATAAATGTATTTGGCAGATGCAGAATTCTTTTTTAAACTGTTATTATTTGATATTATATTTTAATCCGCTATGAATGTGAGAATCTTTGTTGTGTTTCTTCTTCTTCTTCTATCTCTTTCTTCTTTCTCTAACTATTTGGAATTTCGGGATCGAAATATTCGGGTTGTGACAGTTGGTATCAGAGCTGAAGGTTAAGCGAGAACCTTGGCTCTGTTAGGATTACTCATTAAGGATAGGATCAAATGGTACCCTAGAATGAGTTGAGTGTGTGTGTGTGTGTGTATGAGCGCGTACTTGTTATTTTCTTGTATAAAGGTTTTAAATGATTTTATATAAGAATATATTTTGATATATAAAGAAATATTTCTTTCTAATAAATATTAAGGTAATTGGTTGTTATATCATTTGAAAATTTTAATAATGAGAATTAAGTGGTAATAGAAATACAACCAAATTAAAATTAAATGAAGATAAGTTTGAAATGGATTCAGAATTAAATGGTTTAAAGAGATAAGTTGATTTGATTTAAAGAATTAAATCAACATTTAAAAATTTAACTCGAATTTATATAATTCGGGATGGTTTAAATTTGAAATTTGAATTGAATTCGTTTAAATTGAATCTGATTTGAATTAATTGGATTTGTGATTAAAGATGTATCAGTTTAAAAAATTTAATGGAAAATTTGAATTGGATTGAATTGAAACGATTTGAATTGAAGATGTATAAGTTTCCGCTGTATTATATTGTTGTATATCTGAGACATGATGATTGTGTATATCCAGTATCTGTATATATGTGTAACTCTGATGTATTATAAATGTATTTGGCAGATACAGTATTCTTTTGTAAACTCTTATTATTTGATATTATATTTTAATCCGCTGCGAATGTAAGAATCTTTGTTGTGTTTCTTCTTCTTCTTCTGTCTCTTTCTTCTTTCCCTAACTATCTGGAATTTCAGGATCGAAATATCCGGGTTGTGATAGCTCTTTATTTAGTCCATTTATATCCTAATTAAATTATTGTAACTCCCTATAAATTACATACTTATTGCCCTTATTAATTTTAGATTTACAATCATTTATAACTTTCTTCCCTATTTCATTTATTCATAAACTTTCTGTAACTTCCAAATTCATTTCGCATTTATTGCCTATTAATTGAAGCTACAATCTTTTCCATTTACATTTCTTACAATACGAACTTCATCGCTCCTTTCCTACTCTGTATATTTTTCCAACCATAAGTTGCCTCACCCATCCTTTTGGAATATGGTCGCAACTATTGCTATGGTCGGAAACTATAGATTAAATTCAAAGTAAGTACATATTTATATATAGTAGTTTTTGAAAAATACTTTCAAATATAACAAGTATGCCTCTCATACGTATACCTATATTCATTGATTGGTAACCTAAACTCTGATACCAAGTGTAACAACCCACCTCAAAACGGATCTAATTTCAACCAGACAAAAGCTCATTGAACCATAGACCCATCTCAAGGCAAGCTATTAGGTTGATAAAATTAAACAATACACAGTACATAGAGTTATCTATCTATACTTTCAGAATCTCACAGGGGAATGGATAAAATATAATATCAGAAACAAGTACCAATTTCTTAACGATACCATTTCAAAAACATAACATGTTAAATATTATAACATGTTTACATAAAGTCTCTATAGTACATTATCTCATGATAACATAACTGTTTAAATTGGGTACAATAAAAATACTTAAAAAGTATAAATAGATATATATATATAACTACCACAAGTCTTCACCTCCACATTCACCTCTTAAAATCATCACTGCCTCCTCTAACCAGTGTGTTGTAATGAGGAGTGGGTTAAAACAACAAATTTCTGATGAAATGAAAATTTCAAGGTTTAACATAATTTTACTTGGGCAATATTATTAAATAAGAAATATATCTTACGTATTTAAGCCTATCCTAAATATAACAGTCACCTTAAACGATGGGACTACAAATACTAATAACTTTAACTGTAAGTCCAAAAACCTTTCCAGTCCAATTCCAAAAATCTAATGCAACTAATATCAATGATGCAACATAAAACATCCAAACCACTAAATATCCTCTATTGGTGATTAGGCAGATGCTAACCATTTAATACCTATAAAATAGGCAGGTACCCATCCTTCAATACATAACCCATTTCCAAGTTCTAACACAACCATTGTTAATGATGTGAGAGAGATAACCTTTAAACCACTTAATACCTCTTTCATGGGTCTTAGGCTGACTCTAACCATTTAAGACCTATAAAATAGGCAGGTTCCCATTATTTAAGACCTAACCCAAGGCGGGTCCCTACATGGTTCTCACTAGCTGATGACTTAATACTTCTCATAAAAAGTGGCGGGACCTACCATAACCACTTAATAACTCAAACCTAAAGTGGACCCCTTCGAAGGTTTCACATACCGTATCCAAAACTTAATTTATGACCTATAACCCACTCGTGACGTCTCGCATTGGTACGACCATTCATAGGTACTAGTAGCCAGATTAACTAGGTAGGTTTACCCAACAACATTGGGACTAACCTCACATCCACCGTACTTATTTATTATAAGCAATGTCTCATATTATTTTGCAAAGCCACACTGCTGGTTGCTAGATTTAACGGGACAAACTTCCATGTAGCTTTGGACTAACCTTGCATCCTTATAAATTAATCATATCTTATATGTATATCCAATATATACATACATCATCCTACACGAATAATAACTGAGGCTATATAAGGTATCCCCTTATTATGCCCTAATTAGGAATTAACTCCCCAATTTAAACTAACTTACTTCCTACAAACTAATGCTATTTACTGCCTATTAATTTTATCAATACGTTCAATACGCTATAATTATTACATTATTATTAATGTTAATAATCCACACATTAATATTATATACGTATATTTTTACACATGGAATTTAAAAACTAATCATTAAATTACAATAGTTCAACAATAATTCGCTTACAAGGTATTTTGATATATCAATCTCATACGAATCTGCAATTTCAACAAGAACTGCTACTACCATAGCCAAATAAAATAGATTTGTACAAATATGGAATATCTACACTTGATCCATACTAATACATTAGAATCCCTTTTCTATTTTAAAGAAAATACCATCCCAAATTAGATCGATTTATTCAGTTCAACCTTTGTATACAACATTTTGAAGTGAGAAAGGAATTCCGTATTTATTTAAGTGGTAGAAATAAGTGGTGCAAACTACAAACAATTCAATTCATAATTTACACACCATTTTTAATTTAATTCTTTATGGACCCTTTCACACTTTAATTCAAAAGAGGGAAAATAGGTTAAATTGAGCATAGATGATCAAATTTTAATAATTAATTAGATTCTAATATATCGATACCAAAAAGAATTAAAATTCCAATATATAAAAAAAATTGATATTTTCTTAAGGAAATTCTTGGGGGTTTTAAATGTTATGTTTTCGTAAATTTTCTAAGGCATGCATCAAATCCAAATAAATACTATTCAATTACAGAATTGTAAAAAACTTGATATTTCCACTCACGGATATATGTTTGCTTCCTAATTTGATTTGATTCCACCATGCCTAGTTACCTTTCAGATCTTCTTCTTTTAAAATATAAAACAATGTGAATTATGTACAGAAATTAGATTAGAATCAGAAACTAGAGAGGGATAGAATTGGAAATCAAATGAATTAAACATCTATCCACTTACCTAAAAATTCTAATTGATTCCAAAACCCAAATAATAAGAAGAAGAGATCTGATTCTCTACTAAATCTTCCTCTTTTTAATATACAACAAATAGACTTATTTATAAATTAGATTTTAGAAATAAGAAAATAGGGAAAAGAAGGATTATTTTAATGTAGAGACTAAAAACTAGAATTACTTACCAAGAAAGTTCGCCGTTTCTGAAACCCTTATGGGAAAGCCTTTGATAGAGCTTCGCTAGCGATTCCAAAATTTCATGAAGGAAAAGTAGGGGTCTAGAGGTCTACTTTAGAGGTGGAAAGGAACAACGAACTTTGGATTAAAAATATACAAATCTAAAACATTAAAAATAAGATAACCCTAGCCATCGCCCACATTTTTGCCTCCCACCGGTCGACCGGTCGTAGTTTAGGGGTCAATCTATTCCCTTTTGTGTGCATATGTTTTGTACATTAATTTATTTCCTGTTTTAATTCATTAATTATTCAATTAATTCATACGTTAACCCATGTTAACTCAAACGTTTTCTCAAATATTAATATCAGCTAATATTTCAAAATTCAAACTTTTAATTTCAAATTCAAATATTCAAATCTAAACTCGTTTGAATTAATTTTAATTTGAAAACTTCAAAGGCCCGTAACTTATTCATTTTAACTCCGATTTCAGCATATTATATATGAAAATTGATCTAAAAATCACCACAGATGCAATGGTTCAACTCCCGTAGTCAAATTCCATCATTTACAAAATTTCCATTTTTAACATTAGTTCAATTACTTAATTTCTTATTAAATTTTATGGGATGTTATATTTCCCCACGTCGAGAAGGAGTTATTCAAAGAAGATCATGGCCACGTCATCAAGTTTCAGTATGTGGCAGGGATTGGTACTGCTTGATTGATTTAGGAACCCTCTGTGAGTTGTCGACTTCACTTATTTGGCTTGTGACTTAGTCCTTAGCATCTATATGTATCGATACGAGCTTGAATTTGATTGAATTCCTTAGTTTGAATGTTGGTTGATAGCTTTTGTTTTGCTCATTAATTGTTTGGGTTGGAGACAGCTAGCAAATCAGCCAATACGACAAGTACTAGCCTATAAGCATTCCGCCTTTAAGTGGTGTAGGTTGTTGGTGGATTTGAGCAAGTTTTGGGGATCGGTACGAATCCTTGTTCATGGAGCGGTAATAGTCCCTGCACATTTTTTGAATCGTGACTATTTATTTTAGAGTAGCGCAATGTGCGAGCAACTTTGTGCGTTGCTTAGCATTTAAAAGATTTTACCCCTTGATTTCATTTAATACCTGAGTCTAGCAATCATCGCTCTAGATTTATGTTTGGTAATTTTTCTATTCGTTGTTCTAACTCGTCCAAATAATGCTTGATCATAAGGCTAGATAACATTTTCCTCCTAAAACTTTCCATGTGAATAGAAAGTTTGCATTGCTCAAGAACAAACATTGAAATCGATGATTTATGAATAGATGGATTCTAAGCAATTAATTGATCAAATTGTGGCGAATCATTCGGTTTCATCGGATTCACCTGTAAATCAAAGATCATTCCAGACTATTATAGCTAAGGACTTGGTCCTCGCTTGAGTGTTAGTCAAAGATAATCATCATTTTGTGTTCTTCGGAAACCATTATATTGTATAGCGTGTCGCAAATCAGAGTCGTCCCACGTTCTCTCGAAACCATTATATTGTATAGCATATCACAAATATGAGTCATCCCATGTTCATTCGAGAGTTAATAAACATATATCAAAGTTAATGGTTCAATCTGATAATTGCTATAGAATTGTTTCAAGGTCAATTTATGTTTGAGACCAAAATCTATTTTTTGAGACCTTGGGCCATGCATTCGATGACCATTACATATCTTAGCTTAATCCTCGATCTCTCTGGATCGCTAATAGAATCCTTGACCTTTTTGAGCTGTTAATTGACATCTCAATCTCTCTGGATCATTTGACATCAATTCAGGGTTCGATCTCCCCGTATCATTCATTGTCCAATCTAAGGTTCGATCTGTTCGGATTGTTCATCACCCAATCAGGGTTCGATCTCTCCAGATCGTTCGTCATCCAACCTAGGGTTTGGTCTCTTCGGATCATTTAACATCCATCTAGGGTTCATCACTACGGATCCTTGTTGAGTCCAATCCGCTTGCTCTTTGGAACGGGACTCAACCACCAAGCAAGGCCAATCTGCTCACATTTCGATGAGGGAACTTGCTCTCATACAAGCCTAATCTACTCGCTCTTCGAAAATGGGACCTACACCTTAGAATCATCGCCTTGTCGCTCCAGACAGGACTACCATGATCAGTTAGTTCATAAATCAATATAGAAGGTAATAAATCTCCGTTTGTGTTTCAAAATAGATATTGGCTATCATGTTCAAGTGATTTTAAAAATTAAGAATACATGGAATTTATGTTCAAACATCAATCACAAATCACGACATCCATTCAGATGCCACAGCCTAATATCCAACTTAGAGCATGCCTAGGGACCGATCGAGGTCCCATACACGAGTAAGTGGCTTGACTATAATACCACATCATTTATTGAAAATAGAAGGCAAGGTGTGGCAATCAAACCTGACTCCATGTCGTCTTGATCATGGTATAACTATACTTGGCCCAAATCTGAGGCTGTTTAGATTCACTGCAGACGATGGCTACTCGACTATACCATTATTGCTTAGCTCTTTATAAACTGTTCTAATTGGTTATTCCTAACATGCTCCTTAATCAAATCACAAAGATGTCTACAATAATTTATCTTATACCCATCCAGCTTATGAAATAAGAAATATTTCGATCTTCTTTCTCGATCAGTGGCTTCTCTCCTCATTGGTTTTCAATAAGGGATCTGCCTTCATGTGTTAATGTAAATCCTCTCTAGGGTTTCGTCTGTGGAAGAAGAGAATTTTTTTCCCCTTCTCTGTCATTTTGGTCCTCCAAAGCTGTCACTAGCATTTCGCTTTTCTTTATCTTTACCAAATCCTTCTCCTAACGGTCCTCCGCCATCTACGGCATTAACTTCTTCCTTTTAAGCTTTAGAATCCTCCTTACGCAATTATCTTTCAGCCTCATGGTAAATTCTATGAGATCCCCTGGTGAATCCCATTCCAAAACAATCATAAAATCTGTCTTACTTGCAACTCTAGAAACTGCCACCATCGAAACCTCCCATAGATACGGTTTGTGAAATGTAGCGGCTGCAGCATTAAACATAGTCAAATAATTCCTTATGGTCTTTACGGCCCTTCGCTACATGCTCAATAAAGTCATCACGTTCTTTGGTCATAAAGTATGCACTCTAAATTGACTCATAAATCTATTTGTTTACTTAGTCCATCTGCTAACGGATCTGTTTTACAGCTGATGGAACCACATCACCGCTAAGTCTGTCAAATATAAATGGAAACACCATCCCATCAATTCTTAAAGATGCACCCAGCACCTCCATATTTCGAATGTATCTTATTAGGTGAAGCGTTGGATATGCTTTTCCATTGGACATTTCTGACGTGGGCTGCTTGAAATCTGGTGGATTTCATGCGTACTGGTTATGGGCAATGAATGGATTTCTGCTCACATCCTCTAAGCTCTGGTCCGGCAGTCCACTTCTGCTCACTAATCTAACCATCACAGAAATTCTACCATCGTCGTCTAATGGAAGTCAACGCTCCACATTTTCGTTTTATCCCTCGTTCATACGGGGAAATTCTAGCACGTAGTCTTCTAGTCATGCCTTTGTATTCTGATTCACGTTCTAGTATTTAGCGTCATTTCCTAGATGTGTACTGTCTTTTTCCAAGCTTAAGTCTGTAATATCCTCAAGTCCTTTGGATCGGTATCGATCCATGCTCAGGATTGGTACTGATCCACTTCATTTCTTTGGGGGCTGCCCCACTATGCTCCACTCTATTTGCAAGGACATTTGTTCTGGTCTTTAGTTCTGGTCTATAGTTCTAATCCGCAGCAACTCCAACGGTTTTTAGTTGTCTATACTTCCTAAGAATCCCTCCTTGATCTCTTCCTGGTGGGCTATCAGTTTGTTCTGCATTTTCATCATCATTGTTTCCATCTTATCTCTGGTTATGTAGATGGAATGGGGGTAAGATCCTGAGGACAACTCATGGTTGCCCATATGTCCTTGTTGGCTTTCTTCAGCGGTTTTCCTGATTTGTGGCCTCGTTATCTTCTCCAATTTTATATTTCAAGTTGATAAATCTGAGGTTCTAAGTGAAAGCACCAAAATATTTACACCAAATGTTGGCACAACACCCAATGAATTAATAAATAAGAAAATATCAAGAAAGAGCAAGAAAGAGAAAATTTGACCATAAAATTTTATAGTTCTGACAAATACTCCAGCCTACGTCCACTTAAACTTTATTACTCGATTTCTGTCAAGTTTTTACCAAGTTATTCTTATGGATCGGTGATGATCTTTGATATTATAGAAGAAGTATAAGAATTTTTTAGAAGAGCAAAATGATCCCCAAAATAATGCCTCTCCTCCTCTATTTATAGATGTAGGTCATCGAAATTCGCTACTTTACGTTTGTGCCCATGTTCCCCACATCCAAAAGAAGTTTTGTAAAGAAGATCATGGCCATATCATTTAACCTACATGGCTGACTAGGCCTACTAGATAAACTAAACTTTCTTACTGATTGTTAAAAGAAAACTGGATGGTCTATCCAAACACACTTATTCTAGTGTCTACCTGACTACCAGTCAATCTCATAGTTTGCTATGCTTACTATGAATCAAAAAGTTTTACAGGCCAGCCTATAAATTATCTTATCTTTATGTATTCCTTTCCATGCATAAACCTGTTTTTAGTCTTAACCGTGACAAAGCCCTATGCACTGGAATTTTGGACTAATATCAGCTAGGCGCTAACAGCTTAAGTATGAGCGCTACATTACACCAGTCCTATTTGGTTTTCTAATCGGTAAGTCAATTCATCCAATCACAACCTATCCAAATGTGATAAGAGCAATAATTCTTTAGTAAAAAATCTAGGCTAAATACTATTTTCTATTTCCTTAGAAACACTTTCTTAATACATGAATTTATCCCTTGAAATCATACTTTCAAAACAAGGAAACCTTTACTTTATCCAGAATAAGTATGCCATAATATATGCTTTTGTAAAGTAATATTGATGAATCTCAAAATTTCTTGGAAGTTATCTAACTTCGAAACCATAGGCCATAGAGCCAAAACAATATAAAACCTTTATATTGAGAAATGCAACAAAGATATAGCCGATGAGGGTCTTCGCCCCTCTAAATATGTTAAAGTCTTGTGTTTACAAACCGATAACATGGACTTCACACCCTCATAGGGTGTCTATGTCTTCAGATAGAAAACTTGGTTCGCATATTAATAAGTCTTAAAAGAACAGGGTCGACATAGATAAGTCTCGACATCACTGCCTTAAGGAAAGTAAGTGGCTTCATTAGAGCCGAAGTCAATAGGAGCGGCACCACAGCCCTCTTCGAACATAGACCATAAGGAACAATGGTGGCAAGGGGTAAGGCCGAGCTGATAATATGTGGCATCTTTGCCTAAGTTAAAAAAGCGGCTACCTTGCTTTTCAGAGTCTATTATAGGCAGTGTCGTTATCGTTGATGTCGACATAGATAAAAGCGGCATAATTGCGAATAATGCCGAAGTTAATTTGTATAAAAACATGCGGCATCATTATTTCCGTTACAAGTACTTCAAAAGCAATTGGGTTGGCGAAGTTATGGGTATGCGACTTCATAGCCTATATATATAAATGTGGTACGATAGCAAAGCATGCGGCAAGGTCAATGTTGATGATGAGGATGCCAACTTCGAACCTCTTTAACTCTAGTTGATTCGCTACATACCAACACAGGTTAATATCATGTGCATTGCTATCAGTTGTCCTCGAAGTCATAGCAGCGATGAAGATGAACGGCGACGTCACCATTGTCGATGTGCCCTTTTCGTAATTAATAATAAAACTGATTATTTGCTAATAAAAGTAAGTTCTTATTGGTTAATCCCATTTTTTGTCAAGATCTTATTGGTTAATAATTTCTTTATCAGTAACTTTTCCAAAAAACTGCCATGTGGAAAATTTATCATTCCCGAAATATATTTGCAAACCATTAACTTATATTAATATTTTAATATAAATATTAAGCTTTTCTAGCAAATAAATTTATATAAAATCATAAACTTACAGGAAAAGTGCTCAAAATTCCAATAAAATCAAATTGATTAAATCCTTCAACGTATAAAATTTTGGGGCAAAAAACTTTAACTAATTATTTTTAATAATTAAAACCTAAAATAGCCAATTTTCTTCTCTTGAGAAAATCATAAAATATTCATACATTATCAGGTAATTATGAAATTTTATACCCATTGCTAAAATAATATTTCTAACATCATATCCAAATTTTGAGTCATTTAGGTATCATATGATAGGTTTTCCAACTCAAATATATCAATAAATTTCGTAGATAAATTAAATAAATTCACCAACAAACATATAATCATCCAAATACTCGAACATGGCATAATAATCATCAAAACGCTTCAGGTTAAAACCAAAAAAAATATAAAAATTAAGGTGTATAAGTATTATTCACCTTAAATGGTATAAGAAGGTTGACATTTGAATTTGATTTGATTCCCTAAGCTTCCAGCTTGATTTCCTAGCTTTTCTTCTCCTCGTATACTTTGTTTATGGTCGGCCTTAACCCTTTGATTTTGTTTATGAATAATGAAGTGAGGGAGGAAATGGGAATAGGAGGTTAAATATAGGAATTATAGTCTTTTCCTATTTTCCCCTCCTAATATCCTTCTTTTTATTCATGTTCTAATTAATTCCATTAGTTCATTAATTACAGCTCGATCAATACTAATTATCAAATCTCAATCTTGTTGCCATTTTACATTATTTTGTTTAATTCATCCAATTAAATCTTCTAAATTATGTTGATTAAATTTAGGGTTGTTACAGAGTCTCTCCCTTAAAAAAGTTCATCATCGAAACTACGATAAGGTACATAACAAAGGCATAAAACTACCACCACAGTAAATCAAGGTAAGTATCTCTAATCTTGCTCTCCTTTCCCAAGTTTAGTCTCTCTTGTCGTCACTACACTGGACATTGACTAACTTGATTGTCTTATTCCTTAGTTTCTTCTCATCCCTAGCCATAATACAAACTGATTTCATAACAATGGTCGTGTTTGGTTCCACTACTAAATCTTCTTGTAGTCGAAGTAATAGTAGTCTCTGGATCTCAAACACACTTTTTGAGATGAGAAACATAAAAATGTTGTGGACTCCTGCCAAACTATTCCGTAACTCTATCATGTAAGTGAGTTTCTTGATCATTTCTATTATAGGAAGTGGTGCAACAAATCTAGATGTCAATGTCCATGACTTCCCAAATTTTATAGCACCCTTCATCGGCAACTTTGACGAGTATATGATCTCCCACTAATAAATCAATGCCTTTCTGTCTCTTATCCACACACTTTTCTACTTAGACCGAGCTTCCTTCTTCTAGCCCGAATCAACTCAGTCTTTTCTATAGCTTCTCTTACTATATCTAGATGAAGAACTAATCTATCGTCGGTCTCTAACCAACATACATGTGATTTACACTACACAACCTTCTATATAAAGCATTAAAAGGCGCCATTACTATATTAGTTTGATAATTATTATTATAAGAAAACTCAACCAAGTGAAAATGGTCTTCCCACGATCCACCAATTCTAGTACCTAAGCTCTCAACAAATATTCAAGCATCATATTAACTCTCTCTGTCTATCTATTTGGCTGTAGGCGATAAGCAGTACTCATCTTAAGTTTGGTACCTAAAACCCCTTGTAGACTCTTCAAAATTTTCTAGTAATTAAAGAATCTCTATCATTAACTATACCCCAAGGAATCCTATGCAGTCTAGCTATATTCTTCATGAATAATATAGCTAAAACAAGTGCCATACTTATTAAATAAATGGGTATAAAATGTGCGCTATTAGCTAGTCTTTCCACTATAACCTGTATACTTTCATTTTCCTTATTCGACCTCGGCAACCCGTCTATGAAGTCCATAGACATAGAATCCTATTTCCATACTAGTATATCTAAAGGCTAAACCAATCCACTTAGCTTCTGATGCTCGAATTTTCCTTGTTGAGAATTCGAATATTGCTTTACCCATAAGCCTACATCCCTTTTGATACATTTCCAAAAGAAATTTCTATTCATATCCTGATAAATCTCAGTCCCTCCAAGATGAACAGTAAACTTTGATCAATGACATTCCTTAAGTACTTCCTTCCTTAAGTCACCCATAATTGGATCACATAATCATCCTTTATTTCCCAACCGTCCATTTTGGTCGAGATAAAAATCCTTCAAACCATCAATCACGGTTCCACCTTCTAATATTCTAATTCTTTCAGCTAGTAATGGATCATCCTTTTCTTAGAAGCAATTCTTTCAACCAATACAGGTAGAACTTCCAAACAAGATAAAGTTGTGGTACTCTGACTAGAACTGTCAATCAATCTTAACCGCACATTACAATTAGCCAATGCTTCTAAATCTTTCCATTCAGCTATCGTAACTAACTCCACATTTGGATGTTTCCTACTAAGTGCATCTGCAACTTTATTTCCTTTCCTTGAGGTATACTTAATTCTAAAATCATAAGCAGCTAAAAAATCCAACAATCTATGTTGTCTTATATTCAACTTCTTCTAAGAGAATAAGTATCTTAAAGCCTTGTGATCCATATACAACTCGAATCATTCTCATAAAAGGTAATGTCTTCACACCTTCAAAGAAAAAATTACCGCAGCTAGCTCCAAGTCATTGGTTGGCTATTTAACTTCATGCGATCTGAGCTATCGTGAAGCATGAGCAATCATCTTACCCCTTTGCATTAACATAGCTCCTAATCTTGTTCCACACGCATCGGTATATACCACTAAATCTCAATTCCCATCTAGAACTACAAACAGGGATATGTCGGTCAATAAATTTTTTAGCTTTTGGAATGCCTCCTCATATTTATCGGTCCAAACATACTTCACATCCTTCCTTGTTAGCTTAGTCCTCGGTGATGCTATACGAAAGAAATCCTTGATGAATCCCTTGCAGTAGCCAATTAGACCAAGAAAACTCTTTATCACAATCACCATCTCGTCAGGTGTGGATTACGCTTAGCAAGAACCCAGAGAGGTTATGGATTCGGATATCGACCCGGAGAGGTCCTGGACCTGGTTATTGGCTATTGGATAAGGATGGATTAGGACTCGGCTGTCGAGTTCGGAAGGATATGGAATTGGCTAAGGCTTTGGTTACGGGATTTGGAATTGGGTATCGGCTCGAAGCAGTCAAGGATGGCATACTCTGGCGATATGGCTATGGACTTTGGATATTGGAATCGGAACTATTCAAAACACGCCTTCTTATCAAAAGGCATGTTTTGGGGGGCAAAGTGTTATCCCACTTTTTGGTCAAAACTGGAATATCAACAAATTGGCAAGGGATGATGGATATCAGGATTGGAGATCGGTAGGAATCAAGGCTACGATCGATATCATCAAAATTTGGTTGAACTCCGATCGGGATGAAATTGATTGGAAATGATGATAAGGACTAGGAAAGGCTATGTTTCAAATTTCAGGTTAATCGGAGTTCGTATGAAGGAAATATGATCGATTCAAGGTAGGAAGGACGTGTTGTTCGAACCCATCGGCACGCATGGATGGTTCGAATCGATCAGGGGTCACGTTCGTATCGATACCACTTCGAATCGATACACTTCGTATCGATCGGCATGGTTTCGACTCGGTTACTTCCTATCGATCGGAAGAAAAGGTTAGGTGGACTTCGGCTCGACGATGGCAGAGGTCTCCTTCGTATCCAGAGATGTATAAGGGATGGTTCGTATCGATGCGCTTCACATCGATCGGGAAAATATTGATTCGAATCGATATAGGTCGTATCGATCAGAAGGAAATGGGGAGGATCTTCCAATCCATGTGCTTTATATCGATCAGGATGGGTGCAGATGGCTCATCTGGACTCCAGTCTCTTTCGTATCCATCAGGTGAAAGCTTCATTCGAATCCATCAGGTGAGGCCTCGTTCGCATCCATCCTTCACGACCACTTCGTATCAATGTCCCCATACTCGTTTCGAGTCGACCATATCACGTGGGATCGATTCGAAGTGAACTCCTGGGACCGATGCGAAGAGAGACACGAGTTAATGGATACGAGCATGACCGTTGTAAAGTTATGGATAAGGACGAAGCGTGGAAAATGGATACGAACGCGTCTTCAGGAAAGGAAGCATTCAACACGGCGACAAAGGTGGATCGACCCAGAGAAATAGCGCCACGTCATCGATACGCACGCACTTTGGATGGATTCGAAGCATGGGTTCGAAGGCGGCAGGCAACGGACAACCCCAAATTCGAATCCATCATATCTTCCGAACCGTGATCCAAATGCAATGAAATTTTTACAGGAGCTTACATACACGTTGAAGAATGTTCTCACCAAATTTCAGCTCAATTGGATGATTTCTTTATCGATTCGAATGGAGTTCGAATCGATCCCTATGTGGGCCCGGATCTCCAGAATTCCACCGTATGGGCCCCCCTCACGTGCTAGAAGTGGTCTACCGGATTTTTAGGAGAAATATCAGCCTCCTACGCTTATAAATAGAGCCCCTGGTCATTCAGAAAAGGGGTCGGAGAATTTGGAGAGAACAAGCATGCCCGGACGCTGCCAGAATCATTCCATATCATCATTACTACCATTGATTTCGAATTTGGACTTTGTAACTGCTGTAATCACTTGTAACCAGCAAGGATAATTAACAGAAGGATAAAACTTTGGAGTGGACGTAGGCTGGAGATAGCCGAACCACTATAAAACTTGTGTCTCTTTGCTTTACTTTTGGATTGCTGTTTAATATTTGCTGAGATCTGAGATTTGTGTTTGAATATTATTGATTTGTATTCATACACTGGTGCTTTCACGAAATTTGGGGTTTGCGACCAATTTCGGCACAAACACTTTGGTGCTTTCACTGAGAACGACTAGCACCCGCTATATCGGATTTGAAGTTTGGATTTGAAGATTTTAAAAAGTTCGGATTTGAAGACAATGACTAGGTAGAACAGTAGAAGGCTAAGGGCTGAGAGAAGCCAACAAGAAGGGAGTCAACAAGCATCTTCCGGAGGTGAGGAAGGACCGGCTTCGATCTACATAACCCGGGATGAAATGGAAGCCATGAAAAATTCACTGCAAGAGAGATTGTTGAAGAACCAACAGGAAATGATGCAGACCTTCTTTGAGCAAATGAGAGCTGCAGGAATGCATAACCTAGGAACAGCTACAGCCGCTATGGATGCAGGACAAGGGACTAGGGTCGTGGAACCCGATGGAGGACGAGATACGGAGCCAGAAGGCAATCAACAAGGGCTTGGGGGCAGGCCCACGGGATCCAACACAGGAGGACCTTTGGAAGGAGTTCAACAAGGTAGAGCTAACGTTGCTGCTAGTGAACCACACGAGGAATATGTGCCAGAGTTCCCTCGGGGGCATGGGGGGCAACCCCCAACCGACAATACTGGATTAGTAGATATCATCAGAAGAACTGTGCGAGGTGGTTTGACCAACGGAGACTTGGAAGGAGTGAATAGGAGTCTGTTTTCTCGGGAAATAAGGATGGCTCAGATTCCACCTAAGTTTAAGCTACCTATCATGGAGGTATATGATGGTAAGGCAGACCCAACTGATCACTTGATGAGGTACACCAGACACATGGAGGTGCTGAGGGAATCGAAGGAAGTGATGGCCCGATGCTTCCCTTTATATTTGACAGACTTAGCTGCAATGTGGTTTAGGCAGCTGGGAGAAGGATCTATCAGGACTTGGAGGGAATTAGTGGAAAAGTTTTTGGGACAGTTTTGGGTTCACGTCAAGAGGCCGAAGAATGTGATGACATTAACATCGGTGAAGAAAAGGATGGATGAATCGCTTAGAGCTTTTCTAACTCGATTCAGTGCGGCAGTCGCTTCGGTGGATCGGCCTGATCCATCGATGGTTCTAATGGCAGCAGTATCAGGAGTCAGGGAGGACTCAGATTTCAAGGTGTCTTTGATAAGAGATCCCCCACAGGATCTCGATGAGTTCTTTCATGAGGCAGAAAGGTTCCTTCGGCAAGAAGATGCAAGTATGGATTTAAAAGTGAAAAAGGTTAATGCAACTACATGTGAAGGGCCATTCAGCAAAGGCTTGGATAAAGACAAAGGGAAAAGGAAATTGGATGATGATTCTGGAAATGCTAGGAAGCGATGGAAGGATCCAAAGTTTTCCACATACACAGGATTGAACGAGACGCTGGAGCGGATATACCTGGATACTCGGAATCGCCTTCCCTACCGGAGGCCAGCCAGGAGAGAGCCTTCTGAACAAGAGAGGGCATCAGGGAGGCATTGTCTCTTCCATGACTTAGACGGACACGACACCAACAGCTGCAGGCACTTAAAGGATATAATCGAGGAGCATGTAAGGAATGGACAGTTACGGCAATACGTCGGAACACGGAATGCAACGGTGGAGCAGGAGCAACCACCGACCACCTCACACCGTGATGCTGTGAGGCCCAGGGACGATGGTCGATTGATCATCCATTGACCAGGATAATATGGAATAAGTAGCAAACTATTGGCAAGCAACCAAGTCATTTACATATGTACGGGGACGGAGATAGCCCCTAGGCATGCTCTGAATGATGATAAACTGCAATGCTATGGTTTGTGAAATTTATCTTTTGCTTTTGGATTGGACACTGCTTTTCTTTTTGGATTTTGGTTTTGGAATTTGGATTGAGCTCCTGGTTTTGCTTTCTTTTGATTTAGATTTTCCTTTGGATGATTGTTTTCGGTTTTGGATGCTGGTTTGGTTTTCTGGTTTGGATTTGGATTTTGGGTTGGGTTTTGATTGGATTTTCATTTGGTTTTTAATAAATGGTCGTCGGGTATGGATTATGCCTGGCAAGGGGTGAGTCACTTTGCCCGAACGTGGTAAATTGACACATTCAGGTCGTCGAGTATGGACTATGCTCGACAAGGGTCCAGAGTGACCAGGATTCGGCCTAGGACTTTGGCCCCATATTATCGATTATTGTTTCAGGTCGTTGAGTATGGACTATGCTCAACAAGGGTCCGGAGAGACCAGGATTCGGCTTAGGACTTAAGCCACGGCATTGCTCAACGTCCAAGGATACTGGACCATGGTCGTCAGGTGTGGATTACGCTTGGCAAGAACCCGGAGAGGTTATGGATTCGGATATCGACCCGGAGAGGTCCTGGACCTGGTTATTGGCTATTGGATAAGGATGGATTAGGACTCGGCTGTCGAGTTCGGATGGATATGGAATTGGCTAAGGCTTTGGTTATGGGATTTGGAATTGGGTATCGGCTCGAAGCAGTCAAGGATGGCATACTCTGGCGATATGGCTATGGACTTTGGATATTGGAATCGGAACTATTCAAAACACGCCTTCTTATCAAAAGGCATGTTTTGGGGGGCAAAGTGTTATCCCACTTTTTGGTCAAAACTGGAATATCAACAAATTGGCAAGGGATGATGGATATCAGGATTGGAGATCGGTAGGAATCAAGGCTACGATCGATATCATCAAAATTTGGTTGAACTCCGATTGGGATGAAATTGATTGGAAATGATGATAAGGACTAGGAAAGGCTATGTTTCAAATTTCAGGTTAATCGGAGTTCGTATGAAGGAAATATGATCGATTCAAGGTAGGAAGGACGTGCTGCTCGAACCCATCGGCACGCATGGATGGTTCGAATCGATCAGGGGTCACGTTCGTATCGATACCACTTCAAATCGATACACTTCGTATCGATCGGCATGGTTTCGACTCGGTTACTTCCTATCGATCGGAAGAAAAGGTTAGGTGGACTTCGGCTCGACGATGGCAGAGGTCTCCTTCGTATCCAGAGATGTATAAGGGATGGTTCGTATCGATGCGCTTCACATCGATCGGGAAAATATTGATTCGAATCGATATAGGTCGTATCGATCAGAAGGAAATGTGGAGGATCTTCCAATCCATGTGCTTTATATCGATCAGGATGGGTGCAGATGGCTCATCTGGACTCCAGTCTCTTTCGTATCCATCAGGTGAAAGCTTCATTCGAATCCATCAGGTGAGGCCTCGTTCGTATCCATCCTTCACGACCACTTCGTATCAATGTCCCCATACTCGTTTCGAGTCGACCATATCACGTGGGATCGATTCGAAGTGAACTCCTGGGACCGATGCGAAGAGAGACACGAGTTAATGGATACGAGCATGACCGTTGTAAAGTTATGGATAAGGACGAAGCGTGGAAAATGGATACGAACGCGTCTTCAGGAAGGGAAGCATTCAACACGGTGACAAAGGTGGATCGACCCAGAGAAATAGCGCCACGTCATCGATACGCACGCACTTTGGATGGATTCGAAGCATGGGTTCGAAGGCGGCAGGCAACGGACAACCCCAAATTCGAATCCATCATATCTTCCGAACCGTTGATCCAAATGCAATGAAATTTTTACAGGAGCTTACATACATGTTGAAGAATGTTCTCACCAAATTTCAGCTCAATTGGATGATTTCTTTATCGATTCGAATGGAGTTCGAATCGATCCCTATGTGGGCCCGGATCTCCAGAATTCGGCTGTATGGGCCCCCCTCACGTGCTAGAAGCAGTCTACCGGATTTTTAGGAGAAATATCAGCCTCCTACGCTTATAAATAGAGCCCCTGGTCATTCAGAAAAGGTGTCGGAGAATTTGGAGAGAACAAGCACGCCCGGACGCTGCCAGAATCATTCCATACCATCATTACTACCATTGATTTCGAATTTGGACTTTGTAACTGCTGTAATCACTTATAACCAGCAAGGATAATTAATAAAAGGATAAAACTTTGGAGTGGACGTAGGCCGGAGATAGCCGAACCACTATAAAACTTGTGTCTCTGTGCTTTACTTTTGGATTGCTGTTTAATATTTGCTGAGATCTGAGATTTGTGTTTGAATATTATTGGTTTGTATTCATACACTGGTGCTTTCACGAAATTTGGGGTTTGTGACCAATTTCGGCACAAACATCCTTTTTCCAAAAATGACACTTTAAGAACTTCACTTTAGATGATGCCGCCTCAGCTTCTCAAGCACTATTCTAAGGTAAATCTCATGATCTCCTTTACCCTAGGAATATATCAAAATGTTGTCAATGAATACCAACACAAACCTATATGAATGCTCAATGAAGATTCGGTACATTAAATCCTTAAAGAAGTAGGGTACATTAGTTAATTCGAATAGCATTACAACCACTCATACGAGCCATACCTTGTTCTACATGTCATCAATGGAATAATGCCTTCCGCCACCCTTAGTTGATGGAAACCTATCGCCAAATCCAAATAGGAAAACACGTTGTCTCCACTGAACTGATCAAATAAATCATCGATTCTCGGTATGGGATAACGGTTCTTTATTGCCTTTTCATTTAACTTACGATAATTATAACGACCTAGGGTTTGGTTGCTTTAGCAAGACAAATATATATATATATATATATATATATATATATATATATAATTTGTATAGTCAGTAAATGGATTTTATTGATAAATGAACTCGTTTTAATTAATTAATAATGATGGAAAAATCATTTTCAAAATATGTTTACCAAATTAAATAGTTTATAGAAAAATGGAAAATATGGCCAAAGAATATTTTCCGAAATTTCGACCTTTCGACACCGGAAAGTTGTCGAGAACATTGTTCGTCTTTGTTAACTATATATACATATATAAGAGTTAATTGACCGATCAATAATAATACACTAATCGTATATTACTTATATTAATTATGTTTAGAAAGTGATGTGACAAGACATGGTTTTAAAATAATAACTTATATATACTAAATCATATCATTATCTCTTATCATTTCCTTAAGTACCATCATCATTACCCACCATGGCTTATGGATGTGACTAGAGAGGGGGGATATGTGACATATGAGAGGGATGGAGGTGGTGATGTGACATGTCAGAACGATGACATGTTATGATATTTTAAACTAAGGATAAAATGGTAATTTTCCCACTTTTCTTCATCTATAAATGCACACCCATACGCATACATTTTTATTTACAATCTCTCCTTCATTTTCTAAAACTTCCTCTCTAAATTTTCCATGGCATCCAAATCCTTTATAAGTATTTAAAAATCCTAACTTTTCACTTTAAATCTCTTCTGAATCTAGTTTAAACTTTTCTATATTCATTTCTTCACTTTATTCTTCAAGAAACTAAGCCATACCCACCAAAACCACTAATCCAAGCCCCATACCATCATGCCAAGCCATTTGAAGATCAAAACTTTTGAAAAATATTTACTCTTCGAAGCTCGTGTGTTGTTTCCAACGTCTAATCGAAGTTCGCTTTGTATTTGCGGAGTTTCGGTGAGTAAACTACTTTATTTTAGAGAAAAAATCGACTTTACTATGTGGTTTTATTGTGATGATAATATGATGTGTAAATTGATTTGTTATTATGTTGGTTGATGTTAATTTTATGGATGTTGGTGTTTGGTGTTGAATTTGAGATTTGAATGTGGTATTGTCAAGTTAGCAAGCATGTAAATGTATATTTTTATCTGTGTTTACTATGATGTTAAAAAGTATGGTAGTATGGATGTATGTTTGTGGCCCAAGAACCAAAATATGTTGCATTGAGTCAAAGTTAACAACTTTGTGTGTTGCGATGGATAGGAGGTCCGATCCGATATAAAAAAAATGTTTTCTTGTTTAAATGTTTGAAAATTGTTTCAAAGTTTCTATCCTTATTTCTATGTTTCAAAAAAATTTAAAAGTTATGTTTCAAAACATGAAACAGAAAAGAATCAAGCAAATTTTTTGCTTAAAGTATGTTTAAGCGAACTGCGCTCATAGCGATAGTCTCTATGGACGCAGTTCGACAAAATTCTGGATTTTCGTTTTAAAACGTTTTCTTGTGAAATGATGTTGCAAAAAATTTTCAAACTTAATTAGTAATATAAAAAGAGATTAAGTTTATTTAAATTAGTATTTTATTATTTAATAAATTAATCAAAAATAATTCGTACTTAATTGATAATTTAGTAAGTGATTAAGTGTTAATAACACTTAAAGAAGGTTAATGACTAATTAGTGATTAATAAAGTGTTAATTAGCGGTTAATAAAGTTGAGAAGTAATTTAATGATTAATTATTATTTAACTAATTTATTTAGTTAATTAATTATTATTGAATATGTGATTATTTAGTTAACTTTTAATTAACTAGGGTTTAACTAATAATGAATTGTTTAAACCTTAATTTAAACGCATTAAGAAGTTAATTAGGACTTAACTAAGTTCATTAAGTCAATGAAAGTTTAATTATGAATTAATCTTGAATTAATTAAGATATAATTTGGGTCTAAGCCAATTAAATATACATTAATCTTTTCAAAACTATTTTTAGACTGAAATTGGTTCTGTTTTAAATCAATCTACTTTCAAGTAAAGTGATTTTAAATCAAAAGATCTCATCGTCTGGACCATTAAGTAGCCAAATGAATTGAAGTGGTGATTATAAAACATTGACACGTTTTATGGAAAGTAAGTTGACTTGTGTTTACCACAAATGTTGAATATCAATGATGTGATAAAAACAATGAGGTTAAGTAGGTCATGATCACTTAAGTATATGGAGTGTATATCCATATGTAAATCTTGCACTCGATAGTGAAGTTACTCACTATCAAATAACTTGACCATTTAAAATTATCGAATGTTGGTTTAAAGAGACCAGGATCGAATGACGAATAGTTATCAAAAAACCACTTCGAACCAACGTAAAGCGTTCGAGTTGGATCTATCGAAGTTATGGTCAATACTCAAGACTTGAAGTGCAACAGCTATCTTGCCATTAACCTTAAGGATGATTCCCAAATTGGTGTACTAGAAGCAGTGCCTTCGGTTCATTCATCTTCTGAACGACTTGTATGGATGAATACTGACATTGTGTCAGCATCAGGAATGCAGGGTTAGCATTCCAAGAGAGAAGTGCTACATGTGAAAGGTAATGACGTAGCCTTAGGCCTCATCAGCCGGAAATGGCTAAAACAGAGGGTATGCATCATGGCCATATAGGTCGCACCCATTAGGGTATGATCATTTCCATCTAGAACGAGTCCCTACTTAGATATACTATAGTCCTAAATGGTTGCTGATCCCAACCAAGGGTGTGATCATATTCGGTACTATCCAGCAAGGGATATGCCAGTCCTGTGTTGGCAGGGATCGTTCGGTACGATCTGGGTATGCTAATCTAGAGGTGTACTATGGCAGGCGGTACCCCAGTAGCCTTGTCATTGTATGGAATCCAACCTCCAATACGTGCTTTACGATTTTAGTTGTATACTTAATATATTGGAATGTAGGATGTAAGCATTTCAGCTATGTTCTATATTTATTTTAAACCCTTAGGCATTATTATAATATCACTTATTTTAAATAGAAACTCTTTTGGTTATCTTAAGAAAACCCCATCTGTGTCTAAGTGCGACATGGTCTTACGATACCTTTTATTTTTTTAAAGGAGTTTTCAAATAATGTATTATTATTTGAATTTACTGACACCGGACTCATGTATGATCCAGAGTTTATTTATCTTTACCCTAAACTCTTGGGTACTCAATTTTTATGAGCAGTCAAGTGATCCAGGTTTCTCTCGAAAGCATATTGGAGGAGCTGGAGCAGGTGGCTTCATGGATAGCTATTATTAGTATAAATTATTCTGTTGTGTATGCATGCATGGTCTAAGTATTTTGTGGATAGGAAGTTGTAAATTTTCTTAGTTTAGAACTTGTATTATTGAACTCTGATGTAATATTTGACTAAGACAATGTAATATATTACATTTTCTATTATATGTTGTTCGACGCGTGATAAGATTCGGTGTTTGACTAGTCTTCTTCTTATCTTTCTCATTTCTTCAACCTATAACTGTTAGTCCCTGAGAAGATGGTTTTGATGACAACAACCTTGGTAATTGTTATAAAATATAAATACTAACATTATAGTTTAGATATATATATGTATATGCAGGATTTAACCATGCAGGTATCAAAGAATGAAGACTGTATAGTATAGAGATTCATAATATCAAGATTGAAGACTCATGAGTATCAAGATTATCAAGATTTCAAGATTTCAATAATAAGTAATTTAAGTAGTAGTTTTGTTAAAACTACTAGAAAAACACTGGCATCTTAAAATCCAATTTATTCGTGGAATGGAATCCACTTTGAGCCTGTTAAAGGGATGGAACTCTAGGTAGTATGGAATCTACGACAAATCTAGTGGAACATTGTTTTGTATCCACTAACTTCTATTCAAATGTTTTTACAAAATTATATATTGTTTTCAAAATGATTTCAAAACCTTCCTTTTAAAAGAATCAAAAGCATCTATCTTGGTTTTAAATACTTTTAGCCTCAAAATAATCTTTATCTTCAAAATCAAATTATCCTTGGTTTTAAACTATCCTTTAATAATAATATATTTAGCTTTTAAATATTTATACTTAGATTTAAATATAAAATTATAGCAAAATTTTATGTATATCAAAATATTATTCTCTATACTTAATTATGTATTTTAACTATAGTTAAGTATATTTATAAATTTTAAAAATAGTTTTAATACAAGATAGAAGTTATTTCCAAAGAAAAATAAATTACCGAAAATTGCATAGGGCTGTCGACAACCCCTATATGCCCTTGTTCGACAAGGTGGTAGTTTGTTTCAAAAATTTGAATTTCAAAAGAAGTGTCTATTCTTCGTATCCTTTTACGAATGGACATGGTTGTTGTTCTACTATAAATAGGGGCAGTTTTAAACGAATTTATATACATATTTTCTTTGATTTCAATCCTCTTCTTCTTCCACATTTCTTTATATATTTTTTTACCATTACTCTGCCAAAATCACCATTGAATATAACTAGATCATCTCTGGTTTGATTCTATATCACTATCTCAACAAGATCTCAGTGCTATTCAGAGTTATAGGCTTCTTTGTAATAAATTGAGTGATAAAAGGTGTGACTGTAGCCTGTGAAATTAATCAAGCGAGAAAATATGTGATTGTAGCCTGTGAAATCAATTGGGTGAACTTGTTGCCCATAAAATCAAGTATCTCTGCCTAGAGGATTGTGAATCTAGAGTGGTCTACCTCGTGGCCTTGAAATCGAGGCTGTAATTGTAAAAAATTCTTTTGAAAGAAATCCGTACTTGTGTGCGGGACTGGATGTAGGGTAACTCCGAACCAGTATAAAATCTGTTGTGTTCTTTACTTTATTGCTTTTACTTTATTTATGCATCTGTGTTTTAATTCTATGATCATATCTGTGTCTGAAGATTGCATACATTTGTGTTCAAATTAACATAAACTCAAAAAGATTTAGTAATTCCTTAAAACACTATTCACCCTCCCTCTAGTGTTAATTCTAGCCTTAAGATCCGTAATCCGCATTTCTCACATTTGGTATCAGAGCAAGGTTTTCAAAGTTTCATATTATGATTTTTGAAAAAGCTTTTAAAATGGATATGTTTAAAAAACTTGTTAATATTAGTTTAGAAATATTCAGATCATCATTGTCTCTTGAGTCTGCATATAATCAATATTCAAATTCAAGTTGTCTACCAAAATTGTATAATATGCAGGAAACATGCTTTATGGGTGTTGAGGAACCAATCCACAATGGACAAATTGTGCAAATCAAAAAGAATAAATGGATACTCGATAGTGGATGCTCTAGACACATGACTGGTAATCCAGATATGTTGAATGATATAATATACAAAGACGGAGGACTGGTTAACTTTGGAGACAACTCAAAAGGATATGTGATTAGTATCGGCAAAGTCGGTAACTCTGAAACTCCTATTATTACTAATGTTTTGCTAGTTAAGAATCTGAATCATAATCTGTTAAGTATTAGTCAACTCTGCGATAAAGGATATAAAATTTAATTTGAAAAAGATAAGTGTCACATTGAAGATAATAATTCAACCATAATATTTGAGGGAATTAGAAAAAAGAATATTTATATTCTTAGTATGAAAATTTCAAATGATAACCTGTGTCTTTTGGAAAATACAAGTGACCCTTGGATTTGGCAAAAGAGATTTGGGCATTTGAATTTCAAACTCTTATCTAGGCTGTTAAAACATGATCTAGTAAGAGGTCTCCCTAAAATGAACTTTAAAGTGGACAGTTTATGTGATGCATGTCAATTAGGAAAACTTAGAAAAAGTTCCTTTAAATTAAAAGATATGATTTCAACTTCAAAACCTCTTGAATCTCTTCATCTTGATTTATTTGGCCCATCTCAAATTCTGTCAATAAATCATAGTAAATATGTTTTTGTAATTGTAGACGATTATTCTAGATTTACATGGACAATATTTTTGAAACATAAAAGTGAAACTTTTTAATGTTTTAAGAACTTTACAAAAAGGATTCAAAATCAACTTTCTCTAGAAATTATAACCATCCGTAGTGTCACGATGGTGAATTTGAAAATGAAAAGTTTAAGGGATTCTACAATAAAAAGGGAATGACTCACAATTATTCATTTCCAAGAACTCCACAACAAAACGGAGTAGTAGAACTTAAAATAGGATGATTGAAAAGTGTGCGAGAACTATGCTTTCAGATAGTAAATTACCAAAGTAATTTTGGGTAGAAGCAGTTGCTACTGCCTGTTATATTTTAAATAGAATTTTAATTAGACCTTTAACTGATAAGATATCTTATGAACTTCTTCACTCAATGAAACCTAAGGTATCTTATTTTAGAATTTTTTTTAAAAGTAAATGTTTTATTTTAAATACAAAAGATAATTTTGATAAATTTGATCTTAAATCCGACAAAGGTATCTTTATTGGATATTCTAATAGAAGTAAAGCATACAGAGTATTTAATTTAAGAACTAACACAATCGATGCATGTTTCATTCGATGAAAATCTCAAAAATTTTGAAGATACAAATGATGAAGAGGATTTAATCACTCAAAATCAAGAGTCAATTGAAACTAATAATGAAATTAATAATCCTAATAAAAAGATTAAACTTTTAAAAGATCATCCTATAGAAAATATAGTAGGAGATATGCAATCTGTTGTTACAACTAGAAATCAACTAAGTAAAATGAGCAATGTAGCCTTTATATCAACTATTGAAACCAAAAATCCAAAAGAAGCATCAATTGATGATTCATGGATTTTGGCTATGCAAGAAGAAGTAAATCAATTCACTAGAAATGATGTTTGGTAACTTGATCCTAGACCTGAAAATAAAACTATAATTGGAACTAAATGGGTTTATAAAAATATAACGAATGAACAAGGAGAGATTGTTAGAAATAAAGCCCGGTTAGTCGCTCAAGGTTATTCGCAAGAAGAAGGAATAGATTTTGATGAAACCTTTGCTCCCGCAGCAAGATTAGAAGCCATTAGGATTCTACTTGCTTTCGCAAATCATAATAATTTCAAATTATATCAAATGGATGTTAAAAGTGCTTTTTTAAATGGATTTGTAAAAGAGGAAGTATATGTTGAACAACCACCACTTTTTGAAAATGAAAAATTACCAAATCATGTCTACAAACTCAAGAAAGCTCTATATGGTCCAAAACAAGCTCCTAGAGCATGGTATGATAGACTAAGATCTTACTTATCACAATCAAACTTTGAAATTAGTAAAGTAGATAATACTCTTTTTATTAAAAGAAATAAAAATGATATTCAACTAGTACAAGTTTACGTAGATGATACCATTTTCGGATCAACTAATTTTGAAATGAACAAAGATTTTTTTGAAATAAAAAAAAAAGAGTTTGAGATGAGTCATATGGGTGAATTAAACTTCATTCTAGGATTGCAAATAAAGCAATTAGATAATGGTATTTTTATTAGTCAAGAAAAATATGCTAAAGAAATAGTTAGTAAATTTGGTTTGACTACTGCAAGTGGAAAACCCACTCCTATAGCAACCAATGAGTACCTAAGTAAAGAAGATCTTTCGAAAGATGTAGATAAAAAATTATATAGAGGAATGATTGGATCACTACTCTATATCACTGCTAGTAGACCTGATATCATGCATAGTGTTTGTCTCTGTGCAAGATATCAATCCCAATCTAAAGAGACCCACTTAAAAGCTGTAAAACATATCATAAGATATGTTAAACACGCCTTTGATTATGGCTTATTTTATCCTAAAAATGATTCTTTTGAATTAATATCTTACTGTGATGCTGATTATGCTGGTTGTAAATCAGACCGAACAAGTACAAGTGGAACTTTTCACTTTTTGGGGCATTCTCTGATTCCTGGTTTAGTAAAAAGCAAAACATAGTTTCTTTATCAACAACTGAAGCATAGTATATTTCTGTTGCTTTGGCTTGTTCTCAAGTAATATATATGCAACAAACTTTAAAAGATTTTGGTTTAAATATCTCAAAATCATCAATTTATTGTGATAATACTAGTGCAATAAATTTATCCAAAAATACTACTCATCATGCTCAAACTAAAAATATTGATATCAGCCATCATTTTCTCAGAGATGATATAAGTAAGGAAGTAATTACTCTCGATTATACCAATTTCGAGAACCAAATTGCTGATATCTTAACAAAACCCTTAAATGAATCCATATTTACTAAATTAAGAAGAGAATTAGGTATTTTTCAATAACTGAAATATAGAATATAAATAACAAAGTATAATTTAAAATTAAATTGAAATAAATTAAATAACAAAAATATAGGCACCATGTCGACAACCCCCTCTTACCCCTGTCGACATGTAACGATTTTTTTATTTTTGAAATTTTCCATCAAAATTCAAATAAGTGGTTATATATTCTTCTTATTTCGAAATTTTGTTCATTCTTTCTGTCCTTTCTCTGTTCTAACTTCTGAAAACAATAAAACAATGGGATCCTCTTCCAAATCAAACAAAAATTCAACCTTTTCGTTCCCTTCTCCTTCTACTGGATCATTTCAACGAACTACGCTCGCACGAGTGATAAAAATGGAGGATTCCTTGAAGGATGCACTGCAACTAATAACTGAAATTCAAGTAGTGCAACTTTGAAAGGCCAAAGAACAAGAACGCCAAGGCAAAATCCTTAGAAATTTGCAAAAGTTTCTAATGGACAATCGTGCTAATCCGATCTTGATTGATGAAGAATCTTCAGGAGATCAAGTGCAAGAGGATAGCGAGGAAGAAGGAAAAGAGGCCTTCATGGAAGAAGAGCACGCTGAAGATGACGACAAAGTTGTTTGCGTTGGCGAAGTGTGCTTTGACAAGGATGGAAATCTAGTCGAACAACGTGGAAATTTCTGTTTCCACTACCAAATTGTTCGGTTCATAGATCTCCCATTTTCAAGGACATACATTAGTTTCTTTTCCATTTTTCTTATCGTTATATATTCTTTCTTTCATCTTCAACGCAAATGTAAATATAACAATAAATTATTAATAAATGATTCGTGTTGTTACATTTGAATTATCACTATTATAAGTATTATCATATATGGATTCTTAGTTAGGATAGTTATTAAGGACTAAGTTTTAGTTTTAGAATTAAGTGATGATTATTTATGATAACACTATCATTATAATCACATGTCATATAGTATTATAATAAGGGGGAGTTATATAGTTTGGAGTTAGTTTTTGTTGATGACAAAGGGGGAGAAGTATAAAATGGGATAGTTAGGCATAGATTAAGGGGAAGCTATTAGTTTTAGGGGAAGTTACTAGGATAGAAGTAATATTTTATAAACAAAGGTTGTCATCATCAAAAAGGGGGAGATTGTTAGTCCCTAAGAAGATGGTTTTGATGACAAAAACCTTAGGAATTGTTATAGAATATAAATACTAACATTATAGTGTAGATATATATATATATATATGTATATACAGGATTTAACCATGCAGGTATAAAAGAATGAAGACTGTACAGTATAGAGATTCAAGATATCAAGATTGAACACTCATGAGTATCAAGATTATCAAGAGTTCAAGATTTCAATAATAAGTAATTTAATTAGGATTTTGTTAAAACTCTTAGAAAAGCACTGGCATCTTAAAATCCAATTTATTTTGTATCCACTAACTTTTGTTCAAATGTTTTTACAAAATTATACCTTGTTTTCAAAATGATTTCAAAACCTTTTTTTAAAAGAATCAAAAACATATATCCTGGTTTTAAATATTTTTAGCCTCAAAATAATCTTTATCTTCAAAATCAAATTGGTTTTAAACTATCTTTTAATAATAATATATTTAACTTTTAAATATTTATACTTAGATTTAAATATAAAATTACAGTAAAATTTTATATATATCAAAAAAAAATTCTCTGTACTTAATTATGTATTTTAACTATAGTTAAGTATATTTATAAATTTTAAAAATAGTTTTAATACAAGATAGAAGTTATTTTCAAAGAAAAATAAATTACCAAAAATTGCATAGGCATGTTGACAACCCTATATACCCTTGTCAACAAGGTGGTAGTTTGTTTCAAAAATTTGAATTTCAAAAGAAGTGTCTATTCGTCATATCCTTTCACGAATGGAAATGGCTGTTGTTCTACTCTAAATAGGGGCAGTTTTAAACGAATTTATATACATATTTTCTCTGATTTCACTCCTCTTCTTCTTCCACATTTCTTTATATATATTTTTACCATTACTCTGCCAAAATCACCATTCAATCTAATTAGATCGTCTCTGGTTTGATTCTCTATCACTATCTCAACAAGATCTCAGTGCTATTCAGATTTATAGGCTTCTTTGTAATAAATTAGTGACAAAAGGTGTGATTGTAGCCTGTGAAATCAATTGGGTGAACTTGTTCCCTGTAAAATCAAGTATTTCTACCCAAAGGATTGTGAATCTGAAGTGGTGTACCTCATGGCCTTGAAATCGAGGGTGTAATTGTAAAAATTGCTTTTGAAAGGAAATCTGCACTTGTGTGCGGGACTGGATGTAGGGTAACTCCGAACCAGTATAAAATCCGGTGTGTTCTTTCCTTTATTGCTTTACTTTATTTCTGCATCTGTGTTTCATTCTGTGATCATATCTGTGTCTGAATATTGCATACATTTGTGTTCAAATTAACATAAACTCAAAAAGATTTAGTAATTCCTTAAAACACTATTCACCCCCCCCCCCTCTAGTGTTAATTCTATCCTTAAGATCCTTAATCCGCATTTCTCATAATAACGACTCATCTTTCGAATGTAAGAAAGGCAGTTCGTTACAATAATTTCCACAAAAACTTAATGACCTATCCAGTTTCTTCACAAACACCGCGGTCGTCCCTAAGGCAAACTACTTGGTCTACTAAAAAATTCCCTTCTAATTTATAACATCCTCCATTTGGAGGCCCAAAACTAACTGCTGTGGATGTTGTAGTCATCCATAGTTATTAATCCTCAATGACCAAATGCGGTAATGTTAGATATATTGATGTACCAGAAACACATGAATATGAAAACTTTTTAAACTCAGTTGGAACCAAATTTCTCCTTTCATTACAAATAGCATTGCAAATTCATTACATAATCCCAATTCGTAAACCATGTTTGGAGAAATATGGTAATTATAAATTACGTCAAGAGCGACATATGAAGATGCCCCCTTGGTTAATTAGAGTCTAAATATAGGAAATTAAGAAAATTTTCCATTTCATCCAATTACACGGCAGAATCAAACAAAAAGAACTCCTAATAATTAGCTTTCCTCCTACATGCCTTCAGAAGCTTATTCATCTAAAGGAGAACCTGAAAACCTTAACTCTCTAACTACTCAAAATCAATTAAGCACCCGAGAGGTTAAGGGGAAAACATAAATTTCGAGTCAGTCAAAGTCCGGTGTGAATACTAACCTACCATCTCGAAACATATAGATATCTAATAAGGTCACGCCGCATAGCAAAACAGGTTTCCCCTCACTAGTATCCTTACCCAATTTATAATAACCATATACTATGCACCTGCATCTAAAATGGTTAAGATATAACATAATATAATGTATAATAATGATATGCAAACATGCAATTTGCTCTGGATTTTTCATCCTTATTCACCTGACTATCTGTCTTAAGTTATAATTTCAAGTGTCACTGTTAATATATTATTTTTTATGGGCTAACTAATAACCTGTTCCAAGCTTACGAACTATCTGTCCGGTTTCGTAGTTTTTTATGGGATCACTGAGAACCTATTGGTGTCTACCAATAACATCATCCAATCATAGTTTTCTTGGGGTCATTATGAACCTATTGGATTCTCAAATAAAATCCCTCATGTCATAGTTTTCATAGGCTGACTATGAACCTATTGATCTCTATTAACAAATTCTGGACATAGTCTTCATGGGCTCACTAAGAATCTATTGGCCCCTGCCAATAACAATTTCCATGACATAGTTTTTATGGATTTACTAATAACCTTTTTAACTCCACGGCCTTTTGATTCAGTTTACGTTTACTATTAGGTCAACCTAGCAGGTCATCCTACCCTTTAACACCCCAACATGCTCGTATGGATTATAAATTGAATATGATAACACAAAATTCATGATAACTGATCAAATGATACACACCATATAAACATTCATAGTTTATTTCCATATATTTGTTTTTCTAATGAAAGGTGGTCAATACTCCTAACCTACCTATTTACTAATGAGAGCTTTCTTTCGAAATCATAAATTATATTCTTAATTTATTGCTTAACATCCTCTTTCAAAACCATAAAATATATCTTTCGAACATTTGGAAACATCTCTTTCGAAACGCTTAAAAATGTGCCTTTCGAAATACTTAAAACATACCTTTCGAAACACTTAAAAACATGCCTTTCGAATTACTTAAAACATACCTCTCGAAACACTTAAAAGCATGCCTTTCAAAACACTTAAAAACATACCTTTCAAAACACTTAAAAACATAACTTTCGAAAGCATTGGGTTCAAGTAAAAAAGTTATGGAAGTAGAGCTTTGAAACCAATTAAAAGTGTTTCTTTCGAAACTATGGTTTGAAAATGAAACAACTACAAAGTATAAAAAAGGATACATTCAAAAGTTATCTTTTATCCGAGTTTTTAACCAAATAGAATTTGAAGGAATTTAGAACATCTACATCAAGTCAAAATGATTCAAGAATCAACCAGAAGGATCAAAAGAAGGAACCAAGAGGGACTCAAGAGAAAAAAGTAAAAAATAGCCTAAGGGTATGGATCACACCCATGGATCCCTAGCGATCCATCAATATTCCTCGTGGGTCGTCCTTCCTTCTTGCATCATGAAGCATTAACTTTTCTAGGGACGCCTGCTATGTTTCACGATGTTCCAAGCAATCTAGATCGAGAAGTGGGAATTCGTCTAATTCCAGTAATATTCCAATGCAACCTGTACATCAAAATAAAGGGTACACTGTGATTGAAGGGCATCTTGTCATTAAATTGCACGAAGGGCATCTACGAAGGCATGGGAAATGGTACAATTGAAGCGAGCCAAAAGTAAGCTAGCTGCGTGGATTGCTAGCGATCCATGCCCTATGGATCGCCAGCGATCCACGCCCTATGGATCGCCAGCGATCCACCGTATTAGCTCGGTTCGCTATGAAATTTCCTAGGCACCTTCGTATCTTCAAATGCAAGCTTCTAGCAATGCGGCTCAATCCAATAGCTCTCCAATCCCTATAAAACTCATCCATCTACAACATAAAGAGGATCTACTGGACTGGCTGTTGAAACTCTGCAAAAATTGTTCTTCACTCTTCTTCTCCTATAAAATATTCATCTAAAGGGTACACTGTGATTCTCTAGTGAACTCTGACACTACTAATTAAATCTAGCTTCCAAAATTCAGTCAAATTGTAATCAGTTTGAACTTGTAACAGCATTCAGTAAATTATAAAAAATTATAAAGTGGATGTAGGCTTCATTAACCGTGGAACCACTATAAAAACTCTTGTCTCTTTACTTTTCCTACAATTTGCTATTGGTTGTTCTACTTTATTTGCCTTGATAAACAAGGATGGTGCTTTCATACTTAATACAGGGTGTTGATCCATTTTTGGATTAACATTTTGGTACTTTCACTGATATAACTGAATCCAGGCGTAGATCTAACTATCTACTTTGGATCAGATAGGTTTAGAAGTTAGATCCTCAATCTCTGCTCAGAAGATCTGCTGTTGAGAATCAATGTCACCTAGAAGAAGGAGAACTACCTCCGAAAGATCCACAGAGCTACCATTGCTGGAGAAGAAACAAAATCTCAGCAAATTTAAGTCAATAACCCCAAAAATCTATAGTTAGGAGCTAACTCTGGATATCAAGTTCCAGGATCCTCTATTCGGCGTGAAGTTATCACTAGAGATGAATTAAATAAAATGGTTGACGAAATTAATCATAAGATGGAAAATAGCCACAGAGCTCTTATGGACAAATTGAATGCTCTATTTACCTTACAGTCACATGTTGCTTCAAGAACCATGACAGAGCTCGCGGTTGCTATGGAATTATAAAATTCTTCCATCTCTGGCCAAAACATGAGAAACGGGAAAACACCAGCAGAAAGGAGTGATAGGTGGAGCCGTAGGAATTAATATGAAAGGAAACATAAACACTTCACCAACTGCTAGGCAACGAGCTACGAACTTGAGCCTAGGAGAAAAAAAACCCCATAGGAAGATATAGATATGGATCTCTCCGACTCAGAAGATGCTGAGAAACTTGACGACGGCAAGTTGGAAGGAAATACCAATGCATTCAATGATGCTAAGGAGATCAAAACTGCCCCTACGAGACAAACCGCAAGCCAACAAAACCTTAAGGGAGTGGTTCTTCCGAAAACAGAAGAGCCTAGGCTTCAGCCCACTTACCAAGATCGTTTGCAAAATCAAACACTTGGTGTAGTCGTTGACGGCCAACCCATAAACTACCGGACATTTGAGGCATATATCACGGGCATGGTCAAGCAACTAATGGATGTAAGTAAAGATCGAATGGATAATGAATGGGAATCTGCTCCAAGTTGTACTCCCTACACTGATGAAATTTTGAATGAGCGGTACCCTAAAAAGTTCACTATGCCAACTATTCCATCTTACGATGGAACGAGAGACCCAAAACCCACTTGTATAAGTACAGTTTGTACATAGATGGAGCAAATGCTTCAGATGCCGTTCGATGTAAATGTTTTCCAATTTTCCTAGAGGTAATTGCTTCCGTGTGGTTCACCAGGCTTTCGCCAAGATCCATCTCCACTTTTAATCAACTAGCAACAAGATTCCTTGATCAGTTTAGACTTCACGTGGCACAACCAAAATATGTGATGTCCTTATCCGGCATATTCTAAGGAGGGAATGAATCTTTGAAGTCCTACATGAGTCCATTCAACACAATGGTAACTGAGGTAAGTAATTAAAACGAGAATATGGTTTTCATGGCCTTAGTCTGCGCTATTCACCCTAAAACTGAACTCGAGAAATGGATCAAAATGAAACAACCTACCACTAGGAAGGAATTCAACCGAAAGGCGAGCCAGTACTTGAGATTGGAAGAGGTGCAGGAATTAGATAGAAAATTTGTTAACTTACAACCAACCAACATTGGGCAGGGTGGTATGGCAACAAACCAAGATATAAATACCTACGGGATCGCTGAAGGGAACGTGGGGAGAAATGGGAATTAGAAAAGGAAGAACCAAAATCCTAACAAGCGAAAAGGAAGTAGCAAGTGACTCAAAGGTTTGAGGCTCGAAGAATACACCCTGCTCAATGATACTCTAGAAAACATCTATCCGTGACACAGGGGACAGAAGAGTACAAGAAGCCGCTTAAAAAGGAAGCAACTGAACAGCAAAAGCATTTGGAAAGTACTACCGCTTCCATGATACACATGGCAACACGAATGACTGTCGTCACCTGAAGAATTTGATTGAGGAGTTGATTCAGGAACACAAGCTTCAGCGATATGTGAGGAAACCATAGAATCATGATCAACACGCAGCGCCTCAAGCAAGGGAATCAAGTTGGACCAGTAAAGAGGGACCCAGGCGAACTGACCAAAGACTCATCATTGGAAAAATATCTGGAGGACCTCGTCCCGTGTAGAAGAATTGGAGAGAAATGGAGCGTTATGCGAGCTCATTAAAGCATGCGTCGAAAGACTCGTGCTTTGCAATCGAAGATTGAACCCTACCAAGCAGCAGAGAACCCTGAACGATGACACAGTATTCCAGAACCCAGACATATAAGGAATAGAAGCTCTAACTCTTGACCCAATGGTCATGACAGAAGGAATCAAACCCTCATGGTCTGATGAGTATTGGTAGACAGTGGTAGTTTTGTGAATATCCTTTTCAAATGCACCCTTGATCAGATGAAGATCGATATGAAAGATGTATCCTCCTGCCGAACAATGATTCGGGGATTCACTGGTGAACTCATACAACCTGCCGGAACGATTGGCTTACCCGTAAACTCGAAGAAGGCGACTGAAGAGTCACCCTCATCCAAACCTTTTTGATCATAGATGAAATTTTCTCTCACAGTGCCTTCCTAGGATGGCCCGCCTTGGCAGATTTCAGATTGCTTTAGCTCAATGGTGTCTAACTATGAAATTTCTGATGGAAAGTGGAGTCGGGGTGATCAAAGAAGATGTTTAACGATGAATTTTCTATGGTAAAAACATCATCAAAAAATGTATAAAAATAACCGCAAGCGCAAGGTATACAATTGTAGTACGTATGTGAGTATGGGTTGATCTGTAGGGAAATGAATTAAATTATAAATTCTACTCAAAAATTAACCGAAGTTTGCAAGTTTGTTATAAACTAAGAAAAATAGCGAAAATTAAACTAAAATAAAAAAGTAAATAAAAATATGAGATTAGGAGACAATTTAGAGACAAATCCACTCTCATACTCTCACATAAATCGATACACAAAATCAATTTATGATCTCTCATTTTAATGTAAGTAGAGTTATTGATGTATTTGTCATAAGCATGGTCTATTTATGTTATTAATTGTTATAACTTAAATCATCAAACTTTAATACAACAACTAAAACCGCTTTGTTAAATTTCATGAAAATGACGGTGAAACTAAAAAAAATCTATTTTAAGCATGATCTATTTACTATCTTAATTAGTAACATAGATCATCAAATTTTGTTTCTATTTTAATTCCATGATCAAAATCACATAGTTAGATGGTGATGTAAATTGTATTTATGTTGGATTAAGCAGAGCCCATTTGTGATTATAGCATAGGCTGTCAAATTCACTAATAAACTTACATCATAATCCAACTCTTCATTAAGCATCAAAAAAAGATCATAAATAATAAAATATGTTGAATCTACATAATTTGAGAGAGCTTCATTACCCTTAAATTGATGGGATTTAGCTTCTCATTTGTGTTATCATTTCAACACATGTACATTGCAAAATTAAAAAGCAAAGAAAGTGCAAGCTAATTAAACTAAAAGAGAATTAAACTACCTGCATAAAAATAAAACTAGCTACAAAGAAAAGAAAGCTAATCTACTAACATGAAATAGAAGAAAGCATGTAAAGAAAAGTAAGCATAAAATGGAAAGACATGTAGAAAAAGAAGAAGAGGCTTAAGAAGCCATTTTATTTCTCATTTAATTTTGTGGCTACAACTTGCATAATATGACAAGAAGATAAAAAAACTACATGATCATAAGAGGGTTATTTATACATGACTAAAACCCTAATCCATTTTTAGGAAATCCCTAAAATGCCCTTGAGGTATGTGGCCTCCAAGTTATCATTAGCATAAAATTAATCCTCCATTAAATGTGCATGTGCATTTAATCCCCACTAACATGTGCATTAGTTCTTAATTATGATTCATGGCTAGTGGGTAGGTGGGGTCCTCCATGATTTCATGAATTCTTTTATTTATTTATTCCTTTGTCTTCCTTCACTTGTGCATGCATACATACATGAAGCCACTTCCAAGTTGAATCAAATTCCTAGAAAATAAATTAAATGTGTAAGTAATTTTTTTCCAAATTAATTCACACACAAAAGTTACCGTTTTGCCCCCATGTAGATGCATGAATGATGACTTGAAAGCATTTTTGAAATTTGGTTTTAAACATGTAAAAACACCCAATTATGACATTTATTTTACTAAGACGAGATTAAGCATGTGAGTAAAAATATACATTTTTACATGGACATCAAATATCCCACAGTTATCTTTTAATTTGTCCTCCAATAAAAAAACTAAGATAAATCCACTTTCGTCGGAAGCACGATTGCATTGAGCATATGGAACAAGTCGTTAAACCTTTAGGTGTCTCGAGTAGGACGAGTGTTGTCTCATGAGGGTTTCCAACGGATACTACCCACAAAATCCAAATGTAACATGAAAAATTCCTAAATGCAAGATTGATTTACGAAGATATGAATGCAAGATTGATTTACGAAGATATGAATGCAAGTTTTTGAAAATTTTTACAAATGAAAATTTTACTTTTAAATTGATACGAATAAGTTAAATATAAGTTCTAGTCATTATCAAGAAATTTAAGTCCTTTTATTCATTAAAACTCTAAAAAAATTAAGTTATCATCACAATTAGACTTTTGTTTGGCTAGTTGTTTTGGTTGATAACATAGTGCAGCTATGAAATGGATCCTTAGTTGATTATCAAAAAATTTCAATGTGATATTTTTATTTCTTTTGAATAACAAGTCGAATCAACTAAGTGAAAATAGTGCTTGGATTTCAATTGCTTTCTCTCTCTATTTTTGAAAAGATTAATATTATTATCATTTACACACCTAACTCAGATAAACTGAGGGCATATATATATCGATTATGCACTGCCTTTCGGACTTTCGTAAGAATAGTACAGAGCATAGTGAGTATACACACTTGCATATGATCACATGGCTCTAGATGTTTATTTTTATTAAATCTATTTGCATACATCTAACTCAGATAAACTAAGCCAGATATACCGATCATGCACTGCCTTTCGGGCTTACGTGAGAAGGGTACAGAGCATGACGAGTATACATACTTGCGAGTGAACACATGACTCTAGGTGTTTCATATTTTCACAAAAACCATTTTTTATGTGTTATATATATATATATAGATATAGATATAGATATATAAGAAGTGAGAGTTTTGCAACGTCATCTTAGCACCACTTAACTTAGAAGATCAAAAACATTAATGTCTTCACTTTATATCAACCACTCTTTTAAATAAATATAACAATTAGGATATACTTCATAATTAACACCTATGAACCATCATATATACTAGTTAAACAATAGTTACTAGTAATCAAACTTTATTTTTATTTTTATTAAGACAGATAAATTTTCAAAAATTTCAATTCAATAACCAAAAACATATACTTATATCCTATAGTATTTCTTCAAAAGTAAATCAATATGCTAAAGAAATTGTTTTGGGAATTTTTTTTTTCTAGTTCTGAGTTTTAGAAAGAAAATGCAAAGATAAACCATGAAAAATCAAAAATGAAGATAGGACTCCCCCCTCCCTACTTAATTTTAATTGTGTCCCCATAGTCAATGCATGATATAATGAGTGTAATGGGGAAAAATAAGTACACATTTATAAAAGAGGGTTAACATTTCTTATTAGATGTAGTATGTATCATGAAGAATCATGAGATCCTCCTCTCGATCACTTGGCAATTCCAAGTAAGGCTTCAAGCAATGACCATTGACTTTGAAAGTTGTTTCGTCCCTAGGGTTTTATATTTCGATGGCACCGTATGGAAAAATAGTTCCTACCAAAAATAGTCTGGTCCACCTTGATTTCAATTTCTCAAGGAATAAGTGAAGTCTAGAGTCATACAAAAGAACTTTCTGGTTTGGCGAAAACAATTTTATTAGGATAGACTTGTCATGAAAATTTTATGTTCTTTCTTTGTAAATTTTTCGTTTTTATACGCATCATTCCTAATCTCATCTAATTCATTGATGTGCAATTTCTATTTTCGCTAGCTTTTTCAAGATTAAAGTTTAATTTATTCACGGCCCACGACGCTTTTTGTTCAATTTCGATGGGAAAATGGCACGCTTTTCCATATACTAACCTAAAGGAGATATCCCTAGATTGGTTTTAAAAGCTGTACGGTAAGCCCAAAGCGCGTCAGTCAATTTCTGAGACTAATCTTTTCGATTTTTATTAATAGTTTCTCCGAAAAAAATTATTTGACGAATTGAAACTTCAACTTGACCGCAAGTTTGAGGATGATATGGAGTGGATGACTTGTGGGTTATAGAATATTTCTTCATTAGAGTTTCAAATGATCGATTATAGAAATGGGTTCCATTATCGCTTATTATCGTGCGAGGTGTTTCAAAACTTGAAAAGATGTTTTCTTTTATGAATTTCACAATAATTTTATGGTCATTTGTTTTACAAGGAATGGCTTCAACCGATTTAGAGACGTAATCAACAGCAAGAAGAATGTACAAATTTTCGAAAGAGTTTGTAACGACCCGATATTTTCAACCATTCGCATCCACACATGTCGGACTTGAATTGCTCAAAATACCGCGTTGTAAATAAAATTTGGCAAATCTCAGAATATACAATAAATACATAATCACAGATCACAGACACAGAGTATTTAATTATGCAGCGGAATTTAAAAGAAATAGTAGTTCATGAAGCTACTATATAAAAATAAGATACATCAGAGTTAAACATGATACAACAAAAAGTAACAAGATACATCAGGTACAAATCAGAATACATCACTGAAATCACTGGATACAGAAAGCAAAATAGATGGCTGGATCTTCAAGGAAAGCTTCAACTCCGAAGGTGAATCTTGAATGCTAACTCACTCAATCTGACTCGACCGTAAAGCAAAATACAAAACACTCGAGTCAGGACATAAATACTTATGAACTGTAAATAAACTCAAGTGAACAGTAACAAAAAATGCATCAGTAACTTAAAGAATGCTTGGGATCACCCATCCTTTAAGGATCCGTTAAACTATTTACTATGTAGTAATATTGCGCTATTATAATAATGTCTACAGTAAAATAAACATACTTTTAAATAGCGTTCCGGGCTACCCATATCACCCTTCACACATAATAGTCCCAGTAGTCCATCCAATATCATGCCATCTCCACTCTGGGTGACTGTCAGAGGATACCACACGGGCTACGGGAGAAAAACAAACTCGTAGTAAGGGCTCGGTATGGTAGGTGACACGGCACACAAGGCAATGCCAGGGTAGATATACCAATTACGCACATGGGCTTGTGGTAACGCAGCAGCCACATACGCCCACCTCGGAACACACTCCCAATCAAAATCGGAGGATGGCCATCTAATCAATCACCAGTAAGAGTATAGTATCGAAGGAATGTGTCCGACCAGAGGTGCTACCTCCTTTGGCCCGAGATCGCTCCTGTTTTAGCCACCTTATGCCAACTCACGGGAGTTGGGTCCACGTAATATACCTCAAGAACGTCGCGACCATCCTACTTCATTCTGCAATCTCCACCGCGTACACGGTTGTTAAAGTGGTTTTCGGAGTTGTCAGAGAGTATGACAACTTCCGATCCCGGTCTCTTCAACAACCAAACGTTATTATAACGCCGTGGTCATTTCAAAATAGTTTATATTTCAAAAGGATCAAATCATTTCATTTCAAAACTATATTCCTTTCAAAATAGTTTACGCCTCGAAACCAAAATCGTTTTTATTTCAAAACTATTTATTCAATCAAAATAGTTTATACTTCGAAACCAAAATCATTTTTATTTCAAAACTATATTCAAATCAAAATAGTTTATACTTTATCATTTCCATCTCAAACCTATATTCACTTCCAAAATTCATAATACTTTCAAAGTTATAACTCTTTCGAAACCAAAATACTTGAAATCATTACACTTTGAAAATCTTAACATTCTGAAATCATACATTTGAAATCATGAAACATTCATTTAATTCTTTACATTTTACAAATTTATTTCCAATTTAATTCAAAATTTCAAATTTCCAATTTAATTCAAATCAAACCATCAATTTCAATTCAATTCAGTTTTCTAACAAAACATTTCAAATCTTATAAATTTCAAATATAGATTTGATCTAAAAAATAAGCTATCCAATTTTAATATGTTTCCAAACTTTAATATCCCACATTTCAAAACTAAACTTTATAATTCCATATATTCATATCTCAAATCTAATTTCATTATTATGTAGTTTTGAAATATTCATTTCATAAATCCAATATTATTAAAATAAACTTAAATTACAATTAAACCAAATATCTTTTCATACAACTATAAACTTCAAATATTCCTTTATCAAATAAAGAAAAATCAAATATCATTCAACATTCACATTCTTTATTAAAATAAAGATCAAATCATTTCCAAACCATTTCAAAATCATTAAAATATTACATCCTTTCAAAACTCATAATCAAATCATTATTTGAATTCAAATCCAAATATTCAAAGTTAAATATCATTTAAAAATCAAATATGTCATTCATTTATTATTTCAAACATCATTACTAAAAATACATTCCAAAATTCCATTCAAAAATTCATTTATTATATTGCATTTCATTCCGTTTAACACATAACCAAGTAAACTTTATTTAAATTCAAATTCAATTTAAATTCCTTAAAATTCAAATTTAAATATTCAAAACTTCTAAAATTTCACAGATAATCCATTTCAAAAGTTAAATTATTTAACACTTTAAAATATAGCCCAAACAGTGTTAAAATCTATAACATTTCAAAACATTGTCAAATTATAGCAACGACGGCATTTATAAAGTGCTATCGTAGCTTATAGTTTCAAAAATGGTTTAGTTCAAGAATAACGGCATTTATAAAACGCCGTAATAGATATTTAGTTATTTCAATCATAGTTAAATTCAAAAAACAACAGCATTTAAAATTGCTGTCAAAAGACTACAACATTTTGGAAATGCTATAAAATTCCAGATTTTGTTTTAACTTTTCAAAAATAATAATAAAACTCCAAATTTTTATTATTATAACTTAAAAATCATATTTCTAGACTTCAAAATTTCACATTTAAAATCATTTTAACATATGATTTAACACAATAAAATTTTAAGATCAAATATTCAATTTTGCAAACTCCATTCATTTATTAAGTCAAAATTCACTGTTTATTAATTTATAAATTTAATAAACTTAAAATTTTACTTCAAATATCATTTCAAAACTTTAAGTTTAATTTCCATTATTTATTTACATCTTAAAATAAAATTTAAAGTCAAACGTCACATTTACTCCAAATTTACATACTTGAATTCACTTAAATTCACAATTTCAAGATTTAATATTTAACTTTCTTAAAACCATAATATATACATTTTAAATCAAAATTTCATACTTTTGAAAATACATATTTAAAAAAATCATTTAAAAATATACCACGGGGTCTGTATATAATTTTCTAACCTAGGTCAAGTGATACGGATATATATCATTTCAATCCGTAATTTACAAAGAAAACCGGGTTCTATCATTTCAAACCCGCAATCCCCCAAATAAAATACAATAAAAATCGCTCAGGCCTATCATTTCAGCCCATAACGATTTTTCCCTAATCTAAAGTCCGTTTGGGTATGTATCATTTCAACCCATAGTGATTCTATTCTAACAGGGAACTTGCAGTGTGAATATATGCATAAACAATATAAACAATGTCAGTGTCACAATATAATGTCATATATCACATGTCAGGTGATAATTAACAGTTTTAACATGGTAATAACATGGCATAGCATATCATATGATCATCACTAACTTGCATAACATTTTATATTACTAAACACTTGTCATCAATTCACTATTTCATAAGTATAAATGTCAGAGTGAGAAAGACTCACCTTTTACGAAGCTAGAGACAAACAACACACACAAGAGCGATTCCAAAGGCACGACAAGCACGATTTGATTTGAATTGATGGAGACCCTTGTAAACAACACAAAATATAACATACATAAGCACAAATATAGATATCGACATACAAATATAATCAACAACTTTAGTTTGCAAAACAGTTGGAAAACAAGAGAGATGACCAAACCTTAGAAGCAAACGACTTGCACACGACAACATAAGCTTGTCACATGATCAAATGGGCTTGACCTCACCACACTAGGATCAGAGATGATGATGATGGCTATAGGTCATGGCAGCAAGTGGTGGTGGTGTTAAAGGTGGTGGCCAAGGCTAAACATGAAGGAAATGGGAATACAAGGCTCGGTTAGGCAATATTTGGAGTTTTAAGCAAAGTTTTGTGGAGATGGCTTCAATTGGATGGCATGGTTTGTCATGGTCAGAGGAGGAGGAGATGTTTGCTGCTATAGATGGTGGAAGAGATGGTCAGTGGTGATGGAGGAGAAGTGGGGCCGAGCAAGCAAGAGGAAGAGGAAGGCTAAATCAATGAAGAAGAGGGAAAAAATGGAAGAAAGAAGCCATTAGCTTGCAATTTTTTCTCAATATGATGTAGCCATGAGTTTGAAATGAGGAGAAAGATATTTTTCACGTGAATTGAAGATGAGAAACATGGCTATAGGGTAGAGGGATGTACGGCTAAAGCAAGGAGAGGAAAAGGCAAAAGCAAATGAAGAGGCGGAAAAACGAAGAGCCTTGAGCAACTAAAGAGACACAAACTCTTCAAATTTCCATTATTTTCTTTTTAAACCTTATATAACTGAAATATATATATAAAATCAGATAAAATACGAAAATTTAGTAAATAAAAAAAAAATTAATTAATTATTAATTATATATAGTTTAATTAAATAAAACAGCAAAATTTGCAACTAGTCTTGAAAATATGAAAAATAAGTGCAATGAACTTGGGAAAATTTTTTATGTACTTAAAAGTATTTATAAATAAAGATAATAAAACAAAATAAAAAGGAAATCACAAAAGTAAATAAATAAATTTTAATTTAAATATAGTTTAGATGAAGAAAATAGCAGAAAAATGGAAACTAACCTTTAAAAATAGAAAATAAATTCAATGAGCTTTGGACAAATTCAAACATCACTTTAAAAAATTCAAAAGGTAAAAATATATGTAACATAACATATAATACAATTTAGAATAATATATGACAATTAAAAAGATTATTTATATAATTTAAAATAAAAAGTAGTGTTAAATAAAACAATTTACACCCAATTTTGTAAAAAGCATAACTTTCACAATATTATTCGGATTTCAACGAAACGAAAAGCAGTGTTCTTAAAATTTTATTTACTTTCATAATAAAAGAAAAAATTAAAATTTTCAAACTTTTAAAATTTAAATTTAAAAGTCAAAGTTTGACCATTTTGACCAAAATTCACTTTTCTGGAAATATTCCATTTATGCATGATTGAAATTCTAATCCACATCAAAATCAACATTTATATTTCAATTAACAAAATATATTCATTTTAATAAAAAAAATAAAGTTTTTAAATTAGGAATTTAAATTAAAATAATTAAAATATACAATTATAATAATCAGAAAATACAGGGTTGTTACAGAGTTGGGAAATGGTCCCATAAAGTCAATACCCCAAACGTCAAAGATTTCTATCGTATGAATGGGGTTCAAAGGCATCATGTTTCATTGAGAGATTCTCCTTAACATTTAGCGGTGATCGAAAGTTTTATAGAACTCAAATGCATCTTTAAAAAGCGTAGGCCATTAAAAACCACAATGAAGCACCTTTTCCACAGTTTTTTAAGGACCGAAGTGACTGCTATAAGCTTGGTCATGGTAAAACGAAAGGACACTCATGATTTCAGTATCTGGACTGCAACATCAAATGATTTGGTCGGAACAGTATTTAAACAAGTATGGATTATCCCAATAGAATTACTTGACTTGGGAAAGAAATGTATATTTATCTTATTTCAACCAAAATGAAGGAGTTTCTTTAGTGACTAGATAGCTCACTATGTCGGCATACCATGGATTGACAGAAACAGAAAGGAGTTGTTTATCAGAAAAGTTCTCGTTGATCGGTAAAGAAGATGGTGCATTTGGAAGACGTGACAGATGAACAACAATGATGTTGCCGGATCCTTTTTTATCTTTGATCATAAGGTCAAATTCTTAGAGTAGAAGGATCCAACGGATCAAACGAGACTTGGTATCCTTTTTAGCAAAAAGGTACCTAAAAGCCGAATGGTTGTAAACCGTAATCGGTGAAACAATCAAATAAGGTCGGAATTTTTCGAGAGCAAAAACTACCGCAAGAAGCTCTTTTTCAGTGGTCGTGTAATTGAGTTAAGCATCGTTTAGAGTCATACTAGCGTAGTAAAGACGTGAAGAATTTTTTTGATGCCTTGTCCGAAGACAGCACCAACTGTGAAGTTAGAAGCATCATGCATTATTTCGAAAGGAAGATCCCAATTAGGTGAGAAAAAGTTAGGAGCAGAAATGATTTCATTTTTGAAATATTCGAAAGCGGAAACATGGCCAGAATTAAAGTCAAATGGAACGTCTTTTCCAAGAAGAGTCGTAAGAGGTCAACCAATTTTGCTGAAGTCTTTCACAAAGCGTCGATAGAAACCAACATGTCCAAGGAATGAACGAATTCCCTTGATAAATTTGAGAATGGGTAGATGCGCAATAACATCAACTTTAGCTTTATCTACCTCAATGCCTTTGTTTGAAATGACAAATTCAAGGACAATGCCATGTTTGACCATGAAATGACATTTTTCCCAATTGAACGTTAAGTTTTTGTCCTTGCATCGATTAAGAATCAACTCAAGATGGTGTAAGCACTCGGAGAAGGAGTTTCCAAAGATAGAAAAATCATCCATAAATACTTCCAGCAAGCGTTCGATCATATCGAAAAAGATGCTGACCATGCATCTTTGAAACGTAGCATGAGCATTGCAAAGGCCAAATAGCATACGTCGACACGCAAAAGTGCCAAAGGGACATGTGAAAGTCGTTTTCTCTTGATCTTTGGAGCAATTGGAATTTGGTTATAGCCAGAATAACAATTAAGAAAGCAGTAAAATTCATGGTCGGCTAAACGTTCAAGCATTTGATCGATGAAAGGAAGAGGGAGGTGATCTTTACATGTTGCAGCATTTAGTTTTCGATAATCAATGGAAACACGCCAACCCATTTGAGTACGAGTTGGAATGAGTTTGCTAGAATCGTTCCTGATCACGGTAAGTCAAGACTTTTTCAACACGACATGAATTGGGCTAACTCACGGACTATCAGAGATTGGGTATATGATTCCGTTACCGAGGAGTTTAAGATTTTCATCTCGAAACGCATCCTTCATTTTTGGGTTAAGTCTTCGTTGTGCATCACGAGCAGGCTTGGGTTCGTCAACTAAACGGATGCGATGTTGAACAAGAGCGGGACTGAATACCTTTATATCGACGATCGACCATCCAATTGCTTCGTTTTTTTTTTGACAAAATTGAAAGAAGGGAAACTTCTTGATCAAGAGAGAAAGATGAATAGATTATGATGGGAAGCATTTCGTTGTCGCCTAAGTATGCGTACTTAAGGTGATCGAGAAGGGGTTTAAGGTCCAACCTCGGAGGTCGCTCAATCAACGAATTTAGTTGAAGCTCTGATTCAATGGTAAGGGGTTCAAACAGAAGCGCATTTTCAATTTTGCTAGGCTCATCTTGAAATAGATGTTCGTATTCGGTCTCGCGTTCGTTGTTAAAATTCAACTGTTTTGTTATCAAAATTTTCTTAAACGAAGCTAACTTCTAGATTTGGGTCATGTGGTTCGTTCGGTTGATTTTCAAGATTGGAAATGTTAAAATTCAAAGTCATGTTTCCAAAAGAAATTTTCATTGAACCGTTTCGACAATTGATAAAACATTTGAAGTAGCCAAGAAAGGTCGGCCTAAAACCAATGGAATTTGACTCATTGGATTATTCACAAGTTGAATCTCTAAAACGATGAAATTGACGAGGAATATGAATTGACCGATTTTGGTGAGCACGCCCTTGATTTCTCCCACGGGTTTCTTTATTGAAGGATCGGAAAATTGAAGGGTTACTTTCATCGGTTTTAGTTCACCTAAGCCAAGTTGCTAGTAAACAGAATAAGGAATCATATTAACATTCACACCTAAGTCGAGTAAGCATTTGTTAATCGTTTTGTCTCCTATTGTGCGCGAGATCGTCGAACATCCATTGTATTTGACGGGGATTGATTAGGACAAGGCTTCACTAAGTCCGGCGGCTAAGAAAACTTTCCTGGGTACATGAGTGTGTCATTTTTAAGTACACAAGTCCTTGAGAAACTTAGCGTAAGTTGGGACTTGTTGAACGATATTAAGAAGCAGGATGTTAGTTTTCACTTGTTTAAAAATTTCCTACATCTTTTCCATTTGGTCAGAGTGTTTCTTGGGTCAAAGACGATGTGGAAAAACATGATACTCAGTAGGTGGGTCTACTTGAGTAGAAGAAAATTTTGGCTTGGAGTTTAATTCGAAGTTTGGTTCAATGTTCTATTCAGATTCATTTGTTGTTTTAGAAGTGTCGAGAGGGGTTTCTTGTAAATCATTTGGATTAACGACTTGATTATCGATTTGTTTACCAGAACGCAAAGTCATGATAGCATTCATTTGGGTTACGTTGCTATCTTGAACAACATGGGCTTGGTTCAAATTCGAGTTTTGATTCCTGGGATTTTGAACTGGCCGACTTGGAAATGTCCCTCGTTCATGTTCACTTACAGATGTGGCGAATTGACTCATTTGCATTTCAAGTTAATTGATTTATATTCTGCATATACGAGGTTAACAAATTTTGCAAATTACTGTTTGATTAGAGGCTTTGAGTGGTTGTCGTAGCCAAAGTTTCAAGACTTTTCTTAACTGAACTGAATCCTTTATCGTCTTGGGGAGCAAAAGATTATTGCGGTTGATTTTGGGACAGACACGCAAAATTTTGTTAAAAATGATTGGGTTGAAAGGGAGGATCCGAAGCATTATTCGAAAAATGCTTGAAAATTGGGATGAACCAAATTCATGTTGGAATTTTTGTTGTTCGAAGCAAAGTTCGAATGATTTCTCCAACTAGGATTGTACGTTCGAGAAAACGGATCATTCTTAACTTTATTGAAAGCATTGAGTTGTTCTATCGAATTAGGACACTGATCGGCAATGTGATTTGGATCGTTGCATTTATAATACATTGGCTTGGAAACTTGGTTCATTTGGTTGGATGACAAAACGTTGTTGAATTTATTGATCATTGCATCGATTTTAGCTTCCAAAGCTAAAGATGATCCTATCGAGTGTGTGCTCGATCGTGAGTACATAGATTTTTTGTTAGAATGTTCCCATCGGGATGGCTTTTCAGCTAGGTTTGCAAGAAATTGCCAGGCATCGTCATGATGTTGGGTGAGAAAATTCCCTTTGCACATCGATTCAAGCATGGTTCGTGAGCTGTTTTCAAGTCCATCGTATAAGATTTGGCAAAGGGTCTATTTTCAAAATTATGGTGTGGACATTTTATCAAAAGCTCTTTAAATCTTTCAAAATATTTTCTAAATGGTTCACCCCTGAATTGATGAAAATTCACAATTTCATTTCGAATTTTTGTTGTTTTTCCCAAGGGGTAGTATTCTTTAAGAAAACATTAACGGATTCTTCCCAAGTTTTAATCGAGTTTGATGGTAAGCTATACAACCATTTTTCGGTATAATAAGAGCAAATGGAATTAATTAGAGTTTGACTCCGTCATCACAAAGTTGTTGCAGTTTAATGGTTGCGCAAACTTGTTCGAATTTCATTAAGAAAATTTATGGATCATCGTGTTCAAAATTGCCAAATTTTGGGAGCGTGGCAATTTTGATTGGAATGAATTTCAAAATGGTTATCCGTTGGGGCAAGTAAAGTGATACAAGAAGGGATAGAAACCCTATCGGGAAAAACTCTATCCATAAGAGTTCGAGGGGCGTATTTGTTTGCCATTGCATAAGGATCGTTTGTTCGAGTTAAATGATTTGTTGTTGCGTCATGATTCCAAGTATTTGTGGTTGTGTCACGAGTCCAAGTACTCATGCACAAGAAAAGGTCGAGAAGAGAAAGAAGTGAGAATTGAACTTATGAGAAAGAAGCAATGTTTAGAAGGTGAAATGAAGTGATAATTTGTTTTTTTATATACTTTTTGTTTAAAGAAGGAAAAATATTTACCAAAAAGGATTTATTTTTCGAAAGGAAAATTGTTTTTTGTTTTGTTTTTTTTTTCAAATTTTTTTCTCTTTTTTTTATACATTTTTGTTTTTTTAGTTTTTGAAAAGATTATATTTTTGGAATTTTGTTTTTCTAAAAAAAGCTAACTCAATTTTTTTCGATTTTCAGAAGTAAAATGCTTGTTTTTTGTTTTTTTATTTTGATTGAAAATTTTCAATGGAAAAGATTCAAAAAGGTTTTTTTGTGAATTTTGGATTAAACAAGAACTAATTTAAATAAAATATACAATTTTTTTTTAAGTTTCGGATTTTTTTGTTTATTTTTTAAATATGCATGAACTAATGAAACTAAATGAATGCAAAGATTTAATTACAAATTTTCTACCCTTAGTAACTCCTAATCCAAAATTGTATAATCATACTTTGTCTTTATCCAACAAAATATTTTTTAGCAGGTAATGGACAGGAGTTATCGGTGCACCACAAATCACCTTAGTAATGCAGTTGAAGGTTTAAGTACTTTTAGAGAAACAATCACTGTAATATTTATGAATCACCGTAACATTTATATATGATTATTGCTCTATCGTAGCCAAGACACCAAGAAAATAAATTGTCGAAAGAGAACAACTTGTCAAGATATAATTAAGCCATAGGTGAGCTTGTGACTCCTTTAAGTCCAAAGTTTAACCGTTATCATTAGCAAATTATATGATGAAATGCAATTTGTGGGCAAAGAAAGGGGTGATGAAATCCCCCATTTTATGCGGATTTGGATGTTGCCGTTAAAAAATAAAAATGAGATGAAATGAATGCAAAACAGAAACTAAAAGTGAATTAGCGATGCAACTGCAAATGAAATTTGTTTTTGTTTTTGTTTTTGAATTTGTTTTTAAATGCAAGCAACCAGCAATGCAAAGCAAATAAAAACAAGAAATGAGAGCACGATACGAGACCGTGCAGAATTATTAGATTTTTTTTTTTTTTTAAGTAGCAATTTATAGCAACCAAAAATTTTTAGCAAGCAAACAGAGCAATTCTTTAGCAAGCCGTTCCTTTTCTTTTGTCTTTGCAACTTGAAAAAGTATTGAACAATATTTATAGGTGTGTGTATATAAATTATATTTATTTTAAGTGGATGGAACAAAAATGAAAACAAAGACAAATGATTACACTTAAAGAAGAGAAAACAAAAATATTGAACAAATTTTTTAAAAAGAAGATGGAAGAACAAAACAAAAATGGACTTTAAATAAATGGAAACTAAACAAAAAGAAATAATAAAAAAAAGAATACCCGCCCAGCCCAAACGAAATAACAAAAACAAATAATAAATTTCACAAAACTTCCCCAAACCACTTTGTAAGTTCAAAACCAGAAATTATTATTCTCACAAAACCAAAAATCATAATTTTCGAAACTAATTCGAAATTCTAAAACCAAAATTAATGATTTTGTTATGATCTTGGGCTAGAGGCGGTGAGGAAATTGCGGTAGCGATTTCTTGTGTGGGGTGGTGCGGTCAAATGATTTAAACGAGATTTAGGTGATGGTGGGTGTTCAGGTTTGATTGTGGGTGGTGAACTGTAGAGAGAAGTTTGGTTGAATTGTGGTGCTTTGGCAAGAGGCGGTGAGGCGATTTGCTAATTGTAGACGCAAGTCGAGGAGATTGCGAGATTTGGGTTCATGGTGGTAGGCACTGGTTCAGGCAATTCTCGAGTTAGGGTTTTAGATTTGCGATGGGTTTTGCAATTTTGGGATTAGTGAAGCAGTGCTGGAAGGTGATGGCGGTTGAGGTTAGTGATTAGGTGGTAGGGATTGCTATAGGAAATGGAACGGGGAGGAGTTGCAGTGGAGGGTGGTTGAGTGATTAAGTGGAGGTGATATGATGATGAGGCAGTATAGTTATGAGGCAGTGATTAAGTGGAGAGTAGCAGGGCCCTACTGTAGGTTGTAGAGTGGAGGTTGTAGGTAGGGAAGGTTGGTGATGTGTGTGTGTGTGTGTGTGTGGGGGGGGGGGGGGGGGGCAGTGGGAAGGGGAAAGAACATGCTGTTGTGATATGAAGTTGCTTGGTATTGAAGTGCTGTTGTGGGTAGTTGTACAGTGGTGACAGCAGTGGGCAGTAGAAGCAGTGGAGAGGAGGAGCGGGGAAGAGTATGTTGATTTTGAAGGCAGTTGGTAGTGGAAGTGGATGGTGAGGATGCTTTGTGAAGGGCAGCCATTCTAAGATGGATGGGAAATAATGGAAGTGTACAAGGGATGTTGAAGCAGTCAGGTGATGGTGGCCGGTTGTAGAAGTATGTGGTTGGATGTGCTATGATGGTTGTGACGGTATTGGACAGTGGGAGGAACAATTGTAGTTTGTTGCGGTGAGGAAGTGGGGTGGTTGACAGTTTGATGTTTGGGTTGTTGTATGGTAGTAAGGCAGGTGATATGTGATGTGTGCAGAAGTTTGTATGTAGGCAAGTATTGGCAGATGTATTGTTGGTTGAAGTGCAAGGCAGCGAGGAAAGGCAGTGGGAGAAGTTATGTAAGTGAAGTGTTTGTTGTAAGTTGTTAATGAGTGGCCGGGGGATGAATGAAGTGTGGTTGTAGTAGTCTAGTAGATGAAGGCAATGGAGAAAGTTGGTGGCTGGGGATGGTTTGTTGTATGTTGAAGTGGTAGCAGAAGTTTAGGCAGTGATGTATGCATAGAGAAATGCATATAAATTTTGTAACAGAGAATGGAAAATGGGATTGAAATAAAATGTAAATGCAAATGCAATGTGATTTGAAATGTAATGTAGAAAATGCAAAGAAGCAATTGCATGCATGTGTGTGTACACACACACTTTTAAATGAAACAAAACAGAATGCAAATGCACAAAACCCAAATGGAACAAAGGAAATGTGGATTTTTTTTACTAAAGAAGAATGAAACACAAAATGAACACAAAACAAATTAAACAAAAATAATTCGAAGAGTAAAATCAGAATCAAATTTCAAATCTCTGGCAACGGCACCAAAAATTTGTTTCACTACAAATTTTCTATCGGTTAGAAAATCACCGAAAAATGAATAGAAATAACCGCAAGCGCATAGCGTATAATTGTAGTACGTATGCGAGTATGGCTCGATCCGTAGGAAAATGAATTAAATTTTAAATTATACTCAATCAAATTAATCCAAGTTTGCAAGTTTGTTTTAAACTAAGAAAAATAGCAAAAATTAAACTGTAACAAAAGTGAATAAAAATAAGAGATTAAGATACAATTTAGAGGAAAAATCACTCTCACATAAATCAACACAAAATCAATCCATAATCTCTCATTTTAATCTAAGTAGAGTTAGTAATGTATTTATCATAAATATGGTCAATTTATGTTATTAATTAACATAACTTAAACCATCAAAGTTTAATACAACAACGAAAACCACTTTGGTAAATATCCTAAAAACGAAGATGAAACTAAAACAAAATCACTACAAGAAATTTTATTTTTGGTAGCATACAAAAAACTCTACCAAAACTTATGGTAGCGTTTGGATAAACGTCGTGATAAAGCCCGCAAATAAAAATCCATGATTTCTAGCTGCATTTATTTCAACGCCACTATAAATTCTTTTATTGCAGCGTTTCTCAAACGGCACCAAAAAACTTTTTGTAGCATTTTAAAAGTGCCACAAAAGGTTTTTTGGCACTACCAATAGAGTTTCCAACTTTACCTCTACTTTACGGTTGCGTTTACTCAACGCCTGTATATGTATTTCTGTAGCGTTTTTGAAACGCTATCAAAAGTTGTTGATCATTTTGCACCATTTCTTCATACTACTATTTCTTGTTGATGGTCTATTTTGTTTCTACTATATCAATCAACAATCACTCACATAATCATCAAATTCAAACAATTAAAAAAAACATATTAATCATATAATCAAATAGGATATTCATAACCATTCTAATACAATAGTTTTTTGATAAAATGACCAAACGCACGTATAATAACATTCGTATACAAATTTACACACCTAGTACTAGTAAAATGTTATACCAAACTGGTGCTAACAAAACGTCCGATTATCCATAATTCTTTGTTGCATGTACAAGTGAAAGCTAGCACCATAAAAGTCCAATCTTGCTCTCTTCGAAATCCAATGTCCGCCCAAGTGAAAGCACAACATATAGTCAAATAATTATGTTAATTCGTAAGACTTCAAATCTAATATCAAACATCTACAACATTGTACGAGTATATAGTATTATAAATAATGTCATATAAATAATCAAAGTTATAAACGAAATGAAATAAATAAAGTCCAATCTTACAGTTAAATATAAAATGTTGTTAATTAGTTATATTATTGTTATTTATAAAATTTAGTTAACTTAAAATTAGTTAATTTTATAAAACTTGTTTAATTTTAACAAAGCCTGGTTAATTTTTATTAACTTGGTTAACTTAATTTATTATTATTTGAACTCGGTTAACTTAATTATATTATTATTATTATAAACTTAGTTAAATTTTATAAACTAAGTTAATTTATCATCATCATCATCATTATTTATAGATCTTTGTTGAAGTAGTCATATTATTATTATTTATAAAATTTAGTTAACTTAAACTTAGTCAATTTTAACAAAACTTTGTTAATTTTATTAATTTGGTTAACTTAATTAATTTATTATTATTATTACTAAAACTCAATTAATTTAAATATATTATTATTATAAGCTTAGTTAATTTTTATAAACTTAATTAATCCATCATCATCATAATCGTTGTTATTATTTACAAAACTTTGTTAAATTAGTTATATTATTATTTGTAAAATTTAGTTAGCTTAAACTTAACTAATTTTATAAAACTTGTTTAATGTTAACAAAACTTAGTTAATGTTTATTAACTTAGTTAACTTATTTAATTTATTATTATTATTATAAATAAGGTTTATTTCATTGTATTATTATTATTAGTATTATTATTAATATAAACTTGGTTAATTTTATAAACTTGGTTAATTCATCATCATTGTCATCATTATTATTTATAAAACTTTGTTGAATTAGCTATAGTATTATTATTCATAAAATTTAGTTAACATAAACTTAGTTATATTATTATTATTATTATTATTACTACTACTACTACTATTATTATAAACTTAGTTAATCTTATAAAAGATATTTAATTTTAACAAAACTTATTTAATTTTTATTAGCTTGGTTAATTTTATTAACTCTTTCCATACATTAAACTCATTATGTTACGAGGGTGAGTGTAATCAGTAGATATCTTTGATACTGTTGTTACCATTTGTTTATTTCTTTAGTGCAAGCTAAAACAATATTGTCACACCCTATTAATTACTCTAGAAGGCAAGAACTATATAATAGTAAAAAGTATAGCGGTTTGTAGTATGATAACTTTTTTTCTTCTAACAGAGATTTTGAAAGGTATTCTCAATCATGTAGAGAATATTTTATTATCGTATAACTCTTCTAATGGTACAAAGTATAGTGGTTTATCGTATGTCAGCGGTTTGTAGTATGGCCCACGTCTTCGCATTATTTTTAACATATAATACTTTATTATCAGTTATAATATTTTATTATCAGTTCAATGTCAAAAGAAAATATGATATTAAATAGAACATACAGAATGAGCAGATGAAACTCTTTGAAAGTAAGGAACGTTCGCGGGTGCAGCGCAGTGGAAAGGAGACTTGAGTTCTGGTAAAAAGACCCAAGTTCGATTCCAAGCATGCGCTTTCCTATCCTATATAAATTTACCTGGGGTATGAAGGCTTGGATCAGCGGACGACTTTACTATACCCTCCTAAAGAGTTTACCGGCCTACCGGGTTCTCCTGGGTTTTTTTTAAAAAAAAAATATTGTCCGCAATTGGTCCCACTGGGAATCTTCTGTGGACTAAACCGTCATGCACTAACATGTGCATGATGCCAAAGAGTGTGATACCAAGTCCCTGTTTCATACTATATAACTTAGTCATATGCATTGCACTGAAGTAAACAGAAAGAACGAATATATGTGAACATACAACACCAAAGCAGAGTCCAGGAACAAATCCATGGTTGAAGAAACCATAAAGAAGAAGAATAGCCGGAACAGCATTGGTGATAACGAATATGTCATGTTATACGTCTAGTATACCAAAATAGAGAATAATCAATTATAAACTCGTCTCACAAGTTTATCAATCAGATTTCCACTGCTCTGGAAGTCTGTATTAGCTAATTTAAGCAATAGGTATGTCGTAATTAAATTACAGCAACAATGTTATACTATCGTAAAAACAACACAACGTAGAAACCGGGAAGATAAAAGAATGATGTATAGGTATATATAAATAGACTAGAATCTGACCGGTAACTAAGAAAATTCTGTCTGAGGCTTGTCGAAACAATTTCCTTAAGAATTTTTATTTAAATTTTCTCAAGATACAACAGACGTAATCTGCACGAGATTGTAATGAGTATGTCAATTCTGTGATTTACTGTATAGAGCAGTAGAATAGTAGAAAAAAAAGAAAATAGAATTGAAAATGGAATGAGAATGTGATCAATATTCTCTCCTATTTATAATTTCGTTTGCATCCCTTCAAACAGTCGCGTCCTCTTGACGGGTCGCTTCCATTGCCTTTTAACTGCTACTGTTCGTTAACGGGTCGCACCCGCCTGCTCTTCGCATCCGTTCACATCGCACCTGCTTTCGTTTGCCCGTGCCTCTTCAGTCAGGTCGCACCCGGCTGCTACTCGCACCTCTTCAGTCAATCGGCGTCCGCTTCTGAACAGATCCGCACCAGTTCGTATAGCCTGCATCTGTCAGAAAACCCGGTCCAGTTTTGCTGTAAAAATAGGATCAAATTAGACCCAAACCTAAACCTAAATCCGAACCCGAGCCAGGCCCGGTTCGGTTCGGTTAACGGACGGTGGAGGCGGCGCACGCGTGCGTATGGTGGTGATGCATGATCTCCCTTCTCACAACGAAGCAAACATTTAAGTGCCCCAAGGCCCCAACCCCTTCATTTCAAAGCTATTAATATACTAGAATAGCTTTGCAATTTTTGGCGATGTGGGACTATGTTATTTTCATTCAATTAGGAATTCCAACAATCCCCCACATGAATGATAATATATATATATATATCCCCCACACGAAGCGAAATATCACAGTACTTATGGAATAATGCTTTATCGTGGATAAGTATATATTTTACTTTAAACTTTCCCTAGTTAAAACTTATCGGATCTACTTGGCTAATCGGTGAATTATTTCATCTTGAACCGTCGGCCTTTATTGTATATCCAGACAATAAGCTTTACAAAGCATTGATTCACTTCTCGTCCAATCTCTTGGTTGTGTTCATTTTGGTCCTGAACAATTTTTGGTTCTGCGAGTGTTTATAGAAAATATAGGCCTTTAATATTCTCATAGAGCCGATCCAGCTCACACTAACATAGGTGATCGCAACCATTAAGAGCATCCTACATATATCCTGCTTGTTATATTCAAGATATGGTCATCATTAAAAAACATAGTTTTAGCCTTTAACTACTTCTGTATGTATGCATTAATTTTGCACCATAGGAATGGAGTAGGACTAAGACCAAATAAATGCATTGCTTCTTGAGTTATTCATAACTGGTTTGCCTATTGATCCTAGTCCGTGGGATCTCCAGTTGCTAGGATAGGTTTCCGTATAAGGTAACTCTTGTTGGTTTAGGCTTTTAAACCCATTCCCCTCGATGCGTAGTCAATTTTCTCTCTCGATAAACCTTTAGTAAATGGATCCGCTAGGTTATCATTTGTTCTCACATAATCAATGGAAATAGTTCCATTAGAGAGTAACTGCCTAACTATGTTATGGCGACGATGAATGTGTCTTGATTTGCCATTATACACAAAGTTTTTCGCTCTACTTAGCGCTGCTTGATTATCGTAGTGAATACATATGCTCGTTACAGGTTTGGGCCAAAATGGAATATCTTCTAAGAATTGACGAAGCCATTCTGCTTCTTCGCCTGCTTTATCAAATGCGATAAACTCAGATTCCATAGTGGATCGAGCTATGCATGTTTGCTTAGTATATTTCCATGACACTACTGCTCCTACAAGGGTAAAGACATAACCACTTGTGGATTTTGATTCCCCTGAATCTGCGATCCAGTTTGCATCACTATATCCTTCTAAGACCGCAGGATATTTTTCATAATGTAAGGAAAAATTAGTGGTATTCTTTAAATATCCCAACACTCTCATTAATGCTTTCCAGTGTTCCTTTCTTGGGTTACTTGTATATCTGCTTAGTCGACTTACCGCGTAAGCGATATCTGGCCTAGTGCAGTTCATGAGATACATTAAGCATCCTATTACATGAGAGTATTCCAGTTGCATTACACTCTTATTAGTGTTTTTATGCGGTACTTATGACGGATTAAAAGTTGTTCTCATTCCTTTAATTCCATAGTCTTTGAATTTTTCAACCACTTTGTCTATATAATGTGACTGAGACAATTCAATTCCATTGGGTGTACTTATTATTTTGATTTCCAATATAACGTTTGCAACTCCTAAGTCTTTCATATCGAAATTGTTGATTAACATCTTCTTTATGGTCTCTATTACTTTACTGTTAGGACCAAAGATTAGCATATCGTCTACATATAAACAAATCATAAAGTATGATTGTCTAACTTGTTTGTAATAAACACATTTATCACATTCGTTTATACGAAAACCATTTTTCATCATGACACTATCAAATTTTTCAAGTTATTGTTTCGGAGCTTGTTTGAATCTGTATAGTGATTTTGCTAACCGACATATTTTGTTTCATTTCCTTTGGAAATAAAACCCTCAGGTTGCTCCATGTGAATCTCCTCATTGAGATCTCCATTTAAGAATGTTGTTTTTACATCCATCTGATGAATCTCTAGATTATATATGGATGCAATTGCTATTAACATTTTTATAGAGGTTATTCGTGTAACTGATGAATAGGTATCACAGAAATCTACACCTTATTTTTGACGATATCCTTTGGCTACTAATCTGACTTTATATTTATCAATAGAGCCATCTGGTTTTGTTTTCTTCTTAAAAATCCATTTGCAGCCAATTAGTTTTATTCCAGGAGGAATATCAATTATTTTCCAAGTTTTATTACTTATAATTAAATCAATCTCACTTTGGATTGCTTCTTTCCAACATGAAGATTCAGAAGATGACATTGCTTCCTTGTAGTTTTGAGGTTCGTGTTCTAATATATAAGTTAAAAAATCCAAACCAAATGTCTTGGAAGTTCTTTCCCTTACGTTTCTTCTTGGTTCAACTTCATCTTTGTCCTAATGAGTTTCATCTTCATATGTCTCATCTCTGTTATCTCTTGTCCTCTTTAGGACAAGGTTTCCATCGTTTCTTTTATGTGGGAACACATCTTCAAAGAACGAGGCATCTCTTGATTACATGATTGTATTTACATGAACATCAGCTATATCAGCTTGAATATCAAAAATCTGTAGGCACTGCTATTTTGAGCTGGCCCTAGATAATAACAATCTACTGTTTTTGGTCCAAGTTTGACTTTCTTTGGAGGCGGAACTGAAACTTTTGCCAAGCACCCCCACACTTTGAGGTATTTAAAACTTGGTATGTGTCCTTTACATAGCTTGTATGGAATTGTTCCTGTTTTATTGTGAGGGACTTTGTTTAATATGTGATTAGACATATTTAAGACTTCCCCCCACAAGTTCGTCGGTATATCAGAGGTTAAAAGCAGGGTATTGATCATGTCTTTTAATGTTCTGTTCTTCCTCTCGGCTACACCATTTTGTTGTGGTGAATATGAAGCTATTGTTGATGAATTATACCATTTTCTGCATAGAACTGTTCAAATGGTGATTCATATTCTCCACATCGATCAGATCTCAATATCTTGATCTTTTTATTTAACTGATTTTCTACCTCAGCTTTGTACTTCATAAACGATGTAATTGCTTCATCTTTACTATTTAAAAGATATACTGTAACGACCTGCCTTTTTAGACAGTTTAAACCGACGATCAAATACACATGTCGATTCCAAACCATTCAAAAGGGCAAATGGTTATTGGGGTAAATAAGAAAAGAAAAGAAAGAGAAATAACGGAAAAGAAACAACACAGAATCTCGCAGCGGAACGATAAAATATAATAGTCAAATAAATAGTTCATGAAGCTGTTTACTATACTTTGACAATTATTTATACAACATTTATCAGAGTTATACATATACAACAGAACAATTAAAATAATGCAGCAGACAGCATGATGCAAGGGTAATAATAGTAATAGTATACCAAATCTTCGTCTTCGTCCTCCAGAATAGATCTTCAAAATCTGGAAAAAAACTCAGGTCTGACCCGAGCGTAATGAAAAGACAAAACACTAGAGTCAGGACTAAAATATCCTTATGAAAGTTAAATCAATCGTAAATAAATATGAGTGTAACGGCGTCAGAGATGTTTACAGGGTTTGACATCTCATATCCAGTGTCAACGTGCGTGCAATAACTCAAGAGATGTTACGGGATTTTCCATCTCTTAAGGATCCGTTAAACTATCTACTATGTAGTAATGTACGCTAAGTAGGTAATGCCATCAGTAATATAAAGTATCAAAATAGCGTTAAGGCGTTACCATAATCCCCCTTAACACATTTTTATAATGCCATAGTCTATACAGCACCGTAAGCCCCACCGTAAACTGGTGGTTATCAGAGGGTACCCCATAGGTATAACTCAAAACATAACGTAGTGGTCGCGAATAGGATAATCAGTATGACAAGGTACATGAGGCGATACCAACTAGAATACTAGTAGTTGCGTGATCCGGACTGATGTTGAGCAAAGCCAGCAGCTACCTCAACACCGCGAAACAACACTCCCAAATCAAGGGTGCACCCAAATCGAATCGTAAATGTAATAGAAATGGTATCGAAGAAGCGTGTCCGCCAGAGGTGGCGAACCTCAATGGCCCGGCGCGGCTTCTGTTTTAGTCATGTCAGGGGTCATCCAATAATCGTTCTCTTTCTTCAGTCAACACGTTCACCAAACCATCCACTTCATTCTGGATCAACACTCCGCGTATAATAGTTATTAAAGTGGTTTTCGGTATCGACAGAGAGTATGTCCATATCCGATCCCGGTCTCTTTAATAACTACGTATTATTACACCGTTGGCTCTTTTACATTTCAAATCGATTCATAATTGATATCAAAATATCATATTCGCTTCAAAAATCAAATCTACTTCAAATATCATCGTATCTATTCAAATGTAAGATTCCCTTTCAAAAATCATTTTCTGCATCAATATCTCATTTCGTTTTCAAAATCATTTTGAATTTCAATTTTGGTTGCAACTTCGTTTAACCCAATTCGTATTTAAATTCAAGATTTAAGTATAAACATTTCACCATATTGACCAGCTTAGAATTTTAGAAAATAGTTTTAAGTAGTTTAAAAGTAGTTTTAAATAATTAAAATACTTAAAATCTTAAAATGGGTTTGAAATAGATAAATTAGTTTAAAATAATTTAAATTGGGTTAAGTAGGTTTAAAATAGATTAAAATAGTTTAAGTATTCAAAATGGTTTATAAAACTGAGTAATTTGGAAAACAAAATAAAACAGCTTCAAAACCAAACCATTTCAATTATAACTTCCCAATTCAAAACAATTTCAATTTCCAATTTACCGATTCAATTTCAATTTCAATTCAAATCATTGTCAACTTTGATTTCAAATTAACTCAATTTTACATTCATCTTCAACTTATTCAATTCCAATGTATATCGATTTTTAGCTTGATTTTTCACAATATCAATTTATAATACTTAACAAAAATTTCCAATAATATTCAAGTTTAAATCCAATTTCGAATATGATTCAATTCCAAGCTCGATTTCAAAATATCATTTTTATATCGCTTTTGCTTAGTAATATTCAAAGCTCGAATTAAGGTTAAATCTTTAAACAAATCAATTTTCGAAATTCAATCATATCCCGATTTTTAAATTCCAAAGTCTCCACTTTAATTATTTAACAATTTCTTTTAACCAAAATTTATCTTAACATTCCAAACTCAATTTTCGATAAATTCGATTTCTATATTGATTTCTATTTATAACTTTTAAATCAAAACATTTAAATAAATTTCAAATCGACGATTTTAAAAATTATAAATTTAGCCAATTCGGTGTCCGTATATAATTTTCTATCCTATGACCAAGTAATTATTTATTTCAATTAAATGTCAGGGATGAATATATATCACTTAAATCGAATCATAGTTTCATATGTATGCATAACAGGATATATATAAGCAAATAAACATCCAAACATTTAAATATCAACCAATAGCATCCATCGAAATACATCATCCAATAGACAATACAATTCATGACAATTTCATAGTTATCAGTGTTAGGTAATTTAATCGCAATTCAATTTCAATTTCAATTTAACTGTCAATTAAATTTTCAACGGTTAATTCAAATGACAATCTATATGACAATTAAATTTTATCAAACAACGACAAATAAAATTTGTAACACTTCATAATGTCAAATTTAACTAGCATAAAGATATTTAGTACGTTGTGAGTGTTATAAAACACTCACCTTGATTTCAATGTAGTTCCCGCGTTTTATTTCGAATAAAATTAAACGAGCGTTTAATTTTACCTGAAATTTTCACTATCTCCAAACGATTCCAAACCATCTCCATTGTGTAGTGCTCGTCGATACGATTCCAACGCAAAAAGTTTCGTGCGTTTTCGACCTCGTATGAAAAAGTTATACATTTTATAAGTTATCGTCATTCGAATTTTATAAAACACTTTATATTATAATTAAACGAATTCATACACAAAGCAAATGAAGCCCAGCCCACTAACTCCATCTTCCCCAAAGAAAAACCTGTAGTCATTCCCTGTGCACAACTCCATGGCCGTGCATCAATTCCAGTGATACGGAGCTACAGATTACGAAACTCGAATCCGTCTTCGCCAATATTCCTCTCTTCGAAGTCTCCATCAACTCGGCCACACCCAGTAAAACGCGACACCCCACACCCCACGTACGCACGCGACCAGGTCGCACCCCCAAAACGCGGCCGAGCTCCATAGAAATCACGCCGATGATGCTATCTTCGTTGGTGAACTCAAATCAAGGCTCCGTTTCGCGAATCGAAGCATATATCTTCAACAAATCCTAACCCTAGTTCACACCTATGAACGGCCTCGACCCCAACAGTTGCCGCACCCAGCAACGAGCATACCAAATCGAAGAGAATTCAAAAATAGGATTTAAGGAAGAGGTTTGGGATTTTTTCATTGAAAATTTTGCAAGAAATAAATTTCTAAAGTTGGATTTATGTTTTTTTCCTCTGCCTGAAGCTTGCGTGTAGTTATTAAAAGGGAAGGAGAGGCTCTTGCGTGTTTGAATGCGTCAAAGGTACAGTGAAAAGATGGGATAGCAGCTGAAAAGGAGATTGACTAATTAAAATATTTATTTAAATTTCGAAATACCTCGATCTACGCAACTCGAAATCTCGAACCCCTATCAGGGCATGCCGCTAGGCGTTTATAATATTATACCCCTATTCCGGACACAATGGAAAAGGTTTCAAGGCCTAATTCGATCGTATGTGCGAGTTATGACAATAAACGATCGATTTTAAATTAAACCGATTAAACGATTTTCTAGGCGTTTTGGCTTGCCCCGGACAAACGGTAAATCCGATTGACATGAAATTTGAAATCTTACAATAATATCATATTACGGATCCGATGAAACTAGTTTCGTCGAAATTCGAGACCGTTTGAAAAATGACTATTTTAACTCGCCAAATTAATATTAAAACAAATTCAACACGTTTCGAGATGCCACGGTCAAACGACAACTCCGATTGCTATGAAAATTGAAATCCGATAATAACTAACTATTACGGATCCAATGGAACTAGTTTCGTCCAATTCTGAGACTGTTCAAAATCTGGCTATTTTCCAGTCGATAATTAAATATTAAAATATTCAATTTTCACAAATTTACTTTCAATTCGATTTTAAAAGTTCTACAACATCATTCTAACTTTAATATGATAAAATAAAATTTTACAAATCATTTTTAATCATATTAACCCGTTATTCAATTTTCCAGTAAATTTCAAATATTAAATTTAAACAATTTAATTGTTCAATATTTGACGGATTTCAATATTGGATTTTTAAATAAATTTTTTATTATCAGTCGATTTACTATATTACATCAAATGAATTCCACATTATTATTTAACTACAGTTAGAGATAATGCACTCAACTAATATATAAACTTTCATTTCAATTGCAATTGGTTCACAAATTCAATTCGACTAACTAAATGAATAGGTAACTTAAATAATTATCACTGTTACTTTTAATTACTTATAAGTTTACTATTTATAAACAAGTGTCACAATTACCTATTCAATACAAATTCATTCAATTACCTTTGACTACATATTATTTCATTGATCTGGGATTTCATTCAATTCATAAATAATTAACTTAGATAAAATTTGTTGCATTTCATTCTAGTTATTATTATTCCAAACGACTTATAAAAAAAATTTCTAACACTAAATCCCGAAATCTTATTAAATTAGCTATTTTAATTATCGAAAATTTATGTGTCGTTACATATACATAGCAATATCGTGTATAGTCATCAATAAAAGTGAGAAAGTACTTTTTCCCACCTCTTGTAGGTAATGATTTAAAATCACATAAATCTGTATGAACCAAACCTAGTGGTTGGTGCTTCTATCAACAGATTGAAATGGTTTTTTAACCATATTTTCTTCTATACATGTCTCACATCTGTATTTCTTATCTACTTGGAATTCTGGAATTAGTCCCAAGTTTGATAATGTTTTCATTTTTCGAAAATTTATGTGTCCCAGTCTATCGTGCCATAGTAAAATTTCATGCTCATGCAAGTAAGAAACTTCAATTTTATTAATAGCACAATCAGAATACATAGTTTTATTGCCGATAACGGCTACATTTGCCTTAAATAGGTCATCGCATAAATATCCCCTTCTGATATATATTCCAGCTTTGGACAGAACCATCTTGTCCGACTCGAACACCATTTTGATTCCTTTTTTTGATAGTACTTATGCAGAGATCAGATTTTTGCATATGTCTATAGCGTGGAGCACGTCATTCAATTTGAGAGTTTTTCCAGAAGTAAACTTGAGGATCACTGTGCCACTGCCTTCAATCATGGAAACAGCAGAATTACCCATGTAGAGTTTTTCTTTCTGATCGAATTTCTGATATGTAGAAAACATGGATTTGTCAGAGCAGACATGACGATTAGCTCCTGTGTCCACCCACCATCGGTTAGGATTCTGAACCAAATTGCATTCAGATATAACTGTTGAAAAATTGGACTCGTCCACTTCCATGTTGTCAATTATATTTTCCTCTGAGTTGCGTTCCTTCTTGTGTCTGCAATCTCTAGCGGCGTGTCCCATTTTGCCACAAACCCAACATTCGCCATTAAACTTCTTGGTTTTATTATCTTTGGGTTTGTTTTCAGGAGCTTTCCTCTTTTTTGAGAAGTTCTTCTTTTTGTTGAAGTGACCTTTATTCTTGTTCTTCGACCCTTCTATTACCAACGCCTCCTTGCTTTGTTTGGTAATTCTGCGGTTATCTACCTCATTCTTTAATTGTACGATGAGGTCCTACAAAGAAATTTCTTTCTTTTTATGCTTTAGATAGTTGCGGTAGTCTCTCTATGATGGTGGCATCTTTCCTGTTATGGCTTCAACCAAGAAAGATTCTTCAACCTTATGGCCTTCTGATTCAAGTTCATGAATAATAATTTGGAGTTCATGCAATTAAGTAGTCACAGATTAGAGTCTATCATTTTATAGTCCATGAATTTGTCTACGATGAATTTCTTCAGACTGACATTTTATGTCTTGTACTTTGCGGCAAGTGCATTCCAGAGGGCCTTTTCTGTCTTTAGAGGCTGATACACTTTATATAGCATTTTGTCCAGACAGTTCAGAATATAGTTTCTGAACAGGAAGTCTGAATGCTTCCATGTATCAACAACTAGAAACGCATCTTTGTGTGTTTCTCTGGTTTGGCCTAGTACAGGCATTGGTTCCTCTACCTCGAGATACCATTGCAGACCGAGTGTGGTGAGATAGAACGACATCTGATTCTGCCATGTTAGAAAATCGTCACCATCTCCTTTGAAAGGATCGGGCCTGTTGTGTGTAGCAACCTTTATTGATAGTTCTACTATTGTCATCTCTTTTTCAGTAAAAAAAGAAAAATTCTTAAGATGTTATACGTCTAGTATACCAAAATAGAGAATAATTAGTTATAAACTCGTCACACAAGTTTATCAATAAGATTTCCACTACTCTAGAAGTCTGTATTAGCTAATTTAAGCAATAGGTATGTCATAATTAAATTACAACAACAATGTTATACTATCGTAAAAATAGCACAACATAAAAACCAGGAAGATAAAAGAATGATGTATAGAAATATACAAATAGACTAGAATCTGAACAGTTAACTAAGGAAATTCCGTCTGAGGCTTGTCGAAACAATTTCCTTAAGAAATTTTATTTTAATTCTCCCAAAATACAACAGACATAATCTGCACGAGATTGTAATGAGTGTGTCAACTCTGTGATTTACAGTATAGAGTGGTAGAGAAGTAGAAGTAGAAGAAAATAGAATTGAAAATGGAATGAGAATGTGATCAATAATCTCTCCTATTTATAATTTCATCCGCATCTTTTCAAACAGTCGCGTCCGTTTGACGGGTCGCACCCGTTGCCTTTTAACTGCTACCACTCATTGACCGATCGCACCCGCCTGCTCCTCGCATCCGTTCGCCCGCGCTTCTTCAGTCGTGTCGCACCCACCTGCTACTCATGCCTCTTCACTCAATCGGCGTCCGCTTTTGAATAAATCCGCACCTGTTTGTATAGCCTGCAATTTTCAAAAAACCCGGCCCAGTTTTACAGTAAAAATAGGATCAAATTAGATCCAAACTCGAGGCCAATTCGGTCGGACGGGCGGCGGTGGTGCATGTGTGGTGATAATGCATGATCTCCCTCCTCACAACGAAGTAAACATTTGGGTGCCCCAAGGCCCCAACCCCTTCATTGCAAAGATAGTAATATATTAGAATAGCTTTGCAATTTTTGGCGATGTGGGACTATGTTATTTTCATTCAATTAGGAATTCCAACATGTCATTGATTTCGAAAGGACCATCTCTTGGCTTATGGTGTAACTCGTGCATGTGCCAGAGCAAGTCGTGCCACAGCACTCTGTGTGCCCATCTTACCCAGAACTCCATCCCCACCTATATCAAAATTAGCAGCATATTTATAATAAACATTTATTAGTGTAAATATAGAACATAAATAGATTGATTTGAGAAGAAAATACTTACAGTGCACCTATGGACAAGGCAAAAGTTCTGAACATTTCAGTCATTGGAATTTCTGCTCCCTGTAAAATATTCACCACAATTAAGTTAGACAGCATTCTATAGTTGAAAGTAGGAAGAATATACAAGGAATGACCTCCATTTGCTAGTGAAATCGGTAGTAAACACCAGCAATAGCCATGGAAGCAATGCCTAAACTGGACATGACAGCAGCTATCAAATATGCGGATCACTTAGATCGTTTAGATCTCAACTTTTTTTCTTCTAACAGAGAGTTTGAAAGGTATTCTCAATCGTTTGGTTTTTTACCACATACACACATAGCTTTAGACTCAATAATTGCTTCCCAAACTAAGAAAGTACAGCCAGCATGATTTGATACTTCTTATGTTTAACATTCATTTGAAAATCTATCATATGGTTAGCCTATCTCTATATACTGAAATGATCAATTTTTAGTATATATAATGCTTTGATATTTTTTATTTTTCATATCTAAACTAAGTAAATAAAATGTGATCCATATTTGGCTACAAATCATACAAAACTCATCAACATTACAATGCTAATACATCTTAAAAGAAAGATAAAATTATAACAAGTTATACTTACAAGAGAGATAAAGAATGAATGGATTAGCTATTAAACAAACCTGAAAAGTGGCACCACAAAGCTCATCTTTAGGTTTTAGGGATCCAGTCACTTTATTGTTTGGTTTCTTATAACTCTTCAGGCCTCCGAGATTGTTTGAATAAAAAACCCTATTTCACATACTTGTGATCATTAGACATGAAGTGTATTAAACTAAACTAATCAGCTCATAAACTTTAGAAACAAAATATCACAACTAAAAGTTTTACACGAAAATTTTCTCTTGAATTTAAGTATTTACTAAAATTTTCATAAATATACCTTGAGGAAAAGGGGTAAATGATTTGCCACATGATCCTTTGAGCAGATCAACATCGTTGCAAAATCAATAAATATTCCCGTCGGTCAAATGAATAATTAGCAGTTCAAACACAAATCAATGTATGATAAATATATGACCAAATGATAATCAACTGTAAAGGATGAATTGGATATGATTGGGAAAATCATTAAAGCCTGCCTTTTTCTATTTTCCAGTACCTATCTTCATGTGACCAATGGATTGCATGCTCATATCAGTTTTGGATGCACTTAGTTACATGCCCAGTTACCTGCTCACTTCAGCCTTAGCATACCTTAGTCACTGCCTCGAATGGAATGGCTCTGGCTCATTCAAATTAGTAGCAACCTATGCAATTTGTTTTAATAAGTGTCTCCGGTGCATCATGAGAAACATGAGAAACAGTTTACCCTGTATCGTTCATACAATATTCTGGGTCAGATCTATCTTCATGAAGCATGATCTAGACAAAGAATTATTTGTCAGCACATAATTATCATCGAAGACATGTTATAATAAAAGGTAAACATGTTCGCATGCGTAAGAAAACTGTGACTAATAAATGATTCAACTGACATTTATATGCACAGTATGACACTAGAAAATTTGAAATTACTAGTTCTACTACACGTAAAGTGGGTAGCACATAAAGTTAAATTAATGTAAAAATAAAATATTTACTTTTAAGAACTATGATATTTTTCAAGCAAAGCAATTAAACTGGAATCTCTAACTTGATTCCTATTATATTTACTTAGTTGATTGTTTTTTCTTAAATATTTATAAATGAAGTTTAAACCTATGTATATGGTTACTGAATATCATCTCTTTCATAATTGTTCATTCTCTCCTACCAAGATCAGACAAACACACACGCACCTAGTTTTCAAATAAAACACACTGGTTAATTTATATATGAATGCACTTGTTTCAATTTACCGTTCTTTAACCCAAATGTAAAAGTGGATTTTTTTAAATTGGATCTATACATATGAATCCCATACGCATATATCCACAAAATAAATATTTAATCTAAAACACAGGTATATAATTATATACTTTCTTAGCCTTATTGTATGCATATTAATTATTTTATTTTAATTTTTTGTAATTTTAATCTTAAATATATATTTTTAATCATTTTAATTTTTTTTAACTCGTCTTGGTGTGTGTTTGGCCCACTAGTGCTGCAAGGATGCCAATAGCCCACTTATCTATTCTCGTGTCCGCCTGCATGCACAGGTGGAAAAATATGAATTATAATTCATAAATCCACCTATGTATGCAAGTGGACATATGATTTACATTTCATATGTCTCAGGACATATGAATATAAATTCATATGTGCTCCTACTTTTAACTAGCAACTTATATACGCACTCAGGTGGAAGGAAATACATGAACTAGGTGCTGCTTGATGGAGAAACTACACGGCAGAAATGAACTTCATAAGGCTGGGCTTTCTGTTAAAATTCTCAAAAATAGTGAATGAGATATATCCCACATCGTCAAAAATAAGTCCATTTTCTTGTTTATATAGTGTGCTCTCAATTTCTATATTAGCACTTATGGTCAGGTAATTTTGTGAGAGGGGGAGGGCCTATATGACCATGGACTAACATGCGCATGCACGTCGCCCGTCCAACCAACTGAACCGGATGCAGGTCCAATAAGATTGAGTTGTGTCATATATTTTTGCTATCTAAAAAATGGACTGATTTTAGAAACAGAACTGTGTTTAAAAAGATATGGATTTTTCAACGGTTGTGACCGTTGCAAACGAAGAGACGCGACTGTTGCAAACCGCAATAGTTTTTTGCCGTTGCAAATGAAGAGGCGCGACTATTGCGAACAGTAACACTTTTTGACATTACAAATGAAGGGATACTACTTTTCTCAACGGGTGTAGCCATTGAAAATTCGATTATAAATAAGGAGGAAACCTGATCACTTTCTTCACTCAATTTTAAAACCGAATTATCTCTTCTTTATCTTCATTTTCTTAAAATCATAATCAGTCCTATCACACAGAGGATCATACACATCACAATCTTGAGCAGCTTACGTCTATTGTATCTTGGAAGACTTTGAATAAAGTCTTAAGGAAATTGTTACGACAAGCCTTAGACGAAATTTCCTTCTTCGACCGGTTAGATTACTAGTTGATATATATATATATATATATATATATATATATATATCATTTTGTTTCTACGTTGTACTATTTCTTAAATAGTATAACGTTTGATTTATCACTATAGTTATTATTATTATAATTGTTAGTTTGCTGTTGTAATTAATTACAACATACTTATTGTTCAAAAAGATAATACAGAATTCCAAAGTAGTGGAAATCTGATTTGTAACTTGCGAGACAAGTTTATTGTTGATTAGTCTCTGTTTTAGTATACTAGACGTATAAAATCTTACGACTTTCCTATTTTCACTTCAACCGAGATGGCAACAGTTCAACTATCAACAAACGCTACTAATCACAACGGGCCTGATCTGTTCAAAGGAGATGGTGATGACTTCATAACATGGCAAAATCAAATGTTGTTTTATCTCACCACGCTAGGGCTGCAGAGGTGCATCGAGGAGGAGGAACCAAATCCTAAAGACGGACAAACTAGAGAAAAAGTTGCAGCTGTTTTTCTCGGAATTGGCTCATGGAAGCATTCAGACTTCCTGTGCCGTAACTACATTTTGAATTGTCTGGATAAAATACTATATAAAGTATATCAGCCTCACCAGATATCAAAATCCTAATGGACTACACTTGCACATAAATAAAAATGTAGAATGTCAGTTTGAAGAAGTTCATCGTACATAAGTTTATGGAATACAAAATGGTTGACACCAAATCTGTAACTAGTCAAGTGCAAGAATTCTAACTCATAATTTATGAACTTGAAGCAGAAGGACATAAAGTTGGAGAATCCTTCCTTATTGAAGCGATAACAGGGAAATAACCACCATCCTGGAAAGACTACCGCAATTATCTAAAACATAAGAAAAAGGAAATTTCCTTAGAAGATCTTATTATCAGACTAAAAATTAAGGCTGATAACCGCGGAGTGACAAAACAAAGCAACGAGACATTTATGACAGAGGAGTCAAAGAAAAAAGGCCATTTCAAGAAAAACAAGAAGAAAAAAATTCCTGCAGAAGAGAAAAGAGCCTGAAAACAAACCTAAAGACAACAAACGAACCAAGAAGTTTAACGGCGAGTGTTGGGTATGTGGAAATGCAGGACACACCGCTAGATATTGCAGACACAAGAAGGAACGCAACTCAAAAGCAAATATGATGTGTAACATAAAAGTAGACGAGACTAATTTTTCAACAGTTATATCTGAATGCAATTTGGTTCAGAACCCTAACCAATGGCGGGTGGACACAGGCGCTACTCATCATGTTTGCTCTGACAAATCCATGTTTTCTACATAACAGAAATTCGATCTGGAAGAAAAACTCTTTATGGGTAATTCTGCAGTTTCCATGATCGAAGTCAGTGGCATAGTAATCCTCAAGTTTACTTCTGGAAAAACTGTGAAGTTGAAGACGTGCTCCATGTTCCAGACTTACGCAAGAATCTCATCTCTAGTCCAGTTCTATCAAAGAAAAGATTCAAATGGTCTTCGAGTCAGACAAGATGGTTCTGTCCAAAGCTGGAATGTATATAGTAAAGGGATATTTATGTGATGGCCTATTTAAGGCAAATGTAGTCGTTGTCGGCAATAAAACTATGTATTCTGATTATGTTATTAATAAAATTGAAATTTATTATTTGCTTGAGCACGAAATTATATTATGGCATGATAGATTAGGACACACAAATTTTTGAAAATGAAAAAACTATCAAACTTAGGATTAATTTCGAAATTCCAAGTAGATAAAAACTACAAATGCGAGACATGCGTAGAAGCAAAAATGGTCAAAAAACCATTTCATACAGTTGATAGAAGCACCGAATCACTAGGTTTGGTTCATACTGATTTATGTGATTTCAAACCATTACCCACAAGAGGTGGGAAAACGTACTTTATTACCTTTATTGACAATTATACACGATATTTCTATGCATATCTTTTAAATAGCAAGGATTAAGCAATTACATCATTTTTGTAGTACAAAGCTGAGGTAGAAAATCAGTTAAATAAAAAGATCAAGATATTAAGATCTGATCGAGGTGGAGAATATGAATAACTGTTTGAACAATTCTATGCCGAAAATGGTATAATTCATCAAATAATAGCACCATATTCACCACAACAAAATGGTATATCCAAGAGAAAGATTAGAACACTAAAAGATATGATTAGTGCGATGCTCTTAACTTCTGGCCTACCGACGAACTTGTGGGGGGGAGCCTCAAATATGTCTAATCACATATTAAACAAGGTTCCTCGTAATAAAACAGGAACAATTCCATATGAGTTATGTAAAGGACACAAACCAAGTTTTAAATACCTCAAAGTGTGGGGGTGCTTGGCAAAATTTCCAGTTTCGCCTCCCCAAAAAGTCAAACTTGGACCAAAAACAGTATATTGTTACTATTTAGGGCCATCCCAAAATAGTATTGCCTGCAGATTTTTGATACTGAAGTCTGATATAACTGATACTCATGTAAATACAATCATGGAATCAAGAGACGCCTCATTCTTTGAAGATGTGTTTCCGCACAAAAGAAATGAAGGAAATAATGTCCCCAAAAGGACAATAGAAGAATTGAGTAAATCACATGAAGATGAAACTCATCGTGAAATTAAGAAAGTTGAACCAAGAAGAAGCATAAGGGCAAGAACTTCCAAGACACTTGGTTCAGAATTTTTAACCTATATGTTAGAATACGAACCTCAAACGTACAAGGAAGCAATGTCATCTTCTAAATCCTCATGTTGGAAAGAAGTAATCGAAAGTGAAATTGATTCAATTCTGAGTAGTAAAACTTAGGAAATAGTTGATCTTCCACTTGGAATAAAACAAATTGGTTGTAAATGGATCTTCAAAAAGAAGATGAAACTAGATGGCTCCATCGACAAATGCAAAGAAAGATTGGTAGCCAAAGCATATCGTCAAAAAGTAGGTGTAGACTTATTCGATACCTATTCACCAGTAACACGAATAACCTCTATAAGAATGTTAATAGCAACTGCATCTATCTATAATCTACAGATTCATCAAATGGATGTAAAGACGGCATTATTAAATGGATATCACGATGAGGAGATTTACATGGAGCAACCTGAGGGTTTTATATCCAAAGGAAATGAAAACAAAGTATGTAGATTAGTTAAATCATTATACGGACTAAAACAAGCTCCAAAACAATGGCACACAAAATTTGATAGTGTCATGATGAAAATTGGTTTTCGTATAAATAAATGTAATAATTGTGTATATTACCAACAAATTGGACAATCATAGGTGATGATTTGTCTATACGTAGACAGTATGCTAATCTTTGGTCCAAATACTAAGGTAACAGAGACAACTAAGCTAACAGTTTCGATATGAAAGACTTAGGAGTTACAAATGTTATTTTGGGAATCAAAATAATAAGAACACCTAATGGAATTGAATTATCTTAGTCACATTATGTAGAAAAAGCGATTGAATTTTTTTTAAATTTTGGAACTAAAGGAGTACGAATGCCGTATAATCCATCTGAAGTACTGCATAAAAATACTAATGAGAGTGTAATGCAACTGGAATACTCTCGTGTAATAGGATGTCTCATGTATCTCATGAATTGCACAAGACTAGATATAGCTTATGCAGTAAGTCGATTAAGCAGGTATACAAGCAACCCAGGGAAGGAACACTGGAGAACACTAATGAGAGTGCTTGGATATTTAAAAAATACCACAAACTATTCCTTACATTACGGAAAATATCCTACCGTCTTAGAAGGGTATAGTGATGCAAACTGGATTGCTGATTCGGAGGAAACAAAATCAACGAGTGGTTATGTATTTACCTTAGCAGGGGCAGCAGTGTCATGGAAATCTACTAAACAAACATGCATAGCTCGATCCACTATGGAATCGGAGTTCATCGCTTTAGATAAAGCAGGAGGAAGTAGAATGGCTTCTTTACTTTTTAGAAGATATTCTGTTTTGGCCTAAACCTGTATCGGCCATATGCATACACTGTGATAACCAAGCAGCATTAAGCAGAGCGCAAAACTTTGTGTATAATGGAAAGTCACGACACATTCGTTGACGCCATAACACAGTTAGGCAGTTACTCTCAAATGAAACTATTTCCATAGATTATGTGCGAACAAATGATAACCTAACGGATCCATTTAGTAAAGATTTATCAAGAGAGAAAATTAACTGCGCATTGAGGGGAATGGGTTTTAAAGCCTAAATCAACAAGAGTTACCCTATACGGAAACTTATCCTTGCGAATGGAGATCCCACGGACTAGGATCAATAGGAAAATCAGTTCTGAATAACTCAAGATGTAACGCATTTGTTTGGACTTAGTCCTACTCCATTCCTATGGTGCACAATATAAATGCATGCCTGCGGAAGTATTAAAAAGCATATAACTACGTTTTTTAATGATGATCATATCTTGAAAATAACAAGTGGGGTATATGTAGGATACTTTTAATGGTTGTGATCATCTATGTTAGTGTAAGCTGGGTCAGCTCTATGAGAATATTAAAGGATTTTATTCTCTAAAAACACTCGCAGAACCAAAAATTGTTCAGGACCAATATGAACAAAACCAAGGGATTGGATGTGAAGGGAAATAATGCTTTGTGAAGCTTATTGTTTAGCTATACAATAACGGCTGACGGTTCAAGATGAAATAATTCACCGATTAGCCAAGTATATCCGATAAATTTTAACCAGGGAAAGTTCAAAGTGAAATATCTACTTATCCTCGATATAGCATTATTTTCATATGAACCATGTGATAATACACTTTGTGTGGGGGAGACATATATCGTCATTCATGTGGGAGATTGTTATAATTCTCAAAAATAGTGAATGAGATATATCCCTCATCGCCAAAAATAAGTCCATTTTCATGTTTATATAGTGTACTCTCAATCACTTTATTGGCCCTTAGGGTCGGGTAATTTTTTGTGAGGGGACTAAAACACGCGCGCGCGCCGCCGCTCACCCATCCGACTGACCGTACCAGGTCGGGTCGGGTGTGGGTGCGGGTCCAATCAGACTGATTTTAAAAATATAAGTGTGTTTAAAAAGATACGGATTTTTCAATGGTTGTGACCGTCGCAAACTGCTGAAGAGACACAACTGTTGCAAACCGCAACAGTTTTTAGCCGTTGCAAACGAAGAGACGCGACTGTTGCAAACCGCAAGGGTTTTGGGTCGTGGCAAACGAAGAGACGCGACTGTTGCAAACCGCAATAGTTCTTGGCCGTTGCAAATGAAGAGGTGCGACTGTTGCGGACAGTAACACTTTTTGACGTTGCAAATGAAGGGATGCTACTTTTCTCAACGAGTGTAGCCAGTGAGAATTCGGCTATAAATTAGGAGGAAACCTGATCACCTTCTTCACTCAATTTTAAAACTAAATTATCTCTTCTTTATCTTTATTTTCTTAAAATCATAATCAGTCCTATCACATAGAGGATCATACACATTACGATCTTGAGCAGCTTACATCTGTTGTATCTTGGGAGACTTTGAATAAAGTCTTAAGAAAATTGTTATGACAAGCCTCAAACGAAATTTCCTTCTTCAACCAGTTAGATTTCTAGTTGATATATATATATATATATATATATATATATATATATATATATCGTTTTTGTTTCTACGTAGCACTATTTCCTAAAATAATATAATGTTTGATTTATCACTATACTTATTATTACTATAGTCGTTAGTTTGTTGTTGTAATTAATTACAACATACTTATTGTTAATAAAAGCTAATACTGAATTCCAAAGTAGTGGAAATCTGATTTGTAAACTTGTGAGACAAATTTATTATTGATTAATCTCTGTTTTGGTATATTAGACGTATAACACTTTCAAGAATAGTGGCGAAACAAGGATGTGTTTCAGAAATTCCTAAGGCCACGTATACATGAACAATTATAAACCAGTCAAGACTTCACACACCGAGACATTTTACACATAATTTCACAACCAAGTTGAGTAACAGGGGTACATACTGGGTTAGGGACAAGCATGAACAGGGTCAGGGACGAGGATGGATAAGTCAGTAAACCAGTTTAAATAAACTCAAGTATACAACATGTACAACTCATGCAATCTGTTCAATTTATGCCAAATGCAATACATTGGTTCAGAAAAAAATTGCACAAGTGCACAGGCAAAATATCTGCAGATATACGAGCACATAGGCAAAGTAGAGCATAGTTGCAAGTTAGAAATTATTCATAGAACAATAAAATGTTCTCTTCTTCTTCTTAGCTTCAACCTCCAGCCCCTTTTTACTTGCTCCCAATTACTCCTTCCCTCAATTAAACCATGTAAGGACGGTTTAACAATGAATGCTTTAGTTCAACTCACCCACTTCAATACTATAATTATATTAATGTGCACAAAAAATAGAGATATGATTTAACTATAGTTGCAAGTTTAGTGTAAATTGCTATTACTTATGAATTATTCAAGGCAATAAATCATACGTTTATCGTAGGAATACATCACAATAAACTCTAGTACTGCCTCCGTAAACTACAGGTTTGCCTCATTCCCGATCCTCTTAGATTCATGGTCAAGGAAGGTATGAGAAACCTATGCTATATCGGCATGTTTATTGACACCACCATCGTAATAACTAGTGAATGAATTGATGAAGTTTTTTATGGAGGTAAAATGATTTACAAATTTGATGAAATTAATGCATCCTGGAATCAAAGTAGTTAAATATCAGTTAAAGATTAAGACTAATTTAAATTGAAACTAGAATATCCTAGGGTGATGAGTAATCATGAAGAAGATGGTATCTGTGGTCGAAATCGATTTAATTTTATCTAAGGTTGAGATCGGTAATAGATTTGAATAAGAAGTGAATTTTTGAAAATAAGATAGAAAAGGCAGATGAGTTAGATTAGATTGATGTTGGGGAGAAAGGAGACTACAATTTGGGGAAGACAGTGGTAGGAATCGTTTCTGTTGAGAGGAAGAAGAAATTTGGCTGTAAACTTTTTGGATAAGTGATAAAACAAATATGAGCGGCAGTGAAATTTTTTGACAAACTCTGTGTGAATTGTTGGCGGGATAAATTTGATGACGTTTATTTTTTATATTTTGAAATAATTAACATTGCATATAGCCTTAAAGGCTACTAATAAAGCTACCAAAAATAGTTTTTCTTGTAATCTATTTTAAGCATGATCTATTTACTATTTTGATTAGTAACATGGATCATCAAATTTTAATTCTATTTTAATTCCTTGATCAAAATCACTTAGTTAGATGATGATGTAAATTATGTTTATGTTATATTAAGCATAGCCCAATTGTGATTACAACATAGGCTATCAAATTCCCTAATAAACTTACATCGTAATCTAACTTTTTGTTAAGCATTAAAAAGAGATCATAAATAATAAAATATATTGAATCTACATAATTCGATAGAGATTCAATACCCTTAAATTTAAAGGGTTTAGCTTCTCATTTGTGTTATTATTTCAACACATACAGATTGCAACATTAAAAACAAGGAAAGTGCAAGCCAATTAAACTAAAAGGGAACTAAACTACCTGCATAAAAATAAAACTAATTGCAATAAAAGAAAGCTAATCCACTCACATGAAATAGAAGAAAGCATGTAAATAAAAGCAAGCATGAAATGGAAAAATATGTAGAAAAAGAAAAGGAGGCTTGATAAGCCATTTTATTTCTCATTTAATTTTGTGGCTACAACTTGCATAATGCGATAAGACGATAAAAAAATTACATGAACATAAAAGGGTTATTTATACATGAATAAAACCCTAATCCATTTTTAGGGAACTCCCTAAAATGTCCTTGAGGTAGTGTGGCTTTCAAGTTATCATTTGCATGAAACTAATCCTCCATTAAATATGCATGTGCCTTTAATCTCCACTAACGTGTGCATTAGCTCTTAATTGTGATTCATGGTTAGTAGGTAGGTGGGGTCCTCCATAATGGCATGCATTCTTTTATTTCTTCATTCATTTGTCTTCCTTCACGTGTGCATGTGTAACATCCCCCAACTTGGAGGTCCAAAACTAAAGGCTATGGATGCTGCGGTCATATATAGTTATTAATTCTCGGCGATCAAATACGGCGGTGTTAGATTCATTGATACACAGAAACACATGAATATGGAAAAAAATTAAAACTTTAAACAAAATAACATTCCATATCAAAACATCTTCAATTCATTACATAATCTCATATTCGCAAATCATGTTCAAAGAAAATATATTTATTACAACATACGCTAAGAGCGACATATAAAGATGCCCTCTTGGATGACTAGAGTATATATAGGCAATATATTCCATTACAAACAACACAGTGGAATCAAAAGAAAGAGAGCCCTAAATAGCTATCATGCCTTTTGCACGTCTCCAGAAGCTTTATTCGTCTAAAGAGGTACCTGAAAACCTCAACCCTCAAACTACTCAGAATCAGTTGAGTACCCGAGAGTTTAAGGGAAAACATAAACTTTGAGTCAGACATAAGGCCAAGTATGAATAATAATTTACCATCTTAAATCATTTAGATATCTAGTGATACCACGATGTTCACTAAGATCTTAAAACCTTTATAAAATCGTATACTGTGCTCTTACGTCTACAATGGTTAAAAAAAATTCAGAACGGTATATTATGATGATATGCAAAACAATGAATCGATTCTGTATTACCCATCTCCATTCATTTTTGACTATCTGTCTCAATTAGTATTAACCTATAGTTTTCATGGGATGACTAATAACGTGTAAAATATTTAAGGACTGTCTATCCAATTACATAGTTTTATGGGATCACTAAGTACATATTGTTAACTCCAATACTTGTACTCTTCTTCTAATTTTCTGGGATTGAATAGGAACCTATTAATGACCCCGATATCCTTTCTTCTTACCCTAGTTTTTATGGATTGACTAGGAACCTATTGACATAAGTCAAAATCTTAATTCAGATATAGTTTTCATGGGCTAACTACAAACCTACTGGCCCCTGCCAGTATCAACTCATAGTTTTCATGGGATTACTATAAACCTGTCTTTCTGGCATCTTCTTTTATACATAGGTTTCATGGGTAACTATGAACCTATTAGCATCTGCCAATATCTTTTCCTATACACAGTGTTTATGGGCTTACTGAGAACCTATTGGCCCGTTCCAATATCTTTTTTATATATATTTTGGCATCCTATATTCTAGTCTTCCTAACCTCCTGGATGTGATTCTACTCATTCAGGAGTTAACTTGATTTATATTCGCTACTGAGTCAACCTGCTGGTTCTTCTGCCCTTTATCCAAAATGCAGTTATGGGTCCATTATAATGTGAATATACTTATAATTGAAGAAGCGGTCATAATAACATAAAAATACCACTCCTGTGGGTTTAATATAAAATATGGTTGAAACTTTTAACCTATTAGTTTATCAAAGAAAGCTTCTTCTCAAAACCATTACAAAAACTCCTTAAATTTTAGCAATGGGTTTTTCCTTTTAAAAATGATTTTGGGTTACAAAATCTTTTGACACCTTCGAAACCTTGCTTTCGACTTCATAGGATAACTTCTTTCGAAAGCATTAAAATCTATCTTCAAAACATTAGGCTCATGCCTTTATAATACTCTAAAACCTTCCTTTCGAAATCTTCCGATTGTGTTAAAGTATTAATATTTAACTTTAGAAGCATAGCTTCAAAACCAGTTGAAAGTACCCATTTCAACACCACTGGAAGTAACCCTTCTGAAATCATTGAAAGTCCCCTTTTCAAAACCATTGGGTTTATACTTAAAACATTATTTGGGTCAAAGTGAATATAGGCAAAAGCATCTCTTCGAGCCATCCTTTATCATATAAAAATATTGGGGAAAACATGACCGCGTTGACATCATCTCTTTCGAAAGCATTAAAAGTCTGAGTAAAATATTAGAAGGTTGGCATCTAAACCCCTTTCGAAACCATTGACTTTGAAACCTTAACCACTTTCGAAATCTACAGGAAGTGGCTTAAACTTATAGAACAAAGTACCTTTTGAAAGCTACAGGAAGTGGCTTAAACTTACAAAACAAAGCACCTTTCGACAGCACTGATATCTTCAATACCATCGAAAGGCTAAAGAATGGCAGTAGAGTTTCGACTAGGTCGGAACCCCTTATTTCAAAACATTCTTTCATAAGTAAAGGAACCCATTCGAAAGCTAACTTAAGTTATGTCAACCCTTTCGAAACCCTTGTAAGACCTCTTTTGAAACCATATGCTTCGACTCCTTCGAAATCTAAAAAAAACAAAGGCAGACGCTTCTCTTTTAAAAACAAACCAAGGTAGCGACTCCTTCGGAAGCTATGCTTTCGACACCTTACCTTTCGCCTTCCTCCAATCCACTACGTACCATCTTTGTGATACCTTGTGTATTGGTTTCGACTTTGTAGGTTCTGATTAGGTTGAAGGCAAAAGCTTCTTTGTCGAAAGGTACTTCCCAAAGTAGGCGGAGCCTTCTTTCACTGAGTAAACCAGGTTTAATACCACTTAAAGCAATTATTTTTTAACTAACCTGACACATGCCAACACCACATTGGTTGCCTTAACTTTTTCAAATTCTTTTCTAAAAAATTGCCATTGATTTCAGATCTAAACCATGGTTAAGTTAATCAATTAACCCTCCTATTAAACAAAACCAATTTTGCAAAGAAGTCCCTCTTCTAAAATAATTTAATGTGCATAGCAAATCACTTTGGAAAAATCACCAAAAATTCCAAAAAATCACTTTATTCATGCTCTCTAACATATAAAATTCCATACCCAAATTCTTAATATTTTTTTCAAAATAAATTTATAAACCCAATTAACCATATTTTCCTTTAAAAATTCATAAGTAATTCCCCAAGGTTGGAAAATTATAAAAATTGAAACCCAACTTCAAAATCATGTTTCTCATAACATAAAATTTTCCCATGGCATTTAAACATCATTAAATCTCAGTTTTGCCCTAAAATCGTGCATAACTTCTTTTAAATAATCTTATTTAAACCATATAAATTATAAATCAAGCATACAATCATCTAGTATATCATAAAAACGAATTGACCTTAAATTCGAAAACATATGATTCAAACCAAAATAGAGATGGAATTATTATTCACCTTGATTTACATCGGGAGATTGAATTGAGATTGATTTCTCCTAAGCTTGATTCTATAACTTTTAATTTGTATTCCTCTTATTCTCTTAAAAGGCGGCCTTCCTTAAGCTTTTAATTTTTTGTCAAATTGACGTGAATAGGTAGTGAAATGGTAGAAACGAAAATATTTAAGGGTAGGGGTTATGGGCTGAAATTTCTTATATATCCTTATGTGATTTGATTAACCCAAAACCATTCTTAAGCCCATTAATTATTATATTAGGCTCAACATTAATTAAATTAATTAAGTCTCAATCCCCTTATCACTTAACATTTACATTATTATATTTAATTTATCTAATAAAATCTCCTGAATAATGTTATCAAAAATTAGGGGTGTTACAGCATGCATACATACATGAAGCCACTTCCAAGTTCAATCCAAATTCCTACAAAATAAATAAAAATGTGCAAGTAATTTTTTTCCAAATTAATTCACACACAAAAATTACCGTTTTCCACCCATGTAGATGCATGAACGATGACTTGGAAGCATTTTAAAATTTTTCTTTAAACATGTAAAACACCGAATTGTGACATTTATTTTACTAAAATGAGATTAAGTATGTGAGTAAAAATATACATTTTTACGTGCACATCAGGAGACCACAGTGTCGTTGGAGAATGCTATATCGTATAACTATGCGAGTCTAAAAGAAAAGAAAAGGGGAAGAATATGGGGAGAACTCTCCACAATCGTGAACCTACCGATTACAAAGCCCCTGGCTTGGGAACCATAGTCGATTTGATAAGGCTTTGGACCCTAGAAATAAGAGTTCAGAAGAGAAATCGGCAGCACCGACAGAAGTGACGGTGTCTGTCCCAGTTGATATGAATGACCCAACACGGGTCCTGAAAATTGGATCACATCTTGGAAATTAGATGTGACTTGAATTCATCAAATTTCTTCACGCCAACTTGGATGTATTCGCTTAGACACATTCCGATATGTGCGGGGTATCACCTAAGATTGCATGCCATGCACCAAACATTGATCCTAAGTATACGCCAGTGAAGCAGAAAAGGTGCATCCTAGGACCCGAGCGGTCAAGCACTGAGGGAAGAAGTGGACAAATTGATGGCGAGTGGTTTTATCGACGATGCAACCTACCCCGAATGGTTATCCAACTGGGTCTTAGTCATGATGTCCAATGGAAAATGGAGAACTTGTATCGATTACTCGGATCTGAATAAAGCTTGCCTGAAAGACAGATTTCGTATACCCAAAATCGATCAGCTTGTGGATGAGACGGCTGGACATGAATTGCTATCATTCATGGATATGCATATTCATGATACAACTAGATTATGGCGCATGAAATTGATTAAGAAAATACCAGTTTCATTACTGATCTGGGACTATACTGCTACAAAGTGATGCCATTTAGCCTAAAGAATGTTGGGGAAACCTACCAACGACTAGTAAACACCATGTTCAAGCAGCAGATTGGGAAAACTATGGAGGTTTATGTAGACGATTTGTTGGTTAAATCATGCATAGTTGCAAATCACTTGGACAACCTCACCGAAATTTTTGAAATACTCCACAAATATGGAAGGTAGCTCAATCACTTAAGTATCACTTTGGATTAGCCTATGAAAAGTTCTTGGGACTTGTCGTAAGTGTCAAAGGCATCGAAGCAAATCCCGAACAAATAACCACTTTATGGGAAGTTGTGGCTCCAAGGAATAGGAAAGAGTTACAAAGCATGAATGGAAAGGTTGCAGCGCTGAGACGGTTCATCTTAAAAGTAACCTACAAATGTATACTGTTCTTTGACGCGCTAAAGGAGGGGAAGAAGAACTTTGAATGGAATTAAGCTTGTCAAACTGCATATGAAGAGTTGCTGCGACATATGGAAACCTTGCCAATCCTGTCCAAGCGGGTAGATGGAGAAGATTTATGCATCTACTTAGCAGTCTCACCCCATGCACTGAGTGCCACGCTCATGCGAGAAGAAGCTAAGATCCATCAACCTGTATATTACATCAGTAAATGGTTCACTAGAGCAGAAAAGAACTATCCAAAATTGGAAAAAAATGGCATATTGCCTCTTGATCGCATCTAAAAAGTTACGACCGTACTACCAAGCACACTCGATTAGAGTGCTGGCAGATCAAACCTTGAAGCAAGTGTTATATCGCCCCGAGATCTCTAAATGACTTATCAAATGGAACATCGAATTAAGTCAGTATGAAATCACATACCATCCTCAAAAGGCGATCAACAGGTAGGCGCTTGCAGATTTATTGCCGAATTTACAATACGAGATAACAAGAAAGAAATGACGCTATAAGTGGAGACACATTGGAAGCTATTCGTTGATGGTGCATCTAACAACTTCTGCTCGAGAGCAGGAGTAGTGCTCGAGACTCCCTAAGGATGATCCATTTGTTATGCCTTACGCTTGGGATTCCTGCAACAAATAACGGGGCAGAATACGAAGCATTGGTAGCTGGGCTAAATATTGTAAAGGAACTCGAGATAAAATCCATACACATCGATAGCCACTCTCAGCTAGTCGTTTGTTAGGTGAAAGGCGAATACCAGGCTCGAGGGGAGAACCTTATCCCATATCTATTTAAAGTGTTGTTGAACGACATCGAGCATTTCAATTTAACTCATATCCCGAGGGAACAGAACATGACAAGTTATCTAACCACACTGGCCAGTTCTAGAGAAGCTTAGACATTAGCGATAGTCCTAGTTAAAACCCCAACAGCTCTAAGAATAAGCAAAATGGATATCGACTAGATTTTAAAGACAACCAAAGACATGGATTACGCCGATCAAGGACTAACTGCTCACATGAACTCACCCCATTCATAGGGACCAGCGGAAGAAGCTTCTCTGAAAGGCACCACGATTTGTAATGCAGGATGGGATAATCTACCAAAGGGAATCTCTACCCCCTTGCTCAGATGTGTGACCAATGACGAAGCTCGAACGATCCTAAAAGAAGTTCACAAAGGCGACTGCGGAAGTGATACGAGGGGAGGTGGGAGGGTGGCAAACCCTTACAAAGAAAGTTCTCTGTATAGATAATTTTGGCTAACAGTAAACTGCGATGCAGCGGATTACGTCAGATGGTGCGAGTAATGCCAAAGATTCAACAAGATCAAAGGAATCCCCTTGACAGAGCTGACACTGATGGTCAGCCCATGGTCTTTCCCAATCTGGGGAATTGATTTGATTGGTGTATAACCGATGGTTTAAGGATGTGCCAAATATGTTATTGTTACTATTGACTATTTCACCAAATGAGCCAAAGCGGAACCGCTAACCACTATTATCACAAAGAAAGTCCACCATTAAAAAGCGGCTAACCAAAACAAAAGGAAATTGGGTCGATGAACTTCCACTCGCACTATGGGATTACAGGATAATGCATAAATCTACAACTAGGCAGTCTCCATTTGCCCTAGCATATGGTTCAGAAGCAATGATCGTAGTTGAGATAGAAGTCCCTTCTCATTGAAGGAAAAACTTTGATTAAAGGCAGTATGAGTAGCTCTTACTCGAGTCACTTGGCATGGTAGATGAGAAGAGGGAAGAAGCCGAATTATGGACCGCCACTCACCAGAAAAGGGTTGAAGGTAATTCAACTCCAAAGTTCATAACCGCACCTTCGAAGTGGGAGACTTTGTCCATAAGATGGTCTACCTTGTACTAGGAGCATTCGGACCAAACTAGAAAGGACCCTATGTGATCGGTCAGAAGCTAGGGGAAGGCACATTCAAGCTAGCAACCGTCGATAGAGCGCTGATTCCCCGAGCATGGAACAGTGAATTGCAGCGTCCTTACTTTATCTAAGATTATCTTATGTATTTACTATTTCCAGTAAATAAGCGATCCTGAAATACTAGAGGCATTGTAAATAGGCAAAACTTCCCTAAGTTTTATTAATAAAATAACTTTGCTTTCTAAACCAATAAAACCGTGTTCACAAAAGTAACCTACTGATTCAACGGGGTCAGACTTAAAAACCATCTGATCGCTGCTTGAGATAGTGGAATCATGCTTAAATACGCCTCATCTACCCACTAGGTCGATGGAAACGAATCAACTCAAATCGTTGGATCGAACGGACTCGATCCCTAGTTTCTAAGAACCAGTATTGCTCCGGCAACACCAGGAAGGCTCCAATCAAAGTCGCACGCCTCCATAAGCCACGCATTGCTTCTCGAGTCATGGAACCACACTCTCGAAACATGAACTCCTCTCATTGCCCGAAGATTGGTAACGTTTGAGAGATTCCAAAACGTTCCAGATTTATGGGTCATATCGACACTAAAAGCCACGCATCCCATAAGCCATGCACACTTCGAAAAGCCACACATCCCATAAGCCTTGTATGCTCTTAAAGCCGTAAACACTCTTAAGTACCGGCATTGTCCCGGCAATGCCAGGAAACACGCTTATTGCAAGACTCACAAGAATTAATCCACTCCCACCATCAGGAGTAATCGGCAAAGAATTCTGATTGTTAGCCGGTAGAATTTTTGGAATCGAAACACCTAAATCACAAGTTCCCAAAGATAGGAACTGCAAAACAGACTCGCTCATAGACATTTGAAGAATCACATGGATCAACCGATTATTTGTAAAGTGTTTGAAGAAAACAGCCCCATAAACTGAGGGAACACACACCAATACTCAAAAACAAAAACCAAGTACTTCACAGTTCTATTATTTCGATAAAGAATTTTGGCGGTAATTATAGGACTAGATAAAATAGCAGTAAATAAAATTGGCATAAGTGCATGAAACATAGATAAGTAGACAAATAAAGTTACAATCAAAATGTCAACATTGTATTACTTTTGGCATTTTCTATATAAAGTCAAAATGTGGGGGGCCGTACCCACATAATATCGTCCAACAAAAAGAAAAATACAGATGCTACAACAAGAAAAACAATAAGTGCAGACTCTGCACTTGTACAAAACATGCATCAAACAAAACAGAATGTCCCAAAATCTGGCTCCACTGTTACTCAAGCCTGTCAATGTTTCTTTCCACCTCCCCTTCGCACCTTTGGTCGGAATTTCCTTTCTTCTTAGAATCCTAGCCAGGAGTTATGTCGTTGCCTGAAATATCAACGATTTACTCCATGCCAACATCTCCTCTCTGTTCTTCGACTTCTCAGAAGACTCCCCATTGGTCCTGCGCTTTCGGGACTTACGGGAGCTCCTTGAAGACTTTCTCTCCTCGGTCTTTTCCTTCTTAATAGCCACCATCTGCTGTTCAGATTTACTAAGCTGGCAAGTTTGGTCTTCCTACTCTCGAGCTTCAGCTGCTGTGAAATCACCCTCTAGAGATATAGAAGGATCATCCAGACCATGCAACGCAGCAATCTTCTCATATTCTGGCCCCCTTTGTGAGCCAGACACGGGTGCATCAATCGAAGCGGATACAGAAACAAGCTTGGAGGTAGTTGAAGTAGCAGCAGGTCCAGGGACCATAGAGATCGACAGGTTAGTAGATAAAGAAGACGGACCTATAGATCAAAAATTAAAGCATTTAGTTCGTCTTTTCTTACGACGTGAGCTGAAAAATCACAAACTTGGGGGAAACAAGAAGGTTACTTGCATCAAAAGAGTGGCTAAGAATTTCAACCTCATACTCCATACCTTATCCTTCTTTGGATGGCTGCATGATCTTTGAAGAAGTTCCAGGACCACCCGAGGCTTCCGATACAGCCGCTGGAGAAGCAGACAATAAGGCGACACCGACCGAACTCGCCAATTGATCGTGAGGCTGTTTTGATGGTTTGCTGGACCTAGAAATGAAAGGCTCTGCTAGCTCTTTGGTAGTTGTAGTTGCAGCAGCATCGATGGCCTCTTGTTCCCTCTCAATTCGAATGATCTTCCTACCCTCTATCAAAACCTTCTTTGATTCTTCGTTGAGATAAGCATCCTCTAACTCTTGCTTGATATATACATCCTCATTCTCTCGCAAATAGGCTAGAACTTCCTCCCAAACTACAGCAAGAGTGCATGGGAATTTGGGGCCCAAATACCTAAAGCTCCCATGATGCAGCAAGGAGTTAACATAGAAATTAAAGATGGTGTCATCCATCTTCTCCATTTTCCTTTTGAAAGTATTTTGCAACTCCAAGTAGTCTGTTATTATGGCGGCCTTCTCAACTTCAACTTGGGTCTTCTCAGTGTTAAACTATATTACTCTTTCCTGAAGTGCAGCAATCATTTGAGTTTGATTAGAAACTTCCTTGTTACAAGATTCAACCATTCCTACAAAATCAGCAATTGTCTTTTTATAGGCTTCGACAACTTTGTTATGACCAGCGATGGTTTTCTTTTGAGCTTCAATGAACACATCACGAGCTTCAAGCTCCTCTTCATCTTAATCCTTCAGCAAACTAGCATTGCCCTTACTCTTTCGATGTGCAACGTCCCTCTCCTTCGTCAACTGCTCGATTCGGACGTCGCATTCCGTTAACATTCTCTCATAATCATCCTTCTCTGACTCAAAGGAGAGAATTCAGCCAGTTGCTTGCATAGCTTCTCCCATCCTTCAGCTTAATCCAAATCTCTCTGAATCGCTTGGAGATGGGGCATGTAAGAGTCTTTGTAGATTGGGCGCTGGTCGTGATCAAATTTAACTCCCATTGAAAACCATCCGGGGAGCGCAGCTTTGAGTTCAGGGTGATCAGACGGAGGAATATAAGCCGGTCTCCAATGGGGACGCGAAGAACCAGAAGCAGGCACTACTGAGTTAATGGGGCTTGGAATGAAGGTGAAACTTGAATACTGGAAGCTAGAACTTCAATTCCAACAGAGATGGGAACTAGGGATAATGCATGGTGCTTAGAGGGATGAGAACCGTGATCTACCTTCAACTTCTTGGGCGGCTCTTCTTGGTCCTCGGGAGTTTTTCTCTTCTCATAACCAATCCTATAAACTCTACCCAGTTCTTTGTTGTCCCGACGACGTACTACTGCTTTCATATCTTTCCTCCTCCTTCACTCTTCCTGGCTTCACGAGACTAATGGCGGCTTAAAGTCTGTCTTGACCAGCGGTGTGAATCTATAAATTGTTCAAGGTCCTCATAAAGTCCATGACCTCTCATAGTACCTGATATAAAAAATAAATAAAGAGCTTTAGCGATAGAAAATGAACCTAAACAATGCATATGAAAGTGAACGTGATCCTAATAGAATGTATAACATGTCATAGACCGCTTAAAAGGACGTCACAAACCAGATCGGGAAGTCACGACGGTAGAATTCACCCTGACTCTAGATGCAATATGACCGAGGCGAGGAGGCAATCCCTCGAACTCGAAATCCAATCCTGTGAGTTCATCAATATTTACATAAACGTTGCTCAAATCACCAAAGTCAAAATAGGTTTCCTTAAGCGGGGAATCATGAAGTCACATGGCTGCTGTGGGAGAATCTTTAACACGAATCTCTTTGGCAGGAAAATCCGGGAGAACAGGACTCATTCTTGGTGATTCATTATGCGATTCGAAGTTTCCATCACTTGAAATTGCATCGAATTCATCCACGCTAGAGGAGTAATCATAACTGCTACTTCTCTCAATTTCACCCCCTCCTTTCCATTGTCATCATAGTCTTACCCTCACACTGCTTAAATTCTTTTTCTTCTCCTCCGAAATCGGAGGCATCCTGGGTGTGCAGCTGGCTTCAATTGTGACACCTCTTCCTTTATGAATTTCTTTAGTTGAACCGCCAAACATGCCTTCTCCTTCTAGGAGGTCACCCTCTTCAGCCGTATGATTAAGAAGTGGAACATTTTGAATTCTAGAATGGGAAGGAGACAGAACTCCTACAGCTATGGAAGATCTACCAGGATGCAACAACCCATACCGAAGCGAATTCTCGTCCGTTCGCAAAGACTTCACCGATCTCTCTTTGGCGTCTGTGGCCTTTAGAGTATGGAAGATTGGATCAAGTGATGGATCTTTGTTTGGTCTCGGAATGACTGAAGAAGTATTCAATCTATCAAAAATCCAATAGCGACGTATTAAATTTCAATGCGTAAAAGAGAAGGCTTGCCCCCCCCCCCCCATCGTCCAAAGACGATTAAATCCCTCAGGACACCTAATGAAAAATATTGGGTCTTGAATTGGGATAGGTTACTTTGAAGCTACAACACGATTTTGCGATTTCTTTCAGCCTCGATGACCACGAGGGATGGACATTTGTCTCTCTTCTTGATTGAGAAAAAAATATTAACTTGTTAAAACTTGGAGCATAATTAAATGTTCGCATAAACAAGATGTGCAATTCAAGATCGCATATCCATTGGGGTAAATCTGAAATGGAGCAATTCCTAAGTTAAGAAGATTTTCTTTCAAGAAGTCATTGAAGGGGGGCACTTCTCCATTCAAGCACATATACCGAGAGCAAGTGATGTACCCCGAAGACGGCATATGTGCAAACTCATTCTTCGACGGAAGGCGTATGTCATCGTTCGGAATGCCATATTGTAATGTTATGCAAAACTTTAGCAAAGATTATGAAGGAAGCTCTCTCCAAAGGATTGAGTAGAACTCTAAAATGTGGAGGAGTCCGTTCTACAACTGGGCCAATCGAAACCAATTGACTGTATTTAACTCGTGGTACCGAAAAAGTATGCGCTACTGAAACTGCTTGTGAAGGTGCAACTGACAGCTTCTAAAAGTGCCAGACTTCCTCCAATGGATTTACAATGGGATGACGCATGCTTCATTCTATACAACAGAACTTGTACCTAACGCGGTCATCTAATTCTATTTTTAACTAAAAGTCCCCGTGCGCTTAACACTTAAACTTCAAAAAGATATCGATTTATGCCGAAAAATCGGGTTCCAAGTGTTGACTAGGGCAAGTGCAGTGTTTATCTATGTGGGATGGCCACTACAAATGCTCTAACATGTGTAGACAGTTCACTCGAGGCAAAGAAAGAGAAGAGCTTCTTTTGTCACTGGTTAAAGTTATTTCTCCTACATTTACCCGTTAACGACCAATGATCGATAACAGATTCGTTGTTTTAAGTGACACATGAAGCTCTTCCAATTCCAGGTACACCGATTATGCAAAGACAGGACCAATCTAAAGTGAACAACGATAGATTGATGGGTCTGAATCGAGTAGAGAATTCTCAACATAAGTCGATTTCAGCACTCTGGAAGGTGATAACAACATAAGCTGCAGACAAGACGCTACCTTAAGTTACCTCTCAAAAAAACCAAAATCAATCCGCAAGACTTCATGCCTGATTAACAATGTAACTCGATGCAAGTTAATTCTGATTCTGTAGACAAAGATAGCAAAACATGCCAAGCACCAAGGCGACACGCAAGTATCGTTCCATGGAGAACTCAAGACTCGATTTACCATCTTCTTTCCTAAAATCATAATCAACTTGAATTCTTAATTACGTCCATTACCAGTACAACCTCATCACCAAATCGCTAAAACAAAACGCCAAAAATCCATACCACCCACCTCAAGTCAAAATCAAAAGGCAAATATGGTCAAACTCTAGGTCGACAGCGATCCAAGGTGGATAGGTCGATAGCGATCCAAGTGGGTTAGGTCGGGGGTGATCCAAATTGACAAAGTTTCAGAAGCTAGGGGTAAGGTCAAAGCAGCAGCGAAGTCTAGTAGGGTCGATGGCAAGGAGCTCCGACAGTGGAGATTGGTGGCGGTTATGGCAGAAGCGAAGTTATTGTTTGAATACTTTGGTTCAGGTCGCATAGCAGGTAGCTCGGTTCGCAAAAGAAAATAAGGTAGAGAAGGAAGGATCAGCTCAAATGAGGAGTTAAATAGGAGATTGAATGAAAATTTTCTAAGCTCTTGGATCGCTAGCGATCCATGGACTATGAATCGCTAGCGATCCATCAAATTGCAACGAATCTCCTTTAAACTTGCCAAGCATAATCCACGTATTATTTACAAGCATCGTCAAAGTTGTAGGAATGAAATTTATTTATTATTATAAACAATGACAATTCACATCAGAACTCAATAGACGGCTGAATAACCAAAGCAAAATTTGCATGATAGCCTCAACACAATCATTTGAACCTCACTAAATGGAAACTCAAAGACAGTTACATCCACAGCATGCCTTGTTTCCAAGAAAGCATACTCTAGGAGGCAATTTTTATCTGGGTTTTTAACCCAGTAGATTCAATGGAAGTTAGAACATCTGATCAAGTAAAAAATGACTCAAGAATCAACCAGGAGGATCAAAAGAAGGAACCGAGAGGGACTTAAAAGGAGAAAGCAAAAAATAGCCTGAGGCTATGGTCGCTAGCGATCCATCACCCATGGATCACTAGCAATCCATAAGTATTGCTCATGGGTCGTCCATCCTTCTTGAATCATGAAGCATTATCTTTACTAGGTACGTATGCTATGTTTCATGATGTTCCAAGCAAACTAGACCGAGAAGTGGGCATTCGTATCTTCAAATGCAAGCTTATGGCAATGCGGCCTAATCCAGTAGCTCTCCAATCCCTATAAATACTCACCTATCTGCAACATAAAGAAGATCTTCTAGACTGGCTGTTGAAAATCTGCAGAAACTATTCTTCACACTTTTCCTCCCATACAATAGTCATCTAAAAGGTTCACTGTGATTCTCCAGTGAACTCTAACACTATTGACTTTATCTAACTTACAAAGTCCAATCAAATTGCAATCAGTTGAACTTGTAACGGTAGTCGGTCAATAAAAGAAAGTTATAAAGTGGACGCAGGCTTCATTAATAGCCGAACCACTATAAAAATCTCTTGTCTCTTTATTTTACCTGCAATTTGCTATTGTTTGTTCTACTTTATTTGCTTTGATAAACAGGGTTAGTGCTTTCACACTTAATCCAAGGTGTTGATCTATTTTTTGGGTTAACACTATCCCTTCAAAAGACCTATGGTAATAGCAACATGATTCCACATGTGTACTTGGATTTAAATAAGCGGCTTCAACGATGTCGAAACGTATGGGAGCGGCACCCACCCTTTTACATGTATAAGTTAAAAGAAAAGCGACTTCAATAGCTGCGGAAGAATATCGATTCGAAACCCTACCATCCGCACTCATTGACCTAAGGGTTGTAAAAGCGGCTTCCAAGTAAGGTAGAAGCATAGGTGCGGCAACATGGTTATCGAAGTGGTTCAAAAGTAGCAACCTTTCAAACGCTTACTTTTAGAACATGGGCAGGCCATTGGGTTCGAAAGCAAGTAAAAGCGGCTTTGCCCCTTTCATAAGCATGCCTTCGACACCATTCTTTCCATTCACCTTTCTCTATCACAGTATGTACCAAATACTTAATCCCATGTGCATTGGTTTCGAATGGATGCGAAAGGTTATAAATGGGAGTATGGTGACGGAAGCAAGCAAATGAAAGTGGTGTAGTTGTAATTCGACACAAAACTGATTATATGCTTTTTAAATTAATTTCTTTTTGCCTAACCCCTTATTTTGTCAATTTTCTATTAGATAACAAAACCTTTATAAAATTCTTTTCAAAATTTTTTGCCGCATGTAATCCTCAATGCTCCAATATTTAATTAAAATTATTAACTAACTCTTTGTAGTTAATTAATCATTAAATACTAATATTTTTAATTAAATCCAAAAATCACCCAAATCTCTTGAGATAAATCTCATAAATTCACATCAATTCCAAAATGATAATATCTTTATCATATAAAGGTTTCAGCCCAAAAGTAATTATTAATTCCTCAATTTAATTAAAACCCAAAATATACCTTTCTTTCACTCAAAAATTGATAATAAATTATCCATAGCTTGGAATATTATGAAAATTAAAAACCATTTCCAAAATAATGTTTTTCATAACATATTCAAAAATCACGGCATTAGAAAATCATTTTGCATAATTTTATCATTAAACTGAACTATATTCCACAAAATCCTTGTTTAAAATTTTAACATGGCGTTTAGATCAAAACATATCATCATTCATCCAATCATACAGTTTAAACCTCAAATCCAAAATTTAAAACATTCGAGATGATTTATAAGAGATGGTTTCGATCATTATTCACCTTATTTGGATAAGGAACTTGAGATTTGTTCTTCACTTTAATCTTCCTAGCTTGAATCTTAGCCTCTAATTGATTTTTGAGCTCCTATTCACCTAGGGTTATGACTGGCCATGTTTTTCCTTTCATTTATATTTTTGGTTTATGAAAATGTGAATGAGAATGAGGTAAGGAGTTTAGGGGTTATGTTATACGGCTATTCCCATATTGCCCTTACATTACTCTCTTAAGTATTTAACTTATAAACCATTCTTATAAATTCATTTAGTTAAGGCACGGCCTAAATTAGTTTTCAAATCTCAATTCCCTTATCACTCTAGTCTCTACATTATTCTATTTAATTTATCTAATTAAATCTCCTGAATAATGCTAATGCAAATTAGGGGTGTTACATAAGTCCACCGGCTGCACCTTTAACTCCTTCATCTTGGTAGGTGTCATTCTACTAGGCGGTCTACTTACGGGTTCAGCTCCAGGTATAAGACCTATTCGAAATTCAGTAGCTCATTTCGACGGTAGTCCTATAACAGGCTCAAAAACATTTGCAAATTCTCTAACTACAAAAACCTGATTCAACTCATCTTCTTCCCCTATTACACCCAACAAAGCACAAGCATTAAAACTTGGATTCTCTATTGAGTATATAATTCGATCACTACTATTAGGGTGTCTTAGTGATATTTTCCTATATTGTCAAAATATCTTAGCATTATATTCACTTAATCAGTCCATACCCAAAATAATCCCAAAGCCCACAAAATCAAATACATGCAAATTGCAGGCAAATATATGACCTAATAATTCAAACTCTAATTAGTCACATCTCATCCCTAGAGTTGCATACCTGCTTATCGGATTTGCAACCCTTAAGGAAGTAACTAGGTATGAGGGTTCTAGGTTAAGCTTATCTACCAAACAATGAGATATAAAAGAGTGTGAAGCACCAGTATCAAAAAGTACTCTAACAGGTATACCATGAATCAAAACATACCTCCCATCACAGCTTTCCTATTCTCCTTAGTTGTGGTGTCGAGGTAGCCAGTTCCAAAGCAGATACTTTTACTTTTTATGCCTTGGTCACTTTTGGACATTTGTTCTTGTAATGTCCCACTTGGTCGCAGTTAAAGCACTAAATGTTCTTCTTTCCAATCACCTTCTTTCCATCACTGGAATGACATTCATTTGCAAAATGTCATTTCTTGTCATACTTGTAACACACAACCTTCGACTTTCCTTTCTTGGCCGCTCCACCCTTTTGAGCTTTATTCTTCTGGTAAAACTTTATCTTTTGATTTTGTCCGCCCCGACTCTCTGTTGGTTTGTTATTAAGAACAATGTAAGCAATTCTTCATTTCTCAAAGCCATATCCACAACTACATCACATGGATCCCTAAGAGGTAGTAAAGTTGCCTTAGCAAGCTCAGGTCTCAATCTAGGATGAACTTCTCGTTTCTCTTAATCACTATATCCACTATAGGATACCATATCGGGACAGCTTCTCTAATCTAGTTGCAAACTCAAGCACCATCATATCACCTTGCACCAACTTAGCAACTTCCTTAATAAAGTTGACCCAGCAATCTCAGACATAAATCTTTCTTCGAATCTCCTTCTAAATTCAGCCCAAATCAATGTTTCCTCTGCTACCGCGATGGACACACTATTCCACCAGTACAACGCACTCCTTACAATTGCCTGGACGCCAATCTCCTCTTTTATTCGTCATTCAAACCAAGATTAGCAAAATCCTCTCACAATGAAGCAACGAATTCTCCACTTTAATTGCATCCTCTGTTCCATTAAATGCTTTCCTCCAAGCCTTGCATAATCTCTACTTAGAACAACATAGTTGTTGACAACCAGAACTTCTTGATTAGCTACTCCAGCACTTCCTTCGAAAAATTCAACAGCAGCTCTTGCTTGCATCATGTTGATAAAGAATCGATACATTTCTCTTGATGCAGCGGAAATACGAAGTTTGAATGAAACGGTGAAAATGGCAATCGGTGGATTGAAAATACTGCAAGGCCCAAATTCGTTGATCCGAAGATACCGAATTCTAGTTATCTCTGACACGTTGATCGCGCACGATACCGTGAAAGAAGATCTACAATTCTTTGAGCGTTGATCAAGCGCACTTGATTCCGCGAATTGGCTTCAACGATCGTTGATTCGAGCGCACTCGAATAACCGAAAGTGGAGATAGGAGATCACACTCAACTACCAATTTAATGAAAGCACAAAGCTAACAAACAAGAGTTTATTCCAAAATCAACAACCTTAAAATGACCCGCCCTTGCCTATTTATAGGCTATAACAACATACGGTTCAACTAGATAGTACCACCGACCTAACTTAGGTCGTTTGCGACTTATCTCATAAAAGACACATGACTTACAAATTACTTAGGTCGTACGCGACCTAACAATACAATACACATTCACAGATATACAACACAACGACTCAACAAACACAACATGCCCAGTACACGACCCACGAGTTATCATACATACACGACTTAACAAAGTACACGAGTTACGACACAACAACACGAGCGACTTCAAATGCAACATCATTATTACAACACAACAACGACTTACGACCTATACAAATATCACACATAACGACATAAGGATCATGCGACCCTAACACTGCACAGCATCATCTTTATGCGACTTACTTTCCAGCGACCTACAGCACTTCGGCATAATCATATCCGCCTCCAGCGACCTAACATAGGTCGTAACATGCAAGGTCGCAACTTGAAGGATCGGAGCGACCTAAGGAAATGCTTACCGGTTTGCTTATCTCGTTAGGTCGTTGCTTCGTTAGGTCGTAACCCGTTAGCGACCTATGGTTTAACTCGTTAACTCGCCCGAGTGTCTTCTTGCTTTGCTCGTTAACTCGCGAGCGACCTTTGTTATGTCGCGAGTCTCCACTAGGTCGCGAGCGACCTAAAAACTGTTTTGTTAACTCGCTAGGTTGGACCTTTAGACTTCTTAAGTCGCTTGAACGACCTGTCTTCACACTAGGTCGCTGCCGACCTATCTCCACTACCTCCACACTAGGTCGTGAGCGACCTAAAGCCTTGGAACGACTCAAATCCAATGAGTTGGTGAATTCCATTGCTTTGTCACTCGGCTGGGCTGCATCATCCTCCCCTGGTTGGGAAAAAATTGTCCTCGAATTTAAAAGTTCTTCCCCATCGGTCTGTTCATCCCCATAATAAGGTATTAAATGTTTTACATTAAACACATCAGAAGTATACACATCCTCCGGCAGCTTCAACCTGTAAGCATTTTCATTGATCCGTTTCACAATCTCTACAGGACCAATCTTTCGAGCTTTAAGTTTATTATATGTTCCCACTGGAAAACGATCCTTCGTTAAGATAGCATATACTGAATCTCCTTCATTAAACTCAACACTTCGTCGCTTCAAATCCGCAGATCGTTTATACCTTGCATATGTCTTCTCCAACCGTTCCTGAACGATTCTATGGCATTATGTCAACCTATCAACGAAATCAGCAGCCCGCTTAACTGTCCCCTTCGGTTGCGGCATTATCGTTAAATCCAACAGCCCTTTTGGTAAGCTTGAATATACAATCTGAAATGGACTGAAACCCGTACTACGATTCACTGCATGATTATGAGCAAACTCTGGCTGACATAACTTCACATCCCAGCTCTTCAGATTATCCTTCACAAGACACCGCAATAAGTTTCCCAATGATCTGTTTTCAACCTCCGTCTGTCCATCAGTTTGCGGATGATAAGCACTACTGAAATTCAGCTTCGTTCCCACCATCTTCCACAAACTTGGCCAAAAATGACTCAGAAATCTGGTATCCCTGTCTGAAACAATAGATTCTGGTAAACCATGCAAGCGGTAGATCTCTCTAAAGAACAACTGTGCCACATGAACTGCATCTGCCGTCTTCTTACAAGCAACAAAATGTACCATCTTCGAGAAACGATCCACCGCAACATATATCGAGTCATTTCCCCTTTGGGTCCTCGGCAAACCCAACACGAAATCCATGCTAATGTCCACCCATGGTTTTGCAGGAATAGGTAATGGCATATACAAACCCGCATTTGTCGCTGTCCCTTTCGAAATTTGACAAACATGACATCTCTCCACAAATCTTCCAACTTCCCGCTTCATTGACGGCCAAAAATAAGATTGAGAAATCAAATGCAATGTGCGATCTCGTCCTACATGTCCTTCTTCATGCAACTCCTTGATAATCTTCATTATCAAGCTGCTATCTGGTATACATAATCGATTTCCTTTAAACAGAAAACCATCCACCAACACAAATTCATCAGCACTCCCCTCCTTGACTTTTTCCACAAATTTCATAAAGTAAGGATCTTCTTCAATCGTCTCTGGTAATAATTCAAACCCTGTCACCTCAACCTTCATTGTTGTCAACAAATGATTCCTCCTGCTCAAAGCATCAGCGACACGATTCGTCACTCCTGACTTGTGTTTCACAACAAAAGTAAACTATTGCAGATACGCGACCCATGAAGCGTGCCTAGCTGAAATTTTGTCCTGCCCTTGCAAATGCTTCAAAGCTTCATGATCCGTATAAAAAACAAACTCTTTCTGGAACAGATAATGTCTCCAGTGCTTCACAGCTTGAACAATCGCGTAAAACTCCACATCATATGTGCTATATCTCAACTTAGCTCCCGACAATTTCTCATTAAAATAAGCAACTGGTTTTCCCTTCTGACTCAAGACTCCACCAATCCCGACCTTCGAGGCATCAGTATGTAACTCAAACAACAACTGAAAATCCGGCAAAACTAGAATTGGCGCTGACGTCAATAGTGTCTTGATCTCCCCTGCTTCCTCTGACCATGCAAACTTCTTTCCTTTCATGCAATCGGTTACAGGTGCCATCACACTACTAAAATGTGGAATGAATCTTCGATAAAAAGATACCAACCCATGAAAGCTCCTTACTTCAGTAATTGTCTTGGGCTGTGGCCAACTCCTGACGGCTTCCACTTTACTCTCATCCACTTGAATGCCTTCCTTCGACAGAACATATCCCAGAAACAGAACACGGTGCGTCATGAACACGCACTTCTTTGTTGCATCATAAAATTTCTCTTGTCGTAGAATCAACAGTACTTCACGCAAATGCTGGACATGCTTTTCCATACTCCCACTGTAGATCAAAATATCATCAAAGTAAACTACCACAAACTTCCCAATGTATGGTCTAAAAATCTGGTTTATCACTCTCATAAAAGTACTAGGAGCGTTTGACAAGCCAAATGGCATAACCAACCATTCGTATAAACCTTCCCTGGTTTTAAAAGCAGTCTTCCACTCATCACCCGGTCTAATACGAATCTGATGGTATCCACTCTTCAAGTCAATCTTCGAAAACACAACAGCTCCACTCAACTGATCAATCAAATCATCGAACCTTGGCATAGGAAACATATATCTCACAGTGATCTTGTTTAGAGCCCGACTGTCCGTACACATCCTCCACGAACCATCCTTCTTTGGCACCAATAAAGCTGGCACTGCACAAGGACTCAAGCTCTCCTGAACACGCCCCTGTTCTAACAACTCCTCCACCTTCCTTCTCAGTTCCTCATGCTCCTTAGGACTCATCCTGTAATGTGGTCTGTGTGGTAATACTGCCCCTGGCACAAGATCAATTTGATGTTGAATATCCCTCAACGGCGGCAACTCCGTTGGCAACTCCATTGGCAACTCTTCAGGAAACACATCACTGAATTCTTCCAATACTGGTTTTACTTCCTCTACGATTTCAACAGATTCAGTCGTTTCACGTCCAATCAACAGAAATACCTCTGGACTCTCCTCTACTTCTTCGACAAATTCTTTCAAAGTCAACAAAGTCTTTAGCTCCTCAATCTCCTCTGATTTGCTCTCTCCTTGCTGTCTCTTCTTTGGAACCAAAATGATCTTAACACCTTCAAACATAAAGCTGTAGCTATTGGTTCGACCATCATGTTGCACTACTCGATCATACTGCCATGGTCTTCCCAACAGCAAATGACAAACATCCATCTCAACTACATCACACCAGATCTCGTCTTTATATTTCTTTTCAATAGAAAATGGAACTCGAACTCGCATGTCCACCTTCACCTCTCCTCCTTTTCTTAGCCACGCTAACTTGTAAGGATTAGGATGTTTCTTCGTTTTCAACTTCAATTTTCTCACGGCTTCGGTAGAAATAATATTGTCACAACTTCCTACGTCAATCACAAATTTACAAACCTTCCCCAGAATAGTGCACGTTAACTGAAAGATGTTACTCCTCAACCAACTAGCCTCTTCTTCCTGCTTCGGTATTAAACAAGACCTCCTCATCATTAGATTACATCCTTCATCTCCTGACGCAACATCCTGTTCATCCTCCTCAACTGGACTAGAATAACCTTCACTAACATCCTCACCTTCAACTTCAGCAATCATAGTTCGTTTCTTCGGCTTTGGACATTCATTACTCTTGTGACCCACTTCCTGACAATTATAACATTTGAAACTGTTGTTGATCTTTGCCGTCGCGACTTCATTCACAACTGGTTTACTGACAGCTTTAGAAACATTGGAACTCCCACTAACGCCCTTGCTTTGAAAATTGGAACTTGGAAACACACCACCTCCTCGTCTTCCCTGCTTCTCCCAAGCCAATGCTTTCTGATGTGCTTCTGCTACAAATCTAGGATCAAACATATTAACCATGTCTTGAATCTGCATTCTCAACCCTCCAACAAACCTAGCAGTCAATTGTTCCTCTGTCTCCATAATGTCATTTCGAGCAATCAGTTGATAAAATTCATCAGCATAATCATTAACAGTCTTTGTCCCTTGTCTCAGATTCTGCAACCTTTGATACACGAGTGACTGATAACTGTAAGGTAAAAATGTAGCTTTCATCAGTTTCTTCATCTTCTCCCATGATTCAATCTTCGACTTCCCCATCCGTTCTCGTGTAAGTTTGGTTTGCTGCCACCACGCCATAGCTCTCCCCCTCAACCTAGTAGCAACCAACTTCACTCGACGATTTTTCGGAACCTCTTTGAAAACAAAGATCTCTTCAACATTAGACAACCAATCCAAAAATTCTTCTGCTACCATTCCACTCTTGAATTCTGGAATTTCCATCTTCATACCCGACTCCCAACGTCGATCATCTTCAACATCCCGATATTGACGTCGTCCTTGATCTCGATCTCGGTAATGAACACTTCCTCTATCACCATCAAACTCTTCATCGAAATATGATGCATATCGTTGTCGATCACGACTACCAACATCTCTACCACTACCACTTATACCACCAACATCCCTTCGATCTACATTCCTCCGACCACGATCATCCACATCTTTCCGATTTCGATCATCAACATTCCTATCACGATTGTCAACACTTCTACGATCATGATCTTCTCTTCTCTCCCGATCTGAATGTGGTGAAACTCTACTTCCCCTGTGGCTCGACTCCGGTTGAAACCCTTCTTTTACTTTGATTCATTTCAAGCATCATTCTCTCTAATCTACCAATCCCTTCATCAAACTTTTCATGCATGCGTTGTTCCATTTGATCGACCTCTTCTCTTCTATACAAAGCTTCAATATTTTGATGGCGGTTAGCTCTTCTAGGAGGCATGATTACACAATCACAAACACTTCAACAAAGACAAATGCAAACGTCAAAACTTTAACAATACACGGCTCAAACTAGCTCAACACTTTACTAGCTCGCATAAGCTTGTAACGACCCAAGGCTCGGCTCGGCTTCAAACACCTCTCGGTCTACACTTCTCACAAAGTGATGCATGGCTCTACCCAACTCGGCTCACTTCAATCACCTTTCACACTTTGATCCAAAATGAAATGGATTGAAAGCTTCCAACTTGTTGCAACTTCAAGACGATCACGATGAACACCAACTTCAAACTTCAAACTCGGCTCCAAGTCTCGGCTTAGCTACGATTGGCTAAGTCTAGCTCTGATACCAATAATGATGCAGCGGAAATACGAAATTTAAATGAAATGGTGAAAATGGCAATCGGTGGATTGAAAATACTGCAAGGCCCAAATTCGTTGATCCGAAGATACCGACTTCTAGCTATCTCTGAAACGTTGATCGCGCACGATACCGTGAAAGAAGATCTACAATTCTTCGAGCGTTGATCAAGCGCACTTGATTCCGCGAATTGGCTTCAACGATCGTTGATTCGAGCGCACTCGAATAACCGAAAGTGGAGATAGGAGATCACACTCAACTACCAATTTAATGAAAGCACAAAGCTAACAAACAAGAATTTATTCCAAAATCAACAACCTTACAAATGACCCGCCGTTGCCTATTTATAGGCTATAACAACATACGGTTCAACTAGACAGTACCACCGACCTAACTTAGGTCGTTTGCGACTTATCTCATAAAAGACACACGACTTACGACTTACTTAGGTCGTACGCGACCTAACAATACAATACACATTCACAGATATACAACACAACGACTCAACAAACACAACATGCCCAGCACGCGACCTACGAGTTATCATACATACACGACTTAACAAAGTACACGAGTTACGACACAACAACACGAGCGACTTCAAATGCAACATCATTATTACAACACAGCAACGACTTACGACCTATACAAATATCACACATAATGGCATAAGGATCACGCGACCCTAACACTGCACAGCATCATCTTTATGCGACTTACTTTCCAGCGACCTACAGCACTTCGGCATAATCATATCCGCCTCCAGCGACCTAACATAGGTCGTAACACGCAAGGTCACAACTTGAAGGATCGGAGCGACCTAAGGAAATGCTTACCAGTTTGCTTATCTCGTTAGGTCGTTGCTTCGTTAGGTCGTAACCCGTTAGCGACCTATGGTTTAACTCGTTAACTCGCCCGAGTGTCTTCTTGCTTTGCTCGTTAACTCGCGAGCGACCTTCATTATGTCGCGAGTCTCCATTAGGTCGCGAACGACCTAAAAACTGTTTTGTTAACTCGCTAGGTTGGACCTTTAGACTTCTTGGGTCGCTTGAACGACCTGTCTTCACACTAGGTCGCTGCCGACCTATCTCCACTACCTCCACACTAGGTCGTGAGCGACCTAAAGCCTTGGAACGACTCAAATCCAATGAGTTGGTGAATTCCATTGCTTTGTCACTCGGTTGGGCTGCATCATCTCCCATATTAATCGATGGTGTTCCAGCACCTACATTAGCAGTTATTTGTCGACCCGGGTTCCTTTTAATATTGGGCCTAACATTTCCATTAGTAGTGGCACTTCCTTTATCGAGATTCACTCTTCTGTTTCCTAGCTCCATATCGTAATTCCTTAAATCTACATTCAAACCTTAATAAGATACAAAAGAACGGTCAATGAGTGTAGGAGAATAGAGATAAAGTGTATAATTTATATAGAAAATAGAAGTACGCTACTATACCGTTATCGCATACCCCAATCTTATTCTCTGATTCATTTGGATTATGATTTCAAAAATTATTTTTAAAGTCCAAAATACTTTAGTTTTGCATAAACCTATGTTCCAATACCAAGTTGTAACAACCCCCATTTTGAGGTCCGAAATGAAACATTGCAGAAGTTGAAGTCATTTATAGTATTAATTTCTGGTGACAAAATGCGGTCATGTTATTATATCATAACATCAGATGCACAAGAATATGAGATAATTTTAAATATAATTTTCAAAGCAAACTTTCACATTTCATTTCAAAGATATGTTCCATATTCATTACATAATTTGAAACATTGCCCAGGTTCGAATAAAATAAAATTATAACAAAATACTCTAAGAGTGACATATGAAGATGCCTCCTTAATTAATCGAAGTTACTAAATAGACAGATACATCTAGTACCAATACGTTCATGCAACACCTAACATAACACAGCGGATAATAGCAATAAATAGACGCCTACATAGCTAGCTTTGCCTTCTACACGTCGTTGGAAGCTTTATTCGTCAAAACCTACTTAACCTGTAAAGCCCTTAATCCTGACCTACTCAAATCAAATTTTGAGCGTCCGAGAGTTTAAGGGGAAAATATAAACTTCAAATCAAATAAAAAGTCTGATGTGAATAGTAATATGTCATCTCGATTTACGGATATCTAGTGAGACCATGCCGTTGAGCGGAATGGGTTTCTTCCTCACAAATATTCCTTTTTAGAATATATTTTTTGCAAATCAAAGTTCTTTGACCAAACTGGTTAAAATAAATAATATAAATAATAATGTGCATGCATGCTACATAGGTAATCATAACTATCCATCAAATCAGTGGACTATCCATCCTAATGTTTTATCTTCACAGGGTAACTACAAACCTACATGGCTGACTCAGGCCTACCAGATATACCAAATTTTCTAACTGACCATCAGAAGGAAACTGGACGGTCCATCCAAATACATTTATCCTAGTGTTTAACTGACTACCTATCAATCTCATAATTTTGCTAGGCTTACTTCGAACCTAAAGGTTTTACGGGGCAACCTATAAATTATCTTATCTTTATGTATTCCTTTCTATGTGTAAGCCTACTTTTAGTCTTACCCATGACAAAGCCCTATGCACACGAATTTTGGACTAATATCAGCTAGGGGCTAATAGCTTAAGTATAAGTGCTACCCTACACCAGTCCTATCTGGTTTTCTAATCTCTGAGTCAATTCATCCTATCATAATCTATTTAAATGTGATAAAAGTAATAATTCTTTAGTAAAAATTCTAGGCCAAATACCCTTTTCTATTTCCTCGTAAACACTTTCTTAATAAATGATTTAACCCTTAAAATCAAACTTTCAAAACAAAGAAAATATAGCCCTTTACTTTATCCAAAATAATTATGCCATGATATATGCTTTTATAAAGTAATTTTGACGAATCTCAAATCTCTTGGAAGTTATCTCACTTTGAAACCATATGCCATAGAGCCAAAACAATATAAAACCTTTGTATTGAAAAACACGGTAAACATATAACCAATAATGGTCTTCGCCATTCTAAATATGTTATAGTCTTATATTTATAAAACATAAGGCCATATGGCCGATAACATGGACTTCGCACCTCATAAAGTGTCTAATCTTCGAAAGGAAAACTTGGTTTGCATATTGATAAGTCTTAAAATAATAGGGTCGACATAGATAAGTCTCAGCATTATAGCCTTAATGAAATTAAGCGGCTTTATTAGAGCCAAAGTCAATAGATGCGGCTCCATAGCTTCGAATAGATGAGATAAGAAACAATGGCAGCAAGAGGTAAGGCCGAAGTGATAAAATGCAGCATCATTGCCTAAGTTAAAAATGCGGCTTCCTTGACTTTCGGAGTCATTGTTAAAATAGGTGGTGTCGTTATCGTTGATGTCGACATAGATAAAAGCGGTATTGTTGCCTACGGTGTCGAAGCCAATTTGTATAAAACATGCAGCATCACTATTGTTGCTACAGGTACTTTGAATGTAATAGGGTCGACGACATTATGGGTATGCGGCCCCATACCCTTACATATATAAATATGGTACCATAACAAAGCATGCAGCAATGTCGATGTCGATGATGAGGATCTCGACTTCGAAACTCTTCAACCCTAGTTGATTCACTACATACCAATATAGGTTAATATCATGTGCATCGTTATCGGTTGTCCTCAAAGTCATAATAGGGATGAAGATGAACAGCGATGTTACCATTGCAGATATGGCCTTTTCGTAATTAATAATAAAACTGATTATCTACTAATAAAAGTAAGTTCTTTTCCCACCAACCCATATTGTTTGTCAACATCTTTTTAGTTAATGATTTATTTATCAAAAACCTTTTCCAAAAAACTGCCATAGGGTGGATTTATCATTCCCAAAATATATTTGCAAACCATTAGCTTATACTAATATTTTAATATAAATGTTAAGCTTTTCTAGCCCAATAAATTAATATAAAATCATAAACTTATGGAAAAATACCAAAGAATCACATAAAACCAAATCGATTATATTCTTTAACATATAAAAATTTCGGGGCCAAAACTTTAATTAATTATTTTTAATAATTAAAACCCGAAATAGCCGATTTTCTTCCCTTAAGAAAATCATAAAATATCCATACATTATCAGAAAATTATGAAATTTAAAACCCATTACTAAAATAATGTTTCTAATATCATATCAAAATTTCAAGTCATTTAGGTGTCATATGATAGATTTTCCAAGTCAAAAATATCAAAAAAATTCCTAGTTAAATTAAATAAATTCACCAACAAGCATATACTTATCCAAATACTCAAACATGGCATAATAATCATTAAAACATTTCAGGTTTAAACTTAAAACCAAAAACAATAAATAAAACTTGAAATGATAACTATTATTCACCTTGAATGGTATAATAAGGTTGAGTTTTGAATTTGATCTGATTCCCCTAAACTTCCTACTTGATTTCCTAGTTTTCTTCTCCTTGGATTGTAACGACCCGCTATTTTGGACCATTCAAATCGACAATAAGACCATACATGTCCGACTTGAATAATTCAAAATACCGAATTGTTAATTTAAATTTGACAAAACATGTATAGTAAATCAATCAATCACAGATACAGAGTAATACAATAATACGCAAAGGAATAAATGAATAGTAGTTCATGAAGCTACTATATAAAAAAAGTTAGAAATAAAATACATCAGAATATCCCAGATGCAATGAAGACTCCAGTACGGGCAGATGACTTCTCCGAACCAACCGACTGGATGACTGAAAGGATAGATAGCTGGATCTTCAAGCAAAGCTCCAACTTCGAATGTGAGTCTCAAATGTTGTATCACTCAGTCTAACCCGAGCGTAAAGCAAAACACTCGAGTCCGGATTAACATTCTTATATCAATAAATCCAACTCAAGTGAAATATCAACTGAAATACAAGTAACTTAGAGGATGTATGTGATAACCATTCTCTAAGGATCCGTGGAACTATCTACAATGTAGAAATATACACTATAACACCGTGGTCATTTCAATTTAATTTATACTTCAAAACCAAAATATCATTTCATCTAATATATATATATATATATATATATATATTCAAATTTTATCACTTTCAAAGTTGCGATTCAAATCTATTCAAATTCCAAATTCAAATTTTAGTCCAATCTCACTTTTTTAGTTTAAAATTCAACTCAATTCCTAAATAACCATTTCACATTTTATCGATCTCAAATCCGGATTTGAAATCACAAATACCCTTTTACATTTCAATATTATTTCAAGACTTTAAATATTCAATGTTTCAAACTAGATTTTTATTCAATTAAATTTTCTAAATAATAAATTCAAATTATATTGATTTCAAATATAGATCTGAATCACAAATAAACCAATTAAATTCCAGTATAGTTCAAAGCTTTGATATTCTAAAATTCAAAGTTCAATTGACAGTTTCATATAGATCTCGATTTAATCCCATTATTATTTAGTCTTGAAATATTCCCTCATTAGATTCAATATCATTTAAGTAACCTTAACTTACATTTTACTAAATATTTTTTTTAATTTAGATGTGAAATATTCATTAATCACTTAAATCAAAATCCAGTTAAAAAATCATACCTTTAAATTTCCCATTCAATAATTTCAAATCGATTAATTAAAATCCTTATTTAAATACCATTTCCAATAAACCCAAATTTACCTTCCCAACCTTACTTATTCAATTTATTACAAGAAAATCTATTGAAATATAGATTTACATATATACTTAACCATATTCTACGTATTAAATCCATCTAATTTAAATCAAATATTACTACTAAATTTATGTATATAATTTACCATTTATCTAATGTCTTAAGAATTTATATTTATTAAACCATATATTTCTTTCCAAAACCATAGAAATTATTTTCAAAATATTTATGTATGGACCAACGGTGTCTGTATATATTTCTTATCATATGGTCAAGTGATATGGATATTTATCATTTCAATCCGTAGTACACTAAATATATACGGATGGATAGCATTTCAACCCGTAATCCTAAATTCAATTTAATGAAAATCGCTTGGGTCTATCATTTCAACCCATAACGACTCCTATTCTAAAGTCCGTTCGGGTAATCATTTCAACCCATAGAGAATTCTAAACTACAGGGAACTTGCAGAGTGATAACAAATAAAAATAATATAACATGATATGATAATAATATAACAACAGGCATATATCAATAGTAATTAAATAAAGTATAAACAATAGGATATGGTGTCATATCCCATAGGTGAACAGTTTACAGATAATAGCATATATAACAGATTTACTAACTTCAGCAGTATATTTCAATTGTCGTTTCAATTGAAACCAAATTTAATAAACAAAAAACATTAATCATGAGTGATTGCTCACCTTTCGAGGCTAGAGGCTAGAGGCTAGAGAAGATAGACAACACAACAAGCTAAGAATTTCAAAGCAACGCTAGATTGGCACGAATTCAACAAAGCTGAGAGACAAGAATTTGGTGAAAACGAATTAGAACCATCTTGATATGACAGAAAATGATGTATATAAATTTATTATTTATTATTAAAATCGATTTAATCATATATCTCAAATTAAAATTTAATTCAACACTTCGAACAAAGTCTCCGTATATTTATATCTTTTAAAACCAATTAATGTATACTCATATAGACATTTGCGAACAAAATTTTATATTATAAACACACACATATATAAAGTTATATAAACTTAAATAGAAAATATACAAACGCGATTGTATTACAAGTTTCCAACAATATATATTTTCCGTTTTAAAATATTAGGAATACTACAAACCATAATATATTATAACTAACATATAACTTAAAATATAATTAACAAATATATATACAAACGTACATAAGGTATAAATATATAAATATGCATACTCAGTGACCCTATCTAACCCAACAGGTAAAATCCAAACTAATATAACTTATTTGTAAAAAAAAACTTATAAACACTGTCTAAATCATACTTAAACAAAATCAATATATAATACTGTAAATATATAAATAGTATAACATATATTCATTGTCGAACCAGATTTTCCAATTTCTATAATATATAAAAATAGATCATATAACTGTTTATATAAAATCAGTATTTACGTAATTATAATATCAATAAACCCATGCTTTATCTATACAAATCCACTTATATTCTTATACAACATATAACTTTATATATGTGTACCTTATACCCTATAACACTTATATATTTTAAAACAAAACAGAGAATATAGTGTATAATATATACATATTTTCTTTCATAAACATACATCAATGTATATATATAAGCATATAAACTAACGTACACAGTATATATTATAATATACCATAGGTTTATAAAAGAAATATATACTTACGCAAAAGAAGGAGTACACGGTCTAAGTGGCTACGGAGGAGCACGAGGGGTGGAAGATCAGGGAGGAGCTGCGGAGTGATGGTTTTGAGAAGCTAACAGAGGGGGAGAAAAGAAAAAAAAGAAACAAAGAAGAGAAGTAAAGGCCACAGAGAAATATAAGGGAGGAGCTCAATATTTAAAAGCTGGAATAAGAAATGTAAAATTGAATGAGCAAAATGAATGCAAAAGGTATATAAGTTTGATATTCGACTGACGGTCATAAAAATGGAAATTTGGGTATAGGTAACTGCTGGCTATGATCAAATATTCACGTTTTGATGGATTGCTTTCCTTTAAGCAATAAAGACAGGGAGAGAAAGAATAAGTAAAGGCAAAAAATCTATCAATCAAAGAAAATGGAAAAGTTTGAACTTGTACGCAAATAAATAGATATAAAACGATGTAGGTGAGTTGGCTGCTCTGGGTAAAAATGCTTAATAATTTTTATGAACCAAATAGGCATGAACAGACTACAACATGCAATTAACTAATTGATTGTCTGTAACCGTGCAAGCAAGAAATGAGATAATAACTAAAGTTTTTTTTTGATTGCCGAAGGAAAGAAGGAAAGGCAGACCAATAGGCTGAGAATCATACCACAACTGCCCTAGTGGACAGAGGAAAGAAATTTAAAACAAAAATATAGATAAAGGTTGAGTGAATGGACACGGTCACCTGCTTGAATCACGTGAAATAATTAAAGCAAATGAAGTGGCTATAGGAAACGAATGATTTCTTTCTATTTTTGAATTAATATTTATGTAGCCAATTTTTAAGCAAAAAGAAAACGTACAACAAATAATAAATTGAAATGACCGTTGATTCAGCAACATTATTAAAGCAATTTATTATATTGCTTGGGCTGCATGGTGAAGATTCGGAAGAGACATGTTTCACAATGCAACCATTTTTAAGAAATAAATATATTACTTTAAAACAGAAGAACTGACCAAAAATGAACGTAAATGTATACAATTTATATGTTTTGATATTCAAAATAATTATAGGATGGCAACAATCACCCTAGATTTAGTTCATAAATTAAAGCAATTAATTACTGATTGGACAACACTTTCCATATTTGAAACGTAAAGGAAAAGGATAAGTATGGAATGGAAGGATACGTTATAAAGGAAAAATGAACCGTTTAGGAAAAAAATAAAAGAAATGATGGCAAATAAAACAGCTATGCCTTGAATTTCCCAAGATAAATTATTAGAGCAATTGACGGGTTGATTGGACAGTGTGTTTCAAAACTTCAAGGAAATGAGTAATATATTTGAAAATACTAACACAACCTATATATACATACCTACTAGAATTCACACAATAATTAATGGACCATATACCCAAACTAAACTTTCTGTGTATATATGTATATTAAGACCAAATTTTTCTTTGAATCAAAAATCCATACTTGCTTTCAAAACTAAATTTCAAAACCACCATTTGATGTGTAAACAGAACATAATATTTTTCCTTTTTTCTTCTTTTTATTAACAATAAATCAAACATTATTTACTAATTTCACATAACTCAACATATCCATTAGTTACCAATTTTAGTTCATTTTTTAGACGTTACCTTATTTGAATTACAACAATACAATTAAACTATTGTTTCCTCCTAATGTTTATTCAATAGATCAATATTTACAATTAACAATTATTATTAAATTCTTAACATTTATTGTTTTAATTCAAATTGCAAATCTCATATAAACTATTATTATTCCCATCATTTTTGTTTCTACCAAATTTTATTCAATATTTTAATAAAATTAGAATTTTAAATTGGTCTAAAATTTCGGATCGTTACCCATTACACTTTTTTTTTCCAGATCTGAACTGCGTTGCAAAAATGAAGATGGGAAGAGATTTTGCAACGGTTAGGAAATCAAAGATTTTTATTCCTATTAAATATGGAGACGCAAATGAAAGTGGAAAGTTTTACACGTGAATTGGAGGTAGGGTTTTAATTCTTTTTTTTGGTGCACGTGCTGATTTGATTTTTAACAGCTAAGATATGAAATAGAAGAGTGCGTACAATAGATGCAATAATTAAAACGAACGTATGCCCAAATTAATTAACCAGTAACGTAATCTAAATTTATATGTTTTCTTATTTATTGACTATTTATATTTAATTATACGTAATCCAAACATTAAATTTTTATTTCAAAATATTATTATTTAAAATTTCTCCAAAATTTAATTAAATACATTATTAAAAACCGTTTAAAATTTATGGGTTGTTACATGGATACTTTATTTATGACCAACCTTAACCCTTTGATTTTATTTGTGAATAATGAAGTGAGGGAGGAATATGGAATGGGAAGGGTTATATTTAGGAATTATACTCTTTTCCTATTTTGCCTTCCTCATATTCTCCTTCTTTTAATTTCTAATTAATTCCATTAGTTCATCAATTAAGACTCGGCCCATACTAATTATCAAATTTCAATCTCCCTACAATTTAAATTATTTTATTTTATTTATCCAATTAAATCCTAAATAATGTTAATTAAAATTAGGGTTGTTACTCTACAACTTACACTCTTCCATGTTAACTTTATAACTTAACTTCAACTATAGGCCAAAGGCCCTTTCCAGTCCCATTCAAGTAGGTGTTCTAACAATGTGAGAGAATATATCTAAGTCACCAATACCTTTTTAATGGGAATTAGGCAGACTCTGACCATTTAGTACCAATATCCTATGTAGGTACCTGTCATTTAATACCGAGCCCAACGCACACCCCTCTTTGGTATACTTAACTAACATGTAAGAAATCTAATCACACCACTTAATACTTCTCTGTGGGAAGATATAGACCCTACAATAACCACTTAATACCTCAACCTCAACCTCAAAGCAGACCCCTTTCGAAATTTCCACTACCGCACCTAAACGATAATTTCGACCATTTACTACTTCTTAGGTGGAAAGGAGGCAGATCCTATAATAAATAACCCCAACCTAAAAGCATGTCCTACGCATTATGGCCCGTAACCCAAATTGTAACGTCTCACATTAGTTTGACCATTCGTAGGCGCTAATAGCCAGATTAACTGGGCAGACTTACCCTACAGGATTGGAACAAACCACATGTCCACCGTAGATACTTATTATAGGCAATGTCTTACATTTGTCCCAAAGTCACACTACTCGTAGCCAAATTAGCCGGGCAGGCTTCTATGTGCTTTTGACTGACCTCGCATCCCTATAACTTAGTCATAATTCCACTCTCCTAACATAGCACCATATACACTTCATTGCATTTTGTATTAGGGACATATAAGGAAAGCTACTTATTCTGCCCTTAATTATGGATTAATATCCATAATTATCCTTACTTCCTTCTTAAATGTTTAATTCCTTTTACTAATCTATTTATTATATACAACTAATATATTATTAATTACATGCTAATATTGTACATATTTATGCAATAATTAGGCTAACTAATATATATGTATATATACATACACTCTTAAGCATCCGAAGAATATTCGCATCCTAAACTAATCGTAAAAATGTCAAAAATTCTATATTTATAAAGTATAAATCCATACATCAACTAAATTAGCTAATATCCTTAACCCAACAATAGACTTGTATTAATAAGATAGAATCAATTGCCAAACTTATTTTATATAATAATATAGTAGAATTAGCATCTGTATTTCAAGGAATAAAACTTACCATTTAAACACTTTATAATAAATCAATTTTTATATACATGAACTTAAAGTGAAAAGAGATTCATAGTTAAATTATGGAAACATTTAGTGCAAACTGCAAATAAGAGAATTCGTACCATACACATCATTTCCTAACTTATTTTCTTTTTATAGCCCTTTAGCACATCAACAGAGAAGAGTTGGAAGTGAAATGGAATATAAAATATTCATATTGCAATAATAAAACAAATTCTACTATTTCAACATAAAATAATTGAGATTCCAATAACATAAAAATTGACATTTCGTTTTGGGGGAATTTTTGGGTTTTAGTTTAAGGGTTTACATAAAAAAAATTCACTAAGGTATAAAACAAATCCAAACTTCTACTATGTGAATCAAAATGTAAAAAACTAGGATTTCCACTCATAGAGAATTTTCCTGCCTCCTTTTTGATTTGCTTACATCTTTTCCTAGTTGCTCTATCAGATCTCATCTCCTTAAAAAATACAACAATTGGATTGTATATAAACAAGGAATTTGGAAGAATAGGATTAGAAATCGAATATTTATATATCTAACTAGTGCGAACCCGTGCTTCGCACAAGGGTCGTAGCTATATATATTTTTGTAATTATTGTCGAACCTTTGTGTTATTGTAGGATTATCGATAATTAAATTAACAATTTCTCACTTCTTGACAGATGCTTAAGATAATATCCAAAAGGTGAATTTGTTTAGCAACTGTTTTAGTAGAAATGTCAAATTATATTCTAATCAATAATATAAAATAAATGTATCAATTTTTATGCTCATGAAAGTGACATGAAGGCAAAGAAATGATCATGCATGTTATTTACAAAGATCCTTCAATAAATCAAGTAAATTAACCAACGAATCAAGTTATAGTATTAAGTCGCATATGAAGAAAATTATTATTTACGGTATTATTTTTTAATCTAACTTAAATTATTTTGTCTACAAAATTCTATTTTAGTCGTGTGGATATAAATAATTAAACTCATCATCTAGCTCTAAAATAGGTTAATATTATTTTTAGTTAGAGTATCTGAGTGTTTCATATTGTCCGTAATTTAAGTGGGAGTTTATCGATCGAAGTCCCGTCGAATTCCGAGAATGAAGAAGTTATTGTAGTCTAAAAAAATAGCATCTTCTACATAGATGACGTTTAAATATAGAAATGAAACATTTTATTTTTTAAGTACAACTATTATTCACCACAATATACTATAGTCGCATATACAAGATGACGTACCCGAGTAAAAAAAATTAAATTTTCAAAATTCTTACTTTCAAATTTTATATTTTTAAATATCTACTTTTTGAATTTTAAGATTTTAATAAAAAAGATAAATGAATTACCCATTCATAACTCTTTTAAAATGGATCAACATGACCCATTTAATAAGGACTCATAAATAAGTTGAAACAACACATTTACAAATTGGGTAAATGGGTTGGTTAACGGATTGGGTCATATTTTGACAGGTCTACGTAGAATATTTAGATTTATGGGTAAAGTTCAGCTTGCATTCTTTTAATATTTGCAGCAATTGTTATTTTCCATTCTTAGCATATGTCTACAACCAACACTCCACTCAAATATCTACTCTATTCGAATATATATTCGGTTGATTTGTTTCAACTCGTGTCTACGGCAACAAAGTATGCATATTCATGCCCAACTGTCAAGGTTCAACACTCCATTTGAATATATTTAGCTCAGCATACGTTTACACCTCATTTCATCATGTACAATAGTTGTAAGCTCTGTGCGTCAAAGTCACACTATCACTATTGCTAACTTTGTCCCATGTATCTCTCTATTCGCTATTCGTGAATGCTGCATCGGCATCGTTTCTGTCTTCAACATATGTTCAAGCGAAGATAATCTTTGTTGTTTCAGAAGATAATCTTCAACATATGCATCGGCCAATGCATACTATCATTGCCTTACTCCATATCACAGTTGAACTCTTTGCCTCGCATGCAGTCTATTGAAGTAATCACCTCATTACTTCATTAAAGCACTTAGTTCATGTTCGGGCACTCTCTTTCCCTCATGCAAATAACTCTAGGTCCACTCTTTACATCATTGAAGTTCCTAGTCCTATGATGACAAATACAACCATAGTACAAAAGTTTCAAATACAGAGAAGAAAATGTTAGACAAAAGTAAACATATTGTTTGATTGTAGTTGTTTAAATTATTACTTAGGTTAGACTTGAGAATCACCTGAATCTATTTGTATCATGGAAGAAGTAGGGAAGAGCTAGTCATAATTGTGAACGCTGCAAAAGAACTAATTCATTATGAAAGTAAGATAAAATGCAATTAGGCAACAAAGAAAACAAATTGAATTAAAGTTAAATAAACAATTTTATTTACCTAATCAAATAAACTACTTCTGCCAAGATGTTTAAAAAATAACATGAACATTTGCACCATATATGTATGTATACTATGTGCATACATACATACATAAAACTTACATGGCCATACACCAGAAGGTCATGTATACAATAATGGGTATGTTAAAGACTTAACACTATAGACTTACTAAGAATTTAGCATATAAAGCTTAATAAAAAGAAGTCTTTCTACAACAATAGTAAACCATATTTTCTTTTTGAAAATAATCAATTAAGTAAACACTTGTAAATTTAGTTATGAAGGTTAACAATAATTAACTGAGTAAAGAACTTATAATTAATTGAGCAAAGAACTGTAAATTTAGATGTGAAAGTCAACTATTGCAATATGATACATTATAATAGTCTAGATACATGCTAAAGTATTTTTCTTTAGGAAAATTGGGGTTAGTGCATGTACAATGTAGAGAATTAGAAGTACTTTAGAGAATCGTAACTTATTTCATAAATACAACCGTTTATTATTTGAAGTCATACCTAATGAAAAAGGAAGCCAATAAAGATTCAAAGTAGATGCATATATTAGTTTATTCATTAAGTTAATTTCCACATGTAACGAACAAATGCTTAAAATAAGATACCTGTAATAACTTAAATGGACTTTTCCTAAATCAAATACGATCATCTAAAGGCATGCATTAAGAAACTCAAATTTTCCAATGGTCCAATCCCGATACCTTCAGTTCCTTTTTAATTCAGTTGAAGAATTTTTGGTTGTGATCTTTCCAGAGCTTCCATAGGGGGTTGTGATGTAAAATTTTGTTATGTTGTGCATCGGCTTTTGAAGGAAAAAGCAGATACATAGCGTTGGATTTTTTTTATGATAATCGTAATAATAATACCCACAATATTAAAGTACTAAAGCCAAATAATATAGCTTGCAAAATGAAACAATCTAACAAAACAGAAGTAAAGCATACAGCAACGTAAACAAAAATGCAATAATAAAAAATATGGTGATATGTTAAACTTGATTTTTGATTTCTTTTGTACTTTTCTAGCGATAGTTATAAGTCCAACTTAACAGAACAGAAGCAAGGAAGTGATACGTTGTCCTATCACATCTTTCTAAGTTTTAGTAACAAAATACGTAATTGAAAAGGTTGAGGTTATCATTTTATGGTTTCTACTGAAAACAAACACATACTTGAGTAGAGAAAATTGACGGCTAACAAATCCATAGCAAATTGCTTCAGATCCGCTATAGTTATTTATTTTTGTAATTAAAGAATTAAACAAACTAACTTGTAGCTGTTGAATATGCGAGTATATGATTTTTGTTTGATGATAATAAACATATATATATATATATATATTCATTTAAATGTATTTGTTAATGTACTATTTATTTTTCACATAATTAAATAAATATTTGCTGAATAAAATAAATAACACAGTATTTAAAATTAAATATTTACTTTATTCAAACAAATATTTATTTCAATTTTGAATAGTACAAATTTGAACTCTCACTATATATATACAAATTCAATGACAATACGATTTCGATTACATCACAATTTCTAATTTACAAATACACCTCACTACATATCTCTCGTTCACTCGTATTTATCTTCAACTTTATTCCAGATTGAATCCAGCATCCGAGCAATCTACAAAAATACACATCGACGCAGTAAAATTTAAAAGGAAATATTTTTGCAGTACAAAATGAAATGTAATTTTGAAAATATTATTTGCCTCTGTTATTTGGGTTGTTCGTCATCATTTAATTTTGAATTCATCATACACGAACGGCTTGTGACATGCACAGTGTATCATTGTACATGCCACAAGGCCGTGCACACCGATATGTACACTTGATAAAATTACAGGGGCAGGTGAGCACAAGGTCAAACCCAAATGAAATGCTGGGTACAACTCAAGTACAATACAAATAAAATAACGACATAAGCACAAGGTCAAACTCGAGCTTCAAAGCTGGATTCAACACAGGTACAATTAAAAATGCACAAGTTCAAGAAAATGGTCAAGACAACTAAAACAAGTCTCGACCAAAAAGGTTCAGTGTTACACACTTGAAGACATATATATCAGTGAACATATATAAGCACTGAAATGAAGGAGCAAACTAGACAAGGAGTTCGAGACAGTCAAGATCAATCTCAAGCTACAGCATGTACACATATATAGGCAGTGCACATGTATACCAAACTAGGGATGAAATTCACAAGCTCCTCCAAATTCAAAATAGCAAGAACAAAACAGGTCCAACCATCATGTTCAAATCATCCAAGTACAAAGGCAAGGCAGTGCACTTCAATGATCAGTTCAGGTCAGACCAACCAAAGATTACAAAATGCACAAGAAACAAAGCAGAAAAGGATGTCTAGAGAAGATACTCACTACATAACTCAAGCTAGCATATCATATATACAACAAGCTCCAGATTGTACACAAGTGGTACAAACTACATGAATTCAATGCACAAACATATATATACATATGTATATACACATGTATACATACATGTAGTGACAGCAAAACCAAAACAAACAAAATATACATGTGCATCTAACCAAAGCAATAGTGCAGCAGCCTCAAAATCAAAGACCAGACCCAAATCAACATTCAAGCAACAGACATGAACCAGACTCAAGCAAATATATAGCACACATATGGTTGCAGTGAAGACAGTTTCAAAAAACTACAAACTGCACATGAACTACATGACTCGAAGTTCAGTGGACAGTGCAATGAAGACTATAGGGAAATGCAACACTGAAGCATACATGACAACCAGGCTACAGAGATAAACCAGATAAGGCACAAGAATTCAAGTTCACATATGTTACTACAATACAATGCAAAGCATACAACTACATAGTAAACAGCATGTGCAGTGATACGTATGAAACTACAGGCTTGAACACACATGTCGAACAAAACATAAGTTAGAGACAAGATAATCAAGAAAGAATTTTCAAAAATGACCGAATTCAGTGATGTCAAAAACCGAAGTCATGGTGCAGTTTCCACAAAGACAATGGTCAACATCAAGCATCAGAAAATAGCCAAAGCCAACCATTGCTCATAAACAAAGTCTGTCCCGAAGTTAAAAAAATCTCAACATCGTTAAAGAATTCAAAAGCCGTGGTTGTCAAGAAACCAAAGCAATGTCGAAGTGACATAGAATTCAATGCCATGACAACCAAGTAAAGGAAATATACGGTTATGAACAAGTTGGAAAAATTCACCATCATGCATACGAAATCGAATGGCCAAAGCATAGCAATTGACAAATTCAAATGATTCAAGACGTACGAAAATAAAGGGATTCGAACCCTATATAAACCCATTCATCATCGACCGAGAAGATCATTCCAGTTCGAGCTAAACAGAGAACAATAATCATTCAACTCAAATCATGATCGAGTTTAAACAATAAACCAGAAAAGCAAAAAGGAAAATAACATACCAATTTTAATTCGAACTCGGTTGAATTGAAGTAGCCGAAAGAAATCATTGATAGAAGAAAGAATTCGAAGCATCTGCAGTTAATTAAAGCAGCAACTTCAATTTTTACAGAAACCCTAATTATTGGAAGAGGAATAATCAAGTAAAGAATGAGGCCGACATTTTAACAGAGCAAAGAAAGCCAAGCAAATAAAAGAGAAAAGGGGCCGGCATATTTTAGTGTTAATTTGCGGTTTTATTAAGAGATTTTGGGCTTATATTTTCAATTAGGGTTTTTATTTTTTGTTATGTTTTAAATTTGTAGTTCCTTTTTAAACTTGTGTATTGTCTAGTCGTGTGACTAGAGAACAAACTACATGGCATAGTTTGAGAATTCGCAACTCAGTGGTTGAGTTGTGGCAGGGTTTGAGTGTAGAGTTAAGGCTACTCGAAAGCGGGTGTTGCGAGTTTATATGTGTAAGCGTCTGACAGCTTAATTTCTAGAAGAAACCTTGGGTGCAGCACATAGGCAGAGTTTTGCCGAAGCTGGGTAAATTCTATCTCATTCTATTTTTGCATTTATTATTCTGCTATTATCTGTGCTATTATTTTGATATATCTGTGTTGAAACAGTTTTATATAAACTTCCGCAATAAATTTTTATAATTAATAGCATCACCCTATTCACCCCCCCTCTAGGGTAAAATCGATCCTACAAGCGGTATCAGAGATAGGTACAAAAGCCATTTTTGTTTTTTTTTAATTTAATTTTTCAAAAACCAATTTTTTATTTTAAAATTTTGAATTTTTGAAATGGCTTCTTTTAATACTAATTTTGCCAGGGGTCGGTCTAATATTATCCCTCCTATTTTTGACGGAACAGATTTTTTAAATTGGAAATTAAAAATGGAATTTTATTTAAATGTGTTAATATTAAATATTGGGATACTATTGAAAACGGGTGTAATATAATAAATGATAAAATTATCTCGATTAATGCTCTTTCTATGCATATATTATATTCTCATATTAATCAAGATAATTTTTTAACTTTAGCTCTCATTGTGAAAATGCACAGAAAATCTGGAATGCTTTTAATGCAATATATGGTGCAGAAGTCAACAATAATGAAAAATCCTCCACAACCGACTCAGTTAAAGAAATGTGCTTAACGGGATTGGTAAAAGGCAGTAGTGACGAGGATGATGAAGATGGAGCAGCTGAGCTGGCATTACTAATGAAGAGATTCAAAAAGTGGAACCGCAAATACAGAAATACAACTCTAAATCAAAAATTGAAAAGCAGAATATTCAAAGCACTAGAAACCCAGAAGAACGGGAGATCATCTGTCATAAGTGCAACAAACCCGGACACATCTAGCCAAATTATCCCCGAATTCAACCCGATAAAGAAAAGAAATCAAAAAGAAGAAGTTTTGCAGCCACGTGGAATAAAAGCGATAGCAGTGAGAGTGAGAAAGCTGATCTGTGCCTTCAAAGTAATATAACTGACAGCGACGATGACGAGCCAAGCGAGGTATCAAAACTCACTAACTCGGAATTACTTATATATTTTCATGAAGTAAATGGCTATTTTGAACGACTTAGGGAGAAATATGCTAAAATTGAATCACGAAGAGATAGTTTGATAGAAGTAAATGAACAACTTGAACAATTGGTTAAAAACTATCAAAGCAAGATCCCTAAGGGTGAAAAGTGTCCAACATTTGAAGAAAAAATTAAAAAATCAGAAATTAAAATTAAATCGCTTGAAAATTAGATTCTGATTTTAAAGAAAAGTGAAAATACTAGGAGAGAGAACTCTATTAAAAAGTGCATATAATTATAGAACGAAAATGAATCACTTGAAACACAAGTTCAACAACAGTCAACGACTTTAGGAAAAAATTTCAAAGGAGAAAGATCATTGAAAATGCTATTAGGGAAACAAACTGTTAATACAATTAGAAAAGGAGTTGGATATAATCAATCTGAAAATGTTAGAAACGAAATTAAACAAGTCAATTCCATGTGCATAATTTGTAGAAAAATTAGACACAATCAAAATATTTGTTGGTATAGACCCAAACACATGAAAACAATTCCAATTTGGGTTCCAAAAGACACAAATATAAAATCCCTGAAAGTTAAACAAATCTGGGTGCCGAAAGGAATATATATATATATATATAGTTTTGGGTCTCCACAAAATTATTCTTCAAAATATGCTGCCACTAACAATCATGGACCTATAAAATAAATAGGTCACAAAAATCTTTCATTGTGTAGGTATAGTGGCAGGCTAAGGAACAACAGCAGTGTTATCTGGATTCTGGCTGTTTCGGACACACAACGAGCAACAAATAAAAGTTCCTTAGCCTGGTATAAAGGTGAGAGAATCACAATGGACAACAACGAAAAATTATCGTAAAGGTAAAACAGATAATGGAATATTCATTTTACTAAATGTGATAATCTACATAACAATTTGAATTTAATTCAGCCAGTTATTTGATAAAGAAATGAATGCTGATTTTGATTCTGACTTATTCAAAATAGTTGGCCAATTATATTCTTATGCCAATAACACTATAAAAATCGCTAGAATCTTTGAACTACTTCATATGTATTAGTTTGGATTAATGATAGTGTTTTATTGGTTAATGATAATACATTTGGTTATTTTACGGCTGACTCTATATTCACAGTTTTTTTATTTACACGGCTTCAATTAAAATCCAAAAGAATTTCATTAAAATTTGAAAAAATGATTTCAAGAAATTGTTGGAAATTTCACCGTCTGGTCTATGACATTCAACAATGATAATCTTGAGTGAAAGAAAAATTCAGATGCAGATTACACTGGTAATCTACTTGATAGAAAAATTATTAGTGGAACGTGATTTATGTTGAAACATTTAGTAACTGCATCATTTCCAAAGAAAAAATCTGCATAGGTTTCATTTCAAAAAACTTTTAAATAGTAGACATTTTTTCATAAAACCCCTTCGGAGAATAGTTGACACTGTTTTCAGATTTTTTATTTTTCAAAAAAATTGATTTTATAATTATTTTTGGATTTGATTTTAAATGACTACATTGACTAATATGACTCCCTAATGATTATCGAAAAGATAAATAGTGATTGAAAAAGTGATGAGTGTTGATATTAATAATATATTATAACTTGAGACGGTATAATTAGTAAATTTCTTTAGAAATTTGAACAAGAGATATAAAAACTTTTTGTCGGTGAAAATTCCATGTCCATCTCTATTTCTATCATAATTCTATCAAACTATCACTCATCAGAATCCAATATAGTATGTCAATATGTGGTAATTTGAACAGGAATCATTCGTTTTTCATTTTATATTTTTAAAAAAATCCAAAGTATTCAGTCTCATTTAAAAGTCCTCACGGTTATGCATGGGTGAATTACTTGGAATTTTTTATGTGCTTCCATGCTCATTTAAAAGTCCTCACGGTTATGCATGTATGGAACACATATTAAAATTGATTAATTAAATAGATAAGTTGATTCTAATCCCATTTAAAAGTCTCATGGTTATGCATGGTTAAAATATAATTGAATTCATTTTTTTTAAGAAAAAATGGAATATTACTAATCTCATTTAAAAGTCCTAACGGTTATGTATGGTTGGTAGACATTCAAATTCCTGAACTAAATATACCACAAATAGACAAAACTATATGGTTTTATATGATGACATCATTCGTATCATTCTAAAGTGGAATATGCACCTAACAGAGTATTTATGATTTTTGTTTGATTTTTTATTGAGATTTAATATTTATATTCAATTGAATTTTAATGTTGTATTAATGTCTATCACTTTATCCCTATTTTTCTATCTCTATTACTCTTTTGCTGATAACAAAAGAGGGAGAGAAAAGTTAAGATTTTGACAAATAAAGGTCAAATATTTTCTATTTGCATCTAGGCTTATTTGCATATTTTTATTTACATGCATATATGAAGGGGGAGCTTTGTGTAGAGAGAGAGCATTCAAATAGGAGGAGCAAATGGAATGATCAAATACATTTAACAAATTCAAAATCTTAAATATATGTTTGTTATCATCAAAAGGGGGAGATTGTTGAATATGCGAGTATATGATTTTTGTTTGATGATAATAAACATATATATATATATATATATATTCATTTAAATGTATTTGTTAATGTACTATTTTATTTTTCATATAATGAAATAAATATTTGCCGAATAAAATAAATAACACAGTATTTAAATTCAAATAGATATTTTATTCAAACAAATATTTATTACAATTTTGAATAGTACAAATTTGAACTCTCACCATATATATACAAATTCAATGACAATACAATTTCGATTACATCACAATTTCTAATTTACAAATACACCTCACTACATATCACTCATGCACTCGTATTTATCTTCAACTTTATTCCAGATTGAATCCAGCATCTGAGCAATTTGCAAAAATACACATCGACGCAGTAAAATTTAAAAGGAAATATTTTTGCAGTACAAAATAAAATGTAATTTTGAAAATATTATTTGCCTCAGTTATTTGGGTTGTTCGTCATCATTTAATTTTGAATTCATCATACACGAACAGCTTGTGACATGCATAGTGTATCACTGTACATGCCACAAGGCCGTGCACACCGATATATCACTTCATAAAATTATAGGGATAGGTGAGCAGAGGTCAAACCCAAATGAAACGCCGGGTTCAACTCAAGTGCAATACAAATAAAATCACGATACAAGCACAAGGTCAAACCCGAGCTTCAAAGCTGGATTCAACACAGGTGCAATTAAAAATGCACAAGTTCAAGAAAATGGTCAAAACAACTAAAACAAGTCTCGACCAAAAAGGTTCAGTGCTACACACTTGAAGAAATATATATCAGTGAACATATATAAGCACTGAAACAAAGGAGCAAACCAGAAATGGAGTTCGAGACAGTCAAGATCAATCTCAAGCTACAACATGTACACATATATAGGCAGTGCACATGTATACCGGACCAGGGATGAAATTCACAAGCTCCAAATTCAAAGCAGCAAGAACACAATAGGTCCAACCATCATGTTCAAACCATCCAAGTACAAAGGCAAGGCAATGCACTTCAATGATTAGTTCAGGTCAGACCAACCAGAGATTACAAAATGCACAAGAAACAAAACAGAAAATGATGTCCAGAGAATAGACTTGCTACATAACTCGAGCTAGCATATCATATATACAACAAGCTCCAAATTGTACACAAGTGGTACAAACTACATGAAGTCGATGCACAAACATATATATATGTATGTATATACACATGTATACATACATGTAGTGACAGCAAAACCAAAATGAACAAAATATACATGTGCATCTAACCAAAGGAATAGTGCAGCAGCCTTAAAATCAAAGACCAGACCCAAATCAACATTCAAGCAACAGACATGAACCAGACTCAAGCAAATATACAGCACACATATGGTTGCAGTGAAGATGGTTTCAAAAGACTACAAACTGCACATGAACTACATGACTAGAAGTTTAGTGGACAGTGCAATGAAGACTACATGGAAATGCAACACTGAAGCATACATGACAACCAGGCTACAGAGATGAACCAGATAAGGCACAAGATTTCAAGTTCACATATGTGACTACAATACAATGCAAAGCATACAACTACATAGTGAACAGCATGTGCAGTGATATGTATGAAACTACAGGCTAGAATACACATGTCGAACAAAACATAAGCCAGAGACCATATAATCAAGAAAGAAATTTCAAAAATGACCAAGTCAGTGATGTCAAAAACCGAAGTCACAGTGCGGTTTCCACAAAGACAATGGTCAACATCAAGCATCAGAAAATAGTGGAAGTCAACCATTACTCATAAACAAAGTCTGTGTCGAAGTAAATATATATACATACATATATATATATATCAACAATTGTCAAAGAATTCAAAATCCGTGGTTGTCAAGAAACCAAAGCAATGTCGAAGTCATATAGAATTCAATGCCATCACAGCCAAGTAAAGGAAATATACGATTATGAACAAGTCAGAAAAAATCTCTATCGTGCATACGAAATCGAATGGCCAAAGCATAGCAATTGACAAATTCAAATGATTCAAGATGAATGAAAATAAAGGGATCCGAACCCTATATAAACCCATTCACCATCGGCCGAGAAGATCATTCGAGTTCGGGCTAAACAGAGAACAATAACCATTCAACTCGAATCAAGATCGAGTTCAAGCAATAAACCAAAAAAGCAAAAAAGAAAATAACATACCAGTTTTAATTTGAACTCGAGCGAATTGAAGTAGCCGAAAGCAATCACTGGTAGAAGAAAGAATTCCAAGCATCAGCAATTAATTAAAGCGGCTACTTCAATTTTTGCAGAAACCCTAATTATTGAAAGAGGAATGATCAAGTAAAGAACGAGGCCGACATTTTAACAGAGCAAAGCAAGCCAAGCAAATAAAGAGAAAAGGGGCCGGCATATTTTAGTGTTAATTAATTTTGGGCCGGTTTTATTAAGAGCTTTTGGGCTTATATTTTCAATTAGGGTTTTTATTTTTTATTGTGTTTTAAAATTGTAGTTCCTTTTTAAACTTGTGTATTGTCTAGTCATGTGACGAGGGGACAAACTATGTGACGTAGTTTGAGAATTCGCAACTCAGTGGCTGAGTTGTGGTAGGATTTTGAGCGTAGAGTTAACGCTAGTCGACAGCGGGTGTCGTGGGTTTACGTGTGTAAGCGTCCGACTGCTTAATTTCTAGTAGAAACCTTGGGGGTAGCACGTAGGCAGGGTTTTGCCGAAGCTGGGTAAATTATGTGTCGTTCTATTTCTGCATTTATTATTATGCTATTATCTGTGCTATTATTTTGATATATCTATGTTGAAACAATTTTATATAAACTTCCGCAATAAATTTTTATAATTAATAGCATCACCCTATTCACCCCCTCCCCTCTAGGGTGAAATCGATCCTACAGTAGAAAGTCCATAGCAATTATGAATCTTCTTCTTCCTTTGCCTTATTTTTCTAATATATAAAAGTTGTCAGCGGCCCATTGCAATTAGACTACGCCATTTGCTGTAGATTTCTAAGTTATCAATATGTTTAGTGAAAATCTATAAAAATAGAAATAAGTCGCCTAAATTTGGTCACAACTATAAATATTTTATTTGCAATAATTTTTTTTTATATGATTAATAAATTTGGTCACGACTCTTTATGATATGCAACATAGCATTTACTGTATATATAAATATATATTGGCACTATAAATTAGGCGTTTATCCCAATATGAAAATGTTGTATTTAATTGGTAACATATATTTTGCAGACACTTCGTACAAATTCATAATTTGTAATATGGCCAGAACTTTTTAGGTTTAGTATATGTAGCTTGAAACACCGTATATTTTTTGCTTAGGTATTCGTTGTTTAAACCACCTATAATTGTTTTCATGTGCCATATCTATAGCATGATGGATAAACCATCTAAAGCTGGATGTATTGTACCTGTATGAAATCTATGCTCTTGACAAAGGAAACCCACCGTATAATGCTCAGGAAGAGCAAAGTCTTTATAGAGCTCGTACCCAGACCACTGCCAAACAACAAAATCCAATGACCAAGATTTTTCCGTTTTATTGAAATGATAAATAAAACAGTAAAATGTTATTGTAAAATTAGATTAAAACCGCTGAGTCTTTTGCTTCTTAAATTATTTATGGCAAATTATTTGTCATTTTCATTGGTCTTTTATTCAGTTCGGTTGAATTGATCACGGAACTGAATTTAGTCTAGTGGACACAGAATCTGAATCAAATTATTTAAATTATCTTTTTAATTTTGCGCATGATATTTTTGCAAACTAATCACAATGAAATAAAATAGACATGCTTAATGTAATATACATGTTTCCAATTATGTACGTAAAGATTCTTCAATATATTTATCATGTGCCTAATCCATACATCTTATAATTTAATACATTACATAGACAATCAAATTATTTTTTGACTCCGTCGTCTTGTATGATAGTGTTTATTTGATTATTCAATTTTTGTCATAAGTTAATATGTATTATGAGAAGTATATTTGATAATATGACATAATAAGCATGATGCATCACAAATTACATTCATCTGATTGAGTCTGGGAAATTCTTGAAAAATCAATCTCATTTATAAACCACTAGACTAAAGCAGTTCACGTTGGATGATTTCAATTATTTATTGCTACCTCGATTGATGATGTACTTACAACAATATGGCAAACAAATAGCGTGGATGCTACAAACCATGATTTTCAATTACAATGGTACATTTAGTGAAAAAATTGAGCTTTTACTTTACTAAGAGATCCCAAAATGTCCTATTTGTTTATGAAAATGATTGTTACGTACAATCTTCAAAACCTTCCATTTCAAATTTCATTTTAAGGAATACATCTTATCCATTCAAAATATCTAGCCTTTCAATTCACCACATGCACACACTTTTAAATTTGCATTCAATCAATCTAAAAGTCCAAAAGGTTAAAAAAAAACCTATGTTCTGCACAGGTCCACAGAGTATGTTCGCTTCTATCCTACTCCACATATGAGTACCCATCTGTACTGCTTCTGTCGCCACCATGATTCTCTTGAAGATTACATATGTTTAGAACAATAATCAGCACCTACATAATACAATCATAATGAGCAAAGGTGTAGTGATATACTTAAATGCAGCTAACATATTACATATCAAACTTAATGACAGAACTATAGTTATATGCCAAATAAAACCTCAGCACAGTTGCTTCACCATATAGGTTGGTTGTTGCATATAAGTAGCAACAGAATAAATTATTTGTGTGTGCAATTTGGATTCTAAGCTGAAAACGATGTGTATCAAAATCATCAAACAAATCATTAATGATACATATTGAAGGATTATATTTGACGATGTCTATAATTATCTGAAAACAACATAGCAAATAAGGTGGATTCCAATTATTTTCGAAAATTATACAACGTTGCTTGATAGATGGAAGAATATATTAGGCATTGAACTCAATATATATTTTTCTCCCAGCCATCACCTATCTTATACTAATTTTTGATCTTATGAAGATATCCACTAATAAAAAAATGATTAATAAAGTAAACAAAAGAAATAAAAAAAAATTAAACTGCATATTAACCACTTTTAAATTCCGCCTTCAAATCAGCAAAAAAATTCCAATAAATAAGCACTTCCCCTTCAGATTGGTCCTCTACGTAATAAATTTCAATCTGATATGTTGCTCAGTTTCATACGAAAGATCCATGAGTTTTGTAATATGAAATAGGGTAAAATGAAGAAATTAACGTTGTTAGAATTGGGGAGAAACAGTATGGGAGAGGTAAAAGACTATGAAGCAAATTATAATGAGACCTGGAAGGAATGGAGAGGAGCAACCGGGTGACGTTCGTCTTGGAAGTGATTCCGAGTTGAATTGGTTAGCAATAGTGGTTGGATGAGAGGGCAATACGGGCATAAGGGAGAAGCTAAAATGAAGATAACCTAATTAGTTACGGCTGGGGGAGAAGAAGGAAAGAGTTGCAATAGGGAAGAAATAAGTATTTACGAGATGCTTCAGTTCTAAAATCTGAGCAAAATTAACAGTGGCTTCTACGCTCTTGAAATACAACTCAGTAATGATATAGATACATGGAAATTATAAGTGATTTTGAATTGTAGAGAAGAAGAAACCGACGGAGCTCCGTCAGCGTTCCAAATAATTTGAATAAAAGTGAGGGGCTAGGCTCCTATTTATAGTAATTAGAAGGCGTTCGTACCATACGATTAGAAATAATAAAATCTGGATCGTTCGTGCCTAAGTCAACGCTAGCCGCCTCTTATTCACCGGTCGATCGTTCCTCCCTAGGTGGTCGATCAATAGCGTTCGACCATCCCAAGGGAGGTTGTCGACTAGTCCCTGTATTTGAAACATGGCTATTTGGTGTTGTTTTACTTAATTTATTTTCCTATTTTATTATTAACATTAACATTTAGTTTAACATTTCCTTATATCCTAAGATTACCTTTAACGTTAAAATATTTATTAGCGCTTTACATCTCAAATGTTAATATTAATCAAATTTTATAATTTGAACTCCATTTGAATGATTTTAAGTTCGAAAATTTCAAACGACGATAAATTTTCCATTTGAGCTTTGATTATAGAAAATTATATATGAAAATTGATCAGAAAATTATCACAAATGCAATGGTGAACATGGACAAATTCTGACATTTACAAAATTTCCAATTTTAGCCTTATTGTTGATTAATTAATTTTTACGGGGTGTTACAAGAGTGTTATAAATCCTTTTATAAGTAATGAAAGTTTAAAATAATGGCTATGATTGTAAATGCCAAATTTCTAAAAGAGCATAAATAAGGAAATAAACTTAAATTATTTTGACATATATTATTGGCAAATGAAAGTGTGATGGTATTCAATGAAATTGTAAAGACGTGCAAATTTAACATTACAAAATATTAAAATAATTAAAATGATATTTTAATAAAAGGATGAATTAGGTATCGTGTTTATAACCTTTGTAACTACCTGAGCTGATCAATTTAAAAAAATTGGTGCATCTGAAGTTATGATTTGCAAATAGAGGCACTATAGTGTTTAAATAACATGCGTAGCTATTTTGAGTCAAACCGGATAAACACCCCATAATCCAGCCTATCAACTATATAAATGAGGCAACGAAAACCTAGTCATCGCCTTTATCTTCGATTTTCTTTCGTAATCCTAAATTTGCTTAATTATCTGCTAATGGTGATTAGCAAACTAAGTAAGAAGTGACTGAAACCCAAAAGTTTCAAAACGCTATCAAACTATATATGAATTTGAAGCTCTTGACAAGGTGAAGAGGCATTTGAGATTTCGTATTTCCATCCAACACTCCAATTGACCTTAAATTGGTGAGATATCCATGACCGTCCATTTTAGGGTTTCGAACTCAATGGTAGATATGTGACAAATAGATGATAAAAGGTTATAGGTTGTAAAGGACAGTGAGTGGGGTTCATTTGTAAGATTGGATCATCGAATGGATGGCCAAATCAATCGAAAATCGTTAAATAACAACCATAATTCAAGTGGCGGCGGCGGTGGATGGTGCAACTCTAGTGGAGACACTGCATGGATTAGGATCGGCGACATGGTGGTGGGATCAGATCTGGTGCTGGAGCTCTATAGGTGGTGTGTTTATGGTAGGGTAAGGGTGGACATGGTGTTGAACGTGAATTCGATTTAGGGGAGGAGACGGTAAAATTTCAATTTGAACCCTATAATTTAATTATTACAAATTGAACCCAATATTCTCTAATGGCGACATCTTTGGCGTTTGAACTCCGATTCACGCACGGCTTTTTTCGTTCGACTCATGGTGGAAATCCAAATGATATGACACTGGGTTTGGTGGGTTTGGAGACTATTGGAAAACGTGTGTTGGTATGTGTTATTTTTTTAATTAATTGAATTTTAAAATATTAAATGTATATTTATTAATGAACCGTAATTATTGATACACGTTGTAATATATTAGTGATTGTTTGGATATTATGGATTTTTGGATAAGTTGTGCCTTGAATTGATTGTTCATTATTGATTGTTATAATATTGGATTGTTAATTGTAATTAATAGTGGATTTAAGATAAGAATGGAATTAATTAAAATAAAATAGGTTAAATTGTGTAGTAAGGGGGAAATTAGTTAAATAAACAAGATTATTTATAGATTTTGTATTATATTTGTAAATAACAATGATTTAATGAATTAAAAGGAGATTAATGGGAGAAATTTAATAACATTATTATTTATGAACTTCTAGGAAAATTCATAAATAATAACGGGCTTATTATTTTTATTATTATTTAATAGTGTGACCAATGGTTGATTTGAATTACCACCTATTTTGTTTTATGATGATGAGATCGCGCTTGGATGTGTATGCAATATTTTATCATTACTACTACGTATGTGTAGTTAAAAATGGTTATATTGTGTCAGTGTTTATGGTACTAATATAGTGGTTTAATATACATTTGATTAATTTATACTTACGTTGATGTTGTATTACTAATTATTAAATGTGTGTATATATTTTGTGATTATCTTATTTGTTGTTTGGGATTGACATTGAATGTTGTCAAATGTGTGTAATGTTTAATGGTTAAGTGTGTTATTTTTACTGCATATTTATGACGATTGATTGGAATGGTTTAGTAAAAGTAGTGTTTCCTTCTTGCATTGATTGTGTTGATTCAATGGTTGCATTGGTTGTGATGGTTGCATGGATGTTATTGTTTTTATGTGCTAATGACTATTTAGATGTAGGAGAAGAGTATGAAATAGAATAATGCGAGCTTGATTCTCCAAAAGGGGATGCATAGCTACTAAGTATATGGACGTAGCGTATAGGGTTAGGCACAGTTCAAACATAGTTGAAACCTTTTCCATGTGTGTGTATGTACTGGTGTGAAGTTGCAGATAGAAGCAAAAGAGGGAATGTAAAGATGGATGAAGACTATATCGTGAATAAATGATTTGGTATATCCTTTTATACCATGGTTACGTCAATTATAAGTTAATCATAATTGATGTATTGAAATGTAAATTTATTTGATAACGTTGTCTAATAATTTGTATTATTGAGTTAATATTTATTTACATTAATGTTCGATTCCACTGTGAGGTTCCCTTTTTTTTCTTGTTTATCGACAAATTAAATTATAAAATAAAAAATCCATTATTTTTATTGTTAGAAATTAGTTGCAATCTCATTTTGTGCGTTTGTAATTGATTTTAGAAGTTGAAAATAGTGAGGCGTCACACTTGGTATCAGAGCTTAGGTTTAGTAATTCCCTAAGGCTGGAGTAAATTATCCATTTGGAGTAGGTTAATTTGCACTTTTGGTTGGTTAAAAATATACAGAATGAGAGGGCATTCTTATTTATGACCGTATGTTTTGCGTGTATGTGTTGTGTGCGTAACAACCATTACCCCATCCTAAGATAATATTTATTTACAGTAACCTCATGAGTGGGAAATAAATATCGTACGAATGAGGTAGGATAGGCACTTAGGAGGGCCTAAGTGCTAGTTATCATCCAAGTGGCACGCAAGGGACATTAAGACCTAACATTAGAAAGTGGGCCTATTTTAATGGAATTTTAACATAAAAAGTTATTTTGGATTGGCTATTTTACTTAAATAAAAGAAGAAAAATGTATGTTTTTGGAATTGAAGTGATTTACCGAAATTTAAGAAAGGTGAAAATAAAATATTTAACTTGAGAAAAATTTGTTTCAAATGTGTTTTGAGGAAAAAACAATTTTAGTAAAATGTTTGGATATAGAAAATACTTTTGGGAAGCTATTTTAGTAGAGAAAATATTTGAAAGTGTTTTTGTTGAAAATGTTTTAAAAAATATCTTTTTGAGTAAAGAATCAGGAGAATTATTTTTGTAGATAAGGTATTTTTATCAGGGAAAACGCCCAATTTTTAAAAAGAGAATGTTTTATTGAGAATATATGTGAGGAAATTTTTCTTTTAAAAAAAGGATGTATTGTAAAAATACCGTTAAATATTTTGGAATTTTTTTTACAATGATGTAAACAATTTGTTTCAATTGTGAATTTTTGAAAAGGAAAAAATATATTTGGTTGAATAAAATCCTACAAGTGAATTTTATTTGGAAAACCTGTTTGTCGAAAACCCATTATGACGACTTAAAATTATATGGCTATTTTGTGTGGCTTATCCTAATGTATTATAGGGATGCCTGATCATTCCCTTCTAAAGATAGTGATATGAGGTAATGATTACCTATTTTATGTATGAGATAGAGATATTTTACTTTTGTAGTACTTATTTGTTTCGGTTGAATTGGTTGTGTTGTTCTATTGCTTATTGACATTAGTATATTTATTTGACTATTTCATGTGATTGTGTATGTTTTATAGTCTATTGCATGATTGTTTGAATTAAATTATTCCATTTGTATTATATTACTATTGTTTATTTATTTGATAATGGTTTATTATTAATTCATGCTATGCATTCTTGAGTTGGTTCTTTTTGCTTGCATCATAGTTTTGATGGATTGTTTATTTTGCTTTGATCTGCTTAATTGTTAGCTATTTGTTGTTTTCTTTGTTATGATTGTATACATTGTGTGTTAGAATACATTGCCAGATAGTGTCAATAAACTTATGATGAGGTAGTCACTAAAGTTAATTTTCCAAAGGATGTGCATTGGAAAAAACTAATGAGATAATAAGGGATATATTTGGATTAGTCATGCTGGATGACATGAGGTTATCTCGAGTTGACTTCGGGCCTGCATAGGGAAAAGAGTGGTTTGCTTTCGATCAAGTGCAAGGAAATCCCAAGAGCTAAGTGAAGTATTTTAAACTTTAATAAATCGATGATGTGAGGCATTTAATCAAGTACTTCAAATGAGAAGTAAATGTATAGGACTAAAGTAGTCCAAAGGACTACGTTCGACCAGATGAAGCGATGTGGTAGGGCATGAGATGTTCCATATCGATTTGGGTGCTAAAGGAATCATTGATAACTCTAGATATGATAGGTGTTTTATGGGGTAAGGGTATATGAGGATGCTCACATGTGTACTCTAGACCATGAGGCGATCAAGCCTATTTTGAGAGGGCGGTACCCATGAGATAAGTATCTAAACGAACACTGATTCTAACTATGGAATTAGATGTCGTCGGCCCGAGAGGTCGTAGAGTGAGTTATTATGCATCTAAGAGACTTTGAGAATTTCATGATTAATGGGGACTTTGAATAATTTGTAATGAAGTGAGACTTCAGTGATGATCATGGTAAAGTGAGATTTAAGTGATGATTGTGATAGAGCGAGGCTTCGGTGAGGATCGTAGGGAAGCGGGACTTCGATGTTGATGCATGGCAAGGTGGGACCTTGGTAATGACTAGTTTGATACGAAGACTTGGTGATGGTCTAATTCACCTTAGTGGTGTAGAGAAGTGTTCGGTATAAGACCATGATGGTGGTCTAGTTTCCTTTATGGTGGTTTATATTTCTCGACTGCATGTGAGGGACCGAGTAATTGAGGATTGATGCAAGTGCAACATTGCTTTAAGGAGGTAACCATAAGTGGGCACAATGATTGTTATGAAGATGAGACTATGAGGAAGTTTATCGATAGGTTGAAAGATATACATGTTCTAGTGGAAGGGTGGTCGGCATAGGGTGTAACGACCCAGAATTTTTGATAACTTAAATTTGAATATTTAATTATTATTTTTTTTAATATTAATAAGTGAATTTTTGGAGTCGAATAAATTTTATTTTGAATTTTGGATTTAATTTTGCAATTAAATCGATTTATTTAATAGTGAAATTCCACAAATAATTAGATATTGGGTTAAATATGATTGAAAATGGTTTGGAAAATTTTGTTATATCATATTAAAGTTATAGAAATATTTTAGAACTTGTAAAACTGAATTTGGAGTTAATTTGTAAAAATTGAATATTTTAATATTTAATTATCGACTGAAAAATAGCCAATTTTTGAACAGTCTCAGAATTGAACGAAACAAGTTCCGTTGGATCCGTAATAGTTAGTTATTATCGGATTTCAATTTTCGTAGCAAACGGAGTTGTCGTTTGACCGTGGCAGCTCGAAACGCATCGATATCGTTTTAATATTTATTTAGCGAGTTAAAATAGCCATTTTTCAAACGGTCTCGGATTTCGACGAAACCAGTTTCATCGGATCCGTAATGTGATATTATTGTAAGATTTCAAATTTCAAGTCGATCGGATCTATCGTTTGTCCGGTACAAGCCAAAACGCCTAGAAATCGTTTAAATCGGTTTTAATTTAAATCGACCGTTTATTGCCGTATCTCACACATACTTCCGAATTAGCTTCCAAAACCTATTCCATTGCGTCCGGAACGTGGAAAAACCTTAGGATCGCCTGTCGGAACGCGTAGATTGGAGGTCGTTTGCATAAGTGTTAAATTGGAGTTTTTATTATTAAAATAATATAAATAACATATAATATATTAACATTTTCACTTCTAAACCCTAACCTACTATCACCAGCCGCCACCATATAGGGTTAATGGCCGAAAATATCCTATCTTCCTCCCCCATTTCCTCCAAATCCATGCATCGATTCACAAAAGTTCCAACATGAAAGTCGTAGAGGATGATGAGATCTCGTTATCCAACGGTTAAGATCGGGATTGGAGCGATGGATTGAAAGCTACAGGGCCGCGTTTCCCTGATGTTGCGCACGCAACCATAGGCACCAGGTGGGGCCGAGTTTGGCCTAGCTCTGGCCGAAGGTGGCTCTTGTCGTGGGCTACGAAGTGGCGCTCTCTGATCGATGCAAAGGCGAGTGTGGTGGTCGCGAATTCAAACCCTAGATGTGGATGTTTGGGTTCATACGCGTGCGTTTTGTTCCTGGAGATGGTTATAGCCGTGCGCATGAAGGAAGGGGGGGGGGAGCTTGATGTGCGGCTGTGATCTGGGGAAGGGTTTGTAATAGAGATTTGTAAATAATTTACTATATTAACGATTGTACAACGTTTAAAATGCGATATCTTTGTCATATGATGTCAGATTCGAACGAGATTTTTTGCGTTGGCTTCGTATCGTCGTGCTCTTCGCAATGCAGCTGGTTTGGAGTCGATCGGAGCTCGTTTGAATTTCGGGTAAAATTAAACGTTCGTTTAATTTTATTCGAAACGAACGACGAAACCGGAATAAAATCAAGGTGAGAACTCCTCACTCAATCGAAAGGTTTTGTTTAAAATTTTAAATAGTTAATATTGATTGATAATTGTTGATTGATTGTGGTAGTAGATATAATAGGATATATATTATATATAGCAATATATATATATTGGCATATGTATATATTGGATTTGATTTCCCGCCTCGTATAGCGGATGAGACCCTATTGCGCCGTTATTAAGCGGATATTTTATAAAATCCCATATACCGCGATATTCCACCTTGAAGTGGAATTGGTATTGTGCTAACGTCTGTGGATGCAGGGTAACAGGTTGGAGGGATCCAACTGGATTCCTCACATATTTATTTGTTTATGAATATTATGTTGATTGTTGATAATCACATTGATATATGATGTTATTCCCGTGATTGACCATTCGATGTCGTTGCATCATCGGATTCTAATTTTTAAATTAAAAAAAACGGTTTTTGAATTTAAAAAGGGATTTAAAAGTGATTTCTCAAAGAATATGGTTTATTAAAAATTTTGAATTGATTAAATTTTAAAATAAATAGATGGATAAATCTTTATGTTTTAAAAATTTATATTTTTATAAAATATAACTTAAAAGAAATTTTTAACAATAATAGGTTTTTATAAAATAGTTAAATTTGGTTTTTGGGAAGTTATTATTATTAATGGTTCATATAAAGGATTTTATAAATGGATGTTTTTAAATTAAATTTATTGAAGTTATAAAATAAATTTATAAAGTGTTAAGTTGATGTATAACATGAATTTCACTAGGATTTATAGATTAATAAATGTGAAATTTATAAAACGAATGGTTATTGGAAAATTTTAAGCTTATAAGTTATTAACTTATAAAAATGGATTTGGGCATTAAAAGGGGGAATTTTATAGAAATTGTTAATAAATGAAGATTTCATTAGTTGAAATTATTATAAACCATAAAGAAATCTTGTAAGTGGTAAGATTTTAAATTGGTGAAGTTCAAAGGAACGATTTGGTAAATAAATAATATTATAAGTATTTAACTTACAATATGGCTTTTGGGTATGAAATTGGGTTATGTAAATTGCATCGGATTAATAAAGGAATTTATAAAATTGGGGTTTATAATAGAAATGGAATTTATAAACTATGTTTATAAATTTGAAATCCATCGAATTTGATAAATTGAAATATGGGAATTTGTTAAGTGGGCTATATTCACTATTTTGAATATTGAATAGATTATTAAATAAAATGGGTTTGTTTTTGGGAAAGGAATGTTTTAAATGGAATTTAAAACGAATTAAAGGTGTTTTAAAATGTAGTGAGTATTGAAAACATAGATTTCAACATTGATTGTTGAAATAGACGTTTTCGAGAAACCGAAGGGGATAATTTGTATAGTATTGGATTTATATATCTATTTTTAATTTCAAATCCATATACTAGTGTTTTTGGGTTGTCGTAACGATGTTTTACGCAACATTCGTTTTTAACCCAAATAAATGTGAATAAAAGAATGTTTTCTTAAAGAGAATGGAATAAAATACTTAACGGTAACTTAAGTATGTTGAATATTTTCAAAATTGTTGAAAATAAATTAAATTGTGAATTACTTATTATTAAATAAGTTTAGAAATGATTTTCTAATATGAAATGTAACATTTTGAGAATTCACCTTTTAAAGGTAAATCGAAGTGAATAGTTTGAAATTGATTTGAAATCGTGTATGTGTAGATATTTGGGAAATTGGAAATTCACTTTGGAATTTATAAATAGGAAGGGAAATTTGTTTAAAAATAAATGTTGATTTATTTTTAAAATATGGAAATAAAATTTACGAATTTGGAACGTAAGTTAAATTAAATCGGTAAGGATTTATTTGTTGATTTGAAATTTGTTTTCAAAAAGGTACAAAAGATGAATTGTAGTTTGAAATTGGTTTTCAAATGGTTGAGTTGTGTAATTTGAAATTTGTTTTCAAATGGTTGAGGTGTTTAATTTGAAATGGGTTTTCAAATGGTTAAGTGTGGGAATTATATCGTAAAGGTGTTTGGTAAACCCAATAACTTTGGGAAATTATTTGGAAATTGTGTATATATATCTTGTAAAGATATTTTGGGGAATTAAATAATTTTGGGAAATTATATGGAATCTGATGATGTGGCGCATCTTTATTGATAGTTAAATAACCGACTATCAATATTTACCCTTGGATGGTATTGATTGTGTTTGTTTGGAATTGAATGCACACTTATTTTTAAAATAAGCGCTCGCTATTCGGTTTAGCCGGGAGAGGGCCTTTGTGTCATATATCCCATTCCGAATATGCGATACGTCGTTTGGATTGCATTTGAAGACCGGTGTTGAAGACCGGGTATTTGTGAAAACGATAGGATGACCTATCGATTGTCTCCGCATCGTTAGCTACGATATGGAGATTTCCTTTGTGATGGGAAATTTTATCGGGATTGTGAATACCCGGATTGCAAGGGCTTCTTTGGAAGTGCCTTCGGTTCTGTTCGAACCCGGAACAGACTTGTATGGTTACGTGTCTGACATTACATTTTGAGAGATAGAGCAGATTTCTTTCAAATACATTTCTGTTGGTGGCGGAGAATTTATTCTCTTAGCTTAACAGCCTTCTCTGAGACGTACGAGCTCAGAGGTTATGTAGTTGAAGGTTATCAGCGATATTTCCCAATCTGGTAATGTGGCATGCTGAGTGCTGCTGTGTGATGATCATTGGTTGATCGTTTGGATATGATCATTTGTTTGATCATTTATCTTTGTGATTATTGCTTTGGTCATCTGTGGACCCAAAGCATGGCTTTGTTACACAAAGCGTAGCTTTGTGGACGAGACTTCGTCAGGACCTCACTCCCCGGAAATGGTCGAAACAGGAATATGCGGCAAGGTTATGAGGGTCGCTCCCTTTAGGGTATGTCATTTCCTTCTGGAAAAGGGTGGTATCATGGTATGGAGCCCAGATATTTACTCATGTGGAAACACTATATATATTTCTGTGTGGTGTTGTTGGTATCGAGCGCTCGGATAAAGGTCCCAAAGGACCGGGGGATGACATATTCGTGTAGTAGTTACCTAGTTACAGAGGTAACCCGGCCTTGTGTTGGCAGAGATCTAACCGTAACGTTAGTTTCTCGGGACGTCCCGCCAGAGGCGATCCCATGTGGCAGTAGGAAGTTCCTTAGCCTGACCATTTGTTGGAAATCCAATCAAAACAATACGCGCCCTGTACGGTTTTAGTTGTATAACCTGCCATGGAATGTGGCGGTAACCTGCTATTGAACATGGTAGCTATAGTAGGCATACGACGAAATGTCGTATGCTGGCTAGGATTTATATTGTACTTTCGAAATTGTTTTCTACACTATGCACTAGTAATAATATCAAAAAATGATTTGATTTTCGCGTAGTAAGCATCTTTGACTATCATAAGGAGAAATCTCCTCCAATTCTGCGTTTGCATTGTGTGTGTGGCGGGAGGCCTTATGGTAGTTTCATTTTCCACAAAAAGCATTGCGGATTTAAAAATTTAAAATTTCTTGTTGCTTGTTTAAAGATAAACTGTTTTGAGTTCTCACACCAGTCACATGACTGACCTGGAGTTTATTGTTCCTTTCCTAAACTCTGGGTGCCCACTATTTTCCACACGGGCAGTCTAGAGTTAGGTTATCAGGTTATTCTGGATTCGGGAGTTGCTGTGCAGATCTGGAGGCGAGCCAGATAGCGTAGTCTATTATCTATTGTATATAGTATTTCTTTCCGCTGTTGTTGTCGTACACTCTGATTGATGTAATGTAATGTGATGTAATGTATAAAATGTATAGTTCTTTTGTTTTAATGAATATTCATTTATCTATTATATGTTGTTCCGCTGCGACTGTGAGATTCTGTTATTGTTCTCGTTCTGTTACTTGTTTTTCTGTTTTCTCTTCTCTTTCTTTTCTTTCTTCTTCTACCTCTTTCTTCTTCTAAAACCCTAACGGTTCGATTTTTCGGCAACGAAAAATCTCGATCGTTACATTTGGTATCAGAGCATATGGTTAAGCGACAACCTGCTCTGTTGGGTATTACTCATTAGAGATAGAGTCAGTAGTACTCTAGAATGAGTGTGAGTGTAATAATAGATATGAGTGTGTATTTGTTAGTGAATATAAAATTGTTTTATATTGTGATGATTGGTTTATTGAGTGGTATATGAACCTTCGTCGGCGCAGCCTCGAAAACTGAATCGAAGGGGTTCCTAAACACTTGAATAGAACAATTCGACACAATATTGTTTTAAATTAGGTAAATGAAATAATTTTACCTCGATTATATTTTATATATAAAAAGAAAATAATTTTTCAGGAATTATTGAAGTGTGTATATAATTGATTGCTTGGTTGTTGTAAATGATATATGTATATATATATACATATAAAATAATTAAAAGTTGTTTGAATAAGCTAATAAAAGCAACTATTGTAAAAGAATAATGGTATAAACCAATGAATCATAAGATGAAATAATAATTAATAATGATTTACAATTGTAAGATAATCATGTATGTATATAAGAAGTAAAATTATATAAGAAAAAGGGTTATAAAAGTGATTTATGAATAGAAAGAAAACTTTTTGAAAGAATATTTAGCATTGATTTCACTATTGTCACTGGGAAATAATAAGGGTGATGACTGCAGCATCATCAGTATCATTTTCGAGTTTCTATGTGATGGATTTGCTACAAAAATGAATTAAAAATTTAAGTTTTGTTGTAATAAAACAATTTGAAATTAAAATTCAACTTGAAGTTGATAAGTATAAGCGAAATAAGTTTTGAACTTATAATATAAGTTAGAAGTTGAATAATAAGTTTTATAACTTATTAAATGGGAAAATGTAAGTGAAACCAGTTGTTGAAGTGGTTAAACAATTAAGTTAAGTAAAATGGAATATGAATTTGAATATTGATATGAATTTGACTTAAGTAAAAGTTAAATAGGATTTACTTTGGAATTTAAAATCCGAATTGAATTGATAAGTAAAACTTAAGTTTAATTAACAAATGATGTTTAAATGGAATAACTTAAGCAAAGTTGAATAAAAAATTGATATTTGTATCAAAGTTAAATAATCAAGTGAATTAAATGATGTAAATAAAGTTGAAATGGAATGCAAGTTAAGTAATGTTGAAAGAATTGATGTTAATATCAAAGTAAGTGAATAAAGTGAGTAAATGAAATTGTTAAAGATGTGAACTTAAATTATATAAATGAAATTCAATTTTATTTGTAAAAAGAACTAGCAATTGAGTTAAAGTATGAATTGAATGTTAATCAATAGAATATGAATAAGTTGATATGAAATGATGCATGCAAGTGTAAATTCATTTGAAAATAGTTGAATAGTAGAATGAAAATCAATTGAATGCTAAACCAATTGGAATTAAAACAGTTGAACCAAATTGAATGTAAGTAAAATAAATAAATTTGGTTGTATTGGATGTACATTGGTCGTTATTGCTTGTTGGTTGGTTGTATGTAAATTCATTAAGTGTTAATGAAATTGAATTAGTAAAATTTGAAAGCTATGTAATTGAATTCAAATGAAAATTGAAATGCAAAGTTGAATGAAAATGAATATGCAACTTTAATAGTAAACTAAAAGTGGTATAAGAAGCATGTATTGGAAATTTTATAATTGAATTGGCAAATTGGTTTGAATATTATAATTGGATATTATGCTAGCAGGATATACAGGTTATAAAGGAATTGGGACTTTGATTTCAAAGTTAAAAAAATTTGTAACGCTCGACAAAAAGGTACGTATTTCAATTTTTATATGAGATTTGATGATCTCCTTCTCCAGCCACTTGGCTTTCTCTTTTCTTTTTGATTCTGAGGGGCCGTAGTGCCATTTTGTAGTCGTACCGATCTAGCCGCGCAAAGGAGACTCTGGCGAAATTTTTCGAAAATTTCGGGTGTTAGAAAAATTTTGAGAAATTTTGAAAGTTTGAAATTTGAATTTAAATTTAAATTTAAATTGTTGAGTAAACAATGTTGTTTGAAACCTATAATTGAAGTTGGAAAGCTAATTGAAATGATAGTGGATCTTTAATAAAAAGGATTGTTTTGAAAAGGTTGATAAAACTATTAGTTTTGGAAAAATAATAAACGGATTATGAATTATTCCCCTTAACTTGCAATTTCGAGGACGAAATTCTTTTAAGGGGGGAAGATTGTAACGACCCAGAATTTTTGATAACTTAAATTTGAATATTTAATTTTTTTTTTTTTAATATTAATAAGTGAATTTTTGGAGTCGAATAAATTTTATTTTGAATTTTGGATTTAATTTTGCAATTAAATCGATTTATTTAATAGTGAAATTCCACAAATAATTAGATATTGGGTTAAATATGATTGAAAATGGTTTGGAAAATTTTGTTATATCATATTAAAGTTATAGAAATATTTTAGAACTTGTAAAACTGAATTTGGAGTTAATTTGTAAAAATTGAATATTTTAATATTTAATTATCGACTGAAAAATAGCCAATTTTTGAACAGTCTCAGAATTGAACGAAACAAGTTCCGTTGGATCCGTAATAGTTAGTTATTATCGGATTTCAATTTTCGTAGCAAACGGAGTTGTCGTTTGACCGTGGCAGCTCGAAACGCATCGATATCGTTTTAATATTTATTTAGCGAGTTAAAATAGCCATTTTTCAAACGGTCTCGGATTTCGACGAAACCAGTTTCATCGGATCCGTAATGTGATATTATTGTAAGATTTCAAATTTCAAGTCGATCGGATCTATCGTTTGTCCGGTACAAGCCAAAACGCCTAGAAATCGTTTAAATCGGTTTTAATTTAAATCGACCGTTTATTGCCGTATCTCACACATACTTCCGAATTAGCTTCCAAAACCTATTCCATTGCGTCCGGAACGCGGAAAAACCTTAGGATCGCCTGTCGGAACGCGTAGATTGGAGGTCGTTTGCATAAGTGTTAAATTGGAGTTTTTATTATTAAAATAATATAAATAACATATAATATATTAACATTTTCACTTCTAAACCCTAACCTACTATCACCAGCCGCCACCATATAGGGTTAATGGCCGAAAATATCCTATCTTCCTCCCCCATTTCCTCCAAATCCATGCATCGATTCACAAAAGTTCCAACATGAAAGTCGTAGAGGATGATGAGATCTCGTTATCCAACGGTTAAGATCGGGATTGGAGCGATGGATTGAAAGCTACAGGGCCGCGTTTCCCTGATGTTGCGCACGCAACCATAGGCACTAGGTGGGGCCGAGTTTGGCCTAGCTCTGGCCGAAGGTGGCTCTTGTCGTGGGCTACGAAGTGGCGCTCTCTGATCGATGCAAAGGCGAGTGTGGTGGTCGCGAATTCAAACCCTAGATGTGGATGTTTGGGTTCATACGCGTGCGTTTTGTTCCTGGAGATGGTTATAGCCGTGCGCATGAAGGAAGGGGGGGGGAGCTTGATGTGCGGCTGTGATCTGGGGAAGGGTTTGTAATAGAGATTTGTAAATAATTTACTATATTAACGATTGTACAACGTTTAAAATGCGATATCTTTGTCATATGATGTCAGATTCGAACGAGATTTTTTGCGTTGGCTTCGTATCGTCGTGCTCTTCGCAATGCAGCTGGTTTGGAGTCGATCGGAGCTCGTTTGAATTTCGGGTAAAATTAAACGTTCGTTTAATTTTATTCGAAACGAACGACGAAACCGGAATAAAATCAAGGTGAGAACTCCTCACTCAATCGAAAGGTTTTGTTTAAAATTTTAAATAGTTAATATTGATTGATAATTGTTGATTGATTGTGGTAGTAGATATAATAGGATATATATTATATATAGCAATATATATATATTGGCATATGTATATATTGGATTTGATTTCCCGCCTCGTATAGCGGATGAGACCCTATTGCGCCGTTATTAAGCGGATATTTTATAAAATCCCATATACCGCGATATTCCACCTTGAAGTGGAATTGGTATTGTGCTAACGTCTGTGGATGCAGGGTAACAGGTTGGAGGGATCCAACTGGATTCCTCACATATTTATTTGTTTATGAATATTATGTTGATTGTTGATAATCACATTGATATATGATGTTATTCCCGTGATTGACCATTCGATGTCGTTGCATCATCGGATTCTAATTTTTAAATTAAAAAAAACGGTTTTTGAATTTAAAAAGGGATTTAAAAGTGATTTCTCAAAGAATATGGTTTATTAAAAATTTTGAATTGATTAAATTTTAAAATAAATAGATGGATAAATCTTTATGTTTTAAAAATTTATATTTTTATAAAATATAACTTAAAAGAAATTTTTAACAATAATAGGTTTTTATAAAATAGTTAAATTTGGTTTTTGGGAAGTTATTATTATTAATGGTTCATATAAAGGATTTTATAAATGGATGTTTTTAAATTAAATTTATTGAAGTTATAAAATAAATTTATAAAGTGTTAAGTTGATGTATAACATGAATTTCACTAGGATTTATAGATTAATAAATGTGAAATTTATAAAACGAATGGTTATTGGAAAATTTTAAGCTTATAAGTTATTAACTTATAAAAATGGATTTGGGCATTAAAAGGGGGAATTTTATAGAAATTGTTAATAAATGAAGATTTCATTAGTTGAAATTATTATAAACCATAAAGAAATCTTGTAAGTGGTAAGATTTTAAATTGGTGAAGTTCAAAGGAACGATTTGGTAAATAAATAATATTATAAGTATTTAACTTACAATATGGCTTTTGGGTATGAAATTGGGTTATGTAAATTGCATCGGATTAATAAAGGAATTTATAAAATTGGGGTTTATAATAGAAATGGAATTTATAAACTATGTTTATAAATTTGAAATCCATCGAATTTGATAAATTGAAATATGGGAATTTGTTAAGTGGGCTATATTCACTATTTTGAATATTGAATAGATTATTAAATAAAATGGGTTTGTTTTTGGGAAAGGAATGTTTTAAATGGAATTTAAAACGAATTAAAGGTGTTTTAAAATGTAGTGAGTATTGAAAACATTGATTGTTGAAATAGACGTTTTCGAGAAACCGAAGGGGATAATTTGTATAGTATTGGATTTATATATCTATTTTTAATTTCAAATCCATATACTAGTGTTTTTGGGTTGTCGTAACGATGTTTTACGCAACATTCGTTTTTAACCCAAATAAATGTGAATAAAAGAATGTTTTCTTAAAGAGAATGGAATAAAATACTTAACGGTAACTTAAGTATGTTGAATATTTTCAAAATTGTTGAAAATAAATTAAATTGTGAATTACTTATTATTAAATAAGTTTAGAAATGATTTTCTAATATGAAATGTAACATTTTGAGAATTCACCTTTTAAAGGTAAATCGAAGTGAATAGTTTGAAATTGATTTGAAATCGTGTATGTGTAGATATTTGGGAAATTGGAAATTCACTTTGGAATTTATAAATAGGAAGGGAAATTTGTTTAAAAATAAATGTTGATTTATTTTTAAAATATGGAAATAAAATTTACGAATTTGGAACGTAAGTTAAATTAAATCGGTAAGGATTTATTTGTTGATTTGAAATTTGTTTTCAAAAAGGTACAAAAGATGAATTGTAGTTTGAAATTGGTTTTCAAATGGTTGAGTTGTGTAATTTGAAATTTGTTTTCAAATGGTTGAGGTGTTTAATTTGAAATGGGTTTTCAAATGGTTAAGTGTGGGAATTATATCGTAAAGGTGTTTGGTAAACCCAATAACTTTGGGAAATTATTTGGAAATTGTGTATATATATCTTGTAAAGATATTTTGGGGAATTAAATAATTTTGGGAAATTATATGGAATCTGATGATGTGGCGCATCTTTATTGATAGTTAAATAACCGACTATCAATATTTACCCTTGGATGGTATTGATTGTGTTTGTTTGGAATTGAATGCACACTTATTTTTAAAATAAGCGCTCGCTATTCGGTTTAGCCGGGAGAGGGCCTTTGTGTCATATATCCCATTCCGAATATGCGATACGTCGTTTGGATTGCATTTGAAGACCGGTGTTGAAGACCGGGTATTTGTGAAAACGATAGGATGACCTATCGATTGTCTCCGCATCGTTAGCTACGATATGGAGATTTCCTTTGTGATGGGAAATTTTATCGGGATTGTGAATACCCGGATTGCAAGGGCTTCTTTGGAAGTGCCTTCGGTTCTGTTCGAACCCGGAACAGACTTGTATGGTTACGTGTCTGACATTACATTTTGAGAGATAGAGCAGATTTCTTTCAAATACATTTCTGTTGGTGGCGGAGAATTTATTCTCTTAGCTTAACACCCTTCTCTGAGACGTATGAGCTCAGAGGTTATGTAGTTGAAGGTTATCAGCGATATTTCCCAATCTGGTAATGTGGCATGCTGAGTGCTGCTGTGTGATGATCATTGGTTGATCGTTTGGATATGATCATTTGTTTGATCATTTATCTTTGTGATTATTGCTTTGGTCATCTGTGGACCCAAAGCATGGCTTTGTTACACAAAGCGTAGCTTTGTGGACGAGACTTCGTCAGGACCTCACTCCCCGGAAATGGTCGAAACAGGAATATGCGGCAAGGTTATGAGGGTCGCTCCCTTTAGGGTATGTCATTTCCTTCTGGAAAAGGGTGGTATCATGGTATGGAGCCCAGATATTTACTCATGTGGAAACACTATATATATTTCTGTGTGGTGTTGTTGGTATCGAGCGCTCGGATAAAGGTCCCAAAGGACCGGGGGATGACATATTCGTGTAGTAGTTACCTAGTTACAGAGGTAACCCGGCCTTGTGTTGGCAGAGATCTAACCGTAACGTTAGTTTCTCGGGACGTCCCGCCAGAGGCGATCCCATGTGGCAGTAGGAAGTTCCTTAGCCTGACCATTTGTTGGAAATCCAATCAAAACAATACGCGCCCTGTACGGTTTTAGTTGTATAACCTGCCATGGAATGTGGCGGTAACCTGCTATTGAACATGGTAGCTATAGTAGGCATACGACGAAATGTCGTATGCTGGCTAGGATTTATATTGTACTTTCGAAATTGTTTTCTACACTATGCACTAGTAATAATATCAAAAAATGATTTGATTTTCGCGTAGTAAGCATCTTTGACTATCATAAGGAGAAATCTCCTCCAATTCTGCGTTTGCATTGTGTGTGTGGCGGGAGGCCTTATGGTAGTTTCATTTTCCACAAAAAGCATTGCGGATTTAAAAATTTAAATTTTCTTGTTGCTTGTTTAAAGATAAACTGTTTTGAGTTCTCACACCAGTCACATGACTGACCTGGAGTTTATTGTTCCTTTCCTAAACTCTGGGTGCCCACTATTTTCCACACGGGCAGTCTAGAGTTAGGTTATCAGGTTATTCTGGATTCGGGAGTTGCTGTGCAGATCTGGAGGCGAGCCAGATAGCGTAGTCTATTATCTATTGTATATAGTATTTCTTTCCGCTGTTGTTGTCGTACACTCTGATTGATGTAATGTAATGTGATGTAATGTATAAAATGTATAGTTCTTTTGTTTTAATGAATATTCATTTATCTATTATATGTTGTTCCGCTGCGACTGTGAGATTCTGTTATTGTTCTCGTTCTGTTACTTGTTTTTCTGTTTTCTCTTCTCTTTCTTTTCTTTCTTCTTCTACCTCTTTCTTCTTCTAAAACCCTAACGGTTCGATTTTTCGGCAACGAAAAATCTCGATCGTTACATAGGGATTAACACACATGTGTTATTTGTTAGTATGATGATGTGATGATTACTATTTTTGATGTGTACATGCATTACTTTAATGAGCTTTGTTGATTATCGATTTATGTATATTCTTATTATGCATGCATGTTTAGACCAATCTTAATTTTATTGTGTATTTTCGCTATGGCGGTTGCATTTGGATTCTTGAGATGCATATTGTGACTTGTGTATAGAGTTGATCTATAGTTGGGATTATTTCACCCTTTATTGATGGAATGTTATTTTTTTGTATTATAGTTTGGATGCACGATTGAGGAATTATATGTGTTACTATAGTACATGTGATAAATTCATTATTGTAAATGAATTGTTGTGTCATAATTGATCGTGTTGTGTGGATGTCATATACTTCAATTAATGATTGTTGATTATGAATTAATATACTTTCCCATAATTTGTGATTAAATTCATGATGAGGTTTTATTGGTTTGGTCGATGATTGCATTTGGGAAGTTGTGAGGGTACAATTCTTTTAAAGGGGAAGAATGTAATGACCAACAAATTTGACACTACAAAATATTAAATTAATTTAAAATGAATTATTAATAAAAGGGTGACTTTAGTATCATATTTATAACCATTGTGAAAGTCGCTTTAAGTGATCGGTTTGATATATAGTTTTGGTGTATTCATAGTTAACGTTTGCAAAATAGGGGCTTATAATGTTTAAATAGTGTATGTAGCTATTTCGGGCCAAACTGGATACACAACTCATAACCTAGCAAAACGACTATATAAGTGAGGGCACAAAACCCTAGCCATCACCTTTAACTTTAGTTTTATTCTCTAATCCCAAAATTGCTTAATTATCCGCTATTGGTGGTTCAAATTAATTAAAAAGTAATTAAAACCCAAAGGTGCCAAACTCTATCGAATTATATATGGATTTGAAGCTCTCGATGAGGTGAAGAGGCATATGAGATTCGTTTTTTGTAACAATCCACCTTTCCAACCTTCGAATGTCGATACTAATACATCCACGGTATTCACGTACCGAGCACTCAAAGTGCCAAAATCACGAATTTTTAGGGTGAAAGAAAATGAAAGAGAAATATAACAAGAAAGAAGAGGATACGATATCAGAATCTCATAGTGGAACGTTAATATATAATATCAAAGTAATGTTACAAAGAGTTACTCCGATACAGAAATTTTGGAGTTATAAAACATAAGTACTATCATCAGCCTAGATAGTTATAACAACATGTCCTCACAAATGCTGATACATCAAATAGTAATGCAACGAAAATAAGAATACTATGGTAAGTGAAACATCCAGCTTGTCTACTTGAGCTCCAAAGAACATCAACGAAAATCTGCCTTACTTAGACTACTTGAAAAAGCACGTGGATATTTAAGGAAAACAAAAGCCACGTGTCATACATAAATCTGGTATGAAAAACTCAAGAAATACATGATCAACATATAACGGTACTTTTGAGACCGTATGGAATGCCATAATGGTTATCCCTTCAAAAGAACCACCATCTAATAAGTATATAAGGTGGTATAATTGATAATGTCTAGGGTGTATAATATAAATATTATAACATAGCTGGAATGGTTACATTGGTTACATTCAATGGCATATTAGAGAGTACAATCAAAATCAATAAGGGATGTTCGCATAATGGATTTTCCGTTAGAGACATCCCCATATTAACTGAAGCCAGTCTCTTGACAAAGGCCAGAAAGTACCTTCCGAGCGACATATATCTCTAGATAAAATATACCATTAAAGTAGATACAACTAGCCCACGCAGGAAACTATAGAACCATGTGGAACCAAGCACCATTAACGCCCGTCGGTCAACAATTGATAAGTATCTCTAGATATCAAGTTGATATACCCCGTCATGGTTAGCAAAACCCCAAACTGTGCATCCTACTCTGTTTCTGTCATTTTTGATGTCAAGGTTATGTTCGGCATCTTTCACACGAGTCTTCATCACTTGAACGGAACATGAATCCCCAATTAGATTCCTACATCTCTATCATATTTCAAAACCACACACAGATTCCATTATCTGAACAAATCCACTTCCAAGAGATAAAAACTTTGAAGTGGTTTTTGATAAGCAAAACACTTACAGATCCCAGTCTCTTCAAGACTGAATCGACGAATTTGGTCATTCAATGATAACGAGAGTGATCGCATATGGAAAGTAAGTCTCGTATACTTATCACATTTCCTATATTTTCATCTCACACTATCCTTCGATCAAGAGTGAACCCGGTAGGTTAGAGCTTTATTGCTCATATCCTTAAACAAACATCAGTCTTAATTCCCACAGAAAGACTACCTTATCGAATTTTAGTGTTAAGTATATGACTGAATGCTTTCCATAAACAAGTAAATGTATAAAGCACGATCAAGTCACACAAAACACGAATAAGTCACATAAACGACTTCTAATCCTCTTTTTGTTTAACTAATCTTTTATTAATTATTAGTAAAACTGCTTTTATCTAATAAAACATCGTTTATCAATTTCAACTATTCATTTGTACTCTTTTCAATACTTTAAAAAGTATTCATATACTTATCTCAGATAGTATAAGTATATTCGCAAATCATTAATAAGATTCCTTACTTTAAACTTTTACCTTTTCTATACTTCAAAAGGTGTTCATATACTTATCTCAAATGGTATGAGTATATTCACAAATCATTAACAAGATTTCTTACTCTAAACCTTTACTTTTTCTATACTTCAAAAGGAATATTCATATAGTTATCTCAGATGGTATAAGTATATTCACAAATCATTAACAAGGTTTCTTAATTTAAACCTTTACTTTTTCTATACTTCAAAAAAGTATTCACATATTTATCTCAAATGGTACAAGTATATTCACAAATCATTAAAAAGATTTCTTACTTTAAACCTTTATTTTTATATCTATTTTCCAAAAAAATTATATACTTATAATTTCCTTTAAAATATCCATGCTAAAGATCTAAATGCGTTCACCAATCGGTTTAAGACTAATGTTACTTAAACATTATCACTACAAATCCAAAACCATTTCATACTTATATATATGTTTAAAACATTATTTTAAAGATCTATTTACATTCATAAGTATAATAAAAAAGGGTTAAAGACGTGATTAACATATTATAACAACAAACCTAAAACCATTCTATACTTGTATTATCTATAAAACATTCTTTTTAAATATCTAAGTTAGTAATAGGTTAAGTTCGATAGTCGACTAATCGATTATCTAGTTAAAAAAATTGCTTATACAAATCAATTTTCTTATACTTAACTCATTTCTTACATTTCAAATTAACTATTCCTCGTTCAAGAGTGAAGCTAGGTAAGTTAGTACATGGGTTGCATCAAATCCTTGCCTAGACACTTCATACTTGAATCTCAGAGATAGACAAGTTTACTCGTCGGCTTTTAGTATTAAGTATAATATCGATGATTTCCATAAACAAGTAAAAAAACATGATTAACCCATTTTTGACATTCTTAACTTAACCATTCCTCATTCAAGAGTGAAGCCTGGTAGGTTAAAGCTCTATTGCTCCGTCCGTACTCGACATCAATCTTAACTCTCATAAATATATAAGCCTACTTCGTCGGCTTTTAGAGTTAAGAAAAATTAATTATCTTTTAAACAAGTAAGTAAACAACAAGATTAACATGTTTTCAACATTCCAACTTAGCCATTCCTTATTCAAGAGGAAAGCCCGGTAGGTTAGATCTATATTGCTTCATCCTTCTCGACATCAATCTTAACTTTCAGAAATAGAGAAATCTAACACATCGGCTTTTAGTATTAAGCATAGTCAATTACCTTTTTCAAAACTTGTATATACTTTAAAAATAATTTTAAATAATTTTTAAATATCTATGTAAAATATTACTTGAAAATAACTATTTTATAATTTGATCAAAAACATGTTTATGTTATAAAACCTCTTTACTTTGAAAATACATGTATAATTATTAAATACATATTTAAACTTCAAACTAACCTTAAAATACTTCAAAACATGTTAGAAAACATCTCTAAAGAGATTAGATAAAAATATCAAATTTAAATATCATTTTTGAACGCCTAAAACCATAAGCGACTTACTACAGCATTTATAAATGTTGTTAAAAGCCCTTGTTAAAAACAACATTGAAAATCATGAACCTTGTGACAACTTTTAACCACTTTAACAAATGATTTAAGACTTGAAATTTTTAAATTAAGTACTACCACTAGGGTACTTAAACACCATATCAAAGAAACCCCTAAGAATATCAACCCATTTATTTTTAAAATTCTCGAAAATAAGGGATTTGAAAGTGCGTTTATAACGACTATTCTCGCTTCGAACACTTTCAAACTTACTTCAGTTTAACACACAAATTAAACAACCATTTAAACATCAATTCAACGCTGTGCCACATGTTTAAGCGCGTAATAAAATTCGTGTTATATAATATAAATTTATCAATTTCTTTCAAAAGTAAGAGGGGTCCAATTTATAACTTTACTTAGTTAATGTCACTTAAACTTTATACTTTTGTAACGACCCGCTATTTTGGACTATTCGCATCCGAACATGTTGGACTTGCATAATTCAATATACTGAATTTTTAATCTAAATTTGGCAAAACTCGGATATACGGTAAATAAATAATCACAGAATCACAGACACAGAGTAATAATATGCAACAGAAGTCTCGAATACAATAGTCGAATACAAGAATCAGAATACATCACTGGAATCACTGAATATCTGAAAATGGATAGATAGCTAGATCTCCAAGCGAAGCTCTAACTCCAAAGGTGAGTCTCGAATACTGGTACACTCAGTCTGACCCGAGTGTAAAGCAAAACACAAAACACTCGAGTCAGGATTAACGTTCTTATATTAATGAATCCAACTCAAGTGAAATAACAACTGAAATACAAGTAACTCAGAGGACGTTGGAATAACCATCCTCTAAGGATCCGTTAAACTATCTACTATGTAGTAGCGTACGCTAGGTAGATAATGCCTATCAGTAATATAAAGTATCAAAATAGCGTTAAGGGGTTACCATTATCCACCTTAACACATTTTATATAAGTGTTATAGTCTATACAGCACTGTAAACTCCGTCGTAAACTGGTGGGCTATCAGGGAGTATTCCATAGGTATAACCCAAAACAAATTCATAGTGGTCGCTTATATAGGGATACAAGTATGACAAGGAACATGAGGCAATACCCAAGGTAGTGAAACTACCGTTTGCCTGATCCGGGCTGGTGAAAACGGATCGCCGCAACGATCGCAACACCGTGAAACAACACTCCCAAAATTTCGAGGTGCACCAATCAATAACAAGTAATGAGTAGTTTTTGAAGAAGTGTGTTCGCTCGAGATAGCTAACCCCATTTGGCCCGGCACGGTTTCTGTTTTAGTCATTTTCAATTTGACACAAGTGTCAAGTCTATCTATTATCGTTCTCTTTTTCGGTCATCACTTACATCATTCCAACCACTTCATTCTGGATCACACTCCGTGTATAGTTATTAAAGTAGTTTTTGGTTTAGACAAAGAGTATGTCCATAACCGATCTCGGTTTCTTTAATAATTTCCGTAATTATTACACCAATTGGTCATTTAATAAATTTCAAACCAAATCAATTTCAATTAGAATTTATAAGTCAACATTTCATTTGTCTTTCTATATCAGTTTTCATAATTTACGTTTCAAAACTTCCAAAATACCATTTCAAAATCTTATAATTCAATTTCAACTTTTATTTAGAACAATTCAAATATTGATTCAAGTTCGTATATAAGTTTCATTTCGTAATCATTTAAATAAATTTAATTAAACATCCAAAACAATTTAAATTCATTTATCAATTTCATTCGATATTCGTTAAGTTAATTTATCATTCAAAACGATTTCTATTAAATTTCCAATTCATTAAATCAATTACTTAAGTTCAACTCCATTATATCAAAACTTTCAGATTTAATTAAATTAGATTCTTTAAATCAAATTCTCAAATTACAAGTCTTATATTTATTCGACACATAAATCATATTTTATTTCTTGTTAAACAAAAACAATTTCACTTATTTACTTACTTTAAATAATTTTCCCAAAACTTAATTAATTAAGAAACTCAATTTCATTTATTATTGAAGTTCAAATTCACTTATTCCGAAGTTCAATTTCTCTTATCAAAGAATTCAATTTTTATTTAATTATCAAATAATTCAATTTTATTCAATTATTAAATAATTTCAAACTTAATTATTAACCAATTTCAAAACTTAATAATTTCGAACTAAATTATATATTCAAACTTAGTTATTAAATCATTTCAAACTCAATTCAATGAATAATTCCAAATTTTATTATCATATAATTTATTTTAAAACAACGTTCTTTCAATAACTACTATGTTAATATTTTTGTTTCAGATTTTTTAGAATATTAACATTTTCCTTTCATTAAATTCAAATTCCAACTTCATTTCAAATCTTATTATTTATTTAAATAAAATCTTTATTTTTATTTTTAAATCAAATTATTGACTAATCGGGTTTTTATTTAATTCTCTATCCTAGGTCAAAGTTAAATTTGGGTATTTATCATTTCAACCCGATTCCATTTCAATTCAAAAAATCAAAGCATAGCAAAGGGAACTTGCAGTGTGATAACTGAGATGGTGTCAAAGTAAATAAACAAGCAATAGCAACCATCAATAACAATCCAATAATTTATTTAAATAATCCCAAAATAATCGTATTAATTTACATTGTTGTTTGTGCAAATTAATATAATTATTTCTAGAATCTACCCTATCATTTCATGTAGATTAAATATTACTACACTATTATTTATATGGTTCTTCACTTGATATCTATTGTTCAATTTCAAACTACATCAATTTAAACAACATACATTCAATGGTTGAAGGTGTACTTAGCCAAATTTCTACGTGTCAAATAATTAAACGTTTAACGGGGTCATGTTATACAAATTTTATCTAATCAAATTCAACACATATCTCAATTTCGAATTGTTAACTCCTACGTTGATTTCAATTGTAAATTATTTATCACTTCATACATTAACAATTTAACGTCCAATATCAACACCAAACAATCAATCATTTATCAACCAAACTAGATTATCATCGTATAAATAACAGATAATGGTGTCAGATGTCACAGGTGAACTGATACAGGTAATAACATATATTTAACGGTGTAAATAATTATTTAACGGTTTAAATAACTAGCAGCAGCAGATGTCAATTATCGTTTCAATTGAAATCAGATTTAATAAATAAAAGAATATTACTCGTGAGTGATTGCTCATCTTTCGAGGCTAGAGAAAACAACGGAAATGAGAAGCAACGGACATGAATACACACATGGAATACGGACATGGCATGAAGGAAAACAAAAGGCTTCTGCGACAGATTCTAGATAGCGGCGAGCTAGATGACATCGCTTTAAGATTGAAGAACTGACTCAAGCAGTGAAGAGTTTCATTTCCCAAATCCATATTATTGATGGAGTTGATGTCATATCCAAAAATAAAGGTCCGCAGAATTCTGGAAGTCAAATATCTACCTCGTTTACCTTAGATGGAAGGTACATAATATCAGCTAGCGAAGATCCAAATGTTTACATCTAGAATCATGATGATCATTAAATTACAGAAGATGAAATCAAACTTAGAAGCAATAAATCATTTGAGCGATTTGCATCAACTCATGCATCGGTTGCAATACCTTGGTAACGTTCATTTGCTTCGAATCATCCAGAAACATGCACAAATACATTTACATCAAACCATGAATATGAATGTATCTCAGAATACATACCAAAAGGAGCATCAGCTACATGGCCTGAAGAGAATCTGACTTCAAGCTGCAAGGCCAGTAACCAAATACTATCCATGGTTGCGGGAGGTTTGTGTGTTGGGCACATGGTGTGGTGCCAGTTCAAGGAGGAGTGGGTGATCTCAGGTGGGTTCGGCTACGTGTGGGCTGGCAGTAGCGAGAATTGGCGGTGGAAAGGTGGGGTCGCATTCGGCTATAGGGTGCAGAAGTAGGTTGAAGCTCAGGTGGTGGGTTTTGGTCAGTTGCGAGGGGAGGGGAGGCTACCGAGTTGAGAGGATGCGAGCTGGAGGGGGTTCGGTTTCGGGAAGGGGAGAATGGCCATGGTTGGGCTGCTATACGGAGATGGGCTTGGTGATGGAAGACCGCTCGGTGGAAGAGTGTGGAGGAGCAAGCGGAGTTTGGTGAGGTTATGGTGAAACAGTGGGAAGATAATGATTTGCGTGTGCGTATGGGGCTATATTATTATTATTATTATTATTATTATTATTTTGTTTTGGCCATTTTTAAATGTACAAGAAGCAAAGAATGGAAGAAGAGAGGAGTCACTCATCTGACAGAGTGGAGAGAATGGAATGATTCATGTTCTATTATTATTTTTCTTTTATTTAGAAACCAGGAACAACAGTAATGTCCTTTGAAATACAAAGCTTGTTCTTCTCTTCCCAATTTTTCCTTACAACTTCCCACGCAATTGTGTTAGCTGCCAACCACTCTATTTAATTCACCCATCTGCTAAAAATTTTCCAAATTTAAATGGGTTCAGGCTCTGAATTTTGTTTGGGCTGAATAAGGTTTAATCGGTCCGTCCAGAACGGTTAAACTAACGCGACTATTTTTACGTCGGACTCCGATTCGCGCAAATGAATATACCATTTTGATCAGCGCGACGAGGCGCTTCCAACGGTACACGGATAATTGTGGTACGATTGAATTATAAGAATTCGAATTTTCTATTAGCGGAAAATGCAGCAAAAACGCAGAAAAATAAGATCGACGGAGCTAAAGAAGTCCGAATTTGAAAAAACGAAAAATGACGTCTTGCTCAGATGATGATTGGGAATTTTTCTTTGTAAAAATATTCAGGTTTTGAAAATATTTTATTTTCATCGATTTCTAACTGATTAAATTGAAATAAAATTACACACGAAATAAACTTTCATATTTTCGGACGAAAATTTACCAGTTGCTATGTTTAACTAGACGCATTTCAAATATCAAATTTTTATTTCAAAATTTTATTATTTACAATTTCACAAAACTTTCAATTAAATATATAAATGAGGAAAATAGGCGCAGAGAAGAAGTTGTGAAAAAATTTAGTCTTAAGGACAGCAAGTTTGCTTTTTAGTCTGAAGGACATTTGTTAGTGTAAACAGAAAATGATAGTTACAACTATCATTCTGTGATTTATACTAAAAAGTGTCCTTATGCCTAAAAAACAAACTTCTTGTCCTTAGAACTAAATTTTTCTACAACTTTTTCCTTGAGCCTAAAATCCCCTATATAAATAAAACAAATAAAATTATTAAAAATTTACAGGTCGCTACATTCTTCCCCACTCAAAACTTTTCGTCCCCGAAAAGGAAGGAGGTTGGAGAATGGAAACAACTAGAAAGAAAATAGATTGAAAACGGAGTAAAACAATTAATTCAAACCATATGAATTTCAATTTACTTTAATTAATACTCAATATTTGATTCAAAATTCAACGTATTTCAATAAGTTGACTTAATTTCCATTTATTAACTTTCAAAAAAAAAATTTATTTTATTAATCACATTTATTATTCATTTAACTTATTATTTTATTTATCTCCATTATCATTTTACAATCAAATCAAGTGTATAACATTTATTATATACACTCAAATTTTATTTATAAAGACATTTTATATTGCATGTTATCCAATTACTTGAATTAACAATTTCAAAGATCATAAATTTGAAAAGTCATCTATTATAATCATATTTTATTCGACAAATTTAATTCATCTTTATTTCAAATTATTATTAAATTTATTCTACTTAATATATCTTATCACATATATATTAAGTATATTTAAACTTATTATTACTGCTCAAATTTATTTAAATTTCCTTTGATATCATTTTCTACTATATAATATTCAATTACATAGTTAACTTTTGAAAATTTAGGTAAGTTATATATAATGCAATTGAGTATTATCCAAATAAAAATATTACAATTCACTTATTTCAAGTTAAGTATTTAGTCAAAACTTTTGGCTTCATTGAAAATCATCCTTAAATAAAAAATTTAAGAATTAATTTCCAATTAATTTCAAACCATTTAGAGATAATTGTATACATACAATATATGCAAGTCAAACCTAAATCAAATACTAATATGTATATATATTTTACATCGAGTCATACTTTTGAAATTCAAATCAAATTCATTTCAAAACAAGAGTGTAGCAAGCTACTGATGGTCTCTCCACTTTGAAACTCGAAACTAAATGTCGATGATGCGGCCGTCGTCACCGAAATTATTTTCCAGCGACGATGGAGGAGAGCACTGATTTAAACATTCAAATTCTTTGAAATGATTTCTATTTGAAAATATTATACCTTCTAAAACTTAAAAACCAAAGTTGAAATCACTGAAAATTTAAATTCCCAAATTCTTGGTTTAAATACATTTCAAATTCCAAATCAAATTATAGCCAAGTGTTATAAATTCATTTATTTATTATTTCTGACAAAAAATCAATGATCAATTTAATTTCAAAAAAATTTATACTCATATATAATATAATCATATAAAACTATTTATTCACCAAATTTAAAAATATTATTGTGTCAGTTTGCTCTGTTCAAGTGTTTTGGAAATCCTATCGATAGCGTTGATTAGACGAATCGATCGAAAATCTAAATCAACATCAACAACTCAAACAACACAATATATATGAAACATTTTAAATATAAATTTTCAAATACACTTCCTCGCGCAACGATACAAGAATGAATTTCAAAGAAAGAATAACGAGATCCAAATTTGATGGACTCAAATCCAAGAGAATTTTGATTCGAAGATAAGTTTGAAACAAAGATAAGATAATTAAACAACAAAACAGGGCGATGATAGGTTTATGTAAATCACGAGCAACCTTAACTGGGTCGACCGTGACTTCAAGAATAAGATCGATGTAGAATTTCGAGGCAAATCTACGTTCGATCTCAAGAAATAGAATTCAGGTATAGCAGAAGATAGATAGCATCGTAAACCGAGGATATAGAAATCTCCGGTAAATCAATGCCTATTGTAAAGGAGTTTCACCCCTTTACAAATCATTCGAAGTTTGGCGAGACTGCCGATTCATTATAAGGGTCATTCAAAGTAGAGTTATGGGATGCTTCAAAATTGAAAGAAGACGAATAGTGAGGGACACGAATGAATTTTGGGACCGCAGGGAACGTTCCAAAATTCAAAGGAATCGAGTCAAAAGGAAGAGATTCAAACTCGAATGAAAGTGATTCTGTAAATACATTTACCCTATATGCTGATTTTTTCCTAGAGCTACCAAAGCTCTGATACTAACTGTAACGACCCGCTATTTAGGACTATTCGCATCTGCACATGTCGGACTTGAATAATTCAAAATACCGAATTTTTAATTTAAATTTGGCAAAACTCAGATATACAGTAAATAAATAATTATAGAATCACAGACACAGAGTAATAATATGCAATAGAAGTCTCGAATATAATAGTCAAATACAAGAATCGGAATACATCACTGGAATCAACTGAATATCTGAAACTGGATAGATAGCTGGATCTCCAAGCGAAGCTCCAACTCCAAAGGCGAGTCTCGAATACTGGTACACTCGGTCTGACCTGAGCGTAAAGCAAAACACAAAACACTCGAGTCAGGATTAACGTTCTTATATTAATAAATCCAACTCAAGTGAAATAACAACTGAATTACAAGTAACTCAGAGGACGTTGGAATAACCATCCTCTAAGGATCCGTTGAACTATCTACTATGTAGTAGTGTACGCTGGGTAGATAATGCCTACCAGTAATATAAAGTATCAAAATAGCGTTAAGTGGTTACCATTATCCCCATTAACACATTTTATATAAGCGTTATAGTACATACAGCACTGTAAACTCCGCCGTAAACTGGTGGGCTATCAGGGAGTACTCCATAGGTATAACACAAAACAAATTCGTAGTGGTTGCGTATATAGGGATACAAGTATGACAAGGCACATGAGGCAATACCCAAGGTAGTGAAACTACCGTTTGCCTGATCCAGACTGGTGAAAACGCATCGCCGCAACGATCGCAACACCACGAAACAACACTCCCAAAATTTCGAGGGTGCACCAATCAATAACAAGTAATGAGTAGTTTTCGGAAAAGTGTGTTCACTCGAGGTAGCTAACCCCATTTGGCCCGGCAAGGCTCCTATTTTAGTCATTTCCAATTTGACACAAGTGTCAAGGCTATCCATTATCGTTCTCTTTCTTTAGTCATCATTTACATCATTCCAACCACTTCATTCTGGATCACACTCCGCGTATAGTTATTAAAGTGGTTTTTGGTTTAGACAGACAGTATGTCCATAATTGATCCTGGTTTCTCTAATAACTTTCGTAATTATTACACCGATTGGTCATTTGATAAATTTCAAACCAAATCAAAATCAATTACAACTAGAATTTATAAGTCAACATTTCATTTGTCTTTCTATATCAATTTTCATAATTTATGTTTCAAAACTTCCAAAATAGCATTTCAAAATCTTATAATTCAATTTCAACTTTTATTTAGAACAATTCAAAATTGATTCAAGTTCGTATATAAGTTTCATTCCATAGTCATTTAAATAAATTTAATTTAACATTTAAAACAATTTAAATTCATTTATTGATTACATTCAATATTCGTTAAGTTAATTTATCATTCAAAACGATTTCTATTAAATTTCCAATTCATTAAATCAATTACTTAAGTTCAACTCCATTATATCAAAACTTTCAAATTTAATTAAATTAGATTCGTCAAATCAAATTCTTAAATTACAAGTCTTATATTTATTCAACACATAAATCATATTTTATTTCTTGTTAAAGAAAAACAATTTCACTTATTTACTTACTTTAAATAATTTTCCCAAAACTCAATTAATAAAGAAACTAAATTTCATTTATTATTGAAGTTCAAATTCACTTATTCCGAAGTTCAATTTCTCTTATCAAAGAATTCAATTTTTATTTAATTATCAAATAATTCAATATTATTCAATTATTAAATAATTTCAAACTTAATTATTAAATAATTTCAAAACTTAATAATTTTGAACTTAATTATAAATTCAAACTTAATTATTAAATCATTTCAAACTTAATTCAATGAATAATTCCAAATTTTATTGTCAAATAATTTATTTTAAAACAACGTTATTTCAATAACTACTATGTTAATATTTTTGTTTCAGATTTTTTAGAATATTAACATTTTCCTTTCATTAAATTAAAATTCCAACTTCATTTCAAATCTTATTATTTATTTAAATAAAATCTTTATTTTTATTTTTAAATCAAATTATTGACCAATAGGGTTTTTATTTAATTCTCTATCCTAGGTCAAAGTTAAATTTGGGTATTTATCATTTCAACCCGATTCCATTTCAATTCAAAAAATCAAAGCATAGCAAAGGGAACTTGCAGTGTGATAACTGGGATGGTGTCAAAGTAAATAAACAAGCAATAGCAACCATCAATAACAACCCAATAATTTATTTAAATGATCCTGAAATAATCGTATTAATTTACATTGTTGTTTGTGCAAATTAATATAATTATTTCTAGAATCTACACTATCATTACATGTAGATTAAAGATTATTACACAATATTTATACGGTTCTTTGCTTGATATCTATTATTCAATTTCAAACTACATCAATTTAAACAACATAAATTCAATGGTTCAAGGTGTACTTAACCAAATTTCTACGTGTTAAATAATTAAATGTTTAACGGGGTCATGTTATACAAATTTTATCTAATCAAATTCAACACATATATCAATTTCAAATTGTTAACTCCTACATTTATTTCAATTGTAAATTATTTATCACTTCATACATTAACAATTTAATGTCCAATATCAACATCAAACGATCAATCATTTATCAACCAAACTAGATTATCATCGTATAAATAACAGATAATGGTGTCAGATGTCACAGGTGAACTGATACAGGTAATAACATATATTTAACAGTGTAATAACTATTTAACAGTGTAAATAACTAGCGGCAGCATATTTCAATTGTCGTTACAATTGAAATCAAATTTAATAAATAAAAGAATATTAATCGTAAATGATTGCTCACCTTTCGAGGCTAGAAAACAACGGAAATGAGAAGCAACGGACATGAATACACACATGGATACAGACACGGCACGAAGGAAAACAAAAGGTTGTTGCGACAAACTCTAGATAGCGGCGAGCTAGATGACATCGCTTTAAGACTGAAGAACTGACCCAAGCAGTGAAGAATTTCATTTCCCAAATCCATATTATTGATGGAGTTGATGCCATATCCAAAAATAAAGGTCTGCGGAATTCTGGAAGTCAAATATATACATCGTTTACCTTAAATGGAAGGTACATAATATCAGCTAGCGAAGATCCAAATGTTTACATCTAGAATCATGATGATCATAAAATTATAGAAAATGAAATCAAACTTAGAAGCAATAAATCATTTGAGCGATTTGCATCAACTAATGCATCGGTTGCAATATCTTGGCAAGGTTCATTTGCTTCGAATCATTCAAAAACATGCACAAATACATTTACATCAAACCATGAATATGAATGTATCTCAGAATACATACCAAAAGGAGCATCAACTACATGGCCAGAAGAGAATCTGACTTCAAGCTGCAAGGCCAGTAACCAAATACTATCCATGGTTGCGGGAGGTTTGTGTGTTGGGCACATGGTGTGGTGGCAGTTCAAGGAGGAGTGGGTAATCTCAGGTGGGTTCGGCTACATGTGGGCTGGAAGTAGCGAGATTTGGAGGTGGAAAGGTGGGGTCGCATTCGGCTATAGGGTGTAGAAGTAGGTTGATGCTCAGGTGGCGGGTTTTTGGTCAGTTGCGAGGAGAGGGGAGGCTACTGAGTTGAGAGGATGCGAGCTGGAGGGGGTTCGGTTTCGGGAAAGGGAGAATGGCCATGGTTGGGCTGCTATATGGAGATGGGCTTGGTGATGGAAGACCGCTCGGTGAAAGAGTGTGGAGGAGCAAGCGGAGTTTGGTGAGGTTATGGCGAAACAGTGGGAAGGTAATGATTTACGTGTGCGTATGGGGCTATATTATTATTATTTTTTTGTTTTGGCCATTTTTAAATTTACAGGAAGCAAAGAATGGAAGAAGAGAGGAGTCACTCATCTGACAGAGTGGAGAGAATGGAATGTATCACGTTCTATTATTTTTTTTCTTTTATTTAGAAACCAGGAACAATAGTAATGTCCTTTGAAATACAAAGCTTGTTCTTCTCTTCCTAATTTTTCCTCACAACTTCCCAAGCAATTGTGTTAGTTGCCAACCACTCTATTTAATTCACCCATCTGCTAAAAAGTTTTCAAATTTAAATGGGTTCGGGCTGTGAATCTTTTTGGGCCTGAATGTGTGGTTTAACCGGTCCGTCCGAAACGCTTAAACTAACGCGACTACTTTTACGTCGGACTCCGATTCGCGCAAATGAATATTCTGTTTTGATCAGCGCGATGGGGCACTTCCAATGGTGCACAGATAATTGTGGTACGATTGAATTATAAGAATTCAAATTTTCTACTAGCGGAAAATGCAGCAAAAACGCAGAAAAATAAGATCGACGGAGCTAAAGAAGTCTGAATTTGAAAAAAAAATGAAAAATGACGTCTTGTTCAGAAGATGATTTAGAATTTTTCTATGTAAAAATATTCAGGTTTCAAAAACATTTTATTTTCATCGATTCCTAACTGATTAAATTGAAATAAAATTACGCATGAAATAAACTTTCATATTTTCAGACGAAAATTTACCAGTTGCTATGTTTAACTAGACGCATTTCAAATATCAAATTCTTATTTTAAAATTTTATTATTTAAAATTTCACAAAAATTTCAATTAAATATATAAATAAAACAAATAAAATTATTAAAAAATTACGGGTCGTTACAACTTTTCACATAATATATATATATATATATATAAACAATATATACTTATAAGATAATGAGATAACTCATTTATATTCATGATAAAACCAAGCACAAAGCCATAAAATCAAATAACCACTCCTTCCATCAGCAAAATCCTAAAGATCCAATCTTTAGCACTTTCAAACCAAGGCCACACCTCCCCTCCTCCCATTGCTCACGACCCCCTCCAAGATCCCTATCTTCCTCTTATCTTCTCCCACTTATTACATGCCAATCATGCTTCCCATGATGTTTTAGGCCTATAGCCGAAGTTTAGAAGATATTGTAGATTATTTGGTTAAGACATGAAAAAGTTAGAGAAGAATTCGTGGATTAGTGGTTAAACACTTCCATCATTTTTAAACTTCATTCCAAGCTTTTGTGAATCAGTGATTTATTATCTATAGTATGTCTCTCCTTATATAGACTTCAAATGGTGAAGCATAAGCTTATTATCCCCCTTTCATGTCATGTAGGGCTTACTTCTCATCACTTCTCCTTTATCACTTTTAACAGTCAAGACTTTCTATTTAAGCTCATTTTCAAAATACCTTCCACTGCATCATGTACGACATCATTACGTTTAATTAGCCATAAATATGAACATATTTTTTGTTGTTAGTTATCTCCATAATGATTAATTAGACATGCACAAAAAATTTGAACAACTTTCGTTGAAAACAAAAGTTATTTAGCGATAAAATGATTTTCGGTTACATTATCGATATTTCTTCAAAGTATTTACTTTTGTAAACATTTTTCAAAAATAAGTTTACCATTATTACTTTTGACTTAAAAAGGGGTTAAAAATATCACTAAATCAATTTTAGTAACATTTAAATCAATGATTCAAATATTTAAATAATTCAGATGTTTAAATATGAAGTGTTTGAAATTTAGGTCTTTCTTTCGATGCTCCAGTTGACTAGAAATTGGCGATATATCCATGGCCATCCGTTTTAGAGTTTCAAAATCAATGGTGAATTTGAGATAATTGGATGATCAAAGGTAATTGATTGTAGAGGATGACAAGTGTAGTTTTTATGTATGATTCGATCGTCGAATGGATGGCTAAATTGGTTAGAAATCTCTAGAGAATGATCAAAATTCAAGTGGTGAAGGGGGGCAACTAGCGGTGGCGATGGACGGTGCAACTCTGGTGGAGGCACAAATTGGGATTGGTGACATGGTGGTAGGTTCGGTTATGGTGTTGGAGCTTTGTAGGTGTCACGGTTATCATAAGGATAGGGCTGGAGATGGTTTCGAACGTGAATTCGATTTATGGGAGAAATGGTAAATTTTAAATCCAAACCCTATAATTTAATTATTACAAATTGAACCCTAGATTTTCCAATCACGATATCTTTTGTATATGAACTTCGATTCATGCTCAGTTTCTTCCATTGGGATTATGGCGGATATCCGGAGATAATACATGGTTTGGTGGGTTTGAGGACTATGAAAAAAGCATATTAGTATGGTTTATTTATTTAATTAATTGAATTTCAAAATATTAAATGCATATTTATTGATGAAAATCATAATAATTGATATGTTGTGATATATTAGCAATTGTTTGGATATAATGGATATTTTGGACATGTGTCTTGGATTGATTATTTATTATTGATAGTTGTATATAGATTTTTGTAACGACCCGAAATTTTCGACCCTAAAATTTTCGACACTAATACGTTCACAGTAGAAGTGCCGAGTATCCTAACGCCGAAAATCCCAGATTGTTAGGGTAAAGAAGAATAGAGGTAGAAGAAGAAACAGAAACAAACACAGAACCTCACATTCACAGCGGATCAAAATATAATATCAAATAATAGCATTTAAAAGAAAGCTGAAACTGTCAATTTACATTCAATATATCAGAGTACAATCATCACAAATAAACTGGACAGTTGTAACAACTTGTCCTAGACTACTATCAATACAAACTCTATTATACAATGGAATATACTCCGTACGTTTCTTCCATCCAGCTCGCCTCCTGAGCTCCATAACGTCCTAACCTGAAAATCTGTAATACTCGTTCTGACCCGAGCATTACAACAAAGTAACACCCGTGTCAGGATGGAAACCAGCGTGAGTGAACCCATATAACTTTAAATACTAAGTTATAATTTTTTTTTTGTAAACCAGGGTAATTCGCACATCACTACGAGTTCTTATCTTGTTATAGTCAAATACATATTTCACAAATCATATCTAAGCATTATTACTCGGATTAAATGGCCAAGTTTACTTACTTTATTCCTTTCCAGCCTATTGATTTCACATATCAAATCGAAAAAAATAGAATACTAATCGAAGTGGTTTTGGGTATTTGCTGATGACCGACCCCGGTCTCTTCGAATCCAGTGTCCTCTTAATTCAAGTTGTTTAAGTGATACAATTCAATTCTTTAAACAGGATGTCAGTTTACACGACGTTTCATCACAGATAGATAACTTACATTATCGCAGTTCAACCAAGCACTGCATATCACAAAGCATCACGCATTAATCAATTCAATCATCCATAAGCAAGACCAACTAATCCCATAATAATAACTAATTTAATTAACTTAAATTAAATTAATCACCTAACCCTGCTTAATTAATCATTTAATTAATTACAAACCATTTGAATTAATTAATCATTCTTTAATTGCTTTACAAATTAATTAATTAATTTTTAATTACTAATTAATTATCCTTAATTATTAATTAATTCATCCTTTAGTTACTAATTAGTTAACCTTAATTATTAATTAATAAATCCTTAATTATTAATTAATAAATCCTTAATTACAAATCTCTAATTACTTAATTAATTAATCGTTAATTACGAATTAATTAATCCTTAATTAATTAATTTATAACCCTTAATTATTAATTAATTAATTACTCTTAATTACTTCATTAATTTAATTAATCTTTAATTACTAATTAATTAATTGGTTAATCTTCAATTACCCAAAACCTTAATTAAATTTAAGATAAAACATTTATCTTAATTAATTACTTAATTATCATTATAAATTTAAAACATTTTATCTTTTAATTAACTATCTAATTAAACCATTTAATCTAAGTTTTAAAAATAAACTAAAGAATCTAACTTAATTAATTTAAGACAAATAAATCATACAACTTTCTTAAACCAAGTATTTAAAAGCATTTATTATATAAAAACAAATACATTTATTGTACAAAGAATATTGATATTAAGAAATAGTTAAAACTTGATTTTATTTTATTTTAAAACTTGCTTATTTAAAATTTAAAACTGTTAACACTATCTACCCGAGTCAGACCTGGTACCAAACCTGAGTCCAACCTGAGAAAACTTCCTTTCTTTTTTTTAAAAAAAAACTTGATATATTTAAAAACTTTAAAACCTACAAAGAAAAAAACTAACGAATGACACGAAGCCAAACTCGAGCCATAACCCAACTGCCCGAGACCCACCCCGTGACACCCTTACTTCTCCAAAACACTGACATCCAGACCTTGTCGTGCACGTGCACCGATGAACGAAGCCATTTCAATCATCGTTGCTACCTCTAGCACGTCACTGACCATCTTCACCTTCGATTCCGACCACCCAAACTTCCATCTAAACATAAAATTGAAATCGAGCTAAGTGATCGAACTGGAACAGAAAAACATCGACCAAAAACCTCCTCGTCCTGACGACTCCGACCAACAGCAACCACAAAACCCTGTCCACACCTTCGCCGACCAACCTTGCACCCTTTCCACCACCTCCGATGAATCCCGATGCTCCAGAGACGATGCAGCAGCCAAATTTCTAGCCTCACCAAACCTGGGTTATAAACCCTACTCTGATGATCTGCCGCCGCCACGGTGAACTGAAAAACCACTTACCATTTTTCCCTAGCTCGCCTACTTCCTAGCTACCTCCAGTAGTGAACTCGAGACCTCACCACCCTCCGATCACTAGTAATTGCTCAAAATTCCTTTTCTGATCAACCATGAATTTCTCACTCAAAACCAAACTAAAAATCCTGATTTTTCTTTTAAAAATCCTAGTTTCCAAAGACGATTCAGATTATATAGATGAATCAGCAAATCATGATGTTTGATTTTAACATGTTTTAAGGTTTCTACTGTCTTTCTTAATTTCCAAATAATACTCAAACTTGTTATACTTAAATATATTTTTAAAACTTAGTTTATGCTTAAACAATCATAACTTATATAAATACCAAAGCCTATAAGAGATTAAATAAGGAGATTTCGAATTTTGACTAGATTTTTACCTGTAAATATAAAACAAATATATATACATATATATATATATATATACATGCACACTTAACAACTTCATATTTATAAACTTGCAAGCCTAATTTTCACTCATGCAAACAATTTATCACATCATTCTTTCATATATTCATCACATGCAACAATTAAAACAGGAATTAGTTTTGTTTACTCACAGTGTTCAAGAAAACAGAGGAGCTTGGATACGAATTGAACACTGGAAATTGATAGTTGATCTGATCTACATGATATAGAACAGAAGTTGATTATATAAGATGGTCTCTAAATCACTGCTTGTTGTTTGATCAGGTTGAAGTTTTGTCTTAGCTTTAAAAATTTGGAAAACTGGAATTTATTTGACCTGCAACTGGATATTGAACTTGCATGCTTTTGATTTGAGATGATTTGTACTTGCTTTGGGCTTCAAATTGAAATTTGTTTTGTAACTTGCTTTGGGCTTCAGATTGAAATTTGTTTGAGTTGTTTGATTTGCTTTGTTTTAATTCTCTCGGGTTTTAAAATCTGAGCATATAATTTTATTTTATTTTGAATGAAAGAAAATGGAAGTAGGAGTATAGTTGTATGTATATATAGCCTTTGTTCTTATTTTATCTATTTTTATTTTTAAAATAAAAAGAAGATGACACTTGTATTTCAAACTAAAATCAAACAAACACTTGTTAAATTCCATGCTAAGATGATTACACTTGTTTAATCTCTTATTATAATACCTACACATGTAATTTGCATGCATTAAAGGTTTAAATATGATTTTATATAATCTTATATTATTTTTCAAATTTTAATTAATGCATTTTTTAAATATTTATATAACCTAAAAAAATAAAACTTTACTTAAGTTATTCCTATTTCAAATAATAACTATACATGAAAATTTATCTTTGGTGTATTGGAAATATAGAATTTTTAACTTTAAATACTCTTTGAAAATTTAATACATTGAATTCAAAATAATGATTTCTATTCTTAAATCATATATATACACACTTAAAATTTCCAACGTAATAGAGTTTGCATATATCTATTTATATATGTGTTAACTTATTATAAGATCTAGATATTTATAATTCAATATTTATTATAGTTTCAAATCCATTTATATACATCCGGATATTTTAATTATCAGAATATTATCTGTTTAACCAAATAAAATCAGTATCTCATTAGTAAAAATCAGTTAATTATCCAATTATCAGATGTCCAAAAATCCGGTTTATCACATTCCTCCCCCTTTGAATCTTTTCGTCCTCGAAAAAGAAGGAAACCAGAATTTATCAAAATGCTTATTATCCGTTGAATTACTTTTTCAACATTCTTAATCATATACTCTTTCTATTTAAAAATTTTAAAACACTTTTTAAAATTTATATAATATTATCAAATAGCTTAATAAAAATAATTTTTATAACTTGATGTCTCAACAAGTCTATCCTTCTTCTCGCAGAAATTCGGTCATACGTTGATCAGGCATAGGACTGAAAATCTATAAGTACTTGGAAAACCCGTTTTCAACACCTAGTTAAAATACTCGAAAAATATTTTGGTGAAAATATATAACACATTTAATTTAAAAAGATATAGGAAACATTTTTGGTGAGAATGCTCTGGAAATCATCACCACCTCCATGGCTGTAGTTAACCCGATGATTACGTCGCCATCCCGACAAAACCATAGAAAACTGTAGGCACTCCACCCCCTTGGTTACGCCATGGAACCTGCCATAGATCGCAGCTACATACAGGTTTTACGTCGCCATCATGGCAAAAAAAAACCCATGTAACTGTAGGCATCAGCGCCCTCGAATTTCACTACCAAATGAAACTTCACCACTCCTATATAGATCAGAGACTACATCAGTCGAGTCCCAATGTAGCCTGTAGGCACTCACTGCCACACAACTTTTGCTATATCTTCATAGATCACAGTTTATCGATGTTACGTTGTCATCGCGGCAAAATTAAACGTAGACCGTTGGCACTCACTGCCACACGACATCCGCTATGGTCCGCAATAGATCGCAGTGACATCGAGTTACACTTTCGTCACAGCATAACCCAAATGTCTCTGTAGGCATCAACGCCCTCGACTTTCGCTACCCACACTCACAATCCTCAGGAATTTCAGTTTGTCCGGACTTCCTCCCAGGATCCAATTTAGACCCCACCCCCTTAGGGCTCAAGGCAGAACCACCCCGTGGGTCTCCTATGAAGTTCATTTTATGGGAGCGTCTTTTTCCCTAGAGCCAATCGCAAAACATTTTATACTATACACTTATAGTATCTTTCAACTCATACTCTTTATGATTCACATAAATCTCCTTTACACAAAATCGATATCTCAAATCGATAGTCCCAAACTTGGTTTCCAAATTCCCAAAATAGATTTTTCCCAAAATTCAAAAGCCATTCAAAAATCCATAAGTTCCAAAACCTTTTTCCAAAGTCATTCTCATAAAATCATATATATATATATATAAAATCTTAAAAAATCTTCGAATCACTTCATATTTCTATAAATTTCTTTTTATACTTCAAATCTTTTCAAAAATCTTTTCTTCTGGCTATTGATTCAACAAGGGTAGTTATCATATAAAGAAAATATATATATATATATATATATATCTAACTTTACTTATGCCAAATTAACACATAAATTCGATTTCCTTTAAACATTATTTCCACATTACTACTTTTTATAAAATATGTTTCAATTAAAGTGATATTCAAACTTCCGCTTTTATTCATCATATATTTTTCAAAATAAACTTTCCATTTCAAAATCATTTTTAATTTTCTTTCAAAATCTCTAATATCTATTTCATTCAAGCACGTACGATGTACATATACCATTCGTAGGCAATATCAAATCTGACCGCTCACTCGATCACATAATTTCATTTTCGAACTAGTACCGTCCACCCGACTTCCTAGTGCGGACTCAAATCTGGTTTCTTGATCAAAAACCGTCATTCTCCTTGCATAACCATAACTATGATAGAGAATTTCCAGAACCAAATCAAAGACCAGTATCCAGGGTTCGCCGTCGAAAATCGAGTGAAAAATCCCAACTCGGATCGATATACTTTCTCGAAATTCTATGCTTGATTCTGCATCAAATCATTATGCGAATAGAATAATATATGTTCATCCTACGTACTTCATTGCTTATTAGCTAAATCAATATTCTTTCTATTCACATTCATTTTCATTTCTATTCACTTATTCACAATCTCTTATATTTCCATTTGGGTTATCACTTCAATTATAAATAGTTTGCACTCTGACCACTTAAATTTAGAAAATAGCTTGAAAAAGTTTAAAATAGTTAAGTGGTTGTATAATAATAATTAGTTGTAAAATAGTTGTAAAATAGTTAAGTAGTTATAAATAGTTGTAAAGTAGTTAAATAGTTGTAGAATAGTTAGATAGTTGCAAAAATAGTTGTAAAACAGAGATTAGTTTGTAAAACAGATGTAAAATAGTAATTATCAAAATAGTTGTAAAATAAGTAAGATAGTTTAAGTTTAAAAGAAAGGTTGTACAGTAAATATCTAGGAAAAATAGTTTGAAATAGTTTATATTAAAATAATTTATTTGAAAAAAATAGTTTAGAGCCAAACTGTTCAACTTCCCAATCTCCATTTCCAATCAGTTTCCAATTTCCACTTTCATTTAAATTGATTCAATTTCAATTTAACTTGAGTTGACTTCAATTTCTATCCCAAATTCAAATCAATTCCCATTTGAATTTAAACTTATTCAACTTCAATCACAATTTCAATTAACTTAAATCAAATTCAATTTGAGATAATTTCAATTTCAATCTCAATTTTAAACCATCTCGAATTATATAAATTCGAGTTAAATTTTCAAAATGCTGATTTAATTACTTAAATCAAATTAACATTTACCTTTAATTTAACAACCAAGGTTTTCAAACAATTTAATTCTGAGCCTAAATTTCAAATATTCATTTTAAATTACCTTCACTTAACTTATTTCAAGGTTCAAGTAAGTGTTCAAAAACTTTTTAAATAATTTAATCTTTAGAATCCAATTTATTACCTTCTAACTTTGAAACCAATTCTTAACAATTTCAGTTTACAAGTTCCTTTTTAAACTTTTAAACCTTAAGTTCAAAGTGATTCCCTTTTCATAATTACAGTTTTACTTCAAAAATCAAAATAGTTCTAAAATAAGGTTTTATTTCCATTTTATTTCAGTAATGGATGTATGTTACCCCCATCCATTTCTTAATTCATTTAAAATAATCCAATTCTCAGTTCAATAACAATAGGATGATATCAGGATAAGCCAAGGTAAATAAATATCCAAATTATCAAATTTTATTCCTAATTAATTTAATTCAATTTAAAATTTAAATTAATTGATTACAATTCCACCTTTGAATTAATTCCAACTCAATTCTCAAATAAATAAAAATAATTTTATATTAGATTGTACCGGCACAAATTATTCCATACATTGATAGACTACACATTAGTGGTTCAAACATTACATCCATTTATCCAAAATAAGAGTCTTATAGAGGTCATAAATCTATACGCCTTCTCCATTACCTAGGGGTTTGGAAAAGAACAGAGCCTTAGTATTCTTACAAGAATCCTTTCTATGGACTTCCTTCCAAAGGGAAAAGCCCGAACATACACCTTTCAACAGGATGTCCCAACTTATAACATTTACCACAAATGGTTTCTACCCTCCCATCAATCTAGATAACCTTCACGCCTCCTGCAGGACGTTCCACAACCTTATTCTTCTTCTGTCTCTTGTGATAATTCCTAGCGACGTGTCCCGACTCCTTACAATGATAGCAAATAGTCAACTCGTCGATAGGTTCTATAGGTTTACGCTTCACCTTTCTCACTTCAGGGCAATGGTTTAGGAAATGTCCTTTCTTATGGCACTTAAAGCGTAAGATCTCAGAGCGAAACCGTTGGAATGAACTATTCAATTCCTCTCTTGTTTTACTGCTCTTCAATTCCTCTCTTGTTTTACTGCATTTGGCTGCGTAATGACCCTTATTGAAACATCTGTAGCATGTGATATTATCATAAGGCCCTGGTCTAGCCCATTCCTTAATCTGTTTCTCAACTCCTGAACTGTTTCTTCTCGATACTTACGTGTAGCTGCTCTTCGCTCTCTGTGTCTAGCCTTCCATTCTTCACTCTTAGCCATCTTCCTTTAAGACTGGATTAATGGGACTTCCTAACCTATATTAGACATGATTAATAGAATACCAACCTATATTCTTATTATCCTATTCAATTTCAATAACCATCAACCAATTTCCTTAATATTTATGATAATTAGAAAAACCATTAATTTATATCAAAATATAAGTTTATAAAAACTAATTTTAAAATTGTTTTAAAATCATTATGTAATAAAATAACAAATATGCCCTCATATATAATATACGCTCAACTCATTCTAAGGTATTACTGACCTTATCCTTAACGAGTAACCCACCAGAGCAAAGGTTCTCGTTTAACCTTCAGCTTTGATACCAACTGTAATGACCCAAAATTTTAGACACCAATACGTTCACTATAGAAGTGCCGAGTATCCGAACGTCGAAAATCCCAGATTGTTAGGGTAAAGAAGAAAAGAGGTAGAAGAAGAAACAGAAATAAACACAGAATCTCACATTCGCAGCGGATCAAAATATAATATCAAATTATAGCATTTACAAAGAAAGCAGAAACTGGCAATTTACATTCAATATATTAGAGTACAATCATCACAAATAAACTGGACTATTGTAACAACTTGTCCCAAACTACTATCAATACAAACTCTATTACACAGCAGAATATACTCCATACGTTCCTGCCATCCAGCTCGCCTCCTGAGTTCCAAAACGTCCTAACCTAAAAATCAGTAATACTCGGTCTGACTCGAGCATTACAACAAAGCAACACCCGGGTTAGGCTGGAAACCCACGTGAGTGAACCCATATAACTTGAAATACTAAGCTATAAAACTTTTTTTGTAAACCAGGGTAACTTGCACATCACTTCGAATTCTTATCTTGTTATAGTCAAATACACATTTCACAAATCATATCTAAGCATTATTACTCGGATTAAATGGCCAAGTTTACTTACTTTATTCCTTTTCAGCCTATTGATTTCACATATCAAATCTAAAAAAATTAGAATACTAATCGAAGTGGTTTCGGGTATTCGCTGATGACCGACCCCGGTCTCTTCGAATCCAATGTCCTCTTGATTCAAGTTGTTTAAGTGAAACAATTCAATTCTTTAAACAGGATGTCAGTTTACATGACATTTCATCACAGATAGATAACTTACATTATCGCAGTTGAACCAAGCACTGCATATCACAAAGCATCACACATTAATCAATTCAATCATTCAATACAATTCAATCATCTATAAGCAAGACCAATTAATCCCATAATAATAATTAATTTAATTAATTTAATTGACTTAAATTAAATTAATCACATAAGAATTAATCATCTAACCCTGCTTAATTAATCATTTAATTAATTGCAGACCATTTGAATTAATTATCATTCTTTAATTACTTTACAAATTAATTAATTAATTTTTAATTACTGATTAATTATCCTTAATTATTAATTAATTCATCCTTTAATTACTAATTAATTAACCCTAATTATTAATTAATCAATCCTTAATTATTAATTAATAAATCCTTAATTACAAATTAATTAATATCTAATTACTCAATTAATCAATCCTTAATTACAAATTAATTAATCCTTAATTAATTAATTTATAATCCTTAATTATTAATTAATAGTTACTCTTTAATTACTTCATTAATTTAGTTAATCTTTAATTACTAATTAATTAATTGGTTAATCTTCAATTACCCAAAACCTTAAGTAAATTTAAGATAAAATGTTTATCTTAATTAATTACTTAGTTATTTAAAACATTTTATCTTTTAATTAACTATTTAACTAAACCATTTAATTTAAGTTTTAAAAATAAACTTAAGAATCTAACTTGATTAATTTAAGTAAAAAAAATAATACAACTTTCTTAAACCAAGTATTCAAAAGCATTTATTATATAAAAACAAAAACATTTATCATACAAAGAATATTGATTTTAAGAAATAGTTAAAACTTGATTTTATTTTATTTTAAAACTTGCTTATTTAAAATTTAAAACTGTTAACACTATCTACCCGAGTCAAACCTGGTACCAAACCCGAGTCCAACCCGAGAAAATTTCCTTTCTTTTTAAAAAAAAACTTGATATGTTTAAAAACATTAAAACCTACAAACAAAACACGCTCATGAATGACACGACGCCAAACTCGAGCCACAACCCAACTACCCAAGACCCACCCTGAGACACCCTTATTTCTCCAAAACACAGACACCCAGACCTCATCGCGCACGTACACTGATGAACGAAGCCATTCCAATCATCGTTGCTTCCTCCAGCACGTCACTTACCATCTTTACTTTCGATTCCAACCACCCAAACTTCCATCTAAACATAAAATCAAAATCGAGCTAACTGTTCGAACTGGAACGGCAAAACATCGACCAAAAACCTCCTCATCCTGACAACTCCGACCACCAGCAACCACGAAACCCCGTCCATACCTTCGCCAACCAACCGTGCACCCTTTCCACCACCTCCGATGAACCCCGATGCTCCAGAGACTGTGCAGTAGCCAAATTTCTAGCCTCGACAAAACCTGGGTTTTAAACCCTACTCTGATGATCTGTCGCCGCCACGGTGAACTAAAAAACCATCTACCATTTTTCCCTAGCTCGCCTACTTCCTAACTACCTCCAGTAACGAACTCGAGACCTCACCATCTCCGATCACCAGTAATTGCCCAAATTTCCTTTTCTGATCAACCACGAATTTCTCACTCAAAACCAAACTAAAAATCCTGATTTTTCTTTTAAAAACCTAGTTTCCAAGGACGATTCAGATTATATAGATGAATCAGCAAATCATGATGTTTGATTTTAACATATTTTAAGGTTTCCAATGTCTTTCTTAATTTCCAGTTAATATTCAAACTTGTTATACTTAAATATATTTTTAGAACTTAGTTTATGTTTAAACAAACATAACTTATATAAATACCAAAGCCTATAAGAGTTTAAATAAGGAGATTTCAAATTTTGACTAGATTTTTAGCCAGTAAATATAAAACAGAGATATATATATGTATACAGACATTCACACTTAACAACTTCATATTTATAAACATGCAAGCTAATTTTCACTCATGCAAACAATTTATCACATCATTCTTTCATATATTCATCACATGCAACAATTAAAATAGGAATTAGTTTTTGTTTACTCACAGTGTTCAAGAAAACAGAGGAGCCTGGATATGAATTGAACATTGGAAATTGATAGCTGATCTGATTTACTTGATATAGAACAGAAATTGATCATATAAGATGGTCTCTGAATCACTGCTTGTTGTTTGATCAGGTTGAAGTTTTTCTTTAGCTTTGAAAATTTGAAAAACTGGAATTTATTTGACCCGCAACTGGATGTTGAACTTGCATGCTTTTGATTTGAGATGATTTGTAACTTCCATTGGGCTTCAGATTGAAATTTGTTTTGTAACATGCTTTGGGCTTTAGATTGAAATTTGTTTGAGTTGTTTGATTTGCTTTGTTTTAATTCTCTCAGGTTTTAAAATCTGAGCATATAATTTTATTTTATTTGAATGAAAAAAATTGGAAGTAGGAGTATAGTTGTATGCATATATAGCCTTTTTTCTTATTTTATCTATTGTTTTTTAAAATAAAAAGAAGATGACACTTGTATTTCAAACTAAAATCAAACTAACACTTGTTAAATTCCATGCTAAGATGGTTACACTTGTTTAATCTCTTATTATTATACCTACACATATAATTTGCATGTATAAAGGTTTAAATATGATTTTATATAATGTTATATTAGATTTCAAATTTTAATTAATGAATTTTTTAAAATTTATATAACCTATGAAAAATTAAAAGTTTACTTAAGTTATTGCTATTTCAAATAATAACTATACATAAAAATTTATCTTTGGTGTATTGGAAATATAGAATTTTTAACTTTAAATATTCTTTGAAAATTTAATACATTGAATTCAAATTAATGCTTTCTATTCACAAAACATATATATATACACACTTAAAATTTTCAACATAATAGAGTTTGCATATATCTATTTATATATTTGTTAATTTACTATAAGATCCAGATATTTATAATTCAATATTTATTATAGTTTCAAATCCATTTATATACATCCGGATATTTTAGTTATTAGAATACTATTTGTTTAACCAAATAAAATCAATATCTCATTAGTAAAAATCAGTTAATTATCCAATTATCAGATGTTCAAAAATCTGGGTTATCACATTTTTAACTATAGTTGACCATGGATTTAAGATAGAAATGTAATTAATTAAAATAAAGTAGGTGAAATTGTGTAGTAAGGGAAAAATTAGATAAATAAATAATAAATAAGATTTTTATAAATTTTGAACAAAAATTATAAATAGTGGTTTAATTAACTAAAAGGAGATAAATGAAAGAAATTTAATATAATTAATTATTTATGAATTTTTAGGAAAATTCATTAATAATAATGACAAAAAATATTTTAAATTAAATTAGAAAGCTTATTGCTATTATCATCATTTAATAATGTGATTAATGGTTGATTTGAATTACCAATTATGTTGTTTAATTACGATTAGATTGCTATTGGATTCTGTGTGATATTTTGCCATTATCACTATGTTTGGGTAGTTAACTATGGTTTTATTATGTTAGTGTTTATGTTCCTAATATATTGGTTTAGTACAAATTTGATTGATTCATATTTACATTGATGGTGTATTACTAATTAGAATATGCGAATATATATGTCGTGGTTATCTTCTTTAATGTTTGAGATTGACATTGTGTGTTGTCAAATGATTAATGGCTAAGTGTGTTATTATTGTTGTTACCCCATATTTATGATGACCGATTGGAATGGTTTAGTAGGAGTATTGTTTCCTTCTTGCGTTGATTGCATTAGTTACTGTAGTTACATTGGTTATGATGGTTTCGTGGATGTTATAATTGTTATGTGTTAATGACTATTTAGATGCAGGAGAAGAGCAAGAAATAGAATTACGTAGGTTTGATCCCCCAAAAAGGGTACATACGCAGTTTTTTCCTATGCAATAACTATCGGGCCTATGGAAGTAGTGTATAGGGTTAGGCGTAGTCCATATATAGTTGAAACCTTTTTCATTTTTTATAAATATCTATACAAGTGTGAAGTTGTAGATATAAGCGAAAGAGGGAATGAAAAGGTGGGCGAAGGTTGTGTCATGGATTGCTGATTTGGTATATCCTTTTGTACCATGGTTATATCATTTATGAGTTAATGATAATTGATGTATTGAAATGTAAATTGATGTGATAATGTTGTTCAATAATTGAATTATTAAGTTAAAATTTATTTATATTGATGTTCGATTCCACCATGAGGTTTCTCGTTTCTTTTCTTAGTTGTTGAAAAATTAAATTATAAAATAAACGATCCACTGTTTTTAGTGATAGAAATTTGTTGCAATCAAATTTTGTGGTGTTTGTAATTGATTTCAGGCGTTGAAAATAGTACGGCGTGACAGAAGTGAATGAAGGGGTTTTGTATGTGAAGAAAATTAATTATATATGGCTTGAATAAGCAAGTAGGAAATTTTATATCATCGTTATTCTTTAGGATGAGTATACATACGTATGTATATACATACATGCATGCATGCATATATATATATATATATATATATATATATATATATAGAATTAAGTATATAGATTGAATTGATAAATGGCAGTTAATCGTTGAATTTGATTGTTTAACTCATTTTATCATACTTAAAGAATATTGATAGGTGGATACATGAAATATTCTGTTTTAAAATAATAAATAACAAGTTATGCATTAAGATAAAAATATTTAGGGATCAATCTCACCGTTACGATCTATACTTATATATGAATGTTGGTTAAATTATTGATTTGATAGAGAATATTTGGTTTTATATTGTGAATGTCGAATGAATTGTTGTGCTTCCTCTCATATTGCATGGCTACTGTGGGAAATTGAAGCGATCGGTTATCTAATCATATAATTGGCAATATACATTGGTTATATGTTATGTATTAGATGATAGTTAGTTGATCGGTGAATACCTGGATCATTAAGCTCCTGAATAAGCCAAATTTGAGTTGGCTTTTGTATTTTTGAAACCCGTTCTAATGATTCTATCGCTTTTGAAACTGTTTCTAACATTATTTGAGATGGGAATCATATTTTCTCTTTTAAATTTCCATTTTTTATTTTATTTAAATGTTTTAAAAATGTTTAGTTATTTTTGAATTTATTTAAATAAATTGATAGAGACACCTCAATGATATACAAAGGAATAAAAACCACATAAGATAGGCATGCATAGAGAGTTTGTAGTAGATGGCATGGTATAGGTGAAGGACTCACTACATGTTATGTGCGAAAGATGACACCACAAGTTGTTGAGCCTTTTTCGATTGTATAAAGAGCAGGGAAGTCAACATGTTTGAGTGTGCCTATTAAAAAGTCGATGAGTGTTCACACACACATTTTGTTTATCCCATTTGCCAACGTACGTTTATTATTTAGCAGTAATGGTTGAGCCTAGCCTACTTGATAAGGTGAATGTAGTGATGGAGTCCAGAATACTCTATAGGCATATTCACATCTTAGAGATTGATGTGGTACAACATAATAATGGAGAAATTGAATTGGTTCAAGCACGGAAGGAAAAGTTTGGATACAAGTACGACGGAACTGGAGGGGAGAATTCTAGTTTTCCGTCATGAGTTATCTTCCAATAACTTCCTCTTTTAGTTATTTTTTAGGTCAGTTTGCTTGTTAGGTCATTATATGCTTGCATGGTTGCTTTAGCTAGCTAGTTGACATAAGCAAGGGTGTATGTATGCTAGGATTTTTTGTATATATGTTCTTATGACGTGTTTTGGTTGCTATGGTTTCTCTGTTTGAGTTATTCCAGTTTAGTTCTTACTTTGTTAGATATGTATATTCATATATACTCTGAATTAGGTTAGATGGTTATATATGTATATTATTTATTGTTTCTTTATTTTACATTTTCATATTTCTTGTTTATGGACATGGTTATTTACTTGCTTTTGATATAGATTTGCAATTGGATGTATAATGCATATACATATAGAAATATGTGTGTGTGTGCGCATGCACGCGTGCTTATGTGTGTGTGTATTAGGATATTTACATATTTTTTGGTTGCCACTACATATCCATTCATACAGGAGGTCCATTTAGTTGCATTCACACTCATTCTCACATCATATCATTCTTTTTTTATCTGTCGTATGTACTATATACTCTTGGTTGTGTTTTTGCTTATGTTGTATGATGGATGCTAGATGGATGTAGTTGTGCTTGTTTTGTATGTTTGTACACTATAAAGCAAGTTGTATTGTTCGTCTCTTGAAATTTTGATGATTAAATCAAAAGAGTAAATTCATAATTTTATATAAAATAATAAATTTTTAAAGAAGTTAGAATTAGGCTTCATGGCCTATCTATTGTTTCGGGAATGCCGTTTATAGATAGAAAAAATATATAACTTACTAAATTTGGTTAAACAGACAAGAAATTAGAAGAAATCAAACCTTTTGGCATTTTCTTAATATATTGATTTTGGAAATTTAAACTAAATATGTGTTTTTTCTAGCCTATAAATAGAAATGTAAACCTTATTTTCTAATTCTATTCGAATCTAAGCACCTTACCACTAATCCCATCATCTTCCTCGTCTAATCTTTAAACAAATTCAAACCAACTTCAAATCAAATCCGGATTAAACAAATTAATATATGAAATCGGTAATCGTAGAGAGAGAGCTATGCAAAATTAGTCAACGCTATGAGAAATTTGGAGTTTTGAAGGCGAGGAATTTTTAGACTATGAAGAAAAAGGTGGATTCACATTAGATTGGAGAGGATGCACCACTAATCAGTAAGTGAGCTCTTTAGATTTGCATATATATTGATAAGATATAATAATTCATCCCTTATGGTCATAAACCACATTATAAGTAATGTAACTGAAAATTTAAAAAGTAAATTTTTCTATAAACATATTAAGGGTATAATATCTTGTGGCTAGATAATTAAAAAGTGAATATTTATCGATTGTAACTAACCAAAGTTAATCAGTCCATAAACAAAAAGTGTGAAATGCAAAAGTCTTCCAAATTAGGCATATTATATATCAAAACTGTAGTTCTCCACAATGTGAATCCACTTTTGGTATTCATTTGTCAATTTGATGCATGGATTGATCTGAAAACGCATCGGAAGTTCGACAAACATGGACTACCCATTTCAATCCAACGGTGAAACGAAACAATACAACGATGGGGATCGTGGATATAAAGATCAGACGTCTGACTCACTTCTAGGTTAAAATCAGACTTCTGACTCACTTCTAGGTTAAAATACAAACGTCTGACTCACTTCTCAGTTAAAATCCAGACGTCTAAACATATTTACTGTCTTCATTCTAGGTTAAAATCAGATGTCTAACTCACTTCCTAGACATATGAAATTCAATCGACAACCTTCAGTAACCTTATAACGACTATTTTTTCCCAAATTGCTACCTCACATTTCATTTCGTTTCACTTTCATATCCAGATCCCTAAACTCTCCAGATCGCAATCTCCATAACTTCGCTCGATCTCATGGCTCCCAAAACCAAAAACCCTAAAATTTCTAAGAGAAAGCAAGAGCAACCCACATCCTCCAACCCGCAAGTTTGCTCTAATGATCAAATTGAGAGATGGATGAATCGAGTGCCTCATTCAATCAAAAGATATGACGATATTCAGAAGAAAAAGCTACATACAGGTCTTTTCTTCAATCTGCTTAAATTCCCTATGCATGATTTGGATGAAATGTGTGAAAATGCTGGGTTAGAAACATTGTTTTCCTTCAATTCAAATAATGTCCAAATCGATCAGCTTGCCATATTCCTTTTCTATGCTAATCTCGATAGCGCTGCCGTATGGAATACCGATAACGATGATAGTTGGCTTTGGTCAAGTGTTTACAGCAATACTATTCGTATAACTCCGGGAATTATAGGTCGTACTCTAGGTTGTTCAGACTCCAGAGATGATTTGTATAACATCCCGGATATGCGCCTAAAACCAAGAGATAATGTTACCCATCAAATTTGGGAAGATGAAATGCCAAGATTTTCTTCAAAACACTTACGACCTAAGGCAAGACTCCTCACCAGTATTATTATCAACACAATCATTCCTCGCCTTGGCAGTCATGTTCAAATAACAGAATTAGAGTACAAAGCTCTATATGCCATCTTTAGTGGAACGAGGGTAAATTGGGAGAAATTCATATTTGACGAGCTTAAACACTATTGGACTCGATCACGTCCATCCATCATATACTCGACCTACATCATGCGTCTTCTGAAAGCCCATAACATTCCGTTGTATTTATCAATTTTCGAAGAGATTTCTCCTAAGTACGCTTCCATAAAGTTCTTCTCTCTTATGCACTTACCAGAAAATCCTCCAGATTTTATGTCATTTAAAGAGTGGACGCAACATCGTAAACAAGTCGGACAACACAACCATTACAAGAAGAGGAACAACATCACGAACAAACTCCTCCTCCTCCTGCACCTTTTGACTATCCAGGCCAAGATGACATTTTGGAGACTCGCACTGAGACCAATCCAAATGAAAATAATCAAGACTTAACTCTCTCAAATCAAGTTATCATATCACGAAATCAAAAATTATTAGCTAAGCATATTGATAGCTTTGAAATAACGTTTGCTTCTCGCCTAGCCACAGTTGAAACATCGCTTTCAACAACTTTATCCATTCTAAAAGTGGTTCTTCAACAAGTCTGTGGCCCTACACCACCTTCGGAAGATTGGCCAACTCCAATGCCTTCTCCTCCTCCTTCAAAACATTCTAAACTTTTTAAAGAGGAAAAAACCTCTTGAACATACTTCACCATCTCCTAAAAAACAAGATAGTTCTTCAAAGAAAGAAGATGAAGGAGATGCTCAAACTAAAGCATCCCTAAAAGATCCTTAGATATTTTTTTTACTAGTTTCCATCTTTTGTATTGAAATAAAAATCTATGCATGTAATTACTATAACGACTCGGAATTTTTATACATTTGAAATCAGATTATTTAATTGATTTTAAATGTTTAAAAGTTAATTTTTAACTTGAATTTCAAATATCACCATTTATTGGGTAATTTAATGATTAAATTAAATAGGTTGAAGTTGGATAAAATGTTGAATCTTCAGTTTTAAGCTTGTTAAAAATAATTTGAAGGCTTGTAAAATTTATATTGATAGTGTTAAGGATAATAAAAGTTTTAAAATTGAATTTAACACTGGTTTGTTAAGTTTTGAAAATATATCATTTAAATCGACGTTTAAAAATAGCCTTCCGAGGCACAGTCTTGGATTTTGACGAAACCAGTTCCATTGGATCCATAATATTATATTATTATCGGATTTCAATTTTCGTAGTGTTTGGAGTTACCGTTTGGTTGTACAACCTGTAAATGCAAAGAAGAATCTAATTAAATTTAATTTAAATGGTCGAACCTTCTCTTATACGCCACTCCCCTCCATTTAATTTCGTTCCATCCTTATCTTCTTTGAAAAAAAGGGGATAATGATTGCCCATCCCTGTAGATTCCAATTCGAAAATCAAAGTCTTCAAGTTCGTGAAAATCGACTTCGATTCTTGGCCGAATCCTATGTCGATCGCTAGCTACTCCTGTGGTCGCAAGCCAGGGAGGCCATATCTTTGTTCAAATCGAACCTAATCGATCGAAGCTTTTCAGTAGGGGTCGATCGCGATTATCGGTGGTGGCCATCGATTCTTGTGGAAAGGGCGACGAGTTGATTTTAGGCATTTCTCTATTGACGTGGTGGGGTTTCGATCGAAATAAGGAAGGACATGTGCACTCGCGAGATGGTGAAGGGAGGTGATAGCGGCGAACGAAGAGGGTAGGTCTCGAAGGCGAGTGGTCGCGATTTCTTGTCAACATGGCGACGTCTAAGGCACGTGTGGGTAGTGGGCTTCGTGAGCATGTTTGGGAAGTTGGGGTTGATTCTGTAAGTGACCGATGTGTATAAGGCGTTCGATGGAGCTGATGAGTTGTCGAAGTCGTGATCGAAGGTGAAAGAGTTGAGGGAGGGTGGTTCAAGGCAGCAGGTATAAGATTTTTCAATTTTTTTATTTAATTTAATTTATATATATACGTAGGTATACAAATTTGGAAATAGGAAAAGAAAATTTATAAATTACAGTAGAATGCTGCTGTCTAATTCTCAAATTTGTAGAGTTTAAATTTAGGTACAGGAAATTTATATAAGATTTTGGAAGAAAATATATAAGGGTTTATATAGGAAATTTGATTGATATGAATTGTGTTTGTATGCAGTTTTAAAATGAAAATAAAATAATTTTATAAACCTTTTTAAATCTACTAGTTTATTTTAAAATTATGTATTTAAGATGATTAGTTTAGTTAATTAACCTGTCAAATTTGTTTTAGTTGCCAAAGGATTCTTAAAAGAATTGTTTTTAAATGAAATAATTAGTTAATTAAATCAATTGAATGGTAATTATTTTGTTTGATTAATTCAAATAATAATAAATCGTAAATTGTTATTTAAGGTCAGAATCGAGAAAACCGAGCAATAATTGAAGTGGGTTGCAAATAAAATCAAAGGTGAGTTAATCTCACTAAGCTGAATTTAAATTTAAATGGTTAAATTTAAATAATTGGTTGGATGATTGAATTGATTTGATATGTTATATTATAGTATATAATACGTCTTGGAATGATTGATTTCCCGCATTATATAGCGGATGAGACCCTATGTGCCGCATAATAGCGGATGATTTTATATTTAAAATCCATATACTGCGATATTCCACCTCAAAGTGGAATTGGTATTTTATGTTGTGCTAACAACTGTGGATGCAGGGAAACAGGTTGGAGGGATCCAACTGGATTCCTCGAAATTATTTATATTGTTTAATATTCTCTGTTATGAATATTCGATACTCTGTAATGAATATTATTGATTGTTGTGATATTTGATGTTATGGTTTACTTGAATATATTTCGGTACACTGAGTTATCAAAATATATAGAATTGGATTTTTGAAATAAAAGGAAGAGAATTTGTAGTAAAATAATTATTAAAAATTTAAATAAATTAAGAATGAACTGGATAAGAATATTAGTGGTTTTAAAATTCTAATAAATAAATTCCGTATATAAAAAGGGAATTTTGAATAATCAGAAAGTTAATGAATTTTAAACTTCAATGTTATTATTTAAAAGAACAAGGTATTTATTTTTAATTTAAGATTTAAATTTTGAAAGAATGAAGAAGGAATCGGGAAAATCTGAAATTTGTATATTTCAGTTAAATTTTTTTAAAATCAAACGGATAATAATAATAATAATAATAAAGTCCATAATTAACGAATCTTGAAATGAATTGAGTAAGTAAAGAAATATATTTCAAATGGAGTAAATTGGAAATCAATTTGGAAAATTGATTTAAGTGATTGAAATTGGAAATTCTCCCTAAATAACCAAGTATGTTTTCAAAGTAAATTTTTGAATATAAGTTAAAAGTTTTAAAGTTGTTTTAAAAAGCAAGTTTTGGAAAATTTATTATTTCTAAATATTTAAATTCTAAAGTAAGTATTTTCTTTTAATCTCTTATGGAAGTAATTATTTAAAAGTGATTTGGTATTTGTTTTAAAAGAGAAAATCTAGGTTTATATTTTATAAAAGTAACCTCATTTTAAATATTCGTAAAGTATATATTTTAATAAGATATTGAAGTAGTTTTTAATTTAAATATTTTAAAGTATATTTTCTAATAAAGTGTTTTTTTAAAAAATATATTCTAAAATCTAAATGTTTGCGCTTGGTGATTTCAGTGGAAATAGAAATATTTGGAAAATTTATTCTGAAAAAGGAAGGTAGTTTGAAACTGCTTTCAAAAGGATTGAAATGGAAATATATCTTGCGAAGATATTTTGAGATAAATAAATAATTTGGGAAATTATTTATTGTTTGATGGTTGTTGTGAATGTTAATCGATAGTTAAATAACCGACTATCAATATTGGCCAAATGCGTTGATCGTTTCGAAGAGACCGGGATCGGGATTAATTTCTCGAAAAAAACTTTAATCCGGTTTGTACGGTTTCGTGGAAAAATGAGTTTGGATTCAAAGATGGAGCAGTGAAGTGCAAGGGCTGGTTGCTACTAATCCTGAGGATATTTTTAAAATGGATGTAGTAGGAATAGTGCCTTTGGTTCCGTTCGAACCCGGGACGGACATGTATGGATGAATGCTTTCAGAACATCGTCAGGTGGACGATAAGCAATCTAAATGAAACGATATAAAAGGTAACGCTTAGCCTCGAGCCTCATCAACCGGGAATGACTGAAAATCAAGGGTTATGCGGTAGGGCTTGTTGGGCAGCACCCATTTCCGGGTAAGGTCATCTCTGTCTAGATGTCCCTTTTATTTCGGCTTAGTGGTGCGGTTGCTGATCCCTACCGTGGGGTGATCTTACTCGAAATTATCCAGTAAGGGATAGTCCAGGTCCTGTGTTACAGGTGGTCGGGAGTGATCCTCGGTACAGTGATCTAGGACACGTACCGTAACAGGTGGTACCCCAATGCCTAGTCATTAGCTGGAAATCCATTCTTCCTACACGCCTTTTACGAGTTTTGTTTGTATTACCCACTCTGTGGCTAGTAGCTGGAATTTAATGAATGTAACCATTTCGGCTATTTTAATAAGTATTTGTAAATAGACCCTATTATAATATCATAGGATTTTAATAAAAAGCGTTTTAGCTATCGTAAGGTAAAAACCCGACATGTTTATTTGTGGCGTGGTCTTACGAGATGCTTTTGGTTTTCAAAGGATTTTTGAAACTTTAATAACCAATTTGAGTGTGATTTCTCACGCTGGTATTCCAAACTGACTCGGGTGTTATTTAACTATAATGCTCGGGTCAGACCGAGTACTATAGAATACAGGGTAAGATGCTGTGGAGCTCGGGAGACGAGCTGGATGGCGATACGTATTTCTGTATTTGATTATTATTCCGCTGTGTATCCAGTTGTATATTATTAATGTTGTACTCTGATGATGTATACTCTGATGATGTAACATATAAACAGATATGGTTTTCTTTTGTGTAAAGATCATTGAATATCTATTATATATTATTCCGCTGCGATTTAAGATTCTGTTGTTGTTTTTCTGTTTTCTCTTCTTCTACCTCTTCTTCTTTAACCCTAATGGTTCGTATTTCTGTTCAACTTGAGTTGATTGACGTAGAATAGTGTCGACACAAGGGGTACAGATTTGCGGGTCGTTACAGTTGGTATCAGTGCTTAGGTTGGTGATAACCTTGGCTCTGGTGGGAATTACACTTTTAAATTAGAGTCTGTAGTACTCTAGAATGAGTTTGAGCGTATTAATAGATATGAGCGTATATTTGTTAGTGGATATAAAAATGGTTTTATATCGTATTGATTGGTTTATTGATCGGCATATGAACCTTCGTCGGCACAGTCTGGACAACTGTATCGAAGGGATTTCTAAACACTTGAATAGAACAGTTTGACACGGTATTGTTTTAAATGTGAGTGAACGAAATAATTTTACCCAAAAATATATTTTGATATAAAGAAAAGTTTTTGTAAACTATTTTAGCTAATATAGGGTTGCTTGGATGTTAGGAAGAATAATATTAAATTATTATCATTGTTGAGTGGAAATTTAACTAAAAATTGAAATGTAACCAAAGGATAAGGAAAATAAATTCATTTATAAAAAGAAATTTATAAATATAAATTAACAACGTGATTTATAAATTGAAATATGATCGAATGGGAATTTATACAAATGAATCATAGTTAAAATTGATTTAAGTAGGATTTGGAAATTTAAAATCCCGGAGATTTTGGAAGTGTTTATCGAAGTGTTTTGAAGATAAATAATAGCATTGTTGTTTTGGAGGTATTTCTAAAAGGAAATTTGTTTAAATGGAATTTTGAAAGTGATATGGCATTGAAATCACTTGGATTATTGGGAAATAATTCTGTTAATGACGGCCGCATCATCAGCATTCAATTTCGAATTTCTAAATGACGGATTGCTGCCAAATTGATTTGCTCAAAAAAGCTAGTTGTTTTTGAAAATTTCAAAGGAAATTTGTTAGGGGTAAAAACCAGGATTGGTTTAAATTTTTGAGAAGTGTGATTTGAGATGTTGGAGATTTCAAAATGATTTGAAACCAAAAGCCGGGTGTTTAAAAATCCAGATGAGATAGGTCGTAAGCTTATAAATTGAGATGATTTTTAAATCAGGAAGGAAATATGAGCTTTGAATGTTGGAATTTAAATTTAAAGTGAAAAGTTAAAAATAAGATTAACTTGAATTAAAGAAGAAAATTGAATTGAATTGAATTATATAAATCTGAGTTAAAATAAAATTGAGTTGGAAAAAAATTTCAGTTGAGTTATTGAATGAAATTAGATTCTTACCTAAATAAATGGAAGTAAGTTTGATAAGAAATAAGAACTTATAAAAGAATTAAAAATCCATAGAATAAAATATACTTGGGCTATAAATAAGCTTAAATCTTAAGTTAAAAATAAAATATGAATATATTCAAGCCTATAATGAATGGAAATGTGTAAAATAATAAGTTGTGACTTATAAAATTGAAAGGTGGAATAGAAAACCCAAAATAAATATTGTCTGATGAATTGGAAAATAAATAAAAAATCCAAACTTGAATTATAAAATAAATTAAATGAAGAGGTATTTGGAATTAAAAATCAAGTATTGAATTTTAACCTGGGGAGAACTAATTAGATAATAAATTCGTTAATAAAATGTGTAAATGGAACCTAATGTAGTCAAATAGAAGCTGGATTTGTGAGTTAATAATGAAGTTTGGAAATAAAACTGAAGTTATAAATTAAATTCGACTTGAATTGTTAGTGAAGTAAATATGATTGGAAATAGATTAAAGTAGGGATTGTTTTGGCTGCAAATAAGAGTTGATTGAGATAGAATTAAGTTGAATAGAAAAGAAAAAATTTACTTGTAAAATGAAAATGAGCTTAAGTATAAAATTTGAATAAATTGAAGTAAATTAACTTAAGCTAAATAGATGGAGGAGAGTTGAACTGAAGTCAACTTAAACTAAGTTTAATGATATTGGGTTGGATTTAAATCAAGTGAAAATAAATTTTAATTGAAATAAAATTCGGTGAGTTACAGATAATATTTAATGGAATGAAATTCTTAAATAAATAATTGTAAACCATTTAAATTATTAAGGAATTGAAATAACTTAGAGACAATAAGAAAAATAGAATGTTTTCAAGTTTAATATAATGGTTTTAAATGAATGCGGATAAGAAATGAAACGCAAATGAATGGATCGTGAATAAAATTGAAATGGAACGTGTCGAGCAAAATAAAATGGTTGTGAATGAATTAAAATAGAAGGAAATTAATATAAATTGAGTTGGAATCAATTTAAAATGATTATAAGCTTAAGTAATTGTTAATTGCATGAATAACATCAAATTTGCATAGTAAACTTATCATTCTATCATAAAAGAAAGTAAATGTACTAACAGAGGTGAATAGAGTTGATTTTTAAATCAATTGGAACAATATGGGTTTGTTTAGAATTAAAATGAATTGAATGTAAGCAAGTGGGTTGTAAACCATTCAATTGAATGAAAATGGTAGCTGAATAAATTGATAACAGTTGAATTAATATTAAAATGTATAAATTGCTTACGAAAAGTGTTTGGTGTGCATTGCTTTTAGAATCCATGTGTTTAACTATTGAAAATAAGTGAAATGTTGTTAAACTTTATATATATAGCACTTACATGTTTAAATTGAGTAAGTACAGGTATCGGGAAGCCATTTGGCTAGATTTTGGGCACGCTAACTGCTAATTAAATAAGCCGCTTGCTTAAAAATGCTAAATAAAGGTACGCCTACGCAATAAAAATAGAAAATATGAACTGTTTTTGTTTTTCTGGCCGGGTGGGTCGATGTATATATATTTATATCTCTTGTCAAATTGCAAAAGCTCCTCCGTACAAAGTAGACTCTTCCAAAATTTTCCGAAAATTTTGGGAGTTAGAAAATTTTTGTTAACGACAAAACGATTTCAAACTAGAAAATGAAATAAATTAGTCAATGAAACTAATTTAAAATAATGACATGAATCAGTTATAAATGGAAAATAAAATTCAAATATTCATAATTGAAGATAAATTAAATTCATATGGAAATGAAAGAATCAAATTGAATAGAAATAGATATAAACTAAAGTGGTAAGGTGAAAATAAACATAAGAAGCATATAAAATGCTGATACTAAACTTAAGAAAGGAATGGTGAATTCTTAATTGGAAATTGATATTACAAATATATTCTAAGTTAATATTTGAATGAATAAATATTGACATTTTGTAAGGATGTTGATAAAATGTTTTTGGAATATTGTGATTGGATATTATTGCTATATAGGATATACAGGTATTGTAAAGGAAAAGGAAAATTGATTTTGATTTCAGAAGATAAATTTGAATTGCCTGACCAAAAAAGGTATGTGTTTAAATTTCTATATGAAATTTGATTGTGTTTTTGATCTAGCCACTTGGCTTTTTGTTTTCTTTTGGAATTTGGAAGCCCATAGAGGCCTTTTGTAGTTGTACCGAGCTAGCCATGCAAAGGAGACGCTGGCGAAATTTTTCAAAAATTTAGGGAGTTAGAAATTTTTTGAGAAATTTTGAAAATTTAAAACTTGGTTTTGACTTATAATTCGAATGGTTGAATAAGTAAAGTTATTTGGGAACTATAAAAGGTTTTGGGAAGCTAGTTGAAGCAATAGTGGGTCTTTAATAAAAGATATGTTATGGCAAGTTGATAAAACTGTTTGGTTTTGGAAAATAGTAATGGGTATGAGATCATTCTTCTTAATTAGTAATTTCAGGGACGAAATTCTTTTAAATGGAGAGGAATGTGACGACCCGGAATTTTTGAGCATTTGAAACCGGATTATTTAATTGATTTTAAATATTTAAACGTTATTTTTTAACTTGAATTTCAATATCACCATTTATTGGGTAATTTAATGATTAAATTAAATAGGTTGAAGTTGGATAAAATGTTGAATCTTCAGTTTTAAGCTTGCTAAAAACAGTTTGAAGGTTTATAAAATTTATATTGATAGTGTTGAGGATAATAAAGTTTTAAAATTGAATTTAACACTGGTTTGTTAAGTTTTGAAAATATATCGTTTAAATCGACGTTTAAAAATAGCCTTTCGAGGCATAGTCTCGGATTTTGACGAAACCAGTTCCATTGGATCCGTAATATTATATTATTATCGGATTTCAATTTTCACAGTGTTTGGAGTTACCGTTTGGTCGTACAACCCGTAACTGCACAGAAGAATCTAATTAAATTTAATTTAAATAGTCGAACCTTCTCTTATACGCCACTCCCCTCCATTTAATTTCGTTCCATCCTTATCTTCTTTGAAAAAAAGGGGATAATGACTGCTCATCCCTGTAAATTCCAATTCGAAAATCAAAGTCTTCGAGTTCGTGAAAATCGACTTCGATTCTTGGCCGAATCCTATGTCGATCACAGGCTACTCCTGTGGTCGCAAGCCAGGGAGGCCATATCTTTGTTCAATCAAACCTAATCGATCGAAGCTTTTCAGTAGGGAGTCGATCGTGATTATCGACGGTGGCCATCGATTCTTGTGGAAAGGGCGACGAGTTGATTTTAGGCATTTCTCTGTAGACGTGGTGGGGTTTCGATCGAAATAGGGAAGGACATGTGCACTCGCGAGATGGTGAAGGGAAGTGATAGCGGCGAACGAAGAGGGTAGGTCTCGAAGGCGAGTGGTTGCGATTTCTTGTCAACATGGCGACGTCTAAGGCACGTGTGGGTAGTGGGCTTCGTGAGCATGTTTGGGAAGTTGGGGTTGATTCTGTAAGTGACCGATGTGTATAAGGCGTTCAATGGAGCTGATGAGTTGTCGAAGTCGTGATCGAAGGTGAAAGAGTTGAGGGAGGGTGGTTCAAGGCAGCAGGTATAAGATTTTTCAATTTTTTTATTTAATTTAATTTATATATATACGTAGGTATACAAATTTGGAAATAGGAAAAGAAAATTTATAAATTACAGTAGAATGTTGCTGTCTAATTTTCAAATTTGTAGAGTTTAAATTTAGGCACAGGAAATTTATATAAGATTTTGGAAGAAAATATATAAGAGTTTATATAGGAAATTTGATTGATATGAATTGTGTTTATATGCAATTTTAAAATGAAAATAAAATAATTTTATATACCTTTTTAAATCTACTAGTTTATTTTAAAATTATGTATTTAAGATGATTAGTTTAGTTAATTAACCTGTCAAATTTATTTTAGTTACCAAAGGATTCTTAAAAGAATTGTTGTTAAATGAAATAATTAGTTAATTAAATCAATTGAATGGTAATTATTTTGTTCGATTAATTCAAATAATAACAAATCGTAAATTGTTATTCAAGGTCGGAATCGGGAAAACCAAGCAATAATTGAAGTGGGTTGCAAATAAAATCAAAGCTTAGTTAATCTCACTCAGATGAATTTTAATTTTAATTTAAATGGTTAAATTTAAATAATTGGTTGGATGATTGAATTGATTTGATATGTTATATTATAGTATATAATACGTCTTTGAATGATTGATTTCCTGTATTATATAGCGGATGAGACCCTATGCGCCGCATAATAGCGGATGATTTAATATTTAAAACCCATATACCGCGATATTCCACCTCAAAGTGGAATTGATATTTTATGTTGTGCTAACATTTATGGACGCAGGGAAATAGGTTGGAGGGATCCAACTGGATTCCTCAAAATTATTTATATTGTTTAATATTCTCTATTTTGAATATTCGATATTCTGTAATGAATATTATTGATAGTTGTGATATTGGATATTATGGTTTACTTGAATATATTTTGGTACGCTGAGTTATCAAAATATTAGAATTGGATTTTTGAAATAAAAGGAAGAGAATTTGTAAGTAAAATAATTATTAAAAATTTAAGTAAATTAAGAATGAACTGGATAAGAATATTAGTGGTTTTAAAATTCTAATAAATAAATTCCGTATATGAAAAGGGAATTTTGAATAATCAAAAAGTTAATGAATTTTAAACTTCAATGTTATTATTTAAAAGAACAAGGTATTTATTTTAAATTTAAGGTTTAAATTTTGAAAGAATAAAGAAGGAATTGGGAAAAATCTGAAATTTGTATATTTCAGTTAAAAATATTTAAAATCAAACGGAAAATAATAATAACAATAATAATAAAGTCCATAATTAACGAATCTTGAAATGAATTGAGTAAGTAAAGAAATTTATTTCAAATGGAGTAAATTGGAAATCAATTTGAAAAATTGATTTAAGTGATTGAAATTGGAAATTCTCCCTGAATAACCAAGTACGTTTTCAAAGTAAAATTTTAAATATAAGTTAAAAGTTTTAAAGTTGTTTTAAAAAGCAAGTTTTGGAAATTTATTATTTCTAAATATTTAATTCTAAAGTAAGTATTTTCTTTTAATCTATTTTGTAATTAATTATTTAAAAGTGATTTGGTATTTGTTTTAAAAGAGAAAATCTAGGTTTATATTTTATAAAAGTAACCTCATTTTTAAATATTCCTAAAGTATATATTTTAATAAGATATTGAAGTAGTTTTTAATTTAAATATTTTAAAGTATATTTTCTAATAAAGTGTTTTTTTAAAAACTATTCTAAAATCTAAATGTTTGTGCTTGGGGATTTCAGTGGAAATAGAAATATTTGGAAAATTTATTCTGAAAAAGGATGGTAGTTTGAAACTGTTTTCAAAAGGATTAAAATGGAAATATATCTTGTGAAGATATTTTGAGATAAATAAATAATTTAGGAAATTATTTATTTTTTGATGGTTGTTGTGAATGTTAATTGATAGTTAAATAACCGACTATCAATATTCGCAAAATGCGTTGATCTTTCCGAAGAGACCGGGATCGGGATTAATTTCTCGGAAAAAACTTCGATCCGGTTTGTACATTTTCGTGGAAAAACTAGTTTGGATTCCAAGATGGAGCAGTGAAGTGCAAGGGCTAGTCGCTACTAATCCTGAGGATATTTCCAAAATGGATGTAGTAGGAATAGTGCCTTCGGTGTCGTTCGAACCCAGGACGGACTATTATGGATGAATGCTTTTAGAACATCGTCAGGTGGACGATGAGCATTCTAAGTGAAACGATCTAAAAGGTAACGCTTAGCCTCGAGCCTCATCAACTGGGAATGACTGAAAATCAGGGGTTATGCAGCAAGGCTTGGTGGTCAGCACCCATTTACGGGTAAGGTCATCCATGTCTAGATGTCCCTTTTATTTCGGCTTAGTGGTGTGGTTGCTGATCAGAACCGTGGGGTGATCTTACTCGGGATTATCCAGTAAGGGATAGTCCGGGTCTTGTGTTGCAGGGGGTCGGGAGTGATCCTCGGTACAGTGATCTAGGCCACGTACAGTGACAGGTGGTACCCCAGTGCCTAGTCATTAATTGGAAATCCATTCTCTCTACGCGCCTTTTACGAGTTTTGTTTGTATTACCCACTCTGTGGCTAGTAGCTGGAATTTAATGAACGTAACAATTTCAGCTATTTTAATAAGTTGTAACAACCCGCATATTTATCGATTTTATATTTAAATATTTTGTTGTTAATCAGATATTGGTCCGAAAAGCTACTTTTTGCAAACGGTCAAATTAGGACTCGAGACCACTTCCATTGAGTTCGAAATGCCGTTTACAACCTTTTTACGTATAAACATTGATGGGTTTGGAGTTAGTGGAATTTCACTTACTTTTCCCGCTTTGGACTTTGGGTTAGATTAGCCATTATAACTCAAACCCACTTCTCTCCTTCTCCTCACTCTTCATAAATTCCTACCAAACACAAACTTTAACATTAATGGTGAGTGGAAAGGGAAATTAGAAACTCCAAGCCTAGGTTTCAACTCCAACTCCATCATTCAACTCCAAATTCAAGGAAAAGCATTGGATTCAAGCTTGTAGTTGCTTCTCCATTCATCTTCAAGCTTTACCTTCATAAATTGGTGAAAAGGTGAGATTTTTATCTCACATTCTTGTCTATAACTATCTTGGACTGTTGGGAATGAATCCCTATCATGTTTGCATGTATATTTGCATTTGGTTTGGATTGGATTGGCCAAAAAATCCAATTTTTAGTGTTTTTGGTGAAATTCCGCACTTAGGTCGTTCTGCCTATGCTAGGTCATTAGCGTGGAAAAGTCTCGGCCTTCAAATAGCTCGTTTCTGGCCTTAAATCGTTCTACAGCCTTAGGTCGCTCGGCACTAGATCGTAGGTCGTAGGTCGTAGGTCACTCGCCACTACATCGTTAGGTCGCGAGATACTAGGTCGTTCACCTTTGGCCTCACGCCCACTCCTTTAGGTTGCATGGCCTTTAAATCCATAGGTCGCTTGACCATTTTAACTCGCAACCAATTTGGGTCGTCTTTGGCTTTAGGTCGCTGGCCTCTAGGTCGCAACGTCGTTAGGTCGTTCCCCCTACTGCTTATCACGACCATGTGTTAGGTCATTAACCCTAACTCGTTCGGCCTTGCCTGCTTCATTAGGTCGTTCGACCATTGAGTCGCTTGAGTCGTTAGGTCGTATGACCTTTAGCCCGTTAGGTCGCATGACCTTTAACCCGTTAGGTCGCATGATCTTTAACCCGTTAGGTCGTGTACAACTTTATGTCGCGAACCCTGTTAGGTCGCTCGACCTTACCTGGGTTGTTAGGTCACTTGGCCATTCCAGTTAGGTCGCATGACCCCTTAAGCCGCTCGCCTCCGTTACGTTGCGCATCACCCTAACTCGCTCGGCCTTGCCTTCGTTAAGTCGCGTGACACGTTAGGTCGCGCATCACCTTAACTCGCTCGACCTTGTTTAGGTCGTTAGGTCGCGAACACCCCTAGGTTGCTCGACCCCTTATACTCGTAGGTCGCTCAATCCTATTCTCCCTTAGGTCTTCACTAAGTCGTACCGTTTTGGACGGGGCGCTGCCCCCTGGACCCCCGCGACCTGACCGGGCAGGTCGAACCCCGTAGCGGGGGCGTTGCCCCTGGACCCCCCCCCCCCCTCCGTTGGGGATCTTATCTCAAAAACATTCAACAGAACTTGCTTTGTTGAGATGCTGAGTTGACCATTCTTTGAGACAAACTATCTTTGGCTTCTCGGTCGATTTTATGGTATCACGGCCTTGCTAAAAAGGCGGGATAACAACTTTAGAAATATGAAGGTTTCAATACTAGTAGTAAATATCAAAACTCTTTCATCAAAACGATTTTAACTCTATTTTACTACAAAGCTCTTTCCTTAAACCGTTTTCCAATCTATTAGCATATACAAACCTTTACTTCACTCGGATGAGAAATCGAATTGAACGGCTTAGTAAAACAAGTGGTATGAAACGCTTGCGTTTGCTTCGTCGGTTAATTCTCGGACTTTTTCGATTGAATCTTTTGTGACAAATTTTCTAGTGAAGATTTACAGTTTGTTCATAAATGTTTAAGTTAAGCAAGTGGTTATAGGACATGAAGCTAAACTTTTATATTTACTTAGTGTAGTTGACACTTCTTAATGATCATGACGATCATTTTTGTGATTTAGACTAGCAACTGTGCGATGTCTCTTTGTCTGCGAGGGAGACTAGACCCCGCTCTTGTGATGTTTCGCCATCGCATTTGTGTGATGTTTCGCCATCACATATGTGGGGTAGCGCCCCACGGTCTTCGGGCCATTCATGTGTCAAAATTATTGGCTTGCAACCATGAGATAGCGTCTCGCTTTGTGTTACACGTGTAGGTGAGTTTTCATACTCCCATTTTGTGAGTTTTCATGCTCCTATATTGTGATTTTTGGATTTCTTGTGTAGACTTTTGGAATTTGTGCTTCACCTATTTTCATGACTTTCATTGTTATGATTTTCCAGCTTTTATGTTTTGGTGAATTTGGATCTTTTAGAAGATTCTTTTGATATTGTTTGATCTCTTAATGATCTTTATTTACATGCTTATCATAGTATGTCTTTATGGTTACTATATGTTCTTGCCATATCTATTGTTTTATATCATGTTATCTGATATTTATAGTTAGACTGATCCGTTTATTATTTTCTTATAAATAATACTCGGGTCAGACCGAGATGTTACAGGTGCTTCTGCTTGACTTCTCCCCCAAGGATTTACTACTCTGACTTTTGGCTGACCATTTAGATTAGCAGTTTTTGTCATTTACACTTGAGATATGGACTCATAGATGTATTCTTTTGTATAGCACGTGTTGCTATTCTTTTGTGTATGTGGTCCTTTCATGACCACTACTCTGATGTACACTTTCATGTGTTAGTTATATATTCGTATCTTTTTCCGCCTTTGTGATATGGATGTCTGCGACTGATTGTGTTATGTTTATTTCTATATTTGTTTCCGAAGATTTATTTATAGCCACCGTGTGATAGCTTTGAGTTTGTATCGGTATGTCAAACTTCCTCCTTAAATGAAATGCATTCTATACTATCTGACATATCGGTGCTCGCACAAAGAAGTTACATGGCTGGTCGCTCCTCAACAGCCTTATTCTCCGTGCTAGTTGACATCATTACTCCATAGTGTTCTTGGCTAGCGTGGGTATTGAGGTGGGGCGTCACATAAGTATTTGTAAGTAGACCCTATTATAATATCAGAGGATTTTAATAAAAAGTGTTTTAGCTATCGTAAGGTAAAAACCCGACATGTTTATTTGTGGCGTGGTCTTACGAGATGCTTTTGATTTTCAAAGGATTTTTGAAGCTTTAATAATCAATTTGAGTGTGATTTCTCACGCTGGTATTCCAGACTGACTCGGGTGTTATTTAACTATAATGCTCGGGTCAGACCGAGTATTATAGAATACAGGGTATGATGCTGTGGAGCTTAGGAGACGAGCTAGATGGCGATACGTATTTCCGTATTTGATTATTATTCCGCTGTGTATCCAGTTGTATGTTATCAATGTTGTACTCTGATGATGTATATTCTGATGATGCAATATATAAACAGATATAGTTTTCTTTTGTGTAAAGATCATTGAATATCTATTATATTTTATTCCGCTGCGATTTAAGATTCTGTTGTTGTTTTTCTGTTTTCTCTTCTTCTACCTCTTCTTCTTTAACCCTAATGGTTCGTATTTCTGTTCAACTTGAGTTGATTGATGTAGAATAGTGTCGACTCAAGGGGTACGGATTTGCGGGTCATTACAATTACTGTGTTTAATGATTATAAAAAGTGCCTTTTGGTTTAGTACTTCTACGTAATTATAGTAAATTGTTATAACCTTCTGGCAATTAGTAAATATTCCAGATTAACGATGTGTACATGCTATCTAAATTATACATATAATACTTTTTGATAATGCCAAAGGGAGACAAATAATGGTAAGCTCATATTCAGGGGGAGATTTATAAGTACATTGTATAGTTGTCATCACCAAAAACGAGGAGAATGTTGGGAAATCCAATCTACGGTTCCGATGACAACAACTATACAATGGATAACAAATAAACATATATATTTGTATATATAGGTACTTGCTAGAACAACATCACTAGAAAGACAAGAATAAGGCTCAAAGGACACTACAAGAGACTATAAATCGATAGGTACAAAGAAGCAAAAGAAAAGATGCATAAAAACGGACATGCACAAGTATCAGACGTCTGGGTGCACAAGCCAGATGTTTGGAAAAGTTCGTTGGAACAACAAACAGGCAAAACCAGACATTTGGTAATAAGATTCAGACGTCTAAAAATCTAATATATTCAAAAAAATATAGTATCAGACGTCTGAAACAAATACCAGATGTCTGAATTCAGACTCGAACTTCAGAGAAGAACTTCAACTGCCACATGCGAATGGACATCTCTGTTTCTCTTCGCCGCAACTCTTCACCATCAACAGAAACAACTTTAGAGCGTTTGATAATGGATGCAACTACTCAAGATATCTATCTAAAACTATATATAGCATCAAGAATCAAGAGAACATAACTCATCTTACTTACTTAAGCGTTCTAATTCTATACTCTATTCTATAATCTTGATCTCTGCACTCTAGCAATCTTTACTTGTATTCACTCTTCCATATATTAAGTTCTTCATATACAATATTCTTTAGATATATATTGGAAGCAGTTGTACTAATTAGTCAACATCCATGTTATACTAGAATACACATTTGACAAGAACAACTTATTGTAACCAAGCCTATTCCTCCGGGCGAAGCGAGGGTTTTTGATAGTCGAATTCCAAAGGGGGGGCTTCGGGACTGGACGTACGACGGGGGGTCCGAACCAGTATAAAATTATCGTGTGCTTATTCTATATTTACTTATATTAATATTATTTTAGTTGCATCATATATTTTGTCACATATAATTGCATATACACTACACGATCCACCCCGTAGACTTTCATGCTAGGCAGCACCAAAAGATAAAAGAAGCAAATGACTGACATTTGGAGGGTGCAATGTCGTATTTTCGGCAATATTATAACAACAAAGAGAGTGAAAATAAACATTAATTAAATAAATACGAAAATGCCTCTATCTTTAAATGCATATAACTCTTGAATGCTACTTCTGTTTCATGCGCAGTTTGTGGTATCAGGATCATGGAAAGACGAGGAACATTTTGGTATGTTGTTTGTTGTGTTATGAGATATGTGAAGACCCGTCTTCTCAACTCTCGAAAATCAACACTAATAGATCCATGGTATTCACGTGCTAAGGAGGCATATTTTCAGGGGTAAAGTAAAGTAAAAGATAGAAACACAAATTCTCACATTACGCTAAAATAGATAGATAGTACATATAACCACCCTTACTAAGGTACATCCAGTCAGGAACAGTTATAACTGCCTGCTCCCATTATTGCCGGTACAAACTAAACATAGACAAATGGGAATAAAAATAAATAGGTAGATATCGGGTGCTCCAGCTCCATGCTCCAAAAATCTCTTTCAGCATGCTTTTCCCAAAATACTCCAACAGGATCTTGACTACATGGCTGCCGGGAAAAATAGGGCACCCAGAGTTTAAAGGGAAACAAAATAAACTCCGAGTCGGATATGGGACTGGTGTGAGAAATCAAAATACGTTGTTTGAGAACAAAAAGGTATCTTATAAGACCACACTGCACATAAACATGGAACGGGTTTTTACCTTATGATAACCAAACATTCTTATGTAAAAATACTTGATATTTTTTTAATGACATATCTTTGAAAACATTTGCAAGTAAACTTATTAATCTTAGCCGAAATTGTTACATTATTAAATTCCAACATACTAACCACAAACGCAGGTTTTACAATCAAAATGGCAGGCTTTATTGGAGAATGGGTTTCCATACAAATGATAAGGTGAAGGGACTACCTTTCGGTAGTACATCTTTAGAGGAATGTACCGATGCCCAACAATGGTCCTCTACTAACACAAGACCGACCTACCTCTTCCTAGATAGTACCGAATATGCCATCACCCCGGTTGTTAATGACCTAACCGAAAAGTCTCTTAACATGCACCATAATAATTTAAACCCGAACGTCATAGCGGGTAGAAATATATCTAGAAGGGGATGACCATATCCTAATGGTTGCGAACCACATAGCCTTGCTGCATCTATGCTATTTCGGCCATTTTCGGGTGTGAGGCTTGAGGTAACGATTACCTTTCTCATTGCACATCATCTTCCTTTGGTTGCCATACTGCCATCCCATGGTCACACAACTGATTTCTACAAACATATAACTCCCGAGCTCATACGTTTTAGGAAAGGGTGTTAAGCTAAGAAAAATTGTCTTCTCCGCCACCAAACAGAAAATATGTTCATAGAGATCACTTCCATCTTCTATGTATGCATATGTTGACCTATAAAAGTTTAAGGAGTAAGTTTACTTAATATATCTTGTATGTTTTATATTATTTTCTTATACTTAATTATTTTCATATATGTATGTTTATATGTATGTAATATGTATGCATATGTATAAGTATATGTGTATGTAACATATTCCTACAACATTGCACAACTTCCACACGTTGTATTGTTACAAATCTCGGTTCCGATTTTCAGTCATATTTTCTCTTTTAAATTAATATTCATTTTTTTGTAAACAAATTTTGAAAATAATTTTTCTTATCATTATTAACTAATAAAAGTGATCACATTTTATTTATGAAATCATATAAATTAATATAAATAATCATTCACAAAATTATTTATATTATCGATAAAGCTAAATGATCATTTTTTAAATTGATATATTTACGGGTCGTTGCAGACTCCCCTCCTTAAAAGAATTTCGTGCTCGAAATTTAGATAAGAAGAGAATATCTCAAAGGAAAATATATTCGATATAATGAGTATATATAAAAATATGGATAAATGACTACACCACAGGCGGTGAGTACATTACAACAACATGTTTGATACAGTTCATTCTTCCATCCTAAATTCGGATATTCCTTTTTCATTCTATTTTCCATTTCCCAAGTACAATCCTCATCATCTCCACTCCATTGAACTTTGACTAACCTTACTGCCTTTCTCCTTAATTGTTTCTCATCACGATCAATGATTTGAACAGGCCGTCTAATAACTGTCAAATTCGATTCCACCTCTAAGTCTTCCTGAGCAGCAGTTTCTGTGATTTGCTCTGGGTCATGCACAAGTAAATAAGAGACATGTAAAACATTGTGTACTCTCGCCAACCTTTCTAGTAATTGCACTCGATAAGCTAGTGGACTGATTCGTTCAAGAATAGGAAATGGCCTAACATATCAAGGTGCTAACTTCCCAGCTCTTCTAATTCTCACCACTCCTTTCATCGAAGAGACTTTCAAAAAGACTGAATCTCTAACTAAGAATTCCATATTTCTACGCCTTTGGTCAGCATAACTTTTTTGTCTACTCTGGGCTTCGTTTAGCTTCTTTCTAATCATATCAACCTTTTTTGAAGCTTCTCGTATCATCTCAGGACCAAGTACTAACCGATCTCTGGTTTCGATCAAACATGCTGGTGACCTGCACGGACGACCATACAGAGCTTCATACGGTGCCATGCCGATACTAGCTTGATAACTGTTGTTATAAGAGAACTCTACTAAATACGAATGGTTTTCCCATGCACCTCTAAAGTCTAGAATACATGCTTGAGAAGATCTTCCAAAATGCAGTTGACTCTCTCCGTCTGTCCTTTAGTTTAGGGGTGATGGGCAGTGCTTATATTCAGCCTTGTTCATAAAGCGGTCCGTAATGCTTTCCAAAACTAGCTAGTAAAGATTGGATACCGATCTCTTACTATACTGCTCGAAACTCCATGTAATCGTACAATTTCCTTCATATATATATATATATATATTTCATATATATATATATATATATATCTACAAGGCTTGCATCATTCCTTGTTGGCTTAACTGGAATGAAGTGTACACTTTTAGTTACTCGGTCGATGATAACCCAAATGCCTTCGCTCCCCTTCCTTGTTCGAGGAAAACCATCAATGATATACATTGATATTTGATCCTACTTCTAAGCTGGAATCTCTAGAAGTTGAAGTAACCCGGCAATTTTCTACTTGTTGCTCTTGACTTGTTGACAATTGGCACGTCTGCTGACATAAATGGATATGTCCCTTTTCATGCTTTTCCACCAAAATGTGCGTTTCATATCTTTGTACATTTTGTTAATTCCCGAATGAATGTTAAGTTTGGTTTTGTGACATTCAGCTAATACCTCTTGCCTAAGATTTTCTACATTCGAAACACAAACTCGCCGATTCAATCGTAAAACTCTATGGATATCAAATTCAAAGCTTGAATCCTAACTTTTGTATTTAGCTTCAAAAATCTTCTTTAGGAATTGATCTCCTTTTTGCTTGCCGTAAATTCATTCCAAAGGAGATGGAGTTACTACGAAATAAGAAATAATAGCTACTTTCTACTCAATGCATCTGCTACTACGTTGGCTTTCCCGGATGCGTATAAAATATCTAGATTATAAGATGCAAGAAATTCCAACCAATATTGCTGCCTCATGTTTAAATCTTTCTGAGTGAAAAGATACTTTAAAGATTTATGACCTGTAAAGGGCTCAAACTTTTCACCTAATTAAAGAGGAAACTTTATTTACTAAGGTCAATTCAAAGTTTTATTGAAATAGGCTATGAAAATTTCTTACCCAGCAAATAGTGCCTCCGTATTTTTAATGCGAACACTATGGCTAATAATCCTAAGTCGTGTGTTGCATAATTATTCTCATGAGACTTTATTTATCTTCCCGCATAAGCAATCGCCCTCCCTTCCTGCATCAGAACTGCACCAATTCCTTCTCCACAAGCATCGGTATGGACGGTTAATTCACTATTTCCATTTATAATTGCTAGAACTGGAGCGGTTGTTAATCTCCTTTTGAGTTCCTGGAATAATGCTTCATATTTAGGAGTCCAGATAAATTTAGCAACCTTCATGGTCATTAGGTGGTAGGCAATCTTTGAGAAGTCATGAATGAATCTTTTGTAATACCCTGCCAGACCTAAGAAGCTACGAATCTCTTTAGGAGTTTGTGGCTGCTTGTAATTTAGAACGACCGCAACCTTTACAGGATCTAGTGAAATCACGTCCCTTAACACTATATGTCCAAGGAATCTTACCTCCTTTTCCTAGAAATGGCATTTTTAGAATTTGGCTTTAAGCACATTATTTCTTAATTTCTCTAATACAATTTCTAGACGCTTTTCGTGTTCTTCTTATGTCTTAGAATAAATGAGGATGTCATCGATAAAGACTAACACGAATTTGTTGAGTACATTTCTACATACTCCATCCATAAGGTCTACAAAATAAGTGGGTGCATTGGTTAGCCCAAAAGGCATAATCAACCACTCAAAGAAAGTATTTGAACCCTTAAATGCAGTTAGATAGATGCATTCTTCAGTGATTCTCAGCTGATGGAATCCTATAGCTAGATCCATTTTCAAGAATGCACCATGTAACTGATCAAACAAGTCATCTATTCCAGGTAGAGGATACTTGTTCTTAGTCGTTTATTTATTCAGATTTCGGTAATCCATGCACAACCTTAGAGATCCATCCGACTTGGCCACAAAAATTACCGCCGATCCCTAACTTGAACGACTCGGTCTTACCAACCCTTTCTTTAATAGCTCTTGAGTTTGGTTATTTAACTCCTCCATCTCCTTCGGAGCCATCCTTCGGTCATGTTGTTTAATTGGTCTTGCATCAGAAATCAAATCAATACGAAATTCGATTTCCTAATGTGGGGGTAAACTCTTCACTTCATCAAAAACATCTAGGAATTCCTTAACAACGGGTATGGTTCCTAATCCTTCCTGAGATGAATCTAATGCATATAGGAAACTTCCCCTCCTTGGACTAGGATCTTCACAAGATATTTCTATAAACCTCCCGTAACTGGTCTATAAGGTTATTATCCTACTAACGCAATCGAGAATAGCTTTATACTTAGTTAACCAATCCATACCAAGAAAAATTTCGGATCCAATAAAATCTGAGACAAATAGGTCAAAAGGAAATTAATGGGAAGAATGGGAAATCAGAACTTTTTCCATAATTCATACAAAGGTTAGTTGTACCACCCGTAGGATTTGTCACGTAAATATGGTATCAACTAACTTTGGTTCAAGTTTTAATTCTTCTACGGTATTGTTAATAATAAAACTATAAGAAGCTCCTATATCAAACAATACTCTAATTAAAACATCTTCGATAAAAATATTACCTTCCAAAACTCCCTTGCCCTTTACATCCTGAGAGGTTGAAGGCTCATCCTTAATTGCGTAGACTTTAGCTTGCTCTCCCTTCCTCATGATCGGTCAATCCTTGATCATGTGTCTCAACTGATGACAATTATAGCAGTTTGGTGGTAGCCTATGGACCTGGGGTTCTTGGAATGAGTCGATAAATGGCCCTTTTGTTGACAATTGTAAAACGTGGCCTCTTTCAAATAGTTACCTTGGGCCCCTTCTCCATATTTTCCTTGACTTGGCGTTTTCCCATTTCGATTAATCTTTCTCTTTTTCCAATTATTGGTGTTATTTTTGTCGCTATTGGTCTGAGCTACTACTAGCTTCGTCTTGTCCAATGTCTCATAATGGAATCCAATATCCAGCAAATCTATAAATGACCCCTTAACATGGGTAGTCATTCTGCTCTGGTATTTCTCATTCATCCCAGAAATGAACTTCTCGTTTTTATTCAAAGGCGTGTCAATTAGACATAGCACAAAACGATATAATTCGTCGAACTTATTAGCATACTCTTCAATAGTCATTTCCTCCTGCTTCAGATCCATAAAGCTTCTATAAAGATGAGATTTTCCCGACACCGGCATGTGCTGCTCCTCCAAAAGCTCCTTAAACCTTTCCCAAGAGAAATTGTCCTCCGAATCATTTAGGGTAATAGATTCCCACCAAGCTAAAGCCCTTTCCTAAAGTTTCCACGAGGCCAAGAATCACTTTTGCTCATTACTGATGTTCATTGCTTTAAAGATTCTCTCATATGAATTAATCCAAGCCTGTACTTTAACGATAACTTTTGTACCCTTGAATGGTTTTCCCTCTAAGCTGGTATAATTATTGCACGGGGTGAAAAAATTAACCTGTGGTTGTACGGGAGCTACTTCTTCTACGGCAGCGGTTGGAGCTTGACCGTTGGTTGTCGTGGTGCTGCTATTTCCCCTCCTTCATCCTCTATGAGTACTCATATCTTACTACTTGAATTTGGTAAGAGAACTTATAAAACAAAGACGAAATTATCTTTGGGAATGGGTATATAGCATAACCTTTATTCAGATAAGGAATCTAAATGCGCACTCTCAAAAATTAAACTCATTCTAGGGTATTACTAATCCTATCTCTAATGAGTCATACCCACCAAAGCCAAAGTTCTCGCTTAACCTTCAGCTTTGATACCAAATGTGAAGACCCATCTCCTCGACTCTCGAAAATCGACAATAATACATCCATTGTATTCATGTGCCGTAAATCCAAGTGTCAGGAGGTAGATTTTCAGGGGTAAAGTAAAGTAAAAGGTAGAAACACAAATTCTCACATTACGTTAAAATAGATAGATAGTACATACAACATCCTTACTAGAGTACATAAGAGTTTTGTTATGAACTAACCCGACCAGGAACGGTTATAACTGCCTCCTCCCACAATTGCCGGTACAAACTAAACATAGACACAACGAAAAAATAAAATAAATAGGTAGATATCTGATGCTTCAGCTCCATGCTCTGAAAATCTCTTTCAGCATGCTTTCCTCGTAATACTCCAACAGGATCCTGACTACTTGGCTGGCTGGAATAATAGGGCACCTAGAGTTTAAAGGGAAACAAAATAAACTTCGGGTCAGTTATGGGATTGGTGTGAGAACTCAAAATACGTTGTTTGAAAAACAAAAGGTATCTCATAATACCACACCGCACATAAACATAGAAGGGTTTTTTACCTTATGATAACCAAACATTCTTACGTAAAAATACTTGATATTATTTTTAATGACGTATCTTTGAAAACATTTGTAAGTAAACTTATTAATCTTAGTCGAAATCATTACATTATTAAATTTCAGCATATTAACCACAAACGCGGGCTCTACAAACAAAATGGTAGGCACTTATTGGAGAATGAGTTTCCTTACAAATGACCAGGTGAAGGAACTACCTTTCAATAGTGATCTCTAGAGGAATGTACCGAGGCCCAACAGATGGTCCTCTATCAACACATGACCGGCCTACCTCTTCCTAGATAGTACCGAATATGTCATCCCTCGACCATTACCGACCTAACTGAGACGTCTCTTTGCATATATATTACAATAATTTAAAGCCGAACAACATAAAGGGTAGAAATATATCTAGAGGGGATGATCAGACCCTAATGGTTGCGAACCACACAGCCTTGCCACATCTACCCTGTTTCATCCATTTTTGGGCGTGAATCTTGAGGTAGCGATTACCTTTCTCATTGCACATCATCTTCCTTTGAATGCAATACTTCCATCCCATGGTCATACAACTGATTTCTACAAATGTATAACTTCTGAGCTCATACGTCTCAGGAAAGGGTGTTAAGCTAAGAGAAGTTGCCTTCTTCGCCACCAAACAAATGATACATTCATAAAGATCACTTATGTAACTAGGAATGAAACGTCAGATATTTGTCCATATAAGTTGTCCAAGTATATGACAAATCGAAGGCACTCTCCTACCATATCCTGTAGGGAATTCACTATAGGATTAGTAGCGATTAGTCCTTGCATCAGATATTTCATAACGAATAAACTACTACTATATGTATATTAGGAGTTTATCCCAAAATGATCAACAAACGGTCCTTCATTATGAAAATCCCAAATATCATATCCATGTCTTCACCTTGAATACGTAAATTGGTTCAAAGTGGTCTTCGGATAGGAATCATCCAAATCCGACCCTGGTTCCTTTGAAACAATCATCGATAAAAAGATGTTCTTGTGAATAGGAAATGATTATTTAATTGATTTAGTTCTTTTCATCAAAATCTCTTTTGGAGATATATATTCCTTAAAATATTCTTCCCGGTATATGTGGAATCATTAAACCTCTCTTATTACTGCTTTTGATTTCTTAAAACCTTTTTACACTTAACTCGTTTCCGACATTTCGACATTGTCTATCACTCGTCCAGGGAAGAAGCCAGGTGAGCCAGGGCATTGGTTGCTCCTGAATATCTCCTTAGTTTAAGCACCTCACATCCAGATCTCATGAATTGAAAAATCCAGTCTACTCGTCAGCTTTTACAGTCAAGATTAAACCACTTAATTTGTAATAGCTTTTCTTGAATCATTTATTCAAATTCTTTTAGATAAACTACAAAACTTCCAAAAAATCATTAAAACACTTAATTATCCTTTTGAAAAAATCTATAAGAGATTTGGAAAAGAATTGTTAGGTTAAAGCTATATTTCAAAAGTTATAGAAAAGTGCCCGAAAGTGCTCTTTTAAGCTATATTGATCAAAACTACTTTTTATCACTTAAAAATTAATTATTTTTACCCAAATCACTTTTAAAACATTTTAAAAGATTTATTCCATATTTTTAAACAATTTTAAAACATCATTTTCTACAAAATCTAGGTTTGGATTCCGAACTTCAAAATCGGGATTTTTTAAAAACTTGTTTTACTCATATTTCAAAATCTACTAATCGAAATCTCGATTTTCTTTTTTCGTTGGAAAACTATAAATATAATAGTTTGAAAAATTCTTGTCTTGAAGAATTCCGGGTTATATTCCATCTTTTGCACTTGTTTTACTTTTATGGCACGAAATCACGAACTACTGTTACGCGACGCGCTTATTTTTGACTAAATTTTCAGTTCTCATTCAAACTTCACCAAAACACTTGTGAATATTTATAAACCATTTCAAACTCAATTTAAACCATTTTTAAAGAGGTTTATCATTCCATATAAACATTTTTATTAATTTAAGAAAAGTGATTTCCTTTATGCTTATCAACATGTATTTCCATGACTTGCATATATTCAACACTCATATTTATATAGCCAAACTTGATGATCAAAGAATATTAAACATCCACTGCAAATATCATATCATCATCCAGCATATATAGTATAATAGTTTTAGGATTTCTCACCATGGGTTGTAAACGGTTTAAATTAAAAATTCGCCTAAGGTGGAGCAAGGGTTGTGCTCCACCTATGAGGAGTAAGGTGGAGTTTGTGAAGAACAACGAGAAAAGTGGAGTTTTGGGATCAATCTTACTCACATTTTTAAAAAAATCTCATTTTTAAAAGTTTAAACTATTTTATCAAACCAAATGGTTAGTTAAGTTTAAATTTCTGAAACTTTAATTTTATTTAAAAACTAGGATTTGAATTCAAATTAGAAATTCAAGCTAGAATTGAATTTGAACTTAAGCTTTGCTTTATACAAAAACTACATATTTTAATTTTTTTTAAAAACCCAGATTTTAAAGAAAACGGGTTTTTCTGAAACCTGTTAATTTACAGGTTCAACCCGAGAACCTTATTTTCTACTTCGGGTTAAAAACTGCTTTACTTCAAGTTTTATACCTACTTGCTTCGGGTAACTCACCATGTTTACTCGAGCAACCCAACACAGGCCAACCCCATTAGTAATATCCCATCACCATGCATATGCACGGCGTCTCCGGCCACGCTAGTTTGTCAGCGTCTGTCGCGTCACACCAGAAACCAACCCAGGATCCATCCTTGGCCATCAAATCAAACAATCACCCAAGAAAACAAAATTGAACTCAAAATTCCAAACCTGGAAAACATATTCAGGTTTTTACTTCAAACCTGTCAACGACCAGTTTGCATTACTCCGACCATCTGAGATCTAGCCACTCCGGCCTCGAACTCATCCACCACCAACCCAACGATTCCCAAAACATCAAAGCACTCGGTCAATCCATCTTTCTGAATTGCCCGATTCCTTCATACCTTATTAGAACTAGGGTTTAAAAATTCCAAACTGCAACTATCCTACCCAATATAATCCTCATTTCTGATTTTTCTATGGATCTATGATCCTTATTCTATAACTCAAAAGAATCTTGAGTTCCCTCAAACAACAGATTGCAAGCACTAGCCCAATTTCATTTTTAATTCAAAAACAAATTGTAACCACATCTTATACCTAAAAATCTTAATACCTGATTTAAAAATCAAGTTACAGATTAGATATTTGATTTATACTACTAAATTACAATATCCATTTGATTGGGTTGTGATAAGAATAAACATGCATGATGCTTTTCCCTGTTTCCAGAGTCAAACTCATATTTTAACTTTCTTGACATTTTTAAACATGAACTTATGAAAATAATACAACTTACTTTGCATCTAAACATGGATTAGATCTTGAGTTTATGAGATTTTGAATTGTATCTAAAGTCTGGAATTCTAGAACAAGAAGGAATTCATCACAGCAAGCAGATATTCAAACTCATACATATATACAGACATTTCATCATACTCATCAGTAAACAATTTAAGCAACTATATCAATTTAAATTAGTTTTTAAAATAAATTGTTACTCACCATTTCAATGCAGACCCCTGTTGATTCTTTGAATTTTGCAGAAAACAAATGCAGGCTTGACCCCTCTGTTGCTCATTTATGCAGAAACAAGAATATGCAGTAGCTAATCCCCCCAAAGACATGCAGATGCTATCACTTCCCAGTTTTAAACAGAGTGCAAAAAAATGCAGGCTCTTCTTTTTTTTATTTTAAAAGTGACATGCAGATTAATGTTTGAGTTTAAGGAAGATGGGTTTGATTGTTGAAGAAGAGGAATATGCAGATTTGAAACTTGTAGACTTATTTTGAAATTTGAATGAAGGTGGGTTTGATTTTGAAGAGGTGGAGTATACAGGTTTGAATTTTAGGTGTGCAGATTTGTGTATGCAGTTGTAAAATTTGAATATGCAAATTTGTGGATTTGAGTATGCAGGTTTAAACAGGGTTTAGATGAACTTGTATATGTAGATTTTTATGGATTGTTAATATGAAAATGATTTAGATTTTTAAAAGTTTAAAGATTTTCTTTGGTTAAGGAAGAATGAATATGCAATATGAAATGGACAACTTAAACAAATGAAATTTTTAGATTTTAATGAAAGCAAAGAAAAATAAAAACTGAAATTTACACTTGTCAATTTTTACAACACTTGTCAATTTGTAAATTAGTTTTTAAACACATGTCTCTTTAAAATAGTTAGTACTAATTACAAATTAATGTATATGTTAGCTTAGATTAAGTTGTTAGTTTATATTAAAATATGTGTATGAATTTATAAATGAAATAAAAACAAACAATGTTTTACAAATTAACTTATACATATTAAAATTAAAACAATTAAAATTTTATACTTTTGAACTTAAATTCAAACTAAATTCAAAAATCAATTATTTTCAAATCAAGTTATAAATATAAATTCAATTTGAAATAACAATTACAAATCCTATTCAACTTATTTATAAAGACAATACAATATCAATATTATTTTTATAACTCTCTTATTATTAAATTAAAATCATTTTACAAGAGATTATATTTTTTTAATAAAATATCCATTTTATTAAGTCATGAAATCATTTTGTTAGATTAATTCTAAATTTAAAACTCAAGCTAATTTAATTTAAAACGTTTAATATTTTCTATTAAATTTTAAAATCATATATTTATTTATGAAATAGTCTTTGAAAACTCAATATTAATAAAATCAAAATTTCCAATTTATAATATATATATTAGAATTTTAAAACATGGTTTATTTCTTAAATTTAAACCAAATCATTTATTTAATTCTGAAAAGCTTAAATATTAAATAAAACAAAATTTCCAAATTATTAAAACTAGAAAATATGCTTTACTTATTAAAATTAAAACAATACCAATCTATTTAAAATATAAACCATATATTTATTTATAAATATAAATCCATTTATTATTTTTAAAAGATAAAATAACCAATTTAAATAATTATTAAAGAAGATTATTAAATTTATTTGAATTATTATTAACAGAATATCAATATCAATTTAATTTTAACTACAGATTATTAAATTGATATTGTTAAAAATTTCAGGATATTACAGCTTTGAAGTGTTTTACTGTACATAATTATATTTTAAAATTTAATTTCTTTTTGAAATAAATTTTGACATTATTTCCCTTAAGATGGAAGCCATTACAGTTGAAGCAAAAGCTTAAGAATATAAAGAAGAATAATAATGAAAATAAAAAGAAGATGGTAAGGTATTTATCGGAAAAGAAGATTATAAGGAAGACATGTATACATCACTTTTTTTATCACCATTTCAAGGCTTCTCCTACACACCTTTCCTCCTCCAAAGCACGGCTAGAGCCTCTCCCCATGTGCACATCGCTTCCATCTTCTCATATGTGCATATGTTGACTTGTAAAAGCTTAAGGAATAAGTTTGCGTAAAATATCTTATATATTTTATATTGTTTTCTTATACTTAATTATTTTCATATATGTATGTTTATGTGTATGTTATATGTATGCGTATGTACATGTATATGTGTATGTAACATATTCCTACAACGTTGCACAACTTCCACACATTGTATCGTTGCAAATTCCGATTTCGATTTTCGGTTATATTTTCTCTTTTAAATTAATATGCATAATTTTGTAAATAAATTTTGAAAATAAATTTTTTTATCATTACTAACTAATAAAAATGATCACATTTTATTTATGAAATCATAAATTATATAAATAATCATTCACAAAATTATTTGTATTATAGATAAAGCTAAGCGATCGTTTTTTTAAAGTGATTTATGAGTTGTTACAAGATACTTCAAAAAAGTATCTTTGTTTGGGTATATACGTCATATGTTGTTCAATTGGCGATAATGGGCTGAGACATTTTAGTTTTTTAGTAGCGACTCACTTATGATTTGGCGATAATGAGCTGAGATATTTTGTTTCTCAAGAGCTGCATCCTCAATATATGATAGTCCGAAAAGTTGTGTCCTCAATATGTGATAGTTTGAGGAGTTGATTCCTTAATATTTGATAGTCCGAGGAACTAAATCCTCAATCCAGGAAGCTGAGTCTCGATATACGATCGTCAGAGGGCTAAGTCCTAATATATGATAGTCCGAGGTGTCAAGTCCTCAATATACAATAATACGAGGAGATGAGTCCTTGGTATTCGATTTGGCGTCACAAAACGGATAGAGGACATAAGCTTTAATATATGATTTGGCAATAGTAAGTTGAGACTTTGGAGTCAATCATGGGCATATGATTAGGCATATGACATATTTTAGTGAGACCTTAGAATAAATATCATTATAGCACTGTATTGTGTTTAATTGACTTGTCGAATGCAGGTGACGCAGGTTAAAATATGGTTTTCAAGCATAAGTGTGTTGTTTTACTAGCTTATTAATACTAACACTTATATGATGCATATCACTCACCAGACGTATGTTTGATCCCCTCTATTCCTTTCTCCTTTTTGTTTACTGTATTATGTAGGTAGAGAGGACTAGTGGCGATTTAGGAGTCATGGTGGTGTGATGGAGACGTGCATTTATCTATTCACTATCTACTATTTGTTTTATTTTAGTTATTCCCAAACATTAGACTGAGTTTCATTAATGGTATAAAAGATGTTGTAGTTGGAGTTTATTTGATACTCTATTCTTTTTACCTGGGATTGTATTGTTTATTACTGTTATATTTTATTTCTTCCGCTGTGATTTTCAGAAAGTGCGGATTTTTTTACATATCCCTTTGATCTATTTTATATATATATATATATATATATTAACTACAAGCCACTATTATTGGCATCCGCATGTCAGTGCTACTTTTATGCACGGGACAGGCCGCCGTAGATGGCGGGTTATTATAAACACTCATTAAATGTTGGGTAGTGTATTACTTATGGCTGTTAGAGGTACCAAAGGGTTATGTACTAGTAATTATTGGCTAACTATGAAAGGACTCGTTCGATAGTTTCCATTCGTTAATAACAATTAGGTCAAACAGGAAACCTTAGAGTGACGGTGTTACACAATTCCCTTAAGTTGAAAATACTTTGAAACTTCATTATGACTACTTCACTTTGATTATAGTTAAAATCATGACATGATAATTCATCGAGCAATTATAGTTGGGTTGGAGTTAAAGCATTGGGAGTGAAATAGTATTCAAATAGAGAATTCGTCTTCTCAGTTATATGAGGTTCATATCACGGTTAACGGTAGTTAACTCAAAGTAAAAATCACCGTCCAAAGAAGTATGATTAATACTAAATATTATTATTGAACCCAGGGCTATATCAAATAACCGAGTTAAATAAAAAAGTGGAATTTTGACCAAAATTAAATTTCATAAACTCTAAAGTGATATAGTGTTGATGAAAAGAATGTATGTAAATATTGTTATTAAATGGTGCTGCATAAGATAATACTAAATATGATTTTTCTAAAAAGTCTATAAGCCATGAATTGGGCCAAACTATCACATCACTACCTAAGGTGATGTGTGAACGTTAATATTTAAATTATTTGATATTAATTACTAACTGAATTCACATCTTTGAGTCACACAACTGTATTTGTGAATCTCCAAAAAAACATACGAGCTAAATTAATTAATATAATAATTATTAATTTATTTGATATTTTGATATTGCAATTATTTAAATGCATGTATAAAAGTTATATTTGCATATATCGATATACCATATAAATATATTTTTAAACAAGGTTTAAATAATAAATAATTGTTGGAAAATTTGCTCCTCACAGAGCAAGCTAAGATCGACCATAATTAAAGGAGATATTGATTGAAATTTTAAAAGAAAATTAATTAAGGGAGTTAAATAAGAAGAATGCGAAAGGTTCTTTTTCTTCATTAGAAATAAATCTCTATATATCATTTCTTTTTTTTTTACTAGAAACTTTCTTCCTTCTCTTTCCTTAAGTCCATGGCCACTATTTCCCTCTAATAACAAAAAACAATCAAAACACATAAAAGGAAATTAAAATACAAGCGGTTCTTCATTCTCTTGCAAGGTTGGGTACGGATTCATTTAAAGATCTAATGAAAAGACTTAAGTAAAGATGTTATAACGAACAAGACTTTTTTAGGTTTGATTTCCTTCTTTTGAATTCATTCATGATGATTAAATCTATTTTAGTTCACATATACGTATATTCATTACCACTTATTGAATATATTTTGAAATTCTCTTGTGTATTATCAATTAAATGCAAAATTAATCTTATGTATGTTTTATTTTGAGTATTGGTATGGTTCTCCTAAGATCTGAAACCATTATTTACATGGTTTTGATTTGTTATAAAGCTTACCTTTGTTATCACAAATTTATTCATTAATTATTTAATTAAAACCAGTTTGTATTCTAAAGCTAATTTTCTTGTTTGTCGGATCTGAGACTTTGAGTTTATGCAGACCTTTATTGTAATAAAATTTATTTTTGTTTTTACAATTTAATTCTTTTATAATCATGGATTAATATGTAATTGAATTGAATTGTGTGTGCGCGCGCATGCGCGCGTGTATGTGTCATATTCTTCATCTTCACGCGGGTGCGGCGCAGTGGAAAGGAGGCTTGAGTTCTGATAAAAAGGCATAGGTTCGATTCCTACCATGCGCTTCCCTATCCTATATAAATTTACCCGGGGGATATAGGGGCTTGGATCAGCAGACGACTTTACTATACCCTCCTCAGGAGTTTACGGGCCCGCCGGTTCTCCTGGGTTTTCAAAAAAAAAAGTAAATGTTTTCAAAATTTTGTATCAACATCAAGTTATACTTTAGCCAGGTTAATTTGTTTTTAATTAATATATTCAAGTTCACTATTTAGTCAAATATATGTTGTGAAATCAAATTTTAATTTACTATATACACATTTGTGTATATGTATAGGCGTAATGTTTCAGAATTAATTGTGTTATTGGAGCAATACATTAAATTATGACAATACTTTTAATTAACACATTGAATGTTTATTTTTAGATCTGTAATTTTAAAGTTTGAATATTTTGTTGTGCTCAAAAATGGAATTTTATATGGCTATGAATCTATTACTAGTTAGTATCTGTAAAGGTGGAAATCTAAAATATTACTTTATTCAATTTCCTTTTAAGTTCTGATTTGATTAAATCTAGATCGTAATGTAAAAAATTATTTTCTTCTTCACTTTCAATCAACTCTTGTTTTGAAATATCCAAATTTATTATATAGACATGCCCTCATAATTTTATAGATGTGTGTGTCTATTTGTATATATATATATATATATATATATATATATATATATATATAAGTAATAACAAAATATTACATGTGTGTGTGTATCTAAACTACACACACACTCTTATACATTTATATTCCTGATATGCACAAGAATTTATTTCATGTATTTGTATGTATAATATATATATGTATATACATAATAAATATGAATCCCAATATCTGTATGTGTGTTGTTATACGCATGTTTATATTACATTATATCATGTTGTTGTATATATGATACATTCATAATTAAACATTTAGTCGAATTGATTCAAAGTATAATATACATGTGTGTGTGTATAATAAATATAAACCTCACTATCTATGTGTGTAGTTATGCACGTATTTATATTATATCATGTTATGTTGTTATATCATTGAATGTATATATGATACATTCAGAATTAAACATTTATTGTAATAATAATGTGATTAATCAACAAATATAAAGATTAGTTAAATGAAATGTGGTTTTTTAACAACTAGATTGGATTTAGTGTAAAACAGTAGGCTTCATAGGCCTACTATGATCTAAATATAGATTTTTTTGAAACCTACCTATTTCACCCGCTGCAGACTAGCCTGGTTCGTTCAAACATTGGGGAGCGAACAATAACCAATGGTTGCACCATAGTCGTGTCGAATTTTGCGTTCAAGACAATGACCTGTCCACGATACAAACTTTCTCTTCTAGCTCTTTGCCATTTCTATTCCAACAGTTGGAATTCATGTTCACCAAACTAAAAAAACGTTTTCATTATGCTATCGTGTTGTGCTTGGAGTTGTGGCTTTGATATGGTTGATGAAAATTAGAACTGAAGCTGCCTAACTGAATAGATGATGGATTTGGTGTTGAAAAGTGAGAATGGATGATGGTGTTGTTTCAGTGTTTGGCTTGTTGCTTGCTACAGAAGTTTGGTTGGAAAGTGGATGAAATGGCTGCGTGGCTTGTAATGGTGAGTTAGAAGAGTTTTTGCAAAGAAGACTCTTATATGTATTTGTTTGTGTTGATAACTTGACGACGATAATGAAAAAACTGTTGCTTGGTTTTGTCAGATTGATATCCGTGTTGGATGATGAAGCATGCTTGAAAGGATCACTGTATGAGTTGGAGTGCCTCTACCGAGATCCTTTGAAGTGCGAAGTCGTGTCGCCTGATTCAAAAGGTGGTGTTGGACTTTAAATTGTATACCAAGATGTATTCAAACTCGGATGATGGTGGTCGGTAACACAAAAGGATGGTGCATGAGTTGATGAATTAAGTTGCAGATGGAAGAGGTACTTATTATTCCTTTTTTAAGATATAAGAATTCGACATTGATTTGTAATTGAGAAAAATGACGAAGTTCTGATGTAAGATGATCAATGTAAATGGTGAGTTATTATGATTAACAAAAATATGTGCATTGAGAAGTTCCTATATAAACTCAAAAAGAAAATATACCTTTGCTTAATATTCTCTTTTTGGTTGAATAAGTCTTGTACTTTGTATTTTTTGATATTGTTGCGCCATTGGTTGAATTTGTAGAAGTAAAAGATGAATGGGATTCTATTAAATAATATTTCTGTTGAGTAATTATGAATAATATCTTAAAACAATAAAATGATTGAGTGAAATATTGGATATGGTAGTGTACTTGTTGAACTTTGTTTTTACTCACCATGTAAGCTCGCATTTGGAATTTTATATTCACAATTAACCTTCAAACAAAGAAAAATAATAATCATTATTGTTATACTACATACATTTGTATTGGTGTATAATCGATGTACATCAAACTCAATGAACATTGTTAAATGCAGATATATGTTTGCAATAACAAAACAAAATCATCAATTTTCACGACTCACGTCAGACTCTTTCAAATACTAATGGTCCGTTTGATTTACTTTGTATTTTGTGTTTTAAGTTTTCAACATTAATACAAATATGAGAAGAGTGGAGGGACAATGAATGAGTGGAAGGAAATAGAGAAGACGACGGAGGGAATGGAGGGACGATGACACGATTAATCGTTTCTCGTGCTTCCGTTATTTTTCAAAAAAAATAAAAATTATGTTCTATGTTCTACGTTAACTTTGTTTTTTAAATTGGTTGTTTTTTCATAATATACATGCATCGTACATATTTTTGTATAGACGAAAATCTAAAACTAAAAGCGGTAAAACAACCGTAGTCTAATTTATTTGCAAGAGTAACGAAAATGCACATAAAATGCATACTTAAGTTAGAAAGTGATTGATTTCCTTTCGTATCCTCCAAATTTTGTGTAGTTATTGTCATATCAATATTTTCTTTTTTTTTGGGATGCGATGACTGGAAAGCTTCGGACCACTATGGTCTTAGAAAGCAGCCTAATAGAGAACAAAAAGGAGCAAACTGGAACGAGTTAAAAAATAAAAAAGTCGAATATTACAAAATCTAATCCTACTCAACGAGGAAGAGACAAAGCACTGTCCCTTTCTCTTCTGCCACTTCAATTTCGCTATCACTCTCCTCAGATCTCACTTTTTCCTCCTAATACCAAAACCCTAAAAGCTCCCAACCCTAAATCAACTTAAACTTGAAATTTCTGAACCTTAATGTCATCATCCTAGACTAAAAACCTAACTCCAATGGGCAGCGCTTGCTGCAAGCCATCAGCAATCGATGACGTAAGGGAAAGCCCATCCAATTTCCGTCCTCCGCTTCCTGCCCCGTCGCAGAGCTTGTCATCGTCGGAGGTTATTCCGGCGAAGCTGACGTCGCATGTGCGGAGGGATGACGTTGTTGTTGTTGAGAAGATGCATGATAATGGCAGCAGGGTTGTTGGTAGAGCAAGGTCGAGTTCGGGAATGCAGGTTAGAGTGGTCGGTGGAAAGGAAGCGGAAATGGTGGCAGCTGGGTGGCCCGCTTGGTTGGCGGCTGTGGCTGGGGAGGCGATTAGAGGGTGGGTCCCACGTCGGGCAGATTCTTTTGAGAAGCTTGATAAGGTGGGGTTTTGCTTCCTTTTCACGTTTAATATAATGTCAAGCATCACCAGCTTTTCCACATTCCTTAAGACTATAAATGAAATCGGAATGTGTTCTAGAAAATATGCTATTTGATTTAAAACTGCACCTCCCAGGACCATCAAACATGTAGACTTGCCACTACACTCTGTTGTATTGTTTATTACTTCACTGAGGAAAAACAACTTCTATGTGAAAGAAAGTTTTATACTTCGTTTACCACCAAAGATATGGAAATGTCTGTACACTTTCTTTTAAATGTCACTTTGAGAGTAACTGCATTATCTTGTGATTGATTTAGATGCCATTCAAAAATGTATGGAAACCTAGGAAATAACCTTGTGATAAAAAAAATTATGATAATTTTTTATGACAAACAAGAGAAGACGAAGAATCTACAGTAGGCGCAATCTATGCTGTCCAAGATGTTTACGCATCGTAGCAGAACGCAATTTAGGTGCTACTTTGCAATTTTGACTTCTCGTTTTTTATTTTGACGCTTCAATCCGTCTTTTGTGTAAGGCATTGTCTGAGCGTCAAGCTTTTCTCGCGGAGCTATGAAAATACGTGTTTTTAGCATGACTTTATTTCTACTTTGACTAAATACAATTACGAATACAATCAAAGGACTCAATTATTTTATTTACTTATCAAAGCCCTCATGTTCATATAAATTTAAAATTTTAATTCATCTTTCCATATTTCATTATAAATTGTACAAACAATAATATATAATTATTCTTCATTATCGTTCAAAAAAGCAGCTAGTAGAAGCTACTATTTAGTTTCACACTTCTTTGAAATTTAATTTTGATAATTTCTTCATTTTACTATCTTATTTTTATTTACTTTTTGAATTCTATTTTTTATATTTTTCGAATATAACCTAAAGTGATTGCCAATAAATAAAAAACTATATTGTTCACAATTATTGTAAAATTATTTTGAAAATTTCAAGATTATTTGCTATGCAAATATTTAATAGAGTCATGAGATAGATCTTATTGTTCATAAGTTTTGTTACATGGGCAAACTATAGATGTGCTTGGCTTATTTTGAAAACTACAAACAAAATTAATATATATATGTGTGTATGTTTATCACTCATAGTAAAATAATAGACAGTGATGATCTAATAAAAACATATTAAGTTTTACATGGTCTATAACTATTATTTTACAATTATTAAACCCGATTTATTTGTATCGAATTTATATGGAAAACGTTCTATTTTCATTTGTGCTTTGCTTATACCTCGTCTGAACTCTAAGACCATTTTTACCAATCAACGCTTTGCTCCGTCTCGAACAATATAAGGCGCAACTGATTGCTAGCTCACGTTTCTACTTATTAATTAGCATTATTATTTGAATGTTACGCATATGCCATTTGTGGTGAAATAATAATCTTCATAGATTCCGTCTTTTCTTCGTGTGGGTAGCTTGTTGCCTAAAATTTGCAGGTGAAAACTCTTGCACGCTATACTTGCACCGGGCCTTTTAGGCGGTAGACTCTTTGATTAGGAAGGGATGCGGCCTAAGGAGGACATCCATCATACACTTAAGTGGCAAAAATGTCCAACAAACACGTGCAATGTATTGGTTAATGTCAATCACTCTATCGGTCGAGTTATAAACAACTCCTTAGGTTCGTCCCTTAGATGGTCCAACATGAGATCTAAACCCTATTTTTTGGCTTATACCATGGAAATGTAGTCTAAGGCAGTATGTATTAATATTTCTTCATTTGGTTTGCTAATAACAGTCGAGAAATGATTATCTATAAAACCAAAGCCCATACCTTTGAAGAATTCTCAGTGCAAAAGTTGTTGAGCCATTTAGTTTTAGTTTATTCAAATGAAGAATTTGAACACCCATTGATTTTAACAACCAAGGTAAACATGTAAAATGAGCTCAAATTCATCCATACCATTTTCAATCTATCTTGGTATATAACTTGAAAGTCAAATGAATGTGGGCTAGGCTCAATCTAGGTTGCTTAAATTCCTAATCCAAGCATGATCTTAACCTAGGCCCAACGCAATCCTATCTCGAGCCTCCTGGATATCTTATTTCAAATTCATCAGCTAAGCTTGTTCGTTGGGTTTTTTGTGCCAGTTGGATAAAATAAACCGTATACTTGACCCAAGTATTTATGCGAATACCACCATTTCATCTTGTAATTTTTTGAAAATGACACACAGACAAAGAGACAAATCAAGTAGCGATGAAGTTGAATTCACACATAAAAATTATATGGTAACAAATAAAATGGTAAACAAACATGTACACATTTATATTTTTGGTACTATCGACTATTATAATCGAGTCAATCCAACCTAGATTAGGTAGCGATGAAAGGATATCCGACCTTGCCAATAATTGAGTTGCGTCCGAGTTTGGAAAGTCAAAAATAAATATGTACAACTATTAACTGAGCAAGTTAAGATCGGATTTGGGCCAAAACTTGTATTGTTGAGAGGCCTATAAATGAATGTTCGGGATGACCATGCATCGATTCTTATGGTTAGGGATTCCCTATGTTAAGCTTACTTTGTCTCAGAACTCAAGTTATTGCGTCTCTTTCATATATTGGCTAACCGGCTTTAAGCATCATTCGTTTCTTGGTTTGAAAATAGTATGGATCGGTCAAAGTATTTTAGTTCTTACTTCAAAGAATAGTCAAAATGAATTCAAAAGGTGGGGTATGATTTGAATTATTGATTGGATCCACCTAGTCTTACCTACTTCAAGTTAAGTTTGTTAGTTGTTTAAGAATAGTTTGGATCGATTCCTTGACAAAGTTGACCTATGTTTCGTCCAAGAAATGTTGTATATATCGATTCTGCAGTTATTCAAAGCGTGAAGTTTGGTTAGATGGAAGAACATTGTTCATAATTAGAAGAATTAATGGTGATTTGCACTAAAAAATGAAGTGCCCCTCTCATAAAATGCCAAGTTGGTAATAATTACATGTGTAGAATTATTTTCTCTTTTCTTATTAGATAAAACCTGCTGAAAGTGAGGAAAGACGGTAGACTAGAGAGATGTCTATGTTCTTATGAGAACCCAGAAGCCTAAATTAATAGTTGCCAGTCATCAACCCTTCGATAATTTACAAGGAATATTTCAAAGCAACATGCTTTGAACTCTAAAAGTTGAGGGTATGCTCGACTTTGCTTTGGTATATTCTTGTGTACTCGTATGGTTGATTTGTCACCCATACATCCTAGGTTTGGTGTCACCCCTTGCATGCACGGCTTAGTCGATTGTGATTCAGAATTTAATTATGTAAGCTGCCACTATAGTGTTAGATAGACACAAAATCATAATTTCAAACTTCTAACTTGTACCTAATGATAGATTGAGCCATGAAACCTTGCAATTAAAGTGACACTAAAACACCTTTATAGCACCGATAAAGTGCTTAGCGGGGTATATGCCTTTCCACCAAATCCACGATCATAGCTACGTACACTAAAGTGTCGGTAAAGTGCGATTTGTCTGTCCGTTTTTTTAAGAGTTTAGCATTCAAAAGTTAATTCATTGCAACACATAATACTAAAATCAAACCCAACTAAGATTTTGTTCACTAACAACACATACTATACAGACACCAGTAGGAGAAAAATTTCTTACAAACAACCAGAGTTAGAAGCATGACAAAGTTGTTATTTCTAGAGGAATTAAATGTCCCTCTTGCTATTTAGTTGATGTGGGACAATATCCCCCTTTCTTGTAGCTATTGTAAATTGAGTTGTAGAGGAGAGGTACCAAGAACTGTTGAATCATTCTAAACTATCAAGGTTCAACTCTTTTGCTATGAGTTCATCATAGGTGGTCATAACATGATGTGGAATGAAGACATATAATGGTTAGATTTTTTACGTGTCGTTATTCATAACGAGCCATAAATACGTTTTTTACTTATTGATAATAACATATTTACACAATATGTATTTTTTGTTATTTTTTAATTGTATTTTCATATATTTTTTCATTGAAATATTAGTTTTAATTAGATTAAGTGTCTACTGTACATCAATTACTACATGCAAATGTCGCGACTAATTTGATTTTAAGCTTTATATGTTATTTTTGATTCTCGTGTGAATATTCGCTATATCATTACTATTTTTATGCTTCTCAGCCACGGGGTTCATTAGACAAATTGAATAATATGAAGCAAATCACCTGAAATCCACAAAGAGTAAAACAATGATCATTTTCTTTTGGTCCATCGTCCTCTTTTTTTAATTTATGTATGATCACATATCAATCTCCAAAAGCAATTTATAGGATCGATGAACCTTTGCATTTACATAACTCTCAATGAATAAGTTGCTGAAATTTTATACGTTTCCTTAACACCAATTTTAGTTAGTGGATGATGTTGTATGTGTTCTTTCATTTGTGCGACATTGATAGATAAAATATATTCTATTTGATCCACCAATCCATAATAAGCAACAACCATTCTATATTGATGAATGTAAATTGCATCTTTATAAGGGAATTCTAAACGTAAATCATCGTTAACACGCTTTAAGAGTTTTTGGATATAACTTGGTCAATAACTTCCTATAAACTATAATAGTCCATTACTTGATTTCTTCATGAAAACATAAACATGACATAAACTTCATTGCACAAAATTCGAATCATGTATATAAGTGCCAACGTCGACTTATAAGGAGTACCAATACAAGCATAAGTTAACAACTAATGACCCCTACCTATATGTTGTACATGATCCTTGAGTACATTAACATGCATAACCTAGCTAATGGATGTTAATTATCAACTCCATTGCCTTATGCCCAATAATCTCATTTTTCTTCTATGCATAGTTCTTAACGAAAATTTAGTTTATGCAAATGCATCTATTTCTATTAGTTATCCTTTTATCATTAGTAAATGAAACTACAAGGGAGTTATCTTCATAAATCTTTGTTGAGAAGTCTACTATGCCAGTGATATGCTTATCATATGACCTTAAAACAAGCAATGTATTATGCTTTCATAGTTTATAATGCAACTAAGTGTTATTTCATACTTATCCAAGAAATATCTCCTCATACTATTATAAATAAATATCTAAAAGTAGACTTTAGTGTATCTTGATAGTCAACCTAGCCGAATTGGAGTAGGCAACTAACTCCAATGGTCCTACATGCTTAGGTAATAATTCTTGGTTTCCTTCAATTATCTCATGATTTAGTAGATTTCTTCTTCCTTGATGAACATAGTAGATAGACCTACCATTTAACCTCATTTTGCGTACTATAATAGTATTCTTTTTTTTCATGATCTTACCATCTCTATTTGTTTTCCTAATTGTTTTTTAACCTCAACTTTATAAGACTTGAAAACATCTAGTGCTTAAGTCTTCTGATTCAATTGTTATATAGAAATATCATTTTGCGGTCGCTGAATGGGATAAAATATCTTTAGCCATTCAAACATAATGCAACAAATGGTCTATATATATTCATGTGTGATCTCAAACAACTTAGAAATCTTTGTATGCTTCTTGGTCCTTTTAGTTTGTTTATCCTTTATGCAATCTATACAGATACAGAAAGATCGATTTTCTAGAACTCCATCACTTATTAATCTTTTTATTCTCTTAAAAGTGATGCGACTAAGTGTTTTTTCTATGTCATCGAGGAGTTTTCATGAATAATGTATCTCTTAGTTGGAACACTTGTATTTTGCAATGAAATGTTTTGTTTAAATGTGAGATATAAATTATATTTGTATAAATTCTCAATAAAATTTCCAAAATCGATAATTTTGTTGCTTTCATTACACGTATAAAGGAGTTACATGAAACTGGAAAACATAGTTCAAATGAGAAAGTATTGAATTTTTTCCTTTTTAAAGGGTACATAAAACATGTTTTTCAAATCAAATAGAAATTCAATTTATAAAATAAGTAATACTTTCCACAACTTCTATTATTCAATGCATTCCATTGCTTGTATAGATTGAAACTCACCGTCCATCATGTTTCCTTTTGCTAAAAACTCTTCATGGTGTTTGAAATATGAATTGTAAAATTAGAGTTAGTTTACCAACTATTACTTGAAAAGAGTCAATTAATTCGTTACACGTATGCAATTAGATTACCATTTTTCTTGAGCCAATTCTTATATTTTACCGTCTTTCTTTATGTCTCCATATTGCTATATGAATGTGACTTTATGAGTTTCTTTTTACCTTTATGCCAACTATATGAAGTATCGTTTTTGCATCATTAACCATTTGTCATGAGCAATGAAATTTAAATATCTCTCTCTTGAACACACATGACAATAGTTCATTTATAAACCAAATTTTCTTGTGTGATATAAAGAGATTTTGGATGGATCAAAATTTCTAGAATGATAGTGTATAATGAAGTGCACCAAAAATGAATCAAAAATTTCAGTAGTGTTTGAGTTGAAAACGAGTTTTGTGTTTTGCATTTTCAAGCATCTGGAAAAGAATTTTTTGAAGAGCGGAAGATGTGTGAAAAATGGTTGATTTAGAAACAATGTTATTAAAGCGCTCACCTAGACGTCGGCAACTTTTATGGCAAGTCAGGTGCCGCCGATGCTTGAGGCGGTGGAAAAGTGCCTTAGGCGTTGAAGCGCGTGAATCTTAAAATGCTAAATAAAACACGCTTTATTATCAAATAGATTTATAAAAAAAGATTTCAACCCAAAATCAAGCTCAATTTTGGATTATTTGGCAAAATTCGATCTAGATTAGAGCATCAAACTTGATATCTCAACATCGATATCAAACTCTAGGGTGAATAAAATCCTCAGCGGTCAAACTCGAGCTGCCCACCTCGCATCCAACACCTTGGCTCCTCTACCTTGCCAAGCTTCAGTTGACTACTAGGGTAACTTTTTCTATATGAACCCCGAAGTTAATATTATATATAAATAATATTTAAAACATGTTTAGTGCTAGTTTTAACTTAATTTAGTTTAAATCAAAACTTCACAAAAAATATAAACCGATTAGAATAAGATTTTTTTGAATGTTTGAGCAAAAATTGAAACATATCTTATTTTTAATATTCAAAATTTAAAACATATAACGTACGTTTAAAATGATCGTTTAAACCAAATTTTAATTGTAAACTTAACTAGTTTATTGAATGTCTGGAGCTTTTTTTTAATTTTAAGTCTAAAGTTTAAATTTTAGACAGTATAAAGCAAAGTGAAGTGAATGCAGTTTTAAGGAGTATAAATCAAAGCAATGTTTGAGATGAATCCACGATGTTTTTTATATCAACATTGCATGTATATGTAGTTTTTTTAAGTTCAAAATTCAATTTTAGTTGCACTTCTATGCAGTTTTTTTATGTTGAAAACAGAAAAAACCATGTTTAAGGCGTCCAAAAAGCCCGATGTACAAAAAGCACCTGCATCAATTTGAGGCTTTTTCGCCTTGACAACTTCGTTTGGAGAATGATTTTAATATATAAAATTGAAAATGACTTTTTTTTAAGAAATGTCAAAATCTTTCTTCTCACTTCCCCTTCTCTCATAGTTATTAATGGCGTAGAAAGACACAATCTTTCTGGAGCCTTGGCACACGGCGCGGCAAATGGCGCTCGCCTTTTTAATTTACCGCACATGTTTTTTTTAAATAAATTCAACATATAACAACAAATTTAAAAAGTTCAATTTTTTCTACTAGAACATATGCAGCCAAAGATTTTTAGGCATTTTGCAAAAGAAACATCATCAGATATAATATTATTAGCATAGAATTTCAAGCATAATAGTTTTTAATTCAAAATAATAATACATATTACTGATAAACTAGAAATTCGAATCCGATTCAGCAATTATATTTTCGAAATCATTGTTTGCATCATCAGATTTATAAGCTTCCGCATCTTCCTCATCTATCTCATTTAGATTTGTTTCTTCTTCGTGAAGACGTAAATGAGCTGAAGCAGACACTGAAAACATCTCAATGTGGAAGTTCTTCTACATGGATATCTAGCTTCATCCACTCCTACCGTTATAGTAGCAACATCCTATGTCAGGTTGTCGTCATCAACAAATACAATAATATGATCAATACTAATTTTATGCAGTTTGAAATGCAAAAAATGAAAAATAAACAAACAAAAAGCAATAAAATAATAAAAGGCACGCCATTTTGCGCCGTGCGCCATTTGGAGTGCCTTTTCATGTGCGCACCGCCATAAGGGAAAATGGTAGCAAACGCCGTGCTACGTCATCAATAACTATGTCTCGTCTTATTTGTTGGAATGCTTATAATTTTCCAATTCCTCTTCTCCAATGTTATTTGATATACATTATAAGAACACACTCATTTTCATGTTAAACACTATCTTCAATTTTTAAATTTTCAGTTTTGCAGCAATCTCTCTTATATATATATTATATGGTCACACACCTTTCAAACTTTCATACTTAAAACCATAAAGCTTTTACAATGTTGCCATAGACTTATCTATAGTGATAAATCGTTCTTTAAATTGTTTTAAAATTTCATTGATGGTATCACTTAGAACCATGTGTTTAAAGAGTGATGTTGATATTTGATTTTGTGCTCATTAAACTTGTGAGATTGAAATGCTAATAGTAAATCTTCACCTTGGTGTACTTCGTTCTTTAATAAATGAAGGGACATCTTTACATAACACCAGGTCAAGATCCATGCATCCTAAGTGTAAAATCATATTATCTTTCCATTCTGTAAAATGGTCACGAGTTAACAAAGGGATTGAGTTGTCGTAAGTAACAATAGAGGGAACTGCATAATCAAATCAAAATATCAAACTAATATTTTATACACAAAATCATTATCAAAACCAACCTATATTTAATTTCAGTAGTAACTTCAATATTTATGTTTATAGTGATCGTTAACCACTCTTCATCTTGGTGTACTTTGTTTCGTAATAAATGAACATAATTTTTTTATATATATCCATATAACTAAATATAAAATCACATTATCTTTCTATTCTGCAAAATAGTCAGGAGTTAACAAAGGGATTGAGTTGTCATAAGTAACACTAGAGGAAACCGCATAATTAATTCAAAATATTACATCATTATTTTATACACAATCTTTATCAAAACCGACCAACATTTAATTTCTATAATAAATTCAATATTTATGTTGATAGTGATAGTTTTTTTGAAATGGTACTTAGATACAACATGTCACTGGGACAACATAACACAAACACATATCAATATATATTCGAATCACGCTACGCAAGTTTTGAACTTGTGACCTCTTGCACCAAAATCGAATCACTTAACCACTGGGATAATGATGCTTGTCTGCTAATGATAATTAAATACAAGAATTTGCTAAAATTTTTATAACGAGTCTTGTAAACTTTTGATTAAAATAAGAAAAATTTCCCATGAATATAGAAGTTCCATATTGTATTATTATTTAGATTTAACTCATTTCAATCAATTTCCACAAACAATTCTCTTTACAGGATGAACACTTATTCATGCAAAATAACCGTAATTTTTAATGTTAAATGTAAAAGGCAAATAAAAATGAATTGTGCGAAACAGTGATGCGGTGGGCATTTTCATCCATATAAACAATTTATTGTATTTTACATTAAACATACTATCATAGATTAATCATATTATGCATATTAACTTTAATAACGTATTAATCTAAATGTTTTGCTTTAATGAATATAAGTTGAACAAAAATACTATAATCTAATGGTTCATTTTGTGATCTTTTGGTTATTGTTTAATTAGCCAAAACAACCTTTTATATATATATATATATATATATATATATGTGATTGGGCCTCTCACTTAATGGTTAAGATTCCAAAACTTTATAAAGATTGACTATTCAAAATTAGATTAATTAGTTGGTCAAGTAAGTGCTAAATATGTAGAAGATTTTCGTTGTTTACATTTCTTAACTACGTAACCACCAAGCCATAGACATACTTGACTAGACGTCGACTGAAATAGAATTTTTAAGTAATTCATCCTTACAAATTTGGATTTTAATTGTAAGAGATAAAACTTATTATCATTAACAAAAATATCTTTGTGCATGTGTTTGAGAAAAATTGACCATATTTTCATGTTGCAAATGTTAAACTTAAGATCTTACATAATATAGATATGTATGACATTTATTTATACTATAATAAGATTGATTATATAGTTTATATAAAGGTTGAGATCACGGTTTTAGTCTCGGCTTTGGTCTTTTATAATTTCAGAAATTTCGACCTAATTCGTCCCCGTTTCGGTTTCGGATCTCATTATTTATTTATTACATATTTTCAGATTATTACACATATATATGCTTAGTTTATTGAAACAAACATATAATTTATATTTAATTAAAAAATAAGATATAAACGAACGATGTCGATTAATTATAAATATTTAGAACACTAAAAATGTTTATTCATTACCCCGTTTTCAACTTTTTTTAGTTACCCCATTTATATATTTTGTGAATTTGTATGTTTCTTAAGTTAAAATTTCAAAATTTGAATATTCATATATTTGAAACTCAAATTAATTCTTTTTTGAGTCTTTTTTATAAAATTTAAAGTTCAATAGTTTTTTATTGAATTGGAGTTTCGGTTTGATTTGTTTTCGGCCTTTACTGAAATTTAAACGGAACGACCAGAATTTTGGTGTTTCGGTCGAAACCTCAAATCTTGGTTTATATTGCAAAAAAACACATGTTTTCTAAAATAAATTTGGACATTCTTTAGATAAAACATACCAACGTACTTCACCATCACACTGCATAACGTTATGTATCCCTTATCAACTCCTTGTACGGTACATCATCATTGATTGTCACCTAAAAATCCAATAATAAAGTAAAAATACTTGTTTAAACCATCGTTATACAGCATACTTAACGTTAGTTTATACTAGCATTAAATGAATATTTACATTTAATGCTATGTTCATTTTTGGAGTACGCAAAATGCTAGTTATAAATAGCATTAAAAAGTCAAGTGCTATCTTCTTTTTTACATTACACTGAATGCTAGTTATAGCTAGCGTGAAAAAAAGGATCAAATTTTATGTTTACAGTACAAAAAATGCAGTTATAATCAATATCAGGCCGATACGTCACAAAAAAGCCACCTTTACCAACCATTGTTGCTTCAACCACCATGATGTCACCCCTCCACTAGATATCGTTGACGCATTACCACCCGCTCTCTCCCCCTTTTGTGGATCGGAAATCCCGCTCTATTCAAATACAGTAAAAACTCCAATCCTAGTCCAACCTCTATCACCACCATCAACGTCAACTATCAATCTTAGCCGTAACCGCCGCCTTCCCTTGCTATTGCATTTGTGCCTTATCGAATGTGGATTTCAAATTTAGAAAATTAATCATGTAGTGAATTATTGTCAAAATTTTGCGATTCAATCTAAAGAGAACTTGTCATTGGGTTAAAATTTCTCAATCCTTGTTTTTTTTTGTTAAAAACATAATTTAATTTGGGTTGAAATTAAGACCTATGACATGACAGTCAAATAATTTCGATCCCATGTCTCAATCCTTGTCATTTGAGTCATATTTGTTAAAAACAATTCAAAGTTTTTAAATGTCATGTTTATTAAAATAATTTGGGTTAACATTAAGACTTACGGCACGACGGTTAAATAATTCAAAGCTTTTAAATGTCCTATTTGTTTAAAAACAAATTCATAGTAGAACTCAAGTATTTTGATGTTAGCCAACTTTGAAATGCAAAATATCTTTTAGATGTTATGTTCGTACTCTTAACCATTTATATGGGATAGTAATAGTGATATGTTTAAACGTATATTCTAAATATTATTGATTGTAACAACTTATAGTTCAATTAAGAAATGTCTACATAAGCATCGAAATTACAACATTAAATTAATAAACTTATTGTAATCGTGCTAATTGCATATAAAAAGATAAATAGAAGTTGAAATGAAATTACATGTAATATTAAATCAATCACATTGGTAATTGGGTATTGCTAATAATATAATTTCAAAATTATTTTCTTTGCATTAGTGAAATACAGGTCGAAACTCGCTTTGGTACTGTATGAAATTATTATAATATTTGACAAGTACTAATTTAACCTTTATAAATATTTAAATAACTCATGAAATAAATCACTTAGAAATTCGAATAAGAGTTAAATAAAATCGTTTTCTTCTAGTTTAGGTTTCTCTCTCATAATTAATGTATGAATAGATAACAATCTCAAGCATTTTACAGGGAGTAGTGGACTCTTGCATTTTTACAATTGTTTTATTAAAGTCTATTCATTTTATTAACACCTATTTCAATTATTGGAGCACTTACACACTCATGCATGTCTTCTGTGTGTATATATGTATATGAGTATATGTATATGTATATGTGACATTTAAAACTAGGGTATTAAATTCAAAAATACTAATGTTCAAAATGGATCATATTCGGAGAATCAACGCTCGGTATAAATAAATGGACAATGATACTAACAAAATCTTGTCAAAATATGAAAAAACAAACGAACTGTACAAAATCAATTGTTTTTTTATTTTTATTTGCCTCTCGATTTATATACAAATAGCAAGTATGAATGTATGATAATCCAAATAATAAATTTTATCATATGTGACATGTATACTACATTTTTGTATTCATAACGTGTGACATCTTTCAAATGACTAAAGAAACCAAGTATTGTTAGTCCAAAAAACAGGCCCTAACTCATACTCAAATCTTATGTGGGCTAGAAAGTTTGAAAGTGCTAGGGCATGGGAGCTAGTTCTTGAGCCAGCGCGTCGATAATTCAATAGTCAAATGTCCAATTACTCAAACATAAAATTTCAATTACAAGTTGACTTAGGCGGCCATTGATGTTCCAAAGTCGGACTTTATTAATTTGGAGATTAAAAAATGAAAACGAGAAAGAAGACTAGTTCAGAAATTGCCTCTTCTTAGTTTGAGATATGTCTATTTATAGAGAAATTGCACGTTTAGTTTTTTGACACGTGGCAATTATATGAGACAAACAATTGATATTTTGCCGACATGACACTTTGCTGATTTGACATGTGACATAACTTATACTTGTCTTTTTGTGATGACATGACGATGTTGGACCAATGAGGAACTGCCATGTGGCTAAGCAGTGTTGATTTTTGGCAATCTTTTTAACACGCGATAATTTCAACATGCGATAGCTTTGGCGCCTTTAACATTGGATAGCTTAACTTTGGTATTTTCAATGTGCGATAGCCTGTTCATGTTAACTTGCGGTTGTTTGTTCATATCAACGTGTTCATCTCAACTTGCGATAATTTTGCCTTACGATAGTTTACTTTTTCATCATCCGATAGTTTTAGTTCTCCTTAACCTTTGACAGCATTGTTTTTGTTTATACTTGAAAATTTGGGTGTAACAATTACTGCAAGTTCCTTCAATAGGATTAAGTGCTCTTGTGAACGAGCGTCAACGTTCCCTAATTTTTAGACAAAAACATGGAAGGAAGAGATAAATGAGGAAGCTTGCATCAAACCTTTTATATAAGAAATATATGAATCACAACATTCAACCTTTTATATTTATGTCGAACTTCAACCTATATAGATCGAGATAAATCCAAACTAACAAAAACGATCGACATATGATGTCCATTATCTAATTACATTAGGTAGTTTCGAGCGAAACTTAATTTACCTCAACATTTAAAAGTCACCTTTTAAAATAAAATTGTAAATTAAATTCAACATGATAATTACTATCTGTATATAAGCGTTGAAGGCAAGAGAGGAAAGTAGTGGCTTTAGATGATGCCAGAACGGTTGATGCTTCAAGGCCATGTTATGAAAATCATGCTTAAGCATGACTGTATTACAAATTGATTTATTATTGTTTTCTTTATCTAGATTTGATTCCAATTAGAACCAAAGTTCACTTAAACAACGACAATTATAATGTTTTAAATCTTCTTCATCTCACTAGAGATATCAATCTGAGATTTTCTTTGAAATTCGAAATTTGACAGCTTGGTTAGTTATCAAAGTTTTAAATCTAATTCATTTCAGTCGAGATATCATCCCGAGATCTTCTTCAAAATCCGAGATTTAAAACCTTGACAATTGTAAAGAAAGTCAGACAGGGTATCATCAGTCTACACCGAGATTTCAGATTTCAGTTGGAACAAGGAGATTTCGTTAAATTTGGTTTGATTCAGGGCAGAGTCGGAACGAAATCAAGTTTAAAAACCAGCTTCAAATGAAGTAACTAGAAATGGTTAAAATTAATGTTTTTATCATAGAACTCAACTAGGATATAAGTCGTTGCTAACAAGAATTGAAATTACAACAGAAAAACCAAGCATTTTACATTTTCAACATAAAATCAACAAAAATAAAGTAGAACACTCCGACACACACATGTAGAAGCTCTAATTCCTCAAATTCTCTCTCGGTTGAAGCGAAAAATCCTAATTTGGTTATAGGGAACAATTAATCGAAGTAAAGAAGTTAAAATAACTGAAACGTCAAAGAAAGCCTAGTTTGAGTGATTTGTATTTGAACTTTCATGGCGACCCCGGTATATGAATTAGGATTATGGAAACAAGGGTTATGAAATAGTTGATTTGTGGGCTTACATTGTTATATAGGTTGATTATGATAATGATATGTATGTATTTTTATATTTTTTTATGTTTTCTATTATAATTATGTTGAAATTTTAAATACAGTATCTTACAAACATTTGTATTATAAATACAGGCATAAATTGCACTTATGTGCATCTAATAGCTAAAAGTATGTACTTTTTATTTAATATAATTTAGTGGAGATGCATGCTATAAGTTTAAAAGCTTTGTGGTCATAACACTTTTATTTCAACAAGTCTTGTTGATGACGTTATATGTAAATCGATAATGGAATTCCAATGATGAATGATTGGAAATGGGATGATGGTGTAGACTGCAAACCGATGATGAAATTCCATTGATTGGAGGTCATGAAATCTTATTGACTGAATTTTAGAGATAAAGATCATTTTAATTTGTTCTACTATTAACCCATTAGCATATATCAATAATATACAAGTATAAAATCAAAACTAATTTTTTATTGAATTATAAAGAAATGGTAAACCTTGTTAGTAGGTTGTAGTGATGGGTACAAATTGAACAGGAGAAGACCTATCATTGGTAGGGTTTTCCATGAGTAAGTTCTATAATCTCGGTCATTCTGTTTCAATTTTATGATCGAAACATTATCCAATATAAATTCTTGTTCCACTCCAAATTTTAATTTTGATCTCAATCCCTAAGTGATAATTTTTTTGTGACACAGAAATTTACGACATAATTAAAAAATGCAACAAATCAAACAAGCTAATACAAAATTGACAACATAACAAACAGTTTTATAAAAATAACCTTGTACTTATCAGTTTCTCCAATCCAATTCAGCAAAAAAATATGAAAGAATAGTAAAAATCAATAATTGAATAAACTTTTGAAGTATGATATGTATATCATCTTCGTGAATACAAATGCTTTATTTTAAGATGTATTTATATGCCAAAAAGTCCAAATAACGTATCCAAAATGTTCAAAATCAATCGGAATTTTAACAGAAACAAAAACTGAAATCTTAAACATTGGATTTGGTTCATTAGACTGAGTTTGGTTATTTAAGTGTTACGGCACACACTTTGCACATGAATTGTTTTCATTATAAATTGTATATGCCTAAAGCAGTCAAAAAAATAATTTTTTATTTTCAAATGATACTAAGATTTGTATATTTATAAGTATTTTGAATTTGTAAAGGAAGCTTAATTTTAGATTTTATTTTTAAAAGCGTTTTGAATCTGTAAAGCATGTTTAATTGTTAAATCCTATTTTTAGGAGCGTTTGAATTTGTAAAAGAAGTTTAATATTAGATCAGTTTTTAAGCGATTAATATTTGATAATATATAGAGAGGCGTTTTTGGTAGTTCATGTTGATACCCAAAAAGTGTGACACCAAAGTTATTACAACTATTATTAAAAATACGTGATCCATACTATCGTTCATTAGGGTTTTATTTGAATTTATACTTTTGTTCATTTGAAAATCATCACATTTTATTTTGCAAACACAATAAATCTATAAAAAAATGTAATTTCCAAACTTGATCCAACTTCTAAAATCTCTATTCTCTAATTACCGATTAAACTAAGATTTTGGATCTATGTATGAACATATTCATGTACATACACATCACACAAAGTGTAGTAACAATTCATGCCTAAACATATTTACATAAATGGTTATGTTAACAACTTAACATGTGTCCATTTGATACACGTTAAGAATCACAAGAAACCAAGAATAAATTACAAAAGGACAAAAAAATAAGAGAAATCCAATAATATCCTTTCTCATCTAAATTATATAATAATTGTATTATAAGGATAGTAATTATGAGGTAGAGATTTGGCGCAACGGTTAGGTTAACCGCATGGTGATTTGTGCGTCCATGTTCGTGTCCGGAAACAGCCACAGCCTCTTCGCAATGAGAGGGAAAGACTGTGTACATTATCGACCTCTTTAGAGCCCGCTATCGTGCGGGAGCCTCGTGTACTGGGTTCCACCTTTATAAGGATAGTAATTATACAATTTTAGAGTGTGTTTAATGAGCACGTTAACAATTCCTTAAATTTCTTTTTCTAAAACAAAATAAATGATAATAAACCCCTACTTTAGCCAGCATTTGATGGAACATCTTTTTTTATTAGCACTCCAAGAAATGTTCTCTTCAACGCCTCTCCTGAACAAAATAAGAGTCAAATTCAAAAAAGTAGAAAACAGAGCGACGGGGTTTCAAAATTAACGTATCAGCGGCACTTCTGACGTAGAGTGTTAAAATCGACATGATAGTTAGATTAGAAATTGATGGATACTTCGTGTACCCTCGTATACAATCATAATGTGTTACAACCACTATTGAAACATGCTTTCACCTAACATATGACCACTGTATCAACATAACATGACTATTATATTTAGTTTAGTAATATCTGCCGCATTGATCAAATCCAGATTTGAGTTTTTATTTTTCAAAAAGCAACGTTTTAATATTAAGAGTGCAGACCCTTTCTAGAACCTACTAGAGTGGGTCATACATGCCTCATTTTTCTTAAATGGAAAAAGTTACTATTATATATCTTGTCTAATGTTCCATTTGGTAATTTGCAACTTTTTACATATTGGATATCATGTTATAAACTAGAACTTTTAATTATTTACCATTTCAAATGTCAAAAATCCCTCCACAATCAAATAGGATCAAATAAAACCCTGGCAAAAAGCCTTGTGCAGACATCTATAGCTTAAATAAATTTCAGTAAGTTATAATACAGCTGAATTCATAGTGTTTGTAAGTTTACTTCTACAACATTTCACTCTTTCCGCGATGGATATGGATACTTAATGAAAAAACTAGCAGGTGTTCCTAGTTTATTTTCAATTGAATAGTCAAAAATTGGTTTTGCAGATAGGACAAGGAACATATAGCAATGTTTACCGAGCCCGTGATCTCGATAATGGAAAAATTGTTGCATTAAAGAAAGTTCGGTTTGATAATCTAGAGCCTGAAAGTGTACGCTTCATGGCAAGGGAGATTCACATTCTACGTAGGCTAGATCATCCAAATGTTATAAAATTAGAAGGCTTAGTAACATCACGAATGTCTTGCAGTTTATATCTTGTATTTGAGTATATGGAACACGATCTTGCTGGACTTGCATCTTTCCCTGGTCTAAAGTTCAAAGAACCTCAGGTATGCTAGAAATGTATTTATTTCTATTAGATTCATGTGTTCTTATGAATCAAAGTATTGGCCATCAGTTGGCACAATATTAATTTTAAAGGATCAAACTAATGTTTTTTATTTCTCTGGTAAAGTTAGTAACCACACATCCTTATGGCTTGAAATTGAACACAATTTTACGTGGCAACAAAATCTTTTGTCCATCTACTATTTTTTATAACAATAGGAACTGTCCCATAATTTAGACTAAATACAGGATAATTGTAATTCATGAAATTAGCATTTCGCTGTTTGCAAGAATAAGTATCAAGTTCAAAAAAAGCTAAATATTGATTTACTAAGAGGCATAAAGTTGATTTTAAAATGTCAGAATTCTTATTTCATACCCATTATTTTATGATGCAGATATAAAATTTCCTTTTGTGATGCTCTCGTTCTCTACTTTGATTACTTGGCTAAACCGCGTGCACATTTTAATATGTATAACACTATTTGCATTGTGAAAATTCAATGTTCTCCAGGCTAATATCTTGAACGACCAGGACCCTCTGACATGCATTACATCCTTGATCCCATAATTTGAACCACTTTATGTGAAATGATAATATTAATAAGGGAAAGGTTTAGTTGGTTCTTGCTGAATCTTGCTTGCAGGAGCTGCATATTCTGGTTCGTTATAGTCATTCAAAAATGTAGTTAGTGGTATTCTAATAATGACGAGAAATTTAAATGGCAGCTCACTAGAAGTGATATGTACAAATGGAACGAATACAGATATTTTAGTTAATGCGTGCATTTCATCGCAGGTCAAATGTTACATGCAACAGCTACTACGTGGACTTGACCATTGTCATAACCGTGGTGTACTGCATCGTGATATTAAGGGTTCTAATCTCTTAATCGACAACAGCGGCATATTAAAAATTGCAGATTTTGGATTGGCAAGTTTTTTTGACCCAAATCAAAATCACCCATTAACCAGTCGTGTAGTTACTCTTTGGTATAGGCCTCCTGAACTTTTACTTGGGTCCACTAACTATGGTGTTGCTGTCGACTTGTGGAGCACTGGATGCATTCTTGCAGAAATGTACGCTGGCAAACCTATAATGCCTGGAAGAACAGAGGTATAGTTCCTTTTATCTTCTGCTAGTACAGTGTTGTACACAATGTGTCTTCTAACTTGCTGCATTTAGCTTAGGCCATGAAGTTTTGTTTTATTCTCTCATGATTAAGATGATACAATTTAACGGCTAGGCTCTAGTATAACAGATTATAAATGACTGGTAACCTTTTTTCTCCACTCATTCAGGTGGAGCAGTTGCACAAAATATTCAAGCTATGTGGTTCACCGTCAGAAGATTACTGGAAAACCTCAAAATTGCCACATGCTACCATTTTCAAACCACAACAACCTTATAGACGATGTGTGGCAGATACATTTAATGAGTTTCCTCCTTCAGCATTGTCACTCTTGGAAACTCTTCTTTCCATAGATCCAGCAGATCGCGGAACTGCTGCTTCTGCTCTTAAAAGCGAGGTATGTGTGTATGCATGCATCTAGTATGCATGTGGATGACTTGTTCAATTGCAAAAAAACTTGATTTTTACATTCAGTTATAAGATGGTACTATACCCCCGCCATTAGTAACCAGTTCCCACTTACAAAGAAGAAACTTATATCCATGGACATACATCTGTTATACTTACTTGGCTAAATACAATTTTCTCCCCTTTGTGTGTTTTTGGTTATGTTCCAATCTATATATACATATCATGATGCACATGGTGTTCATATGTAATTTTTATGTCATTTCTAATGTCAATCATTATTGTAAATCTATTTCTAGGTTTGCTTTCTTTCTTGTAAACTAATATTTAGGACTCCAATTTTCTACTTTTGTTGCCTTGCCTATATGCTTCATGTTAAATGATATCGATAATTGATGTGCCAGCTTTCTTTTCTGATGTTAAAACTTTGACTTTGTATAAGCTAGTTCTAAATCAATTTTGAGTATTTGTTTTAATAGTGGAAAATCATGTTTTGATTGGTCAAGAAAGGGGGAAAAAGGCTTTAAATATAATTTCAATTAATAAGAGTGTAGGGAGCGTTTTATGCTTTTCTCACATGTCTTGTTTAATACTTAAGGTTCATTACATTGTTACAACCAATGTCGGTTATTTTGCAGTTTTTTATGACAAAACCACTTCCTTGTGACCCTTCCAGTTTGCCAAAATACCCCCCAAGCAAAGAATTTGATGCAAAAGTTCGTGATGAGGAAGCTAGAAGGTACATGAAACTTTTTTTTTCTTCCTTCACTTGCATGAATAGTTGATTGTACACCTAAGCTGAAATTCTTGAAACGACATAAGATTTGCAGTTTGCTCAATGGTAATTTCGAGCATCACACCTGCATCCATCCTGATAATAATTTATGTGGCAATTTTTGGGTTGTTGTAATTATGTCACATCTCTCTCTCTCTCTCTCTCTCTCTCTCTCTCTCTCTCTCTCTCTCTCTTCTCTCTCTCTGCATTGAGCTATAATTTTATGGATGGAAATAACATTTGGTTTACGATATATGTTATCATATTATGCACAGTATTGTTATATCCTGTGTAATGTGAATGCTATGCATGTGGAAAATTATCACCACTGTTGTGCAAACCTTTCTAGGTGTGCATGCAGACCCCGCCTAGACGTTAGGTGAAGCTTTCCGCCTCACCTAAGCATCTAGACGAACTAGGCGAGGTTTGATGTATTGTCTAGGCATCTACTTGCTAGTTTTAGACGTCTAGGAATTTCAACTACTAGATGCAGGTATATGTATATACAATAGTAATAAAGAAATCTTAGGTTAAGTATGTAAAATTTAATTATAAATACACAAGTCTATCTAAACATCTAATTCCGATCCATCTTCGAATAATACCTGGATAGACGATTAGTCTCTAGATCAAACCCACCATCTAGTGTCCGCCTATGGATTTTTACAATCTTGGTTATTATACAGTGAGTAAATGGAAACAAAAGAAGTTAATTTGACTATTTGACAATTTTTACAGACAAGGAGTGAGTGGGAAGGTGCAAAGGCTTGACCTTGAAAGGAAAGCTAGCAGAGAATCTCGAGCAGTCCCTGCGCCACATGCCAATGCTGAACTAGCAGCATCCATGAAGGTACTCCATCCCTCCTTCCCTCCCTCCTACCTCCCTCCCTTTTCATAAACATAAGCAGCATCGTATTATTATACACCTACATGTTTCCTGAAATATGCGCACACCTTATTTTCCAGAGTTCAGTTACAAGCCCATTTTTGCTTATATCTTATCATCTTTTCGTATTTTGTTAATTAAAGACACCTAACTGTTGGTGTTAGACTATCAGTATAGGGTTTAAAGGGAAAGAGATCAAATGACTTAGCGAGACATTTTTCTTTCTTTCCATATATTTTATCTAGTCTTTGGCAATCAAAGACTATTACAAATTTAGCACATCCAATTATGATCGGGCGATTTTGCATCGTTAATTGTATTGTAGACATGGTATCTTCGTACTATCATTAGTCTTCTTGCTCACAAATCATGAGTTTTCTTAACACTACACTACTATAAAATAATAAGTGTTGTCCGCAGCTTTAGTGTGGTTTGCAAGGGTTCCTAGCTCCGCAATACAGGGAGAGGGTTTGAGCCTTGACAGTCGTACTTTAGCGGCTTGTTATTTGCGGAGGCATATAATAATCCCTTAAATGAGTAGAAAATCTCGGGATCGAAAAGTGCCTCTGTGATAGCCCGAGTTAAAAGGGGTTGGGGCAGTGACGGACCTTCTTACATCCCTAGCCTACGAAAGTAGGTTTTCAAAAAAAAAAAGTGTTTCTTCCTTCTGCCATTATCTTTTTATTGTTAGTCTCTCCATGTTGTTTATATATCAAGTAATTTATGTTACTTTGTTTCTATCATAGCTTCAAATTATCATTTTCATATTAGATAATCAAATTCATGCTCTTTGATCTCCTCTTACCCTCAGAACTGGTTTTTTACTTAAAGTCAGGGTTCTTTATTTCATTTCATTGCTCTTCTGTTTTTAATTCGCAGCACACCCACCAAAATAACTGAAACAAAAACAAATCAATTATGCATATGATTAATATGCTCTTTTCATTTGGTTTAATCCTTTAGACCCATTATATAGGAAAATTGAGTCTGCTTATTCTCATAGCTTTTCAGTTGTGATATCGTGTAGTTCTTAAAACTATACAATTACTTTTCATAAATTAAGCATCTTACTCTCTTCCTGCTACTGGTGTTTGATCCTCCACTAACAACTTTATCTCCATTTCAGTTTTATCATTATTTCCCCCTATTCTCCTAACGTGCAAATAAACCATTTGCTGGTTTGTCAAAACATAACTATTGCTCCGTGGATGTACTAATAACTTTACTTGATCGGCGCTGTTTTGATATTTTTGGTACTTGTTAAGAACCTTACTGATCGAACTATATTTCGTGATCATTGAAGAAATGGCAAGGTCAAGGCAAAAATACAAGAAGCAGCAGTGAGAAATTTAGTACGCATCAAGAAGAAATTGCTTCTGGATTCCCAATGGAACCACCTAGACAAGTTCAATGTATGGAACCGATCGAAGATTCCAAATTTCAATATCCTCATAGGTCTTCTCATTCTGGACCTTTGATCAATAGAAGTCAGTGGTCCAAGTCTAGAAAACATGATGACTCTACTCCTAAAATATCAGCCACATCAAATATATCAACATTATCGGGTTTTTTGGCAGCAACGAAAAATCATATCTCTGACAACGGCGGTCAGAGAAATTCTCACAGAGTGTCTGAATCTTGTAACGATTCATCAGATACAGGAAGAAAATATGGTCAGTTGTATCATAAGCATATAACTTCAGGATCTCAGAGGAGAGATGATAGGAGTACCAACAAGGATAATCCACTGGTGAGTTCTATATCTGTATATTAGGAATTTTTTTTGGCAGCACTTGTGTCGATCTAGATATATTTGCATTGCATATAACCAATACTTCACTTAGAATAACAATTGATAGTAGGTAAACTGATCAACAAGGCTAGTTGTCAACCCAAGTTTGTTGTGTACTGACAACTTTTTTGACACAGAGAGACTGTTGCTATAGTTGATTTATAAGACTACTTTCTGTATTAAAATGGAGTTATATCATATTAGTCATTAGCTTTCTGATGTTATCAAAGTGATGGTAGTCTACTTATATTATACTGTAATATCTGATTATATGGATATTCTGTAATTTAGGGGTATGAAGCTGCAGGAAACAAAATCCATTATTCAGGGCCACTGATAAGGCCATCTGGAAATGTGGATCAGATGCTAAAAGACCACGATCGTCAAATCCAAGAGGTATTCCGGAGGTCCCGCCGTGACAAATCCAAAGGTAGAAAAAACCAAGGCGAAGGAAACCAAAACAACTCCAGACCTTTCGATGTGGGTGTAGTTCCTGTGTATCCATCTAGTCGAGGTGTAGCCCCAGTTTTCACTTCTAGTCGAGGAGGCCCTGTCCATTAATACGACGGTTGCCCACCAATGTAATTTATGATTCACGAAAATGTATGTTTGCGTGTATTTTGTATGTGAACAAGTGTTGTTATGTATAGAGAGCCTAGCCACGTATTGTCCGCCTAGCATGAAACTTCTGAGAGGAGAATTAATCTGTTGTAATTGAGCAATATGTTTCGCTTCTCCAATGAAAATTATTCATTTCCATTTCCTTTATCAAACAATAAGACCAGAGATTATAATTATTTATTCATTACATTGCTATGATTCAAGAAAGCCAGTCATTCGAAGAATTGAATTCCTGAAATCCTTCAAGCGGCGTCCTTTAAGCGTCTCTATATGTCCAATCACCACATCATCAATTTTTTCCAGCGCTGCTAAATGTGGAGGTATCATCTTTCCCATGAGTTTCTCTTTGTTACCGTCATCATAGTTGTCAAAATATGTAAATGCTTTGTTCCAAGAATATTTGTTACCATTGATGTTTCTACTGACAATGCTAATTGGTTCTGAAGCTTTAGTCTTCATTTCTCGATCAAAGTTAGAGTACGCGCTTCTCTGTTTGGAATGACTTCTGATACTTGCTTGGTCGTTACGTGACACGTAGCAAACTTCGTTTATTACTTCCGGCCATAGTACATCAATTTCTTGAAACTCTTCCATTTGTTGGCGAATGTATATTTGATACGTATGTATTTTTGATCTTATCAACAAAGAATGAGTGGCTATATATGTATGTTGGTTACAAGGGAATGGAAGATTTGAGCAAGTGACATTGGTTGCTTGGAATGTTGATTATATCGAGTGATACTTAAACTTGACGCGTGTTTATTTTTATATACAGTTATGTGTAAACAATGTGCTTTTGCTTTCACGTTTCAATCAACTTGTTTAATCTATTTTTGTGGAGTTGAAAATGAGTTGTAAGAATCTTGTTTCAGAAATTGAAGCGAATGGGAATGAGCTTACATATGCTTGTTTTATATTATTTGTCACTCATAACCGTTTCTTTACGAGAGTGACTTGGATTCCAAGCAGAAGTCGGCGGCTACTTGATTGTTGGGATGTATGTGAGCTGGATGAATTACGATTGTTCGAATGCTGTATGTGCATAATCTCATTTTTTAATTCTAGCGTTATTTCCAATCTCCATGTAGTCTAAAATTGCAGCAATAAATTTGCAGGAATGTTTGGACGTGGAAGTCTTTTCGAACTAAAGCGTTTTATTTATTTTATTTTTACCCCATTCCCGCACATTCCAAATGACCTGATTGGACGATCGCAGAATGCTAACTTTTTAAATTCAATTAAAACGAAGAACAGTAGAAGAATAGTATACGTTTCTCGTTGCGGTCAGGTGCATTGAAGAAAATTTGGCATACATCTTCTAATTTAGTACGCACCAAACAACAATACGGAATTGTCCAAAAATCTACCGAACATAAATCTTACTGTTGTTCCAAATTATATTAAGTGGCGTGAGCTAAAATATATTAGACACAAAAATTACACAGGCACAGAGAAGAATGGATTGTAAGAAGTGGACTGTACGCTGCAAACAGTACGACTTTTTCTTGCTAAAAACGTTGTATCCAATGTAAAACATTTCATTGCATATGACTGACTTATTATGATTATTATTTCGAAAAACTATCCTTTTTTTATAAAGTCAACCTTGGATTTCTTCCTTCAATTTTCTTAGTTTGTTTAAGTTGGCTTTTAAAGTTTCCAACATATTTTGAATAAAAATTTATTATCAAGGATAAAATTTGTCAACGTTTTAGCATTAAAAACCGACCTTCAGTCTTTTAACCTGAAGGACAACCTTTTTAGATATCAGTTTTTAATTATTGATAGCAGTTTTTAGGTATCAGTTTGTAGTTATCGGTATCAGTTTTTAGTTAGGTAGCAGTTTTGAAAGAATGTTTGTCCTTATGAATAATTTTGGAAGAATGTTTGTTCTTCTAATTAATTTTTAGAAGAATGTTTGTTTTTGTGGTTAAAATATTGGGTCGTGTACTTGAGGCTAAAAATATACAAATTTTTATCCTTTAAATTATTCTCACTCTTGACATGCTAAGTTTTGCGAAAATTTTGAATTTGCTGAGTTTCCCTATTTTTTATGATAAAGGTGAAAGTTTGACTAATAAATCTGTTGGAATTTATCCGAAAGAACGACTGAATTTTGAAAAATAGTAAGAAGCGCATTGAAGTTCTGTAGTGCCACATTTTGAGGGATTTGGAAAGAAAATAGAAGAAAGTATTTTACATCGACTAATCTAAAGGTTAATTTCTCTTGTTTCTGATTATGTTCCACTCTGTATGTGCATATCAACCTTTCACTAAAGTAACATCTATTCATGTGTTAATTTATCTTGCTTCAGTTTATGATTTACTAATTTACGAAATGGATGTTACAACTGCTTTTTTGAATGATGAATTAGAAGAAGAAACTTACAATACATGGACCAACTTGAAGATTTTGTTATCTTGATCAGGAACGTAAAGTTTGCAAATTTGAAAAATATTTATATGGTCATAAACATGCACCTAAACAATGACATGAAAATTTTCATAATTTAGTCATAGCACATAGTTTTAAAGTAAATTAAAATGACAAATATATTTATTATAGATCTTAGAATAATCTTTGCATATGCATATATATATATATATATGTGTGTGTGTGTGTGTGAGAATGATTTACTTACACTTGGTTCAAATATTTATGATGTGATATCTATTAAATCCATAATATGTGCTAACTTTGATATGAAAGATCTTGAAGAAGCAAGTGTAATGCTTGTTATTAAGATTACTAGGTCTAAAATGGAAATTTCTTTGGATTGATCTCACTATATTAAGAAGATGTCAAAAAATACAATTATTTTGACCATAAATCTGCTAATACACCGTATGATCTTAGTGTAAGGCTATTTAAAAACACCGATGAATGTATAGAATAGTCCGATTATGCGATCATCATTGACGACCTTTGGTATATCATTAATTGTACTAGACCAGACACAGTATGTCGTGGGATTATTATGCAAGTTTACCAATAGACCCATTATTGAGCACTGACATGCTATTGAAAGGGTCATGAGATACCTTAAAAAAACCATGAACTATGTATTACACTAATAGAAGTTTACAACCGTCCTTAAAAGATATAACGATGCAGACCGGAACATTTTATCTGATGACTTCAAAGTGACAAGTGTCTATATTTTTGGCATAAGAAGTGGAGCTGTTTCTTTGAAATATAAGAAACAAACTATTTTTACTCAATCCACCATAAAATCTGAGATGATAGCACTAGCTACAACTAGTGAAGAAGCAGAGTACTTGAAAATCTAGTAGTTGAGATCCTTTTATGGGAAAAATCTATACCGAACGTGTTGAGCCATTGCGATAATACAGCAACATTGTAAAGTTGATAACTATTATTATAATGGTAAGAGGCGACGATTAGTCGTAAGCATAGAGTATCTCTCTTTAGGAGGTGTTAGAGTGGATCATGTATGCAGATGAAAATTTGGTCGATGCTTTGATGAAAGAATCGGTCAGAGAGAAAAAGTCCTTCAATATCTAAATAATTGGACTACCAGCCCATAAATTTACGAGCCGTTCATGTTGGTAGCTCGACCTAAAGACCGAAGATCTCAAGAACTATATTCAATAGGTAATAACAAGCTATGATGTGATATGAGCTGGACATGCTATATAGAAGCATGCATTCCTAAAGCGATATGGGGATAAGTTTATAACAGCTCTTAATGAAATATATATTCTATATTGAGTGGAGTCCCTAGCTACATGAGTGCTCTTGTTAGATTCAACTATATGAATATGGAAATTTGGCCATTTAGTATGGGATTTTGGACAAAATTCCTAGAGTGTTCACTAACATGGGATAAACATGCATGGCTTTAATGCACGAGCTGTTGACTGCACCCTAGAAAGGTTATGTGTAGTTTGATATTAGAGATAGAGTGCAAGACTGTGTGTCACTCTAGAATAATCTAAAATTTACTCACTATACAAAGGTTAAAATCGAAAGATATCATTGTTTACGCACTATCTTATAAGTTCGATAATTTTCTGCGAAAAATATTTTCAAATATTTAAATAGGGGATTTTTTTTTGAAAGAACGAGCGAACTTTGAGAAATATTGAGAAGCACATAGAAGTTCTATAGTCCAGTATCTTGGAAAATTTGGATATAGGTATATATGTGTATGCGCGCGCGCATGAGCATATGGATCTCTTAGTCTTTATATCGGGCCTTTTGGCCATCCAGTGTATCTATTTGGATTAAGAGAAGAGCCATGCATGATCACCATTTTGTTCGTTTGACCAACCCGACCCGACACGACCCGAATCGAGCTAGGCTGGGCCTGGGCTTATGTGATGTAACACTTTATTTTTGGTACAAAATTTTAAAACGTATTTTTCTAATAAATACTAGTTAGTTTTGAAATAGTAAAATTTTACACATTCTTTTGTTGACTTAGTAAAAATGATATCCGAATTAATATCCACACGATCCCATTCTTTACTATGCTGATATGGTATTTTCCACAGTCAATAACGCTCATTCTGTCTATTTAATCGATAAAGAGACATAACTCCCAAGAGACAACAATTTTAATCTACGAATCTTCTTTCTCCTCTAAACTTTCATTCAAAAATTCGAAAAAGAGTAATACAAATTTTCCACAAACAAAATCATGGTGTGGTTATTGATTGTCATTGATGTAGATGAAAGTCGAATTACTTATAAGTGCTGTTTTATCCTAAGGATGAAGCGGTTGATAGACTACCTTGCACCAGTCTGGTAAAGTTACAAAATGTTTTAAAGAGAATGACCTAGTCCGTACTCAATTCAGATCATTTCCAGTTATGCTGCTTAAACAGTAATAAGACATTTAGATCGTGCCTACGATGGACGAACTTTCTGATACCGCTACTTTCGATGCAAATAAGCCAACCCGCTTTGAAGGACTTTATTTCAAATGATGGAGGCAGAGGATGTAGTTCCTCCTAATAGTGAAGAAGGTCATTTATGTGCTCAATACAGACAAGCTTGTTCTGATAGAGGAATCCATTGACGAACAAAAGAAACAGCTTTAATTCTGGATTGATGATGACTACCCATGCAAAAACTTCATTTCCAATGGCCTCTGTGATGACCTATATGACCATTACAACTCCGATAGAACAACTATGGAGATATGGGAGGCTCTGCAGAAGAATTATTATGTAAAGGAATTTGAAACAAAGAAGTATGCAGTTAGCTGCTACCTCAAATATTAGATGACAAACGATAAATCAGTAGAGGTGTAGTCATACGACTTTAGAAAATTATGCAAAAGATAATTTTCGAAGGTATGGCTTTAGATGAAAGGTTTCGGGTTCCTGTATATAAAATGCCCTTTAGTTGGAAAGATTTAAAAAAATATTCTCACGCATAAGGCTAAGGAGTTTTCTTTGGAAGTTAATCACTCACCTCCGTATTGAGGAGGATTCCCGAAAATTGGACCAAAAAGATGAGGTATTAATTTATTGTTTCTAACAACATCTAGAAATCCACAATTGCAGTTCTGAAGCATATTGCGAAAAATTTCAAAAATTAGAACAGTAAAAGAATTAGAAGTGCAACAATTAGCCTTGTTAGAATCGAAATAAACAACAAACAGCCACCCTATAAAATGGCTCTGGATAGATGTTCTTATGTTACAACTATGGCAAACTTGGTCATATGGCACGAAAATGTCTAACAGGCCAAATCCTGCACCGCCTGACTAATGAGACTCTAGCAGCTATGATTTATGAGATCAATCTAGTCGGTGAATCAGAAGAGTGGTGGGTAGACACTGGTGCTTCCCGCCATGTATGTTATGATCATGATATGTTCAAAACATATATTACTGTTGATGAGATGAAAGTGTTGTTCAAAGACTCTCACACTATTACAATTGCTGGAACTGGTAATATAGAGTTGCAATTTACCTTTGAAAATACAATATAGCCGAAAGATATAATATATACTCTAGAATGAGAAAGAATTTAGTGTCTAGTTTCCTATTAAATAAAGGTGGTTTTACTAAAACTATAAATTCTGATTTACACACCATCACTGCGAATGATGTTTTTGTTAATAAATGTAATATTGTAAATGGATTATTTAGGTTGAATCTTGATTCCAATAAAGTTAGCAATTCTACTTAAATGTTGTGTGATTTTAATATTTGGCATGTTAGACTCTATCAAATTAATAAGCGACTTATTCCTAACTGTGGGATCAGGTTCACTATTAATGGGGATAAAAGTATGGATTTCAATTTTTTTTATACCTTTTATTAAGTTGCACTAGATCTTTATTTTGTGTTTGTATAAATAATATTTTATTTATACTAAATAAAATTTAGTACATAATTAATAAAATATTTTTAAAATATTTTATTAATTTAATTTGATTAGAATGTTTATTTAATGTTATTTTTTTGAAAGGTAAACTGGTTTTTATATTGGCCCGTACACTTTCATATTACTTTGCACATACAAATTAAAGTCCTCACACTACATGCCATTGACCATACAAATAGTACATAGATAATATCCCAGTAGCACATGAAGAAAACCATAAACAAAACCATCATGGGAGGTGCCTAAGAAAGAAATATATCTACAATGCCATATTCAATCCCTTCGTCCAAGTCATCAAGGTGAGGCTTGGACGAAACAAAAGGAGCTGCTATGTCGGGAGGAGGATCACAGGTATGCGCTCGTAGAATGGTGGTCTCAAGAGGAGGGTCAATAGGATAGATGGTTTAACAGTTGTAACTGTGGTGGGAGGATCATTAAGACGTGGATCAAAGGTAAATACAGTGGCGGGGAAAGTATGAAAGCTAGCGATGTCAATGGTTTCTAGGGGAGCAGCTTGAGAAGGGATAAATGCTGGTATTATTGGGTTTGGCTTGAATTTCCATTGCAGAGGAGGAGGCTTTTGAAGAGGCACTTTCTCAGGCACTAGAAAGGGGAGGGGGGAGGCACGAAAACATCTTATCTAGCTCGAAATGTGCAAGAAGAATAGAGTGGACGTGCAGATAGGAAGTTTCCATAAGTAAGATATATTAACAAGTCTAGTTCTATTACCAGAGAAGGCTACCAATAATTTGGAAGGCAAAAGATGATATGGGGTGATTTGAATATGGACTCTAGCAAAGCCTAGTTAGTGGCGACATTTGATATTTTCATCAAAACAAATAAGCTCACCAACATGCCAGGCCAACCAGTGGAGACCTTCCAGTGACTGGAGTGAAGATGGAATACAAAAAACATTGCCCAAACTGGAATGGACAAGATTTATTTACTGCAAAGTCAACCGACGAGCTCCATTTGGTTACAATGAAAAATTTCCCATCAATATTTCAAGGATTAGCTTCCAATACAACTTGTCTTTCCTCCTCGTCTCCCAAAAAAAAAAAAAAAACATACCGCTGTCAGATCTCACATCCAATGAACCTTTTAGCTTCCATTTGGCCCTAAGGTGTTTCTTAACAACATGATATGGGTGTCCATCATCCAAAATGAATCAAACTAGAGTATTTTTCCGAAAAGGCTCGTCGACACTAACTACTTCTTGAGGAGGAACTAAGACTTCATCAATATTATTAAAGACTTTATATTGTCTAGAAACACACCTTCTCGCATTGTGCGACTTGCTGGAAAATAGTGAAGACCAAGCTGGTTTACTCATATTCAAAGCAGGGGCATTAATAATACTGCCTTCCCTCTTGGCATTGTCATCATCAGTAACAAATGGTCGGACAAAACTAATACCTTCTGTTGTATTGAAACAAGAGGACTCAGATTTCTTTTGAGCAGGAGCAACATCAGAAACACCAGTAAACACAACCTCTTGACTGGAAATCAGAACAATATCTGGAACGTTCATGTCATGTGGTGCAACTACAGGAAGGTGATGATATCAAGCAAGAACTAGGGTAGAGAAACATGGATGTAGGGTGATGCCGAACCAAAAGTCGTTGCCTTAGATTTGCGTTTGGAAGCGGCTTCGACATTGAGTTGGCCAGTGAGGGGAAATTGTTGCTAGTCAGAGCAAGTGGTTTGTATGACTTTCCAGATATGGTGGAGGGAGCATCCCACTGCTATTGACAAGGCAGTTACAGATTAGGGGATTCAAAGAATCCCTTTTCAATAGAGATACTCAATAATGGGGAGGAGGGAAAGTGGAGGTGCGATAGGCAAAGAGACGAGTAAGATGACAGAACTGAAGGAGGCGTCTACGAGCAAACCCGAAGAACAGTTGCCATTGTGATTATTACTCACATTTTTTTAATTACTTGATTTATTTATTTAATGTTATTGTTAAAATAATATTATAAATAATTTAATTTAAATTAATTTATTATAATATCATATTTTAGTATGTTATGATATTTAAACTCATAATATGAACATCGAAACAATAGAACATATAAATTATCGTAGGGGTTCATGGGAAAAATTGATCATTTTGCTCTAAGGTCAATAAGATGTCATGGTGTAATGAAATAATGTCAACTTATTGTTATAAAACAAAACTTAACAAATTGTATTTATTATTATAAGAAGATATATTTTCTGTCACCATTAATATTTTGTCAAAATATTTATATTTAAAACATATATGTAATACACACATATAATTTGAAATACATATCAAATATAATTACAAAAATAATTTTATTTGCTGTATGAAATACATATATATATATAATTATTTCACTTCTTGGTTATAAATATAATTATTTTTGAATTAAAATTTTAATATTTTTGATTTACTCAAAATAATATATTTTTTAAATTAATTTGGTCAAATCAAAAATATGCTTTGAATAATTTAAAAATCTAAATTTAAATATTTTGACTTAGTAAAAATAATTAAAATATATATAAAATAAAATTATTAATTATATCTCTAACTTGAAAATAATAACATTTTTTATATTAAATATTTGAATGGATATTATGTATATAATCAATATTGTTTTGATTCAAAATAGTAAAATACAAAACAGATTATTTTTTAAAATTTAATTTGAAAACCCGAACATATATATTTTATAAATATAATTTTTTAACTATTTATATAAATCATAAAGCTTAAAACAATTTGACCCAACAAGAAAATAAAATGTAGTTACGATATATGTACACATATATATTATAAGCATATACATTTGAAAATATATTTATGTTTATTTGTTCTAAAATTATAAATAATTTTTGATTTTTTTTAATTAAATATGGCTGAGCATAATAGATATATATCTAATTGACATGATGATATACATTTATGTGTGTGTATGAGTATAAAATTATTAGAAATTTTACCACTTACGGAACGATCTTAACTACAACCAATACGTTGTCTGTGTAGAGTTTCCTTTTAGAGCTCCACTGAATCCTTCTCCTCAATTTACAAAGCTAAAAAGATGGCTTCACAAATGATGGAGGCTAGGGATAGGTTGCTCTGGCAGAGTTAGAGCACTAAAAAATGTGTACATAATTATGGTGGATGCCATCCTTTTTATTGCCTAGAGTTTGCACCCTCTTCTCTACCATTCTATCAAGCCTTAAAGAGTTAGTAAAGCACTCTTTGATCCTCTATTATGTATAGCCATTGTGTTAACTAGGTAGGAACAATCACCCCTTTGACTTCTATTTGAATAAACATTTAATTAATCAATTAATTCCTGGCACTTCGGTCGATCAAATCGTTGTATAACATTTATACATTGTTTTGTTTGATTTTAAGCTTGAAATAGATAATTAAAATCAAAGAGAACTTTTATTATTAATATAACATTTTATTAATTTATAACATTTATTAATTAAATTTACCATTGGTTGAACTTGAAAATATTTAACAACATAGTTGTGTTGACTCTCTTTTATGAACTAGATCCACAGTCAGTGTTTAAACTATTTAACTACTAAAGCTTATAAGAACAATGCTAAAGCATAGTACAATGTCAAGTTCAATGCTTATAGATCATTTAAGCGAAATCGTATTTCTAAATAAAATTACCTCACCTAAAAATGACAATTTTTATACTCATATTCTTTTCATCATCGCTATATCATTTAGATATCTGGAGTTTGGTCTATGGTCGAAAACTTTATTAATATCCTTATTTAATCACGTGAACAACTTTCAATGCCCTTGGTTCAGTCCGAGAATGTTTATCGATTATCGGTTTATTCTGCCCGGAGATTTTAATTTTAAGTCGTACATCATATATGGTAATACTAACCTTTTACAACGAAGGAAACAAATCCACTCTTGGGTATGATTCATTTCATGTAGTTCAATGCATATCCAACTATGGTCGTAACAAGGTCGGCATGCTAATTATTTAACCATGATTAAAGAATAGCCTAGCTACTTAAGTTTGACAGTACCTTCAAGTCAGAAGCCTACTTTTACGTCGTTACCATAAGATCTTCTATTTTGACTTAGATATAATAACATATAGAAAAATTTTATCGAGTCATTCTGTGATCATTCCAAACAAGCACAAGTTGTAACCCCTTGGTGCTCTTAATGGTCATGAGTAAATCACTATCTATCATATAAAGTGCATTACATACACCAGCCTTAACATATGTATAGATATCCTTTTCTCGATCATCCCAACTAGGAACATTTAACGATTTAGCATTCCTTTTTGTATCGTCTCAATACTCATGGTTACAAACATATTTGCAAATGCAATCGATAAAATACCACCTCTAAGGGTTTACTTCTCATATATGTTTAATGCAATTAATTCATTATTTATATCACAATATGATAATACATATAGTAGAAAACAAAAAAAAAAACATACTTGAGTACGAACAAGATTGTTTACATATTTAAGTTTATATAACAAAATTACATAATTTTTCTAAGGGCACACTCTTAACTCTATCAATCTCCCACTTGCACTTGGACTAATTATAGAGCCGTATCCCCATGTCTTAGATTAGTCTTTCGAAAAAAGGCCAAGAAAGAGCTGTAGTGTATGGATATGCTATTTAATCCTTTGTATCTACTCTCTCAATCATGATCTCTCCATCACTGAAAAAGTACCTTTCATGTGGTACTTGCGGAGAATATTTCTTGACTTCTTGTGAGCTTATGGTTCCTTGGCTGCCCGCATTGTGCTTAGGATCACTCCTAACTCCTTAATGAATTTGCACTTCCACACTATTTTTTTGACATCGTTCAAGGAGATGCAATTAGCCTTCATGGTAGAATCAATCACAACTACTTATTTGGAATGCTTCCAACTAACGAACCATCCATTGAGAGTTTACACAAACCCCGAGACCTACCTATTGTTGTCAATACAACTTTGAAAATTTGGGTCCTAATATCACTTCATTGGGAGCTTGTATTTCTTAACTACTTAAAGATGACGTTAACTACTGTCTAATGGCTTTCCGCTGGATTTGATATTGACCTACTATACCAAGTGCAAAAGTGACATCTGGCCTAGTATTAGCATGACGTACATGATCGATCCTATTACCGAAGCATAAGGATTCGACTTATGTGTTGCCTTTCCTCATCTTTAGATGAGGTGTCCTTCTTCTGTGTCGCACTAGAACATTTCCATGCTTGGAATTTTTCATACTAAATCTTAGTACAGGTACGTAGATTAGGATAATCCCAACATCTTTTTAGATTTATCTATATAGATCTTTATACCTTGTAAATAGGATTCCTCACCTAAATCCTTTATATAGAGTTTATTTGATAACAAAGCCTTCATTGATTGTAACATTGGTACATTGTTGTCAATCATAGAAAATCATTGACGTATAATATTACGAATGTTCTAGAACCAAATTTCTCTTTATTGTATACACATGCTTCCTTTGTGTTCTGGCTAAAATGAAACTGTTGGATTACCTTATCAAAATACTTGTTCCAACTTCCTAATGCTTGTTTAAGACCATAAATTGATTTTAAGAGTCTAGATGCCTTACCACCACTCTCACTGACTTTGAAATCCTCTAGCTATGACATTTTAACAGTCTCTTCTTAATCACCATTTAGAAATGTGTTCATAATGTCCATTAGCCAAATTTTATCCTCATAATGAGCTACAGATAGTATGGATTTAAGCATGGTTAATGGTGAAAATGTTTCATCATGATCGACACCTTGAATTTGATGAACCCTTTTGCAACTAACCTTGCTTTATAGATTTCAGACTTTCCATCCACATCGATCTTTTTCTTAAAGATGCACTTGTAGTTGATGATTTTGCACCTTCGATTACATCCTCCAAAGTCCATACTTAGTTTTTGTTCATGGAACCTGTGACAACGTCCCTTCACCTTTAGTACCCAACATATCAAATATCTGATGCCATAATAGTGCACTACATGTTGGAACTAGGCCGATCTGTAGTGGGTGAAATGGGTAGACTTCAAATTTATTTTCTTTATTTGGATTGTAGCAAGCATATGAAGTCCAATGGGTTGTACTAGATCCAATCGTGTCAATTTAAATAAAGTCAAATTTTATTTAATTTTTTCGATTTAGTGATTTAATGAAAATTAATCTATTTATAGATTATGTGCATATCATTATATACTCATATTTTATAACATGCACAAGCAATATAATAATTTGCACATAGTTAACGTATATGTATTGATGTTGGGATTTGCAACTATAACGTGTACATTGGTCATTTATGTACACATCGGCTATCTAAAAATAACACACACACATATATATTACATTTATAAATAAATTTTAAAATTTATTTTACAATAAATAAAATAAACCTTTTCTTTGTATTTGAATAAGTTAATATAATTTGAATTCCATTTAATAGCTAAAATATCCAATTTTGACTTAGTAGAATAATTTGAATTTTAAATTTAGATCTATGTAATAAAAATACATATCTTTTAAATATTTAAAGTAAAAATATATACTTATATTAAACTAGCATTATTGATATTTTTTTTAATTATTTAAATTTTCATAATAAAATAAAGTGCACTATTATTACATCAAAATAAATATCAAAATACATATATATTACCATTAATCCTTTTAGGCCATAATAATTTTTTTACAATATCCAAAATTATTTTATTTTATAATATATATTTAAATATTTTAACTATGAGTTAAAATAAGTATTTAATTTAAAAAATCAAGTGTAAATACATTAAAATATTTGTATATATTGAATATGTGTTACACAATTTTTTTAAATCCGAAAACAATTTAAATATATATTTAATTTAAAGTAGTTCAAAATATATTTCATTTACATAAATGAATTTAAAGATAAAAAATTAATTTTACGTAATTAATGTTCTAAAATTATAAAATATATGTACTAAAATAAAGTATGATTGAAAATTAAAAATACAGACCATATCTCAATCAGTGATATTAATTACGTATGAAACATGAGGCATCCAATACGTATATAAAATTATTATAAGCACTATCATTCCATAACAAGTATAATATAAATATAAATCAAATAGTATACCTTAATGATGCTGCCGTTGAACACATCTTGATTGATGAGATCTCCTAAATTCACCTTGAATTGATCTCTGGATGTTGCAGGTCTAGAGTACCATGATTTGTGTTTGATTTGATGTGTTTGTAAAAAATATATTTTTGACCAAAGAGGGACAAGAGATCTCACAACCATGAATAGGATTAAGCATTCAAGGGAGAAAAGGTAAACGGTTTGGTTTTTAAATAGATAAAGGGAGGATACAAGTTCTTTTCCTTTTACTAATTCTCCATTTACCAATTCCAGATTCAGATCCAAAATTTTGAAAACAACTATATCCCCCATCCCATTATGCTACGGCCATAAGATGGGCTACATATGCTAAGTAACCAATATAATTTGAATCATATTTAAAAGTGTATCGATATCACATATCTATACGTATATATAGCTTTTATATGTGCACTGAGTTAATTACTAATGACATTCAAAAAATACTAATAACACCTAATGCACCAAATAAATAAATAAATAATATTTCATAAACATTAATTAATTAACAATTATAAGTCAACTATATCATGTGGTATTTAGAGGAATTCACTAATACAGTTGTGCCACTCATGGATGTAAATTCAATTAGCGATTAGTATAGAACTATCTGAATATTAATGTTCACACGTAGAATTATCTAAATATTAATGTTCATACATCACCTTAGCTAATGGTGTGATAGTTTTGTTGAATTTATCGCTTATATATCTTTATCGGCAAAATACAATTTTATAATGTAAGATGTACTTTTTGTAACGATCACGTACACTAATTATCTTCATCAATACTATATCATTTTAGGATTTATGGAATTTAATGTTTTCAAAATTACATTATCATCTTCATTCAGCTTAGTTGGTCCTTAATCAATGTCCTTGTTTTAATAATAACATTTATTATTAAACATACTACTCTGGCCAATGATTTTGACTTTGATTTAACTACATTTGATCATGATACTAAGAACATACAACCGAGGAGACAAATTCTTTTATTGAATAGTGTTTCACTTCCAATTCATCAGCTCAGACCCAGCTATAGTCACTTGATGGTCGCCTTGCCATGATTTTACTATAATCAAAGTAGAGCATCCAAATCGAAGCTCAACGGTATTCTCAAGTCGAGAGAACTATGTAACATCGTCACTTTGAGATTTCCTATTTGACCTAGTTGTTATTAGCCGGCAAGAAACTCTCAGATGAGCCATTTCATAGTTATCTAATAACATAAGTACGTAAACCTTTGGCGCTCTCAACAACCATGAGTAATACACTGCCTAATATTTGGAAAGCGTTACGTACTTTGGTCTTAACATATGTATCAATATCCTTTCTCGAAATACCTTGATGATGAATATTTAAAAATATGTTATTCCATATTGTGATGATTTTATCGTGATTAAAAATCCTTGTAATTATCATCACATAACATATCATTTAGGGAGTTTCTATTTAGTATATATTAAATTAATTAATTATATCAATATGTAACAAAGTATATAACATAAATAAGAACCTTTTTTACAAACAAGATTTATTATATTGTTAGATATATGTAATGAATTACATAATTTCTCTGGGACATACCATGAACTCTCTCACTATAGTGGTACTCAACTAATGAGGGGGACCTTCAAGGGTTATACAATGATGATAGATCAATAATCCATAGTATATCTCACAGTGCATAGACAAAATAAAATAATAGTACAGATATAATATAAGCGAGATGGTAGCATATTCATAATGAACCAAAATAAACATCATATTAGAGTTCAACACAGGTTCATCATATTATATAAATATAGCAATAGAGTTTATGCATCCTAAATACATGAAATAAACTCTAAATAACCATATCTATATACATATAAGTTCCATATTTCTCCATAGCACTACTCAGTGAAAATAAAAGATAGTGGCTCCAATAGGTATATAAGAAAGCATCGGCCTGGTAATTGTCCTTCAAATAGTTCCATGCACTATCTTATACCTATCTCTTAATCTACTCATTTAAGAGTACCCGAGGTGATAAGAAGCTACACAAATAACCTCAGTTTAGACAAAAGTCTAGTATTAGTGATCAATAATCTTATAATGGATATAAGTATCACTATCATAAATGGGAACATGTGATATGGAGAATCATACCTAACTGGTCCCTACATCCAACAATTTATCACATAAACGCATTATATACTAAAATATCATTATATGGGTCTACTATTACTCTAAGTACAATCTAGGGTGTTTGGTGTCTGACTCGATAATATCTAGATCGTGTAACAACCATTGCAAACATAGTAACAATCAAACAAATCTTGCATCTCTGAACTCAAATGCCATTGTATGTATGATAACTTGTATGATCACTTTTATATGATTAACGACTAATCAACATCATGGTCTCATCAATGTCAAATCCTTTCTACTTTGTGTAACTAGGAAACTAGATCATTCCTATAAGGTATGAAGTAATCTATCACTCCTACAATCCAAATGAGCATCCTTACTTACTCCTTAACAAGCATACTTCAAAATCTTCAATTTATCAACTACCCCTTGGCACATGTACCAATAGCAAAACCACCTCTTGTTCCACTTAACAAGTCCACATCGTATCACACTCTCCTACTCGGATGATCATCATATGCTCTATCGTCTTCCTCTGAAGCATTCAACCCAAAACCATATCATGGATTAGGTCGGTACCGACCCATCATGAGTCGATGAAGTTCCATTACTAGTCAATTCTTCCTCCTTTGCCTTCAATAATTCTTGAAGTCAGATATACCTTGCTATGAAGCTCACTAAACATTTCCATGGCATAAAATGTCAAAAGATATGGGTCTATACCGACCTATAACACACTATAAATTAATAAATAATCAATTGATTGACCAATTATTTTCAAAATAAAATGGTGTGAATATTCATGTGATGCTTAGTTTCCCTTTCTTTTCCCGGATGAATCAAATGATACTAGGAAAATCCTAGTTGAAAATACAAGGTTAATGAAAATTCAAATGCAACTATTAGAGCTAACTAATTTATAAAAAAATTGGGATAGTGAGCCGGTGGTCCAACAATTCTTTTGAAGATAATATAATCCCTCCCTCTTTTCGTTGTATTACACTTAAAACTTAAAATAAAAAGCTTGATCTCTTTAATCGTGTTTGCTGCCCAATAATAAGAAGAAGAAGAAGAAGAAAAGATTAAAGCTAAGGGAACTAGAGACTCCATCAACTTAAGATTATAGGTGAGTAATATATTGTCTAGTCCTTATTTATTTTTTGAATCTTCCCCGGTTAGGTTTTTATTGAAGGGTTTTCTTACTTCTAATAATCTTTAAGGTTTTAAAATTTAATATGATGACAGAAACATATTCTTAAAAATCGATTTTGGGGTTATAAGATTTTATCCATAAGAAAACACAATAGTATGAATTAACAGATGTCCCTATGGGGTAGAAAATGGTTAGAAACGAGGAACTTGACCAACTTCATCGAAAAAAATCATGATATATTTTATTACGATCAACTAGGGATGAATTAAGTCATTTCAGAAGAAATTAGGTATGGCGAAAGGGCTATAAGGTTGAGCCGAAAGGTAAATAATTATTGCTGGAAGGTATATTTATATAAACAAGTATAAATATTTGGTCAAAGGACCAGGTCCATGTTTTGCGCTGAACCTGTCAATTAAAGGTTAGGAAAAAGTAAGTCAAATGAATTGAGAGTCGACATGTGTAAAAGGAGCATTAGATTTGTAGAATTTTGTTCCTAGCATGTGCCGAACCGAAAATGGTAAACAGAAACCTAAGTAACAAGATATAAATAAGAACGCTATGAGGTGTTCACTTTAGTTCGTTAACCAGAGGGATATTTGATGTCTGAAGGAAGACCGAGGACGCGAGGATGGTTAATGGAGGAACTACAGAAGTGGAAGGGATTTCCAAAATTTAAAGACTAGAATTCATAAGTCACCAAAGTTGAACTAAGGCAGGGTTTCCTTAGACGAGACCCAAAACATTGATTATCGAGAGTAGTGTAACTCTCATAAGAATGTGCAAACCAAAACTAGTTACTTCTGGAGATAATAAGGTATGGTAAGGTTCAAGATGACCGACGTCGGACCCCAAGACATTGATGATAATATATGAAAATAAATATTAATAATTGAAAACCAATTAGTTAAAATATTAGCTTAAAAAATAGCTAATTGTAAATCCAATAGGAGTAGGTTCGATAACTGATGTAAGGCAATAGTGGCAGTCGGGGAATGCTAATATTAGGTAATTAGGTAGTAGGTTCAATAGCTGTAAGGCCTTTATGGCGGTTAAGGGACTAAAATCAAAGGAGTAAGAACCAAGTATCATCCTAAATTGAAAGTGTAGGAGCAAGGCCTATGTGACATCCAAATCCAAATCCAAAGGCATAAAGATCCGAAAGCAATGGATTAAGGCCCATGTGGCATCCGAGACATGAAAACTTTAGTGTAAGGCCTAAATCGACAACTAAGGGAATACTAATGATGTAAGGCTCGAGGTGGCACTCTAGAAACCAAATGAGAACATGTAAGGCCTATATGGCATTTGAAATCAAAAGTAAAGTAGGTATATGGCCTGTGAGGCAACCGAAGTATGAAAGGTGTAAGGCATAAGTGGAAACCAAGAATCATGAGGCATATGGCCTTAGTGGCAGCCAAGAATAACATTGTATATATATATATATATATATATATATATATATATATAGTAATTGGCATTAGGGCTCTATGGCAGTCGAACGATAGAAATGAGATGATATATATATATATATATATATATATATATATATATATATCATAAAGGTACGTAAAACCTTAGGAGTTGTCGAGTGAAGGTATTTCGCTTATATTGAAATGCTGGAGTGTCTCTATGAGACAAACCAAGAGATTGCTTTCGGTTGTGGCATCATGTTTTTGCTTTGATATCGAATTAAATAAACTTATGACTTTAGGGCATTTATAAATCAAATAATTTATTGCTTTGTTATGTAAAGGAGAAACCCATCCTGTTTATTAGCGAAGAGATCTCTTTATTTCTTGCCTTAGGTTATATGTTACCCATACCAGACTTTATGCTCGAACTATGTTTTTATTCTTGTTTTTTCTATTACTTCAGGGGGTACTCATTCGCATAGGCTGAGTTTACGGGCATAAAGAGGCCGCTTTTGGGATGGTTGAATAATGCAAGCCGAAAATGAAGCAGGAGTCTTATGAATTATATTTATGATTATTTCCACTATATCTAGTGCTCATGTCCGCATCGTCAAATTTTGGACATTAATATTGATGATGTACTATATTTTTGTCCTATATGGGCATGACTTCGGGATGTAAAAATGATGGTTACACTAAATTTGTAATTACTTGTTTCATTTTGTGTATCTTCTTTGTTTACTTAATATTGTATAGTATAACCGATCTCATCTGTATCGTCGAAATACAATTCCAAGATGAATGCAGCATATTAGGGTTCCATCTTTAGGTTTCTTAATAGGATTGTTACAGTTGGTATCAAAGCTTAGATTAGGGGACACATAAGTTAAACTTAGTTAAGTAAATTTAGGAAATTGATGACAAACACTTTGGGGAGGGTTTATGCTAGTATATGACGTACTTATATCTTTTACTATATGGAGATATAAATGGGTGTAGTAGAGTTTTTCTATTGCTAAATCAATGCTTTATTTCATTTTTGATGAAGACTTTATTAGTAGAAAATGGATTTGGGAAGCGGAAGAATTACTATTGGAGAAGCTATTGCCAGAAAGGAGAATGATAGTACTCAGTTCGTCGAAGGCAATGGTGGTGAAGTGCCTTCAACAGCGGTGAAGGCAACCCCACTTGTGTTCGATAGCTTATGACGCAGATGATAAAAGCACCAATGCTGGAAGTAGTCGAGCTGAGAACCAGCGGCTAGAGTGGATTTATCCAAGATGAGTTAGGATTATAAGAGCCTTGAGGTTAGGACATTCTCAGGGAAGGAACCGACTGTGGAAATGTTAAACTGGATAAAAGTTAGGATCATATTTTTAGGGACTTAGAGCTGAATAGTGCACATAAAAGGGGGCTGGCTTCTAGACAGCTGCATGAAGATGTTTTAGAATAGTGGAAAAAAGTGACCATAGAAACTCTCGAAGAGGAGATCGCTTGGGAGTAGTTCTAGGAGAGATTTGAGGCTCGGTTGCTCTTTGACTTTCAGAAGAGCGTGTTGTTAAGAGATTTCATTTATCTCAAGTAAGTGGATCTTTCTATTGAAGATTACTAGTGCGTGGCCCGTGCTTTGCACACGAGAGTTTATGGTTAAAATTAACTGCAATTTAGAGGTAGATCTTGAATCATCCTTTTAGATAGAAAATTGGACTATGAATAGTGAAGTTGGTGGGCATGTATTATGGAATGTAGATTAGTCAGTAAAATTGAATTTATTTTAGTAATTCAGTCATTCGTAACCTAAAGTTTCAACGTGTTGATATGTGCTAAAAGCCATAAAAGCAGAGTTCCAACTGTCATAATGTATGGTTGAAGAAACGATAACATCATTACCAAGTCATCTCATAATAATAAATGATAGAATACCACGTAATAGTGGAATGAAGTAAGAAAAGATCAAATATGTCTCTTGAAGATAATGACGAACAGAGTAAAAGCACTGTTTACTTTACGTGACACTTAAATTTTATTGACTGAAATATCAATTCAGTTTGTACAGTGTAATAAAAGTGGCATATGTTTGTAAAAATGGAATTGTACTATAAAACAGGTCACAAACCGAGTCGTAATACTTTTTGGTTCTTCCTCTTATTTACTATGTATAAAGTATAATTTTATCAAATTTTTTGTATTATACCATCTCTTTTACTCAATGCTGCGTGCAGGAGATGGATACAGCTTCAGTGGCATTGAATTTAAAAACGCGTGATGTACATATAATGGATATATAAATAAGTAGACATTGACAATATAATAAGAACGCTTTCACTATAGTTCTATTATGTGGTTCTTTTATTACGTCATGACTTTCCTTTTATATTTTTTCTCCAACAGATGGCTTATGTACATAGAAGATTACAGACATGGCATAACTTTGTAGAAAAAACTTTAAAAAATCCTTTCTAATGTGTAAAATAATTTTATCCTAAATAAATTGTTTTAGTAAATAACAATTTTATCCTAATTAAATTGTTTTATTAAATCATTTATGTAAAAAAATGGTCAAATTCCAACTGAAAGTCATCACATATATTATCGCATGTTAACATTGAGAACACAAATCACTACATATCTTTTGATGTTACAACTACTAATGTTATTCCCTGAATACTGAGGTTGAAGATGACCACAGTAGAAATTTACAGTAAAAAGAGGAATGGAGAGGAAAATAAATTTTGAACATATCAAGTTATCAAGATATCCCTTAAATTGTTTGACTTCATTTAACGCCATACTGAAAACTTAGGAACTCTCAAATGCTTTAATCTTTGTCTAGAACATGATGAAGTCCTTCAATCCTTGGTTATTTGCAACCACAGTATGCATGCAGTATAAAGGCATCATTTTTTTAACAGTTACAATAGTATATGTATTATTCATAAATACACATCTATAAAACTACAACTTCAAAGACATAAAATTAGTAATAATTTTGGTTTTCATCACCTCTAGTTTACGGATATAGAACAATTAAAACTGATTTGAGAAGGTGCATGCAAGCAAAATTTGAAAGCTTTATTATATTGTTGTGTAAATTTTTGGTCAAAAACAGACTACTCACATGGTTAGAACATCAAAAACCTTACCACCGGTCGTTACTAAAAGACCAATGGATATTCGCTTTTGTTCATGTCCAGTACACATGATAAAGGTATAATCTAAATACAAACTTGGCTAATATGTAAAATCCAATTACATAGTAGGTAGATCAAAGAAATATTTGTCAGTTCCAAACTAATGTTTATCGCTCAGCCACCGAGTTGTATGTGGATGAATTACTCTAAGTAGAAAACAATTTAAACTGAGGGGAACAAAGGAGGACTCTACACTTATAATCACATAATCTCAAATTCATTTGCTAATTTAAATACCAAGTAAGAAAATAGCTAAGACAGTTTAATATAGCAAATGTAACAAATCTACTTCATGTGACCAAAATTATGTGGATACTGCAGCAAAAGTACATAACATTACATTTTCTCCTTTTCCCTGAGCACAAACATACCATTTAGACAATTCTTCAAAAGAAAGAATCTTTAAATACCTACCCATATAGCCACCAACCTAATTAGTATATATAAATGTAGCATCTGATAGAATTTCAACCTAGCGTGAGGAAATTGAGATTACCATATATGAAAGATTTAAAGGTATTATTTTAAATTTTACCTGCAAATTGCTCAGTTTATGTGAAGGATTCTGGGTATAACGTCTCTTTTTCTAACTTATATGCTATTCTTATAGAAAGAACCAACAATAAATAATTCCTAGTACACATAGTAATAAAAAACATATCTAAGACATGAAAATGAAAATATTTTGGTTGAAGAATCTATTTCACCTAAAAATAAAAAAAAACACCTTTTCTAACGCGAGTTGTTTCCATGGTTAAATTAGTTTTCATATCTTCACATCATCCAGTTAAGATTCTGACAGGAGATTGACGTGCTTTCAACGATTAATTAATATCTTTTTCAGCTCCAAATGTAAATTTTAACTTCCAAAATTTGAATTACTAAATTTCCACGCATAAAAAAGAGGATCTATTTAGTTAGAATAAGCCTGCAGTTTCATATAAAATATTTACCAGTTTTAAAACTAAAATATCTAATATCATATGAACGACTAAAATAATTTCAAACCAAGTTAACACATAACATAGCTATATGATCTTACATTAGAAATTAATCAGTATAACATGTATTTCAAAAAATCTTAAGCAAATTAGCCGCATAATAAAACTGAACAGGGATACGTCAGCATACAATAACAGGGTATTCCACACATTGTTCTATTTCTAGACTAAATTTGTTGTCCTTTGGCTGTAAATTTTTACTTCATATCTGGGCATTTTCTTACGATTTTTGTTGTGTATGGTGTGACATTCCTATAGAAGAGAGGATGGAAAATTTCGGGAATTTGAAAGTTCTCATATGTTTAAGATTCAGGAGCATATGACAGAGGAAGAAGATATGAAAGGGTTATCAGTTTTATTTGCCATAAAAATTAATTTCAGTGATAACATGGTCGATGCATTTTGCTAAGAAAACCAATAAAACAATTAAGGAAATACCGGTAAAATCCATGTATATATATTTGTTATCACATTACCAATATCGCCCATTCGAAGCTCATATTCATAAATTTTTTGTGAAGAATGCCGAAACTAAAAATTAAACCATTTATTACACTTTAAATCTAATCCAGTTCAATGTTTAGAAAAAGCGTTTTAGTATTTTGAAGCATTCTTACTTTATATTATCTAAAGCATGCAAAAAGACTTATCATATACATAAATATCAAATGTAAACTACTACTAATTGTTTAATAAGATAGGATTTCAATTGTACTATTTTGAGACAATAGCAATTTTGTTTGAATTTATAGGGATTGAAAATGTTTCAAAAAAATAAAGAGAAGATGAAAAGAAGGAAATCATGATGAAAATACCGTGCAACAAATAAACAATTTAGGCAATAACAAAAGTTATTTTCTAAAAAAAAATTGTGATGAGGATAAGTTTGGAAACAAACCTTTGAAGTAAGCATTGTATATGATATGAAAAGAATGTATAATATAGATAAATTAGCATTATATTATACCCACCACATAATAGAAATTAAAGAGAGAATGCAGCTAGCATGCTCTCCATTTACCTCTTGAATTTCCTTTTGAAGAATTTGTTATCATTTCCAATTTCAATCAACTGGTCAGTTATCTGTTCAAATTCAAAATTAAAGTCGTGTGTATCAAATACATACTTCATCAAAATAAAATTTGCCCACTTCTTCCGCTGGCTTTTCTCTGTCACTGTTCGCCCAACATAAATAAGCTCTGATACAAAAAATTGCACTAAAAGTTCACTCCTATAACAGTGTCATAAAATTCATATAATAAATTTTTATATCAATGGAAAGCATTCAATTTTTAACCATATAATGGTTACAAACAGCTACAATATAGTGATGATGTGGTATTCCATGATTAGTTCAAAATGATAGATGATAAAAAATAAGCCAACCAAACAGCTTAACAACCAATATCATACTTAAAAATGCTTTCCACTTGAATTCCCAGTCAATAAACTTAGTTTGCTTAATCCCCTTGAAATCTTTTGGCAATAATTGAATTAAAAATACAATTATATATTACAATAGCATTGTGTACAAAAATTAAACTTGTACCTGAAGGCACTCAAACTGAAGAAAATGAACGTACTGATTCAGCTCAATAAACTTTAACAGTTTTCTAAAAACTCACACCTGAAAATAATTTATCATTATGTATCCATTATTTTATATATTTGAACAAATTAGTAATAAGAAACTTGTCATAACCTCCTCAACTTGACCTCTCGGATTGAATCTATAGTTGAAAGTCAATATTCTCCAAACTCGCACTCAAAAAATTATAACATAAATTTTGTACCATTCCAAATAACAGATATTCACCAAATCAAAACAATCAGCGATTTGATGTCGAAAATAAGAGAACCGGTATTCAAAAAACCAAAAAAGAAACCTCAACCACGAACTGAATTTGCAAATCAGAGCAGCTGCGAATTAGTGAAATCAATGGGAGAAATAAATTCAGTGATAGATTGACAAATTCAAAGTAAAAATATAGTATTAAGATCGTGAATCAATGAAATAAATTTTGGTAGCAAAATGAGCACTTTAAAACGTAGAAGAGAAAGAAAAGAGTAGGAAGTAGTATATCGTAGGAATCATTTATGTCAGTAACGTGAATGAAAGAAAGGACCAAAATATCCCTATGATCTAATAGGATTTTAGAGGAGCACTTTAGATAATTCAAAGGCTTCAAAATAGAGTACCCTTATCACACACACACACACACTGTGTGGTGTGTGTGATAAAATTGATTGTAACACATAGTTCAACAAAACTATAACATTTGTACGAAAAATATGAATGCTTACTATACTTCCTAATTTAAAATTTTAAATACATCAGCAAACATTTCTCATTTACTCCTAAATAATACCCGATGTTTGTTCTAAGTTAAAACTGGCACTATAAATGTTGTGGCAAAAAGGCGCATTTGTTTGTTAGAGAAGTCAAATCAACATACAAACAGTTGATTAACATACTGTAACACAAATATAACTTGCAATATACTACTGAATAATTGGACATAAATAAGGAATATAAACACATAACTACATGCATGACCAGACACAAACAACTACAAACTTACACGATGTCATGTTTTCAGCAAATGAAAGGTGAACTTTTTGAATTTTTTGCCTCATATAATCATATCATTGATTTATGATCAAACACAACTCACATATTGTACTTAAAGATAAAAGCAAGGATCATTTCCAGATAAAGGTGTAGTAAAACATGATTTTAGAATATATAAAAAAATTACATGTTTGTACATTCTAGATAAGTACGTAGAATGGTTTCTAGCATTTAACATATGTTACCCTTCATGCTTTTTATTAAACAAATACTATTGTCAGGTTCATGGTTCATTACAACATATATTATTTGTGCTAAGTGGTCTTTAAAGTTTCTGTTTTTTCAGTTCAAACTTACTAAACCGCTGTTGAAATTAGAGATAAAGCAAGAATCCGATATTTATTTTAGCTCTATCACAATTTCTGAAGTAGTTATTAATTAGTAAATTTCACATGGGTCAAAAAGATTATTGTATATGAAAATAATGCTTTAAAAATGAACTAAATGTAGTTAAATGATTTCTCAGAATAGTTTATTATGGAAAAGATGATTCTTAATTCAGTGTGGTTAACTGAAAACTATTTTTATATATTACTCAGAGTAGCAATCTTGGAAAGCAAATATAGTAAACTTTTAAAAGTGTTTTGTGAGCAAGAAGAAGAAAAATATGACCATTTTACTGCAAATGGCAGTGAAATATATAATTGTCATAAATTATTTTTATGTTCAACATCTTCAGTTGAAAATAACCAGGGAAAAAATTCCTCAAGATCCTATTTCCAATCTTATAGCAGGATAATCTACAATTTTAATCATAAGGGATTTTCTCTCCTTGTTATCAGCATACATTTTTTTGGTAAATAGGTGAAGTAAATGTTAAAGCAACATAAGCCCAAATAAATTATTTTTAAAACCAATCAACCCAAAAGGAGCAGTAAGAAATTGGAAAACTAATTAGCAGTTGGACAGATAATTAAAAATCGAATAGATAATACCAACCAATTAATAACTTGCATAATATATTACAGACTGATATAAATTTACTTTTGAATGTAAAAGTTTTGATAATTGAAATTTAATTGTTGAATAGAAATAGAACTGTAAACAAACCATATCAACTACATCTTTTGATTTATACGCGATATTAAATCTGAAGTTTAAAAAACCGTAAATGACCTAACAGGGGTTAACAACAAATTGTAAAATTATGCGATACAATACATCCTACTCAATAAGTGCTTAAATCAATAAAGAATCTCGGATTTTAATAACAAATGTACCAAATTACATACCTAAGAAAACCCTAGTTTTCGAATTGGCTAGATTTGCGGCTTGACCAGTGGGCGGAGACCGCTAATGCACACAGTGGATAGCTAGAAATAATTGACAAGCAAGAGAGAGGTGGTAATATGGTTTCTTGATCCGCGACTATGAAACTGGAAAGTGAAGGGAAAATAGGAAAAGAGGGTAAAGTAGATGGAGTATAATGGAATTAACAGGAGCGGTTACGTACAAATGGGTATTGTTGAAAATTTTGGTGTTTTCAAAAATAGGACAGGTGTTGTCGTACAAACAATGTGGTTTCTCTCTTTCTATTTAAGTAATAGATATTCAGAATTTTAATGGGTCGACAAAGTATGGTCGGGAATTGATCAACACCGCAATAAAGAAGAATGAGGAGTTCATTCAAGCGCTGAAGAAGGTTGAACCATAAGGTAATGGCGCTTGGGGCATCTCCCTATGAGTTCATTGTGGATATATCCCAAAGGTATGATAGTATGTACCGAGAGGAGAGAATGGCCTAGGTGAAGCTAATAGGAGAGCACAATAAGAGATTTTCCCCTACCAGAAAGGGAAGAAAGGGGATCACTAATGAGGAAAGTTATAGAAGTTTTTGGTCGGAAGTATAACTTAGAGATTGTTTACTACAGTTGTAGGTAGAAGGGATGCTATGCATCAAAGTGTCTGCAACCAGCTATGGTAGCCAGGTTTATGTGCTTCAACTGTGATTAACTGGGCCATAGGAAAAAGGATTGTCCGGAGCTGAAGCAAAGAAGGCTATTCGCCCTAGAAGGACCAAGAGCAGGACCTTCTACTGAAGAGAAAGATAAGATGTTATGTTTGAAGGTATGTTTCCATTTCTATTCTTGCAGTTAGAGTTCTCTTGGATACTGGAGCTACACAATCTTTTATCTCTAAGGTAGAGGTTGATAAAATATGGTTGGATGCTACCTATATAGTTACTTCTTTACATATAGTTAATCTGATTTGTGGGTAATTCACTCAAGGGCTAAGATGCACCAGCTTAGAGTTTATTCTATGCGATCATTTGTTTTTGTGTGACCCATTTGTGTTTGACTTCGAAGGGTACTGTGTGATTTTAAGGATGGATTAGTTAGTGCAGAATGATGGCAGAATCTTTTATGCTAGGAGAATTATTTATTTTCGGAATCTAAAAGGAGGAGACAAAGTCTAGTATTTTTGGATTTGGGTAAAATAATTTCGAAGGTTTCGTTGTGTGCCTTAGAATGTTTAGAGGAGGAAGTGGATAAAGTTTTAGAGGTTCGGGAATTTGTTGATGTTTTTGAGTATGTGATGGGTTTACCTTCGAAAAGAGCGATCGAATTTTGCATTGATGTGCCTCGAGCAGAGCCTGTTAGTAGACCTCCTAACATAGTGATAAGGAGATGGAGGAATCAAGGAAGAATTTAGAGGAACTTGAGCATTAGAGTTTCATTAGGCCGAGCAGTTCACCATGGGGAGCTTCGGTAGTATTTGTGAGTCAGATGGATCCATTTAGATGTTACTTCAAGTGGATCCCTTCAGATGTGTATCGACTATAGGAAGTTAAATGAGTTAACAATGAAGAACCATTATCCATATCCTTGAATAATGACTTATCCGATCAGTTGAATACAGTTAGAGTATTCTATTAGTTAAATTTGGCCACTGGGTTCTATCAACTAAAGGTTGCTATGGAGAGCACTCCTTTGACTGCGTTTAGGATGAGGTATGGTTCATATGAATGGTTTCCCTTTGGGCTAACCGATGCACTGGCTTTCTTTAGAGATTTAATAAATTGAGTCTTTTGCAATCAATTGGATATATTTATATTAGTCTTCATAGATGATATTTTGGTGTATTCTAAAGAAGGGCGGGACCATGAAGTTCCTATTAGATTGGTATTAGAGACCTTATGACAACATAAGTAGAAGGCAAAGTTATCCAAGTGCCATTTTTGAAAATCAGAAGTGAAATTCCGAGGTTTTATGGTTTCGAAAGAGGGATTGGAGGTAGATCCATCAAAAATCAAAGCTATGAATAATGGGAAGAGACCGGAGATAGTTATCGAGATAAGAGGTTTCTGGGGTTGGCTGGATACTATCTTGGATTTATTAAGGACTTCTCTAGGATAGCATAACCATTAACCAGACTTACCTGGAAGAATGAAAGGTATATTTGGACGAGGGAATATAAAGCAGCATTTAGAGAATACAAGCTTCAGTTGACATAAGCTCCGGTGTTGGTTATTCCGAATGGAAACGGTGATCTGGTGGCATACAAAAATTCTTCGAGTTTAGGTTTAGGAGCAGTGTTGATGCAAAAGGTCAAGATTATAGCTTATGCATTTAGGTAGTTAAGACCCCATGACATTTGTATCCAACCCATGATTTAGGGTTAGCGAACATCGTCTTTGCATTAAAATTTTGGAGGTATTACCTTTTTGAGGAAAGGTTTGGGTTTTATACTAACCATAAGTCATTGCGATATTTTTTTTCTCAACAGGAGTCGAATATGAGGCAACAAAAGTGGTTTAAGTTCATGGCATCATATGATTTTGGAATAGAGTATACCCTCAAAAAGGCAAATAAAGTTGCAGATTCCTTGAGTTGAAAACAACATAATATTTTTTGGCTATGATCGAAGAGTGGAATATCTTAGGGAAGCTATCATCTTATGATGTGCAGTTTCAATCGAAAGCTGGTCCGAGTCGAAACTAATAGATGTTGTTTTGTTTATAATTTCATCTAATATTTATACAGAGGATTTATGAAAGGTAGAAGAAAGATCCACTATGTGCTGAGAGGATCAATGGCTTGAAGAGTGATGCCAAGACTGAAGAGCCGAATGGCTTGGATATTAATGAGAAGGGCTGGTTTCAAAAGAAGGGAAAGTTGTATGTCTCGAATAATGGAGTCCTTTGAAATCTGGTGTTGGATGAATTTCATCATTCCAAGTTTGCTATTCACCCAAGAAGTACTGATGTACAGAACGCAGAGATTCTACTGGGAAGGAATAAAGAGAGATGTTGGATAATGTCTGGGGAAATGCTTCACATGCTTTGGAAGTTTTAGTATGGAAAAGGGGTTCAATTTAGATGGCCTTTGTTAATGGTTTGCCAAGGATCAGGGTAATGAATGAAAGTATATGGTTATAGTTGTTAGGTTATCTAAGAGCCCTCATTTCATTCCAATCCACAAGGACAACAGCCAGGTTAGTCAAAATATATGTTAAGACTATAGTGAGACTTCTTGGAATTTCGATACCGTAGTGAGTGACCAAGACCCATTGTTTGTTAGTGAGTGTTGGTGAAGCCTACAAAGCGATTTGGGTTTAAAGATATGTGTGAGTACTACTTAACATCCACAAATAGATGGCCGAATTAAGATAGTCAACCAAGCACTAAAAATTTATCAATAACTTATGTGCTAGACTTTGGTGGATGTTGGAAAGATCACCTACACTTAATGGAATTTTCATACAACAATAGTTACTAGTCTAGTATTGGGATGACACCTTTTGAGGTCTTATATGGAAGGTCTTGTAGTTGCCAGTAAGTTAAACGCAAAACAAGAGACAGACTTGTGTTAGGTTCAGATTTGGTAAGAAATGCTTCTAAGAAGGTCGAATTTATTAGGAAAGGATGAAGCATGCTCAATCCAAGCAAAAGATTTACACTAATAGGAGGCAGAGAGACCTATAGTTTGGTCAAGGAGACCATATGTTTGTAAAGGTGTCGCCTATGGGAGGCAATATGAGATTCAGAAAGGCCAGAAAGTTAGTACCAAGATTTCTTTGCTTGTTCCTAATATTAGAGAAGGTCGGTAAGATAGCTTACAAAGCTGATTTGCCGATCGAGTGCTTTTTCTAGTGTGCATAATGTGTTTCATGTATCACATTTACGAAAGTGTATTCGAGACCCTAAAGATGTCGTAATTTTAGGAGCTATGGAAGACTTGACTGGTGAACCAGACATGACTTATGTCAAAAAAAATATCTAGATTGTAGATCAAGATATCAAGAAGCTTAGGAACAAGGAGATAAAGCTTGTTCAGATCCAGTGGAATTATGACCGGGATGATTATACTTAGGAAACTGAGGATAAAGTCAAGTGGGATTATCCAGAGTCATTTTACCATAGCTTGCTTGTTGCTAATTTGAGTCTAAGATTATGAATACACACACAGATACACACACACACATACACACACACATACATATATATACATACATACATATATACACACACACACACATATATATATATATACATATACATACATATATATACATACGTATATATATACATATACATACATATATATACATACATATATATGTTTGTATATCTCTTTGTGTATGATATTATGGTTGATTTTATTATGTATTGGCGAAAGAACTAATGCATTTCTAATTAGGACACTCAAGTGAAGAACTCATGTGTGCAAGCTAGTGTAGGCATAAGAAAGCCTATAAGTTACAATCGTACCTTGTTTGAATATCTAGGGCAAAATTCCTACAATGGGGAAGTCAGTAACACCGCATAAATTAATAATTAATTAAGCAAATAATTATTTGAGAATAATGAAAATTTAAAATAATGGAAAGGAGTGAATATTCATGTGACGCTTGGTTACTCCCTATGCTTGGATGAATCAAGCGACACTAGGTTGAAAATACGAAGTTAGTGAGAATTTGAATGCAACCGTTAGAGCTAACTAATATATAAGGAAATGAGGTATTGAGCTGGTTCCTTTCTGATAAACATCCTATCTCCTAAGTTTTGATAGTCTTGATTCATCTTCGAGAAATCTTCTCTTGCTATCAGACTCGGTTCAATGACCACGGGTATGTTTTCGCTCATCGTATGTACCATGAATTGTTGGAACAAAGCATTTACATCCATATCCACAACATTAGCAGGTGGAACAGCTTCATTTAAAGCCATTGGTTGCACTTTCTACCTTTTCCTCCATTCGTTTGAGTACTTTTGGTTTCTTTTCTAGCAATAGCTCCTTCTATAGTAATCCTTCCACTTTTCATCTCCATCCATTTTTTCTATTAAGAAGGTCTTCATTAGAATCACATGGAAAGAGAGTGAAAGAATAGTCGAAAGATATATATATATATATATATATATATGTGCATGTGTGTGTTGTGTATGTATATATATATATACATATCCATATATATATATATAACAAAATATACTAATACATTATATAATAGTGTATACCTTCCCCAAGGTGTTACTGTCCAATCTCTACCTAGACTTTTACTTAGCCCTATTTTACTTAACTGTATTGTAACTTAAGCTTTGATACCAACTACAACATCGTCTCCAAGAGCAAAAAAAATGAAACCTTAATGTGCTGTACTAACCTTGGTATTATCTTTCGAGGATGAGATAAGACTGATCTTGTATATCAACAGTTTAAATAGAGTAGAGAACAAATTTCATACATTTCAAATTTCCCCCCATAGATATGCCTATGTAGGGATCAAAAATACAATACAGTATAGATGATAGTGTCATACTCGACGTATGGAGATGCCCGACTTATGTATGTAGTTAGTCTAACGTAAGAGAAGATAAATTTGGTAAATATGAGAAACGTTGAAATATATAAACTACGTATGTATGAATATATACAATATGACGAATGCATTCTATTTACCTATATTGTTGAATTTGTACATATAATTTGTTTATGTATTAATTCCATGTATTATGGGAAATTAATTATATAAATTAGAAACTAATAACGCATTGCCATACAAGTAACCCTATTATTTTGGGAGGTTAATTCCCTATAAATATTGAAAATTAATTCTTATTCATTTAAATAGAAACTTTCTTATAAACTAAAAAACATATTTATTTGTTACTCTCTTTAAATGTATATTTAGATTCTGTTTGTCCTTCTCCTTACCCCAATCCCAAATAGAAATGAACTTTTAGGACCAAAACCTATATTCACCTTCCTATATCTATATATTCATTGTTATTTCATATCTCTTTTATGGCTTCATCAAAATCATAATTTGTTCTTAGCCTCCACCTCTTATCTTATTCTTTTAAGACAAAAATATTAGATTTAGAAAATAAAAAAGATGATTCAATCAAAAGGAAAAGAGGCTAGAGATTCATTCAATAACATATACACCTGGATTTCTAGAAGTGAGGGTAGAGATAGAAAGGAAATGCTATTCTTCATTAATTAGAAATACATCCAATCTTCATTTGAGGTGGTGCTTATATATAATTTTTTAGGTACTTCGATTTACATTTATATAAATGAGATTTATTGTTTTAAATGAAGGTTTTTTAACATAGATGATGTAATTCTAAAAATAGATGGAATTGATTGTCGATTTTGTTGAAAATGAGATTTATATAGTTCGATTGAGATTTTTGTTGGATTTACATTATTGCTGAATCTTGTTTAAATTATATAAACATATTTTATTTCTAGAAAAGATATTTTCTTGTTAGAATAGTATGGTTGTTTCTAACATGATTTAGAAGGTTGACTAAAATGATTTATTATATCTTATTTGGTTGTATGTGTGCGTGTATGTACGTGTATATATATGTATGTATATATGAATGTATGTATGTACATGTATATGTATATGCATGATATTACTTATGCTAAAAACAAAACTTTTAGATGAGAACTATAACTATAAATGTGGTCATGATTTGGAACAATGATTTAAACAATTCTATTTTTTTGAGACTGTTGGTAAAAGCATCTTAGCGAAGTTCAATGGTAGTAATCATGCATTTTAAAACATTAAAAGTATGAATATTTCTTAAGCATAATTTAATAAATAATAAAATATTTTGGGAAGACTATATGTTTTGAGTAAATAGCAATATGATTGTTTTTTGGAATTTATGAGAAAATATTATTATCATCCGAGTAATAGAAATGAGATATTTTTGGAATGATGACAATAATAGTGAAGATATGTTTCCAAAACTATTTCAGGTTAAATTACAACTTTTTTAAGATAAAAAACGATGAAAAAGAGTTTTGAGGTTTACAATAGAATATTGTTATTTTAAAGATAAATAATATTAAATTGGTATTGGAAATTATTAAAGTGATTTGAGTATATATTATTATTTTAATGAAAAATAATAATAATATTTGTTTGAAAGGTAATTCGACGATAATTACTATTTTTGGAAAAATTTCGATATTTTTAGGTATTTGAAGTAATAAATGTATAATAAGTGAACTTTTAAATGTATAACATCGTTTTGAGGAATTATTTTTGTTTTGAGATAAAATAAATATATATGTTCTTAACTGCAATAATATAATGATTTTATACTTCACATGTGTTTGTTACATGATGATGGAATCACAGTAGGATGAGTGTGTAATGTTTGCCCATTATTACTACCGGACGATAAAATATTAATCATGGTATTGATTTTTTAGATGAAATTTGATAATTTGATGTTTGTGTTACTAAAATGGAGGGTTAGTACACATTTGATGATTTGTTGTTTGTACTAAAATGATGGGTTAGGTCACATTTGATTATTTGATATTTATGTTACTAAAAATGATGGGTCAATACACATTTAATGATTTGATGTATGTGTTACTAATATAGTGGTTTAGCATACATTTAATGGAATTTTTTATTATTGATTTGTTTGATGTTTGGGGGTGACATTAAGTGTTGTCAAACTTGTGTGATGTTTAATGGCTTGTATTGTCATTGTATTATTACCCCATATTTACAATGATTGAATGCAGTGACTTAGTAGAAGTATGTTTTCATTTGCATTGGTTGCATCATTACTATGGTTGTGCAATGTTATGTGCTAACAAGTATTTGGTAGTCTTTTCCCATTCAATAAATCACGGTTACTTTGTAGTCGGGGTGTATAGGGATAGGCGCCGTCCACATATAGTTGAGTATTTTTTCTTTTATTTCCCATTTACGTTGAGACTTGTCGGTGATAGCAGAGCAAAGAAAAGGGTCCGGTTGCATGCCAAGCATGCAGATGGTTAACTTAAAATATTTTGCCTATTATTGTTGTATTACTTTATGAATTTTTTACTAATTGATGTATTAGGAGATAAAGGTATTTTACTTATTTTATTAAGATATATGTATACAATATTGGGATATATGTATAATTTCATTTAACTTCCTTTATGAGGTATTTCCTTTTTTGTCCATATTGATTTTGGATTCTAATTTACATAACTAATAGTCTATTATTTTTTAATATATGAGATTAGTGTATAGGTGTATTTTTATGGCGTTTTATCACTAAATTTAGACGTGAGAAATAGTAGGTTGTCACATTAATATTAGAGCTTAGGTTTGGTGATTCCCCAGTCCTTATGTATGTTTAAACCATTCAGGGTCGGTTAATTTATACTTTAGGTTGGGTTAAAATAAGAAAGAGAGAGCATTCTTATTAATGATTGTATGATTTTGGTATGAGTTATATGTGTAACCGCCATTGCCTCACCTTAAGACGATGTATATTTATGTTTACCTTTGTGCGGGAAATAAATAAAGTAGGAGTGACATAAAATGAGCATTTATAAAAGGGGTTAAGTGTTGGTTATAACCCAAGTGACATATGCATGACTTTGAATTATAGTTAAAGTCTAAGCTTAATAAATGGACTTAATCTTTTTACTATTATCTTGTGAAGTTTTGATTAAAAAATATTTTAACTAAAAAGTTATGTCAAATATACATTTTTAATTTTAGAGATATTTTACTAAAAGGGAAAGTTATGTTTCATGGGTTAAAGTGATTAGTTGAAAATTTTACACCGATAAAATAAAGTATTTAATTTGAGAAATAATTTTTTTGCATATAGATATTTTCATAAGGGATAAGATAACTATAAAAGGATTTTATTCAATAGCACTTTGTGAGGGTATTTGTTTTTATCTTAAAGAAAAAATATTTTGACTGAAAATTGTTTGATTGGAAATTGGATTTAGTCTGAAGTATTTGGTGAAATATTTTTATGGAAACATTTTGGATAAAGTTGTTTTTATTTGAGAACAACCTTTATAAAATGTATTATGGAAGATAATTTTTTTTGAGAGTATTCTAATTTAAAATGTTTTGTTAAAACCACCATGTTGTGGTATATTTAGTGGGAATATATACTTAAAAAGGCAAAAATGTTTTGTTGAAAGTACTTCACAACAAATACTAAAAAGTTTGTGAAGTATTAATTTAAAAGATATTTTGTAGGAAAACTACTATAGTAGAAAGATACTTGATTTTGTTTGGAAGAATATTTGTATAAAATATTTTATTTAAGGAAATATTTGAAAATAATTTTTTGAGTCTAGTTTGATTCGAGAAAAACTTCATTTTTGTGTAAATTGTGCAATAAACATTCCTTTTGTTCGAGGAAAATGTCTTATATAAATAATATTTTTAAGCTTGGATAACCTTTTGTTGGAAGTTAATTTTGATTGTACGAATTTTCATTTAAAGGGTCATTCTGATAAAAGACGTTTTGGAAGGAAAATATTTTAGGGTAAATATTTTGATTGGAAAATACCTAATTTGAAAAAATATTTTATTAAGAATGTATTTAATAATATATTATTAGTAAAGAATGTATTATAAAATATCTTGATTTAATATAATTATTATCCAGCCTTTTGACCAAGCAACATTCAGATGGATTGGAGGAATTGAACTCAAAAGTTATCTAGGCAGAAAGCCCAGGGAGATAACTGCAAAGCCGAAAAATCAAGTACAGTCGAGACTGTAAAGTGGAGGCAAACTATCATAAGCAATTCCAAAGTCAGAAAACCAATAGGTGAGGGATCATCACCGATCCTACATCTAGGGAAGAAAACAATAAGGCGAGGGACCATCACCGATTCCGCACCTAGGGAAGACCAACTCAAGTGCTGAATCCCACTAAGTTTGGGATTGATATCGATCCCTTCCCTAGGCGATCAGTACCGATCTCTAAATCTTCATCCAAAGTGATCCTGATTCCTTCCACTCACTACTGATGATGCCAAGAGCCTGTTTCAAGTTCTATCCATCAATTCTATGCAATTCTCTATCGGTCTCCATGAGCATTGAGATCAACAACTCCATCCACAGATCCATCATTTGGAGCTAAAAACAAGCCGATAATTATGTAAGACAAGACCATAATACGACGGTCGAATGAACTCAAGAGAGTAGCAACCTAGAATTCTCTAAGTACTAGATTGGTACCAACCCTATGTTGGGGATTGGTACTGATCCCTAGGGTTGTATGTAAACATGCTCCCACTTCAATGGCACTCTACTCAGCTACATAGAGCCTGGTTCGAGTGTTGTTCCTGAGTTTCTATGCATCATATTGAAAGTCTCCATGTGCAGTCAAAAGCAGCAATTCAACCTTCTTGGATCCATCGTTTGGACTAAAAAACATCTAGGAAACTATGCAAAACATTCGTCGAAGCATGAAGCCGACATAAGATGTTGCTGGACCCTATATTACATATATATTGATCGATACCGATCCCCTCCACCTAGAGGGATCGGTACTGAACCCTAACCTTAGGGAGTATGGGGTTGATATTTTTTAGAGGACTTCATCTTCGCGGAGAGGATTTGTAGGCGAAATATCAGCAAGATATTTGGTCGTTTACCTATATAAATACAGGCAACATGGTTCATTCTAGGGATTTTTATGCCGCTGCTACACACAAACTCCATTGTACTCTGGGATCCCCACTGATCCTTCCTACTTGTAATCACAAAAACTAGTGCAGAAGTGATAAAATCATTCAAGTGGACGTAGGTTAAGATTGCCGAACCACTATAAATTTGAATGTGCTTGTTTTTACCCTATTTTCATTTACTTTCTTCCATTTAATCTCTACTACTTACTTTTCTGGGTGTTTGTGCCATATTCGGTTCAAACATTTTGGCGCTTTCACCAAGAATGAGATTCTCAGGCGATTTGGATCCATCATCTACTATTGGATTTCTAATATTCAAGGGATATATCCAGTTTTCCTACTTATTTTTTGTTTACTACTAAGATTTCCAACAATCTACTTGAAGTTTTCTGCCACGACCCCATCAATTAAGTAACTCCAAACACGTAACATAATCACCAGAGCTACCACCAGTGTTATTGAGAATCAGAATCCCCAATATTGGAATGAAGCTAACCACCCGGAGCAAATGGAGATGTAGACTCCAACTGCCGCTATGATCAGAGTGGAGATGGATAGGAAGATGAAGCATATGGAAGACAGATTCCAGGTTAGTTAGCAGGAGATGAATCAAACAATGCAGCAGAGCTTGAGGCTGCTAAATGAACTAACTCAAAACATCTGTAAAGTCATAGTAGAAGGGTTTCCAGCTCAGAGTCAGAGAGTTCTTCTTCATCCAAACAAAGACATAGGGATAGAAGGCAGAAGAGGACATAAGAAATTTCTGGAGCGTCGTACCAAAGGAGAATACTGACCCAAGGCACAAGTCCGTGGATCGGTACCGAACCCAGAGGATGGGTCGGTACCGACACCACTTATGGTGGGCCCAGTGCCCATCATATAGAAGGCATCGTGGATGTGGTCTCTAAACGTGCCGTTGATGATCAAAATCTGGAAAATCGTGCTATTGCTGGTGATATTGCACACGTGAATCAAACAGGGGGACTGCTAGACAAATGGATCTTCCAAAGTTTGGAGAACCTAGGTATCGAGAACCAAATCGAGAGCATTCGCCAGGCCGTACACTCAGGGCAGAGCATGATTACCGCCTTCATGGATCCTATTGACCAGGACTACCTAGAGGATATGGTTAAGTGACTTATAAGTGAATTTTTTTTCTGAAGCAATGATGAGTGGGGTACCTCTCTAAGTCGGAATCCACTCACTTAGCACATATTACGCGAGAGATATCCCTATAGGTTTGCAATACCGACTATGTCGTTGAACTAAGATCAAATGATCCTAGACAACATCTAATGAGATATAAGTGGCATATGTTTTCAGCCAAGGCTTCTGATGCTGTGATATGCTGCTATTTCTCAATTTTCTTAGAAGGAGTAGCCATGATGTGGTTTATTCGACTCCATTGGAGGTCTATATCAACTTTTGCTAAGTTGTCGCAAAGTTTTTGGAACATTTCCGCCTACATGTTTCACATCCAAAGCATGTCATGTCACTGTGTAAGCTCTGCCAAGATGATGGAGAGTCACTAAGGAACTTCTTGAATCGGTTCCGCATAGCCATTACAAAAGTTACATACCCTAAGGATTCATCCCGATACATAGTTCGAGGAATGGTTGGAAAGGAAGCCACCATCGACAATGGATACTTTTTATAGAAAAGCTAACAAGTACTCATGCTTGGAAGATGAACGCAAATGTCTCGGAAGCAATGATGTCGAAGGTTCAGCTAAAGTAATATAGAGCAATGTCGCCGTGAAGAAGACCTAAGGAAAATCAGCGAACGCGGCAGTTAATGCCGAGGTTTTTAATAATCGGGGGAAGTGGAATCAAGCTCTTGGAGGCCAGTGCAACAATAAGAACGAGCACCTGAGGAACTTGAGATTTGAAGAATATACACCTTTGAATGATACATTAAAAAACATCTACCTTGCCATACAAGGGATTGAGCAGTACAAGAAACCGCTTCAGAGAGAGGCGACTGATGAATAGAAACGCGTAGGAAAATACTATCGTTTTCATGAAAGTCACAGAAATAATACTAGCGAGTGTCGACATCTGCAAAGTCCAATTGAGGAGCTGATAAGGAATAATAAGATCTAGTGATACAAAAAGGATTGCCAATGGTTAGGAAACTGTGGTCTATCTACTCTAGAATAGCTGCCCGAATGTAGCTGTCAGGAACCAGGATGAGCTGATGAAATACTGGTCATCAACTGACCGGTCACCTATGGATGAAGCATCAGCCTATGAAAATGCTACCCCTTTCTTCATTATCTAATTTCCTTTCGTAAATAAGCCTCCCAGGGACACGGGGCATTGTAAATAGGTAGGTCTTGCCATTTCTTGTACTTAAAAATAAAATCTGCTTCTTGAACTAATGGAACGTGTTCTTACAAGCAAAAAGTGGATTGTCGTGAAATCATCAGCACAATCAAGGAACTCTCCATTGTCCTCGAATGACGAATGAGGGGTGTAGACTCATTAACCGTAAGGTTGACGATCACATTCGACCCTTAATCTTCTAAGAACTGGCATTGCTCCAGTAATGCTGGGAAGGTCCTAACTGGCAGGTCGACGGTCACATTCGACCCATAACCTTATGAGAATCGATGTTGGTCTGGCAACATTGGGAAGTACCTAACCACTCGGTCGAATGTCACATTTGGCACCTAACCTTATGAGAAGCAGTGCCATTGCAGCAACACAGAAAAGGTCCTAACCGTCGTGTTGATGGTCACTTTTGACCGCTAACCTTCTAAGAGCCGATGTTGCTCCAGTAATGCTGGGAAGGTCCTAACCTCCAGGTCGACCGTCACATTCGGTCCACTAAATTTCTGAGTACCGGTGTTGCTCCGGCAACATTGGGAAGGTCCGATTCATCGGGTCGACAGTCATATTCGAACCCCAACCTTCTAAGAACAGGTTTTTCTTCGGCAATAATGAGAAGGTACTAACTGCTAGGTTGACGGTTGCTTTTGACCCCTAACCTTCTGAGAACTGGCATTGCTCTAGCATGCTAAGAAGGTCCTAATTGTCGGATCGACGGTCACATTCGTTCCCTAACCTTTTGAGAACCGGTGTTGCTCCGGCAATGTTGGGAAGGTCCAAACCACTGGGTCGATGGTCACATTCGATCCCCAACCTTCTGAGAACTGATGTTGCTCTAACAATGTTGGATAGGTCCAAGGCGAAACCTATCATTTCCAGTCTTTTATAGAATAAAATGACTTTACAAGTCTAAGACTTTGTTTTTCCACTACTTAAGAGTTGTGACTTGATCAACTTGAATGAACCTGCATGTGAATAGTGCAGGTATGCAGGTACACAGAGATAAGTGCCAACCAAGCTTCTATGACCCATGATTGGACCCATGGAGTTCTTCTTGATATCCGAAGATTGATGCCAGCTAACTCTTGTCCTCAGATTGGGGGAGAGGAGCAGGAGTATAACTAAATAGATGTGATCCGATCATCCATCAACCAACTTTTGTCCTTGAATTAGGGGCAAGAGTATAAATTTAAACCAGATGTGATATGACTGTCCATACACTAATTCTCTCCCTCGATGTGGGGGCAGAAGTATAGACCTAAAATGAACATGACACTACCATTCATTCACTAACTCTCGCCCTTGATGTGAGGGCATGAGTATAAATCAAAAAGAACATAATACAACCGTTCACTCGCTCGACTATTTTCCTCAGATTGGGGGCAGGAGTATAAACTGAAATGGAAGTGATAAGACCATCCAATCCTCAATACTTTGCCTAGAGTTAGGCATAATTGGAAATAAATAACCTGGCTAAGGACGTATGAACTACGTTCTTAAGTAGTTAACTTAAACTAGCTCCCGAAGCTTAGCGCAAACGAAAATCGCTATCCTGGAAAGTGGTACCTAAACTGTTATCCTAAGTGGTTAATTTAGATCAACGCCTAAAGGAAGGCGTGATTACACTCAGAATCCTAGAGAGGAAAATGAAAAGGTAGACTCACTAGCTAAGTTGGTCAGTTCTGAAGATGCACAGCTCATGGGCTTGGTTTTGATGGAAGTATTATTAGCTTTGATCATCGACTAGATGGATGTCGATTGGATTTCGGAGGCTAAACCAAAAAGGAGTCATGAATGATTCCAATAAAAGACTACTTAAAGAGATGAATCCTTCCCGATAGAAGGAATGAGCAACGAAAACTCCTTCATCAAGCTACGAGATATAACATGCAGGAAGGAGTAATTTATAGCAAGGGTTTCTCTGTTAATATGCTTCGGTGCATCGCTCACGACGAGGCCAAGAAAGCTCTAAAAGAAGTAAATGAAGGGTCCTATGGCGATCACATCGGCGGGTAAATCCTTGCAAAGAAGATCCTTAGCTATAGATGCTTCTGGCCAACTATCAATTGAGATGCAGCCGATTACACCCAAAAGTGTGACAAGTGCCAGAGATTTGCTAAAATTTCGAGAGCCCCACCAACAGAGGTTAGTCAAATGGTTAATCCTTGATAGTTTGTAGTTTAGGGAATCAATATCATCGGTGTGTTATTGATAGCTAAAGGCGGTGCATAGTACGCCACCATTGCAATTGACTACTTCACCAAATGGGTTGAGGCAAAGC